>HG995310.1:12679454-14011681 GCA_905332915.2 Hecatera dysodea | reverse complement strand
CTTGTTTTTGTCCGTCAATTAACGGACCCTGAAATTGACAAAAACAAATGACGAAATTGATAAATAGTTATTGAATTATTATTAAATAATTATTACGATTAAATAGTGATACATACTGACAGGCTATTTTACGTGAGAATCTGAGAAGTTGAAGTTGACAGCTCAGTAGAGAGGGATAGGAGATCGCTGTACCACTAAGTGCGAATGAGATTTAGTTCATGTCAATTTCATATTTACTTGTAAAGCAATGTTGTATCCTGCTGTCAAATCCGACTTCTTAGATTGTCACGAATATAGGGAACGTGCAGAAACTGTAGGTGGCAGCACAGACGCGTCAATGTCAAGTATATTTTACTTATAAGTTGCAAATTTGCATCGCTGGATGGCACAGTCTACTTTGTGCGCGCTCCCCTAAACGGAGGGAGCAGGAATTATAGGTGGCAGCACAGGTCAAATATTTCAACGTAAAAGTTTCAGATTTGCAACACTAGATGGCATAGTCTACGCCGTGCACGGTCCTTATAGTTCATATGCAAAGTTTTGACAATAGCATCTCAGTGTCCGCGGAGGCAGCTCCCTGCTCTATGTTTTGGAGTGCAGTGTAAAGTAGTTTCCGACTACGTCATAGTATTGATCGAACACCCTTTCTTATGTGTGCGTGATACGCCATCAGTACGCCGCATGCCCACCTAACTTGAGCCGTCGATGTGTGCAACTTTCAGTTTGTGTTAACAGATTTTAATACGGCGAGAGGGACGGAGGAGGTCACGTTATTATGGTTTTTTTCGTATTAATGTTCTGTATGTAGTTACCCGTAGTATGAATGTGGAGACGTTATCGCGCAGTTTCATTTGTTTTATGAATTCGGATTAAGTTGCGTTTTAATATTTTAGCTAAGTATTTTGAATGGATCGAAATTATTTAGTGGTGAAATCATGAGTTGGTTTATTTTAAAAATATGTTTGGGATAAATAAACTAAATAGTTTGTCTGTGAAAAAATTGTGAGTGTTTGGGAATAATTCAGAAATGGCTGGGATTGTTAATCGAGATCTTAGATACCGAAATTGGTACCTTAGCATTACAAAAACGTAAGCTATCGAAAGACTATCAAATTATTCCGTATGTCGATTTTGAAGACTGAAATTTCAGCCACACTAAAATCAGCATACCTGTATCAACAAACTCCATCAAAATACCTAGCACTAACTAATTTAAAAATAAACACTACCACGAAACCGAAAACCGTCGTCCATTTCAGTTCAGCTGGATTAAACAAATCCTGGAAACGTATCAATGTTTTATGTATTCTCGACGCGATTGGGTGGCTTCCATTTGTAACACCTTCTTTCTCGAATTAGAATCGACTGGAGGACCTACAATATGGTATTGCAATTTCTTATCCTGCTGGCTTTTGGTCGTAGGAAATACTTGGGACGCGTTGTAATTTTTCTGGGGACTGAAATTGAAAATGATAAAAAACATAAAAGATAATTTATTTGTCAAACATAGGTACGTTTACATAAACTGACTGATCAGACATGCAAGGTATTAAATTAATATGTTGTGAGCGTGTTTGTGTTGTTTGTTTGTTTGAATGTCAGATTTTAGTTTTATGTTGAAACTTTTGTTAGTCTTACCTGGATTATTTCTCCATGTGTAGGTATTGAACCAACTTATGTGCTTCGGCAGCCATCTAGGAAATCGATCTTCGAGGTTAAGCAATGCTTGTCGAGGTTGGTATATCAATGCGTGGCCATCGATTGCATATCGATACTCCTCCGTGCCTAGCAAAGCACATAAAGCCCCTGGTCCTTGCTTTCATTTGTAGATTTTTGATGATCGATATAATGGTTTTCAGAGCCAAGAAATAAATAATCTAACACCAGTACATGGGTATCGCACCAACCCGCACTGGGCCCGCGTGGTGGATTACGGCCTATTCCCTCTCCTGGAGAGGAGGCCTGTGTCCCAGCAGTGGGAACGTTAAAAGGCTGATTATGTATGTTATGTATATGGGTAACGTATTTTTGAATTCTAAGGTTCTGGACAGGTAAGCAGTCACTTTATCTGTAAATCTTTAAAACATGTTTCATGTATTCGTATTGCGATTGGTTGGCTTCCATTTGCAACAAGATTCGACTGGACAGACTACAATACGGTTCTGGAATTTCTTATCCTGGCTTTTGGTCGTAGGAATTGCTTGGGACAGTAATTTTTCTTGGGGTTGAAATTGAATATCAAATAATTTTGTATCTTGAAACTTTTGTGAGCCTTACCTGTGTTTTTCTCTATGTGCGTCGGCAGAGGCCAAGGAGTGTGTAACTAAATAATAACAGTCGTATCAACCGATCTTCGAAATTAAGCAACGTTTGGATATATGTGGATGGGCATCATCCTTTACGTACCGAGAGTACTCCGTGTCTCGGCAAAAACTGTAAACTGTTGGTCCTGGCTGTCATTTGTAAACATAATAAACATTTGTAATAAACATTTTTCTTTCTTTCTTTTCTTTTATTTGTAAACTTTTGCAAGTCTGTTACTGTAGTCAGAAGCTAGAAAATCTGACGCTAGTCTAGGGTATCGTATTATCTAGTTACCGTGTTATGGAGGTCAGATATGCGTCCTTGTTAAATATTGATACTTACCTGTATCCAGTCAGACAGGATGCCGAACCTAATATAGTTGGGAAAAGACAAAGCAGCCTTCTAATTGATGGTACAATAGGGTAGTTAACTAAAAAAAATTATATAGTCCGTCGGATAGATTTTCATAAAATATTGGACACGTATTTTTTCTTTTTTCACGTAAAGAAAAAATGAAGACGATACAGTGCGTTGAAAACTCGTGTGACGTCACTATTCGCTACAATTTTTACCGAGCCGTGACGTTACAAGCCCCCACTCCTGATCTTTGATGCTTTGTATCTTCGTCAGTTTTTATAGATTTGATAAAGGAAAAAATACGTGTCCAATATTTTTCTATAATCTAACTGACGGACTAAACATAATCATATATTTTTTACTCAGGAAACATCCCTATAGTGAAAAAAGTGTGTTCAGCGTAGGTTAAAGCACATTTTAATTAACGTTCAACAACTATGTAGGTACTCCCTCTGACTAATTGTGTTAACCTGCGGCTAATTAACTGCTAGCTATATATAACTGTTACTATACTAGCACTTAATTATGAAATCGCAAACAGCATTCGATGTGATTTCATAACTAACTGCTAATTTAAGAAAAAAACATAATCATGGATATGCCTACTATAGGCATTTTTGTTTTCTTTTTAAATGTTGGTCTCGTCTTTGCCCACTATCTCACTTGATGGGAACCATGACGTGGTCAACTCCTAGAATATTCCCTAGATAGGTTCCCTAGAAGTAACCTGTTCACTCTTAACTTAAAGACTCCCAGATTGTAGGTATCAGGTAACACAGACTCCGGCAGGTAACACCACTCCTTAGTACACCTGTACACACAGTGAAAATATTCTCAAAACGTTATGTGCGTATGGCTGAGTACTTAATCAATATATCTATACTTAATATTATAAAGCTGAAGAGTTTGTTTGTTTGTTTGAACGCGCTAATCTCAGGAACTACTGGTTCGAATTGAAAAATTCTTTTTGGGTTGAATAGACCATTTATCGAGGAAGGCTTTAGGCTATATATCATCACGCTTAAGCCAATAGGAGCGGAGCAGCGATAAAGAATGTTTTAAAATCGGGGATACCACGGGGACGAAGTCGCGGACAGCAGCTAGTTATTTATAAATTCTTCCGTTACTGAGTGACTGACAGACAGCGCACTGACAGAAAGCTGAAATTTGACATGTGGGTTCCTTGTGCAGTGTGGGGATGCAATAAGAGAGGATTTCCCTAAATTCCCTACGGGAAGGGGAAAAAACAGGATATGGGCATCCGAAAATGAAGGCAATTACAAGTTATTTTTGTTAACAAATTCAATATGGTGTTAAAACACAAGCATAATATACTATCTACAAAATAAAAACATCATGTCTGTATACAGTCCCATAGTACCTGCCTACACCCACATTCTACCAATTGTGGGTCCAGTAAGTCCCATGTTATAGGGAACGAGGCTATTACCAAGTACCAACAACCGGCCACAAATACTGACTCCGGACTGGTACCTATTTAGAAAGTCCAGTAGCCCTATCATAATGCTTCCTGTGTCAGAGAGAGACGGAGTTATACAAGACGAATAGCACTATCCCTTTTTTACACAGAGATAATGATAGCTTTGGCACTTCGTGGTACGGCCCCAGATGAAATAATACTTTGACCGACTTTGCGACTACTACGTCACCTAGATAGTAGTCACGAACATCTGGAAACTACTACCTACATAAATCATTAAAATTGTAGCTCTGTCTATCATAATAAATTAATAGACGAAAATACACTATCACCACAATTTTACCTGTCCGAATAAAACATTATCAAGGTTGCTCAAACAATTAATTTGAATAAAAAAGAAGCCTCACGTAAACAAGTAACAAAATTATCAATGCCGGTGAATACAATATACAATAGCGGCCATTTTCATTTGGTCACAGAACACAGCGACGACTCGGCGGCCACGGCTAGAAACAGCACTGACAACACTTTTCATACAAACCATAGACATAGCACTGAGCATTTGCACATCCATGCTGACGTTTATTTTATTATGGTGTGCTAAATAAATGCATTATTTTTTACTAATAACCTATCTATCACATACTGGAGATAGAAAAACAAATGAAACAACAGAAAACCTATATAATTTTTCTGTTGTTTTTCTATCTCCAGTATGTGATAGATCGGTAATTGGTTTCGGCCGTAGCTGGAATACGCGAAACTAGTCGCTACCAGCGCGACGTTTCCGGGCTCTGTGGTTTTGACAAACAAGGTAGTGTGAATTTGGTTGATTAATAATCGATAAATTATACCGGGAATTCGGATAGGTATTTCGAATATTGTTTTGGTGATTGGAAATACCTGGTATTCGAAATTATCATTTATGGTTACCTCATCATTTGCATATATACTCTTGGGAACTGATAACATGAATTTGCAAATTGCAATCATAGTAGCATTGCCATTTTCTCGAGCAATTTGCTTCAAATAAAGTAAATAGATAGGTGGCGATGGCGGCATCTTTACAGCCAAATAAGAACTAGGTAGCAGAAGGCCAATACTCGTACTAAAAAAAAACACTATACAATACCGTCTCAATGACAAATCAATGTCAAAACATTGTCAAAATGGAGGTAAATTAGCTGTGAGTTTAAGAATTAGTTAAATTAGCTTCGGATAACACACACACACACATTCTAAATTCTACATCGCTAACCAAGTTCTCTGCGCGATTTGAACATAAACAACAGCCGAACATACCGGCCTGGTTGCTGGATTCCCGCTTTACGCAAGACTTTACACCATGTTCCACCGAATATCGGATTTTTGGGGTGAACATGTTGGCTCGTAAGTTAGTTTCGTGCTTTAAGCGGTAAAGCATAACAAGTAAGTTACATTCGCATATAAATATGTAATACTAGCAGACCCAGCAAAACGTTTGCTTTGACGTATAAAATAAAAAAAAAATAGGTTTGGACCACCCTTAATATTCAGGGGGATGAAAAATAGATGTTGTCCGATTCGCCACCCTAGCCGATATGCACGCTAAGATTCACGAAAATCGGTCGAGCCGTTTCGGAGGAGTTCAACCATATACGAGAATTTTATATAAAAGATATTCATCATCCGGCTAGCCTTTTCCCAACCTCCACAACTCAACCGGGTAACATGATACATCTTGGCAACACTGGAGTCAGATTTACTGGCTTTTGACAATATAAAAGATATAAGTTTAGGATTAACTACAGCTAAATGTCATTAGGGAGCAAGACTGGAATCTAAAAGCGACTCAATAGGACCGGATATCGCGCGAATAGGCGATCGTCGCGTTCATTTATAAGGCCAACCCAACCGCATGGTCACACCGATAGAGGGCCTTCCGGGTGTATAGAACAAATTAACGCGACAATCGCGTGAATGCGTGTGAGCGAATGCTCGCTTTTTGCTTCGCATTAGGAAGGTGCCTGAACGCGAATAATGGAGTCCATACAGTACAATAAGTAAATCCATAAATAATATGCACAACTGAAAATAAAACAGAAAATACCTACAGCAAGCTAACATTCAATATTTACCCAAATAAACTCCCAATCCGTAAAACCAAACACTTTAATACAAGTCGGGCCAAAAAAAAGGGAACAACAAAAAATCTTCATACGGAATACGTGAACATGCTCAATAAAGCCGACAATTGCAAATATACCGTAAAAGTGGCACAGTTCGTGTTTGTACTGTTGGTATTGGGTGGATTTTCGGCACTCCAGTACACTGGCGGGTCGAATGAGGTGAACGTGAATTTTTAATGTGCACACGTTACGTTTCGTTAACGCGCTGACATGTCGCACTTTTTTGGGTGTTTGTTTGATTCAATAACGTGGGGTTAGATTTGCGTTTTATTATTTATCAACTGTGAGATTTTATTTGTTTT
The DNA here is from genome assembly GCA_905332915.2 of Hecatera dysodea. Classification (NCBI taxonomy): domain Eukaryota; kingdom Metazoa; phylum Arthropoda; class Insecta; order Lepidoptera; family Noctuidae; genus Hecatera; species Hecatera dysodea. Next base: position 14,005,109 of record HG995310.1, on the reverse strand, counting down.
TTAGGCGGTCTATAACTCACCTCGGAAACTTAGGTGCTATGAGCTTGAAGTGTACCGTCATTCTATCTTATTATTATGGAATGACAGCTCACTTTACGTTCACATTACCAAAGTATATACGATCAGATTTTTACAGCAGAGCACCACTGTTTGCAATCAATAGACCCCGTTGCAAACTTTTTGACCTGGTCAGCTGAGATAATTTATTTTAGGTATAACTGAATTGGTAAGCTTAGTTGGTCTTGGTCTACAACTGAATATAAAAACCGTCTTTTTTATTTTATTTCAAATCTAAGCTTTGTAATTTTATATAACCACACACACATTTGTTAAAAAAATCTAAGCAATCAATCTTACTTACTCTGGCATGAAACACTCTCAATCTACGCTATCCAAAAGATTCATAACGCAATAAAATAACAATGCTAAACCCACAGTAATGGCCTCAAGTGTAACCGCGAGATGAGCTCAATCTGCCTCAGGGGACGTGTGGAGATGCTCGCGTGTTCTTCGCGATAACATGCTATCTACCCTGAAGCGATGGCTTCTTATCGTACAAGAGAACATGGCTGAACAAATCTCTGAAAAAATTGTCTTCCATTTTGTTGAATGTGGGTGCTCTTGTTAGACAAATCGATGTGAAAATATATTTCTGTTGTTATTTTTTATCATTAGTCAACATTGTTCGGGCCACAAAACTTTGTATTGATTTTTATTTGGAAGTCGGTATTTGTAAAAATGTTTTTATTTTCCACTTTTTAGTGCTGTTACCCCCAACATTCCAACCAGTCTATATCAATTTAATTATCTAGTCGTTAATGGAATCTTCTTAGCACGGCGGGTTGTGCTGGGGTGGCTACGGCAGGTGCAGAAAATCTCAAACGGCGCAAATACAAAATCCTTATTGGGAATTATGTATTTGAGGCCGTTTGGGATTGAAACATCAGGGCTATGGGGTCCGAGTGCTGATCGACTTTTTCGTAAAATCAACAAGCATTTAGTCGACTCTTCACATGACCAGACGGCTGGCCTTTTCTTTGGTAAACGAATCAGCATCGCCATTTAACGTGGCAAAGCGGCCAGTGTTCTAGGCACTTTTCCCGTTGACAGCGATGTGGACAGCTTTTTCGATGTCTTCCCCCTTGTTACTCCGCTTGTACATTTTTTTCTATATAATCTAGTTCATCAGATCTTTACGTAATTCAACATACATAGGTGATCTATGTTTTCACGGAGTAATATTAGTAGCTGGGTGATTCTATAAAAAAATACCATGAACAGTGCGAGCGAGCGTCATTTGTCAAGAAACTATAAATCTGACAGTCTCTGACTTTAAGTTCTTTTTTCCTAAATTGTCACAATGAGGTGTTGACAGATATTACACTTACAGGTTTTATATTGAATGAGAAAGCCTCAGGAGGCGATTCTAGATTATATCGGTATTACAGTATCGATAGCACATTCTCCAGTGGCTTATTTATATTCTCACCATGGCCTAAGCTATTTTTCTCATATTATTCGGGCTGAACCAAGGGCTGTAGAATTTTTTGTGCCTTCCTTTTGGTACATAAAGTTAAAATAGATATTATTACCTTTTATACTATGTTGAAAGAATGGCAATTTTAGCATCTAGATAAGGAAATGGGCCCTTTTCTTTCCCGGAAATGAAAAGCCTTGAACGTGCCGTGGAGCAAGCTTCCAGCTAAATATATTTCGAGCACTTGATGGAAAATGTATAAACGTCACACGAAATTATTAAAACCTCTTGATCCTCTTTCCAAGGACCCCAGGAACAGAAATATTTTCCGAGACATAGGAAGCCTATTATACTACAACTATAATGTAGCTTTTTTATCTCTGAAATAATTTTCTTAAGCGGATAAGTACTTCAAGATATTACTTTTTACAAACATATAAAACAACTCATATCTATTCCTCTTCATACGAGGTAATCCTTACTAATAATGTCATAATGCGAATGTGACTTTGTTTGTTACTGTTTTACGCCTAAACCACAAAACCGATTTTAAATCTTTCTTCAATGGACAGCTACATTCTAGGGAGTAACATGGGCTATATCTTCGTATTCTCACGGGAACGGAAACTACGCGGGTGAAACCGCGAACCGCCACTAGTATATTATAATGCGAAAGTCGATGTTTGTTTGTTACTCTTTCACGTAAAATAAACTGTTCTCTAGAGAAAAAAATAACTGCTCACGCCGACGAGTAATAGTATATAATAGTTCAGCCAAAAATTCACTTCTCTTTGAATCCTGCATCCTCAGTAAAATAGCCAAGCTTGTTAGCAAAATCCCTATACAATACAAATTTTATGTGAAATCTCTCTATGTGGGTTTTACCCTTTGCCTTTATTTTGAGTTAAACCAGCTACAACAATGCTTATACTCGTAGATAACTTCTGCAAATAGAAACCAACGCAACGTTCACTTCTTCAAATTGAAACCAAACGGTTAAGTCTTCAACAAGCACAAAATATATAGGAAATCTGCCAACCTTAATCCGAGTGTGGACGGACATAACTGTGTCCGTGCAATAGTTGCACTTAAAAAAGGAATGACTAGGCCAGTCAATGTTATGTTTTGTGCCACGGTTGACGAATCTGTTCAGATGAGTCCCCGGAACGCAAAGGGCATAAGAAAGAACACGGATGGGTTTTAGTCATTAGGAGTCTGACACTCCTTTCCGCTCCGGCCAGAGCGGATGAAGCCATTTGATGATATCCCATCCTCTAAAATAAAAAAACTTTTTACAAAAAAATACAACCGACTTTTACACAAAAAATCAAAAAAGTGCAAAATAACTTTAATTTCGGAAGTCGGTGTTTGTGGTTGCTTTTTCGTTTATTGAACACCGACTTCCGAAATTAAAGTTATTTTGCACTTTTTTGATTTTTAGTGTAAAAGTCGGTTGTATTTTTTTGTAAAAAGTTTTTTATTTTTCACTTTTTAGTGGTACCTACACCCCCTCCCCTCCCCCACCTAAACGAACCAATCACATTGGTGTAAAAAAAACGTACAGCTCCTTTGCAGAGTAAACTAAGAGGTCGTCAAAGTAGACAAAGTACATATTTTTTTTTAGATTTTTCGAAAACCGCTTGGTTGATTTCGATAAAATTTTCATGGAACCATTTGGGAAGTATACCCTTTCCAACAAAAAAAGAATTTTTCAAATCGGTTCACAAGCGACGGAGTTATGCGCGAACAAACATAAAAAAAAAAAAATACAAACATTCGAATTGAGAACCTCCTCCTTTTTTAGAAGTCGGTTAAAAATAAAATTTTATGTTATGTATCTTCGATGCTACCTAGGCAGTTGTTGTTAGCCTTTTTAATATCTTTGCTGACTGGTGATAGTGTTGTATCATTAGCTAAAGAGTAACTGTGGTATTTTAGCCAGTTCTTCTCTATAGGGACCGTCGTCTAGCTTCATCGTCAGATGCTAGTGCGCGGTCCGATTGATCAGCAGATTCTCCAGCGTAAAAGTTGAAAATCATCGCAAGGCAACATCTCGGGATGAAACGTATCTCGGGCCAGTTTCGTCCAAATCCGTCCAGCCATTCAGTCGTGACGTTCCATAAGAAACAGAGGAAATCTTTGGCTGTGGGTATTGTAATGTATTTGTCTATCTATGTGTGCTTGATATGGAGTTTATTTTAGTAAATTGTGAATAGTTGGGATGAAATGGGTTCAACTTACCTGAATAAATGAATTTATTTATTTATTTTTATTTATCTATACTAATATTATAAAGAGGAAAGATTTGTTTGTTTGTTTGTATTGAATAGGCTCCGATTTTACTGAACCGATTTAAAAAAATATTTTACTGTTGTGAAGCTACACACTACATTTTATCCCCATATTTCCACGGGAACGGAAACTACGCGGGTGAAACCCCAGGGCGCTGCTAGTTTATAATATGTATTTTGGTAAGATATATTAAAGCAAGGTAAGAGTATATTAAGGCCCCAGTCCTTGAAATGTAATGGATTGAATAAGCATCTCATCATAGTGAAAATGTCCCTTTATACCCTGATATTCTACAATGAAATTACTAGCCAACAACTACCACCTATTTATCCTACTCCCAGATATAACTAAACCTACCCATCTATACACGGCCGAAAACCCGTCCCTTTATATAATCAGGGACGCGTGTCGACCCACAAATCCGTCCGAATCGTCATGGCTCCACAAAAATATGTAAAGCGACTTATATCACTACTATCACAGCCAACAAGATTACCGGCACAATCCTACATCTTATTACTTAGTCCTTTTGACGGGGGTGGTCGTTACCCACCCCATGGTTGATGTTTAAAATGAAAGGCAGATTATCTGTTCGGTTCTGTATGGGGCTCGTAGCGGAGGACTACGGCGTAGGCCGGTCTACGAGGCATTGCTACGAAGCAATATTTTTGGGTTCCGAAAGTCTATAGTTACTACTCGTATCTCAGTTTGGCTGGCGGGCTGCTGGTCTGTATGTTCAAAGTCAAAGTCAAAGTCAATTCATTTATTTCAACTAGACCATTAACGGCACTTTTGAACGTCAAAACATTTGAAAATAAAAATATTACAGTGACTCTAGTTGTCCATTCGCAAAAAGTAGATTCTTATGGAGAAGAACGGACAAGAAACTCCATAGTTACTCTTTTCAAATATGTATACATATTTACAATTTTTTTAATCCTTGTTTTATACAATTACCAACAATGAATCAGTGTGTGTTAAATTAACTATAAAAGATCAGTAACTACACCTGTATACATAGCAGATAGATCACACATACAGACCGACAAGTTTGGCTTTGTCTACTACACCCAATATTGTTCTATGGAGCAGGTTCGTTCGTCTATGACAGTCAAATTTCTCCTAGTCTACTGGAACGATTCAGTTCAACTTTAGTCCAAGCGTGAAGGGAAGGGAAGGGAAAGAAGTGAGCGTTTCACTGACATGTTAGTGTCAGTGAAACGCTGTGTTATTAATTACCCACGGGTACCTTCAAATTAATAAAACTAACCAACTAAAAAAAATCGGTCGACTTGACAACCTCCTCTTTTTTTGGAAGTCGGTTAAAAATACCTTACTTACGTCTGGTGGTGTCCGTCCATACTTCGAATTAAGTTTAGCAGGTGTCAAAGTCAAAGTCAAAGCATTTTATTTGTTGAACATAGGTAATCCAATAAACTTTATGGTGGTAGATGAGAGAGAGGTGGTGCTCCTTCTGGATTGGCTCAAAGGGATGTCTCAGTGAATTTGAATCGTAAAGGGACTTTACTAACAAACCTAGCTATTTTACTTAGAATGCAGAATTTAAGGAGAGGTAAATCCGCAGGCCACAGCCACAGCTTTTTTCATAGCCATGGACTCCTCTGTCTCATCTATATCATGTACTCGCTTCTGCCCGCGACTTGGTCTGCGTGGAATAGTTATTAACCATTCTTCATTGGTGCTCCGCTCCTATTGGTCTTGATGATATATCGCCTATAGTCTTCCTCGATAAATGGGCTATCTAACAGTTCCTGGGATTTTTAATAATGCCACATTTATCTAGACTATGTCAAAAATATTACCAAAGTTGTTGACCTATACAACTTTAAATGGCCGCCCTTGTTTCCGCGTTTGGTCCGTTTTTAGACAACCACGTTTTATTTTCTTCCTACAAATATCATAGACATCACGAGTTCTCAGTACTGGTACTGTGTGCTTTAATTTCCTTTTGTAAAACGACTTTCTAAAAAGCAAATCAGATTTCGACACCATCTAATTAGAACTCGCTCACCTAAACGAATTCCAATCACAACTTTTTGTGTCCGCAACAAAAAGTAAAGCCATTTCAGACAAGTGGGCGAGTGTCATCAATCGATGTTCGACGTCAGGCGACGATCGATGACACGACGCGACGACGTCAAGAAGTTGCGTCGTCTGTTCCCGCCCTTAAGGCCCAGACAGGGTGAGGCCTGAGACGCCGCCGCGGGTACTAAGTCACCTTTTTCCAATAGGGTAGTTAACTAAAAAAATCTAATTAGTCCGTCGGATAGATTTCCAAAAAATATTGGACACGTATTTTTTCTTTTTTCACGTAAACAAAAAATGAAGACGATACAATGCGTTGAAAACTCGTGTGACGTCACTACTCGCTACAATTTTTTAGCCGTGACGTCACAAGCCCCCACTCCTGATCTTTAATGCTTTGTATCTTCGTCAGTTTTTATAGATTTGATAAAGGAAAAAATACGTGTCCAATATTTTTCTATAATGTAAATGATAGACTAAACATAATCATATACTTTTTACTAAAGAAACATCCCTATTATGTAGGGATCCGCTTCCAGTACTTACTTATTTATTTCCAGTATTACGAGATGCCACTGAATACCATTATTTTATATAGAGTGACTATCTCTGACCTGAACGGATCTGACCTCCGCAAGCCAGGTTAACACGATACCGCATGACAAGATTAGTGTCAGGTTTCTGGCTTCAAACTATCCGTAGCGACTATCGAAGATTTACAAAATATAACCGTGACCAAGATGGCTTGCCGTGCTTTCCGAGACACGAAGAAGTCTCGGGTATAGTGGCTTGTTCCCCATCCACGTGCCAATCTCAGCAAGCGTTGATACCCTTGAAAATCAGCCCGTGCGGCTGTTATAACCTAACTATGAGAAGTATCAAAAACATAAAGTGAGAGGAGAAACATACGAAACCGCTGTTTACGTCCATAGTGCAGTGGCTTGGTACGGAGGGCACCTAGAGCGACGTGAGAGAGGGATTTCACTAGCCAGCGATCGTCTTTTGTTTTGTATACACTGAGGAAACAGGTCCAGCCTCTACTGCCCGCGATATAAAATCGTTTCCGCCACCGCGCGTTCACTATGTACGAGACCTTAATCGTTTATCAGCTTCATCGCTCTGACGTCACACTTCAGTGATTGATCGCCGACAAAGGAAACGCTGACTCATTTCTATGTCTACATTTTTGTAGGTGGAGGAAGTCTGTACATGGCTTTATTTTGTGTCGACTTAGTAATTTTACGGGGTACTGACGAACCTACTAACTTGTGTGTGATTTTTGTATTAACACGACTACTTTTGCGATTATTTCTGGAATTTGATCTGAATTCAACATCTGAAAAATGCACGACTCAACTTATGTTTTACAAATTGTACACGTTTAAATAAACAAATAGGTGCTTTCACATAACATCAAGCCTGCACTCCCCGATGAGACGAGACAGAGTCAAACTTCCAGCTTTAAGTGATAAATCGATAATAAGGATATAAATAGAAGTACCTGTAATAAGGATTTGATATTTCGGTTTATGTGTTTAGGATACCGTACCTCAAACGGAAAAACCGGGACCCTTATAGGATCACTTTGCTGTCCGTCCGTCTTTCTGTCAAGACCCTTTATCTCGGGAACACGTGCGGGTAAATTAAAACCATATAAACAGGTCTTCCCTTGAAGCTATGAAAAAACCAAACTTCTAAGTTAACGTAAAAAATACTGCAAAACAGTTATATTTCTACAATCTCATGGGAATCAAAATTTATAGGGTACTTTTTATATCTATGGTACTTTTCGTTGACCTAGAACTTTGAAATTTGGAAATTAATATCATCTTATACTACAATTACAGGGAAAAATCTGAAAACTATGCATTTGTAATTAAATCATAAAAAAAATATTAAATATATATTATATTATTATTTAAAATACGTAATCAAAGCTTGGAAAAAAAAAAACAATAAATACAAATTTGTACGGAACCCTGCAATTAATTCCCTGGCGTGCAACTGGAGAGGCCTAAGTCCAGCAGTGGACTGCAACAGGCTGTTGATGATGTTGGAACCCTCAGTGGGCGAGTCTGACTCGCACTTGTCCGGTTTTTTTTTAAATTTTATTTTACTTTTTATTTATTTTAAATTCTAAAAGAATACACGACGCCAAGAAATTTTGTCAGTAGAAAAAAAATGCAAATTTCGATCTGTCGTTTTACCATTTCCATTCTCATGGCGTAATGCATTAGCATGGTTTCATTGAATAAACCAACCTTTTACCAGATCCTATTTAAGTACCGTGTTAAAGAGGTCGAGTCCATTAATATCAAGCAAGCCCAGATCCAGACTTTTGTTCTATAACTAGTATACTTGGTGCATCGTCCTCACATATATGAAGTATTTTTTGTATTACCAAATATTGTAAAATATTGGTTTGATAAGAGTAACTATGGAGTTTCTTGTCCGTTCTTCTCCATAAGAATCTACCTTTGCGAATGGACGCTAGAGTCACTTAATTTATGATAATTTTTATTGATGACGTTCACAAGTGCCGTTAATGGCCTAATTGAAATAAACGTTTTGAGTTTGAGTTTGACTTCTTTCTGCCTTTGAGACTTTCCAGATAAAACAAAACTTTGATCGACCCGGGTATCATACCCAAGAACTCCTGCTCAACAGCAGCATTTGCGACCACTAGAACAATAAGACATATCTTAACTTCGTACCTATCCTAATATTAATGTTATAAATGCAAAATTGAGTTTGTTTGTTACGCTTTTATGCCTAAATCACTAAACTGATTTTGATGTTTTAAGAATTAAATAAATTGATGGGAGGAAGAGACATCGGAGTTTTTGCGAAAATATAATTGGAACGCGAGCAAAGCTGCGAGCTAGCTTGTAGGTTAAATTTCATAAATGAAAATCATGTTTCCGATGACAATGCAGCATGCTGATAGCACAATAGAACCGTTATACAATGGTTATTCAACCTAAGCTATTAATTCAAAAAAACGATATAATGTTTCATTAACTGATTGGCATTTTGATTTGATAACAGACATTTTTTTTATTGCTAAATGGATTTGCTCTTGACTCTAGTCTAGGTCACAGGTGAGAGAGACAAAGTCTACGATGGAATGAGCTTACCCAGAAGAAGCCTGTTCACTCTAACTTTGAAGAGATTAGGGTTGAATGCGTTCGGAAACACAGACGCAGGCAGAGAGTCCCACTTTGCTGTGCGCATTATAAAAGATGATTGAAAACGCCTGGTTGCGAATTGGTGGAATAGCAACAAGGTAGGGATGGTAACCTACAGTGCGTCTAGATGTCCTATGGTAGAAGGGGGCCGGTGGGATGAGGTCGTGGAGTTATCATTATTTTAATCAAAGTTATTTTTTTATGTCGACCACAAAAAATATATAACTTTCGTAAGGAATATTTGTTAAGAGCATTTGGAAGTCAAAGGTACCGTGTAACCCGACTGAGGGGGTCGGTCAGAGTGTCGCTGACTGTTCTCCTCAGTCATTCAGTCGCTGAGACGCAGCTGCTATGTGACTGGCATGCAGCTGCTTTTGGTTAGTCTGGAAATAAATTCAAATTTAGCTAAGAAAATTCCAAATGAAATCAGATTTGAAGTGAGTAAGAAGAGAGAGTGACCTTCTCTCTCTTCTTACTCACTTCAAATCCAATTTACTATGGAATAACTACATTTATTACTCTCTTAACTGTTAACTCAGGTTGCGCAAGGCCCCTGACAGAGCGAGGCCCCGAGCGGTTACCCTTTCGCCACCCCCTAAGGCCGCAACTGCTCCCAGGTTCAATCGGCTAAATTGATTAAAATCCTTGACAATCGCAAGAAGAATATACGTATATTTTGACAAAAAAAAAGCGAAATATTTCGGCCTTTACGGTTCTTTCAATAATTTTATCAAAGGCTGAGTCAAAGGGTTTTCCGCGCTTACTAGCAAAATAATGCAAAATAACTCGAGGCCCGAATACCGTGGTCGTGCGTCACCACCGGAGTTTTCACTACAAACGTAATTCCGCAACGTTTTTTTTTGTTTGTTGCTCGTATACATCAATGTGTACGTTTCGATATACGTATGTATCCGCTGTTTCATTTTCGCTGTTTACTTGCAATTCAGCTGTGTCGGATGGAAAAATAACATCACTTTTATCTATGTAAATCTAAAATGTTATTTGTTGATTTTTACTACGCTTGTATTGAAAACATTTGCGTGAATAGATTGCAAATGCACCTGCCATGTTTTGTCTTTACCAACTTAGGTTCAACTTGTAGAGAATGCATAAGGCATGAAGTCCTTATTATAGCTACGAAGGTATAATGCCGGACTTCATGCTTTAGGCATTTTTCACACAACAAAAACAAGTTTAAAAGAACTGTAAGGTTATGCTTTTTGCGTTCAATTCATGGATGAGTTACACTGGATCCAGGAGGGGGGCAAGGGACTCAAAACGTCACACGGACAAAATGTAGCGAGAATTAAAATCATGAGTATTTTCTTCCCTGAAAAATTGGAGTTAAGTCTCCCTGTACACATTATTACATTACATCGATAACGAACTCTCGTCGAACACGTAAAGATGTCGATTTCCAATAATTGCCATAACACTACCTCCCCACCCAATTTACTGAAACTCTCGCCGAACCCTTATATTTATTCAATAAACCCAATACATAACATAAAACAGTGATAATTTGCCACTCGATAAACTACAGATTTTATTACGGTTACAATTTTACGGACAGATATAATAAAATTACGTTTTTTATCGTCAAAAGAAGGGCCCATTGCTGTGAGAACGATTTCGATTTAATACCAATAAAGAGGTTTTATTTCGGCTGAATGACGAGCTTCCTTCGTAACTTAAGTACGTGTCTATTAATAAATGGTAATGTCATATTGATAAGACATGTAAATTGTAAAAGTTTGTCTGGAATGGGAATATTGGATTTTGCTAGTGTCTTGGTGAGACTAAAGACGCCATTTTTAACTTCACAGTTTGTTTGGCTTTCTAAATCGGTGTTTGCTGTCGAATCTATCGTTTTGTGTTATTTGGTGTAGGAATCTACTTATAAAGTTAGTATATAAAGCTTTCTAGGCACTCATTTCTTAGGAAATGAGTGCAGAAGAACCCCCTGACGGGGGTGGAGGAACTCCTTCAGATATCGAGTTTTTGGAGTGTTCGCAATACTCAGATGATGGTTGCGTAAGGTCTGACATTAGAAAACGCCACGCAGGATCTGAGATCTGTGTTGATGCTAAAAGGAACAAGCCGCCGTCTGACTCTATTCAGTCAGTTTACACCATTCCAGGTTTTGAAAGCGACTCCAAAGTGCTTTATAGTGAGCGCGACAGAGCTCCCTTCACTGTTTTTGTTTCTAGGATGGAAACGGACCCTAAGCAAGGTCTAACTCTAAATTCTCTGAGGTTTGCACAGTTTATTCATAGTAAAGGGTTTAAGGGTGTTGTTCAGGGCAGTATCAAATCTTTGGGCCGTAACAGGATGTCAGTTGATTTTAATACATTTAATGACGCCAATCAATTTGTAAACAATCCTATTCTGTTAGATAACAAATATTTGGCGACTATTCCACGCTTCCATGTTACTCGCATGGGTGTCGTTCGGGATGTTCCCACTGACTGGACCCTCGAGGAGTTGGTTCTAGGCATAGAGACCCCTCGTAATTGCGGGGAAGTTATTAAAGCTAGGAGGCTCAATTTTAAAATTCGAAAAGAGGATTCCGTCTCTTGGTCTCCTTCAACGACGGTAGTGCTAACTTTCTCCGGTCAAATGCTCCCAGAAAAAGTATTCTGTTACAATGCTTCCCTTCCTGTTTCTGTGTATCACCTTCCCACTATCCAATGTCGTAACTGTCTTCGTTTTGGTCATATAAGCTCTCATTGTAGATCCAAGCCCCGATGCTACCGATGCGCTCAACCACATCTTGGTGACAGCTGCAATGTCCCAGATTCTCTAGTCACATGTCTATTGTGTTTTGGGGGAAGCCATAAGGCTACTGACGAGAAGTGCCCTGAACACTCAAGACAGAAATCGATTAAAATGGTAATGTCCCAAGAAAACCTAAGCTACCGTGAAGCTTCAGCTAGGTTCCCCCACCCTAAACAGCTATACTCAAATGTAACTGCAGGTCCCTCCATTATGAAACCATCTCAATCTTCATCCCATGATCCTATTCTCCCAGCTTCTTTTAATAGTCCTATGTCCTCTATGTATTCAACCCCAGTTAAGAATTCTTACACCAAAACTGTTCATCGATCCCCAAAACCTAAACCGGAACTGGGCAAGTCTTATGATGCCCAAGCCCATAGGTCAATGGTTAACTCCCCTTCCTCTTCTCAACCTAATGGCTGTGCTCTGAATTCCCCTTATGTGTAATCCACACCCCTTCCTACTCCTAATGACAACTTGATAGAGCTCCTGGCATGCTCCCTCATTAACATGCTATCTAAATTTAGTGACGCAATACCGAACAATGTCGTAATTTTAGTTCAACAACTCCTGGAATCCTGGACTCGCCAAAATGGATACAATCCTTCAGTGGAACTGTAGATCAATTCGCAGGAAAAAGCATGAACTGACCTATCTTATTAATCGTTACTCTCCCGTCGTCTTTGCAGTCTCGGAGACGTGGCTCAGGCCCGAAGCTCTTTTTAGGGTTCCTGGCTTTTCATGTCTTCGGGACGATAGAGAGGACGGATGGGCAGGCTGCGCCCAATTGGTAAATAGATCTATTATTTTCTCCGAAATTTCTCTTCCTCGCCATGATCCTGGGCTACATGTGGTAGGTGTTAGAGCCATGGGCATATCCTATGTATCTGCTTACATTCCTTATCCCAATGCTGATCTTTTGTCTGAATTCAACTCTATCCTTTCTTCTATCCCATGCCCCTTGATTGTGCTTGGTGATTTCAACTGCCGACATACCCTTTGGGGCTCTCACTGTAATGACCCGTCCTCGAGCTTATTGTTAGATCTTTTAGATGATCGCAACCTTTGCGTCCTTAATGATGGATCTGCTACCCGTAGGGTTTCTCCTACCCAAAACATTAGTGTTCCCGACCTTACTTTCGCTTCCCCTTCCCTAGTCTCATCCCTCTCTTGGTCTGTTCTTCCGAATTCTTACGGGAGTGATCACTTTCCTATATTAATTTCTTTTCCAAGTAATCATCCTCGTATTCCTCCCCTTCATCCCCTACAAAAATATCTTCTTTCACAAGCTGACTGGTCGAATTTTTCCTCCCAATTGGATTCAGAACTTCAAACCATTCCCCCAATTAACTCTTTAAATTCCCTTTCCGTTTACAATGAGTTCGTTGATTGCTTATTAAGAGCGGCTGATTCTTCTATCCCCTTGAAAAACTCTGCCCGTCACTTTATTCCTTCCCCCCCTTGGTGGGATGCGGAATGCACTGATGGCATTCGTAAACGTAAAGAAGCTGAAAATATTTTCTCCTCTAGTTTAGATATGTCAGATTTCTTATATTTTAAAAGGACTTCTGCTAGTGTCTGTAGGTTATTGGCAAAAAAGAAAAGATCTGGCTGGCTCAAGTTTTGCGTGTCACTGTCTCCACGTTCTCCAGTATCCTTCGTTTGGAAAAAATTAAATCATATCGCAGAGCATGTGACAATCAGTCTCCCGCAGTCTCATCTAATGACCCTAGTTCTTGGTTAGAAGACTTTATAACCAGGTTAGCTCCTCCCTTTGTTCCTAGTTTTGAATGCCTTCCCACTATAGACTCCTCTTCTGCTTCTTCTGATAGGTTTGATGAACTATTTTCGTTTTCAGAATTATTATGTGCCTTGGATCATCTTCGTGATACTGCTCCTGGTATTGATGGAATACCATACTCCTTTATCTCCAAATCCTCTTCAAACTGTAAGTTATTCTTTCTCAACCTTATCAATTCCTTCTTCGCCTCTGGCCTAGTTCCAGAGTCTTGGAAATCCCAAATTATTATCCCCATTCTGAAACCTGGGAAAGATCCAAAAGATTCTTCTTCCTACCGTCCTATAGCCCTATCTTCTGTCTTGGCTAAAATCATGGAAAATCTCATCAAGAACCGGCTTGAATGGATTTTAGAAACCCAAGGCATCTTAGCCAAGTCTCAGTTCGGCTTTCGAAGAGGCATGGGCACTTTAGATAGCCTCAGTATTTTCCTATCCGATGTCCGCATTGCTTTCTCGAACAATGAAAGCGTTCTTAGTGTTTTTCTAGACATTGCCTCAGCTTATGATAATGTTCAACTTCCTATACTTAGGCAAAAGTTGCTACAGCTGAGTATCCCTGTGAGGATGGTCAACATCATTTGCAACCTTCTTATGTCCCGCTCCATCTATGTTCGTCATCAAAACTCACTTTCTTCATCCCGTCTTGTGTGGAAGGGTCTTCCTCAAGGGTCGGTCTTAAGCCCTATGCTTTATAATTTATACACATACGATTTGGAGTCATCAGTGAACTGTTTCTGCAAAGTTTTACAATACGCTGACGACATTGCTCTTTACTTTAATTCAGCTTCCCTCTCAGATGCCTCTTTTCGCTTAAACTCTGCCCTTCATTACTTAAATCAGTGGCTGATCGATCACGGCTTAAATCTGTCTGTACCTAAGTGCAATGCAGTTATTTTTTCTCGCAAACGTAATATCCCCCCTATAAACCTATTTATTGAAAATGAGCCCATTCGTATACTTGATAAAGTTAAATTTCTTGGCCTCATTCTTGACTCCAAATTATCTGGACTTTATCATTTGGATTACATTTCTAAGAAATGTGAAAATGGTGTCAATATACTTCGTGCCCTTTCTGGAGTTTGCTGGGGAGCCCATCCCACTTCCCAGAAAATTCTCTACAATGCCATAGTTCGTAGCCATTTTGACTATGGTAGTTTTCTTTTAGAACCTTGCAACAAAATAGCCCTTGCTAAATTGGAAAAGATCCAATCCAAATGCTTGCGCATCATCACGGGCGCTATGAAATGCTCTCCTATTAATGCTCTTCAGGTAGAATGTCTGGAGCCCCCCCTTCACTTACGTAGACAGTATCTCTGTGATAGATTTTTTTATAAAGTCATTCAGATTAAATCTCATCCCCTTCTTCCTCTTCTTCGTTCACTTCACCAGTTAATACCAACGTCCAGCTATTGGACCCACAAAAATCCTCCCCTCCTCGTTAATAGCTTCAGTAAATTTAATAATATGCACATTTCTTTAGTCCAGTCAAATTTGAACCCCTTATTTGAAGTAAATTTTAACTCCTTACTCTTCCAACCTAAAATTATATTTAACTTTGGTATCTCGAAACATGACCCTGCTGCTAATGATAGCTTCAAAAAGATTTTATCTGAGGACTGGCAGGACTGGCTCACAATATATACAGATGCCTCGAAGCTGTCAGATAATAGCAATGTCGGATCTGCTGTGTGGATCCCAAAATTCAAAATAATCCTGAATTTTCGCAGTTCTCCATATGGCTCCATTTATACTGGGGAAGGAATAGCCCTTTTGGAAGCGGTATCTTATATTGAATCGCATGGTCTAAACAAATCCATAATTTTCTCGGATTCCCTTAGTTGCCTACAAGACCTAATTAAATCGCCTTTTCGATCTCGTCACAATTGTCCCCTTATTTTACAGATCAAACAAATCCTCTTTAGTTGTCACTGTTTAGGCATAGACGTTGTTTTAGCTTGGATCCCTAGCCACTCTGGTATTGTTGGTAACGAGAGTGCAGATTCGATCGCCAAGTCGGCTACTCGGATTGGTACCGGATCACATACATCCTGTTATCCCCGAGATTTGCGCTGTCTTGTTAAACCCGAGATGATGAACTGCTGGAATTCACATTGGCAAAAGACCCGTTTATTGAAGGGTAAATTTTTTGGCTCCATTCAACCATTTATCCCTACTAAATGCTGGTTCAGTAAATTTAAATTTTCAAATAAACTGGCTACCTCAGTTATAATTAGACTTCGTCTTGGGTTTGTTGCACTCCAGTTTTTTTGAAGAAAATCCACGTGAGAGACAATTCCTTATGTGAATGTGGTCTGGAGGAAGGTACTCTGGAGCATATGTTTTTTTCTTGCCCTCGTTTAATTATTCCCCTTTATGATTTACTTCCTTCTGATATTCCTCGCCCAGTTAACATTCCTTTCCTTTTATCTTTAGCCCATTCCCCCTCAGTTAAAATCCTTTATAAATTTATTAATATTAATAAAATCCAGTTATAACTAATATTATCTGTTACTTTTTTTTTTGTTTATTTACCTTCGTGTCTTAACACTAATAAGTGCTGTTATCTATAAAATCCAAAAACTTTTTGTTCTTTTGAACCTCGATTCACAACAAAAACTGACTCAAATTCACTATCATTTGAGAACCGATCATTAGTTCCTCTCCAAACCTTGACATTGGCAAAATCATCGTTAGTTAAACGATGGAGCCACAAAACAAAAAAAGAAAAAAAAAAGAAAAAAAGGAATATTTCATGAAGGAATTTAGGTATTTAAAAGAGATTTATTTACAAAGCCGGTTAAGGGCTTTTCAGATCGAAATGTTTGATTTCGTATGGTAAATATTTTTGTATCTACACAACTCTATGTGAATAATTAACATTTACCGTTTTTTGAAGTTCATGAAATTTGTCAGCATCTAATAATAAATACCTGATAATTAGATAGTTTCTAGTCGCAACTGCAAACATTTTAAATAGTACCTAAACTTCTTAAGCAATGTTTGCTGCATATTAATTTATTTTTCTAGTAGTTTTATTTTAATTTTTTGTTTACTATTTTGTTTATTTTGTGCGAGACCCAAATAAACATTTTTCTTTAGATATTTATTTATTTCTTAAATATTTGTAAGCAGGAGTAAATCTCTCTCTGGGAGTACTGGTCCAGAGAGGTGGATGGTTCTTTATAACTTGAGAGCCATACTCGTAGGTCACTTGTAAACTCAAACATACGCACGGTTTCTGAAAAGTATGCGTGATCGTAAGCAAATCCGGGTGAGAAAAGCAAGCGTTTAAAAATGACGTTAATCGAAAAGTAATATTAATATTTCTTGATATCAACTGTTTTATTACAGTATTTTTGTAACTTTTAAAATCTAAGATCAAAATTGAAAACATCGTCAAAATCAACAAAAACTCGCATAAACTCACAATAGAACCTTAAGTAGTAAGAACTAAGTCTTCGCTGTTCGTCTGTCTGTCAGCGGCCTGCATGTATAGAACGGAACTCTTCGCAATCGCGTCCCACTCACACATCACCAATTTTTAACCATTGATAGATTCACATTCTAACATGATGTGGTCTACGATGGAACACGCGTGCCTAGAAGTATCTACTCAATTTGGTCTTAAAGAAGTACTAAATAACTATTATTTTCGTTCTAGAGGATGAGAAGACCTCGCCGGCACCGCTGGCTGAC
Organism: Hecatera dysodea; assembly: GCA_905332915.2. Taxonomy (NCBI): domain Eukaryota; kingdom Metazoa; phylum Arthropoda; class Insecta; order Lepidoptera; family Noctuidae; genus Hecatera; species Hecatera dysodea. The sequence continues at coordinate 13,987,832 of HG995310.1, read as the reverse complement.
AGTCTCCGTGTTCTTCATCGCCTACTCGGTGTTCCAAGCCGTGTACAAGCCGTCCAATGCGTCGGAACCGGTCAGCAAGTCCGACGAGGAAACCGGACCGGTTTTTGGACCTACCAATAAGCCTGAAGTCACTGCTAAAGAGATTATTAAGGACATAACTGCTCCGGGTAAGAAGTCTTTGTCTATAGATTTAAAAATAAATGCTTTAAAGATCGTCATCAACTACCTATCTCACCTGTCTGTCGATATTATTATTATTTATTTATTAAAAAAAAAAAACTTTGCCCCACACTAGGATTTACTCCTGTATCGTGGGTGCGTTCACAAACATGTAAACTCACATACACAAGACACCCAGACCCGGAACAATTATCTGTAGGCCATACAAACATCCATCCATTCTTACCATTCTACATCTGAATATGCATTTTTCTTTCTTTGTTTTTCTTTATCTGAAAGCCAATTCTCGTGCATTAAAAGCTTTTACATTCAAGTCGCACTCAAAATCTCGGCGACAATCAACTCACTGATTGTGAGGCATATATGGCATCATTCATTGCCCTTCAAAATGGTTGAAATTAATGGACCTGACAGTATGTTCGTGAAAGTTCGGCGGCAGTCGAGAATGGTCATCTGTTGATTGCCATTGATACCTACTTAATTTAACATTCGGCAAGACTCTCGTAATCTTTCACCGAGCAATACAACCTACTTGACGCATCGATTTAAATCGGACTCCCAAGATTTGTGAGGCCACATCAAAATTCAGGAGTCGTAAAGCTAGATATTAAATTCCTTCGACATATTACATACTTGGGCTTTTGGGATCATTCAGCGATGGATTATGTTACGACATTATTAAATTGATGGGAATCTTTCGACATTTTCTCGATACTGTAAGGTTCTCTCTCTCCGCCTGCCCATCCTTTTCCACATTAAATTGGGGTCGGCTCCCAGTTAAGCTGGATTCAGCTGAATACAAGTATTTTACGTGAAGCGGCTGTCTACCAGACCTCCACAACCCATATCCTGCAGTTATCAGTAAACAATACGCAAGCCCGATGGTATTTAGTCTGATTTGGTTATAACTTGGGACCATTTACGGACTTAAAATTAATGAACATTGAATTAAGGAGTATGCTATCACCAAATCATACTCCTTAATTGTTTTTCCTATGGTTGGTGCACTGGCTGCTGATTATTTATCGATAATTTGTTTCGAAAACAATTATGTATTCAGGCAAATGTCCAGTTTCACTGACTAACAAAGCATCTTCACAATTTACAGAAGAAGGTCTCATATCGGCACTCCCAGTCACTCCGGAGACCGAAAAAGAGAAAGAGAAAGAAGAAGAGGCTCCTCCAGGCAGCAAGAAGGGCTTGAAGGAGCTCTCAGAAGAAGAGGACCCGGACAAGAAGGGACAAAAGGATGCAGGTTATGTCGAGGTATCTATGATTATATTTTTAGTCCTATATACGTGGTACATATGTGTAACGATGTCGTTGCGTTTTCAGTCTCGTGGACTTTAAACCTCCACGATGACTGAAAACTCCTTAATTTTATTGTAATAAAAAGAAAATGTACCTATTTTCAAAAATATTTTGTACTTCGTTTTTTTATTGACTGCTCAGATTTTTTGATTCAGTCCTATCAAATCGCTCAAGCAGAGCACAATAAATAATAATTTTCAATAGTTACCCTTACCAGTTTAATAACATGTAACAGTATTAGAAACCCGGGTTTTCTCTTTTCTTATTATAAAAATAAACAAGAAAGTCACCAAATCAAGTTTTATTATTACAATACTACCATCCTACACACTGTAGACGAGTTGGGAGGTAGGAAAACCTCCCATCTTGTGACCCAGCGTCACATTGGCTCTCCGACGGCCAATCTCGTCACATATGTATGATCTTTTCTCCGCTTCTTACCAGTGAATGCGCGTGACTATTTCAGATCGATGCCTGGGTAATCAAATAAGAGTAGTTATAGTTATAAAATAATACCCAACATAAAAACGTAGTTCTAGTATCGCTCCTTCTCTTTTTCACACGGATGATACACACGTCATCAGATCATTTCATATCATTTTACCCCGCCCTACCTTAGGGGCATGACGACGTAAAATTATCATGTGTTAAATCAATAAATACTCCTACTATCTACTTTGCGCGGTCTAGTTTTTAGAATACAATATCTTCCGCAACCAAATTCTATTTTAAATTTTATTGATTTGTGCTACACCTAACACGGTGTAGTCTTTTTAACAAAAAGGTTGACTGGTGGCTAATGCTTTATTCTATTTAGTCCGCCCGTGTACAACAATCTATACATATAATAAATCTGTAGAAGAGTCGTTTTTGTACAATACAAAATTTTCCAAAACAAATCGCCAGGTAGAAATAAAAAATAGAAAGGATCACTAACAGAACCCATTTCTACCAATTTTTCAATTTTTGTTTTTTATCTGTTTGTCTGATTAGATGTGCACGCATCACGTAGAAAATACAAAAGTAATATAGAATACTTTTATACATAAAAATGTTAATGACGTTTCCTCATGTCTGTAAATGCACATTTGCTTGGCTAAGTAGGTTACAACCAGTGAACGCAAATAAAACATGGAAGCATTCCTTACTCAAAAAAATGACCCAAAGCACATTGCGCCGCGGTAGGCGGGGCTTACCGATTGCGCCGCTCACGTGTTTAGTTACACGGCTTATTCGTTACATGGTAATTTAAACCCAAATACTTGGGAAATAAGGTCAATTTTTAACTGTGCATCGTATTAGCAATAATATTGTTGGTGTGATTCGGCGAATCAGCGACGAGATTTCGATGTGTGAGTTTGTTTGGATTTTTGGGTCACGATTCACTTGAATTAATGCTTCCATGTTTTATTTGCGTTCACTGGTTACAACTTATAAGCGTAAACGTATAGGATAGTCAGGTCTTAAAACTTGAAAGCCAGCGGCGAGACCAGCCGATTTAGCCGTAATAAATTGGGAAAAAGGCCGGACAACCTATCCTATTCATAGTTTAGTGTCTTTAAAATAAGACTTAGTATGTAGGTATACGGAGTTCGTGGCTAAAGAACCGTACGGGTCGACCTTCACAGTTAAGCAACACTTGCCGAGGTTGGTTTTTGGATGGGTGACCATCTTAACATACCGAGATTCTTCCGTACCTCGGAAAGCACGCTAAGCTGTTGGTTCCAGCTGTGATTTGTAGATATTCGGCAGTCGGAGGAGTCTCGATATGTTCTGACGGCCGCCCCCCATCCACGGACCGACCTCGGCAAGCTTGCTTTACGTAGAACATTGTTCCCTGTAGTATTTAGCCAGGAGCTTCCCCAAATCTTCTGAGTCGTAAAAAACGTTCTGAAAAATTGATTCAATTTGGGTTACAGCAGCCCTACCATGACGTTTTAAATCCATCATGATTCCTGTGTCAGAGAGAAACGGAGTTACACAAGACGAATAGCACTGTCCCTTTCCCTCACACTGAATCATGATAGCATTGGCACTTCGTAGTACGGCCACTTGTCAGTACAGTATTATTAATTCAAAATTTGAAGTAGTGCGAAATAAAGTATCAACTGTATTCGAGGTACCAGGCGATATCAGGGCGGGTTTGGGATTTTAAACGGAAGAGGTGCTCTGTGTAGTCTTCTTTTTATTTTCTTAGGGTCAGATAATGGAGGGTATTGACTGTACGTATCATATTTTATCTATATGACTTATTTTTTGCGTCATTCACGCGAACGAAGTCGCGGGCACAGCTAATTGTACATAATGTTTAAATAAATTATTTTTTTGTGGTAACTGATAAACAAACTCAAATTGAATGAGTCCGATTGTGAAATAAATTCAAGTAAAGTGGGAGACCATCTTAAAACAGCAATCGATCCAATAGAAATATAATAGAATAGAATAGAAAAACTTTTATTCAGGACAGACACAGCACAACGGTTACAAACACAAATTAATACATATGTATATAAATACATCGTTGCTGAACAACCGTTCAACTGAGTCAGAAGGTAACTGAAACTTTCTAAACTAAACCGTCAAGTCTATTATATAACCACACCCCTCCATTTTCAATTTACATTTCAATTTGAAAGTCGTATCATGACTTTGTTTGAAGTCAAACATGATCGGAAGTTTGTACGAAGTCGTGTCCCTTAGGTGTTCAGAAGTACGAAGTTGCGGCGGAAATTATCGTATATACTGAACCTATGTGCCGGTTGTAAGGTATTTCGAGTTATTTTCGAAGTTGGTGATTAGTTATATGAGATATAAAGTACCTAGAGAGTAATTAAGTATTGATTGGTTCTTATTATAGTTAGATCATAAAAAAAACTTACTTTTTTCTTTTGTATCTGTTCTTTTATTTTTCAATAGTCAGTTTTTATTTTGGTGTAAGTAATTATGTCATACATATACCCACCATTTTTTATTCATCGGTAAAAACCAGCTGAATATTTAAAAATCATTATCGTATCATTAAATCAAATGTCTAAGACCTAAGATCTTAAACAAATGATATCAATATTTACATGTAAATTCATTTTAATAATAAATGACGATAATAATTAAAGTATCTCGACTTCATTCATTATTCAGATTCAGATAAAATCATGCAGATATTTAGTGACCTGTGTTTTTTTGTTGTTAATTTAGACATTTTAGAAGTTACCTAACAAAGAAACTTTCACGCTCTTTTCCTAAAAAAAACATCGTATAAAAACAACGAAGACATGATTGATTGTGTTAAATTCTTAAATATTTGAATGAGCCACAGACTTAAAAAAATCCATTTTCGTTTTTTAGCCGATTGTTTGGCCCATTCCACCACGCATTATTTTTTATGTAAGTACCTAACTTATTTCTGATATCTCAGGACACTGAAACGGAAGAGGCTCGAGAAGAAGAAAGGGCGAACTGGAAGGCGAACCCGACCGTGAAGCCTCTGCGGGTCAACTGCTCCCCGCCCGCGATCGAACAGGTGAGCGAGGATTTCCCTCCGTAAAAAAACCCTCCACCCTGGGGCGGGTGGAGGAGTCTGTCAGGCTCTTACTGACTAAAACCACCCCGGTGTTCCATCTCTCACCTACGCCGGGTATCGCGGGAACGTATGCGACTTCCGTAATCCCCGGCTGGTGCCAGCCCCGCTCTGCGGGCCACCTCGGGTCAGCGGAGAGAGTGAGGTGTTTGACTCCCCCGCGACGTCAAAGGAAGGCACACGGAAACACCACGCGCCGCCACCTCGGGTCCAGGTGAATGGGGGGTGACGGACGTCCCCAAGTCCGCCGCCCCTGGATCAAGTTAGGGGGGCCGGAAGAGGGCAGCATATGCCCTTCTCCAACGCCCGGTGCGCCTGCTGCGGGAGGGGAGAGGGATCGAGATCTCCCTTTCCCTTTCCGCAGCCTCCTTCTGCGAGATAACTGTTTCGCAGAAGTAGACCAACGCACGTAGAATTAACATTACCTACCCTACCGTTTTTGTTAATTTCTTGTCCTAACCATTTTACAGCGGTATTTAAACCAATACATATTTCAATCTTAATTAACTAACTTCAGAAGCGTCCTTCTCTTTTTTTCCAGACTATTCCGACATTTGTTAAGTCAATTTATTTATTTGAACTAGAGTATTAAAAGGCAAATTTGAACGTCAAAAAAATATACCGATATAATTGTTTTTTTATTATATATATTATAAGAAAAACGCAGAGTAAACCAATCTGAGAGAATCCCCAAAAAGACAGCAGCTAAGTATAAACAAACTCTTCAATTAGAAATAGTAGAACTGAACTACGCCTCCAACACTGCACTATAAGTGGTCACCCATTGAGCCGATACAGTTACCACGATAAGGTAACCGGACTTGCGATGAACTCTTAGACTAAATCAATAAACTCATTATTTCCTTTATTCTTTCAGTTTATTACTAAATTCTGCCTAACATGTAACTACTTTCCCCTCTTTCAATCATGCTCCAGTTCCCCAAGCCCCTTATGGGTCAGTCGGCGCGCAAGCACGGCGGCCTGATCGTGCATATCCTGGTGGCTGTGTTCACGTTCATCGGGCTCGCCATCGTCTGCGACGAGTACTTCGTCTCCAGTCTGGACAGGATCTGTGAGGGTGAGTACTTATTTAATACAATCCTTGAAAGAAATCCTTTGGCTAAAGAGCTCCTTAAAGTTCTGGGTTGAGCTAGACGATAACTTACAAATGCTTGCACTGTCAGGATAGGTTCTCTCGAAACTTAGTTATGCTGTTCTCAAAAGCTCACCTGAGACATTAACCTGCATGGTTATCATATGATTTGACACAACGGGTTCTATAGACTTTAAAAGAGTAAGTGTATAGTGCGTTTCACGAAAGAATTCCCTTCGTCGTATTGTTGGCTACCCTGTCTGTCTTAACGTCAAAGAATGGAGATGGCTATCAGTGCTACCTTTAAAAAAATTCCCCGCGTCAGTGTTGTCACGGCATAAACATACCCTTCTTAGTGTCTACAAAGGGTATGTTTATGCCGTGGTGTAAACATTAGATAGTCAACAAACATATGAAGACTCGACTGCTCCAGCACTCGATAAAAGGACAATCTGTGGTTTCATTCTATGAGTGCCTACTCCAATACAGCTATGAATAGTTCTGAATACCTGTGCAGTAAGTGGTATATTTTATTAAAAAATAGTTTTACAGTTATCAAAAGAAAAAACAAAATTATAAGGTAATTGGTAAAAGTAACGGAATATTAGTTAATCTCCCTAATATTAAGTAGTTTTATTGCTAAAAATATAGCAACACTGATTTTCTGTAATGCCAACATTACGGCGAAGGGAATTCTTTCATGAAACGCACTCTAGTCAGTTACGAAACACCAATCTTGTGTAGTTGAATGTGACAAAAAAAATCGTGTTAAAGTATTACCTATTTTTAACTTCTTGCAAAATAAATATCATTTATAATTATTATTTTTCCGTGTAAATTAAGAAAGCATTGACCTAAGAAGACTTAAATAAACGAGGAACTTTATGTAGGAAATGGACAGCTGTGCTGCCAAACTGCCGTCATAGAGTATGAATCAGAGCAGATGGTTCGTTTTGTAGTATTCAACTACCTTGTCTGTAATAGGATAAAGACGTCTAAAATATGATTATGTAGTACGTCTTGCTTGATAATATCTCTTCAATTAGGTTTATATCTCGTCTTCGAAACAGAACACTAACTTGAGGAGTTATATGACTATGTCTTGTCTCCAGAATTGAAGCTGGCTCCGGACGTAGCTGGTGCAACCTTCATGGCAGCTGGCAGCTCTGCTCCGGAGCTCGCCACCGTCGTCATTGGAGTTTTTTGCGCACAGGATGATATTGGTAAGGAATTATTTTTATTTATTAACCGACTTCCAAAAAAGGAGGAGGTTCTCAATCCGGATGTTTGTATTTTTTTTTAATGTATGTTCGTGCATAACTCCGTCAATTATAGACGGTTTTGCAATTCTTTTTTTTATTCGGAAGGGGTTTATTCTCGAAGTCGGTGTTCAAAAAACGTAAAAGCAACCAATAACACCGAGTTCCGAAATTAAAGTTATTTTGTACTTTTTGGTATTTTTGTGTAGAAGTCGGTTGTATTTTTTTGTAAAAAATTTTTACTAAACTAAGCTGCTTGCATTTCAAAATCAAAATCAAAATCAAAAGTCATTTATTCAAACTAGGCTGAGCGACAGCACTTTTTGAACGTCAAATTTTACATAAAGACAGTCCCCCAAAACGCCCACCCGTCACCACTTCCTAGTGTTTTAGCTGGGAAGAAGAAGTGGCGCAACAAACTCCCCAGCAACACATCTGTCTGTTGCGTTTTAAGAACTTGAATTTATACAGTAGTATGCAAAGTCATTACATGCCAAAGGTAGGAAAAAAATCAATTATCCAACATGGAAATATTAAATATTCACTATAAAAACATTGTAAAGATTAGATTAAGTCATTTAAATAAAAATAGATTGACCTACATAGTCATAAAAAATTACACAAAAACAAAAAAAAAATATATATATATATAATTATGAACTCATATAACCCGTCATAAGCTAACTTATAGAGAAAGAACATGATAAATATGACATTGTCTTGCGTTCAACACAGCGACCAACTATCTTTGTCGTCTAAATGGTCATTAATAGAATAGTATGCCTTCGAACAAAGGTTAGATTTAACTTTAGCTTTAAATGAGTTAAAAGGCAGGTCAAGAAAAGAAAGCGGAAGTTTATTGTAAAAACGGATACCGAGCCCCACAAATGACTCATGCACCTTACGAAGTCGGTGGGAAGGAGCATGTAGCTTGTGCTTGTTTCTGGTGTTAAAGTTGTGGATGTCGCTCATTTTACAGTATAGATGTATATTTTGCCTAATATATAGAATGTTTGCAAAAATGAATTGAGATGCTACTGTAAGAATTCCAATGTCTTTAAAAAGTTCTCTTAATGAAACTCTAGGCCCTAGCTGATATATTGCTCGCACAGCACGTTTTTGTAAGACAAATACATTTTGTATATCAGCAGCTTTTCCCCACAATAGAATACCGTAGGACATAACGCTATGGAAATAACTAAAATAGACTAACCGAGCTGTCTCAACGTCAGTATACTGTCTCACTTTCCTGACAGCGTATGCGGCAGAACTGAGCCTTCCCGATAAACTTGATATATGTGGGCCCCATTGTAGTTTGGAATCGACAGCAATTCCCAAAAAAACTGCCGAGTCCACAGTTTCAAGTACTTCGCCACTTAAGGTGATATTGGGTCCTAGATTTCTAACATTTGGTAAAGCAAACTTTATACATTTCGTTTTCTTGGCATTTAAAACTAGATTATTGGTCGTAAACCAATCCGTAACCATTGAGAGAGCGCTGTTTACGTTACTGAAATCTTGTCTATTCCTTTCTACTTTAAAAATAAGAGAGGTATCATCCGCGAACAATACTACGTCACAGATGCCCTTTAAGAAAAATGGTAAGTCATTTATGTACACTAGAAACAAGAATCGACCCAGTATTGAGCCTTGAGGCACGCCTAAATGCACTGGTAGTCCGGAAGACTTCACGCCATTGATATCCACACTTTGGAACCTATTATGTAAATAAGAATCAATTACGTTAAGAGCATCGCTTTGGAGACCGTAATAACGTAGTTTACGCAAAAGCATTCCACAATTAATCATCTTCCTAGCCTGTTTTCAACTACATTGGGGTTGACTTCCCGTCAAACTGAATTCGGCTAAAACCAGTATTTAACGAGGAGCGTCAGATTCGATATCGATATCCACAACCCAGTACTGGGTGACACGGTACTCCTTGTAAAGACTGGCGTCAGATTTCTTGCTTCTGGCAATCCGTAACGACTGCAGAAGATCTACAAATAACAGCCGGGGTCAACGGCTTAACGTGTTTTCCAAGATATGGAGGAGTCTAGGTATGTTAAGATGGTCACCGATCCACAGACCTTTCTCGGCAAGCGGTTGCTTAACCTTGCTGATAGACCTTTGCGGCCGTTTTTATTCAGCCAGAAGCTTTGGAAGAGATTATTTACTCGGCGGTGGGAATGGGGGCGTAGCAATATCAAGGTCCTCTTCATCGTTTCTTGGTACACGTTCCATGAGGCAAAACAGTAAGACGTAGGAAGATGCAAGTTACTGTCTCGTTTATTTGATACTTTACAATATAGTATTCAAACAAAAACATGTACGGTGAGGGAGACAGGTTCGACCGTAAGGTATGAACTATGTGGCGTCCAGCACCAGCACCACTGCCAATCAACTTTTTCCTCGTGGATGACGGAAAAACAAAGGCGTTCACTGAACTATACTAGAACCAAAACAATAAGAATTAAGTATCAGTTGGATGAATGTGAAGTTAACAATGTTGCTGACTTGAAATCGCTAGCAACAACATAGATCCTTATATATAATGATAGTTTAAGAGTTTAAAATAAATAAATAAATCACTACATAGTATAAACCAAAGTCGCTTCCCACTGTCTGTCCCTATGTATGCTTAGGTCTTTAAAACTACGCAACGGATTTTCAGCGGCTTTTTTTAATAGATAAAGTGTTCCAAGCGGGAGGTTTATATGTATAATACATGCATAATATAGTAGAGATTTAGTATCAGCATTGCAGCGAGGCCGGGGCGGGTCGCTAGTAAAAAATATTTCCCATTTTCTCTGTAGGAGTGTCCGGCGTGATCGGGTCGGCGGTGTTCAACATAATGTTCGTGATCTCGGTGTGCGCGCTGTGCGCCGGCACCGTGTCGCACCTCAACTGGTGGCCGCTTTGCCGGGACTGCTTCTTCTACGCCATCTCCATCCTTGTGATGCTGTGCACCATTGCCAACTCTATCGTGTCCTGGTAAGTTCTTTTCAATGGTTGAGTGTTGAAGATTATTCAATGCTTAGGGAAGGTTCATATCTGACGGAACATGCGTCGCGTATTATCGGTCGCGTAACGCCAGAACAGACAAATGTATAGAAAAACACTTGACCGTTCACACTCAACCGATGATACGTTAGTGCGTCGAGTGTGAACGGTCAAGTGTTTTTCTATACATTTGTCTGTTCTGAACCGTCAGATATGAACCTTCCCTTATTTCTTCATTTGTGTGGTACACTCAAAACAATAGAGAAATTAATACATATAGCATAGCACAAAAGTGTGCTGTACATTATTCCAATTGAAATAAAGCAAACTCTTAACCTTTTCTGCAGACGAAGTCCTTCGGCCATAATTTTCTTAAGAAATGGGAGTTTTAATTGATTATTTGAAACCTGAAATCTTAGTAAGCGAGTGTGTCTGCTTAAGTGAACAGGCTTTGTAAGCGGTGTTTCAAGACTGCGTTAAGCAAAATAAAAGATTCAAGATTTAAAATATGTATTTTTAATAAATCATCTATTGAACCCTTTTGAACTGTCAGGATAGATTGTATAAAGCCTCTTGGATTTCCGACTTCGCGATAATGCTGCAGAAATCTGCTTACCTTATTCCAGTGTTTAATTGGTTCTTGAATTCCTCTGTCTGGTGGTTTTAAAAGATTTTTGAGATGTAAAAAAATGCTTTTCTTCATTTCCTATAAAATATTTACACTATGAAGAAGTAGTATACGGGTATTTTCTTCTGCAGGCCAGAAGCGCTGTTTATGTTGATAATGTACGGCGTGTACTGCGTTGCGCTGCGATTCAACACTGCTCTCGAGCGCTGGGCGATGACGTTGCCACTACCTTTCAAGCTACCCACCAGGGAAGAACAAGCAGCTTTGGTGACGTACAGGTACTAGAAATAACATTGACATTAGTTTAGTTTTATCACGTTTCCAGTTGCATGACAATACCGGTAAATTGAGATCATCATGATGTCAATGTAATAAAATATTTAGTTATTTAAAAGCAAGTAAAAATTTAAAGTGTACGTTTAATGATGAATGACGATGAAATACAAATACATATGTTAATGAGCTCTTTCGCTATGCTAAGAAGCAAATGATTACAGTATTGTTGTTTTAATATCACTAAAAACGCTTGAAATTCTAAAATAAAGATGCTCATGGCTGTCCCACGTTGGGCGCCAAATCCAGTATTGGCGCCCAGTTGGGACAAAAACGAAAGTGTTAACTATTCACGCTAATTAATTACCCTTATTATATGTTTTTAACGCAGGAGTGCAGGTGGCCAGCCTGCGCCGCCAGCAGCGGGTGGCGACAGCACGTACGCGCAGATGGATGGCCAGACCAAGGAGACGCCGCTGGGAGACTCGCGTAAGAATACTTTTATTAGTATACAGAGAACATATTGCTACTACTGCATATAATATTCAGTTTTTTTTCACAACTATATTAATTAAGTAAAACATCGTAAAGTTAACCAAATGAAAATTATTTGTTCACAGCATCGTACAACCCTGATGGTGCGTACGATAACGCGGCATACAACGCAGAGCCCACCCCCGCCTGGGCCAACCCCAACCTAGAATGGGACCCTAACCGAGCGTGGGATGATACGGTATTCATATTAAAATAATATAGATATATATAGACTCATTGGCGCCCAGCCGAAACCCTTGGACCTATACAAGGTTCCCTTTTTAGGGTTCCGTAGCCAAATGGCAAAAAACGGGATCCTTATGGATTCGTCATGTCTGTCTGTTCGTCCGCATGTCACAGCCTTTTACTCGGAGACTATCAAAGCTACATAAATGAAAATTGGTTGGTAGCTGCAACCTGTTAACCGCTATTCAATGCTGTAATATTATGGGAAAAACTAATACAAATCGATACAATTGAAATGTACGGCTTTGCTCGTACACATTCCATACATGGATGAAAAAATAAATTCCAACAAACATAATTGTGTGGGGTATCATTGGATAGCTCTTTCAAAATGGAATAGAGGTTTCTAAAATTTTTTTTTTATTTAAGGCAATAAGGTTTCTGAGATATTTTTTTTTCTGGATGGGAAATCATCAAATGAGTTCTCGCGCTCTGGGCGGAGCGGAAGAGAGTGTCAGACTCTTACTGACTAAAACCCACCCGTGATCCTTCTTGTGCCCTTTGCGTTCCAGGGCTGCGGTGACTATTTTGAACAAATTCCGCAACCCTAGCATGCACTGACCCTATCCCCCGTCTACGTTGCTGACGGCTCTTTGAGGCGCGCGTGGAACACTCGGCGCCGTCGACTCGGGCCTGGTTGCTATCGGACGGCGAGCCACCCATAGCTCGCCATCCGCAGGCCCGCGCCTACGGTGGCCGGGAATCGCCCTGCGTTTCCCGACGCCCGGGGCGTCTTCTTCTGTTGCGGCGGCTGGGGCGTGAGGTTTCCCTCTCACGCACGCGTTCCGCCTCCTCCTTCGCTAGCATTACTGCTTCGCAGAAGGAGGCGACCGCTTCCCATGCCTCCTCGCTCCGGACCATGGCTTGAACCAGGGCCGGACGCGAGAGATCACCGCCGCCGATGGCCTCGACGAGGACACGGCGGTGCTCCGCCCAAGCAGGGCAGACCTCCACCGTATTGCTTATCAGGCCTAAGGACTATTTGTCTTCTAAAAATATTTGCATCGTTGAATTAATTGACATAACAATCTCTTCTTAGATGTCGGCCCCAATCTACAACGCTCAAACGTCCACGCAACAGTACTCACAGCCGCAACAGCAACAACAACAGCAACAACAACAATCTGCAACAGGACAGCAACAACAACAAGATCAACAACAGCAACCAGCACAGGTAAAGAACTTATTATTAAAGAAAGGCGGAGGAATAAACGGCTAGAGATAGAAAGCAAGTTTTTAGAGGGGGGGCTGTGCCAAGAGGCACACTGAACTGAGAGTTTTCTATAGACAGCATATTTATTTAGATAAAATACAGGAATAGTTTTCATTAATTGCGCAAACCTTGGCAAATTAAACTTAAACGAGCTTTAATAAACATGTATTTTTTTTATTTCGATACGTCTTATTTAAAAATAAATAAAGTTATCGCTAACAAAAGATGTTTACTTTGAAACTGATTATATGACTACTGCGTGCGCGGCTTTTTTTTTTTGGAATGGACCACTCGCAGTTCAGCACACTAAGGCTGGTTACTGCTTAACCGGACAATCCTGTGGTGGCCTCAAATGAATTTAAGGCCACGAGCCAGGGCTATGCGTGCGCGGCAAGCTGAAACGCGCTTAAGTACCCTCCTGTCAACCATGCATTCGTGCGTAGATATTTACGGGGATTACGATACTTACATACGATGTACCTACTGATTGCTGATTTTATCAGGTACGAACAAGATCCATTTAAGTGTAGGCTGTGATATACGAAGATCTATAAATTAGAGCCGGGACCAACAGATCAACGTACTTTCTAGGGTAAGGAGGAATCTCGTTATGTTAAGATGGCCACCCATCCACGGAGTGACCTCGGAAAGTTTTGCGATTTTTAACTAGCTTCGACCCGTATGGCTGTTATTATTTAGCCACGAGCTCCTTGTCTTCTGAATGAATGTCTTTGTTTCAGCCGGCAGCTCCTGCTTACTACAAAGCTAAGGAATATAACCCTGAGACTGCTATTGATCCTCTCGTTAAACCAATTGGGGCCAGTAAGTTCTTGATCATCTTAATATTATTCCAAAAGTACTGACAGTTTCACAGATCACACCTTGTCTATGATAATGTGACGAAATTCTAGGAGCGAGCAGTTTTACCGATGAGACCAACCACACCAGTTTTGTAGACTTGTGAACCGAGGAAGAAAACATCGCTAGGGATGATAGGTTTATATTTCCATCGAAGATTCAGAAAATTACACGAAGATATTCCACAAATTCACACATCGCTTACGTGATGCTCTCACAGTACAGTAGAGACTGAGACTCAAAAGTGGAAACAATATATGTATGACCGCCCAGCCATTTGAACGGCGCCGTTTAATCAGCGGCTTAAGTGGCATCCCGGAATTTGATTAAACAGCTAGGTAAATTACTTGGTTCAATGTCGTCGCGGAACATAGGGCACCCCGATACGGATAGGTTAGGTTCCTTTAAACCCTGCAGTCAGAAATAGGAGTTCCACGCAGCGGGTCTCCGTCGCAGAGGTAAAAAGTTAATTATTGTTTGAATTTAGAATTCCCAAAAATAAATATTTCATACGTTAACATACGGTAACCATGTGACGAATCACATGGTTACCCTATTAATGATGCATTAGACGCATTGGCTGGATTTTGATGTGGGCGGTATTCAATGGAAATGCTAGGCAGCCAATTAAAAGGCTGATTTAGGCAGTTGGCGACAAGTTTAAACCTATAATATTGTACCAACATTAATATCGCAAAATAATTTAGCTTACCAGTACATTTGTCAAATTACGCAAATGTAATGTACGGGGCATTTGATTTTATTCTTCACGATTTCGGTGTTACTTCCATAGTAAAAGTTATTTAGTACATTGACCGCGTTTCAGCATAGTCCACTTTACCGTATACGGTAAAAACGATCTTCTTTTAGCAATAGATCGAATAGAGTGACTCGAAAAAGAGCTGTCTGGCATAAACCTGAATTGCTAAAATACTTCTTTTGATACGTCCATAACCTGAAGCACACATCTTCGCAGACCACCTCCAACTAGCATGGTGGTACTTGGTGTTCCCGATCCACTGGTCGTGCCGCCACACCATGCCGGACTGCCGCGGCCGCTGGTATCCCGTCACCTTCATGATCAGCATGCTGTGGATCTCCTTCTACTCCTACTTTATGGTCTGGATGATCACTATTATTGGTGAGTTTCGTTTTTAGTCAACCTAATTTTGTGCTAATATTTTATCTCGGAAGAAACAGCTTTATTTCAGGCTTTAAGGGTCGGTCTAGCCAGAAACTTCAGACACAACGGTACAATGGCGGACTTAATGCTTAAGGCATTCTTCACCCGTCAACCAAAGCTGGTGAAGAAATAACATGGCAGGTGCACAGGCCCACTGGGTTGCGGTATTTGTTCGAAAGGGTCACCGCGGCCCTATAACGCAAAGGGTATCAGGAGGAACACTGATAGGTTTTAGTCAGTAAAAGCCTGACACTCCGTTCCGCTCCACCCCAGAGCCATAAAAAAATGCACAGGCCACCAGACAGTAGTAGAACAGTACAGTGATCCTGTTTTTTTCATCTCAGGCTACACGCTGGGCATCCCAGATACAGTGATGGGCCTGACGTTCGTGGCAGCCGGTGTATCTGTTCCTGACGCGCTCTCTTCACTCGCTGTCATCAAGGAAGGGTGAGTTCTGTTACACCCCTAGTATGAGTTTCTAGGCTGTCATTACAGAATATAATTACATTGTCTGATATAAAGAAAGAAGAAAGAAAATATATTTATTTGGTACATACAGATACACACAATGTAGATAATAATGAAAGGAGACTTAATTTTAAAACAATAACATTGTGTGATCCGCGGCTGCACCAAATAGGTCCAGTTCAGCAAATGCCAGACAATAAGGTGCTGCCTATGGTTTTCAACTGGTTGACAAAATCCTTGTTACTGGACATAGATTACAGGTGATTTACTTGGCAGAGCAGTGTAAAGCCTGATATTCTATTCTGAATCTCTCTGTCATTTATCACGATATTGGGATGCACCGACGCATTAAAAGGATCCCACTTGAGAACCTACGCTCTATGGTCCCTCGCTATGCCGCCGATTTTTCTGGCTATCTATTCTGAATACCGTGAGCTTACAGCTATCCTCATGATGCATATTTATTAATTTTATTGTATCTTGTTACTAGCTGCTGCCCGCGACTTCGTCCCCGTGGTATCCCCGATTTTAAAACATTCTTTATCGCTGCTCCGCTCCTATTGGCTTAAGCGTGATGATATATAGCCTAAAGCCTTCCTCGATAAATGGTCTATTCAACCCAAAAAGAATTTTTCAATTCGAACCAGCAGTTCCTGAGATTAGCGCGTTCAAACAAACAAACAAACTCTTCAACTTTATAATATTAGTATAGATAATATTTCACCATATTCCACAGTTACGGTGACATGGCTGTTTCCAATGCTGTTGGTTCCAACGTGTTCGATATCCTAGTGTGCCTCGGCCTGCCGTGGTTCATCCAGACCGCCATCATCCACCCTGGCTCACACGTCAACGTTTATCATAAAGGTAATGATAACATATCACAATAACCCTAATGGCTATTGTGTCAAATGCTTGCTAAAAATAATTAAAATTGATAATTATTGATATTACATACTTTGGTTTAGGTAATATAGACAAGACAGTTTGTCAATAATAATATGGAATATTGGGGGGCAAAGCACAATCACATTATAGAAAAAAAGCTAACCAAGTAACCAACAGGACTATTATAGATAAATGTTTTAATTCCAGGTCTGATCTACTCAACGCTTTCTCTATTCTCCACGGTGGTATTCCTAGTGGTCGCCACACACGCCAACGGCTGGAAGCTGGACCGCAAGTACGGCGCAGTATTGATGGTATGGTACATCCTCTTCATCACCCTCGCCAGTCTTTACGAACTCAACGTCTTTGGATACTACACACACCCTGACTGCATCTCTAGCTATTAATTTTTCACACTAGCAACACTTTTTGTTTTGTAATGTTGGCGCACTTGGCTATCAACTGTCAAATGTGACAGCGCAATTTTGTGTTGGGAACTTGGGAAGTTGGGAACAGACGTAAGGAAAAATGGATACGACTTTTGTGTATTTACAATGACCGTTTCTTCTATTTATTTAATAAGCCATTTAAAGCACATTCCAATGTTTAGGTTCTAGTGATAGATTCGTTGTTAAGATTTATATTCAATAGTAAATTCAACATTATAATTTAGTAGGGCTGTAATAGTGTTTTATTTTCTACTTTTAAATATAATTGGCCGGCCTGTGTTGTTGTAATTCAATCATTTTATTTACAGTATATAAAAACACTAGTTAAGTTTTGTAAAAACGCTACTGTCTTATGATTAATGAAGCATCGATGTTAGTTTCAGTATATCTTGTATTTAAGTAATTTTAATGTTACAGAGAGGGGCTTTAGCGGTCCAAACTAAAATTGTATTTCTACTCACTTTCACAATAGAAATGCTAGTGTTTATTTATTATTAATATTAAGCAGTAAAGTAGTTTTGGGTCAAGTGGTTATTTTAGTTAATGCATGCTTCAATTTATAGCAAAGAATTGTTAAATATATATAAATGGCAAATTTGGGTGATATTCAGCAGTAATTGTCGCCCAGGTATTTGTCACATTAATAGCAAAACTAGGCTGCGTAAATGCCGCTTGATTAATGGAAAAGAAACATGGATAATAAAATCATTACAATCTTGTTGCAAATAGCTTTGTGGAGCACTGGTGTTGCTTACGCACAAATTGCTGTTTCCTAAACAAAGCGATCGTTAGAATTAGAATCTCATATAAAGTGGGATCTTAGCTAATAAAAGGTAGAATACCTACTGGGATACTAAATAATGGATCAAAATTCACGGTAAAACTCGTAGAATGGTAATTTATAACATTCAATACATTTAAAATTCGTAGCATATGCGAATCCTTTAATGTACCTTTCCAAGCTAAGTTTGTGTAGATATTGTAAAACTATTACCTTGTTATTTTTGTTCGTGTGTTGTCTGTGTATATGTAACTTTAAAGCAAAAGAGAATAATTCGCTTTAATGTATAAATATCTTATGAATATTTGCATAGTTTTAGGAAACGACATATTAAAAACTTATTTAGTCGCGAATATCGTAAAATGTACTAAAGTAAGATGTTTTTGTTTGTGATATTATGTTTAAATCAGAAAGGACTTAGTCACTTTTCAGAATAATTTATATTTTAATCTAAATTATTAGTTTTAGTGCGAATATAATTTTGTAATTTTATATATTTTAACAAAAAAAAACATCGATGTTTGACGAATTATTACAATAGTTATGTGAGAAAATTTAAATTTTTATTACATTTTGTACTTTTACTACAGCTATTAAAAATAGTAGCAGCAAGTGTAGAACTTACTTTATGTAAATAGTACTTGAACTAGTTTAAATCTTACGATCTTTCACGCGTGTATTTATTTCCACATAACCTGTTTATTTCGTATAAAATATTGTATATAGATAGATTTTCTGACTAGTAAATGCCTAAATAAATATATCCCAATAAATTTGTATGTACCTCGAATAATATTATTAAGTAGCTTAAAGCCTTACTCTTGTTAGTGGTAAGTTAACCTGCCTTTGGCTGAAATCCCTCATCTTCCAAAGACCTGTTTTCCATGATGATCCAAATACCTCAGTCTCTCTTCCTTTCATACTTATTGAAGCACTCTCCCATTCCAATTCTGTGATCTATTTAGCTGTAATATTATAAAGTTATCGTATATGTGTCTATTATAAGAATTTAAAAACAAAAGATAATTAGCTGATTTTTTAGGTTAGTTTTTCTTGCACTTTGTCTGATGTTGTTACTTGAATGACTGCGGTACTCCATGAACACTAAAAAAGAATATATATGCACTAGATATGAGCGCCGAGGCACTATCCGAAGGCGTGGAGTGAAATTTTCCCCGGCGGTGTGGCTCTCTGATATAAAATTTGTAATAGGTTGTTCTTATTACGTATTTGTAAATGGTTATTATTATTGTATATTAATCGTTTTAGCATATATTGGCGTTCTTTTTTTTTTTGACGTTAACTTCATACAACACAAAAATTATTCGAGCAGGCGCGTTGCGTCGTTTTAGCGGCAACGGCGCGCCATTGAATATCCACGGCGACGGCGCGCGGCGCTCATATCTAATCAGGACTGTTACTGAACAGTAAAACAATCAACATTTAGGCACCTTCCAGTCAAAAATTGACTTAAAACAGCGTAGGTATAATAAAAACAAATCTGATCATCTTAGCATAATTCGTATAATTAGTTAAGACCAAAAAGAGCCTTAACATCGCTCAAGCTACCGGTCGTGACAAAAACGTACCGCGTATGCCTATTCAGTGTTAAAATAAGTTATAATTTAAAAATCTTCCGCTAGATAAATAATATACTTAGTCCTTTTGAAAGCATTTTACAATTAAATTGCTTTCAACTCTAATTCAAAATGGCAAAACCCCGCTATACCTACAGCTTAACTTTTAAAAATCTCTTGATTTATTGAATCCCATCGCTCTTAAATATGACTTTGCTATAAATATGTATTCAAAGAGTTCAAGATATACCGCATAGTATTTCTGACACTGTAGTCAAAAATACAAGTGTATATTAATTAAATTGTAGATAAATGTTTATTGTTTCGTGTCAACGACTGAAGAATTGGTGATTTGATAACGATATGAAGTTATTGCAATCCACCCATCCTGTACTTTCAAGAATGGACTATCGTACTGGAGTTGTCGAAGACGCATCATCTCTATGACCAACGTATGAAATAAAAGACATCTTTCACTCATATGAATTAACAAAGTTGACATAAATTTAAAATATATTTATCAGACCTACTTGGTGATCGTCAATTAAAAATGTTATCTTTGTGTAATATGTATTGGTATATCCTTTCGACAATAAATGCTAAATGTGGCTTCACAAAATATTTGACGTGTTGCCAGTGTAAAAATTACAAGGCTGTATAAGAATCGCTTGTGGCATCGTTAGTGTTAAAAAAATTGATGTTGTTCCTAATTTTAAATTGTGGGATGTATCATTAAACCACTTGTTATTTAAAAAAAAAGCAAAATGCTAACTTAGCGCTTAAAGGTGTGCGAGAATTCAAATTTGGTCCTGCTTCAATATCTTCGGAATGCAGTGTCCTGCTATTTATAGCTTATCTGTTCCTTAATCCCTCTATCACTCAAACTATCATATAATAAAAACGAAAAAACCTGTTCTAAAATACTAAAGAACGCATCAATTATAAATGTCAATTTGATGTTGAATTCAATTAAATAGATGTTAAGATTAAGTAATTGTATAAAATATATCCTATTCAAATCGATGTTTTTGAACATTGAGTTAACAAACGAATGTAACTGTTTAAATGTTTAGAAATGCCTGTCTAGGTAATTAAACCTAGGCTGATAACATCTTAGACTCAATTTTAGAAAATATATAGGTATGTATTATCATAAAAGATGGCAACATCTGAAAAGAAATGACCTATGATGCACTAAGACTTGCACAAATCACTAAACGAATTTAAAGCCAATCATCCAAAGGTCACAGAGACAGAATTATGTGTTCTAAACATGCTTAGCGTTAAATTCGTTTAGTTATGATGGTCATAAAAAATAATTACTATTAAATATGGCAACATCGAACGAAACGAGCAAAAGTGAACGTTATTTAAATTCACGCGTAATATGTAAATAGTAGAGGACCATTTATAGACCATGTATTTTTAAACCTATTTATATCTAATATTATAATGCTGCCATGTTTGATTTTGTCCTGTAAGTTACTTAGCTAAAATGTATGATATGTTTGTGTAGTCGCAGAAGCTTTATTCATATCAGTAGGTACGTAGTATTCGCAAGGTTATAATGTGCACCTAATAGTGTTTCTTGAAACTGTAATTTTGCAGCACACACTGGTTTTACGACGAAAACTTATATTGTACACACGTTTATATTGCACCTAACTAAAATAAACAGGATGTGTTTTGACGATGGAAAATAAAAATGGTGGCTTGTTTGAAAAAGTCTTATTACAAAAATATAATAATAAAATCATAAGCACGAAATCGACTACGGCGTAGCTAGCTTAGTGCTACGCCGTAGCGCGACGCTAAGTGAAGTTAATTAAAAGTATAAACCAGTTTAGCAGCTTTTGTTAGTCACGCAAGTAGAGCTTTCATGAAAGTTAAGTTCCGGATTTGGGTTGAAGCAATCTAACATATATTGCTTCAACCCAAATTCGGAACTTACTAAGTCTCTTAAAAACAGGCGCGACAATGTGTCATGATAACAATCTCTATGTAAACGCGTTATCGCATATAATCTCTATGGAAACCGTTATTCTTGAAAACCGTTATTCTTGAATACCTCATCCTGTATTAACATAACATACAAAATAAATATATCCGAATAACGCACATCAAATAAAATTTACATATTTTCAAAACTTTTGGAGCTGTACTTGAATTAAAATAAGAGTAGCACTGAAAATTCAATTATTATGATAGTTAGCAATGTACATACCTAACATGGTAGATTGCCACAGCGAAACTTAATCGGGCCCTAGGCCCTAGGGTAACGTTAAGAACACAAAGCTTCAAATTACCAGCCAGCTTATTGTGATGTCACCAGACCGTGTTAACTTAGGTGGAGCGAACATGAAGTGAACTCTCATCTTGTTTGTATGGATTGACAGTTCAAGTTTCAGTTCACTTCACCTGATCTGATTCGGTGCGATGTTTATAGAAGTGTTAATGCCGCCATAATTCCACTCCAAAAAGGGATAGCACTATAGGTCATGAATAGCTCCGTCACTATCTTTTGCTCTGTCAATTAAAACGCCATAATATGGCGTCCGCGTCAGGATGAATTGCCGTTTGAACTGTCAGTTTGCCAGCAGTTGTTTGTTACGGGAGTTTATTTTAAAATATCACTCACTCACTCTTTACTCTTTACGGTACTGTAAGGCCCACTTGCGCTGCTCCGCCTAGCGCTGATCTAACAGTCTAGTCCAGAGCTGTCATTAAAAAGTATGATATACTTAGATAACTGTTTTTGAGAGGCTAGTGAACTAATAATAAACTTATAGCCAGGGCTAACTACTTTTTCGCATTTGTACAAGACCATTCTGCTTTGTAAAGTTAACACTGGACAACACCGTTAGCCCAGTTCTAAGCGGAGTGCAGCAACGCAAGTGGGCATAAAAATAAATCAAAATTAAAATTTACCTAAAATATGTTTCCATTGAAATTGCATAAACAGTAGGATTCTAAGTCCAATAAAAAACGTATGTTAATATTTGTTTTTCCTGAATAAAGTATAAAGAAATACAGTTCCAGACTGAAATACATATTTACACCTTTTCTGGTTTGGTGGAAGTTTTTATCTATGTAATTTTCACACAACGCCTATAATTCAATCCAATAATACCCGTAGTGTTTCATCACCTTGCTTGTAATTAATAATACTCTAAAATAATATAGATAGTTAATTATAGCGTTTTCACCTGTTAATCTTTTCAAATAAGTAGCGTTGTTTTATTAATTGTGCCGAAGTGACGTTTAGTAAAATTGTGGCTGCAAAATCAATCTTTGTTTCAATTTCCATCCGTCGAAAAGATTACCCGTAATGTTTTAATATTGCATCGATTACTAGTTACTTTACTAAAAACCTTTTCGATGTCTATATTAATTTATCGTTTTAAGATTAATATATAAGAGTAGTTTGCATCTGTAATATTAAAAGCTCTGTTTGTCCAAATTATGTAGATACTCACTACATTATAGCGCTAAAAGCCGTACCTATGCTAAATAGAAAATATTAATTTTCAACTTATGTAGAATTTCATGAACTTCTTAAGTAGGCATAGCATGATTGTGTACTTATTATATTATGGCACATGTGTTATATCTAAGTTGCGTTGTCCTATGATCGTGTGTTTTAATGGTGCAAATGAACCTTTGGTGTTACTATCTCAGTATTAGACCTACGTACCTATTCCTCGTTGTGCTGTTTAAATCGGTGTTTTTCTCGAATGTTACGACTTAGATTAGGTGTTCTGTACATGGCCCGAGAGGGCTGATAACAATTATGTGAAAATTTATTGTTAATTACTGTAAGTTATATGACAATGTTAAATAAAGTGTAAAATGTAATGCGTTGTTCTCTTTTCCTCCTTGCAGCGTGCAGCATGGTTGCCCAATAATGTTCCCACAGCCAGCAGAACATACCTTTATACTTAATAATATACTAGCAGCGCCTCGCGGTTTCACCCGCGTAGCTCTCGGTCCCGTGGGAATATTGGGATAAAATTTAGCCTATGTCGCCCGGGGATAGTATAGCTTCCCAACAGTGAAAGAATTTTTCAAATCGGTCAAGTAGTTTCGGAGCCTATTCAATGCAAACAAACAAAAAAAAAACAATCTAATCTTTCCTCTTTATAATATTAGTATAGATTATTTTAGGCACCTATTTTTGCTGTAGGACACCAGACTGCCAATGGTACAAAATTTAGGAAACATTCACATTCGCGTCTCGGTATCGATTTGGTAAAAAAAATTATGGAAATTAAGGCTTTTAACGTTACTTAAAAATTTGCAGAATTGGACCTTTTTTTTTTTGGATGGGAAATCATCAAATGATCCCTCCCGCCCTGGGTGGAGCGGTAGGGAGTGTCAGACTTTTACTGACTACAACCCACCCGTGCTCCTTCTTGTGCCCTTTGCGTTCCAGGGCCGCGGTAACTCTTTCGAACAAATTCCGCAACAGAATTGGACCTCTGGGCAGCAAGCGTGCGCTTGATTGAATGCACAACCAAGCCATTATTATTTCAACACTTTCGTGACTTTCATGACTATCGCTAAGTAATTAGCATCAACAATAGTACCTAGATTTAATTTAGGGTTCAACAGATGCTCGATTTTTGTTACGTGGAATATCTTATTTGACATAAAAAAAGAACTGATGCAATGCAACATTGTTCGATTAATCTAATATGCCGCGCTAGCCGCCCCACTAGGGACTACGCACAAGAGACAGGCCACATTTTTACGGTGTATTCGCTTCACTAATTAATTTCAGTAAGGCAAAATACCATCGTATGAAGTCAAGTCAGACAACAAACAAAGATTTTTATAATTTTGGGGAATAAAACCTTGTTATTGAATTTTAACAAGTTAGGTATAAAATGTACCTACAATCCAAGAGTCTACAACGCTTGGTCTAGCTTGGCTAGCTGCAGGAGCCAGTCGGGCCACACTAGGGTCTGCTCAACAAAAGTAGGCCCTACTTGGGTTGACACTGTTGATGTGCTTGGAATCAATAATACATTATTGCTAGCTTCTGCCCGCAAAGTCCGCGTGGAATAGTTGCTAACCCCCCGATTTTGGAACATTCTTCATTCAGATAATAATAAACACAATTATCCGGTCGCTCATTCATTTTTTTCTTTATAATTCAATTATTTTAAAATAAAGAAAAAAAATTAGCTTCGATGTTTCACGTAACTGAAAGGGGAACAGAACAATTGAATTATCATATAATTCAATACTGATTGAATCGATCCAGCGTATAGCACCCTAGAGATTCAAAATACCTACGTCATTTTTGTTTCGATATATGATGTACAAAAAAAATATATATTTACCTCCTCAAAAACTCGCGAAATGGCTTTGTGTACTGTGCAATGCAAGAGCTGTCCCGGCTGGAAAACGCTAATTCAAAATTCGAATTCTCTTAATGAAGAGAGCCGTCAATCCATACAAACAAAATGAAAATAATGACGGTTAACTTAATGCTCACTCGACCTACGCCACGTATTCACAGTGAGATGTTAAGAGAAAAGACCCGGCTATAAAAACGTAGGTAACCGTGAACATTAAGGTGGAGTGAGCTCCACCAGCATACAAATCAGACAGAATGATAGCTCACTTCATACTCGTCCCACACTTGTGTTTACACGGTGACATGGGTGTATTCCCGTTCGTCCCCTCGACTTCGTCCCCCGACGGGGACGAACGGGAATTCGTTATTTATTTTCCCGATGGTCCCTCTAAATTTTTTGGGGGACGAACGGGAATAATTTATTAATTCTTTTTCTTTAGGGGTATTGCCCCCACCAAATAATATAATACTGGTGGTTTTAATTTAAACTTAGGATACGTTTTATAATTCATAAAAAAATAGAGAAGAATTTTGTAAAATAATGATTAAATCTAACGAAGTAACTAATTTAAAAGTAAACTACGAAACAACGAATAAACATATTTCTGCACAAATCTTTTTAGTGGGACGAATGGCACTAATCGAAGAACATATTCCCACTCGTCCCCTCTTGAATTAGGATTGGGACGATCGGGAACAAAATAAATATTATTTTTGTAAATTCCCGTTCGTCCCCGTCGGGGGACGAAGTCGAGGGGACGAACGGGAATACACCGGTGACATGCTGATAGAATAGATAGACCGTCTGGTTTATGGTACTTACTGATACTGATGGTTGTCAAGAGCTGTCTAGTGGCCCAGTGGCCGTACTACGAAGTGCCAGTGCCAATGCTATCGTGATTTAGTTTGAGGGAAAGGGATAGTGCTATTCGTCTTGCGTAACCGTCTCTCTCTGACACAGGAATAATGATGGATTTAAGACGTCATGGTAGGGCTGGAGGTCTAGAAGTGTGATGGCTAAGATATTGGCCAAGAACACCGTTTAATTGACCTCTCAAGAAACATTGGGGTATTCTAGACTCGAAAACATCTCGTGTGGTTTGTGTCTGATATTCATGAAGAATTTTTATGTGTCCCTCTTTTAAACATTGATTGATTGATTCTCTTATTTTTCTGGACAAGTTTTCTGATGTTTCTTGTCTCGTGCACGCAATGTGTAGTTTATATTTACGATAAAGAAAGAAAAAAAATAAGAAGGAACCAAAAGGACATAAAAAGAAAACAAAAGAATAGTTTATTACTGTTTATTAATTTATAGAGTGTTGACACACTGAGTATACACACAACTGGAGACAAAATGCGTGTCCTGAACCAGTGTTACTGAGTCTCGAAATAAAATCGAAGTTGCAAGGAATGAGATCCATATCACTCACAGTGGTCAAACATACCAACATTGTAACTATACATGGTATTCAAACATTATTTATTTTGTCTCCATTTGTTCGCTCATACATCATTCGCACTAATCATTCCGGAAACTTATAGTTATGTCTTAGAAATAACATGGTGTATTATGATACTTCTAGCATTCAAACTATGGAAGCATTGTTTAGTGATCGTTTTAATATAAAAATATTACACACGGCGTCGACTGTCACGCCGAGACTACACATGTCCGGGTTTCCTGCTATCGGGAATCGCTTCATTAACATTCATTCATAGACTATATGCAGAGGAAAGTTGTATAAAAAGATGAATATTATTGAACAGTCCCATTGGGGGTCTAATTATCATTGATAGCTTGAATGGTAAAAGGAATGCGTTTCATTCGAAAAACTGAGGCATATGTAACCTCAAATGAAGCTCATCCCAGTTGCGAGTCAAGTTTCAGAGTCTGGAAACCTTTAGAGGTGCTGTAGCCCCGGCCGGGCCGCGGGAACTGTCCAGACGTCGCGAGCGGAGCGTCCGCTGTCTGCTGCAACTAGTTAGTTGCTCGGAACCATCCGACAGGCTGATACTTCTCGAACCACCCCACAATGTTCCATGGGATCAAAAAACACCACTCTGCTGTTTTAAACGATCAAGAGATGCATTTAAAATGCAGGAGTAAAACACTTATTCAAATATCTTCTTATAAAAAAAATATGAACTTCAATCATGAAAACAAAAAAAAATTAAATGTTACAGTCCAACATATTTATTTTATATAATAATAGTTTCATAAAGCATTTTTGAGCGCATACTTTCCAGTTTTTATTTTCGGGAAATCACCTCCGGAACCCTTAAAAATGCGACTTGGTACTAGTCTATAAACATTGCTCGTAACAAGGCCTATTTAACTCATTATAAAAACCACATTGCACTATGCAGTTTTTAGAATAAATTTCAAAACATAGTCTTAGGGTTGTTACTATTTTTAACCTTAATTCATTTTAGTTTTACAGTAACTTATCTTATGCAAAAATTATTTAGGCAAAAAATCCAATGAACAGCATAGGTTTTTTTGTTTTAATACCATGGAACACTGTGCATCCCCGAGCCCGCTCAGAACACATAATTATCGCAGTATCACAATACACCACAAATCAAAACGCAATTAGTGCTTTCTTAAAAAAATATGTAGTGATTAAAACAAGTTTACTAGCTTATATATATTTACAATTTTATAATCTTCAAATAAGATATACCGCCAAACCATCGTCCCTTTGAAACGTGCTCTGCCCATGTCTATGTACAATTTATAAGTGAAATATGCCAAAGTAAAAGCAAAATAGTAAAAATATTCTTAAAACTACGTCTGTTTCGTGTCGCAGCGCACGTTTCAAACGGCAGGAAATCAATTCGCTTAGGTACTACCACATGTTCGTTTTTTTTTTTTCATTTTCACCATTTTTTCACGTTTTGTTATAGACTACTTTATTCATTAGAAATCTGCAAATTTTAATGAACAATTCTAGCCAATAGTGTTACGCGTCGCTTCGCCGGCGGTACTCCGCACACGTTCGCGTATGTACAGAGAACAGGCCGAAATACCACCGACAGTAACAATAAAATGTGAACACTAGCTAATTAGAAAACTAACATCGAAAACTAAACAATCATCGAGTTACATAACTACAAACTGAATTAATAATGAATATTTCTCTAGTGTAATTGTATCAACATCTGTAATGTAATTTACAGTTAAATTTATACAGTAAAAAAAGACGATTGGAACAATGCCCAAACAGAAAGATCATTATAATGTACCACTGTGGTGGTGGTTCGCAAGCACAGTGCTGCTGTCTGTTCCATACAGTGACAGGAAGGGAAGCGTCAGAGCGCCTGCGGCTGCGTCAGTCCGCAGGGCGCGTTCGGCGGCCGAGAGGCGCGGCCACATGCACACGTCACACGTCACACGTCACACACACGCACACTATGCTATCGCGCTCTCTTCTTCGCCGGACCACCCGGCCCTGCCGAACGACGGGTTCTCTTTCACTGTGGGACAAAAACCATTTATTAGTTTCATACAATATATCACAGGGAGCACTATTACAGTTTTCAAATATACTCAACATCAGCTTTTACTAAAACAAGAGAGCCTGGTTTCAGACCGGCATCATTACATGACATTTATGTTAAGTAATCAACTTCTGAATCTCAAATACTTAGTAGATAGAACACGATCAATTATTTCATTACGAATACTGTCCTTTTATAAACTAGTAAAATATTCCACTAATGCTATAATCAAGTATATTGCATACTCTAAAATAACTTGAATGAAATTGATGTTTTTATCTATGTAACGAGTCAATACTAAGTGCTAGTTTACTACAATATATTAAGTGTTCAAGTGCATATATAAGTATCATTACCGCAAACATCGCGTCTTCCGGGCTTACTTATATAAATTATACGCATGTGCTACTAAACTTGAAGGTTTTTTATTCAAATTATACAAAATTCACATCGTACCCTGTCGTTATGTTGTACCTTATTTCAAACATTACAGTATTTTTAGTGTTGGCAACACTCATTTTATAATTTATACAATTTTTAAACAATTAATTAAAAATATAAAAATTTGCGCTGCAATTGTATCGAAAGAGTTTTATTATTTCGTAGCAAACAGTTGTGTACGGCTAGCAGCAAAATGATTGTGCAAAAATGAAAAAGGATCGTTTCATACACGTTGCTAACTGTACACAACTGCCGGATGTATTAATAATACTATCAATAATGTTTTTAAACCTTATAAAGTAAAAATTTACATTGAACAAAACGCACGCACACATTCACACCACGTTACATTCAATCACAGTCGTACTCGAGTAGAGTCGTAAGCTACGCGACAATTTGACGGGCCATGAGGAGTTCCGAAAGCGTCCGCTGTGAGTGCAGCGCGCGAGTGGGTGCACAGCTCCATCAGTTACGCCGCCGCCAATATAATAACAAAATCTAAAATTTAATAAAGTACATAATCTCTATCACCTCTCGCGTTTGGTGTTCCTCAAAGCCGAAAATAAAGGTTTGATCGACAAACGTTTATTTTGTTTAAACTAATCATCGCACCAACTAAAATTTACTAGGATATGTTACGTGAATATGCACCTGCTTCCTTTTCTACTGCCGAAAGATCGAAAGATATAAAGAAAAATAAACTCGAATTTTCGGCTCACATTTTACATTATTTAGTGTCGTATTTTAAGCTAAGTTACAAATAATAAACCTTTGTTTTTGTGAGTATTTTTCTTAATAATGATAATTGTATGCGTACGTGACTGTGGTTATGAGTCACAATCAAATCATCACGTGTGTAGCGCAATTTGTTACTAAAGTTCTAAATTATCAAATGTAAACAATTCTACAAATCCTGCTCGATATGCGCTTGCAAACACATTTACATTGATTACATAGTTTTTGTGATATTTTATGTTGTAAAAAAACAGTATTGTACAATTTACTATCTATGGACTACCAAACATGAACAGACGAAACAAAACATAACATACATGGCAGTCGTTGCCACCTTTAGAAGAATATATAACCCTTCTGATAAAATAAGGAATGTCAGTACCAGAACACATAATCACCGCGTTTAGAGACGGCAGTACTAATAAAATTCGCTGATATATATGCTCTAAACGCACAAAATCTGTCACGACTGCCATTCAACACCTTCGGTTTTTATAATATAATTTGTACCGAATGGTAATAACCTTAGTTCGTATAGAAATTTGACAATCGCCTCTATCAGCGGCCGTCTAAGCGTGCCCGCGCTTTATGGTGGTACTAGATAATCGTAAGGTGCATATTCAAGTAACATATTATAAGATAGGGAGAAAGGGGGTCCGGCTATATTTATGATATGGCAGTGAGTTTCTTCTTGAGTTGACTGACAGACTGGTGTCCTTTCACCGGCTGCTTGTTAGCGTTCGACTCGTTTGTGGCGTGGACGGATTTGACCTAGGGAATGAGGTTATGTTAGGAACAGGAAGGATATAGGGTTTGGGGAATAGGTATAGCATAATCAGCCTTTTAATGTTTCCACTGCTGGGACACAGGCCTCCCTTCTAGGAGAGGGAATGGGCCGTAATCCACCACGCGGGTCCAGTGCGGGTTGGTGAATGTCACATGTCTTCGAATACATAGTACATAGGTATTTGCCTAAAATCGCTGGCTCTAATACCGCATTTGTAATCAAAATTGTCATAAGACTTCAGAATAGGGAAGATGCAATTACAGAATTCATGAAAGTTTTGTTATTGAAATGATAAAATTGTATAAAAGAAGGGCCATTGCAATGTTTTTATAGTAGTTAATTAATATTGATATAACAACTACGAATTAATATACCGTGAAACGGAACGTAAACAATCAGCGTGAAAAGAAAAACAGTCACGTTTATAATCGCAATTTTGGCAGTACATTCAAGTGTATTAATTTTTTTATGTCTCTTTTACAAGGAATTGAAAGCAAGATGAAAATATTGCGTGTTCCCTATTGTCACTAACTACTAACTTCCTGTGTTCAGCCTTCAATGGTTTTCAGCAAAGTAATTATGTGATCGATGGCAATTCACATATACCAATCAATGCAAAAATTGATAACATTTGAATTTTATTACAAATTAGTGTTACGTTAAAGGAGAAAACACCGCTTGTTTTTTTATAATTGAAGATATAAAATTGCAGGATATACAAAGTCGATTATATAAAAAGGAAAGAGCGGTACCCGGAACAACATTATGTGACGTGCGGTTATTTTCGAAACCGTGGGAAACTCCTTTATTTGTTCACACAGTAGCATTGTATGATGCAACACGACTAAGTACTGAAAAGTCCTTTTGTAAGTGCTTTATAAGTTGCTGTTATTTTATACTGGGTAAATGTTTGTCTTGACCAAATAACAATATTTTCAAGACCTCATTAAAACTTCTATGTCTTAAATTTTGTTTTAGACTTTTAACTACACTTAGAACACGTAAATTTTAACCTTATGTGTCAGACGTAAAATGTCACACGCTGTATACAGGTGAAGTTCAAAATAGAACACCGTTTACGTATTTGCCCAGATATAGAGATTACAAGTGTTTGCTACCATAGTCTACACGTGAGTTTAGTCACGTAAACGCGTACTACAATATAAAGTTGGTTGTACGAGTGGTTTCACCTACCGCAAACACTCACAAGATTTAAAAAAACTGCAAAAAAATACAGTATGGATGCGTTTATGTGCATTTGACATAGGTGCATCGAAATAATTCCAGATAATTGTCAACCGACGACACAGTATAGCTGTGTTAATCGATTTTACAGTATCACATATAAACTGAAGTTGATGCACTCGGCTATTCGTCTTACGCAGTGAACGCAAATAAAACATGAAAGTATTACTTCAAGGGATCTAAGCGCGAATCGTGACCCAAAAATCCAAACAAACTCACACATTGAAAAGTCGTCGCTGATTCGCTGAACCACACCAACAACATTATTGCACAGTTCAAAATTGACCTTATTTCCCAAGTATTTGGGTTTAAATTACCATGTAACGAATAGGCCGTGTAACTAAACACGTGAGCGGCGCAATCGGTAAGCCCCGCCTACCGCGGCGCAATGTGCTTTGGGTCATTTTTTTGAGTTAGGAATGCTTCCATGTTTTATTTGCGTTCACTGGTCTTACGTCGACCAACATGCCTCCTTGCGAGCGCTAGTTTTAATATAACGAACATCAATGTCCGTGTTTCGACCGGCCGAAAGCGCGGTCGAGCGAGCCATCAACTGAAGGCAGTGGCTTGCAGTGGTTCGAGTTAAGTAGGCCAGAGAAAATGTCCAAATAAATTTAAAAAAATAACCACATTATTCAGGGTTGATTTTTAATTAAATGAGCTTTTTTCATTATTTTTTAAATAGCCTACTTAAAAAAAAAACTCCAAATTTCAACCCTGAATAACGTAGTGTGTTTTTTTTTGGACTTATTCTCTGGCTTACCCTAACTCGAACCACTGCACGCCACTGACTCAAGGCCATACACTGGCGGCAGTACGCGTGTTACCTCGTTGTTGGGCGGCGGCTGCGAGGTCTGCTGCTGCGCGCGCCGCTGCACGGAGGGCGAGCGGCGGTCGGCCGGCGCGGCGCCCGCCTCCATGTGCTGCTTGCGCTGGCGCAGGATCGTCCAGTCGAACGTGTAGTCGTACTGGTAGTTCATCGTGCGGAACAAGATACGGAACAGCTGTGGACATACAACACACGCATTTGTTACAGTAAGCGTCAAAGGTTATGGCGGCTGTGAAGAGCACTACTCTTTGCGCAATACCTTAGCTACGCAGCGACTCGCCTCGTATTCCGAGTTCTAAGCGACCATAATGTCCTGTATCAAGCTGTACGTCACAGGAATCTAGCTTGTCGTTAGATGCGTCACTGACCACATCCAACCCTCATAGTAAAGGCCAGTATGATGCACAATTCTTAATATCGTCGTTGCGACTTTAAGATCTCTTATGTGTACAATTTTTATGAGAAAATCGATAAAAACCATCTACTGAAAAAAATATAATGAAATCAATTACAACAAAAAATATAGGTATCAGCCATATGATTTCCTGCTTTTAATTTTGCTATTTTTAGATGAAATTAAAAGAAGTAATATAGTAAAAAAAAAGAAAAACAGTTTCAGTTAACACATAAGAGATTTTCGTTGCGATTTATGTAACACATCAAAGTTTTTGAACAAAAATGCCAATAAAAATGAAAAAAACTAGTATTAATTAAAAATAAATGTATTTCTTAGAAAACACTTATTAGAACATTATAACACTAGAATCATAAATTGGAGTAAAATAAAAGTTACAAATCGAAATAAGATTATTTTCTCAGGTGCCCACATAATTGTGGATATAATTATGCATTAAGTACCCGGATTCAATTGTAATGCATTATAAAACGGATGATAATCCTGATCTATTACCATTTTCAGTTCCTGTAAAAGTTTAAATTTGCTCTCAGTAATTTTTAACGGAGATCTGTACAATCGGTTCGGAGATACAGGTACCAGACCGTTTCTTTGGTTATTTCTTCGCTGTGGAAGTACGGACCACTCATCGACATGTCTTAACTTATAAAATACGGATCCATCAGATAAATATTTAAGACCTCTAATGTCCACCACGGCAGGATCTCCCTTCTTTTTGCCAGGCCGTATGGATTTTAGGTTCGATTCCATCCCTTCAAAATTTAGAAAGAAATCATAATGAATGGATTTAACATCATAGGGCATTTGTGGTCGAGCTTGTCTTATACGGGTGATGTAATATTGGTGGTTTTATGAATTGCTCAACAGTGGAGTGAACACTATCCACTTCCATCACAGTGTGCCCCTTTTCCAGGTAAAGTTGTACTTTCCTTCTTTGCGCGAAATCGCTTAGGGCACTTGACAATATTCGGTTTCGGTTTTGGTGTCCGCATCCATCAGAAATGATGATAACGCGCTCTGTAGGACGTGGCAGGTTTTGACAGTAGTCTATTAAACAAGATGTGAATTCTTTAGCAGTAACATTACTATCTGCTTCATGTCAAAAGTAAATAGTCCCGTTTTTAGATAGCACGTTATAAACCGTGAAGTTATGACATTGTAATTTTAATTTGTAGTACAATGCACTAGCCAATAGCTTTGGGGCAAGCAAAACACTTTGCACGTCCACTGTTATAACCACAACCTTTTCGTTTGCACTAGCTACCTATGGCATTCTTTTTGGCTTCACGGGCTTCAATTTTCTTTACAATATGGCTAACATATTCTTTTTTGGAAATGTTACCAGTTTTATAACTACAGCTCGTGTCGCACTGGTCTTTGCGAGGATGGTGAATGCTGATGTTTTCTTTAGCCATTACCTTCGAAAATGTCTTTCTAGAGGCAGCTTTGTAATGGTTTTCCATACACCACTCCTTAAAAATCGGATGCATGTGGAGTTCAGATCGAAAAGGCAATTCAACATCATTTTTTTAAGCTAGAACGACAGTAATGGCTCGGTACTTTTGGTAAAATATCCAGCCATTTCTTAACAGTTCTTGTCAACTCAACGTTCCTTCCTGGTCTAGCAATAACATTTTAACTTAATGCAATGTTTTCTGCTATCAGTTCCCCAATATTTTCTTCGAAAGTAAAAACCTCTCTAGTCCAGCGGCGAAAACTGTCTTCTCCAATGCAAAGTGTATATCACTGACACATAAGATATTTTAAGCACCAACATTTTAGTAGGAAGCACATTGTTGTTTTTGAAATTGGTAAATAAATGACGATTAAATCGTCGTAGACACATGAGGGATTTTGCTTTCGATAGAGCTTCAAAATGAGAAAAAGGCTAGCGTAAAAAAGTGATTTTACCAAAAGTGACACATAAGAGGTCTTAAAGTCGCAACGACGATATGGTGTTTTGACCCAATTTATTGAAAAAAGAAAACTGTCTTTTCTCCTCAAGCCTCGCACCTTACAGGTACCAGAAACATGACATTATAATTAGGGATTTCAAATCATGCTGGTAGTGAAATATTGATCGAAACTCTATACAATCTTCATTATATTTGTCACCGAATGATTGCAAACAGATCAGTATAATTCATTTGAATCCGTGAAGGGTAACCCAATTAAAGCAGCATACTACTACGTCGAATTGCCTGCTTCAATGACGTCATTATCACAGCTATTTAGAACTAGCACCAAACGTGACACATTTACCAGTACAATAAGGAATATAAATGCGTGACTCACCTGTCTAAGATACATGTAATCAGGAGCCTCGTCGAAGGTCAGGCCGCGGCAGTAATTTAAATACATCGCAAACTCAGCCGGGAATCCCTGCGCAAATACGAAATTATTTTAATACATTTTATGATAAAGAAGGGTCTATGCTGTTGAATAGTTTATGCTCTGATCAAATATTAACCAATCGAGGTGCATTAATACATGATTATGGTGAAAATTTCATATGAACTGATGAAATATGGTGCAAAGTATCGTAATATTTATCGCGAAGCGAATGCATATAGTTACACGTGACTTTCTTTTATTGATAACAAAAACTTTTTACAAAAAAATACAACCGACTTTTCCACAAAAAATCAAAAAAGTACAAAATAACTTTAATTTCGGAACTCGGTGTTTGTGGTTCCTTTTTCATTTTTTGAACACCGACTTCCGAAATTAAAGTTATTTTGTACTTTTTTGATTTTTTGTGGAAAAGTCGGTTGTATTTTTTTGTAAAAAGTTTTTTATTTTTCACTTTTTAGTGGTACCTAAACCACCTCCCCTCCCCCCACCTAAACGAACCAATTACATTAGTGTAAAAAAAACGCACTGCTCCAATGCAGAGCAAACTAAAAGGTCGTCAATGTAGACATTTCTTTAGATTTTTGTTGATTTTTCAAAAACCGCTTGTTCTATTTCGATAAAATTTTCATGGGACCATTTGGGAAGTATACCCTTTCCAACAAAAAAAGAATTTTTCAAATCGGTTGGCAAGCGACGGAGTTATGCGCGAACAAACAATAAAAAAAAACATACAAACATCCGAATTGAGAACCTCCTCCTTTTTTAGAAGTCGGTTAAAAAACAGTTAAACAGTTAATTATTAACATAGATAGGACAGGGAGTTCAATTATTAGTTTGCCACCGTACCAAAACGTCCTATTAGCAAATCATCCTATTCGCAAAAGGGCCTATTGAGAACAGTTAGTTATGCTGAAAAATTAGGTACTATCGGTTTTTAATTATGACTCATCATTTAGTTTATTTTAAAATTCAAATGACAAAGACATTAATACCACTGGTATAGACACAAACTGTATTGACAGCATTATACAATGTCATGTTCCAAGTACAGAGGCTGATGAGACTGTGGTAGAAGCAGGATTTCGGAAACCGGCTCAAATCTAGAACGGCAACACAAACTACCTAAGTAATTTCCGGAACGGTTAACTCTAAAAACAACTACGCAAACGAAGCCGTGGACAGAAGCTAGTATTAAATAACGTTCCCATTTTATGAATTGGTCGTGAAATGAAGCCTACGCTTTTGACTTTAAAAAATTAAAATCTTGTGGAGACGTTCAACTAATAAGGACGATTTGTGAATAGAATTATTTTTGTGAATAGGACGATTTGCGAATAAGAAAACGTTTCGATACGGAAGCATTAGTTTGTATGTGCTATAAAATTTACTTCAAGCCGTTGATGTCGCTTTTAGTGATACCAATTTTTGATACCACCTCAAGCTAGCCGATCACAGTTACGGGATATCATGTCAATGATGGTGATGTGTGAATGATGGTAATATTTTACTAAATCTGTGAGCAGTAAGGGAAACACTTTGTTTTTGCAGTAGAAATGACGTTGGTCAAGGCAGCCCTAGTAAACGCTGGCGTGACTTAAATGTACAGATACTGAAAGATTTGAGAGACGAGGCAAGTACCTTTGACCAGTAGTGGGACAGTATAATTATGTATGTAGGTTTTACAAAGATATTTTGCTTAATAAAATAGTGCAAGTACCAATAAAATTTGTTTGTCATTGTATCGATGGTACCTACTACCTACATCAAAATGTAAAGATAAAGATATATTTATTGCTTAAATGTGTACATTAAGTTCGTATTAGTAAACATTACATTTTTAGTTTCAACAGACTACCCAAGTCGGATATGCAATGATATTTTTAGCACTTATGTACTTAAAAAATATTATTTTGTATCAAAAACTCATGAAGATTATAAAATACATTTTCAGTTAACTTTTTTTTGACCCAGTACTTCGCCACAATACAGCATAAAATCCATCTATCATCACATTATACGAATAGATACGAAAATAACTCGATCTGCTTTTTTACGATTTCACGCGTAAACCGCTATAACACTTTGGTATTTTTTGGTACCTAACTGTTCCCATGAATTGGTCTGTTTCCTTTATTTATTTTTTTGCACTTTTTTTGTATTTGTAGCTATGTTTGTATGTTTCTTTCTTTCTTTTCTGGAAGGACATTTAGTATGCAAAAAAGACGCATAATGCAAAATCACAAGTGATTTGCGAGTTAATCACGACAGGTGTCAAAAACACCTTCATATTTAATTATTCGAGTCTCACATCCGGCCTATCGGATTTCCGATTTTAATTAATTCACTTTACACAAGCGTTAACGCGGCATATTTGTGATAAATTAATGAGCGAACAAATCCTCTGTGAAATTATTTTACTTTCCCTTTGCATGCAGGTTTTAAACATCTTAAAGCTTAAGCTTACGTTAGCTCATGCTATAGTTATGCCCGGATTCTGAGGTCTCCACACAAACTCTTTTCCAGTCATCTTGATTTACCGTGATACAGCTATGAAACTCGGTGATAATGTAGCTTGTTCAAATTGAAAGCATTTTCGTAAACATATCAGTCACCTTTCAAATCACAAAAAAATCTGCGCCTACAAGTTGTGTAAGAAAAAATTAAGTAATTCGTTCCTCCGTACTGATTGTTCAGGAGTACTATTTACATAAACGCCGAAAAATGCCACTATACAACAGATAAACCCCGATTAAACTACTTTGATCATGTAACAAACGCGTTAAGAGTTAGGATTTAAATCTGCGACCTTCTTCGCGAGGTCGCTGCTTCAAATCCATTACCGGTCACGCGTATGCAGACGTCAGCTGAGTTACTAGGCTATGCACAACGCTTATTCAATTAGGAGGAGCTAGGGAATGATAAGAATTGGAATGATTTGTACTAGAACTTGGGTGACTTCTACCCACATAGACACGTGATAAAGGAGTGAATTAACGTATCCAATATCTATACTAATATTATAAAGTGGTAACGTTTGTGAGATTGTGACATTGTAAGGGGTAATCTCTGGATCTACTGAACCGATTTTCAAAGTTATTTCACCAATAGAAAGCTACGTTATTGTGGAGTGTCATAGGCTATATTGTATCCCCGTATTGCCACGGGAACGGGAACAACGCGGGTGAAACCGCGGGGCGCTGCTGGTTATTAATATTACAAATGTAACTCGACGTTATGTGTAGCGACAGCTCGGATACGAGTTGTGGACGCACGATAAAAATATTGATCGACCGATATTATGCTGAGTTCTGGGCGCCCAAAGTGCTAATAGGAGACGAGAAAACCAAAGAACCAAGGTCATCGGATTTTCCTACAAAAGGTTACTATTGAGATGGCTATGGTAGAATAAGTATATATGCTGCGCCGATCCCAAATAAATTGGGATAACGGCAGGAGACTTATGAACTAAATATAACTGTGTATGTATTCTATGTTGTACCTACATGTTAATATTACCGACAAGCTCTGATTGGGTGGCGTGAATGTGTAGGACACCTAAACGTTCAGAACTAAAACAGTAAACGACACTGATAAGTTTACTATCATTCATTAGATTGCAGAGCTAATTGATACGTTATCAGTCCATTAACCTTGCGAAGCTCAGAATGTGAGTAAACGAAATCAGAATCAAAAGTCATTTATTCAAACTAGGCTGAGAGACAGCACTTTTTGTACGTCAAATCTATACCATTTATCGAGGAAGGCTATAGGCTATATATATCACGCTAAAACCAATAGGAGCGGAGCAGTCATGAAAAATGTGACACAAACGAAGTTGTGCGGACAGCTAGTTTTACATAAAGACAGTCCCCCAAAACGCCCACCCGTCACCACTTCCTAGTGTTGTAGCTGGGAAGAAGAAGTGGCGCAACAAACTACCCATCAAAAAAAAAAAAGAGAAACACAAACTATATTTCAGAACACTCTGAACAGATGGAAAAAATAATCTGTTGCGCTTACCTTACAGAGCACCTCAACGGGCGTCGACATCTTTTTCTCGCTGATCCGTTCGTATTTCTGCTTTTTGGTGATCGCCTTCAAACCTTGCCACGGCAACGAGCCTCTGTCAAACAAAAATAACAATATGAAATAACCATAAAACTATTTATTTAATAATAGGGTAGTTGACTTAAACAATTTGATTATTCCATAGGATAGATTTCCAAAAAATATTGAAAATCTATCCACCAAAAATAAATGCAAGACGATACAGTGCGTTGAAAACTCGTGTGACGTCACTACTCGCTACAATTTTTTACCTAGCTGTAACGTCACAAGCCCCCACTCCTGATCTGTGATGCTTTTTATCTTCGTCAGTTTTTATAGATTTGATAAAGGAAAAACTATATTTCCAATATTTTTCTATTATAATCTAACTGAGACGGACTAAACATAATCATATATTTTTTACTCAGGAAACATCCCTATTATACAAAGACTGTCTAGGAAAGACTTCCCTTCCCAACCTTTACAATGAATCTAGAACTCTCAAGAGTAATGACACCTTGAAAGGCTTATGAGTCATCGTGGATTTGTAGAATCTGTAGATGCCAGATTTTTTGCCGTCACCATACTTAGTGTTGGTCCGTCGCACTCTGGACATTCAGCAGCGTTATCAACCTGTTTGTCTACATCGAGAAAATATTCAATCACGGCATAATTTAATGCTCATTAAAGAATTTTAAAGAGATGTCGAGTACCTATCTATAGTAATATTATAAAAGGAAAGATTTTTTTGTTCGTCTGTACCACCGAATAAGCTCCGAAACTACTGGACCGATTTTAACCATTTTATCACCAATGGAAAGCTTCATTAACAGCGACTAAGAGTTCAATATGACAATGGTGACTGACAATGACATTTTTTTATGTAAAACATGAGCACAGTATACAGGTCTTAAAATTAAAATAAGGTCGCTACATTTTTTGTCATTTATGTTATAAAAAATTAGTCGTAAAAGACAGGCAATACAAAAATTAAAATTAATTACAATGTCAGATTCAATTCAAAATTAAAATGTCAAAAATTTAATTTGAGTATTCTGTACAAGCAGTATACTTATCATCATTAAAGAATAAAATACATTTGACCTGCAGTGAGTAGTGCAGGCTCCATTGATTTAAATAAAGATAAGCTGGCCGAACATTGCCAACCGCATGGCGAGTTTGGTTTGGAAAAATATGTGGCGTCCGATCCGCCCAGCCCAAACCTATGTATGTAGCATAAGCATAATCAGCCTTTTAATGTTCCCACTGCTGGGACCCAAGCCTCCTCGCTAAGAGAGGTAATGGGCGGTAATCCACCACGCGGGCCCAGTGCGGTTAGATGTCACATGTCTTCGAATTTTTCGTTCTAGGGCATGCCGGTTACGATGTTTTCCTTCACCGTTTTCAGAGCAGTGGTGATGAAATTAATTACTTCCGTTTGAACCCGCAACCTACAATTCGTAAGTCGGGGCCGTTACCACTGCCTCTAACCTAACTATGTAATCCTATCATAGGCGGCCTCACAAAAATATATTAAGCAGCACGAAAGCAAATTTCGCCTAACACAGTACCTACATTGATTTCACCATAATACGAAACTCTGCCAGAGTCGAAATCAAAAGCCGCGGTAACGGTAAATAATCCATACTTATGATTGCGCAACTCCAGGACGCATTTCAAATTAACGACCTTATTCCGTAGGCTGTAACGGGTCGGAACGGGTCCTCGCGTGAGTCAGTTTGTAACAGGTCGGGACTTGTACAACGGATCAACTGGCTGCCTCAAACCGGAATACGTGTACGACCATCGAGTGGTTTTGTGAACGGTAATCATGGCATTGATTCTTAACTCTTATGGATGTTCTGCCACCTTGCGATGTAGTCAGGTTTGGTAACTTATATGGCAGATAATTTCATACGAATACTGATTTGCAACATATTAGATTACTTACGTATTTTTGTTTTTCTAAAATACAATGATGCAGTTTTAGTTTTCATGAAAATCGGGCCCGGGTCTACTTTGAGTATCTACACTAATATTATAAATAGGAAAGATTTGTTTGTTTGCATTGAATAGGCTCCGAAACTGCTCGACCGATTTGAAAAAATCTTTCACTGTTGGGAAGCTATACTATCTCCGGTGAACATAGGCTATTTATACCCCCATATTCCCACGGGAACGGGAACTACGCGGAAGAAACCACGGGGCGATGCCGAGTTTTTCTATAATTTAGGATTCGGCATTTCCTAAGTTTGTTGGCGCCGGCTTCTGTCTCTAAAAGCCGACATGGTTGCATTTGCATCCGGTTAGACTTAACTTGATGAATGGATAGAAAAATGTTCACCATTCCAAATCTTGTACCTTATTTGTGTAACACTCTAATAACCATTATAGCTTTAAATACTAAATATATTCATTTCATGAAAGTAGGTACGCTACACGATTCTGCAATGTCACGAAATAAGAAAGGTCTACGCTTATTAGAAACGCACATTGGCAACATGCCTAAAGTCAGTTGCAAAAACAATGATGTTTAGATCCGAATTAAGCATTTTCAAACATTGGAAGCTATACATATTTTTGGAAGAACCGAATGTAATACTGGAAAATGAAGAAGGATTTTTTAGCCAAGAACTGAATTTCATGGGAAAAGTTTGCATTACAATAATGAGAAAACAGTTTCCAGACATTTAGAACTTCTACAAGACAAAGCCGTCTGTCTGGTCTGGTCTGCCCAGCGGGTTTACCACACAAGAAACAAAACAAATAACAACTCGTGTAAATTAAATAATTTGAGATATTTCATCATCATAATCAGCCGAAAGGTGATCACTGCTGGACATAGGCTTCCCAC
Source organism: Hecatera dysodea (assembly GCA_905332915.2). NCBI lineage: Eukaryota > Metazoa > Arthropoda > Insecta > Lepidoptera > Noctuidae > Hecatera > Hecatera dysodea. Next base: position 13,945,737 of record HG995310.1, on the reverse strand, counting down.
AAGTGTCGCAACAACAACCGGTCCTGTGCGCCTCGCATTTATCGGCAACCCGCTACCCTCACCAGGTCATCAGTCCACCTTGCGAGAGGTCTTAAGGTCATAGCTCACTTACACGACTCTGCTCCATTACCGCTCCTACTCAACACCGCCCTAAACTAAAACGACTGCTGCCGGTCCACTCGTTGACAGCTAGCAGACGCCCAGCTGTCACCGCATCGACAGCTAGCAGACGCCCACCTATCACCGCATCGACAGCTAGCAGACGCCCAGCTGTTCAGTCTACCGACTGAGCGGCGCCTTCCGGTACGCGGTCGCCACTCCAGAACTTTTCAGCCCCAATGACCATCTGATCTGTGAGCAATGTCCACTGTCCCTGTCCACTGCCACTTCAGTATGGCGATCCTTCAGGTTATGTCGGTAACAGTTTGTTTCTCTTGCGGATGATTAAGATGTTTATCAAGAAAATAATATAGGTAATTTTGACAGTATTTTCCACATGGACTCACTGCCTAATGCTATGATTCAAGTAACAATGAATCACAATACTAAGAATCGGTATCACCTCAGATATCGAACAGGAGCCGCGGTATAGATTCCGTGACGTCACTACATTAACAAACGAAACACGCACGACTTCGGTGAAAATAAATGTGCGAGGTGAAGGCTGACACGGCTTTGAATAGATTTCTCATATAAATATCCCATGTCAGTCAGAATAATAGAAACGCGTGCTTTCTTATGCCTACAACAGCATGTTATGTTATCTTTACTAAAAGAATAAAGATAAAAGATAAAGAGGAAAGATTTTTATTTTTGTCTGTATCGAATAAACTCAAAAACTACTGGACCGATTTGAAAAATTCTTTCTCTGTTGGGAAGCTATACTATCCCCGGGTGACATAGGCTATATTTTATCCCCATATTCCCACGGGAACGGGAACTACGTGGGTAAAACCGCGAGCGCTGCTAGTCTATACTAATATTATAAAGAGGAAAGATTTGTATTTTTGTATGCAACAAAATAAACTCAAAAACCACTGGACCGATTTGAAAAATTCTTTCACTGTTTGGAAGCTATACTATCCCCGGGTGACATAGGCTATCTTTTATCCCCATATTCCCACGGGAACGGGAACTAAGCGGGTGAAACCGCGAGTCGCTGCTAGTAGAAACTATAAACGTACTCTATCAATAAATTGTACCTATCTATCTAGACTATACTGTAGCATTACTGGCTACTCTCATTTTTTCAAAGAACTCTGTCAAGTCCTTTCGGTAGGAGTCAAAATTCTTCCCGCCATCTTTGCCAAACATTGGCAGAAGAGTTTAAAATACGACAGTCGTATTTTGGCTTATCCAAGTTTGATGTCATTTCAAAATACTGAAACTGCTGTAAGGTCAGTTCAAAAGATTTGGCCATGTCGAGGCAGTCGAGGAGGTTAATCATGTTATATTTCATGGTTATAATGCACTCGTGGCGCAGTGAATGTTTTTTTTTTATGGCTGACTGTCTAGGAAATTAAGCATTGGAAACTCTTTTAATGCGCCCCTAATACATAATTTTTCACTTTCTTAATTTTATTCCACCTTCACCACAACACTAAAAACAGATTACATTGGGGCTCCCGCGGACAAGTTCAACGCAACGACACTACAAACGTGTCGACGGTCTTTCATAGAATTCTGTAGAGCAAGTTCAACTGCGTCCTCGTTGCATTGTTTGATCGCACTTGTCGCGTGAACATAAAGTTAGTTCAGAACTTTTTCCAAAAACAGACAGCAACTAGAAATTTTGTGTGGAAAGTGAAAAATAACTATCTTATATTTTGATCTATCTCGTATATTATACCTAGATATATAGCACCTCCGGTGCAACACTGTCACTTTTGCAAAAACGCACTTTTTCAGGAGAAGGTTTTAAAGATTTGGAGTCGCTTATGCCACCCTACAAACTGTAACGACATTTACTCTATCACGTTGGAACTATAAGTAGGTACTATATCAGTGACATTATTACCGCAAGTTCAGAAGTACTTTAGATCACTTTTATTATATTTTGTTATTTTTTCAAAATATTGCAAAAGTGACAGTGTTGCACCGGAGGTGCGATATTGTGTATGCGTATCACATTGATTACAAACGGTTCAATCATTTCTAAGAATAAGGCTTTTTAGTCTGTATGAAACGAAAAAAACTTCTTCTCGTCTTAAATACAGCCTAATTAAATCTATACTAACTAATGTTATAAAGAGGAAAGATTTGTATTTTTGTATGTAGGTAACGAATAAACCCAAAAACTAATGGACCGATTTCAAAAATTCTTTCACCATTAGAAAGCTACATTCACCCTGAGTAACATAGGCTATATTTTATTCCCGTATTCCCAAGGGAATGGGAACTACGCGGGTGAAACCGCGAGGCGCTGCTTCTGGTATATAAAGTTTACAATCCGACCTTATAAGTTGACATACCTGTTGAAATACATAAGCACGTATCCGAGCGACTCCATGTCGTCCCGCCGCGACTGCTCGATGCCGAGGTGGGCGTTTATCGACGCGTACCGAGCCGTACCTGATACAAACAAAGCGTTATTTAGAAAACAACATGTCTTCAAGCAAGTTTGGACAAGTAAGAAGACGAACAAATTGTTATGAGGAATTATAATAAGACCAACCAAAAGTTTTGCTGTATTATTTTTTAATCTGTGATAATATCGTTATGACAGGTACAGACCAAGCGACAGAACGCTGGCTGGCTTTCTACCGGAAAATTGGTGATGTCAAAAAGCGAATTATTCGTTTGGTCTTCATATATAGAAAAACGTTTTTCTGTAGCTACTAATACTATACTAATATAATAGTAATGAGCATCTGCCCTTACTGCATTAAATCAACAATCAAGCCTGTATATTAACATCCTGGTATTGAGTGTTTGTGATTTTTAACTGTTTACTGGTTGTTAGGTATCGCATCCTGTCTTAAAAGATCCTGCCAACTTGTTTAATTCTGTTTGCATAACATGACCCGTCCCCGCTACATAAACGAACGTAAGAACAATTATAGCTTGTTCTTCTCCACAATATTTTACTAAAGCTATCAGTGTTTTTATGCACTTTTATGTCATTTTTAGGGTTCCGTACTCAAAAACGGGACCCTATTATTAAGATGCCGCTGTCGGCCCGTCTGTCAACAGGCTGTATCATATGAACCATGATAGAAAAAAAGTTTTCTGTTGCCGCTATAGCAACATAATATGTTGCTATAACATGTTTTTTGTATAGCAGCCACCTTAAATACATTGTTTTTAGTAAATTATACTAAAAACAATGTATTTAAGGTGGCTCCGATACAAAAAACATGTTTTTTTATATTTAATGGCACGGAACCCTTCGTTCGCGAGTCGGACTCGCACTTGGCCAGTTTTTATTACTTATCCCCATTGTAGATATAATTTAATAATAATGCTTATTCATATGTAGTTTTCCCTGATGCTCTGTCGGCAGCAAATTTTCGTCATCAATAAATTTTTATCCGAGGAAATCGTGGCTAAATAATAACAGCCGCACTGGTCGATCTTCAAGGTTAAGCAACGCTTGCCGAGGTTGGTCTGTGGATGGGTGACCATCTTAAGATACCGAGTTTCCTCCGTGCCTCGGAAAGCACGTTAAGCCGTTGGTCCTAGCTGTCATTTGTAGATCTTTGGCAGTCATTACAGACTGTCAGAAGCCAGAAAATTTGACACCAGTCTTGCCAAGAAGCCGTGTTACCCAGTTAACGGGTTGTGGAGGTCTGGTAGGCAGCCGCTCCACGTAGAATACTGGTATTAAGCTAAATCCGATTTGACTGGAAGCCAACCCCAACGATGTTGGCTGGGCAGATGATGAATAAATTTTTATCCGTTCATTAAATTGCGCCTTTAAATACGTTTGTTTGCATCGTTATCAGACAAAGTGATAAGACAAAAAAAAAACTAAAGATAAGTCTATTGATTACTATAATATTTTCACGTGACATCACACTAAAGTTCCCTGTTCCACACAAGACTTGTCTTGGACGTGATGTTATAATACTGATGCAATTTGCTATCGTGAATTGCACAATTTGATCACCCATACGTGAACTACGACTACGTCAAATATTCAATACAATAAAATTAAATTATAATTCAAATACAATTCGCGCTGCTGAATTTTGTGGCCCAACTATATTTTTGTCAATGACACGCTTAGGGCCCTTGCACAAACCAGACCTTCAGTTAGTTAGTAACCTGAGGAAAACACGTTGTATGAAATATTCGTAATTTGAATTTTAATATTTAAAATTTGAAAAACTAGTCTGATTTGTGCAAGCCGGCCTTAGGCGAAAAATAACGTGGGTGCTTTGCATACTTTTCAATATTTTTTTGTTATTTCTGTTATTTACTACAGGAAATAACATAAAATCTGAAAGGGGTTATTGTGCTCATCATTGTAAACAACTCTTACTATTGGTCCACCACAATAATTGTGAAAAATAATCAGGATGGCTTCGTGAAGGTGGAGAGGAAGAAGAGGAAGATGCCTCCTAGTCGGAACCAGTGCGGGACCGCGCTGGTAGATCCCAATATGCTGCGTCCGGCAATACCTACGACGCAGCTCTATGTGTCTCGTTTACATCACACCACGAAGGTTGAGGAGATCGTGGAGTATGTTCGAGCGAAGACCAGCTGGACCTTAAGGGTAGAGAAGTTGGAGCCGCGCCATAACACGAATTTCAAGTCGTTCGTGGTGCGAGTTCCAACTCATCATATTGAGACCTTCCTCAAGGAGGAGTTTTGGCCGAAGGGTGTCGTGTATCGGCGATTCCGCGGAAGACTACGCGACACCACGCAGCGTAACACGACGCCGACGCTTCGTGTAAAATAAAATAGTGTATTGTTTTTGTTTTTATATAAATATGTATGATAGTCTGTAAGGTATATATGTTATGGGTCTTTGTTACCCGAAATAAAAGTTATATTATTATTATTATTATAAAGGACATTATAAAAATGGCCTATGAATGAACACGTACGAAACTTTTATCACACAATTACTATTTTTTTTTTAAATATATAAGTTACATAATATCTTCGAGGAGACCGCGTCTCGGCAAACCTAGTGTAGGACATCCTCAGGCACGGTAGAGTGACGATTTGCGCAGGACGGCTGGTAGAAACTGTATGCGAGAAGCCGAAAATAGATCTAAGTGGCGTGCAATTGGAGAGGCCTATGTCCAGCAGTGGACTGCAACAGGCTGTTGATGATGATGACATTTCTTTTACTACAATAGAACACTTCATAATTTCGAAAACATTTTAAAAAGTAATTCATTTCGTTCTATTTCCTCGACGCCATTATGCTTTGTTTCATTTTGACGTTTTGAATAGGCAAAGGGTTCTGTAGCTCATACAGCCAAAGTATTGTGCGCAGCGGTGCGCACTTTAGAGCCGCCATCCAGTTTGAATCGAGCTCTTAAGTGTGCACCGTAATTATAAAACTCAGCACTCGTCGCGCTTGATCTATATGAGTAAGGTTTTAGTTACAAACAGAATAAAGAAGTATAAAGAATTGAACGCGCTGTCTGAAAGAAACGAGCAACATCGACACTGACAGATGACATTTTGACATTCTATTGTAACGACATTCTCTAATAGACTAATTATAACCTCAAAATCCGAGAGCGTTTTGGATTTTGTACAATTCTCAAAAGTGTCCGTGATATTGATTTAGTTTCAATCGAATAAATGCTTTATTTAGAACACCGAAAGTAAATTCATGTCTCTTGGTTCTTGGGCGAACAATATCCTTTACGTTTCCATAACTCGAAACTAAACACCTAATTCTTTTTCGTGCTTTCAGTCTTGGTCCCATAAACCACTTTTAGGTTCCGCTTCATCTTTTACACCTTGTTATAACAAAACTGTACCAAAACCAGTCCCTCAAAGTAATAGATTGCACCAAAAAACCAGTCCACAGTTGATCTATATCAGACATCGTTGGGTAACTATGGCCACTGCGCGCGCTTGGAATACCGAGGCGCCGCGCACCCGGTGTGAGTCACTCCGTACTCTTTATTAAGTTAACTGTATACCTACTACAAGGGAACTTGGCGAACATCGCTACGGGACGCGACTGTTGTATGACTCTTTAGAATTGAAAAGACTGTTGAGACAAAAGGGGCTTGAATTTTGACGCGCGTCTGCAAGTCTTTTTGAGTGAATTTTGCTAAGGAAGTCTACATTTCTGAACCGACATTTTTAGTTTTGTTTGTTAACAATTTTAGCGTACCTTTTACCCGCGTTATTTATGGCAAAATATTAAATCATGAACTTTCTTTCAAACTAATGTCGTTGTCAACAAAATACATTAATTAATGCAGGTGTACGCAGGGCAATATGGTATTGATACATTATGATATGGAGCGTTTGTCTAATGACGCCTTGAGTTATTGATATGACTGAAAATTGATCAGTTTTCCAAATAAGGCTAACCACGAAAATGAAGCTGTACAGTTCGCAGTAGAAAGCTGTACTTAAAATGAAGCTTTCTTCACAATTAGAGAGAACGCATTTCGTTGTATACTTCTTCAAAATAACAGCCGTCGTGTTTTATCAAATTGCATGCACAACTCACCAGTAAGATTCTTATCCTCGCGATACGAGATGTGTGCACGCGTGCGCAGGTCGCGGAACTTCTTGGCGAGCCCGAAGTCGATCATGTAAAGCTTGTTGCAATGGCGGCCGATCCCCATAAGGAAGTTGTCCGGCTTTATGTCACGGTGGATGAAGCATTTGCAGTGGATGAACTCCACGCGGCCCAGCATTTGATCTGTGGGCAAAGTGGGGTTCTAAGATGCTGGAATAGAATTCAGAGACAGATGAGCTAAATCTCGTTTCAATTCAGAGTATACTGAAAAATAAATAAACGTATGGGCACACGAAAAGTAAGGTCGAAACCACACAGCTTACCGCCGAACCCAATAACCGATCTATCGCATACTGGTGATAGAAAAACAAATGAAACAACAGAAAACCTATATCATTTTTCTGTTGTTTCATTTGTTTTTCTATCTCCAGTATGCGATAGATCGGTTATTGGGTTCGGCCGTTAGTACATCACTTTAGCCGATATGATATCAGCAAGAGCTAAGCTATATTAGTTGAGCTTGCAGAACTGCGGTAATTTTTAATAATACTTCCACAACTTAGTTTACATAGTTTGCGGATGTGAAGTATAAAAATAACTTCAGCTCTTCAAGCGAATTGGCTTAGTGACATGCTCCAACCAAATCAACATGTGGGCTTCAGTTTAAGAGAAAAATTGAAGGTTACCTTGAATGGTCCGATGTTTGCATAAAAAAGAAAAAACAACAGTGAAGGAATGAGTAAGCAGTATAATAACCAGGATTAAAAAACTTTCAAGTAACAACAGAATTGCTGAATTTTCAGGATTGATACGGTATCAGGTCAAAGCTCTAGCCCCAAATTACCCTCTACAAGTTAACAACCAGGAAAATTCATAAAACTGCTGCAACTTTAGTGAAATCCAAAACGTGTTGACGTTAATACATTCAATGAACTACTTTAAGAAAAACAAGTAATAAATCTGAGGCAATTACTTTTAAAACAATTATGATTGTTAACAATAATAAGAGTGTAATGTATGAAAAGAAATCGTAGTGAACATAAACTTTAAGACTGCTTCAACTTTTAGTATTTTTCTCGTATAATTATAATGTTACCATGTTGGCACGCATCTTCACAAAAATTAAGATTTCGTGAGTTAGGCGAATATGGCTTCTATTATCTATAGAGCACATCGCCCTCGGTTTTTCAAAGCCTAAACAAAACTACGCAGTCAATCTAATACTGTGTTATGCTACCTGTCGTAGTTATGGCTGACCAAATAACAGTGGCACACTTATCGGTCTTACTGTCAACAAAACTACTTGATATGTATGTAATCTGACGGGCGATTCTCGTATTTTTAGAGTGATCGAATTCGCATCGCAGTCGCGAACTGCCAAGAATAACTCTAATTTCCATTTTGACATTGATTGCAGCAGAGGAGACGATATTGCGAATTGGATTTGAACGCTGTTTAAGTGTACGAGAATTGAGCTGTCTATAATAATATATTGATTTAAGAGTTTAGAAAACCGAGGGCGCGTTTTCAAGTTTCAATCAGACGAAAACAAAAGCTTGACTGTTTTTTTTATTTCATATATACAAACATAATACAGATACAGACCTGCCAACATAAGCACAGTCTTGATGGTGAACTGGCGCGAGCAGAAGTTGAAGAGGTCCTCCAGTGATGGACCGAGGAGGTCCATCACTAGGATGTTGTGGTCTTTCTCGTAGCCGTACCATCTGAAACAATGATAAACGTATTTAGACTTTATGCTAGTGGTACATATGCAGCCCTAATGCAACAAGGCATTCTCTACGTCTCGTTTATAATATAAAGTGAAATACTCGTACAACTCACTGATTAATAAATCTCAGAAACTATAACACCTACAAACTGAAAATTTGGCTGGTAGGTTCCTTATAAGGTGTATACATCCGCTAAGATTTGACGAAACTACACTACTCCCTAAAAGGGTAAAACGGGGGCAGAAATTGTTTGTACTAAATCTGCGCAAACGAAGTCGCGGACGAAGTGCTAGTATATAATACTAGCTGTTTCCCGCAACTTCATACGTGCATATCAAGAATATTCGAGAAAATAATGAACTTTTCCTAAATAGGCCAAATTTCAACTTTCTTCGAATAGTTCGACTGTGCGTTATCTGTGAGTCAATCAGTAATGGAAGAATTTTATTATGATCATTTTGATTTTACATCGAAATTAATTGCTTTTGAGATAACGTTAGTGCATGACGTGCTATAGGGAAGTATAGAAAAAAAGAAGTTTGGCGACCATTGAGAATTCTAGAGGGAAATTTTCGGAAGTAGCTCACCCGATAAAATCTTTTGAATTTAGAATGCTAGGTTAAAAGGAACGGTTGCGGAATTTGTTCGAAAGTTACCGCCAGCGCTGCCAATCGCGGGGAAAATCCCCGATATGCGGGGAATTGAGGGTTAGCGCGGGGAGTGCCCGGGAATAACATAAAACGGGGAATATCGGGGAATCCAGAATCCAAACAATTTTATGTCGGGTACCTAATACTTTACAACTAATAAATGCCTACTCAACTGTCATTTGAACACGATTTTGTATTTCTGAACGCATCTATTCCTACAACATTAATTCATTGTTTATGGTTGTCGATTTTTTAAATGTTTTAAATGTGTTTATCCCTTCTATCCGTTGATGTACCCGACTTTATTTGTTATCGGTATGGTCGGGTTCAAAAATATAAATTCTGGGAATATGTGGGGAATCAATCAAAACCAAGCGGGGAATTTTGGGGAATTGACAACACTGACGCGGGGAATCGAGAAATTTTTATTGGCAGCACTGGTTACCGCGTGCCAGGAAAGCAACCAAGGACATTATTAGAAGGAACACGGAAGGGTTTTAGTCAGTAAGCGTCTGACACTCCCGGTCCGCCCTGAGTGGCAGAGGTCATTTAATGATTTCCCATCCTTAAAGAAAAGTAAAGTAATTAAAATCTAGTAACCCTGACTAAACTGTCTGCGTCAAATATTTGCTTGTTTTTCTAGAGAAGTAGTAAATGAGTTACGAACATCGGTCGGTGCAAGGTTATCGCGCGTATTCAAATTACGAATATATACAAAATGCTTTTATGGTACACGTTCTTTTTTTTAATATTTGAATGTCGAAACAGGGTACTGGCTAATCTGATATCCCATGGAATTATTTTCCAACACTTTGTAATTTTTTACTAAAAATACAGAACTTAGCCAATTATTGAATGTTGTTTGATGAAATTGTCTCGGAGGGCATCGAAAAGTTACCAGGAACGTATTTTTTAAACTAAAAATCTCACGTGGGAGGATAGGCAAACGAATTTCCAAACAACAGTCACGTTTTCTTAGAAATAATCACAAAACTCTTTTGAAACCAAAAAGTTTTGCGTAAACCACAGTAAAATCATTTTCAGGGCTTCGTTTGTCGAGTTTTCGAAATTGCGTATAAGGAAAGAAAAATCGCCTGAAACGTGAGGAAAGGGCATTGTTCACCAACGTGCCAAATTGCGTAACAGGAAGCAATGTGTTTTTACCTTAAATAAGGGTGTTGTAAAACATTAGGGGCCTAACCTAGCAACGAGTCGAAACGGAACCAAATATGGTTACCAGACTACAAGTATTAGAATTTAGAAAGCGTAGGCTGCAGTCTAGAAAGACAAATGCTAACAGAAATGATCTTGAAAATAGACACTAGTCTGCGGTCGAGACGCCGCCATTAGTAAGATAAGAAGTTAAAAAAAAACCGGAATCAGAACAGTGGCCGATTACTTTTATAAGCCGGTCCCTTGATACTTTTCGAGAGTAATTTCAAGCGAAAAACGCCAATCGCAAACACGATACTAATCCTACCATTGAAACTGTCGTCGGGGGATCCTTTTCAGGGATTCCCGTTACAATTATTTCCCGGGTTTTAATCAGCGTTTCAGACGAGTGGGTCGCCCGTAACAAAAACGTGCAGATTCCATGTGCATAATTTCATGGTAGGTGTGACGGGGCGCGGCGACGCGTAACGAACGTTTAGGCGGATGTAGAACTTTTCTCCAGCAACAATGTAATGCTAGTCTAGGCTGCGTTTCATTGTAGGCAGGCGGTGAGTAACGATGCGCTGTTTCTCTATTCCGTTCTTTATTTCTAAAGTCAATGTGCTGAAGGATAATAAATTATTGCGAATATGCTAGTTGATATGTTAAACAAAGCATTGCATCTATTGAAAAAGGTTTGTGCTTTTACAAACAGATAATGTATTGTTCCTCATAGTATTTCATACAAACGCGCAATTTCTTATTCTCGGAAATGAATAAACCACAATGGTTTTTCGGTAGTAAAGAAAGAGATTTTTCACTATTTATAGAAAACTTAAAGTTGTAGAGTTTTCAAGCTCACCAATGAAACTATAAGAAATCAGAATTAACAAAGATAAAACATCAAGACATTCACGAGGCACGAGGCAAACAAAACCGAGAAATGTAGCAGGGTTAAAAAATATAATTATGTAAATGAAGTGAATGTCACTGTTAAGTGCCCACCCAAAGAAATCAAAATATTGAGATAATTACCCTACTCGATTTTGTTGCGAGGATGGTCTGTTTATTTACTTTTGCGAACTTATCATACAAGGCAATCTTTTTAGAACGAAACATAGAATATTCATTAAGTATTCTTATCTATCTACTCACGAGCCGATGTTTGTTTTTTTATTTTTATTGTTTGATTATAAATGTATAACATAAGGCATATACATTGATGATAATAAGGAAGTTCCGAAATAAAATACAGGAAGCGGAAAACCTTATGGTAATCATAATACGCAATTAAACCAAGTGCATTATTTATTACTGTTAAGTCGAACCGGACGACGAAGTTTTTAATTCTAAATCATAATAATCATTTTTTTATTTGTGTAACATAGGTAGAAAATACAGTTCTTAAATTAAATTAATAGTTCGCTATGTTATGCCAAGAGGCGTACAAATATGGTTGCATGCTGAACTCAATAATAATCATGCTTGAGGCACACAAATTATATACTCGGTAAGTATGTCAAAATGAATAAAAATAAAGCAAACCTGTAAAAAAATCCAGCCAAGAGTAAACTATCTTTTACTCGCGACTTTGCTCGCATTCAAGTTTTATTTTTTCAAACAGAAAAAATCCCTATACCCATCTCCTTCATGTATCTCAAAAAGTTCCCTATAACCGTTTCCCGGGGTCCCATCTATCTCCGAAATTCCTTAAAATCGGTTCAGCAAATTAGGCGTGAAAGCGTAACTAACAAAAAAACTCACTTTCGCAGTGATATTTGTTAGGATCGTATCGTTAGTACAATTCCTTTCCAATATTGGCACAACGCAGACGCCAGACCAGACCAAACGTAGCTGTAGCTGAGACTTGGCAACAGCGTGTAGGCTGACCAAAACCAGTTGTTGCTCAAATCGCTGCAACTGAAGGTTATACTCGTGTTCAAACTGTATAATGAGATAATAAGCACTCTCACCATACTCCTAACAATGATGTGACATTCGCAGAGTTAGCTGCGAACATCTATTCATTTGATTTAGACCTTGAGTTAGTATACGGTGATACTGTTATAGCTAGATTGACCTTCTGAATGTCTGGATTAGAACTCTGTTCAAATCTTGCAGCAAAAAATTATGTCAGATATGTTTGTACAATAGTTACTAATACTAAAAATGAGTCTGGTTGTATTTTTTGTGCTGCGCTCTCGGCGAAATTCTGAACTCGACTGACGTCACTGAAAGTGATATTTATGATGTTGATGATCGCTCAATAATTAAAACACCTGGCTACAAAAACAAACAGTTTCTCTCGGAAAAGATTAAACAAAAATTATTAACAGACTTGTATACTGTAGTGCTTATTAATCTATGCAAATATTTGCGTTATGATTATAAATAACGCAAATATATGCATTTGAGTCACTGTCACCTCCAAATGCAGACGTAACCTAGTTTTTCGTCACATCTGATTAGAAATGTATCGATCAAATTGTATGTTAAGTCGCATTTCTCAATTACAAAACATAGTTTGAAGTTTTGTAGGTCAAATCGTCAAACGTTTTTACCGATGAACGACCAAAATGACGCATCTGTTACACTAAAAGTGCGATTTTAACGTCTGGTTCATACGACACTTGTCTACACAGACGTAATTATCCCTACGGTCGACAGACAATAACCTCAATTGCCTTGAAGAGACAACGTTTGTGACGTATGAACTCGTCATGTCTGACAGCTGCCGAAATACGGAGATCCAATTTGATTATAGCCGAAGTGTAGAGGAATACCATAGAAACGATGGCTGTTATGTGTGAAAGACGGGAAGGTTAAGGCTAAAAGTGGATGGCTGCTGAGACGACAATTAATAGAGAAGTACGAAAGAAGTATGCTGCGCCAATCTATACTATTATTATAAAGAGGAAAGATTTGTATTTTTGTATGTAACGAATAAACTCAAAAACTACTGGACCGATTTCAAAAATTCTTACACCATTAGAAAGCTACATTCACCCTGAGTAACATAGGCTATATTTTGTCCCCATATTCCCACGGGAACGGGAACTTCGCGGGTAAAACCGCGGGCGCTGCTAGTCCCGAATAAATTGCGATAAGGCAAGGATTATGAATAAAGACGAAGTAACCTGGGGCGTATTTAAGCGTAGCTATTGAGGCGTGACGATTGAGATGTCAGAATTCCTTTACAAACTGGCGGCCTCAACATAATACCAGTAGGCGTCGGTCAGACCTTGTTTGTACAGTTTGGTTATCAATGCTACTCGGATTCTAAACAACGAAGACGATTGCCATAAAATGCGGCATGGTAACCAAGCTACGGGACAAAACAACTCGTAGGTAAGTATTGATTTGATATAACTGGTTATTGACTACGAACTAAATCACATTGTAGAGATGGACTTGATAGATTGAGTCATAAACTCGCAAAAGACCTTCAAACTGTTTCTATGCAGGATTTTTTGCTATAGAAATCACAGCAACATCAATGAGCTATGATTCATAGGTCACAAAACGAGAGCCTTTTTTGTAATACACGATGAAACATTAAAAGCTACGATTGCCTAGGCGTCTCGCTGAAACTAAAAAACAAAACAAAAATCAAGACTTTCAAAAATCAAAATGGCTGCCTAAGCCACACAAATCGTATTTGCGCTCGCAGAGTTCGCACGTAACACAAAATTGCAAGTTAGGTAACGCACTTTCTATGGCTTTAGTTATAAACTACAGTTGTAGATGTTGTTTTATATCGAAATCTGATAAACCTTGTAACGATTTAACATTGGATTGAGGTCAGGCAGTTAATTTGCTGAAGGTCCTGTCGATCAAGGACCTGTAACCTGTCGTCGAGAATATTTAATGAGTGAAATGATTAACAGTAATTAGAAAGATGGAGCTGTGCCAATGATGGTGATAAAATGGCGGCGAAATGATGTGATGATCGATGCCGTGTTGTCTTGTTGATGCTTGTTAATGGTGTCAAGAGAGCAGAACTATAGGTTGTTTGTTTATTTTGGTCAGCTGACGCATAGTAAACTGTTAACTGATCTACAACTACAAGCTAAAACATTAAAGGAGGCAGGTACGACGCGACATCCGACGAGCATTTTTTAGAGCACTTATTAAAAATTGCTCTGCAGATAGAACACTTGCACCTGTCTGGCGGAGTCTTAACTTCCAGCCATTCTCAGTCAGTCAGTCTTAGGTCAATCTAACATTTGGGTCTGATTTTCGTCAACATCAATTTGTGTAGTCAGAAAACGTACCATGGAACAATTTACCGACTCTAACGCGTGGGTATCTACCCTACCTACAAATACAACGTATGGACCGATTCTGTATAACTCGCTGTAAAAATACAAGCGTTTACAATAAAACCGTTCTTACGGGTTCGGCAGCAAATAGTCGGTTTGACGCACCGAAATACAGTTGTGACAATCGTGTTTCGCGATGCGGTTCGCCGCGTCCAGGTGACGAACTACCGGTACCTATATAATATACGGGCCTTGGAAATGTACCTATCTATAGAAATTTGTTTCTAAAGTCTAGTTCAAAAGATAAATGTTCCCAGTTTAACGCGACTCCTTCATCGATTAGACAGATAAGTCGATATAGGTTTTACTTGGCATATACTAAATTAACTGTTTCATCCAACACTTTGTTTATGAAGCCCCAAATTAAGAGCGTGTACGCCGTATGGCATTTCATACAAATTTTCAAGTCACTATTTTGCGAAATGACTGAACTGATTTTAATGAAACTTCACTCTTATAAGCAGGATACATAGGTCTAAAAATTTAGTTAAAAACATTTTCGAAATGTCTTATTTTAAAAAAACCAAACTGGAAATTCATGTTTGTATGGAAAATTTAAAATGGGTCTAATTTAACTTTAACACTATTTATCGAAAATGTTTGTGTGTAAAGTTTCATTAAAATCGGTTTAATAATTTCGGAAAATAACGACTTGAAAATTTGTATGAAATGCCGTCCGGCGTATGCGCTCTTAACTCTATCATTATCTCTGAAAGAGTAGGCAGTCTTTAAAACACCCTGCTTTCGGCACAGGGAGCGACTAAAAATGATGAAGATTTTATTGATTTCGAGAATAACTAACGCAGATTTTATTTCCACGATAGATACTTACCTTATGTGTGGTATGCCGATGCCCCCTTGGAGCATCTTATACACTCGGCTCTCATAGAGAAGTTGGGGATGCCGCGCCTTTATAGATTCAACCTTTACTGCTACCTCCTGGAACAACAGACAAACACGTTGGTAAAATTTCTAAAAGCTTGAAATGGAAGGTTCTGGTTTTAGGACAGAAAGAGGAAATAACAGCTAAATGACAAAATCACGGAAAAGTCCTTTGCCAGTTTTGGCACACTTTTATTTACCTAAAAATAACCCATGCACTCGTAGTGCATTCGTCAGTCATGTACAGTACAAAAGTAAGCTGTCAAAACCCAAAATTTAAAAGATTTTTGCCGCAGTACAATGCGGTGAAGTCTTTTCTGGATTTTTATGAAGCACTAGTAGCGCCCAAGAATTCACCCGCGTAGTTCTCGTTCCCGTATGAATACGGGGATAACATATAGCCTATAGTTCTCGTTCTCGTATGAATACGGGGATAACATATAGCCTATGTTGTTCGCTGCGGTCAAGACCTTTCTGGGTTTTTATGAAGTACTAGTAACGCACCAGGATTTGACACGCGTAGTTCTCGTTCCCGTAAGAATACGGGGATAACATATGGCCTATGTTGCTCGCAAAAACGTGATTTCCAATGATGAAAATAACGTTAAAATCTGTCTAGCAGTTTTGGACCCTATTCGCTTACTTTCAGAACTTCTTTCCTCTTTAAAATATTAGTATAGATAATACACACAACAAATACTATACAGTATGTTTACAAATAAGTAATATTGAACTTGTTCGGAGTCTGTAATGGTGCTTGTAAAATGAGCAGACCAATTACGTACAAAGTAGGCCGCCACGCGTGATGTAACGAAGTATTATCAAACCCATACAAAGTTACATGTTCAAGTTGCTCACTACATTTTCACGTGCGACTGGCCTGCATTTATACTGGGTGGACCTTTAGTACTAAATATAAGTTTTGTTTTGGAAAAGCTGGAAGTTTATGAACTCGAAAAATAGAGTGCGTTGGAGTCGATAGAAAAAGCTTAAACAAGTTAGTTAGCAGTGGACCCGCGTGATGGAATCCCGCCCATTCCTGTTCATAGATAAGAGGCATAGTAATATACCATATCTTTTCTGTCATAAGCTGTTTGTTTTAGAATTGGCAGTAACATCATAATCGGGAAATATTAAAATTTCGCGAGACAATATGTATATACATAGAATTTACAACGTATGATGGACGAGACAAAGACTTCCCTTCGAGCTCAAAAATAGTCCGGTATATATAATCAAAATAACAGTTTGTAACAAGAATTATTTTTACAACATGCAAGTTAAACGATGCATCTGGACCAACTATTGTGTTTAAAGTCTGCAGTCGACGATTTAGGAGTGAATGTAACCCCTTAGTTCCCATGGGTGTGTCAAAGAACCGACAAAAGGGTATTATCAGGAGACATCCCTTTGAAAGCTCCTATGTTCGAGTCGCTAGGGCAGGATAACAGCTGTTTAGAATAAAGATTGACGTTGCTAAAGGAATTTTGAAGTTTGACGACGAATCGACGAATGAATCTATTCAATACTAGCAGCGCCCCGCGGTTTCACCCGCATAAGTTTCGATCGCGTGGGAATATCAGGGTACAAATGTATGTATGTTGATCCTGGTTATAAACCATCTGTGTGCCAAATTTCATCCAAATCAATTCAGTAGTTTTTGCGTGAAAGAGTAACAAACATCCATCCTTCCATTCATATTTACAAACTTTCGCGTTTATAATATCAGTAGGATTTCTGCCTTGTCCCAAAGACAAAATTCAAATATTATTTACAGTTTTAAATATGTGCTGGGTTGATGATTTCATCACCAGACTGGATGAGGGTACCACAGAATCGGGAAGAATGTCAGTTCTATACGTAGCCGAAGATGATTCTGAATTAGATGATGGCTGATACTGCTACTGATACTGTAATGGATACATGAATGGTGGAAGACAAACTGGCATTTAGGGATTTTGTAAAGCTACATCTTAACGGATCTGGAGG
Organism: Hecatera dysodea; assembly: GCA_905332915.2. Lineage (NCBI taxonomy): Eukaryota > Metazoa > Arthropoda > Insecta > Lepidoptera > Noctuidae > Hecatera > Hecatera dysodea. Next base: position 13,928,345 of record HG995310.1, on the reverse strand, counting down.
TACAGCCTCATTGAATTTGTTGTGTTGCTATGCTATGTAAAATTTAAGCCATGGCATACGATATGTCCATATAACGACAATGTTTCGTATAAATGCCACATATGGCACTATACCACCTATCAGGGAATTAAGGGACATCTGTGCTCGCATACATATTGTCACCTCTTGACAGAATAAACTGTTTAGTCGGGATGCACGAACCTAGTGACATTTGTAACTAAATTCTTAGTTACAAATGTCACTAGGTTCGACTTTACGTACTTTTTAGTGCGGTAAATCACAGAAATAATGATTAAATTATTACGTAGACGACGCCAGCAGTGCGAGTAGAAATGATGAAAAAGGACTTGTTAGGATGCATTCCCAATGAAGCGTGAGAATTGCAGGATTCGACCAATCATATTAGTTGAAATCCACGTCTCTAGTATCGTTTGTGATTAGGCCAATTCCTGCACATCAATGTTTAGTGAAAATGCACCATTTATGTATTGAAAACATGTAAGATGTCAATCCAAACGCAAGATGCAGTTGCGTCCTTTTGAAGATCGTAAGCCATGCATTCGCATTGTATTAGTGTCCAGTGTATTAACAGAATTAAGGCATAGCCAAATTCGTCGACAAGGATGGCGTAGTGGTTGAGCGATTGGCTGCCGCGCTGCTTATCGCGGGTTCGATACAACAAATACATAATTATTGGGCCTAGCCTACAGATAGTTGTTCTGGTTCTGGCTTTTTGTGTTATGTGAGTTTGTATGTTTGTAAACTCCACCACAATACAGGAAAATTCCTAGTGTGGGGCAATCATTTATAAAAATGAGTATATTGCAAGAAAAACTCTTGAGATCACACATAACAACAGTAAACTACTGCTCTGAACTGGATTGTTTTAATACTGAGTTTTAATTTTTTAAGACATAGTAGGTCTATTCAATTATAAATATATGCAATTCTAATGACTCACATCAGCCGATAAACATCCTTGTTTGTAGCTAATTACTAAACAAAACAAGTCTAGGGCCTTTTGCTTGTCAGACATGTATCCTACTCATATTATATGTAAGTCTTTTTGTTTTTTAATCAATCACACTTCAGTTGTTGATTGAAGTTGGATAACAGTTGACATATAGGTACTTTTTATCCTAGTAAAAAGTTCCCTTGGCATAATTTCGAAGCTTCTGTCAAGTAACTGGTCCTTAAATAGTATAAAACAAAGTTACCATCTGGCTCTGTTTCTGGGTTTACTCCTCTTTAATCTTTCAACAGATTTTGATACTAGAATGATTAAGAAACAAGGAAGTATTGTATATATAATTTGCAGCCATCCAAAGCCAAGGCCAGTCACTTATCTATAATAATACTAAATGCAATGAGCACTGTTTGTAAACATTTGTATATGAAATTCACACCAGAAAAAAAACTGGTTTGACATAATATCATGCTATATATTAGGTTCACAGTTGTATGCTTATAATCCCAGGATAACCTTTCATTGACACCCACATCTCACACAACAGTTTGTTGACTTCACCTTGATGAAACACCTACATTAGATGTGTAGCTTTGTCTGTATACAACTCTGTTTGAGAACTGGGTAAATATCAACAAATCTACTTTTAGTGCAGTATTTTGATATACACTGTTTTTCTAAATTATAGGCAAAGACAGGACAAATTTATAAATTAATTTGGGACAGGTACAGAGAACCATCAAAAACATTGCACAGTTGCAAAAAAAAAAAAAGAAATTAAATCACCAATGTAATGAAAATTCAGGGCAAGACCTATTAAAACAATGTGATAACAATACTGGACAAATGAAATTATAAAACCTTTTTGTTTTAGTGTAATTAATGCATGTACAGGCAATACATTCTCTGGATGAAAACATACTATTTTTAAGAATATTATGCTATTCACTGTTCTACAACTAGCTTTGTTTTGATTCTAGAATGAAGAATTGTGTAATGGTCATGATAAATATGAATGATAAATTATAGTCAAATTAATATCAGAAATATAAACATTCCTCTCACAAATGAATGATTAGAGAAATAATAGTGTTTTTGGAAACTTGAATCATTTAACACTTTCAGTGCCCAGAACTCAGCACACGGGATTGTTGTTCAACCCATTTTATGAGTTCAGAGCACTAAATGTGTGAGCACATTGTGTTGGACATAGGGGCCCTTTTTAACCTACAAGCAGATATTTTCTTTTTAGTGAAAAAGAAAGGAAAGACTCTTCTCTCTTCCCAAGTCTCCTGTCTTTGTCTGTATAATTTAAATGAAATCATTATTGTGCTAAATTGAATGTTGTATTAAATTTTCAAGTTAGTTCAACACGCTTACATTAAACAATATATAGACAAAGACAGGCTTAGGAAGGGAGAAGAATCTTTCCTTTGCAATATATAAACTCGGTTTTAATTTTTTATTCAATAGTTATGACATAAATTAAGTTTATCAACTTACTATACAACTGCTTTAGATATGAAAATATTTTCTCTCTTTCTAAATAATGCAGACGAAAACTTTAAACAGAAATAGAAAACATTTCTCTTTGTGTTTTAGTTATCACCAGGGTAAGTGATATTTCTATTACAAGGATATATTCAGCTGAATGATAATAAAACATGTATTGAAATACATGTTACACAGAAAATGCTCGAGTCCTCAAATGTTTGCCGTTTTCAACATGAAAACAAAGTCATAAATTGATGAACACAAAAATAAGTTTAATCTACAAACCATCAAACTTTTGAACACAAATAAATGATAAAGGATATTGATTTTTCATATATGGAATGCTGTTTGGAAAATACCTGTCAAGCAATGAGTCACACAAAACCCTAAATATGAGGACATGGTAATGACATGGCAATCAGTATATTACTTTTTAGATCTGTGGGTATGTGGGTAAGAAAATGGAATAATTTATTTCAGTAAGGTTTTTCTAAAAAGGCAACTAGATTAATAATTACATGTAACATGGTACCCAGTAATAATCTACCTATTGTTAGGCAACAGCTGGTTCCTATAAGGCAAATTACAATAATTCTGTGTCTGTAGACACGATATGAAAACTCATCAGCAAAATTTCGCAACCGTCGCACATACGCCATTGTTTCAACGGAATATTGCGAAACATGACATTTCAGAGACTGTAAAAATAACGAATTAGCATACAGCTAAAATAAAGATCCTTACAACAGTGACCTCTCATAATACATTTCGAATAAGGCGTATTTTTCAAACTGCCCTAATTACGTAAATCATGAAATGCTTGGGAAATATCATAAAGTAACTACTAAAATTCAAAACTCTGTTCAATACTGTACTGATTATAATAAAAAATACGCCCAGACCGCCATTTTCAAGAACAAAAACCCCGAAATACACGGCCGTCTTGACACAAGAAATCGTTCCTAAGAAATTTTGTGTAATGAAAAATCGATCTCAGAAATGTTATTTACCTCTCCATCGTTGACATTTATTCCTAAAAAGATGTCTCCGAAGCTGCCACCGCCAATTTTGCGAATAACGTTGTATCTTTCATTTATAACTACATGTTTCCTGGCTAACAACATGCGTTCAAAGGTAGCCATTTTATTTTTCCTTCATCACTCGTTGTCACTAGAATTATTGGTGGCCCATCGCACCGAGTCAAATTTTAACACAACACTTAGTTAATTTATCGTTTATAATAGTTCAAAAACACTACAAACCGTAGAAACACTACGAAAAACCACAGAAAATCATTTTATTACGAAGTCTAAAAAGGTGTCGTCAGCCTATTTCATGTGACGTCACAATGGCAGTGTTGCCAGCATTAGGAATGATACAAAACTACCATGATCCAACGCGCTAATGTTGCCATCCCGTTTCAATTAATTTTGGTAGTTTTTTCCTTTTTTGCATAACTTTCAGTGAGATTTTAATTAATTTTGATTACCTACTCCTGAAATAATTTTCGCATTTTTGATGCTGTCTGGATGGCGGATGAGCAGGGATAACCAGAAATGGGCTGAAAAATATGCGGCCTGAATGGATGTCTCAAAATAACAGTTTAGTAATGCTATAGAGCAATAAAGAAAATAAAAATAAATAAAAGCATGTAGTTGTCACAATTAGTTTTGTACAAAAAGTTATACATTATAGTGCATGCCAAAAAGGCAGGAAAAGATAAGGAATCAGTAAATCCAATGATAATGTAACTTTAGATTTGCAGGTAGCTGATAGGACTGTATCATAGCATAGTTTTTGTGATTCATAATCTTAACAATTTTAGAGTTTTTCACAAAATTGTGTTGCTGAGGGCACTTTGTCTATGTTGTCTTATTATTGTCCTAACATCTACTATAAAACTGGACTGGACATGGTATTAAATATTATTTTACTGCCATTATTATCTACCACAGCATGCTGGGGCCATTGAGAGACCAATGGGGCTGTCCAATGCTTGTCCGATGGGTAGGTCTGCACACTACCTAATCTGTTAATGTTTTGTGTGTACTAACATTATTTCTAACTTGTATCTACTAACAATATGGATCATGTGTCTGCTAATAAATTATTATTTTAATTATTTTTTCAAGTGATCCCATTTGACTACTTGATAAACAAAAATCTTAAGACAGAATTTCTAGCCAGAATATTAAAGAATACTTGGAATATTCCATTATGAGCATTAAATTTGTACAATTTGACATTAATTTCAACAAATTTAATAAGATCCCATGCTTGAATATACAAATAGCAGAAGGAATAATATGAAATTGAGCTTATGAGGCAAACCCTTCATAAACTCAATTCTTGATAATGAACAGTTTAAAAAAAAAAAATATAAATCCATTCAAAGGTTGTCTTGAAAAGATCGCTTTTAGGGATAAGGCCGCCTATTGTGTCACCCTATGTAATGTTTTCTTTGTCTATATTTTCTGTAACTTATATGGTGTACATAATAAAGAGTAGTATATTCTATTCTACGAGTATTTTATATAATACATTCAATAGAATAGAATAGACTCTATCAGCTGGTTATTCATATTATGAATAACAGCTGATAGAGTCAACCACCTAAATCTGAATTCTGAAATTTGTTGTGTTTGTAAGTAATCTCTAGAAGTGCTGATAGACTTATGAAAGTAATTCTTTCACAGATGTAAATCTACACTATTACCAAGGGACATAGGCTGCTTTGTACCCTGCAGTAAATACATGGTTCATATCTATACATATAAATAAAATTGGAGCACCTGTTTGTAATATTGAAATAACCGCTTTTTACTACATACATATATGAATATATACAGTATATACACCAAAATATTTCGTCATATTAAGTCTGTCTGTTTGTTCCGGCTAATCTCTAAAATGGCTGGACCGATTTTTTCGGGACTTTTATTGGCAGGTAGCTGATGTAATAAGGAGTAACTTTGGCTACTTTTGGTTTAGAAAAAATATTTTATTTTAGAAAAATATAATAATGTTTACAAAACAATAGTTTATCTTAAAATTATTTGATTAAGGTCATACCTGGGTCTTAGAAATTACGAATTTCATTTGTCTATTTGATACTAGAATTGATTGTATTTGCTACCTACTTAGTTACATTTTGATTAATGATTTTTATTCAGTCAATCATTCTACCTAGCCTTTTCCTGATTATGGTCAACTTGGCTTCTAGTCTATGCAGGAGCAGCTATGTACCAGTATTTTACATGGAATGACTGCCTATTTCACCACAACTCAGTAACTGTGTTACACGCATTACCACTTTTTATGATGAAAAAGTTAAGTCACATTTTTACTTATCAAGTTTGAAATTAGATGAGTTTGTTATTTTAGTGAGACAATGGCTCTCTAATGTGAAATAGCCAGATAATTTATTAGAATGGTAAACATGACTGATAGTGCTTACATCAATAACAAATTTTGTTGACCCATTTGAAGCACATTATTGAAATGAAAATCCTCACTTATAAATGGAACAAATTCATAAATCTAGTATAATTCAACATATATTTTCAGACAAAAGAAATAAGTAACTTTTAACTTTGCCCATACTGCACGAACACAAAGAACTTGTTATTTACAATATCAACAGGAATAGACATGGGGATCAGATATGATTTAAGTTAAAATGTGTAAAATATTTGTTTCTTCTGAAATATTTGATATTTCCTAGCTGTGCTAGTCGGTGACCCATTAATCTAGTTATCCAAGGTCAAAGCTAGTGTTATTTCTGTACAGGTATAAAACCAAATTCTTTAAAGTTTTTCTGTATTTGTGTGAAGTGTAGAGCAAAATGGTTGAACAAAATAGGTTCTGTGATGTAATGTTAATGCAGATACCATGAACTACTGACCCAGTAACAATCTTACAATTAGCATACAAAACATTACGAGTTTATAACAAAAAACTGTTAAAAATATACCAAATTGCTCAGATTGAGCTCGAGGAGGTCATCTTTGAACAATAAAACCGCATAATGAGGTGAAAGCTAACACAGACGCGATTTATGGTAGAAAACGTAAAATAGCACGTCAATGTGTATTTTGAGTGCACATCAAGAAATATTACTTTTGATTTGACTGCAGATTAGTCATACAATCTCCGACGACCCTGGAATTGTTATATCAACGTCCAATCTTCATTTCCCTACATAGTACGTCATAGAAAATAATCAACATGCACCCCTCTCCCCGCCATAACGTGCCATCGATGACGCGTGGGCCTTCACAACGTTACGAAAGCAAATTAACGCACAATATATAAAATAAACGGTCTAAATCACATTACCTCGCCACTTGCGATGTTGATCGCTAAATAAATATCACCAAATGATCCTCCGCCGATTTTTTTCAACACCTTATATTTTCCAGTAATCAATACTTCCTTCCGTGAACTCATAAAAGTCGACATGGTTGGAGATTGTTTATAATCGTCCCGGTATTTGTAAAATATAACTCGAGTCGAAAGCACTAATTACGCACTTTTAGAATAAAAACAATAATAAATTCACGGCTACATTTTACGAAACTGTGACTGAATGGAGGACGTAATGCGTTCGAAAAGTAGGCCACGCGTATTTCTCAGTACTTTCTTCCGATTAGAATTTTATAAAATATTTGTGTCTCAAAGGTATTTTAAATAACACAACAAATATTTTTAAAATTATTGTGTAACTTTTGAAGTGCAAATATGCGTTTGATACTGATGTATGGTGTTTTCTATTTTTAAAATAATCATAAAAATCAATAAAATGTCGAGCAAGGAGGTAAAATCATCTAGTTTCTAAACGTAGCCATTTACGTTTAATGTTGCCATTTCAGACCGATGTAGATTTTTTTTTGTTTGGTAGAATTCTGAAAGATATGCACGAAACGGTAAACGGCTTATACGAAAATTATTCAGGGATGGGTCTATGTTAGCTAGTAGAACTAAATTGCGAGTTATTGTGATTTAGTATTACTCAATATTGAAAGTACTTAGTTTTATGGAAAACATGTTTTGGGAGCACACATAATGTACTTTAATGCTGATTTAAAAAAATGAGTATGTAAATAATTCTATTGCAAGTAAAATTGTGGCAGTAAGGTCTAGTTCTCATGACAACGAAAGGGCGAGCTTTCTAAAATATATATATATATATATATATTAGACCAATATTACAATATAGACTGGCAACTGTCAGTTTCATGATTTCTTAGCGTTGAGCGACATCTGGACGCCAAGCCGAGAACTAATTGAAATATATCTATAACTACGTAGCTATAGTTAGGCTTTTAATTCACGGAATGTCAAATCAAAAATGTACTGATCGACCAATTTGTATGAGGAAAATGCCTACTTTATCACAGAAAATCTAGTGATTTTCTGTGATAAAGTAGGTAACTCCTCATATACATCGGTTGAACAGTACATTTAATATTTCTTGAATTAATGGTCAAAATAATATTTAGTTAGGAACAGAGATTCAGGAAATAATACAAAATTATGATGTTAATGTGTTTTATTTTTAAAGTGTCGACGACAGATTCGAGTTTTGTGGACAATGTTGCTATCCAGACTCGCAATACCACCTCCAATGCTCTTGATCCAATTCCGGAACTTTGCTAGGATTTCTTTCTCAGGATTTGATATATCAGATGATGATACACTGAGATAAATGGTCCAAACTCCCTAAGGAAGGCCTATCTACATGTATGTCACAAACACTTTCACAAAGTACAGTCTATACTGCAATTTCGGTATTTCTTGAATATATGGAGGAACTGAAGCTCAACTCAAACATGTATTAGTTTATAAACTGATGTTATAGCACAAAAACACCAAAAATTATAAGATAATTGCGCACAAGCACTTAAACACACTACCCACACTACACCAGCGGAAAAAAAATTGTGACGTTAGCTAGTTAACTTAGTGTTACTGACGTTTGGTATTAGAAAACTACTTATTAAGTTTCTCTCACCGTAAAAATAGCACTTAGAATAAAACATGTTTTATAAATAAATTCTGCTTGGTTATAAAATCATATTTTTTTTATTAATCAAGAGTAATTAAGGAAAATAGCAAAACTAATAATTGATGAAAACTACCATATTTTACAAGCAAAAAACGTGGTAACACTGCAATAAAAAGTTCCTGGCTTGGCGGATAGATGTCGCATTTCGCAATAATAAAAAAATGTGCTAAGTTACCAGGGCATGATATATATGGCAAGTGAACTAGGCTTTATACTGATGCAGTTCATATTGAACTAGCATTTTTTTATAGTGGTACCAATTTTTATTTTTCATTGTAAAGTTATGTAAATAAAGTTAGGCTATGTGCAGTCTTGTGAAACTCCGAACAAATTAATTTTTCTATGGAATTTGTAACCTTCCTTAGCCAACATTCAGAAAACGTCAATTTGACCAACATTACACAACGAACTTACTAGGTGTTTTAATCTGTGGTACATAAATGGAAACCACACACAACATGGCTGCCTTTGCGTAATTATGTTTGTGTTGTAATTATTCTGTTTGTTTTTTCTGTTTTCTTTAGGATTTCGGAATACAACTTATCAGAATAATTTCTGTGAATGTGTACAACGTTGAGTCGAGCACCTGCTCCTCCGTTTCATACTCATATAGTTTTATCGAGATATTGACTCTGTTAGGTTAGTGACTTTTGTGAGATATTGGACTCTTTCACTGTGACTACTGTGACTTCGTTCTCAAGTTTGTGAACCATCATGGGCAAAGGTCACAGAAGATGTGAAGTTTGCGGTATCAAGGAGGCTTGGCATACTGGAAACAAGTTGCTTTTTTCAAAGTTTCCACTTGATCCAAACCGGTGAATACTCAAAGCTATATGTTTCAAAACTTTTAATTTGATGTGTAACTCAATTCAGTTCTTAACCCCTAAGACGACCCACTGACCCATATATGATTTTAATATAAATAAATATTTATTATGGTTAATAATTGTCGAATTTAAATTGTAATCTAATTAAGTCTTAGTAGGTTGACTGTTATATACAGAAGTCAGAGAGGACTCTCTTACCCATGTATTTAACAAACCATAGTGGCCCAGCAGGATCAAAGCCTACTAGGGCCCTGGAATACAAGGCTATGAATGAATATAGGAGTGGGTTTGAGTCAGTAAAAGTTTAATATACACTGACTTCTCACGCTTGGGCGGAGCAAGAGGGCTCTTGCTCCGCCCAAGCGTGAGAAGTCAGTGGAAGATTTCCCACCTTAAAAAAAAACCCATGTATTAAACAGTCAATCCTCCAGTGAGTTTCATGTAATATAAATAATGTTCATGTTCATTAAAATTAGTATGAACATTGTATTATCTACCTGTAAGCTAATTTTGTAAATATCAGAGTATGAAACAAATTCACAGTCAAAAATAGTCAGTTAAGAGTAAACTTTTTTTTTCAGCTGTCGAGAGTGGCTAAAAGTTGTTGGTAATGAAGAATTGGTTCATCTACCAATAGAAAAGCTGCATGAGCAGCGAAATGTTTGTGGTAACCACTTTGAAAAAAGAGATTTCAACAAAAAAGGCAATCGTCTGAAAAGACATGTAATACCAACATTGAATTTGAATGCCTTACCTCTCACTGATGCACAATTGGCAGAATTTCCACAGTATATGTATAAGCATACAGAGTCAAAAGGTAACTTTTCTAAACACTATGATTCATCTTTATTATAATAATATATACTTACAGTAAAGTCAGTTTATCTATCAAAATATTATGACTACATCTTTAGTGTAGTGTTTGCAAGTAACTGCTGAGTATATCATCCTGGGTTCAATTCTTAGGTCTGTCTGGAGCCTGGATTTGCAACTGATTAATGGCAATAAGCCCAACTTGCTCTTTATTCTATGGGATTTGAATAAAACTGGTGAAATGCTGGTGTATTTGCCAAACGAGTTATTTGTGCATAATGTAGAGCATACTATGCTTTTCTATCAAGTCATGATGTCAAGTATACATTTTAATATAGTAGCATACTTATTGTTTATCAAGTTATAAAAAAACAGGTGCAACCTTTTATTTAGGATTCATAATAAGTTTTAACTGTCAATTAAGGTTATTGAGAAAATAAGCAGACTGACAAACTGTATATTCTCTGCAGCAAATAATTTGTTGGAAGCACACTCAAAACTTTGTATATGATAATGTTATATATAACACCAAAACTGTTTTATTTTTGTTCTAGAACTTCCACCAGCTTCCGAACAGAAAGAAAATTTCCAGGAAATGCAATCTGGTATGTGATTAATACCTCATTTACCTAAATTCATCATTTAAAGCATCATTCAACATTTAAAGCAAATATTATTAATATATATAGATATAATTAGCTAGGCAAATATAATAATATGTTTAAACTCTTGAGATGATCTGAGGAGAAATATTCAATGGGGTGCATAAAATGTGGGATCATTTGGAACCTCCACTTGAGTGAAGTATCACTAAAAATATTGATCAAATTGTATTTTAATGAATAAAAAATTAAGATACTTCACGTTATTTAAAGTAAAACTAACTTAAGTTCTAAACAGTTTCAAATCATAATTTATCTTACAGATCTTTTGCCTGAAATACTGCGAGTGCCATCCACAAGCCAACAATCGAGACATATCCTTAAGGAACTGACTCAAAATGGTAATTTATGCTACCAAATTCTATTAATATATGTTCATGTGAAAGTCTAGGTATGTAGGTGTGTGATTTTTTATGTCTGTTAATCAATCATGCCTTAATATTTGGTGCAGGGGTAGACCATGCATGACCTAAGGAATTCTTTCTATCCTGGTAGTACATTTACATGAGATTATTTTAGACCAGCATGCAGGCAAAGGCTGTTGTTTAAAATAAATATCAAATTTGTTGCTAAAGAATCATAATCTTCATGCCCTTGTCACATGTTATTTAGTTCAATCTTATTTAAATAATAAAAAATAAGCTAGATGAGAGTTGCTGTGAACTGAGCTGAATGGCATGCAATTGCAGAGGTATTTTTTAATAATGAAAAAGAAATTAAATAAAACAGTTCTATTAATTAAAATTTAACAATTTGGACATATCATATGGCATACCAAACTAGTTTCAAACCATAATGTATCATTTCAGATCTTTTGCCTGAAGCTGTGCCATCCACAAGTCAGCAATCAAGACATATCCCTATGGAGCTGTCTCAAAATGGTTAGTATCTATATAAATAAAAAACAAATTCCCCAAGATCTTTGTCCATGCTTCACTTCAAAACATGTAGTTGAAAAATAGATGGCTACCAAATTCTTTTTTATGACAAATTTATTTATTTTTTTTGAAAATCATTCAGAAGGGTAGGTAGGTACACCTTAGATAAGTACTTAGTGCTACCCGTGAGAAGCCGGGCCAGATAAAGCTACTTTTAAATAAAGTACTAGATTCTTTGTATAAGACATTATATTGTCAAAATAATTATAAAGAAATGTGTTACTAACAGAGAGATGTAGTGAGAGTATTTGTCTCTGAAGTTTCGATTGTATTGAGTGCCAGTATTGTGGAAATTTACATAAGATTTAATATTTTTTTTTACTAACTGCTCTTTACATTTACTTTTCAGAAGGAGTACATACCCAGGTTGAAAAGAGTTGTGGAGAAATTTCAAAAAAAATATGCGAGAAAAAACCAAGTTAGTACTTTATCATGCAAATATTTCACCACACAAACAACTAAGTGTTAATAATTATCTTCTAGTCACCATTCCACTATTAAACGATTGTTATTTACAAAAATGATTGCAGCTGATTTACTATATAACTATATCTAGTTTTCTAAGTTGGCTTTAATAATATGTATAAATAAAATATCCACTAAACTTTTTCAATGTGATGATATTATTGTTAGAGTTAATTTGCTCTACTGCTAATTTCAAATTGTTTGTCAACAATTCTCTTAAAATATTTTACTTGTATTTACAGATTTAACACCAAGAGAAATGCAGTTGATGGAGCAATTGAAAAAAACTAAATGCAGTTTGAAATCACTTAGACGCCGTGCCAATCTCTTAGAAAAATTGGAGTCAGATGTTCTAAAAGAAATTGTGACGTCGGCGCTCAAAAATCAAAACAGAAAGCCTAAAGGTCGCCGTTGGACAACTAAAAATAAAATATCAGCCCTGGCTATATTTAAGAGGTCTCCAAAAGCCTATAGATATCTACAGCAACTCATGCCATTGCCAACTACAAAAACACTATACAATGTTTTAAAAAAAATTCCAGTTACCACTGGTATTAATAAAGCGGTGATAGACCATTTAAAAAAAATTGCTGTAAGAAAAGATATCAAAGACAAATACTGTGGCTTGATATTTGACGAAATTGCTCTAAAGCGGCGTCTTTTTTTTGATATTAGCTCTGATAAAGTTGAGGGCTACGAAGACTTTGGCATAGAAGCAGGTCGTGGGTCTCAACTGGCTGACCATGCATTAGTATTTATGTTGCAAGGTATAAGAGCCAGGTTCAAACAACCAATTGCTTTTTATTTTGTTAAGGGAACAGTGTCGTCCCAAAGACTAGCTTCATTTATAAAAGAAATTATTATGGTTGTTGAAGATACTGGTTTTAATATTATAACCACTATTTGTGACCAGGGCCCTACAAACATGGGAGCCTTGAAATTATTAAAATCTTTGTCCCGTCCCCACAATCAAAATGAAAATTATTTTACGGATAGTAATGGCAAAAAAATTTATATTATTTATGATGTACCCCATCTATTTAAATCAATAAGAAACAATTTCCATAATTATGGGGAAATGTCTATGTGTGGGATGAAGGCCAAATGGGAGCATTTGGTAAAAGCAGAGGAAAAAAATAGAAACCTCCTATACTTAAGTAAAATAACACAAATGCATGTGGAGCCAAAATATAGGGCCAAAATGAAAGTGAAATATGCTGCTCAAATTTTGAGTAACACAGTAGCAGCAGTTGTAAAATTGATGGCACAGTCACAAAATGATATGTTAAAGTCAGAAGAGATGATGCAGACTGGCACAATAATCAATGACCTTGACCGCCTTTTTGATAAAACCAATGGTCCATCATGCCCAGATGATGTCAAAAGAGGGCGCCGGGAAAACGTATCAAGTAAGACAGATCATATGGACGCTTGGGTTGAATACCGGGCTAAATTAGAAACTGTAGTTTTCAAAAACTCCAATGGGATTAGAGCCAAAAATGTACGCTGTATTGAGGGTTATATAACCACTCTAAAATCATTACGCGATATTTGGACGGAACTGAGCGCTTGCGGTTTCCAATATTTAAATTTAAGACAATTAAACCAAGATGCTCTCGAAAATTTATTTGGAGTAATAAGACAGCACAGCCCTACAAACAGAAACCCGACTTGCTATTCTTTTATAGCAGCCCTTAAAACTACAATAATTTCTGGAATGACAGCTCCTCACAATAGGGGGTCCAATTGTGAGAAAGATTTTAAAAATCTACTTACAGATTTTCACAATGAAGTCTTTAAAGACTCAGAAAATAAAGAGGAGCGGTCAGGAAAAAGAGAAAATGAGACAATCATGAAGCAAGTCGGGTTGGGTGAATCATTTGCTGCAAGCGCCATTCCAGAAATTCCTGTTTTAAACATCCCAGAGGAGTTTCAAACAATAGAAACGAATTTAGCTGAAATAGAGCAACAACCCATTGTCTATGTCAGTGGATACCTATCATCCATAATTTTAAAAAATTATAAATGCGACATTTGTCTAAAATGTTTACAGATAGACGATCCCGATGATGATGATGATGATAATCCCATTTATAGTTATATTAAATTAAGAGAATGGTGGCCGGAGAAATTATCTCTTGCATACCCCACCAAAAACTTATGTAGGTTGGTCGAGGAATCATGCATAATATTTGAAAAAGAAGTGATGCCGTGTCTGCACCATCCAAATATTTGCGAACTTACAAAAACTGTATTTATGGCAAACTGCAATACTAATTTTATAATTTGTGAAGAACACAAAAATAAAATAAAATATGCCATCTTCAGTCAACTCGCTCTACTGTTGATCAGAAGGCAATGCCAGCGCATCAATCGGAATATAATTTTAGAGGAGGAAAAGGCTGCTGATTATTACAAAAAGGCTCAACAACAAGGCATTGCAAAATAATATTTTTTTATTTTACTATATTGAGCAATGGTGGCCGAGTGGTAACGGCCCTGACTTAAGAGTTGTAGATCGCGGGTTCAAACCTGGCCAGGCGCATTACTTGTGTAATTTATTTCAGGCTGATTATGCTATTTTTTTCTTAACTGAATATTTGTTGCTAACCGACTTCTTTTAGTTAATTATATATGATTCAAATGTAAATCCTTGTTGTTGAGCAATTTACACACCAAAACATACCATTACCATTACATTTTTTTTTTATAAGTTTTATCGTATACTAGCTTTTAACAGCAGCTTCGCTGGTGTGAAAGTAGGCTTTTCCATAAAAACTTTGTAACACCGTTTAACCCTCTTAAATGTTGAGTTTCCAAAAAAACCTTAGGTTTTGTAAAACTTCACGTTCCTAGTCGTAGCAGTTTTGGTTGTGCGTTGGTATGTTGGTCAGTCAGTTACTCCTTTATATATAGATTGTCTTCATGTATACCGAAGTAAATGCAGTATAAAAGTTGATTGGTAGAAAACACCTATTACTTTGTGTTTAATCTATGAAGTATTTAAATAAACATGAAATAAAATCATATAAAGGATTGTTTTATTTTGTCCAATTTTCAAAGAAATACATTTACAATTTTGGGATCCCGTATAACAACGATAATGTATTTTATCGATATCGATAAACTCTGAATATCGATAAATAGTAGCTATACGTGGCGCAACCCTATCTGACTGTTCTTCCTTTGAAGGTCATAGCTGTCATTGTCAGAGCTACTTCGAATTTTCATGTTGGTAGCATTGTTTTTTTTTCTAGTTGGTTGGCTAAAGAAGGTTAACAATTCTCTTAAACTGAATGTTCTAAGTTCCGTCTCTGGTTTTACATGCTCTGTGGCTATGTGGAGGGCATCAGTGATGCTAAAATGATTGCAAATTCATTTAAAGATCATTTTAAGGTGAGATCTCCCTTGCCGTCGGTGTCTGATACCGAACATGGCCCAGTAGTAAAACCTATTGGTTTTTCAAGTAAAGAGGTGGCTGACGTTATTAAAAATATGAAAAGAGGGAAGTCACCAGGTCATGAAGGACTTAGTGTCGAGCACCTGCAGCATGGGGGAACACACCTGTATAGGGTACTAGCCATGTTCTACACTTTTTGTATACGACACTCATATCTACCATCTAATCTTATGAGAACAGTGGTTGTGCCAATAGTGAAAAATGTCACTGCTGATATCTCTGATAGAAGGAACTATAGGCCGATTTCTTTAGCTACTATAATCGCGAAAGTATTTGATGGGTTATTGGATAGAAAACTTGATCGTTTTGTAACATTACAAGATACACAGTTCGGTTTCAGAGCGGGGTTATCAACTGAAAGTGCGATACTATCTTTGAAACACACTGTTGATTACTATGTAAAAAGACAAACTCCAGTATATGCATGCTTCTTGGATTTGTCCAAAGCTTTTGATTTGGTGTCATATAATAAGCTTTGGACAAAATTGAGAAGTGCAGGTGTGCCAACCGATCTTGTGAATATCCTCGCCTACTGGTACAGTGAGCAACTTAATATAGTAAGGTGGGGAAATGTATACTCCGATGAATATTCTTTAGAGTGTGGCGTCAGGCAGGGCGGGCTGACTTCGCCACGACTCTTTAATATTTATGTTAACCAGCTGATTGAGGAGCTCAGCAGCATGCATGTTGGATGCCATATTGATGACATATGTGTCAATAATTTGAGTTATGCCGATGATATGGTGCTGCTGAGCCCCTCAATCGGTGGTCTCAGACAGCTGCTGAAGGTGTGTGAGGTTTATGCGGTGGAACATGGCTTGAGGTACAACGAAAGTAAAAGTGAGTTCATGTTATTTAAATGTAAAAGTAAAAACGATATCTTTATACCACCTATATTACTTAATGGTGTGCCTCTAAGCCGTGTTGCTCAGTTTAAATATCTAGGTCACATAGTGAATGAAAATTTGAGTGACGAATTAGATATTGAGAGGGAGCGCAGGGCATTGTCGGTGCGTGGTAATATGTTGGCACACAGGTTCGCTCGGTGTACGGCTCCTGTTAAAATAACGATGTTTAAAGCATTCTGCCAGACGTTTTACACGGGCGGCCTGTGGGCAAACTTTACACAGAAAACCTACAATGCCTTGCGCGTCCAGTATAATAATGTGTTCAGGGCACTATTCCGGCTCCCTCGGTATTGCAGTGCATCCGGCATGTTTACTGACGCCAGCGTAGATGATTTCTATGCAATTATGCGTAAAAAAGTTGCGTCGGTGGTGCGACGAGTACGGGGGAGCCCGAATAGCGTCCTCAGAATGATTGGCGAGAGAACCGATACTGTTCTGCTCAGTAGGTTCACTGAACTCCATGTGCTGCGAGACCGATGAGCCTACTGTGCAGGGGTAGACGGTGTGTATTTTATTCTTTTATTACTTTATATCACTAACATTAGTTATAAGCAAAATTTCTTACTAACAACCTTGTCTTGTCTATGGACTTTTTTGTCTGAAATAAATAATTTTTTATTTTATTTTTATAAAATAATTACAAATTACTCACATGTTGTTTTAAGTTTGGTAATTGGGGAGAACTCTAGATTTTATAAAGTTTTATGGCAGAACTAAAAGTACTAAGAAATATGTCTGTTCTAAGAAATATGTCAGTATCAATTAGAATCACTGTAGATATTGAGTCATTGAAATAAGCAGAATGATTAGTAATGGTATCATTTATCTAAACAATTAAGATAATGATTAGAACTTGAACAGAAACCACTTCAAAACTTTCCCATATATCAGATATTTATTATTTGAACTTTTCAAAATCATTGTGTAATAAGTTAATTTACTTAATCCAAAAGTGATTCACTTGATATTTTTTATTACTGATGTAGAATATTTTGAAAATAATCATGAATAAATAAATTAAAAGTTCTATAGATTTAATAGAGTTTATCTATGATTTTTTTAAATATTAACCTATTGATAATGTTTTTATAAGCACTTGAACTTTTCTGAAAGAAAACACTTTCCTTAGAATATACTCCTTTTGAAGTAGGCAGAGACAGTTACAAAGTATGATCAAGTTATCATTGTTTACTTATAAGTACATGCATGTTATGTTCCAAAGTTTAAAAACTAAAACTTTTACTTTGGCTAGAACCAAAGCGCAAAGTTCGCCATAAATACATTATGTGGCGACTAGTATTCACTGCCACGGTCGACTGTCTTAACAATCAACGACGTATTCGTGATGTAACTAAGAATAAATTGATAATAGGCCGATCTAAACGTAAGTAGGTTAACATTCAGATGCCCTTTGCATACCATTACTTTTACTATTATTTGATCACTTTCGCACATTGAAATCACTTGAAACACAGAGTACACACAAGCTATTGTATTAGCTGTTGATTAAATAGCAAATTAAAGCCACTTACCTCACCATTTGATATGTTTATGCCTAAATAAATATCTCCAAACGAACCGCCACCTATTCTTCTGATTATTCTGTATTTACCGGCAATTAATAACTCTTTCCTAAAAGCTAGCGCGTGTTCAAATGAATTCATGGTGAGTTTTAGTTCGTCACTTTAATTTAAATACTAAATTTTATACAAAATAACACAAAAACACTTCAAATAAACACTCCAACACGTTAAACAGCTGCGACCAGGGTTGCCAATTTATTGAAAGATAAGAGTAAAGTTTCGATGACATTAGATAAAAGTATAGTTTCTGAACGGAGCAAATATAGTGCAGGAGAAGTTGAATACAATCATCTCGATTCTGGCGGGAACTTCGAAAAAGCGCGGTTTGAAATTTTCTTTCAAAATTCCTTTTAATTGTTTTCGGAGGATTTTTGGGTTTAAAGTGACTAAAAAGCTGTTAAATTATATACGGTAGCTCGCCGAAATGGTGGGTAACGAGGGGGGCGGGGATAACCCGCCCGCCCCTCATAAACGTCCTCGGGCTGAGGAAACAAACGAAATGAAGGAAATGGACTGTGGCGAAGGCGGCGGCGGTGAGCGTATGAACCCTTTTATGCCTTACCTCAAGCCAAATTATAAAAGACTTTATCCCGAAAACTGTAATAACACAGAGTTTAAGGTATTTATTGAAGCAAACGGCAAGGATAGAATCGGCAACAAGAGCCCAATTTATTTGAATCATATTTTTTCCAATGAAATAAAAGGTGTGACGGCAATTCAAAGAGTAAACGCTAATAAAATAGCTATTATATTTAAACAGTACAATACAGCTAATAATTTTATTAATAATACTAATTTCTTAACAAAGCACAACATGAGAGCATTTATACCAGCTGCACAGATTGAAAAAACTGGCATCATACGATTTGTTCCTTCAAACATCTCAAATAAAGAATTATATACAAAATTATCATCAATTTATGAAATTATCGCAGTAAGAAGATTCACTAAAAAAGTTGGCCAAGAACGTGTCCCACTGCAAACAGTAAGCATCACTTTTCTTTCCAATATACTGCCAGACAGTATACAATATGACTTATTTTCTTATAGGGTTTTCGAATATGTTCCCCCTTTACAACAATGTTTTAGATGTTTTAAATTTAACCACTCAGCAAGAATTTGTAATAGCAAGCAAAGATGTTCTATTTGTGGAGGTGAGCACTTATATAAGGAATGTGACAAACCAAATGAGGTCTGTTGTGTAAACTGCAGTGGGCCCCATCTAGCAATTTCAAAATTATGTCCGATTAAAATGAAGAAAATAATTGAAAAGAAAACGAAAATTACTTATGCAAGTGCTACCCTGACCAAGAAAATAAATGACACTACAGAATTCCCTCCGCTAGCGCCGCCAAGAATGCAGCCTGTACATAATATTGTAAATAAATCTGTAAATAAGCCTGTACATACCTCTGTAAATAAGAATACTACATATGTAAATAAATCTGTGAATGATGTAAATAAATCAAATGATGTCTTACCTAGTGAAGACATCAAAAATAAAATTATTGACAACAACGATGTACTTATGGCCCTAGTACAGACGTTGGTAGAATTGGGTAATAAGGGAGATAATACACCTACTACTTTAAAAAGTATTAAAGCTACATTAATTAAAAATCTTAAGTAATGGATCCAAATTCTTCTCTATCTAAACTACGTATTGCTCAGTATAATATTCAGAGTGCTAATAGTAAAAAACCCTTATTGTTACAATTCTTAAATAAACAAAATATTGATATTTGCTTACTTAACGAAACATGGTTTAAAGATAACAATTTTAGGATACCTGGATACAATATTTATAACAAAAATTCGAGTAACGCTCATAACGGAGTAGCAATACTAATCAGACCATATCTTAAATATAATATAATAAATACGCAATTTTATGAAAATATTCAAACAGTAGCTTTATCCGTATGCACGGTACGCGGCAGTTTAACTGTGCTCTGTGTATACTGCCCACCAACTAGTGCGCACATACGAATTCATAGATTGCACGACATAATTAAAGATCTTCCTAAACCTATATTTATTAGTGGTGATTTTAACGCCCACCACATTGCATTTGGATGTCTATCAACTAAGAGTCGAGGTCAGGATTTGTATAATATAATCGATGACTTAGACCTATGTATTTTAAATGACGGCAGTTATACAACTGTCAATCGGCCAGGACAAAATCCTTCTGCCATTGATGTTAGCTTCATTAGTTCTAGTCTTGCATCATTGTGTGTGGTCTGTGCATGATGATACCATGGGAAGTTATCACTACCCAACTATAACAGAAATTTCATTACTCATAGATAGATATGACATTAGTCCTCCAGTTGATAAGTTTTTGTATAAAAAAGCGGATTGGGAGACATTCAAAAAAGTTTCTAAAACAATATTTAATGATTTGACTCTTAAACTACATGATCCTATTCTAACTTATAATGATTTCTGTTTTCGATTAGATACTCTAAAAGAATTAACAATCCCAAAGCTAACTAAATTGAACAACTTTAAAAGCAGACCCCCAGCTCCTTGGTGGAATGAAATTTGTGAAAAAAGCGTTGTTGCTTCCTATGATGCATTGAAACTATATAGAAGTGAGCCTAGTTTGGAAACCTATTTAAATTACAAGAGAAAAGATGCACAGAAAAAAAGAACCATCTCGGAACAGAGAAAAGTTGGATGGAACAACTTATGTAATAGTTTTAATAGAACTACTCCAATAAGTAAGATCTGGAATCTTATAAAGATGTTCAAAGGTATAAGACCTGGCAATAAATCATATAGAGATGAGTTCATTATTCCATTTTTAGATAAATTATCTGATAACACAAATTTAACTGATTCTGATGATATAAAAAACCTTTTTGATTTAAACAATGATAATCGAAATTCAAAATTTTTATTAGATTCCTTCTCATGGCGCGAATTTACAATGGCTCTGCAAGGTAGACGAAATACAACTCCTGGTTTGGATGACTACCCTTATTTATTGATTAAAAATTTAGACGAATCGGCCCAAAAGATATTTCTTAACGTTCTTAATCTGCTTTGGTATACTAAATCTATCCCGCAATCTTGGAAAACACAATGTGTTGTTCCAATACTCAAGCCAGAGAAACCTCCGCAACTTCCTAGTTCCTATCGACCAATTTCATTATCATCTTGTCTAGGTAAAATTTTTGAAAACATGATTAAATTTCGTCTTGATTGGTATGTTGAATCCAATGGTATCATTCCACATGTTCAGTATGGTTTTCGTCGTGGCCGCAGCTGTGCAGATAGTTTTACTTCTCTCATCTCTGACCTGAAAAATGCAAAGAATAAAAAATTACACACAGTTTGTACTTTCTTAGATGTTCAAGGTGCTTTCGATAGTGTAGATCCTGCTATACTTGTCCAAATTATGTCAAGATTAGGTATTCCTGGTCAGTTATGTAAATGGATTTTTAACTTTTTGAATAACAGGACACTATATGTAAGACATAACAATAAACTATTTGGACCAAAATCTGCTTCAAGAGGTACAATGCAGGGTGCTACACTGTCTCCTTTGCTGTACAATATTTACACATGTGAAATTTGTAAATTTGTAAATAATACTGATGTAAATATTCTGCAATTTGCTGATGATATTGTTTTATACAGCAGCAGCTATAATTTAGAAGTGGCAATTGACAATGTGAACATAGCTTTAAATCAATTATTTATATATTATAATGATTTACTACACCTAAAAATCAACCCATCTAAAAGCAGTGTAATGATTTTTGGCAATGATAGCTCCACAACTAATGTTACTTACAACAGTGAAATTATTCCTAGAGTAAATAGTAAGAAATTTTTGGGCATAATAATAGATCAAAAATTGACTTTTGAAACACATATTAGGCACATTTCCAAAAGCGCCCTAAAAGGTTTAAATTTAATGAAATGTCTTGCTGGTGTATCATGGGGGGCAGACCCCAAAACATTATCATTATTGTACAAAGCAATTGTTAGAAGCCATTTTGATTATAGCTCACTAGCTTATATGTACAGTACACATGTAAATAAATTAGATATAATGCAGAATAGGGCTTTGAGAATAATATCTGGCGCAATGTGCTCCACTCCCATAAGGGCCATGGAAGTGGAGACTAAAATCATGCCCTTAAGTTTAAGAAGGCTATTACTTGCACAAAGATATTCTCTCAAATTAATATCATCAAATAACAGAGAGATAATAAATAAAATATTACCTTCTACTCACAGAAATTTTCAGACACAGACAAAAGTTGATATGTTGAATGGTATTTCCCCAATGTTGTCCAACATCTTACTTGAAATAGACAATAGCTGTTCCAATATTAGAAAACAATTTCCATGGCCATGTTACTCCTTCACATATCAATGTATTTCACATCCTGTAAAAGTGTTTGAAAATACAATTAATAACAATTTAGATATGCTACAATTTTTAGAACAAAACAATAGTTATTATACTTTATACACTGATGGTAGCAAGAGTAGTGATTATGTTCATGCAGCATTGTATGATCCACACAGAAAATTCTCTCAAAGCTTTGTTCTGCATAAATCTTGTTCTATATTTACAGCGGAGGCATATGCGGTGTATCAGGCATTACTATGTATACGTGAAATAAGTAACTGTAAATACTTTTTAATTGTTTCTGATTCTTTAAGCATGATAAAGGCCTTAAGTAGCCTTACAGTAACATTTAAGTCTAACTTTATTCTTTATTTCATTAAACAAATAATTTACCAATATCATCTTGAACATATACAAATTGCCTTCCTGTGGGTACCCTCTCACAGTGGTATCACTGGCAATGAAATGGCTGATAAAGCCGCATATGAGGGTTATAATTCTGTTGATGTTAAAAATACAATGGACATCCCTATGACTGATTTCTTACAAAGCATTAATCAAAACATTTATGAGTTGTGGTATGAAATATGGAAAAAAGATCAAGATACGAAAGGAAAGTGGTATGGAAGCATTCAAGAAAGATTACCTATTAAACCTTGGTACGATAAACTGAAGGAGGATGCAAGCCGAGATTTTATCACCACGATAAACAGGCTGCGCTTTGGCCATAATACTGCACCGTCACACCTTGCAAGATTGAATATTATTTCAAACAATATATGTCCGTTTTGTGAAAATACTGAAGGAACTGTAGAACATCTCATTTTCTCATGTCAGAATTTCTTACTTGACAGACTAGTGTTAGCTATTGAATTAAGTGAAGTGAAAGTTAAATGTGATTTTGAATCCCGCCCGCCGCCACTTGAACAGTTATTAAAAGACAAAAACAGCTACAAACCCATATACAAATATATCAAAAATACTATAAAATCCATTTAAAATAAAGTGCAAATTCCAACCAAAGTACTGCAAAGCTGCAAGTGAAGAAGTGCAAATCAGTGCAACAAATAAAGACTTGACCTAAAGGTCTTTGTTACCAGGTCATTAAATTAAAAAAAAAAAAAAAAAAAAATACAATCATCTCCTGCACTAGGTATATCTAATTTTATGCTTATGTTTTTAATTAAATCTATTAATTAAAAAAAATACTAAAAAAGAACAGAATTATAGCATCTCACAAATTATCACAGCTCTAAATCATGAACTTCAATATGTTGGCCTCCTTTCTTTACGGTTAGTCTCTCGATTTTTTTTGTTCTTATCTATTATTTTTGGCCAACTCCACTGCATTCTAAGAATGAGTTATGTTTTTATACCTAGCGCTTTACGTAGCCTTTTTTTGTCTAGGTAGTTCTTTTCACTGTAGTTGTAGTGCAACCAAGCTAAGGGAACCTAACTAATGTAACTCGCCAGCTACCTACTAATGTTGACCTTTCCACCGCCTTGGCCGTAGCTATAGTCAGGTCAGGATCTAGTTTTCATGAAATGGGACACTTCCTATTCCAAAAGTAAATTGGCGCTACTCCAAAAAGTATCTACCTGTGTTTATGCACATACAGATTGGAAACCTGGTGAGGGTTTCTCCTTTTTCATACTAACACGAGAGTTGACGAGAGCGATGAAGTCATGTTGAGTTTAGTTGTTTCCATCATCGTGTTTTTTGGATGTGATAAGCGCTTTAGACTCTCTCCTCGCGCCTCGCCTCGTATCTCGCCTCGCAGCTCGCGTGTTTTTGCGAGGTAGCGAGTGCCAGTTTACACTCTCGCGATGCGTTCAGTTTGCGTTGAGCCAGCTATGATGGAAGACGTCGAAATAATAGCGATATCAACTCTAGCCTTAACGAATATTTATCGATGCTTGACCATTTTATACAGAAGGAAAATTAAAAAAATACGTTTACACATAATCTCGGATTTATTTTTCCAAGCATCATTTACTTTTTGGGAATTTTTGTGCAGTTTATGTTTTGGATCCCAAATTATACTCTCGACCTGATAGAATAGGGTAGTTAACTAAAAAAATCTAAAGATTATAGAAAAATATTGGACACGTATTTTTTCCTTTATCAAATCTATAAAAACTGACGAAGATACAAAGCATCAAATATCAGGAGCAGGCTTGTGACGTCACGGCTCGGTAAAAATTGTAACGTGTAGTGACGTCACACGAGTTTTCAACGCACTGTATCGTCTTCATTTTTTGTTTACGTGAAAAAAGAAAAAATACATGTCC
Organism: Hecatera dysodea; assembly: GCA_905332915.2. Lineage (NCBI taxonomy): Eukaryota > Metazoa > Arthropoda > Insecta > Lepidoptera > Noctuidae > Hecatera > Hecatera dysodea. Next base: position 13,903,497 of record HG995310.1, on the reverse strand, counting down.
AATGTCCATATTTTTTGGAAATCTATCCGACGTTAGTCCGTCGGATAGATTTCGATTAAATTAGATTTTTAGATTTGATAAAGGAAAAAATACGTGTCCAATATTTTTCTATAATCTAACTGACGGACTTAACATAATCATATTTTTTTTTACTCAGGAAACATCCCTATTCCAAGAACTGCAGCGTTTCCTCTTGAGATCATTCCATTTTTTAGTTGAAGATTTATACCAAAACAACACAACCTGAACGGAAGGGGCGCCGTTAACAAACTGAAACGAGAGCGCGAGTGTGAACACTACGCTCGCGTCACTCGCGAGGTCCTTTGACTCGTGCCCAAAAAACCGCCTCCGACGCGAGCGCCGCGAGTGGCGAGGCGAGGTACGAGGAAGCGTTTACACTCGCTCGCCTCGCACCTCGCCTCGCCACTCGCGCGAGAGTGTAAACCCGCTATAACAACACAATCTATGACTGGCTTCTGTCATACTGCTTTTAGACTCAGGGGCTCAGGGCATTCATTGGCGCGCTGCGTTTCTATTTCAATATTCAACCTCGTTACCAGTGTAACGTTGCGGAAAAGTGCGCGACACATTTGCATCAAAATTTATAATTCCATAACGTTATGCCATAACCATGCCATAACTATAATGAACTAGTACAGGTACAGATATGATAGCAACTGTTTCATAGGCTACCATGCAGTTGAACAAAAAATTTGCACCACAGAGGTAAAAGAAGGCGAGTCAATCAAAACACAAACATTATTCTAATAAACATGTTTATTCAGTAATAAATACCAACATACAATATTTCAGTGTTGTGTACAAAAACGACGTTCCACCTAAAATGACAGAACTATCCAACAAAAGTTTGTTTGTAAATTCGAGTAAAATCAACGTAAACTTAAAACGATTTTTATACAGAGTAGTAGTTTAGTACCGATAGATTACCTACTCTGTTTTTTACTATCGTTCGCATTTTTCAGGAGAATATTAGTGTTCCATTTTCTACAAAAACTAGTATGTATTATCAATTTAGTACCTATACATCTAGTTATCTAGCAATCTACGACTCAAGTGAAAATCCTAATTAATAAACTTTTTCACCAATACCTAGTTCAATAAAAACTTTTATGCCTAGAATCTGGGGCTTCTGAGGAATTCAGGATGGTACCAACAGTGTGCATATTTCTAATTGGCTTTACTTAATTTATACATCTGGCAGTATCTGATAAATGCTGTCTAAAACACTAATTAAAAAAAGGTTCACATTAGTGTCAAGTAATACTAGTTGTCTACTAATTATTATTTTATATGATTGGTCAGTCTATGACCAACATTTACATGATAGACCTAAGTTGTGTAAGCAGTGGCGGATCCAGAGTTTTCGTTTGGGGGACGGACGGACTTGCCGCGGCTGTGGGTGGGTTTTAGCATAGCTATAAAAGCACAGAAAAAAATTGTTAACTAATAACAAGCTTTCTTGGATTAGTTTTCTACCAACGGTATCTCGGTCTTTCGGGGAGGGGGGGTTGGATCCGCCAATGAATGTAAGTATAATGAATGTATTTAGTTCAAGATTGCTCGGAAATAAAAACTAATTTCATTGGTAAAGGGCCAAATCATTACAAATCAAGTTTTGCTTTTATGATTTCATTTTAAAGATCGACGGCGTAACACCATAATGCACTTATTCAAACTCTCTTGGAGTTTTTCACAATATAAAAATATTTTTATTGCACTGATAATAAAATGCGCTTACAAACTTAACAATAGATGATGTTCGGTACAGCTTTATTTGATACATAAATGTTTTAATAAATAAAACGGTTATAAATAATAACATTTCCGAATCCATAAAACATCTTTTGGATATGCTTCAGAGACTGGTATGACCTGAATGAAATGTGACCAAGATATTTCTGTACCTCAGAGGTATACAACATTTTGTGATAAAACGAAAATTTTACAAGAGAGGCCAAAATGCGCGGAGTGAAACTTTAAATGCAATTTTGCCTTTGTTGTTTTGAAGATATTGAAACAAACTTAACAGTATTTTTTACTGTTATGAGATTAAATTATTACCTCGAAGCTTTGCGTGAATTAATTACATATAAATTCATGCAAAGCTTAGGAGTAAGTAATCTTATCGTCATTTGAGGTCCTATACCCATTAAACATTAGTGGATTTAATGTCATATACGATTGGATATTTCATTTCATAGATGTCATAGGACTTAATATCGTATACTATGCGATTTGAATGGTGCAAGAAACATATTTAAAAAAAAAGTGGAGTTACTATTGTATACCTTCGAGGTACAGATTTGTTTGGGTTTGTTTCTACTCATTGGCTAAAATAAGTCTGAAGATCTCATCTTTGTTCTCTCTTCCAAATAAATTCGTTATATCCGTTCGACCGTATGTTACAGCAATATTGTTGTTGATGTAATCTTTTGTTACTTGATTATAAATAAACTAATATTATGGACATGCTTCAAAATTGGCTTCAAGAAAATTGGAGGTGTCACTTCAATGAAACTCGAGGGTTAAATAAAACGTTCTGGTGGACAGAACCATCGCGACCCTATCGACCGATAGGTAGTAAGGTTCTTGAATCTCGTTTTTATTTTACTGCATAAGTTTTCAAATTGTTACTCTCCAATTTTCTTGCCGAGTCTTTAAACAAGCTATCATGATAAATAAATCGCTGATAATTTTGGAAAATTTTCATAAATGATAAAATAAGGATACTTAGTAGAGCATTTTCTATGGAACCTTACACTGTGCGTAGTTGGTTATACAATTTGTTTAGTTGTTTCAAGAATCATTAAAATCATAATGTTATTGTTCAACTAGGAGTAACCAGATGGCTTGCTCGTTCTATGTCAAAGCATAAGTGTTGCCATTCATCGTGGCATTGCTTTGTTTTCTGGGCACATTTTCAGATGACAGCGATGTCTGTGTATTTTGTTTTCTTAGTTATACCCCATTCACGATAAGATTAGACATTGAAATACATCTTTTTTACAGTCCGTTCAACCGATTTTGACTTCTATTGTGTTGGTGGCATGACACATGGCAGCTACAGTAAACAGTTGGTATTATAATCACGTCTTTGCTTTTAATGCCATCCTTATGCCTACGGAATAGAAGTAAAAATCCGTTGAACGGACTGTAAACAATTTTCTTCCAATGTCTAATCTTATTGTGAATGGAGTATAGGTTTAGTAAAAAATAGCCATTACATTAACCACATTCCATTCAAACCAGCCAGTTTCGACTATGATTGACGAGTGAGTGTGTGTGTTCAATGCGTCAAGTCTTAAGGTGAAGGCATGCACTTGAGGCGCTCGAAAGCGGCCTTCTCCAGAGCCTGGCGGTGGTCGGGGTGCGCGATGTTGATGAGCTCGTAGGCGCGCTGGCGCAGCGACTTGCCGAACAGGTTGGCGACGCCGTGCTCCGTCACCACGTACTGCACGTGCGCGCGGCTCGACACCACGCCCGCGCCTGCACAGTGCACGCTCTTACTTTATACTTATTTACTATAGAGCAGCTAAACTTGCTCATTCAATAAATGTATTAAAGAAGGCGTTTTTCCTGATGTATGGAAAATAGCTCACTTAACCCCCGTATTTAAAAAGGGATCAAAGGATGACGTAGAGAACTACCGCCCGATCTCAATTTTATCCACCTTGTCGAAGCTTTTTGAGAGACTGGTTTATAACGAAATTTATCCCACTTTACACAAGGCCTTAATAAAAGAACAGCACGGATTCGTCCAACATAGATCTACTTATACAAATCTGCTTATTTTTGTGGGTAATGTTTTTGAAAATATGGACAATCGTTTACAAACTGATGCAGTTTACACAGACTTTCAAAAAGCGTTCGACAGGGTGGATCACGAGTTACTTTTACGCAAAATTGCCTTCAACGGTATTCGCGGAAATCTATTGAGATGGTTTACCTCTTACATAACAAGCCGTACTCAAAAGGTTGTTATTAACGGATTCCAATCGGAATTGATTTCTGTCACATCCGGGGTTCCTCAGGGCTCAATTTTGGGCCCTTTATTATTTATATTGTTTATAAATGATATTAGTACTTGTTTTAAGCATTCGAACTTTTTACTATACGCGGATGACTTAAAAGTCTACAAAACTATAAAAAGTATTGATGACTGTTTGATGCTTCAAAGTGACTTAGACCGACTGTCTAGCTACTGCACCTTGAATAAACTCTCATTGAGCTTACCCAAATGTAATTTGATTACATTCACTAAAAACAAAAAACAACACACTTATAACTATCACTTGCAAAATACACAATTAAAAAGATTATACTCATTGCGTGACCTCGGTGTGGTACTTGACTCTACTAAACTTCACTTTAATATCCATGTAGACAATATTATCAACAAAGCACTTAAAATGTACGGTTTTGTTATGCGCAACAGCAAAGATTTCAAGCGTCCATCAACCTATAGATATTTATATATATCGCTAGTTAGACCTTGTCTGGAGTTTGCTACTATCGTATGGAATCCTTATTACGCAAAATATATTGACTCGATTGAGGCTGTACAACGTAAATTTTTAAGAGCTTTGCATTACAGATGCTATCACAACCACGGTTCGCATGATATGTTGCTCAGGAATTACAAACTGTTAACCCTAGAATCCAGAAGACTGCTTCTCGGAACAATGTTTCTACATGGTATTGTGCATAACAAATATGACTGCTCAGAGTTAATAAACAAACTTTGTTACATTGTTCCGAGGACAGTAGTGCGTAGACAAGCGCGTCCATACCGCTTACTATCTTTAAATATCAAGCACGTCTGTAATTCCAATGCTGGTTTCCGCGCTCCTCTGCGCCAACTTGTGGATTCCTACAACACTCGATTCGAAAATATTGATATTTTTAATCTGACAGCACATCAATTCAGGAAATCTGTAGTGACTCCATTTTAGCGTTATAAATTATTAAGTGGTGTATTTGTATCTTTCCCATTAATCTCATTGTTAGAAAGTATGAATTCAGTGAACAATCATTCTTCGTCTTTCACTTCATTCACTCATGTATTGTTTTATTTTTATCTCACGTAGCAACAATCAATTGATTTAGTAATAAGTGGATGATGTTGCTAGTAGTACGATAAGTATTTAATTAGTAAGATATTATGTATAACATTTAATTGTACTCCGGTTTTTTATCCCGAAATAAAATAAAATAAAAAATAAAAATAAAATTACGCGGATTTGTCATAATTTCTCATCATATTGGTGTTACCGGATAATTTTAAAATGCGTGAGATTATAAAATACCTTGGGAGATTGTAAACTTTCGATAGATGTTCAACTGAATATTTGGAATACCTACCTTTTTACGTATCACAATTTGAAAGACTCAGACCCGTATGGGTGTGATCCCATATGCAAAACGTCGTTCACTATCATTTTACATTCGGCTTGAGTGAATTTATCTGCCGGATCTACGTTTTCTGATGGCTAAAATGTGAGACTCTTTAAGTTAGTCTCTCAGCATTTGAAGACAGGCACTTCCAGCAGCTTGGATAAAGCTTGTCGAACCACACCTTTCGTCTAATTTAGAATCAGAGAGACAAAAAAAAAGTGAGGGACAAAGCCCCCAATGATAATACTGACCAACTTTAAGCGTAGGCACAATCTTAGACTCTCCTTTCTTGGTGACGGAGACGAGCGCGATGATGGGCTTGCCGCGCCCGTCCACGCCCTCGGCCGCGCCGCGGATGAAGTCCACCTGCCCGCCGAACCCGCTGAACATGCGCGTGCCTGCTCACACATTCATACTTGTACTTTAATAACACGTCATTACTTCAAAGACCGCATGAGACCCGCAAACCATTCAGTGATCTTCGTGCCAGTTTTTAGTGTACTCGATCGCGTTAACGTAAACGTCATTTCCGCCCTGGGTGGAGCAGTAGGGAGTGTCAGACTGTTACTGACTAAAACCCACCCGTGTTCCTCTTGTGCCCTTGGCGTTCCAGGGCCGCGGTAACTCTTTCGAACAAATTCCGCAACCCTAGCAGGCACCGACCCTATGGGGCCCCGTCCCTGGTGCTGACGGCTCCTAGCGGCGCGCGTGAAGCACAACGCGTCGTCGACTCAGCCTGGTATCGGACGGCGAGCCATTTGCATTAACCCTGCGGGCGTACCATGAGGAGTTAAAACGTGAGTCTTCCGAGCGAGAAAGAGGGATAGAGTTATACACCCTATATAGCTCCATCCCTTTTTCTCGCTCTCACGTTTTAAGACGTCATGGTACGCCCGCAGGACCCATTAGGATTATCATAGGATACCATTGTCATTTTGCTTAGTTTGTAATCTGCTAAATTCATAATGGTCGATCATTGGTCGATCAATGGTCTCGTAATATTTTTCGATAACCGTGCTATTAAAAGCAATGACTGCATAATGACGTTCTAGTGATAGGTCACTGATCAAAGGAACTGTCAAAATTTTCGCATACGTCTGTCATTATCTTCCATTGCCATTTCTTTCAATGGAGTATCAGTGGTTGACCATTGGAAAGTCATAATGACGCTTTTATATTAGTACCAAACTTGTAAAAATGAACCATTATGAAATCAATGATAGACCATTCTGAGACTATTGTAATAGCAGACTTGAGGCCCTGAAATTGCCATAAATAAACGTTTACGTAAACATGATCGAGTACGTTTAAAACCTCGCACTAAGGCTTCAGGTGATAAAAAAAATAAAAATATCGGCGGTCTTGCGCCTGGCCGGCCGCACGAGAGCCCGCGGACTGCGAGCGCACACACGCACACACACAGCGCAGCTGTCCCGCACGCACTGATGGACGTAACATCTCCTGCGTACTTGTCTGTGTTGCGATTGACTGAGAGGATTAGAGATGATTCAGTCACGTCTTCTTGATCCGATCCCCCATTATTTAATTATTTTAGCTGCAGGCCTCTAAAATTCAAGTTTAGTGCCCTGAAACAACGGGATGGGGCAGCGGAAGACAGCAAAGTTAATGCTAGTAATAAAAAATTAATAATATGGTATTTTACTGAAAAAATCTAATTAGTCCGTCAGATAGATTTCTAAAAAAATATTGGATACGTATTTTTTCTTTTTTCACGTAAACAAAAATGAAGACGATAGACTTCGTTGAAAACTCGCGTGACGTCACCAGCCCCCGCTCTTGAACTTCAATGCGCTTTATTTATCTTCATATTTTTTACGATTTAAAATGACAAAAAATACGTGTCCAATATTTCTTGAAATTCTAAAGGACAGAATAAATAGAATTATAATTTTTATATGTAGTAAAATACCCAATTGAAAGAAAGAGACACAAACCCGTGACCGTTAGAAGCAATGAAGCGAGCTCTTGCCTAGCACTAGCACGGGGTAGTAATAAAATAGTCCACCAGTGCAGGCTGTGATATATATTTTATATATTAAATTTAAATATCGCAGCATTTGCTGAGATAGGAACCTTTTGGCCTCGCACAACTAAATTAATATTGTTAGTTTATTTTTAATTTTTCTTTCTTTTTTAAAACGTTGCCCCACATTAGGATTTACTCCTGTATCGTGGGTGCGTTCACAAACATGAAAACTCATTTAGACAAGACACCCAGACCCGGAACAATTATCTTTAGGTCATACAAACATTTGTTCCGTGCGGGGATCGAACCCGCGACATGTTGCGCAGCAGCCGAACGCTCATTTATTTTACTATCACTTTTATTTAGTTTTTTTTTGTTTACCAATAGTAGTTTGTCTTGCATAGCATAATCAGCCTTTTAATGTCCCACTGCTGGGACACAGGCCTCCTCTCTAGGAGAGGGAATGGGCCGTAATCCACCACGCGGTCCCAGTGCGGGTTGGTGAATGTCACATGTCTTCGATTTTTTGGTTCTAGGACATACCGGTTTCCTCACGATGTTTTCCTTCACCGTTTTGGGAGCAGTGGTGATGAAATTAATTACATAAAGTAATGCGCCTGGTTGGGTTTGAACCCGCGACTTATAATTCGTAAGTCGGGGCCGTTACCACTCGGCCACCACTGTTCCCTCCCTGTTGGTCTTGTGCGAGTCCCAAATAAACATTTTCCTGTGTTTCAGACGTCCTCACCGATGGAGTCGGCGCACACCTGCCCCGTGAGGTCGACCTCGATGCACGAGTTGATGGCCGTCATGCGCGGCTGCAGCGACACTATGTGCGTGTTGTTCACGTAGTCTATCTCCAACATTTCTGCAATATTATTCATTGAATTTTGCTTTAAGCCACATCTAAATATATATCAACGCACAGCCCAAAGCACTGAACGGATCGGGCTGAAATTTGGCATGCAGGTAGATATTATGACGCTACGCTAAGAAAGGATTTTTGAAAATTCGTCCCCTAAGGAGGTGAAAAAGGGGTTAACATTTTGTATGGAACTCCACGCGAACGAAGTCGCGGGTCATAAGCTAGTTATAAAATATGGCGTTAAGGGTCCGTCACTAAGTCGTCGTCGTCTACGCATTCTGGGACCGCAGTATGTTTTTTACTTGATCACGTTAGTGTGAAGGCTATCAAGTACGTAGTATGGTTTCTATGGATCCATCTAGTGTTGCAAATCTGAAACTTTTATGTTGTAAATATTCGACCTGTGCTGCCACCTATACTTTCTACACCCTCCGTTTAGGGGAACTTGCACGAAGTAGACTGTGCTATCTAGCGTTACAAATATGATACATATACTTGACATTGATGCGTCTGTGCTGCCACCTATAGTTTCTGCACGTTCCCTATAGCTTTAAAGGTTTGTATTTTGTGCCTCCTTTCTAACGGAATAAACGGTTTTTCTTTCTTATCATTCACTAGCTGCTGCCCGTGACTTCGTCCCCGTGGAATCCCCGATTTTAAAACATTCTTTATCGCTGCTCCGTTCCTATTGGCTTAAGCGTGATGATATATAGCCTAAAGCCTTCCTCGATAAATGGTCTATTCAACCCAAAAAGAATTTTTCAATTCGAACCAATAGTTCCTGAGATTAGCGCGTTCAAACAAACAAACAAACTCTTCAGCTTTATAATATTAGTATAGATGTAGGTAAAGACCATGAGAACAAACCAATGAAGGGGTTGTTGTCGACGAAGTCGTACAGCTCTCGGTTGCCGACCAGGAAACTACCCACCATGCGGCCTTTGTGGAACTTCTTCCTGAAAAGTTATAACAATATCTAATTAAAATAACATCCACATTTCGTTTTTTTTCGTGTGGTAAAAATGAGTCGTAAATCCAATCATGTATCTATAATTATTATGAAGTACATACTAGGTTTTTCACATGGCTTCGTTCTCGTGGCCTTTTTTTTTGGATGGGAAATCATCAAATGGCTCCTCCCGCTCTGGGCGGAGCGGAAGGGAGTGTCAGACTCTTACTGACTAAAGCCCACCCGTGATCCTTCTTGTGCCCTTTGCGTTCCAGGGCCGCGGTGACTCTTTCGAACAAATTCCTCGACCCTAGCAGGAATTAATCCTTACTTGTTGTTAGTGATACAGCCGCGCTTCACGAGGTCGATGACGCCGACGCTGAACATCTCGGAGTGCACGCCCAGGTCCTTGTGGTCCTTCAGCGCGGACAGCACCGCGTCCGGAATGCTGCCGATACCTGCGGATAGCGATCTATTATATTTGTTCTAGCTTCTGCCCACGACTTCTTCTGCATGGAATAGTTACTTAACCCCTGATTTTGAAACATTCTTCATTGGAACTCCGCTCGTATTGATCTTAGTGTGATGATGGTGAGCCTTCCTCGATAAATGGGCTATCTAACAATGAAAGAATTTTCAAATCGGTCCAGTTGTTCCTGAGATTAACGCGCTCAAGCAAACAAACTCTTCAGCTTTATATATTAGTATATTATATATAATTAAAAAACCACTCACTGACTGATTGACATAATTGTTCTCCCACTTGCCGTGCTAGGAGGGGAAAACTTTTTATGGGGTTGTATAGAAGGTGTCGGGGTGAGTATGGGAAAAATCCGAAATTACCCCTTTTCCACCCCCATCTTTCAACCCCATTGCTTATCTCAGAAACCTGACGTCAAAGAGAAAAATGGTTTTCGGGGTTGTATAGAGGGTGTTGGGATGAGTAGAAAACGAAAAAAAAACTACCCCTTTTCAACCCCCTTTTTACAACCCCTTTGCGTATCTCAGAAATCTGACATTTTAGAGAAAAATGGTTTTCGGGGTTGTATAGAGGGTATCTGGATGAGTATATGACCACTAAAAAATTCAACCCTATTCAACCCTTTTCAACCCCCTACTTTCAACCCCTTTGCGTATCTCAGAAACTTAACATTTTAGAGAAAAACGGTCTTCGGGGTTGTATAGAAGGTATCTGGGTGAGTATATGGCGAATAAAAAATTCAACCCTTTTCAACCCCCTTCTTTCAACCCCTTTGCGTATCCCAGAAACCTGACGTCGAAGAGAAAAATGGTTTTCGGGGTTGTATTGAGGGTGGTTGGATGAGTAGAAAACGAAAAAAAAAACTACCCCTTTTCAACCCCCTTTTTACAACCCCTTTGCGTATCTCAGAAATCTGACAATTTAGAGAAAAATGGTTTTCGGGTTTGTATAGAGGGTATCTGGTTGAGTATATGGCCAATAAAAAAATCAACCCTTTTCAACCCCCTTCTTTCAACCCCTTGGCATGTCTCAGAAACCTGACATTGTAGAGAAAAATGGTTTTCGGGTTTGTAAAGAGGGTATCTGGGTGAGTATATGGCCAATAAAAATTCAACCCTTTTCAACCCCTTTGTTGTTAGTCAAAAAATACTAATAAGACACCGCGAGTTGCTCGCAACTCGCGCCCCCAAGCGAAATACTAGTATTAGTATATAGATAGAACGTAACAGTTGAATCGTTTTATAGTCGCTGTTGAGGCTTTGAGATTTTTTTTAAACTTTGCCTCACACTAGGAATTTCTCCTGTGTCGTGGGTGCGTTTACAAACATATAATCTCACATACACAAACAGCCAGACCCGAAACAACTTTATGTAGGCCATACAAATATTTTTGCCGTGTGGGAATCGAACCCACGACACGTAGCGCAGCAGCCAATCGCTCAACCACTACGCCAATCGTGTCGTCAACGTTCTGGTTAATTTGAACTGAGGAAACAAAATCAGAGGAGAGTAGATTAGTTTGTCAAGCTATATTTCTGGCGGAATAAACGGGTCTCATTTCTTTAATTTTCTTCCTTCTAGAAATCTATCATCGGTATTTCCAACTTACTTTGTAACTGGGTTGAGGAGTGAGTGAGTGACTAGCTATCTGAGGCAGTCGCTCCACGTAAAATCTTGGTACTCAGCTGTATCAACGACTCCTCCCGCTGTGGGCGTATCGCAAGGGAGTGTCAGACTCTTACTGACTAAAACCCACCCGTGATCCTTCTAGTGCCCTTTCCGTTCCAGGGCCGCGGTGACTCTTTCGAACAACTCCGCAACACACATACCCATCTGCAGAGTAGCGCCGTCTTCGACCAGGTTCTGTCCGATGAGCTTGCCGATCTGCGTCTCCTCGGGGCTGGCGGCCTTCCCCGCGCCGTGCTCCGGCAGGGGGGTGTTGTCCTCCACCGCCATGTCGATGTGCGACATGTGGATGATGGCGTCGCCGAATGTTCGCGGCATGTTTACGTTGACTTGTGCTGTAAAAGATACGAAATAAGTTTGTATTTTTATCATAGGGTTTGTGGCAGTTGTATCATGAGCCAATAGGTCAGGCCGCATAAGAGCAGGCTCCGGGCTGCTACTGAGAAATATTGATGTCGCGAGGGGAGTACGCCTCACTCTCCCGTCAGCAGCCCTAGCCAAGTTGATAATCTGCAATCGTTAACGCTAGTCGAAAACGAAACAGAAGTATGGGAATGAAATCATCTCAATCGTCTAGTGGTTAGAAATAAATAGAAAATGAATATTCGTAGCCAAGTTCACATCGTTCAAAATGATAGAATGAATTGTTATCGTTTCTACTATGTTCAACGCTACATCCTTCGTTGAAATGTTAAAACAGAGCTTAAATTTTAAACTGTTTGACGTTTTTAGGAACGCTCGCGAGAGACTAAAAAATAGGTGTTTTTTCTAAAGAGAAATACGAAACGTTTGTAACTTGGCTAGGGGGGCAGGCCTGGCGACCTATTATTACGTCTTAAATCCATGATTTCTGTGTCAGAGAGAGACGGAGTTACACAAGACGAATAGCACTATCTCTTTCCCTCACACGAATCATGATAGCATTGGCACTAGCACGGCCACTGAGCTCGCCTACATAGGCGGGCCGGCACTAGCCAGGGATCGTGCAGGACGCACTAGTTCTAACGGTCCCGGTGCTAATGTGGGAACACTGGGGTAGATTTTAGTCAGTAACCGTCTGACAGAACCCTTCGACCGTCTCAGGTAAAGAACATTCATGAGAATTTTCCACTCCGGCTACAAAAAAAAATTCGACTTGAGTTGGATTTTACGTTTTGGAATATAGGCCTATGTTATTAGGACAAACATGAGGCGGTCTTTGCTCAGCTGCGGAACAGCATGACGAAAAATATACTTCTGTTAAATGTGCTCAGCGGGCGTACCATGAGGTGTTAAAACGTGAGTCTTCCGAGCGAGAAAGAGGGATAGAGTTATACACTCTATATAGCTCCATCCCATTTTCTCGCTCGGAAGACTCACGTTTTAAGACGTCATTGTACGCCCGCAGGGTTGGCATTATATTGCTTGCTTGCTAACAACAGGGCAATCAGAGGGGTTCAAGAGTAATTGACTTCTATAAATTGACCGATTAAACAATAAAACAGTGGTCAGACTTTGATCGCAGTTTACAATAAAATTATCTATGGAACAAAGAACAATAAAATGTGACCGTCACGTGTACGCGACCAGAGACGGCAAGGTGAGTACGATACGAGCTAGTTCTACAGATTACTTTATCTAGCTTATCAAACCGCAGGCAAATTCGAGTACAAAGATCTACGCAATGTAGATTTCTGAATTGAGGCTTTGAAGTTAAGAACTTATCAAAGACTATATAATATCAAATGTGACATGTTTTCATGAAAAAGCAGAGTTCGAAAAGTTGTCAACTTCAACAATAAATATGTTTACATTATAGAAAAATATTGGACACGTATTTTTTGCTTTTTCAAATCTATAAAAGTTGACAAAGATATAAAGCATCAAAGATCAGGAGAGGGGGCTTGTGACGTCACGCCGTGGTTAAAATTGTAGCACGTAGTGACGTCACACGAGTTTTCAACGCACTGTATCGTCTTCGATTTTTGTTCAAATATTTTTTGGAAATCTATCAACGGACTAATTAGATTTATTTATTCAACTATATTGATATTGAGAAATTAGGGGCAAATAAGTGCATTCATGTAAAAAAAAATAGCTGCTGGGGCCAGCGCTGACCAATGGCCATATTACAAAGTGCCAATGCTATCATGATTCGTGTGAGGGAAAGAGATAGTGCTATTCGTCTTGTGTAACTCCGTCTCTCTCTGACACAGAAATCATGATGGATTTAAGACGTCATAATAGGGCTGCTGAGCAGACTGATAGCGCTGTTTTTGTACGAATTCGTAAGTACCAGCAAGGCCAGCCACTTCAGTACAGCCAAGCTCGGATGTAATTGGTTTCACGTCGTTTCGAGCTCGTTAGTAGTATTAGGAGTGGAGTTCCTTTGCACACAAAATGCTTCTTTCCAGCGTTTTGAAATGTAATCTACTATGTAATACCTACCACAATTCGCTCCAAAACAGGTATCGCCCATGTGGGCAACAAATATACCAGAATGAAGTGGGATTGGGCGGCACCGGGACCGATGTAGGATGCATCAAGACAGATGGACCAAAGCCGTCACGCAGTGGGAGCCAGAAGACGGGTTTTGTCGCCGAGGAAGACGACTTGGAGGAGTTCATGATGGACTGGTCGGAGAGGACAATATACCGGGAAGAGTGGAAGGCTATGAGGGAGACCTTTGCCCAGCAGTGGGACTACATAGGTTGATTATTAAAATATTTTACCGATAATAACTTTGGAGTTGACTAGCGCAGCCCTGACGCAGTCGACAGAGGTTCCCAAGCTGCAGTACCCGTGCTGATCGGGGGGAGACACCTGCAATGGTTGAAGGAACATTATTAGTACAGTTTATAGTGCCTAGTAGGCATTTTTAGCTCGGGTTGGCAGAAATACTGCTGCTCCCGGTATAAACACCAGACATGATGATGATGATTTAATATAGGTACGTCAATATACTGTATATTTCTCGTAGAACCAGACTTTATGAAGCCTGTATTCAAATTCCAGAGTTGAGGCCTTCAGTATTGGAGGTAGTAAATCAGGTAAGCCTGTTTACAACCGTTTCGTATAAAATGTACGAAAATAGTGCACCTAGCAACAGTGACAACGGCAGGTCGGCGCTTGCAAGTGCTGGCAGACTGACGTCATTCGCCCGCTCTTTACGCGAATACACCCCATTAGTACAAACCGGAGGCGCCGTCTGGCCTATATCCGTGTACCTACATCTTGGCAAAATTCTAAACACGTGTACGATCCTTACCAAAACGATTACTTACTGAACTGATGGTAAGCAATGCTGAGATCGACGATCGATCACACTTGACTAGAACCAACCTATACAGTCTTGACTTAAACGGGGTACCCGTTATAGCTATCAGTAAACATAGACTAAGGTACGGATTTTCAGTTCTTGGCTGTACTTAAAACATTTTCAATGGCTAGAGATTTGCCAACAGACCTGAATAACAGCAATGTCGGGCTGGATGATCTTCCTGTGGAACAGCTTGGGGATGTCCTGCAGGAAGATGGGAATGGCGTCGGAGCGGCCCTCGGCCACCGACTTGCGGACGTTCGCGGCCATGAACAGAGACGTCGATCTGGGGGAGGAAACAGAATTTTTTTAGACTGTATGGGGTTTACGAACTACGGTGTAACATCTGGAAAAATAAATAAATTATAATATCCAACCGATCGAATTACGATAAACGGAGTTAGCAAAGTATTCAGGAGATATTAACATGCCCAAGTTATTGGCAAACACAGGTGCAGGGCTCTAAGTCTACTATTACAATAGTGTCATAATGGTCTATCATTGATCTCATAATTGTCGATTTTGACAAGTTTGGTAATCTACTAACATAATAGCGTCACTATGACTTTCCAATGGTCAACCACTGACACTCCATTGAAAGAAATGGCATAGAATGGTAATCTCGTACATAATGACAAATGAATGACAGACGTATGCAGTAATCTGCTAAAATTTTAACAGTTCCTTTGATCAGTGACCTACCATTAGAACCTCATTGTGCAGTTATTCTTTTTAATAGCTCGGTTATCAAAAAGTATTACGAGACCACTGACAGATCAATGATCGACCATTATGAATTTAGCAGATTAATACGAACTTTTAGCAAAATGACAATGGGATCGTGTTGGAATGACAAATTTATAAAAATAGCAGATTTGGGGCCCTGGAACGCAAAGGGCACAAGAAGGATCACGGGTGGGTTTTAGTCAGTAAAAGTCTGACACTCCCTTCCGCTCCGCCCAGAGCGGGAGAAGTCATTTGACGATTTCCCCTCCAAAAAAAAAAAAGATGCAGGAGGATTTTTATCTAGGAACTAATTAAGCTTGAGGATGATTTAGCTCTTTATCGTTTAAGTCATAACATATTCGTTGATTATTATTTACCAGTTTCGACGTTATCAATCACAATGATACATTAATGCTTCATCTGTTTCGTGATTAGATAATCAATTATATCAGTCTTTGCTCAGGAAAGATAGGTGAGAATTTGTAAAATTTGTTCTCCGTTTAACATTCCTTCCAGTTGTCCTTTTCAACTGACTTCCAAAAAAGGAGGAGGTTCTCAATTCGACAGTATTTTTTTTTGTTTGTTACCTCATAACTTTATATAAGATATCCCTAATAAATAATGCGTGATTTCGACTACATTGAAGATGTTCTCATTATCTCTTGTCGATGTAAAAAGAACAAAAAAAAACTATACAATGGTTTGGAAGAGCATCATTTCTATGATCGTAGTATTTCGAGGTGGTCCCATTGCACCTTATACTCTATTTACACACAACTATACAAATAGTATGAACTATGACATATGAAAGGGAATCACGGCCTAGACCTCTCAATAAGCCACAAATTATGCGTTTAGACTTTTCTGATTTAGGATACGCCAATATATTTTGGATGACCCCAAAATAGTTGGTATAAGGTTAGGCATATAGCGTCGTGTGAAGTAGCTGTGGCTATGATATAACACGGCTTTACGAGGTGTGTCAAACTGATAACCAGTTTCAATGACTGTAGGTAACTAGTTCTTTGATAGCCTCAGCAACACCTACCTAGTCACCTTCAAGATATCTATAGATATTTTTCTGACATATGATTTGAAGTCATAGTATTTCCACTTGCTGATAAACAGATAAGCTACAAGATGATGTGGATTTCAATGTCACTGGCAACCGACATTTCGGTGCCAAAAACTTTTATTTTTTTATCGTTTTCCATGTGTATATATCTATATACATAGGTATAATAAAATCGTAGACTCGCCGTTGCGCTCGACATTGAGTAGGTATTTTTGTAAAAAAATAACTGAGAACCGTTAGAAAAGAGACAGAACACAAAAATGCACTTTTTACTTTTTTCTCTGTTTATCTGTAGGTATGTCTGTTTTTTTTCTCTCTCACTTATGGGAAGAGGACGATTTGCGTGGGTCAGCTGGTGGTGGACATATTCCCACGGGAATGGAAACTACGCGGGTTAAACCGCGGGTAGTTGCTAGTAAACAATATATACCGGGGCGTTGTCTTTATTGCTCTTCTTTGTTGTTTCTTCTTAATCTTTGAAAGTACTTACCTAAAGGTATCTTTACATTCAGGAGCGACATATTTAGCCTCCTTTTCCGTGTGCATATGGACGACCTTGATGTCTTTCATGGAACCGCTCATGCCAACCCCTGTCATGGCATCGAGCAGAGGCACAGGGGTCGCAGCCGCCCCCTGCACGAACACCGTTTGTCCTGGAATGATGGAGAGCGTATTTAGGATATATGAAAATTACCTGAAAATTTGTTGTGACATTACAGTCGATCGACGCTACGCGCGGTGTTAAATGCTAAGAAATAATGAGTTGTGTAAATTGAGATGAAACAAAAGAACATAGTAGGTATTGGCTGTACCTACTAAAGTTTTGTTTTAGCAACGGTAATATTAGGTCAGGGGGAAAAAGTATTTTCGCATTAGACATAGTATGTATGAACTTGTAATAAAATCTCTTTGGCTATACTATTTGTACTAAGGTTTTGTTTTAGAAGATAACTTATCATCTGCCTAGCCTTTTCCCAACTATATTGGGGCCGGCTTCCAGTCATACCGGATTCAGCTGAATACCAGTATTTAACGTGGAGCGGCTGCCTCCCAGACCTCCACAACCCAATAACTGGGGAACACGGTACTTCTTGGCAAGACTGGTGTCAGATTTTCTGGCTTCTGACAATCCGTAACGACTGCCAAAGATCTACAAATGAGCGCCGGGACCAACGGCTTAACGTGTGTTTTAGAAGATTTCCAAGTCATGTTGTTACGTGCTCCAGGCATAATTATGATATGCCTATTTTTGCTTCTTAATCTTCCTGCCCTTATCCCATGTTACTTGGGGTCGGCGCAACATGTTTTTTTCTTCCATTCTGTCCTGTCAGCCGTCACGCTATCACTAACTCTTTTTTCTTTCATATCACTCCTCACATAATCAATCCATCGTTTCTTTGGCCTACCTCTCCCTCTCCATCCATCCACATTCATACTCATAACCCTTTTAGTTACATGTGTTTCGTACCTCCTTTTACATGACCATACCAAGACAAGCGGTTCCCTTTCAACTTTTCGTCACTGGTGCCACTTTTAAACTGCCTCTAATGTACTCATTTCTCACTTTGACCATCCTCGTTACTCCACACATCCATCTCAACATTCTCATCTCCGTTACATGTAATCTATTTTGCTTTTACATGTCGTACGATTTCTTTTTCTTGTCAAGACAGGTCATCAGTGTATCTAAGGCGAGTTTGGCTGAAATAATTCAGTCAGCGTGAAAGCACACCAGCGGGCTAAAGCATCATGATTGATTCCTTTTCAGATAAAGATCCAGTTTTTCGTTGAAGATGTAAATTGATTGTCTTAAATGTCTTTCTTTTGACATGAGAAGAACGTTTAAAGGGTCAATAATATTCTAATTAATTCATCAAGTAAGCTTGGCAATAAGTTTACATCGAAACGGAGTCACTGACCTGACACAAAAATACAAAATAAAGTCATTCAAAAATAAATTTCTGCTTTTTAAATAGTTTTAATCATTCGAGGGTCAATATTACTAAGTTGTAAGCAATATTCGCATTGCAGTCGCAATCTATCAAAAATGTATAAGTAAGTAATGAATGTGTAAGTTGCTTAAAACATCTTTTTTAGAAGTCAGTTGTTTTTTTTTTAAGTTTTTTCACTTTTTAGTGGTTCAGTACCAGCTAAACATACCCATTACAGCTTACGTGGTATAAATTGGTGTAAACAATAAATAAACATGCGATTGAAATCGCATGTTTATGCTATCCCGACAGATTTGCTATCATATATCTTCATCAGATCTCCACCAAACTAAAAAGGAACCACGTTGAAATACTAAGTTCATTTTTTCATTTTACATCGACAAGAGGGAATGAGAACATCATCAATGTAAACTAAGCCACGCATTATTAGGGATAACTCAATACTTATCGTCAGATCTCAATTAAATTTAAATGGGACCACACGCCAAGCACCGCCTTTCGTATATAAAAAGAATCATAAAAATCGATACACCCAGTACAAAGTCATGAGGTAAAATAAACACAAAAATAATAATTGCGAACCTCCTCCTATTTTGTAAGTCGGTTGAAAATTATTAGAACTGGCTCTCAGGGAAGTTTTAACCCGTATAACAATATTAAAATCCTGAGACACTGCAACCAATTGACCGGTGTATTTTACATCATTTCCTGCAACTGCAGTGCAAATACCTCTTTTCACACTGAGAGTGAAGAGGCACCAAGAGGCACGAGCATTATATAAATTCCATGTTATTTAAATGTCATAGTACAGTCTCGGTAAAATAAGGTTCGTCCTTAAGAACATGTTTGAATAGATGCATTGTGATTGATTGATTGTGAATGTATTGTGTCCTTATTTCATAAATGAAATAAATAGGGAGCGGACGAAGGTATAAATGACTTGAGTGTACATCATTACATATGAATTAGAAATAACTTTTATTCTAAGGAATGAATTATTCTGTTGCCAAGTTAACACTTGGAAATAAAATTACAATTTTCCTGCTCAATTTTCTAATGACCTACAAAACATCATTGCATAAGCACTGTTGTATCAGTAAGCTATACTATCGGAGTTCTATGTAGTGTATTATTAAGTCAGCGAGATAAACGACTGGTTACGTTTGTGATTGTGTAACCTGCGCACGCGCCGATGCAAGCGACTGAAGTCTTGCTTACATATACAGCTACACATTCAAATCTAGTTGTTCGTTTACAATTTCACCACTTGACCACATCGTCAGGGCCCCAAGTCTGCTATTTTTATAAATTTGTCATTCCAACACGATCCCACTGTCATTTTGCTAAAAGTTCGTAATCTGCTAAATTCATAATGGTCGATCATTGGTCGGTCAATGGTCTCGTAATACTTTTTGAGAACCGAGCAATTAAAAGCAATGACTGCACAATGATGTCCTAATGGTAGGTAACTGATCAAAGCAAGTGTCAAAATTGTAGCAGACTATCGCATACATCTGTCATTCATAAATTGTCATTATGTACGAGATTACCATTCTATGCCATTTCTTTCGATGGAGTGTCAGTGGCTGACCATTGGAAAGTCATTGTGACGTTTATATTAGTAGATTACCAAAATTGTAAAAATCAACCATTATGGAATCAAAGATAGACCATACTGACACTATTGTAATAGCAGACTTGAGGCCCTGGTCCACCGCTTGGTGCGCACGCGCCGATGCAAGCGACTGAAGTCTTGCTTATACATATGTATACACAGATACACATTCAAATCTAGTTGTTCGTTTACAGTTTCACCACTTGACCACATCGTCTAGGTCCACCACCTAGCCACATCGGTCATTCCAGAACCTTTTTACCCCATCGACTTTTCTGTTCGGCGATCAATGTGCCGAGCCCACGCCGCCCAATGCTACTTAAGTTTGGCGATTCAGACCGCGGGAATCCTCTGGAAGCGAGACAGCACCAGTCGAAGCGGTGACACTTAGAGGAGGAATGCGTCCAGCAGTAGACATCTTTCGGCTGAAATGATAAGTATTTCCTTCTATGTACAGCTGCATAGCCGAAAAATCAGTATCTACAAGCTCGTAGCAGATTCTATTGTGACTCGTAATAAGTTAGACTAGCTCAAGGGTAGTGTTATCACTGACGTTCGGTCGACTGTAGGTACCTATTTGTTCCGACTTGTGCTTTAAGGCGTTTCATTTCATATATCAGCAGCCCTACCATGACGTCTTAAATCCATTATGATTCCTGTGTCAGAGAGAGACGGAGTTACACAAGACGAATAGCACTATCCCTTTCCCTCACACTGAATCATAATAGCATTGGCACTTCGTAGTACGGCCACAGGAGATCTGTTGCATGAATGCATGGCCCACGATTTTGGGATAAATTGCGCAAGCGAAACCGAATGATAGCGCTATGCCTTTCAAGTTTATCTTCCTCCAAATAGATTTAGATTTCCCCACATAAACTCCTTACCCCATCATTTGAGAGCAGCCCCGCTTTCAACCAGATAGCTAGCGAGTATATAAGTCCTTACCTTTACAAGAGCTGATGATCATATATTCATGGCATTTTCAGACGACGAACCCTTCAACTACCAAGCTACAATTCTTTACAATGTCGTTTTTGTCCTACAAGATTTTGCCAGCGGTGTCATCCACATTAGAAAGGATTTTCGCAAAAAAAAAGTGACCGATAACCGGGGCTTCTGTATCAACTTTTGGTTCAGGGACAAAGGCGTGATCTCTTAACAAACCAACTCATTTTCGCATTGATATTAATTCGTGAGTAAGGATGGCTAGACGGGTTGCGGAATTTGTTCGAGTCACCGCGGCTCTGGAACGCAAAGGGCATTTGTAGGAAAAAGAGTGGGTTTAGTCAGAGTCTGACACTCCATTCCGTACAGAGCGGAAAAAGTCATTTGATGACTACCCATTCTTAAAAAAAAGGACGGCTTCACGGTCTGTGGTAACCAAGTCTTATGTCATTCGTAGAATCCACATCATGAATGGTCATTAAACGGAAAGTCATTTGATGATTTCACATGCAGAAAAAAAAAGGAACTACGTGTCTGATTTGAAAAATTCTTTCAGTCTTAGATAGCCCATTTATCGAGGCTATATATCATCACGCTAAGTCCAATAGGAGCTGAACACAAATGAATAATGTTGCAAAAACGGGGTTATTTTTTCTCTCTCTCTCTCTCTTATGTGACGCAGACGAAGTTGTGCGGGTCAGCTAGTAATAACTATATTTACACTGGTTGAAAACGTTATCTGTTTGCTTACACACTATTTGTATGTATTACGTTGACCCGCCTATCGACGTAACGCCATTTCATATTGTTATGCTATATATGTGTAGCTAGTACACTTGAGTATATTATATTAAATTGATTTAGTTTGCCAAAAAAAAAAAAACGATCAGCTAGAGATCGATCTATCGATCCAACACTAGGACCTCTGCTGTTCTGTGTTTTCTCTATTTTAATTTAGAGACTGTACTACGATATAATACAGGACCATTTTAATCCGTGGTGTTTGGGCACCGGGCTTAAACCTGTAGTTAATGGCCCTTTGAACCTACTAAACTAGCTTTCTTCTGTCTGTAAAAATATGTAATTTTTTCTTGTCCATTGTCCTATACTGTTTCGTCTCATTGCATTGGCGAGCTATGATTGGCTCGCCGTCCGATAACAACCAGGGGCCGTACCACGAAGTGCGAATGTTACCATGATATCTGTGTGAAAAAGGGATAGTGCTATTCGTCTTGTATAACTCTATCGTTCTCTGACACAGGAAGCATGATGGATTTAAGACATCATGGTAGGGCTACAGGCCCGGCACGATGTAGTTCACGTGCGCCTCATCAAGATGTCAGCAAAGAAGACGGTGTTCCATAGGGTCACTGCCTGTTAGAGTTGCGGAATTTGTTCGAAAGAGTCACCGCCCTGTTTGCGCCCTGGAACGCAAAGGACATTTATAGGAGGAACACGGTGGGTTTTACTCAGTAAGAATCTGAGACTCTTTTTCGCTCCGCCCAGAACGGCAGAAGTCATTAATTGGTGATTTCCCATCCAGAAAAAAAGTTACGAATCAGTGAATCGTTTCGGAGGGACTTGTCGAGCTTCAATGCTTATAATCAGGCGATTTTTTGGTGGTCGCCAGTGGTGCTTCAGGCTTTCAGGAGCAGCAATTGAGGATGAGAATAGTGTGACGGCCTTATGAAAATACGAATATTCTCTACTAATAGCACTAACCCTTTTTGTGTAAAGCCTAATAAAAAATCGCCATATACGAGGACAAAGCGTCAGGTGATATGAACCTTCAGAAGCCAGTGGTTACATTCGGTCATCTATACTAATATTATAAAGAGAAAAGATTTGTAGTTTTGTATGTAACGAATACCTAAACTAAAAACTACTGGACCGATTTAAAAAATTCTTTCAACATTAGCAAGCTACATTCACCCTGAGTAACATAGGCTATATTTTATCCCCGCATTCCCACGGGAACGGGAAATACGCGGGTGAAACCGCGGGGCGCAGCTAGTCAATAATAAAGCGCCACTTCATTTGAATTGCAAGAAGACACTAATTATTAATTCATTGATAACCACTGCACTTGAACTAGATACAGAAATTACGTTCAAGTGTAATCGTGGCCATTGATATTGATAATAATAAAATACTTGTTATTACAATCAGTTGAGTAATCATCAAATGACTTCTTTCGCTCGGGACGGAGAAGGTAGTGTCAGATTCTTACTGAATAAATCCCATCAGTGTTCCTCCTAATGCCCTTTGCGTTCCTGGGTCGCGGTGACTCTTTCGAACAAATTCCGCATCCTTGGCATTTGATGCCTTTTGAATTTTATTGCATTTACTTGCATAATATTTTTATATGTCCAATATTTTTGGCCATTTTAAACTAGATGAGGCCGATGTTTCCTAGCCGACTACCCTGAGAAGAAACACCGAAACAAACTCAGAGGGCAAAGTCTCTTTCAAAGTCCATACAATCCGTACTGGTGAAATTATATGAGAACCATGTAGGGTTAATGTATGAAGTGGCCTTTTGAGGAAAGTGCCACACAGATTTAAGTGGACCTGTCCAGACAATGCAAGCATTTGTCAGATATCGTGTAGCTCAAACTTAGCACTTTAAGGAGCTCTACGATTTGACGAACAATACCTAAGCAAGGACATTTGAGTAGGCTGCATAAATGACTCAAACTGCCAGAGTAACTTAAATAAGACCCTAATATAGCGATCTCCATGGTCCTCACATTCACAATAATGTTATATGAGAACCATGCAGATCTGCGTCTGAAATGGTCTTTTGACGAAAAAACCACACGCTGATTGAAGTGGGCGTGTCCATTCAGTACAAGCCTTTATCATTAGTCGAGCATGGAGCAGCTCAACTTACAAACAATAAGGAGCTCAACGACCCGACGAACAATGCCAAAGAAAGGACATTTGGGTAGACCGCAAAAGTACTCACAACTGCCAGACGTTATCGTTAAATATACTTTTAAAGAGGAAAGAATAAAGAAAATAATACCATATAGTCCTCATATTCACAAAAATAAAAAATATTACTTTACATAGTAAATATTCATGTCACAATAATAAAAGAATATTTTATATCAAATTCATTCATTCAAAATTCATGACTGGTTTTGGTTTTTAGTGCTTTGTACCGGGATAATTTTTACCAGTTTAAACAATACCTGATTTAAAAATCTTTTGTCCATCCAATTTTAAGTTTAAACTCTCCGTCTATCTGTGAACTTTGGAACGTAAATAAGAACATAGATAAAAATAAAATATTTCTTCATCTCTCATTATGTTTATCAGAGTGTGAGAGACATAATAGCCTATAAATAGTCCCAGTTCACGGTTTTTTTCCTCGATTCTACGTATGTTTTTTAAAAGACTAGTTGTAAACATAGATTATGAGAATGACAAAAACATTACTATCGAGCCACTCCTCCGCTAAATGATACCTACATATTTGATGACGAAATAAAATAAATACAATGTGTAATTGTCTTGTCACATATTACATATTTTATTTCGGCTTTCGATTTTACTGCATTTGTCGGTATGGTTGAATATCCAGACACTTTCTATATCGAGCTCGCATCTTTAATATCGAATTTATTATAATCTAGTATAACCGCCACATGCCACATAGATAAATAGCCCCTGCCCGTTTATGACGTCCAAGCGGTGCAAGTGATATGTGACGAAGGCTTAATGTCTCTGACTGTACATGGTACTGGACTGTACAGGTACATTCAGACTATAAATACGACCTAACTATTTTTACCTTAATAAAAGCTGCTTAGTTTTGTGATAAAAAAAAATAGGTGCCATCATCTAGATGTTTGTTTTTCTTTAACTGTCGCCTATTTGTACCCTATTTAATTCACAGTGTTCGAAAGTGTATTTTCCTCAACGAAGCTAATAATAAAAACCTACCATCTTCAAATGTTCCCTTAACCCGATAAAAGAAGGGTGATTTCATTAGAGCTAGTAAATGCAATGGCGCCGGCCTGGAAGTAGGCCAAGATAATAGATTGTTCGGAGCAACGACATTTTATCATCCGACACTCCCGGAGGGTCGGAGCGGGCCTTTGAACTTATAAGATATAGTATGAGAAGGGACATTTTGCAAGTACATACTAGGTAAATACTTCTTTCGTCAAGGCGTCAGAAAAACAGGATAGGGATTCAGTTTGACAGAAAAAAGGGTTTTGGTATCCAATAATAAAATGAATATAGTCGAGTGGATTCCGTTGAAATTGGTCCATACAACATAAAAACACGAATATGATGACTAGATCGGCGAATTCTCTACTCAGCAAATATTGCGCAAGCAAGCGAAAATTGATAGAAATTGCTGTCGTTGCCGAATCAGCAACCTCTTTGGGCCTGAGATGGCCTGATACTGGCAGTTTTTCTATGGCAGAAAAAAAACTATAAAAAGCACTTTGGTTAGTTTGATTTTGGAATTCCCGCGTAACGATACATTTTGCATTTGGTATCGTGCCAAATAATTCCGAATCAACTGCCCACGCGTCTAGATTACACTGTTAACGTATGACGTTTTAAAAACAAAATACCTACGTACGATCTACACTTTTACTTGCAACAGCAGCATTAACCTCTTACCATTTTAATAAAATTGTTTTTATTAAAATGCTAGTAGTAAAAATCTTGATAACAAAAGCGTTAGTTATGGTATAGTAAAACAGAAAAACAAAAAAAAGTATTGTATTTTTATAGTATAAGTATAGTATTTTTTTCTGTCGGAATAAATTCCGACAGAAAAAAATAAATCAATTTGTTGACAAGTACGCAAGTTGCAAACATTTGCATTAAGGAAAAACTGCTTCAAAAACCCCAAGAACTTGGCAATACTCGTATATTGCTATGTTATGTACGTATGTAATTAAGTATAATTATGTACTATGTAGAGTATGGTTAAGAAGCATAAGTTTTCAATTTGTAAGCACCTCATGCGTTGCCTTGCAGTCACTCGCTAAAATCCTGTATTGAGCAGGGCTGTCTCTTATAAAAGTAATATTATCTTGTTTTCTTATGTAATGTTAAGGGTTTTACCTTCGTTGAATTGTTTACGCAAGTAACAAATCCCAGAGAAGATTCATTGAAAGAGTTCTACAGACTATGCTCCCAAATGTTGGCACCAGCAACATAGCAACAGACGCCCTTGACCTGTGCCAAGGTGGGCCTAAAAAAACATTAGATTAATTCTGTAAGTGTGGCGTTTATATCAGTTACATCAAGATGTTTCGTTATTTACACAGCACACACGCTTCATAGTGGGTGTGTATATTATGACAAGACAAATATTAGCGCAAGCTATCGAATTGGTAGAAGGAAAATACACACACCGGCACAATTAGCGGAACAGAAAAAGTATTCACCATCTAAATATTAAAATAATAGTTTAAAAAACTAAAAAACACGCTTTTAGCACGCACTAAAAATTACAAAATAATTCGGACATTTAGTTTGATGACTCAAAAGTTTTCCCTTTTCCAAATCTTCATTAGATTGCAGGTAAACATAAACAATTTCAGTTCGTGATGAACGATAAATAATGGTTGAACGATAAAAATGAACGATAAAAACCTATGCGAAATGGTTATAAGTAGGTAATCATCTTTATTGAATATTTACTATGATTTATTATGAAAGAAAGCGTGGAGCGTTTTGTCCAAAAGAGAAAAGATTACATAAACGCTCAATAAATGCTCGGTCTCACACTCACTATGTTAGGTCAGTCCAAGCATATCTAAACCATGTGAGTAGAGAAGTGCTGCAGTGGTCAGCAAGATCCCCGGATATGAATCTTATAAAGCATGTATGGGACTTGTTAAAGAAAAGCGTTAACACCATAATACCGTCCCTATCGACCTGAGCGAACTGCAAATCGCAGCATTACTCGAAGGGTGGCAGATCTTGTCCCAGGACACAATTGATAACATAATTCAGCATGCTCAGACGGATGGAAGCGTTAGTCAACGAGAAGGAAACACTCGTTATTAGTAATTATCATCAGTAGTGCTTGTGTTATCAGAAAATATAAGTAGAAATTAAAAATTCAAATAAGACTGTAAAGTTAATAGTAAAACATGTCGATTGGTGTTACTTCATGTGTTGTTTGTTTTTTGTTTCAATATTCACTTCATTAATTTTAATCAGTCTTTTTTTAACTGTTCCACTAATCGAGACGGCGCGTGTAGTATCAGTGTCTGGTTATAACATGAATTTGAAAATAGCAGCCTATGCCTAAGGAACGCCATTACGATTGTATTTGTATATGTAATAGAAGAATGGTGTCACGAAAGGTCGATTAGCAACAGAATATAATTTCGATTCATGAAAATGTTGTTTTGAACAGACTTAAAATGATATTATTATAATACATTTTTCTTTTACTTGTTTTGCATAATTTCGTCAATTGTGAACCGATTTGAATGATTCTTTATACTGTTTGGAAGAGTATTTATTCCGAACTGGTTCCATTTCAATTTGGTGAAGATCTGATGAAGAACTTCGGAGATAGGCAAGGGCGCCCTTCAATAAATGAAAGCAAATCTTCTAAAAGATATGCTGTGGTCGTGTGGAACATGCACCTTGGTGGCCTGTTCCTTTAAGAGCGTTCATCCGTAAAAACCACGCTGGAGTCAAAATTGATGATTTCCGACGGACAATAAAACGATAATCTATTTAATTCGTAGATAAGATGTTGACATCAAATTATTGAGGATTTCATAATCTAGTGCTTGGCTGAAAAATATTTTCAAATGATCGTAAAGTTTTCTCATTAGAACAGTTTTTACTCAATCCCTTATTAAAACTAGCGGTCGATGGTCAACGCAAATGCTACATAATAGTAAAACCATAAACGACAAACTTATAGAAATATTACTATTAAAAAAACAATAACATTTACTAGTGCTTGGCTGAAAAAAAAACGTAATTATTGTAAGTTTTTATACAAGAAAAGTATACTCAAAAGTGTCATTTTTAGCCACTTTTCGAGTTTTTAAACGTGTTATTTTAGGACGAAATCAAAGGTATTTTTGTTGTTTTTTAGACCTAGTAAATGAAGACATTTACGTTCTAAAACATGGTACATTTTTTTTTTAAATAACTTCTATATTAATTTTACTATAAATTATTTAGTACTACTATATAATCGACGCGGAATCGCACCAGCGCTCAGTGCCGGCCGAGGCCTTTCAGAGGTTGGACGTGTGTCGCTCTCGTTGCCGCGTGCTGCGTAAAATTGTATTATAGTTTGTCGAGTTCTTAGAGCGACTAGGACGAATTGATACTTTTTGTTTATTTTTTTTTTAACGAAACAAAACTTTGATGATTACATATTTTAAAGTAATGGAGTTCAAATCATGAAAGAAGATAACTCTTTTTATGTATGATTTCATTTTTTTTATCCGATAATTATGGGTAGCAACGGGGCAAAAAGGAAAAGTTGCGGAAATTTGGCCAAGGCTAATGAAGCTAAAAAGTACGTTACCGAGGAACCACTTTTAATGTCGTAGCTGGTTATAGCAAATTCGCATTTTTCTTACACGGGGATTTTAATAACCGATAGAAAATAGAAGGTCACATTCTTCAATATTAGGACATTAATAAAAAATATATATTTGTTACAAACATACAAATGTTTCCTCTTTATAATATTACTGTAGATTGCAAAATAAAGCTTTGATGCTGACGGGGCCATTATTTCGGTGATACTGTAGATTTCACGACACTAATTATTATACGAAACAAGTTGTGCTGTACTGAAACTAGTTTTGTGAAATTAATTATTTCTTCTTATTCTATTATTCTTTCTAAACCATACAAAAACTGCAAATCAATGCGGGTATGTCACAAGAGAATGATACCGAAGAATCACAGCTACCACAAGAGTTGATAAAGAATTGGAAATACTGGAATCGCAATCAGAAATAATAAATGTGACAAATGAATGCGATCTTTAGGTATAATTTTCCACTATTATTATTTATTTAAAAAAATACAATTCTTTCAATGTAATATGTGCTATTCTAAATTCGAACACATGATGAAACACAAAAAATAAACTAGGTAAATGACAATGAAGGCGCCGTGTCAGGAGCCATAATTTCAGGAATTGGCCTAACAAATTTGAATGAAGTTGTTACATCGATGGACTTACTGTTATGTCATTATTCACTTATAGTAAATCTATACTAATATTATAAAGCTGAAGAGTTTGTTTGTTTGTTTGTTTGAACGCGCTAATCTCAGGAACTACTCGTTCGAATTGAAAAAATCTTTTTGGGTTGAATTTTATCGTTTATCGAGGAAGGCTTTAGGCTATAAATCATCACGCTTAAGCCAATAGGAGCGGAGCAGCGATAAGAATGTTTTAAAATCGGGGATTCCACGGGGACGAAGTCGCGGGCAGCAGCTAGTGTCATGATAAAGTTGCTGAAATGTGGAAAAATTCCGCTGAAGAAAGTATGTTTGCATCAGCTCAGGAGGAAACAGCTGCTGCTCGATTACAAGGTGACACTCGTGACATTCCGATGATACCAGTGGAAGCAGACAGTTGATGGAGCAAACGCTCATATAAAAACCAGTATAATGCATTGTCCGTGTGTTGCAGCTATTATAGGACATCACACAGGAAAAGTTCTCTACATTGGGGTCCGGAATAAGTATTCTGGAATTTGTGCCCGCTCAAATAAAAAGGAACAACAGCCTGCTCCTCACAAATGTTCTAAAAATCACGTTCATCATCTAGTATGGAACCAACAATACTGGTAGAAGGATTCAAGTCCTCCGTAGAAACTCGGAAATTAAATATAATACATTGATTGCTGATGGTGATGCCAGCATATCCCGGCGTTCTAATTAAAAAAATGTAATGTACCAACCATCTCCTCCGCAATGGAAAAAAATTATTGCTTAAAACTCATACATCTATCCCTCTGTCGGAGCGTAAATTGTTGACTTCTGAACTATTGATTCGGCTGAGAACAGCAGTAAGATTTTCGGTACGGTACTGGCAAACACAAACTTTAACCGAATCAGAAAAGAATATAAAAATACTGAGAGATATTCTGAACAGCGCCAAATACATCTTTGAAGATCAGAGTAAATGTCACTTGTGCTACTGCACCAAAGAGAGAAAAAAGAAACAAACCAAACTCTCGAAGCCAAAACATTGATGTTAAAACTGCAACGCAATATCTGGCAGCTGGCTTATCTTTCTAGAAGTCTGCCTCACGATTTTACCAAAAACCGTGCAGAGCAGTTCAACACCATAGTAGCAAAGACTGTAGGTGGGAAACGCATAATTCCCTAAAAGATTCATATTCCGTCCGTTGTCATACCGCTTGGTTAGTTTAAACACAGATAAACCTCAAACTACCCTTTATAAATGTGCCTACCAGAAAAGTCCAGGTCAATCCCTGAAACATTTAGAGCAAAACCGTTTTTCTATAAATCAAAAACTGAAACGCAAAATACCTCGCCGAAAAATAAACTTTAGCACAGGGCTCATGAACAAAGTCAATTACGCAAATGCATGTCAAACGCCTGTCATGAACCCAGACAATTTCAAGCAGGCACATGTAGTTTTCCTTGAAAATTTAAAAACATTGACCTTAAAACGGCATTTAATTGAAAGGGATACAGTTCTTCAGGCTGTGAATGCCTTGTGACTCGAGCTGAGAAGAAAATTTGTAAACAACGCCCGAATTTCAATTCAGCACTACTCGTTAAATCTATTTTATATGGATATTATTTTTATTTCATGGCGATAACGTAATTTTCAATGTTAAACATGACTGGTATTCCCAAGTTCAGGGCCAATTAAATATTTCAAACAAAAATGTGTGTCTTTTTGCGGTGTACACTAGTCCTGAATTTCCAATAAAAGTTGTAAAAATTTACAAAGTTTTGTAAAGAATTTCAATTTTGTAAAGAAAAAATGATTCCTCGTTTAACAAAATTTTATTATGTATGCGTTCTTCCCGAAATAATTGATCCCAGAAATAGCCGATCAATGCAATTGAGGAAAACTATTTTATGATTAATACAGCTTTTTTATCATAAATGATTTAGGTACTAAATATAACATGATAAATCTTTATTTAATTACCTACCTACTCATCCTAACCATAAAATGAAAAAAGCTATCAACAACCCACTAGAACTAATTACCAACACTTAAGTAGGTACAATTATTAATATTATTTTTCTCCAAAATAACTAGATTTCGTCTGTAGAGGATTTCAGATATGAAAAGGTGTAAAGGCAAAATAATATTTCAAATATAATTATTTATTAATCATAAATCTACAAATCATAAGAATAACAATAATTTGTATTTAATTTCCAGTTTAATTTTTCTATAACAATACATTATTATTGCTCTAAAGCTAACGGATCAAAGTTGGTTAGTCGAAGTACAAAGAGAGCGCACGCGGCTAGTCTACGCACACAGTTACCCACGCTTCTGTGTGAGTGAAATTTGCGAACTATTTACCTAAACCTGACGCTCCGCGCTAGGCATGAACGCTCTTAAGTTATTAAAGCATATGTTTGATCCATTTTTTTTTTACTGTCAAATGTATAATATCTATTTCACATCGACTATTAGTAAAAAATCGGTCTTCAATCGTGCATACGATGTCCAATTCGTACACATATACTTTTTAAGTGTTTACAGACTGTGTTTGCATTAAATACGTGAAGCACATTTTTGGGTTGTCCTTCCAAGTTTACGCGACCTAATAAAAGGTTAACGACACGTGAAACCTTTTCGCAACAGCTGCAACACGCAGAGAGCATACTGTCACATATTATAATTATACCAAAATAACTTTGTTTACAGAATGAGTATTTTAATGTGTTTCTTTTAAATTCAGTTGAATCGAATCCGCTTATAATGACATCGAAGGTAAATGAAAAACACAAGGCATTGTCTTATATAGCGTCCCTTTTGTCGGAACAAAGGAGACGTTAGAATGTTGTTCCATGCACTCACTTCAAAACCAGGCGAATACTGTCTTTCGTGTATGTTCCGGTCACCATTAACATTGGATAAATATCCTCAATCACCCCACAAACTTGGCAGTTTGGTGAGGACCTTTTACCCATTATATTTAAATTAACTGGATGTTATGTGGCTCGAGAGGATCTTCAAGAAAGCTACTGCATAATTCCTATCTATAGATATCTCTTCCATGGGTAACGAAGCGGTTCAGATTGGATAGTTTTATATCGAATACCCCTTAACTTTGATTGTTCATAAAAATATTCGTGCCATCTTTTTTTGCATAAATCTTTGACATAACCAAGCCAATCCGAGTATAACGGTCTGCAAGTGTAATTAATACCCTCATACGACGCTTGTTGGCCTGCTAAGTCTGTTATTTATTTATAATAAATAATATATATTTTTAACCGACTTCTAAAAAAGGAGGAGGTTCTCAATTCGGATGTTTTTATGTTTTTTTTTTTTTTTTTTTTTATTGTTTGTTCGCGCATAACTCCGTCGCTTGTCAACCGATTTGAAAAATTCTTTTTTTGTTGGAAAGGGTATACTTCCCAAATAGTCCCATGAATTTTATCGAAATCAACCAAGCGGTTTTCGAAAAATCAACAAAAATCTAAAAAAAATATCTACATTGCCTACATTGACGACCTCTTAGTTTACTCCGCAAAGGAGCAGTACGTTTTTTTTACACCAATGTGATTGGTTCGTTTAGGTGGAGGAGGGGAGGGAGTGTAGGTACCACTAAAAAGTGAAAAATAAAAAAACTTTTTACAAAAAATAAAACCGACTTCTAAACAAAAAAACCAAAAAGTATAAAATAACTTTAATTTCGGAAGTCGGTGTGTTCAACAACAAAAAAGCAACCAAAAACACCGAGTTCCGAAATTAAAGTTATTTTATACTTTTTGGTTTTTTTGTTTTTAGTTATAAAGAATACACATTGCTAGAAACGTCGCTCGTGAGTGAACGTGTTAGAATCCATATCGCAAACTATAACCGAATATATAAATTCTTAAAAAATAGGTACCTATTCATAATAATAAGTGACATGCCACAAGTCGTGAATATCCAAACTTTTTGTTAAGATTTTTTTTGTGAAAACCAAACTTCGCGTTGTATTGACGCCTTTTTTTTTTTTGGATGGGAAATCATCAAATGACTTCTCCCGCTCTGGGCGGAGCGGAAAGGAGTGTCAGACTCTTACTGACTAAAACCCACCCGTGTTCCTTCTTTTGGATGGGAAATCATCAAATGACTTCTCCCGCTCTGGGCGGAGCGGAAAGGAGTGTCAGACTCTTACTGACTAAAACCCACCCGTGTTCCTTCTTGTGCCCTTTGCGTTCCAGGGCCGCGGTGATTCTTTCGAACAAATTCCGCAACCCTAGCAGGCACTGACCCTATGGGGCCCCGTCTTCATTGCTGACGGCTCTTTGAGGCGCGCGTGGAACACGACGCGCCGTCGACTCGGGCCTGGTTGCTATCGGACGGCGAGCCACCCATAGCTCGCCATCCGCAGGCCCGCGCCTACGGTGGCCGGGAATCGCCCTGCGTTTCCCGACGCCCGCGCCCGGGGCGTCTTCTCCTGTTGCGGCGGCTGGAGCGAGGGGCTTCCCTCTCTCGCACGCGCTCCGCCTCCTCCTTCGCTAGCATTACTGCTTCGCAGAAGGAGGCGACCGCCTCCCATGCCTCCTCACTCCCGACCATGGCTTGAACCAGGGCCGGACGCGAGAGGTGTTGTATTGACGCCTAGGCATGGAAAACGATAATGTTACTATTGTACCTATGCCTCAATATTTAATTCATATGTATAGCAATATTCCATGTTTTTCGGTAACAATACAAAAAATCTAAAACTGTTTACATAATAACAATGCATTATGTATGCAATAAATTGGATAATAAAACTGCTCGTTTGACTGGTAAATGATCTAAGTTGGCGACATAAGGGTCAATAGCAATTAATTTGAATTGTGGCCGTAACACATGTATAGTAACAGCAATTCAAATTGATCTTTATTTTTGTAAGAACATTCTTTTTAAAACAAAATAGCAACATTTTTCAATAAGTGCATGCTCGACTTATCTTTCTTAGATTTGATTTAAGAAGGGTACAGTGTTCAGTCAGACTTTGGGTTAATTAAGAAACTGCTTTCTTTTAACCCAAAGGGGAAAAGAAAAAACAGTGAGTTCGGTATGTGGTGTTGAAAGTGGTGAAAATAAATTGCACAAAATAGGATAGGTATACTGCACCCAATAAAAATTAGTAGGTAATAAATAATGGCAACACTATAGTAGATAAATAAGCTGACACCTGCTGTACACTTCTCACCCACCCATGAAATATTAACCACCAAGCGAACATCTTCCTTCCTGAACCG
This sequence comes from Hecatera dysodea, assembly GCA_905332915.2. NCBI lineage: Eukaryota > Metazoa > Arthropoda > Insecta > Lepidoptera > Noctuidae > Hecatera > Hecatera dysodea. Next base: position 13,869,060 of record HG995310.1, on the reverse strand, counting down.
CCTCAAAATGCAAGTAGGAAGTTGTGTGTGCAAAATTCTGTTGAAATCCAAACAGCCCTGATTGATTAACAAACATTAGATACTCATATTTACTATTTAAAAGTACTTAAGTATGCAATCATACACACAGATTTTAACCATAACCTACACAGTTTTACACATAATACATTAGCTGGAGTCAATGAAGAAGTTTCTGTGAAATGAAACCAGAGACAACAACTAGTTAATTTGTCAATAAAAATACCAGTTGTGCAAAACAGACTGATAAAAACAAGTTCACAGTAAATTGTATGTTAATGCCTTTAGTCTAAGGTTCAAGGTAGCATAAAACATGACTCATAATGTACTTTGTACTTGAGTTTGCTACATGTCAGGTCCCTTCTATTAAATAATAGACCAATCATTCATTCATCGGCCCCTACTGACTTGTATTACTCCACAACTGACTTGGGATAGGTTAATTTGAGCAATTTAACTTGGGTTTAAGAATGGAATGACAAACCAATTAGAAGAGGGCTTTACCCAGTGTAGAAAATTAAAAAAAAAATCTTTTTATGAATTTATTTGAAGAACAGAAAAAAAAAATGTTGCTCAAAGATGCAACATTTTTTTTCTGTTCTTTTATTTTTAGCCTGAGTTGTCAATCTGCAGAGCGTAGATTTCACTTTCCTCTGTTTTCTTACTGATGAGACTTTCCTAACTATTGATATAAACAGCTGACTACAATGCTTGATGAGAAAAACAGTTTTTTTTTTACTGTCGGATGGTAATACATACTTTTGACTCTAGTCTTAGATCGCAGGACAACTGTGGTGGATAGATCTCTTGTCTACTCATCTTAGGTATTTCAAGCGTATGGGCAGAGCACTGATTGTTTTTCCTACATTATTTTATTACCAAAATCTATATTTGCCACATACATAGGGTTAAGTATAGATTTAGAAGATACAAAAATTGAATTAATAGGTAGGTAAGTATTTCAGCAACGAATACTAAATATTGTTAAAGTATGAGTCCTGAATGTCTGCTTGCATGCTTTTGCTTTTGTTCTTTTGTTTTCTTGATTTTGCAACTTTACGCATGCATGTCATTTGTTTCATTTTAATAATTTTGGGCAGTACGGATTTGACATAGCCACCTAACAACGCCGCGTCGATCGTAAATAAAACGTTTCGCTCTAGACACTGATTAGCATAATTCTATATTGAACACGTAAAACATAATTTAATACCAGTAGTGCCTATGATAAAAGCCAACACCGGCATAAATAAATAGGTATTAACTTACCAGACTTTAAATGTTTTTCAAACGCCTCTTTCGCAGTCACATTTTCAGGCTTCCTATCCAAGGGCTGCGACAATTCTTGGGTATAAGTAAAATAACTTCTATTCAACTTTGCACTACACAGCGCGGCACCTAATCTACCGAAATTTCGGCTTGCCACATTGGGCACGAATTTACACACAGACATTATGATGAAGCTTATTTTAATACTTAAATTTCTTTAAATGTTAACAGACTAGCGTCACAGGCCGTGTTTTCATTCGTCTGATTTGATTAAATTTACTAAACGCAAGTATATGTCTACTGGTCTACTAAACGTCCGATTACCAGCACCCACTCGATCGCTCACTGGTGGATAGAGATGCAACGAATGGCAACGATGCAAGCACGATAGTAAGAACCAATGGTGAGACAATTCCATTAGTCAAAGCCGATGAATTATCGATATTAGGAAATTACAATATTATAGCTTTGAATTTATTTTCCATCGATGAACTATTGTAATGACCTTGATCTCACCTGACGGTAAGCGAAAGAGTCCACATCGACGATAAGTAAAGCAACAAAAAAAAAACAGGCTACTAACTGTATCATGCAAATATTATAATTAAACGGTATCGGATTGAGAACTGTCTTTTTATAAATCGGTAATAACTCTCTAGTTCATCTAAAATTGTATCTACATTTTAATTTTCAACCAACTTAAAAAAAAATTGTAATTTATTTTTTAAAAGCGAAATCATTACGATTAGATAACATCGATACTTTTTGGCACTTGCCACTTACTACATCCCTGGAGTTTGAAGTTAGGTATTTCAAAATGCGACATCTTGTGACGGCAACTCAAAACCATTTCTTAGTTACTTACGTCGATACAGATGGCGACATTTTGAAAGTGGAAACCGTCCGGCAGATTTTTACAATAAAGGGATAAACAAACTGCCATCAAAATGGCAAAATTGTTTAGCTAATATCCCTAAATGTTATGTAGGTATTAAAAAAGAACTATTTTGTTAGGTAAAAACCTTTTTGAAAAATAAGCACTTTCCCCAGTTTTTGTAAATATTTTTATTACAAATGTAAAATACGATAAAGCTCTTACAAATTATTAGGTAGTATAGTATAGATTGATAAATAAATATTATAGCAAATAAAAAAGTTATAAAAACTTCTAAATCCAGTAAAACTTTGTTACTATGCTTCAGAAATCGTGGGATTCCTGAATGAAAAGTGATTGCTATAATGATAAGGGCGGCAATCATTTGCCTAATATTGATAACGCATAATTTTCATCCTTAAGTTTATCATAGCTGTTTTGAGAAGAGAATAAAATCGACAAACTAATAATTCTCGGGGCCATTTTAAACATATTGAAATAGAATGAGTAAAAAGTGTTTGTGGACGTTATTGCCTCCCTTACACAAGACTGATCACAGAGTACATTTTATTTAACTGAGAAGACTGATTTGCGTTCTTATTTGGTAAGATAATAATCATAATAATGAACTTCAAAAGTTGTTTATAATGTGCCATCCTCCCAACTAGGGTTGCCATCCGTCCGGGGTTACCCGAATTTGTCCTAGTCTCCGAGCGCGAGCGTCCGGGCTGAATTTTCAAAGGTGTCCTGGTAAAATCCGGATATTTTTTGTGTCATGGAAACCTCCATTGATTGAAAATTTGAAAGGCAACAAATTATATTCGTAATCATAGGCGGGATACAATCTAATTGTAAAATCTGGCGCTGCAAAATAACCGAAGCAATATAATATACAAGCTGTAATAGGCCGCCGCGCTGGAGCGAATAGGTTAAAAATTATACTAATAATAGTTTAATGTATAGGCCTTTTTTTTCGGGTCTGTCCGGGGATAAAATCAATTTCTCCCAAATATCCGGGGTTTTTAATATTTCGTCCGGGTTGGCAATTTCGATGATGGCAACCCTACTCTCAACAAACAAACGTCATTCATGATCCTCCTTGTCCTGGCATTTTGTTTTACTTGAACCTACGTTCGCGTAGTTTTATACACATTTCCACCACATTTCTAGCTAGTTCACTTAGGCAGTGGCGTATTGCCCCAGTCAAAATATTTATACCGCCAGGCTACACACTGCGTATAGGTGGACACGACGTCATTTCGCGCCACAAGGTATTTTCACGCTAATATATCTTAAATAAATATTATAATCACGATTCATTCAGGCCATCCAGTTTCCACTATAAATCGTTCTCTTTACTATTCTTTGCTTTTTTTTTAAGGGCAGGGCATGCATTTGAGCCTTTCAAACGCTGCCTTTTCTAAAGATTGTCGATGGTCGGGGTGTGCTATCTTGATCAGTTCGTACGCTCGCTGCCGCAGTGTCTTGCCGAACAGATTGGCTATGCCGTGTTCTGTCACCACATATTGTACGTGGCAACGAGTTGTGACGACGCCGGCACCTGCAAAGCAAATAATTTTATGTTCCGGCAAACCATACTTTTTAATTTTAGTTGATTATTAATATAAATTCGAAAGTAACTCTGTCTGCGCATCTGTCTATATGTTTGTTACCTTTTCACATCATGGCGACCGAATGGAATTGGATGAAACTTGTTTCACAGGTAGACCATATCCCGGATTAGGGCATAGTTTTTGTCCCGCAAGTATGTTCAACTGAAATAAACACATCAAAAGTATCTAGGGATCAACATATATTTTTGCAATAACTTTTCTCCTGATTGATATTAATTAAAATTTTCTTTAAGGATTCATCAAATAAAGTGTTTTCGTTTGTCACAGTAACGATAAACCAAGTCACCTTTGCATTAATAAAGAAATTTGCCATTTTCCTAATAAAGGGATTTTTGACATTTGAACCACTAACATTAAAGTTCGAAAAAAAGACTGAAATAACAGTTTTCTTTAAAATTTTATTGGGTAACTTAAACAATTAATAATCCGTGTTTCTACCGCGAACACTAACAACACAAGAACATCGGTTTGGCATACTCAAAATGAGTTCATCCAAATCACGCTGTGGAATGGCCGCCCATGTTCGTTGCAACAACAAAAAAAGGTCTTCTTGCGACTGGATACCCTCCATATTCGGCAGAGCTCTTCTCTGTAGCATATCCCATGCATGCTCAATCGGGTTCAAGTCTGGCGACTGAGCAGGCCAGGGCAGGACATTGATGTTAGCTGCGGCGAGAGTCTGTCTTACAACTCTTGCGGTGTGCGGTCGTGCATTATCATGCATTAACTGAAATAAGGGACCGATTTGCACTTGTAGAGGAACGATGACGTCTGATACAATCGTCTCAGCATAAATTTGAGCGTTGAGGTTGCCTCTGATCCAAATCAACTCAGTTCTTCCGCCGATCCAAATACCCGCCCATACTATGATGGTTCCACCACTATAAGGATGGACTTCCTGGCAGGATTTTAATCGCTGTTGGCGTCCAGGGGTTCTCCAGTGTCGTATACGTCTTGTATCCGGTCTCATACCAAAACGAGACTCATCAGAAAAGCACACGAAACGCCATTGTTCTTCTGCCCAATTTCTGTGTTCAAGAGCCCATTGATATCGAATCCTACGATTGTGCATTGCTATAGGTGGTACCCGTAGCGGTCTTCGGGAATGAAGGTTCACTTCATGCAAGCGGTTTCTGACTGTTTGGTCGCTAATTAAGTTCCCTGAAGAGTGATGAAGCCTCACGGCTAACATCATGGCGGTTATTGTTGGAGCTCTTCGAGTTAAGATTTGAATGTATCGGTCTTGTCTCCGTGTGGTGCAGCGATACCGTCCTCCATGGCGCTCAGCCAAGGTAAGCGAAGAGCTCTGCCGAATATGGAGGGTATCCAGTCGCAAGAAGACCTTTTTTTGTTGTTGCAACGAACATGGGCGGCCATTCCACAGCGTGATTTGGATGAACTCATTTTGAGTATGCCAAACCGATGTTCTTGTGTTGTTAGTGTTCGCGGTAGAAACACGGATTATTAATTGTTTAAGTTACCCAATAAAATTTTAAAGAAAACTGTTATTTCAGTCTTTTTTTCGAACTTTAATAGAATAGAATAGATAGAATAGAATAGAATAAAATTTATTGTTTTAATGTTAGTGGTTCAAATGTCAAAAATCCCTTTATTAGGAAAATGGCAAATTTCTTTATTAATGCAAAGGTGACTTGGTTTATCGTTACTGTGACAAACGAAAACACTTTATTTGATGAATCCTTAAAGAAAATTTTAATTAATATCAATCAGGAGAAAAGTTATTGCAAAAATATATGTTGATCCCTAGATACTTTTGATGTGTTTAGTTTTGGACATTCACGCGGGTGGAGCCGCGGGTGGCAGCTAGTTGTTATTTATAAGCCATCATCTATGTAGTCCAGTCTTAGGCCTATAGAGGTACGCGGAACAAACTTTAAAGTCACGCAAACCTCCATTGAAAAAGGAGAACCAATTTTCTGACCAGCTGGCGTACCATGAGGTATTAAAACGTGAGTCTTCCGAGCAAGAAAGAGGGATAGAGTTATACACCCTATATAGCTCCATCCCTTTTTCTCGCTCGGAAGACTCACGTTTTAAGACGTCATGGTACGCCCGCAGAGTGGGTATCGTGTCTGGTAGGCCACAGCCCGATGGTTTTTGCCGAGCTGTGCTATAGGTATGTATATATGTATGTTCAAATCGCGCAGAGAACTTTGATATCGCGTTGTAGAACTGGGTAAATCGAAACTGCATATGACTGGCGGGCGCCTAGTGAGCGGTCATTCATTGTGTCATCATGAGGAAATACGTCTAGCTTCTGCTGTCCGCAACAAAACGTGATGCTCAATTCAACGCCTTGAAAGTCCGGTTAAGCAGTCGGCAACCTCCTAAGTTGACCGAGAGAGGGCACTAAAAAAAAAATCTTTACGCCTCAAATAGATACAAAATTTAGAGAGACTTTTTTCCTTATTTGGGCCATATTAAATTTGTGTTGATTCACATTTTTCAAAATGTTTGAGTGCAGTATGGGTAAGAGCAACTTTAAAAAAAAAAAAACAATGATTCCCTACTGGTTAACGAGTTTAAACTTTCCGCCATGTGCTTTTTCGAACACTAGTAAAAAAAAAACAGTAAAACCAATGCAATTAACTAACCAACTTTAAGCGTAGGCACAATCTTGGACTTGCCCTTCTTCGTGACTGACACAAACGCTATGATGGGCTTGCCTCGTCCGTCCACAGCCTCCGCCGACCCGCGGATGAAGTCCACTTGACCACCAAACCCGGAATACATGCGGGTACCTGGGAGGTATATGAAATGATGATTTTTATGGCAACACTGATTATAGTAGTATTTTATGGATAATTGTGGCAACACTGCATTGAAACGTCATTTTTATTTGCAGCCAGAAATAGGGCTGCCATCTGTCCGGGTTTCCCCGGATTTGTCCTAGTTTGGAGGGCGTCCGGGCGGGGTTTTCAAAGGTCTCCTGGTAAAACCCAGCCATTTTTGTGTTATTAGTTGATTTTTTTAACAAAACTTCGATCCAATCTATCCGAAAATCCGGCGCTGCAAAATAGCCGAAGCTATAATAGATTATTAAAAAGTAAACTGTAAACTTATTGTATTAACAAGACCTTTTTTTGTGTCTGTCCGGACAAAAAAATCTATTTCACCCCAAATGTCAGCGGTTTATAAGATTTTGTCCGGCGTCGGCAATTTCGATGAAGGCAGCTGCAGCCCTAGCCAGAACCAGCATCCATTTCATATTTTCAATACTTCTATATATATACTCTTTGATCAACTTGTTAAGAAGTAATCAGCCTTAGAGTACTGAACTGCGAGCGGAAAAAGCAAAAAAAAATGTTGCTGTTTTGTAGACAAACATCTTACCAATAGAATCTGAGCAAACTTGTCCTGTAATGTCGACTTCTATGCACGAGTTAATGGCCGTCATTCGGGGCTGTAGCGATATTATGTGAGTGTTGTTCACGTAGTCTATCTCTAACATTTCTGCAATTTACAGGCAAAATATAATAATATGTTGTTTACACCCCAAAATAAAATAAAAAACTATATTACCTACTAACAATTACTAAATACGAAAGTTTGGATGGATGGATGGTTGTTACCAACGACCATACAGCCTGTATGATATGGGGCTGTATGGTCGTTGGTTGTTACTCAATTATGCCGGAACGGCTGGACAAATCTGGATGAGATTTGCTACTGGGATTAATATAATTTTTATACTTGGAGTATGTTCCCTTGGGATAATTTACGACATTCACACGGGTGATAAATAAATCGCTAGGAAAAGCTAGTAATAACATAAAAATCTGATAATAATGACCAATGAAGGGGTTGTTGTGGACGTAGTCATAGAGCTCATTATTTCCGATCAGAAAACTGACTACCATTCGACCTCTGTGCAGCTTCTTCCTGGAAAATGAAATTATTTTAAACAAGAATAAAAATAATTTATCATTTTGAGAACAGTTACGTGTTTATGACTTATAGCCGTGTCAGACTGTCAGCCGATAATTGTAGCATTCGAATACTCATGTTATTCGAATAAGTACTATACGAATCGACTAAAGTAAAAAAAGAAACAATTTTAAACATCACGCTTGTAAAAACTTAGAACTTTTATGAATCTGATTTCTTCATAGACATGTCACTGGAGAATTGCAAACGCCGTGAGATTGTAAAATATTGCGTGAAATTGTAAATTATTTTTTCTTAATACAACGGAATCTATTGAATTTGATGGGATTTATTCTATACAAAACGATTTTTATACCTAATTACTGATCTGAATCACGCAGAATTGTATGACCGTTTCTTAATTGCAGCGGATCATCGATTAGAATTTAAAATAAAGTAGCGTGAAACGGCAAGACTGTAAAATAACATAGTCCAAGAGCGAGCAAAGCAAGTCAAGAATTTAAGGAATTTAAAGCCCATAGTTTCCCCCTCCGTGTTATTTTCTTTTTTTGTTAGAGAAATAGGAAACCCAAGCTCAGGTGAATACCCCATCGCGCTTCCTACTCTTTTCTAAGTTAATCCGACACAAAACACATAATTGCAGAAACGCCATTCTGCATTCGCTTTATAGGTGGAAAGTTGTTTATTAAAATGTTAAAACGCAATGACAATCCAGCTTATTCACAACTTCAGCAGTTTAACAAAATTAACCTGTTCTAAATGCAATTCTCAAAATCTCACGCATTTTACAATTATCCGGAGATATTGTATAAGTATATGAGAGTTATTATGCCCGTAAAAAAAAACATTCGTTCATACTTACATACACATACAAACTACATTTGATGTTCCACGAATCCAACACCGAGAAAGTAGTTTCCCGTGATTTTAGCAAATGTTTACCTAATGGTTGATGAATGCTCCTTCTTTTATGAAGGTAAGCCATATAGATATAGCTTAATCAGCCTTTTAACGTTCCCACTGCTGGGACACAGGCCTCCTCTCTAGGAGAGGGAATTGGCCGTAATACACCACGCGGGCCCAGTACGGGGAATGTCACATGTCTTCGAATTTTTGGTCCTAGGACATGCCAGTTTCCTCACGATGATTTCCTTCACCGTTTTGAGAGCAGTGGTGATGAAATTAATTACACAAATTAATGCGCCTGGCTGGGTTTGAACCCGCTTTACCACTCGGCCACCTTGCCCCCATATTAATTTAAGTGAATATTACTTGTTGTTAGTAATACATCCGAGTTTCGCCAGTTCGATGACCCCGATGCTGAACATCTCCGAGTGGATGCCCAGATCTTTGTGATCCTTCAGACATGTGAGCACCGCATCCGGAATGCTCCCGATACCTAGAATGAAAGAAAGAAACAAAATACAACCGACTTCTAAAAAAACCACACGTTTTTTTTTGTAAGAAAGTGTTTTTTTTTTGCAATTTTTGGTAAGAGCTATCCCACAGTTAATCGCATTAGTAACAATTAATTTAACAGTTAGTTAATTTTAGCGTAGGTACATGTTATTGTTACGAGCTTCGGGTTCGTTACAATAAAATCAGCCGATTAAATAAACAAAGATGACACTTTAATTTACACCACACTAATTACACTATAACTCACTAATCACAAAACACAATCGCACTATTAATCACTTGAGTTCGCAGTCGAAGATCGCTCTCGAAGTTATCACTTGTATCGCAATTCCAATACTCACTCGGTCGGCACATGTGCCGGCCTTATATAGGGTGCCGAGTAGAACTCCAGAAAGTTCGCGTACATATCGGTCGCGACCGACTAAGGTCCGAGAATTCTAGCATAGATAAATCTCGAAGGTCCTTGACTTCACTAGTTCTGCTACTCGATACTAGATGGCGCTAGTGGTACCGAATGCCGCCATCATCCTAACTTAATTCTGGCGCGCAACACTGCCCCCTCCTAAGACATGCTCGTCCCGAGCATTATCAGCGCCATAATAACGCGCCAGTCGATCAACATGGACGATCTTAGGAGCGCTTCTTGTACCTTTCTGTATACGGTAGGTCACGTCATTGATCTTCGTCACAATCCGGTACGGTCCGTCCCATTTAGCTTGAAGCTTAGGAGATTTCCCTTTGCTGCGAACTGGATTATGCAACCACACTAGTGAACCTTCCTCGAACCCTTTATTGTTCATTTTGCGGTCATAGCGGGTTTTCATCTTTTCAGACATTTGCTGGTCCGATTGTCTGACCTGCTCATGAATGTCGTTCATTTTGTTCCGCAAGTCATTCGCATAATCGGTTATACTGCGTGGAGCATCAGGTGGTATTCCGGTGATCAGGTCTGCAGGTAGCCGCAATTCTCTTCCAAAGTTTGCGAAAGCTGGTGTTACTGACGTGCTTTCATGAACAGCACTTCGGTATGACAGCAAAAACGGTTGTATGTGCTTGTCCCAATCTCGTTGCCGGTTTTCCACAACTTTGGCCAGATATCTCTCCAATGTCTGATTAAATCGTTCCACCATTCCGTCCGACTGTGGGTGGTAAGAAGTTGTCCTCGTTTTATAAGTACCCATCACTCGGCAAGTTTCCTGGAATATTTGAGACTCAAAATTCCTTCCTTGATCACTGTGAATCTCCAAGGGTACTCCAAAACGACAGAAGACTTCATGAACTAGTTTATCCGCAACTGTTGAAGCTTCTTGGTTTGGAATGGCGAAGACTTCGGGCCACTTAGTGAAATAATCCATAACCACCATGAAATACTTGTTACCACTTTCACTTTCCGGAAAAGGTCCCGCAACGTCTAGCGCTATCCTTTCCCATGGTGCACCAACATTGTACAATCTCAATGCACCTCTGCTACGAGTCTGAGGTCCTTTTACAGCCGCACAACTTGTACACTTGCGACACCAGTCCTCAACATCGTCACGACAGTGGACCCAGTAAAACCGTTCCCGTATCTTCAGTAGAGTCCGTTTAACTCCCATATGGCCTCCTGAACAACCATTATGGTACAGCTGTAGAACATCCGGTATTTTAGCTTTAGGGACAACCATTTGCAAATGACAGTTGTCTCCCCGAGCATTTTCCCATTTACGACACAGGACTCCATCCTGAATCACTAAGCTGTCCCATTGGGCCCAATAGCTTTTTGTGATTGAACTCATCGCTGAGACATCACTCCACGTAGGCTTCGGAGCACTGGCCTTCATCCACTCCAGGATCGGCTTGATGTCCAAATCATCCTGCTGTGCACGTTCCAAGTTTTCCTTCCACTCGTTACTAAGATCTGTCTTGATCATCCTCACAGGTACGACTTCTTTACCCTCTTGCCGGGTACAATGCTTGCAGTCTTCTGGGCATGGTCCTCTTGATAATACATCTGCGTTGCCATGAGATCTCCCGCTACGGCCTTCGACCACCAAGTCGTACTCTTCCAATCGCTGTCCGCGGTTGTCAGCCGCTCTACCTGCTAGAGGTCGGCTTTGAGCAGTACGCTTAGGGCAACTGGACCTCAAGTGGCCCCTTTCACCACAGCCGTAGCATCTATGGCTGCGTCCTTTATAATGGTCACGAACTGCAGCTGCTGCAACCTCCCTGCCATAGTGGGAACGATGGTTCTGCGGCACAGCTTCCCCTTCTGAAGTTCGCTTAGAGCAACTGGACCGTAGGTGGCCCCTTTCCCAACAACCATAGCATCTAGGGCTGTATCCTTTAAAACGGTCGCGAACTGTAGCCGCTGCAACCTCCCTGACGCGATGGGAACGATAATCCTGCCGCGCAGCTTCCACTTCCAATGCATGTGCCAAGGCGTCTTTAAGCTTCTCGTGGTGCCCGAGCCTCACGGCAGCTCTAACTTCAAGGTCGCGGATGCCGTCAATGAATACCTGCACCAGGTTCCCTTGAATGAGCGCAGGTACAGACTGGTATGCTTTTCTAACAAGCTTCTCCACCTCAAGGGCCCACTGCTGCAGGTTTTCACCGCTGCGTTGCACGCGATCCTTCAGCTGCGCCCGAAACACGTGTTCCAGATGAGCGTCGCCATACCTAGCTTCCAGTGCCTCAAGGAGCTGCTCGTAAGTCACCTCGTTACCGAGGGCTTCCAGGATAGTGAGGGCCTGGTCGCGGAGGCCTAGGGTGAGGGCAGTCATGGCCTGGTCCTTACTCCAACCGTTCGCCTTCATAACAGCCTCAAATTGCATTTTGTATGCCGACCAGGAAGATGTTCCATCGAACGGCGGCACTTTGAATCCACGTAGAGAAGGTGTAGTAGCTGAGGCTGCAATTCCATCTCCAACTTTAAGGTTGTCCAGCGTTTTCCTCACGTCAACAATCACGTTGTCAACCCGATGATTAATTTGGTCGATTCGTGTTTCAGCTTCCGTCAGGCGGTTCTCGTGCTGAACCACCTTTTCCTTTACAACCTTAATTTCTTTTCCGAAAGTGGCATGCAGATCCTTCATGAGGAGCATCTGCTCTTCCTGGCGGCGCGCCTGCTCCTCCTTGTCACGTTGGAGCTGTTCTTCCAATCGACGGGCCTGTTCCTCCTGGCGACGCGCCTGTTCCTCCTTGTCATGCCGTAGCTGCTCTTCCAACCGACGGGCCTGCTCTTCTTGGCGGCGGGCCTGTTCCTGCAGCATCATCATCAGAGCAGCAAAGTCTGGTGCTGATGATGACGCTGGAGCTACTGCGGACGATCCGGCCTCCAAGGTCGGCAACTGTCTCTCCGTCGTCTGCGGCGTTGCACCTCCAAAACGCCTCTGGTCCGTCTCTTGCTGGCGTTGACTACGGGTACGGATACCCTCAGTGTCGTCCTTCGGCAGAATCGGCATCTTTTAAATCCACTCTTCTGACACCAATTGTTACGAGCTTCGGGTTCGTTACAATAAAATCAGCCGATTAAATAAACAAAGATGACACTTTAATTTACACCACACTAATTACACTATAACTCACTAATCACAAAACACAATCGCACTATTAATCACTTGAGTTCGCAGTCGAAGATCGCTCTCGAAGTTATCACTTGTATCGCAATTCCAATACTCACTCGGTCGGCACATGTGCCGGCCTTATATAGGGTGCCGAGTAGAACTCCAGAAAGTTCGCGTACATATCGGTCGCGACCGACTAAGGTCCGAGAATTCTAGCATAGATAAATCTCGAAGGTCCTTGACTTCACTAGTTCTGCTACTCGATACTAGATGGCGCTAGTGGTACCGAATGCCGCCATCATCCTAACTTAATTCTGGCGCGCAACATTATAAACTGTTGTAAACAATAAACAGACATGCGATTTCAGTATCGTTTATTGAAGAGGTCCGTTTCCTATCTCCGAAGTTCTTCATCAGATCTTCACCAAACTAAAGCGGGACCACCTCGAAATACTACAATGCTCTTCCAAACCATCGTCTATGTACCTACAGATTTTTTTTTAATTTCACGTCGACATGTGAGAAAACAATGACGAAAAAAGAAATGAGAACATCATTAATATAGTAGAAGCCACGCATTATTAGGCATAACTTTAAACACTAGTCGTCAGATTTCCTAACTAAATAAGACCAAATGACAAGCTTTCGAATATAAAAAGAATCATCAAAATCGGAACACCCTTACTGGGTGATGATTATTTTTCTATTCAATTCTATTTCAAAGACATGAGACAAAATAAGTTTCGACTTGAGAACCTCTTCCTTTTTAGTTGTGACACAATCCATGAGAAAAAGAAACAAAATTGGCAACCTATATAGGTTTGGAGGACATGCATCATTATCGGCGAAAGAGGGCCATCGCTCTACATAATGAAGGGAGTTATGAGCGAGATTGAGCAGCGGCATGGCTAGACTAGAAACAGACCCTAACGATATCCCTTGGTAAGATTCGTGACAGATTACTGATTACTCGTAACGACTTTCAAAAATGTACGAATGATTTAAGTTTAACAGAAATCAAACCGATGAAAAAAAAGGAAACCAGTTTAAATTCCACTAAAAACTAAATAAAAATCCGTTGCACTATCAAGGTAGGTATGACAGGGTCGGAAATTACGGCTTAACGTGCTTCCCAAGGTACGGGTGAGGCATGATAATCTATACCTACATATAATACACAAGACATACATATAAATAAAATTGGAGCGTCTGTTTGTAATATTGAAATAACCGCTTTTTACTACATGCATACATGAATATACAGGGTAACATACAAAAAAAAAAAAATCAGCGCTTCGACTCAGTCTCGTACAAGAGTCCTAGCATTATGCTGAGCGACAGCCGTTTTGCGCAAATGTGACGTATACCTTCCCAACTTTTAACTATTATTTTTGTTTTAGTTTTAAGCTTTATTTTTTAAATTCTTTGGTGTGCGTCATGCTTGGCGCAAATAAACAGTTTTTCTTTCTTCTTCTATACACCAAAATAATATTTTTTACAATTTTTGTCTGTCTGTTTGTTCCGGCTAATCTCTGAAATGGCTAGAACGATTTTGACGGGACTTTTATTGGCAGGTAGCTGTATGTAATAAAGAGTACCTAACTATAGGCTACTTTTATTTTCAAGGGGGGTCGCACCAGGCCGCGGCAGAGTTGAAGACACGCGCGGGGGTTGCGATAGTCGTTGACAGAATCCGGCAACTGGATCTCGAAGTGGCCCTGTGACAAGTCCGAGGCCATGTGCTTTCATGGTTATCTGAACCGGCCACCATTGGGATCCCAGATAACGGTTCACATTGGCGTCGGGTCAACTATGAGGTAGCCGGGCGTCGGCAAACGCAGGGCGATTCCCGGCCACCGTTGGCGCGGGCCTGCGGATGGCGAGCTATGGGTGGCTCGCCGTCCGATAGCAAACAGGCCCGAGTCGACGACGCGTCGTTTTCCACGCGCGCCTCAAAGAGCCGTCAGCAACGAAGACGGGGCCCCATAGGGTCAGTGCCTGCTAGGGTTGCGGAATTTGTTCGAAAGAGTCACCGCGGCCCTGGAACGCAAAGGGCACAAGAAGGATCACGGGTGGGTTTTAGTCAGTAAGAGTCTGACACTCCCTTCCTCTCCGCCCAGAGCGGGAGAAGTCATTTGATGATTTCCCATCCAAAAAAAGGCTTCTTTTATTTTAGAAAAATAAAGTAATGTTGCAATGTCCAAGTACTGTCAGTACCGCGTGCAGCTCACGAGGATGCCACCACTGTGCCGTCACGTCGCGTGGCGCTTAGACGTCTCGTTATTAGACGTATTGATTTTTTGGTGAGAAGTGGTGGGAACCACTTCTCCCACCAACACAAAGAATCGGGGGGTTAGTAACTATTCCACGCGGACGAAGTCGCGGGCAGAAGCTAGTACAAAATAAAATGGAAAACTATAATAATAGAATGTCAAATAAATTAGATATAACAGTAAAATAACAAGAAGCAACACAACCTTGAACAGGAGGTTGAGAAGTTCCTAATGACTTCTCAGTCTCCACACCCCCGGGCATCAGAGCACGTTAAGCCTTTGGTCCTGCGCCAGCTCTCCCTCCAGTCTTGTTGGATTGCCGTCCCATCGGATTATAAGATTGATAAAAAGGAATTGCACCTTTGCTTCCACGGGCCACGTGCATATCTTCGGCGCCAAAGTAATTACAATCAAATTAAGGAAGGGGCAAATTTATCCCAGTTATGATTCGTCCCTAAGGCCAAAATCAGTCAGGAGGATTATTACTATGTTGATGAAAATATAACTACATACACACATACCCATCTGCAGGGTAGCGCCGTCTTCGACCAGGTTCTGTCCGATGAGCTTGCCGATCTGCGTCTCCTCGGGGCTGGCGGCCTTCCCCGCGCCGTGCTCCGGCAGGGGGGTGTTGTCCTCCACCGCCATGTCGATGTGCGACATGTGGATGATGAAAATATAACTACATACACACATACCCATCTGCAGGGTAGCGCCGTCTTCGACCAGGTTCTGTCCGATGAGCTTGCCGATCTGCGTCTCCTCGGGGCTGGCGGCCTTCCCCGCGCCGTGCTCCGGCAGGGGGGTGTTGTCCTCCACCGCCATGTCGATGTGGGACATGTGGATGATGAATATATAACTACATACACACATACCCATCTGCAGGGTAGCGCCGTCTTCGACCAGGTTCTGTCCGATGAGCTTGCCGATCTGCGTCTCCTCGGGGCTGGCGGCCTTCCCCGCGCCGTGCTCCGGCAGGGGGGTGTTGTCCTCCACCGCCATGTCGATGTGGGACACGTGGATGATGGCGTCGCCGAATGTACGCGGCATTTTACAGTTTATTTGGGCTGCAAATTGCTGATAATTATTGTATTAAAAAATAATATTGTAAACACACTGATACATAAACTACATATGCGTTGATCGTTCTTTAAAATGGCAAGATATGAGAAGGTAATTACCGCAGTTAACCTGTGCTTGTTGCGGTGTTTTTTCAAAGTTTGACGACACGGTTGGCGCAGTGGTTGAGCGTTCGGCTGCTGCGCAACATGTCGCGGGTTCGATCCCCGCACGGAACAAATGTTTGTATGGCCTACAGATAATTGTTCCGGGTCTGGGTGTCTTGTGTATGTGAGTTTTCATGTTTGTGAACGCACCCACGATACAGGAGTAAAATCCTAGTGTAGGGCAACGTTTTTTTTTTTAAAGAAAAAAATAAAAAATAAAGTCAAAGCCAAAACGTTTGTTTCAATTTCAACAGCACTTTTGAACGTCATAATTTACTGTTAAAATAATAAAGTGACAGTGTCCATTCTCAAAGGTAGATTCTTATGGAGAAGAACTGACAAAAACTAGTTACTAAAAAAATAAAATAAAGTTACCTACTCTTTTCAATTAAATGTGAATTTAGAGCTGTGATGCAGGTACCTATATATCATGTTGTCTATTTATTTTATTACGATCTCGTACCTAGGTATATCTTTTTTAACATACAAAACTATATTAGGCAACAAAATTAAGGTTTTTTTTTCAGTTTCACTGGCTACCCTGGCGCTTTTGCCTTAATGATCTTACTGTCGTATCTAAGAAATCCACCTTTAAATGTTTTACCAATAATAACTTTGGAGTTGACTAGCGCAGCCCTGACGCAGTCGACAGAGGTTCCCAAGCTGCAGTATCCGTGCTGATCGGGGGGAGACACCTGAAATGTTTAAACAAAGGAATGTTTTAGTAAATTTGAAAAGGATTTTATGCACATGCAGGAAGGCAAAGTAAAACCCAACACCAATACCGACACGTGTTTCGCCTCTCCACGAGGCATCCTCAGGGGACGTGTTGACTCGCCGCCTCTGACCGCCGCCGCCCCTGAGGATGCCTCGTGGAGAGGCGAAACACGTGTCGGTATTGGTGTTGGGTTTTACTTTGCCTTCCTGCATGTGCATAAAATCCTTGCATTTGCCTTGTAATCTTGCATGTGCATAATATAGCGGGCGGGAGGGAGGTGCATACTTGCAACCCACTAATTTTCGCGGAAATTAAAACTAGATATATTATGTTCATTTTCAAATTTAAAATGGATTTCCGCAAAGTAACGCCTGACTCAATCAATTTTTCTTTTTTTAATGTTTTAGTGGTAACTTATTACATAGCAATTCTGGTCTAGAAGCATCTACCTCGCCAAAAAGTGTATTTCAAATAAAATATTATTATGTTATGTACCCAAGCAGCAAAATTATCCTATAGTGCAGATGCTATAGGCCTCCAGCACTTATAACATTCTCTTAACGGTTCTAGTATTTACTACCACGCTTATAATAGCCAGCATAGAGTAAGTTGGGCCTTATAGTATTTTTGATCTTATACATTAACTTATAATCACTTATAGGTAGAAATTAAGGGTGCAATATAAGTTTGGGTGACCTATAAAAGTATCGCGAGGGTGTAATTGCACTCAAGAGTAGATAAACTGGTAAGCTATACTTATAACTGCTAACAAGAAGCTTTATAGAACTACTATAAATAAAGTACGCCAATAAGAGTGACAAATAGAACTAAACAAACTGGAAACTATGTGCATTTATTACCCGGTTTTATAATGGTTTATAAATTCACTTTACGGAACAATTATAAGTAATATGGAGCGGTTTTATAGTGGTATAAACCAAAATTGTTATAAACTTAACACGATTATAAAGGTTTAATTTAATATACTTAGTATCCAAAACTATATCCGTGGTGTCCTGTACAAGAATACATTGGTTTTTACTATTATTAAGGTTTTTAAAGCTCGGAAATCCTTTTTAGTCAAAAAGCGATCGACGTCCAAAACATTACCATTTTCAATGTTGACACCTAAACAAAAGAACTAAAATAAGCCACGTATCTAATAGCAATATAAAAGAACCGTCCGGTTATAAAAATATTTGCGGAACTCTAATTCCAAACAATATGGCCAAGCAATGGTTCTGATATTTACCATTATTAAACAAAGTAAGCCTATAACGGTTTGTTAATGTATTTGGGAAAACCAACTTTGTCAAAATGGCGACTTTTCGTTGTATGTCTTTCTGAAACTAACAATATTTTAAAATTCAACTTAATGAAAACGCAAATTTCAAGGGGCGCGTCAAAATTTTGACTAAAAACTTATTATACTTCACAGAAAATATACGTGCGCCATGCTGTGCACATTCAAACACATTATACATCTTGATTTATTGTTAACTAACACTCTACTCATAATTTATATTCTAGATAATATTTATTAGAAATGGATATGTTTTAATCTTTATAAATGTGCGCAGTAGCATTTACCAATTCACAACACTTTGTATGAGCTTGTAACAGATTCACTGTGTACATTATTGTTGTATTTGGTTCCATTAAGCGCTGATAGTTAGCTTCGCGGGAGCAAATAGTTCTACGTAGTCCAACTATAAGGTCGTTACTGTCGTGTTTGGTTCCATTATGTGCTGATAGTTAGCTTCGCTGGCGCAAATAGTTTTACGTAGTCCAACTATGAGGTTGTTATTGGTAAAAGTGGTATTCACCAATTCTACTATAGACATTTAATTAGGTAAAATACGCCTATAAATTGGGCCCTTTTCCGTGGTTATAATTGGTTACTATTCCTTTATAGTCCTATGAAATGGTGGTTCCAGGACAATTACTAGACCACATTTTGCTGCTTGGGTATGAGCCTGTTGTGTCCCACTGCAGGGCAAAGTCCTCTCTTCCTCCCTCCCAGTTTTCTGTGTCCTTTGTAAGATCTGACCAATCTTGTAAGTTAGGAGCTAGGAGTCTAATTCGCCACGCGGTCTCTTCCTGAACCTACTGCATCGCTTCCTATTGTTCGGAATCCAATCTGTAGCTACTTTTACCCAATTCTCTTACGCATTTTTTTTCTGGATGGGAAATCATCAAATGACTTCTCCCGCTCTGGGCGTAGTGGAAGGGAGTGTCAGACTCTTACTGACTAAAACCCACCCGTGATCCTTCTGTGCCCTTTGCGTTCCAGGGCCGCGGTGATTCTTTCGAACAAATTCCGCAACCCTAGCAGGCGCTGACCCTATGGGGAATTCTCTTACGCCTGCGGTTAATATGGCCAGCCCAGTTCCATTTTAGATTGGCAACTGTATTGTGCTATTTGGTTTCCTTTTAAGATTCTGATTAGAAGCCGAGAATTAGGATTAGTGCCTGGTAATTGGCAATAGGCTCGCCCCAAAACAACATCACATATACCTTCCCCTACTGATTACAAGACCTCTTTACCAAAATTGCGCAACAGAAATTAGCAGCAACGCCAATCTTCTTGGTCAGTAACTGGGCTGTGATGCTCAGATCAGAAGTAGCTCCGTGTAAAATTACTAGTATTCGGTTTTTATCATTATTAATTAGATCGTGTTTCGACTACAATCTCAGCTAATGAAAAGCGATGATCTATCTGTTTGACGATGAAAGAAGCTAGCATAAAAATAACCTATTCACTCTTGACTTGAAGCCGAAGAGTGCATCAGACTGGGAGCCGAGTCTGAACCAACGTTAACGGGTTGAAATGATGAAAATAAATGTGAAGCAGACCTGAATGACTGAAATGTCGGGCCTGATGATTTTCCTGTGGAACAGCTTAGGGATGTCTTGCAGGAACACGGGAATTGAATCCGAACGTCCTTCGGCGACTGACTTGCGGACATTCTTGGCCATGAATAGAGACACCGATCTGAGGATAGGCAACCCTAATTTTAAAGGCTGTAAGTAGGTACTCATACATCCTCACAGGTATGTACAAACTGGCAGCTGTATGCGATTATTTTGACATTAAAATATCAGTGTTAAGTTTAATAAGTTTCGCTGTTATTTATAAATAATAATAAAATATTATAAAGCTGAAGAGTTTGTTTGTTTGTTTGTTTGAACGCGCTAATCTCAGGAACTACTGGTTCGAATTGAAAAATTCTTTTTGGGTTGAATAGACCATTTATCGAGGAAGGCTTTAGGCTATATATCATCACGCTTAAGCCAATAGGAGCGGAGCAGCGATAAAGAATGTTTTAAAATCGGGGATTCCACGGGGACGAAGTCGCGGGCAACAGCTAGTTTATAAATAAAATGTTGAACATTCTTGCGACTGCGATTTAGCGAGGAACTTTGAAAGAAGAATCTGCTATTTTTCATTTGAGAATATGTTGTATCCGAAAAATTCGGATAGCAACAACAAAAATACAAATCTTTCCTCTTTAAAATATTAGTAATGATTACAAATAAGTAATTCAAAATACTGCCCCAAGCCCAAACCCTGTCCGGAAGTATGATCCGCGCATCGGTCACTATAAAAACGGTACCTAACCCATTCGTCATTACAAAGCGCTGAGGACCTGAACTAGTCTGTTTTCATTTCTTTTAATAATCCTTTTCCTCCCTCTAACTTCACAAATTCAATTCCTTTGCTCTGCCCACAGTAAAAATCTTCGCTCTACCAATAATCGTCTTGTACGATGTCCATTGTCCCTCACACCGCTCCGCTGGGCACATCCACTACTCTTTCCTTGTCCAGGATCTTCCTTTTGAATGCGCTCTTTCTGCTGAACATCAGAACGGTAACCAGTCGATTGTCCTTTATGGTGAAGATGCAGCACGTGGTGACATTCGCAAGCAATTGGTAGAATCATCACAGTGTTATCGTGGGATTAGCTTTTTTCTTAATAAGGTTAATTTTGTAGTTGCACCCGTCTCGTTGTCTCCGCATCACCCTAAGATCGACTAGTAGAAAACGCTTATGGCATTAAGTACGCCTTTGCACAGAGTTTTTACTAGTAGGTACATAAAGTTTTAATAAATAAATAATTGTTTATATAATTACCGCGTCTATTTAGGTATTTTATGAAGTGGCAAACAAGGAGGCTCTCCTGATGGTACTGGCCACCGCCGCCTTGCTTGCAGTTCAGATAAAGCTGAAAAGTTTTTTTGTTCTGACAAATAATGCCGTTCTATACTGACCTCCTTTTTATTTGTAAGCATTTTTTTTATTAACCAACCTAAAGGTATCTTTACATTCAGGAGCGACATATTTAGCCTCCTTTTCAGTGTGCATATGGACGACCTTAATGTCTTTCATACTGCCGTTCATTCCAACGCTCGTCATCGCGTCCAGCAGAGGCACTGGGGTTGCAGCTGCGCCGTGAACGAATATCGTTTGTTCTGGAAGGATGAAGAGCATCTTACTATTATTGTTATTGCGAAACTTTGAATGGATGAATGCAGTGGCAGCTTTAGCTATATTTTTAGTGGGTGCTGGATTTTCAAGTGGCGCTGCTTCGAATGCAAAACTATCGTATGCTTTATATGTTCACCCGAGATTAATTATGTGGTTAATTCTTAGTTTTTTTTACATCTATAAATACGAGTGGTATCAGACCACCAAATGAAGTGTCCAAGATAGTGCCCAATCAAGCCACCGCGGGGACTTTAGACAATTTTACTAAGGGGCCCCTTAAACAAAACAAAAATTTGCTACGCCACTTACATGTCATGTCTTGGTAGGGAATTTATTAATAAACACATCAAAAGTATCTAGGGATCAACATATATTTTTGCAATAACTTTCCTCCTGATTGATATTTCATCAAATAAAGTGTTTTCGTTTGTCACAGTAACGATAAACCAAGTCACCTTTGCATTAATAAAGAAATTTGCCATTTTCCTAATAAAGGGATTTTTGACATTTGAACCACTAACATTAAAGTTCGAAAAAAAGACTGAAATAACAGTTTTCTTTAAAATTTTATTGGGTAACTTAAACAATTAATAATCCGTGTTTCTACCGCGAACACTAACAACACAAGAACATCGGTTTGGCATACTCAAAATGAGTTCATCCAAATCACGCTGTGGAATGGCCGCCCATGTTCGTTGCAACAACAAAAAAAGGTCTTCTTGCGACTGGATACCCTCCATATTCGGCAGAGCTCTTCTCTGTAGCATATCCCATGCATGCTCAATCGGGTTCAAGTCTGGCGACTGAGCAGGCCAGGGCAGGACATTGATGTTAGCTGCGGCGAGAGTCTGTCTTACAACTCTTGCGGTGTGCGGTCGTGCATTATCATGCATTAACTGAAATAAGGGACCGATTTGCACTTGTAGAGGAACGATGACGTCTGATACAATCGTCTCAGCATAAATTTGAGCGTTGAGGTTGCCTCTGATCCAAATCAACTCAGTTCTTCCGCCGATCCAAATACCCGCCCATACTATGATGGTTCCACCACTATAAGGATGGACTTCCTGGCAGGATTTTAATCGCTGTTGGCGTCCAGGGGTTCTCCAGTGTCGTATACGTCTTGTATCCGGTCTCATACCAAAACGAGACTCATCAGAAAAGCACACGAAACGCCATTGTTCTTCTGCCCAATTTCTGTGTTCAAGAGCCCATTGATATCGAATCCTACGATTGTGCATTGCTATAGGTGGTACCCGTAGCGGTCTTCGGGAATGAAGGTTCACTTCATGCAAGCGGTTTCTGACTGTTTGGTCGCTAATTAAGTTCCCTGAAGAGTGATGAAGCCTCACGGCTAACATCATGGCGGTTATTGTTGGAGCTCTTCGAGTTAAGATTTGAATGTATCGGTCTTGTCTCCGTGTGGTGCAGCGATACCGTCCTCCATGGCGCTCAGCCAAGGTAAGCGAAGAGCTCTGCCGAATATGGAGGGTATCCAGTCGCAAGAAGACCTTTTTTTGTTGTTGCAACGAACATGGGCGGCCATTCCACAGCGTGATTTGGATGAACTCATTTTGAGTATGCCAAACCGATGTTCTTGTGTTGTTAGTGTTCGCGGTAGAAACACGGATTATTAATTGTTTAAGTTACCCAATAAAATTTTAAAGAAAACTGTTATTTCAGTCTTTTTTTCGAACTTTAATGTTAGTGGTTCAAATGTCAAAAATCCCTTTATTAGGAAAATGGCAAATTTCTTTATTAATGCAAAGGTGACTTGGTGTATCGTTACTGTGACAAACGAAAACACTTTATTTGATGAATCCTTAAAGAAAATTTTAATTAATATCAATCAGGAGAAAAGTTATTGCAAAAATATATGTTGATCCCTAGATACTTTTGATGTGTTTATCTGACGGGATGATGAATTCTTTTGGAAATTACGTGGAAATAGCATTGTTTAAGAGATTTCATTAAGTTTTTTTTGAAGATCTAAAAGTTGGGGTCCGTAATCACTGAAGCTCGTATCTCAAATTTGTCAGATATTATATGTATTTTCAATATTCTTCCAGCAAACCGCACCAACCGAACTATCAACTTTTCGCCCTGAATACGTTTGTTGAAAGACCGTGTTCTATCATTTTGCGCAGTCCGTCGGGCCCTTAAATTATGTTTTAGGTACCTACCTTAAGGTTTTGCCTACGTACGTACACTGTCTATTTGGACCGGATCCAGGATACATAGATTTCACACGGCTGGTAGGTTCAAAGCAAAAAAGAAATACCTAATTGCGCGAATTATGAGCAATAACATAATGGCAGCAAAGTAGATAAGGACATCTCAGTGGCGAAGGATGATATGTTGAGAGGTCAGCCGCAGCAAAAAAAATTATTAAAGAAGCCATTATTATATGCTTAACTCCAGGCCGGGCGCGGCAATTTCCTATTATGATTTACTTTTCTGTCATGGGCGTCATGCGAATTTTCGAAAAATAATTCAATCCTACTACTCCTACTAGTCCCAAACTCATGTACTGCTAAACATCTACGCCATTTTATGCCTACGTTTCCTAGTCAATGGTACGGAACCCTTCGTGCACGGGTCCGACTCGCACTTGGCCAGTATTTTTTTAGTTGTATAATATTTGCCTCCATTCATAGGTAAAGCCAAACCAACCATTTTTGTTATTAGCTATCGAAACCAGATAAGCTTTCGTCGCGTAACTACATATTTTAACTTAGATATTTTTCACGTCAACGTAGACCCCCGTTGAGTCTCCCGTGGACCCCTTGGGCCGCGTGGGGGTCCCCGTAGACCACCTTTGGACTCACTGCTCTAGACGCTCGTAAGTAGCAGGGATGCTAAAGCAATATTTAAATACTTAGGTACGAAAAATATTTGGTGTCGCTTATCAAACGATATTTATATTTTCTAAGTTTTTGGCCACATTCTTCCTCTTCAAATTCAGCGCTTCCGTTAGATTGGCGGGGGCACAGTATGAGCTACACTCGTTTTTACATTAACCAATTTAATTTTGATATTATCTAAATGCGAAAAGAAAAAAATGAAGTGTATATTAACAAAGACCCATAAAGGAAGCTCCAAATTAGAGGTATAGCAACTCTATCACCTACACGCAAGTAGGTGAGGCCGCTGAGGCCTACTTGCTTGCTATAAAATGTACAAGGAGGCCCACACACTTGTAACTTACAATCAAATGGCATCCCTGAGCATCCCTTACAAGTTGTTAGTGGCACGCGCATGGAGCGGGCTCGCAAACCAGCTAGGTACAGAAATGTGTATCCTCTGTCTTAAGTGATACACACACATACCGGATTTTAAATATTTCTGAAATGCCTCGCATGCAGTTCCAGATTCGGGCTTCTTGTCCGCTAGGGGTTGTGATAGTGATTGGGTGTACGTAAAATAACTTCTATTCAACTTGACACTACATAGCGCGGCTCCTAATCTATCTAAGTTTCGGGTTTTAACATTGGGCACATATTTCCGCACAGCCATTTTGAGAAAGATGAAAATCTCTAAAAGATGACCCTTTTCAAAGTTTTATACAGTAAATACAATAAGTCTAAAATATAATGGCATTTTTAAAATTCCCTGTAAAAAGTGCCAAATTTGCCAATTTGCAATAAACGAAAGGGATCAAACATTGTCTATGGCTTAGTTTAGTCTAAGGGTAAGTACACACGTGCCCAAGAAAATGGCTGAAGATGTACGCACGGGAGTGAAACGTTAAATTATGTGTATCCCTGTTAAATGCAGAAATGTAAAATTTATTTATTTATATGTTTTGTTAAATGTGAACTTTGCTTATAGATTAAAAATTAATAGTATAACTGGGTTGCCTTATAAACTTAAATTCCCTTGGTAGTGGTAAGTTAACTTTTGTAAAATGGGCCATTAACATTTTAGATTTTTTTTACACAATCTATTATACTTTATTAGTGGCTTCGCAACCAAGCCTAAAAGTGTGCCATTATGAAATAAAACACTACATATACAACGCAATACCTTAAAAGGGGCCATTGTATTCATCAATATGAAGAACATTTACGCATGAAAATAAAATCTTGACTAGGTATTGGATGTATAATCCGTGTCCAAATGTATAGTAACTAGAATTTGAATGAGATTGAAGTTCCAAATTGAGCGTTAAACCTGGGCTCAAAAACT
The DNA here is from genome assembly GCA_905332915.2 of Hecatera dysodea. Lineage (NCBI taxonomy): Eukaryota > Metazoa > Arthropoda > Insecta > Lepidoptera > Noctuidae > Hecatera > Hecatera dysodea. The sequence goes on along the minus strand of HG995310.1, from coordinate 13,843,501 downwards.
AGCATATTTACCTATACATTTTTGAGCCTTGGCTTTTTTCGCATTGATTTCTTTATTATTATTTACCCTCATTCATTTATTGTTTTTTGGTTTCCGCACTTAGTGCTGATGTTGGACCATTATATGTGAGCCATAGGCACCCTTATACCTTACCAGCTGACCTCCCTCCAGAAGCAGAACAGTCCTCCTAGTGTGTTCAGGATATATATACTTATGCGTATCTTGTGCTGACTGGCGGGTGATTGATGGACGCAATAATAAGTTTAGTCATGAATATCTAGATTTTCGTCTGTTAATCTAATGTACCTAAACATCAGTCACGGCGTCGTCGTCAAACTAACAATAAAACTTACTCTGTAACGGGTGCCTAACATTGTAAATATCATAAGCAATTCATTATTCACTAGAAAAATTCTAAACACCTAGGTATTGATCTAGATTTTCATAATACGAATTACATACGAGTACCTAAGTAAAAAGATAGTATTAAAACAGGCGAAAAGTTCTCTTTTTAAGCCTTTTACCGATTTCTGGTCACAAAACCAAAAGAAAAAACATGGTCATTTAAAAACAAAGGCAATTTCAGATATTTTCAATAGTTTTATGGGAAAATTTCAAAATACTATCGATTTTTGGGGAAATAATACTACCATAGAGCAAGTTATGCCTTGTGATAGGTCACGTGACGGCACGTGAAGTAACATAGACAATACATCCATTCGTCAGTTTTCGGGCGAGGAGGCAGCGCAGTTTGCTGTTTTATTGAGCGGACTGCCAAAAAGTGAAAACTGAAAAATGTCAGCACCAGCGGCCAAGCCACAATCACCAAAAGCCAAGCCTAAGAGCCTTGATGCTAGGCAAGCAGCTAAGGAGCATGTCCTGGCTGTATCCAGAGACTTCAATTCCCAGCCCCGTCTGAGTGAGTACACCAAATTTTTATCATCTATTTCGACTTATGTCGACATGTCAATGAAAATATCGATTTTACTTCTGAGTTTCTGTGTTATGGCGGTTTGATATTGCCTCTCAGTCCTATTTACAATAATAGGTATTGTGGTTCTTGTTTTAATTAATAAGAAGGGAAGATCAAAACTCGTGATATCGACTAACCTGATGAAAATTAGCTGACGATGTCGGAGAGCCCCATTTCCTTTGATCATGGACTGTCACCTAAACAAATAAACCCATTTATGCAATACTATTGTCTCATAATCCGTAAATGTAACTTGTTATCGGAAAAAAACGTCGCCATGGCATGTCCTTAATTTTTGACTTTGTCACCTGATCATAGGTACTTACGATTTTTATCACACCAAGAAACAGTCTTGTTAGTTGCTATTAATGGTTCAAATAGGTATTACTATATAATATAAGTTCTTTTGGGGAATATTTAAAGCATTATAATCTTTTCAAAGCAATTTTGCCATAATAGAGTAGACTATATGTCTTAATGGATTCTCAGTGGTATATATATTCCTTGGTAAGGAAGACACAGAAGGAGCCCACTAGGGCCAGTGCCTGCCAGGGCTGCAGATTTCAAAGATTCACAGTTGCCATGGAACCTAGATATCATTGGCATGAACATGGATGGGTTGTAGTCCTAAAAATCTGACACTTCCTTCAGCCATATGATGATTACCATTGTTAAAAAGATTTGACAAAATCTATGGGGAGGAGTCCATTTGCTAATAAGATTGAAAGAAAACCTTCCTACCCTTTATTTGTCACTTAATAAGTACAGCAATTCTGTCACAATACCAGAATGTTTGTTAAATCTGATAGTTTTAGTAATTCTGTACATTATTATGAGATTGATAATTTCATGATTTATTTATTTATTATTTTAAATGATGTTATTGCAGTCTCTTTTTATCTTGAAACTGTGTCCATACTTTATAGTGATTGGCAGTTATCTCAATAGAATAAAAAATGGGTGGTCAGTTGATTTTTTTATGGAGAAATACATTTACGTCAAGGACCTATTGTTACCCTTCTAAATTACAGTAGTCTTTTCATAAATGTTGTTAAAGAAATTGGAAAAAAAGTTATAATGATTTTCTATTTGGATTCAATTAGGCCCTTCTGTGTGGAAAAACAGAATCCTTATAGGAACACTAGGTTGTCCGCTATTGGACTGATTCAATTGAAATTTGATACACATATAGGTACATACTTTCTGTGACCCAAAGATGGACACGAAAAAAATATATGAATGGCTATTACTTATAGAGAATAGGAAAATCTATAAGATAAAAAAACTGCTGAGGATCTCGACCACATAGGTACAAAACGTTTCCAAGTCCTGCAGTCTTCTTAAGCATAGACCACTCTTTACATGCTGCCACCAACAGCCATCTTTATGGCATCAGACCATCTTGCCGGTGTTCTATCCCGAGCGATATAAATATGTATATCATTCGGAAACCTTTTTCAATTGTCAGGTAATGTTATATGACTAATGATTATAAATGTTAGATATTGAGCTGTTAAACTCAAACATTTATATTTCCTCTTAAATGCAGAAAAGAAAACAGCAAATAATGCATGACAGCCACTTGTTTATAAAAAAATTCTGGCAATAACATAATTTTCAAACATCTAGTTCTGGCAAAATGTCTGCGTTGTTTGGAAATATTCCATGCTGTTATAATTAGCTCATTAAAGCATCCTCAGTCTCAGTAAAATGTAGTGAAAGCTGAGCTTTTACTACATTTCACCTTGGATAGCTGCTGAGATGGATTCCAAATTGTATTTGATAATTGAAATAATAGAATTTGAGTCAGGACAGACTATTGTGTTGTGACGTCTTCTGTAAAGTTGATGGTTACAAAACTTGTTGTGATACGACATGGCCCTGTGATCAACTTGATTGTTTTACACTGTACCATGACACACCCCAACATGGTGATTTGAACCAAGCCTTACGCTACTATAAATAAGGTAGCGTAGTTACTTGATTTCAGTTTATCTAGATGCAGCTTATAAACAGTAAATGTTAACCATATTGGCAGACTTGGGGCACAGTATTCAGTCAGCTGTCTAAATCAATCAACTTCAACACAACTGAGGTCATGATGTGATAAGATAATAGTTGCTAACTCCGTTTCTTACAAGTTTTGATAGATTTTTCATAATTTACTTGAAAATCCCAACACAAACTGCACTCTTATTGCAATTAGCAATGAAAAGTCAGCTACTTATGTTTTGTTGCTGTTTTGCTCTGCATGTGCAGACTAAAATATGAGAGGAAAAACATGTAAAGTCAATTATCTAGATGCATAACATGCAGTAAATTTCAGTCAACACATCCAATTCCAAAATGTGATGTTAGGTCAGAGTCAGAGTGTTCTTATCAAGAAGCAGAGCCAATCAAAATGCACTGCTTCCTTGGTAGGCTAACTCACAAAATGTATTTAAACAGAAAAAAATATCATCAGTGTACTGTGGCGCCTAGAGTTTGTTAATAAGAATCATGTAACGTTCCATTTCTCATAGTTAAAATCTATTTTTATTACTGTCAGAAATAAGGGGCCATATATCTATTGGGTTTGGTATCCGCACTTAGTCCTAATGATGGACCATTATGCGTGAGCGTGAGCCATGGCTGCCGTCACTCCAACCAGCCAATCTCCCTCTAGAAGCAGAACAATGAAATGAAAAAAAAAATGTTCAGGATATCTGAAAGCGAATTCGGTTTTCCTACTGTTTGCCTCAGTGTCTTGGCGACGCCTGTGCACGGGCGACACCGTAAAAGGCCATGTGCACACATAATTTCCATTAATTCCAGCTAGATCATCATCGTAAAAGTGTACAGTTATCAGTCAACATTCTCCAAAAGTGATGGATTAAATACTCTTTTGAAGATGCTGGCTGCTTAACTTTTCACATAAATATCATCACATCGGTCATCATTGCAAAAGGAAATTAAGATACGTACAAAATTGATGTTGTTGAAAGTAGATTTTTAATTTTGTTTCATTTAGCATCCTGATTAGATCAGTCTAATGTACAGTAGGCTGAATGCCAGTGGTAAATCTTTAACCTTGAGCTGACTTAATACGGAGTTTCGATAGAATTCGATGCCAGCTCATCCTGGTTTTAATGCTACTGATGTTTGGTCTACGGCATTTTTGTCATTAGTACATATTTTGATTTTGTAGAGTTTATGTTTCATAGAAGCAGTAGTTGCATAAGGCGTAATTTCGAAATCAATGAGCAACGTTTGCACTAGAACTGCATAAAACTCATAACTACGAAAATCTAATTAAGAATAAAGCCAGTCGCAAAGCAGATGAAAAATTATTTTCAGTAACTATGAACACATCTATTCTAATATATAAAAATCTCGTCTCTCAGTGTTTGTTATCGAACTCCTCTGAAACGCTTGACCGAATTTTATGAAACTTTTTGTGTATATTTGGTAGATCTGAGAATAGGTCTTACGCTATTTTTTATACCCCTAAATGATAAGGGTGGCCCTTTCCAGAAATAATTTATAAGCGAAACAACGTAGTTAATTTCATAAATTGTATGGTCTTCTTCCGACCTACCATTGTTACCAGTTAAAAAAATCAGATCAACTAACAACTCAAAGGATAGTGTACTTAATAAGTATTCAAGATATCTGCGTGAAAACTTACCTATAGTTATATAAGATAGTCCTTTTTTTACTATTATCGACCTAAGAAAGTAGGTCATCTTCCGTCGTGCATTCTTAACTGGCGATGCTCCAACAAAGGACTGCTCTATACTCTGTTCAATTTAGGAGGATTAAATATGAGATAGTTACGTCATAGGTACTTAACATGCTTATTTTAGAGTTGATTGTTCCGTGTTTTTTTTTTTGGTAAAACTAGCTCTGTCATTGATGTTAATTTTTGTTGCATGCCGCAGCATGACCTGTTTATTAATATGTCTAATCGATGTCATCGGATTATTTGAAACGCTGTGAGCTTATAATAAAATGTGCGAGATTATAGTATCTCGATGCATTTTGAAAAGAATATTTCGTTTACAATAAAACGTAACAATATTCGTCGAGAAATTATGAAAAGTTCACGGCGTTTCCAATATTCTGATGTATTTTAATGAAATTAAAGTATGATTCAGTTCATACAAATCTCCCAACATTCTACCCCAAACATCACAAATATGTGCCACTAGTAACTAAAACTAATATTTGTCGTTTAGCCTACAAGACGGTGTCGGGTGTGAACGGGCCCCTGGTCATCTTGGACGAGGTCAAGTTCCCCAAGTTCTCCGAGATCGTACAGCTGAGACTTGCTGATGGCACCCTCCGCTCCGGTCAGGTATGTTGGGAATATTCTTTAAGTATTGTAGATTTAAATAAAAAATAACCCTGTTGGATATAAGATTTTTAGCACGGTCATGTGAACACGATGTAAATGTGAATTATTTATTTAAAGAAATAATGATTACAACAAGGAATCTGGTTTGCTAAAGGAACTGATCCTTCGATGGAAACGTTCACTATCTTCAGTGTAGTAATTAAAAGATACAAACACATCAGAGTGCAATTAGCTTGCAACACTGGAGTTAAAACCGGCACTCAATATGGTCCTTCGAGCCGGATATCGTTTTACACCAATCAAACAAATCTGCTGGTTTATATCGTCAACATTTCACTGTGAAAACTTAGGTGGAGTGAGCTTGAAGTGAATCGAAATAAGAAATTTTATTGTTTTTTTTTTTTTTTAATTTTAATAATGAATTTATTCAATAAGTAGTTGGCACACAAGATTGGCAGTTCACTTCAAGTTTTTAACGATGTAAGTTTTCACGATGAGAAGAGGACGCCACGTCAGAAAATCATCAGTACACGAGACCGACCCCACCCCTCCTCAAGCTCCTGGTGCGAAGGAACACCAGGCCGCAACACAGTACGGTTTCATACCCAAACAAATGTTCCCTTACCCAGGTGCTCGAGGTCAGCGGCACCAAGGCCGTGGTCCAGGTGTTCGAGGGTACCTCAGGTATCGACGCCAAGAACACTCTCTGCGAGTTCACCGGCGACATCCTGCGTACTCCCGTGTCTGAAGACATGTTGGGTAAGTAGAAGAGTCTTTCTTTGTTGGTAGTACTGCAGAAGTTCCTTGTCGACCTTGTTTATTAAACTAGCAGCACACCGCGGTTTCACCCGCGTTGTTCCCGTTCCCGTGGCAATACGGGGATAAAATCCTATGACACTCCACAATAACGTAGCTTTCTATTGGTGAAATAATTTTGAAAATCGGTTCAGTTGATCCAGAGATTACCCCTTACAACGTCACAAACGTTACTTTATAATATTAAGTATAGATTGATAAATGATTAATTCTAAGTCGAACTTGTAGTCATTCCTGCAGGCTGATCTTTTTAGATGAATTTCTTTGCTGGATGAAAGACAATCGTTTCATCTAGCTTCATTGCCTTTTATTGTGATCGCCACTATTTAGTCTGGCGTAACCTACAAGGTACCTAGTGTTCTAGGTGATAATCAAAATTATACACAGTATTCGGTCAGCCATCTTGTGCTGTTGCAAATCATCAAGTTAAAGGATTCGATAAAAAGTTACACACACACTACTACTACTACTTACACTAGCACTAGTAGGTACACTAGTGCACTAGTTTTGTGAATAATCGTCATTCATTATCATGTCGTTGTTAAATAAGAACCTAAGCCTCCGGGACTATAAATGATATTTATTTTGTAAGTAGGTTGTAAAAAACACTTTTACACGTCAATCTTTTTTGGCTGTTATAAACTAGATCAGGGGGCGTACCATGTTTCCCTGACTACCCTGAGAAGAAACACCGAAACAAACTCAGAGGTCAAGGTCTCTTTTGAAGTCCATACAATTGTACTGGTCAAATCATATGAGAACCATGTGTAGGTAACCAAAGCCGGAACATAAGCTCTTATGGAAATTTCATATACTTATGGTTATCTTTGATTTTGATAAATTATCGGATTTTCCTTTTAAAAGCATACACCGAAGTAAACCTCCAATCAACTGATTCTTAGGCAGATAAAATGTTACCACCAATTTAATAAAGAAATACCAAACGTTAATATTAAATACTCCTCACATAAAATCTAAAAAATAACCTCCTGTTTCTACATATACATGTTCGAGGCGTTACAAAAAAACGCAAGTCAAGTTATGGCGATTGGCTCGAAACTTTATTCAACCAACCCACGATTTGTCACACTCTATTCACTTAATTCTTTATGGTGATTAAAAAGTTCACGTACAGAAGTGAGCTTAACTCAAAAACACACACACACACAGTAGTCACATTAGTTTAGATATAATTTTCTTTCAAGGAACTGCGCCTTCATGAAATGATCACACTTTATCAGGTGATTACTATCAAGTGTGTGCTTTGTTACGTAATGCAGTTGTCGCCATGTTCTTCTATCGCACGTGATAATTCTTTAAACTGGGTTTTTCTTGACTATTTTATTGTTGTTTGTCTTCTACGTAGCTAATGTAGCTATTTACAATTATTCAATTGTCTTAATCTAATTTCATACCCAAAAAAAATCCCTTTCACAAGCAGTCGAGTAAAATCACGGACAATAGGGTAGTTAACTAAAAAAACTAATTAGTCCGTTGGATACATTTCCAAAAAATATTGGACACGGTATTTTTTCTTTTTTCACGTAAACAAAAAATGAAGACGATACAGTGCGTTGAAAACTCGTGTGACGTCACTACTCGCTACAATTTTTACCCAGCCGTGACGTAACAAGCCCCCACTCCTGATCTTTGATGCTTTGTATCTTCGTCAGTTTTTATAGATTTGATAAAGGAAAAAATACGTGTCCAATATTTTTCTATAATCTAACAGACGGACTAAACATAATCATATATTTTTTACTCAGGAGACATCCCTATTACTTCGACCCAAAACTTCCCAAGATAACTGTGTCGAAAACATCCTTGGTGTCATCATGTCAAGTAAAATCTATTATTTTTTCCACCAGGTCGTGTATTCAACGGATCTGGCAAGCCCATCGACAAGGGACCCCCCATCCTGGCTGAGGCCTTCTTGGACATCCAGGGGCAGCCCATCAACCCCTGGTCTCGTATCTACCCCGAGGAGATGATCCAGACTGGTAAGCACTTGATTATGATGAAAATGAAGATTGATTTATTTGCAACGTGGTCGGGGCTGACGGGCTGACCATAAATGAGATGGCCGGATAAAATGGTGGAAGCGCGGGTTTGTGAAAGATAAACGAAGTAAATAATAAATTTATAAATAAATTGTTTTATTGGACAAAAAATTTTGTACAATCAAACACTTACAAACAACTTTTATGCAACAAAAGCGAAGACATATTGGAGAATCACATCATTAGTATTTGTATTGAATTCTGGTAAAGCAGTGGGGCATAAAAAACTCGTAAAACTATTAAATTTTCTCTTGGTTTGATACTGGCCACGCTTCTCCAACAGAAGCACAATGTCTACTACCTTACTACATGCCTCACAGTTAGGACATGTGATATGGACACATGGAAATACTCAGATTTCAATCCGGGTGCCATTACTACTCACCATCCAACAATTGAAACACGGTAGCAGTTGTGACAAGACTGGCGTATATTTAAAAAAGTTACAAGTCATATAACATTACCACAGAGTAAACACGAGCATTGCCATATCGCACCTAATAAAGCAAGTAGTACACATGTTGTTATTTCGATAACTCATAACACCTCCACTTATCGAAATAATCCAAACATGGTAAAAAAAAATAATTTATATAGAACTTGTATATTATATTAAACTAAGTAGTTACACAACTCTATCTACTATTTAATGTACACAACAAAAAAAAAAGGTAAACATCAAACAATGTTTTGCATGCCTAATTGTTTAACAAATTGGTTGTGTTTATTACTACTTAAACCTTTGGTTAAAAGGTCTGCTGGCATTTCAGAAGTTGACAGATAAACTATTTTAACAATATTATCAGCAACAGCCTCTCTTACAAAATGGTGACGAATGTCAATATGTTTTGTTCTCCTGTCGAACAAAGGGTTCTCTGTCAATTTCTGAGCACCTTGATTGTCGTTGTACAGGATAATTGTATAATTACAGCCAGCAATTTCATACATTAAGCTTTTTAAATAAATTGCCTCCTTACAGGCTTCTGATATTGCCATGTATTCACTTTCTGTGCTTGACAGTGCGGAAGCGTACTGGGCCCATAACCAATTGAAACACGGTAGCAGTTGTGACAAGACTGGCGTATATTTAAAAAAGTTACAAGTCATATAACATTACCACAGAGTAAACACGAGCATTGCCATATCGCACCTAATAAAGCAAGTAGTACACATGTTGTTATTTCGATAACTCATAACACCAACCATTAGGTTCATAACGACAACTTCCCAAAATGGTGGTGGTGGTGGTGGTTAAATTGGACGAAATATGAAATAAACATTTAGTGAATTACCATTTTGGAAAGTGGATGTTTTGGGAGGGTGAACATTTTGGGAAATTGACGTTATGAACTTAAAGGCTCACCATGTACTCAAGGTAAGCCGTCTCTTTTTAAAGCCGAAATTGCTATATTCACGGCCAGTTTTCTTATTGCAAGTAAATAACGTTGCGGTGTTCCAGGTATCTCCGCTATCGACGTGATGAACTCCATCGCCCGTGGTCAGAAGATCCCCATCTTCTCGGCCGCCGGTCTGCCCCACAACGAAATTGCCGCCCAGATCTGTAGACAGGCTGGTCTTGTCAAGGTGAGAAACATTTCTATGTTATTTAAACATATTACAAAGATGCACACAAATATATTACGAACTAGCAGCGCCCCGCGGTTGCACCCGCGTTGTTCCCGTTCCCGTGGCAATACGAGGATAAAATATAGCCTATGACGCTCCACAATAACGTAGCTTTCTATTGGTGAAATAATTTTGAAAATCGGTTCAGTAGATCCAGAGATTACACCTTACAACATCACAAACTCACAAACGTTACCTCTTTATAATATTAGTATAGATTCACACAAGTATAAAGAAGTTTAACAGACGACGAGTTCACGGGAACGGGAACAACGCGGGTGAAACCGCAGGGTGCTGCTAGTATGATATAAGAATGGACAAAATATAAATTACTCAGTGTGTTAGCTAATTCGGATTGAAAATATAAATGTACCGCTTATATCAACTGTCACATATTTTTATCTCCAAAAGTAATGCCACCTACATTTTCCCTCACCAGATGTCCGGCAAATCCGTGATAGATGACCACGAGGACAACTTCGCCATCGTGTTCGCCGCCATGGGTGTGAACATGGAGACTGCTCGGTTCTTCAAGCAGGACTTCGAAGAGAACGGCTCCATGGAGAACGTGTGCCTGTTCTTGAACTTGGCCAACGACCCCACCATCGAGAGAATCATCACCCCGCGTCTGGCGCTGACTGCCGCCGAGTTCTTGGCTTACCAGTGTGAGGTAAGGGGGGTGTTTATTTATTTTATGGGTATTTGATTTGTTAATGGCTTGGGAAAAGTATTCCTGGAAAAAATTGGGGAGGTCTTGGCCAAACTTTCAAAGTGGGATGTCAAAGATGGTCCTCCACTCCAATCAATAAGTCCTGTGTTTTTTTAGGAGAACAAACATTATCAAATCTTAATGGATTAGGAAGTTGATCCACTCCCAAACATGAATAAACAATCTTTAGTTCTTGCAAGTCAATTCAATAGTAATCTAAATTAATAGTTTCCTTTGTAAAAATAATATTATTCTATTTAGTCCGTCAGTTAGATTTAAAAAATATTGGACGCGAATTTTTTCCTTTATAAAATCTATAAAAATTGACGAAGATAAAAAGCATTAAACATCAGGAGAGGGGCTTATCACGCCACGTCGAGGTACAAATTTTAGCACGAGTTTTCAACGCATCGTATGGTCTTAGTGTTTGTTTGCGTGAAAAAAGAAAAAATACGTGTCCAATATTTTTAAGGTAATCTGTCTGACAGCCTAATTCGATTTTTCTAGTCAACTCTGTACACACCTGCATTCATTCCTGCTTTTAAAGACTAAGTAGTTTGTTACTAACAAACTGACTTTTGGTACCTTTACCAGTGTCTCAAATGATATTTAGTAAAAGTAGGAGCTTATTATCATATGATCACTTTCTAGAAGAGAAAAGTAGATTTTGTGGTTATGAAGTGTAGTGTAAAGTAAGAATTAGTTTTTAGAAATGAAAGGGGGGACAGCCAGTAAAGAGATTGATTGTTTATGTCGCGTATACCGAATCATTTGAAGTTCTATGCCGCATGTGTTTTGCCATATACATATCTCTATACACTGACATCCGAATAGTCACCCATTTTGTATCCATATTGAATGTATGTATCAGTATTATTAATGTATGTCGTGTGTACAGAAACACGTGCTGGTCATCCTGACGGACATGTCGTCGTACGCCGAGGCGCTGCGCGAGGTGTCGGCCGCCCGCGAGGAGGTACCCGGACGTCGTGGTTTCCCAGGTAACTTGGCCATTGTGATTTTATTTCATTGACTCAAGGGATGCACCACACAACTTTGTAACTTTCATTGCTAACATAAAATGTGGCAGCTGTTAGAAACAGAGACTAGTATGCTGCTTCCAAGTTCTGTGACTGGCTACATCGAGATTTTTTTTGGCTTTTTGATACTAGCAATGCACCGCGGTTAAACCCGCGTAGTTCCCGTTCCCGTGGGAATACGGGGATAAAATATAGCCTATGTTACTCAAGGTGAAAGTAGCTTTCTGATGGTGAAAGAATTTTTGAAATGGGTCCAGTAGTTTTTAAGTTTTTGTTACATACAAAATCTTTCCTCTTTTTATTTTAGTATAGATTACTCAAGGAGGATAATGATGTGTCGTGTTGAAGTGGGTGTGCACTACAAAACGAGAATACCACACTTTGTATGGTCTTGCTCAATGTTTCGTTAATTACAGTCATAGAGTCCACCAACTTTACACTTATGAGGACTTATCCAAAACAGTCATGTCCTGCCTGTTTGCTCTGACTGCTGAACGGATTTGAATGAACCGTGACACACAGGTAGACCATATCGTACAGGACATAAGATTCTTCTATCCCGGAAGTATGTTTCCTTGGAATAATTTTCTCAAGCCGATCCCTAACTAAGTGCTTTGCCCGCAGGTTACATGTACACAGATTTGGCCACCATCTACGAGCGCGCCGGGCGTGTGGAGGGCAGGAACGGCTCCATCACGCAGATCCCCATCCTCACCATGCCCAACGACGACATCACCCATCCCATTCCTGACTTGACGGGTTACATTACTGAGGGACAGGTGAGATCAAGCATTCATACTTGCTAAGAATTGTCTGACCCTACAATATTCAAAGTCAAAAGTCATTTACTCAAATTGAGCTGAGTGCCAGCACTTAAAAAAAAAAGACAGTCGCCCAAAACGCCCCACCTGTCAACGCTTCCTAATGTAGGTTTTGCAAGTGCCAAAGACAGATAGTATGAGATTTTATTTTCCATTTTTGAAAAAGAAAAGCTGTAAATCTTTAGAATTAACATTTTCTGCCATTTCTGCAGAACTTGCGACAGCGACACAAGTATAAATATATACAGTACTGTATGAATTACCATAACAACAATTACATATAATAATTTATGAGTTACATATTATGATGATCATACAAAAGGCCTATTCAAGTTGTTCTTATTGATACTACTCAATAAAATTTGAGTTGATTAAAATAACTAACATTTTAAGTTCCAATTGCCGAATACAAGAAACTGAGCTGAGTATTTCTTATTTACATGCTGACTATTCAAAATTATCTTGTAGATCACTAAACAAATACTAAAGAGAGACATAATAGAGAGGAATATAATGTTGATGGAACATTCCCCTTTGCCTTTGGTTCTCTTCGTTATTCTCCGCCAGCCGTCGCTGTGCTTGGTTGTAGTGGCACTTATTTGATTTTTTGTTTCCCTAATCTAAAACCGTCCTATTTTTACCACGCATATCCTTCCATACAGATCTACGTAGACCGTCAACTGCACAACAGACAGATCTACCCTCCAGTGAACGTGCTGCCTTCCCTGTCTCGTCTCATGAAGTCCGCCATCGGCGAGGGCATGACCCGCAAGGACCACTCTGACGTGTCTAACCAGCTGGTAAGATTATTTTTGTTGAATTATATTTTTTACTGAAATTGAGATGAAACAATAGCGTAAGAGATGACACTCGCTACTATAGGGAACGTGCAGAAACTATACGTGGCAGCAAAGACGCGTCAATGTCAAGTATATTTTACGTATAAGTTTCAAATTTGCAACGCTAAATGGCACAGTCTACTTCGTGCACGTTCCCCTAAACGGACGGTGCAGTAAGTATAGGTGGCAGCACAGGTCAAATATTTACAACGTAAAAGTTTAAGATTTGCAACACTAGATGGCATAGTCTACGCCGTGCACGTTCCCTATAGGGAACGTGCAGAAACTATACGTGGCAGCACAGACGCGTCAATGTCAAGTATATTTTACGTATAAGTTTCAAATTTGCAACGCTAGATGGCACAGTCTACTTCGTGCACGTTCCCCTAAATGGAGGGTTCCGGTAGTAGTGGTAGCACAGGTCAAATATTTACAACGTAAAAGTTTCAGATTTGCTACACTAGACGGCATAGTCTACGCCGTGCCCTTTCCGTAGGTCCTCTGCGATCGTTACGCTTTAAACAGGCAATCATGGTAAAGACCAACAGATCTAGTATAAAGGTAAAGAGGATCTTCCGACCGTGGGTGTTGTGTCTGCTGGACCACTGCCCGGTGGTTGTTATCGAGTGGTTGCACCCGTTCAAATCGTGCGGAGAACTCTGATACCGCGATCTGTAGGATTTATGTGGCCATTGAATGCGTCAGCAGTTCGTAGTCCGAATGTGACATTAAAAAAAATGAAAACAAATGTCATTTCTTCAAACTAGGCTGAGAGCCAGCACTTTTTGAACGTCAAATTTTACATAAAGACAGTCCCTCAAATCGCCCACCGGTCAGCACTTCCTAGTGTTTTAGATGGGAAGAAGGTATATACGCATATAGACGCCGCTGCAAGAAAGTCCAATACTGGTTACAATTTTCTAAAGAAACACGTAAACTAACATCTGTCTTCCCTTGCAGTACGCTTGCTACGCCATCGGTAAGGACGTGCAGGCCATGAAGGCCGTGGTGGGAGAGGAGGCGCTGACGCCCGACGATCTGCTCTACCTCGAGTTCCTCACCAAGTTCGAGAGGAACTTCATCTCTCAGGTAAATTAACTTCATGTTGCAGAGAGAAATGGAAGGAATTTTGAGAGATATTTGCCCTGGAGGTTAACAAAAACCATCCCAGAAAATTAATGAAGTCCAATCTAATTAACACTTAAATTTTTTAATTAATTGGCAGCATAAATGGCCAGGTCTAGAAGACTGCATAGTTCTTCACGGAAAAACTGATAAGGCTATCCTAGAGTTGCATGATGAGCTAGCTCAACTTTCTGCCACGGTTAAATGTAGCCTAGGTAGTAGTAGCATTAGGAGACAGCTTGGTTGCTATGTCAGCTCAATCTAGATGATTGTGTAATTTTATGTAAATATCTAAGAAATGAATATACTCAATTTAACGAAATTTGGTATGACAGTTTGCGCAGAATTTCGACTTATTTTAAATCTAAAGTAAATCTTTGTTGATAGATAATCTCTTGTATAAGGTGACTTTAAATGTTTTTAGCAATCTTCTAGGTCGTACTACGAATTAAAAATTAACAAGACGTCCTGTTGTGAAAGTTTTCAATTAGTCTTGATTTATATATCAATATGCGTGTAATTTCCAGGGTAACTACGAGAACCGCACAGTGTTCGAGTCGCTGGACATCGGCTGGCAGCTGCTGCGTATCTTCCCCAAGGAGATGCTCAAGCGTATCCCTGCCTCCATCCTCGCCGAGTTCTACCCGAGGGACTCGCGCCACTAGGCGGCGCTGCGGAGCTAGCTGCGCGGCTCGCGGTACTGGACTTAGACATCACGACACCGTAACATCAAGCAATACTCTGCGATGCCACTAAATTGCTGAGCAAGCTAATCAATTAGGTAATTACATGAGCAATTCGGGGCATTAAAAACTAAGGATTGCTTCAGTCTCCAGTAACCGTAGCCAGGCTGAAAAATATGCCCATATATGTGCAACGATCACCAAGCCAGATATATCTAAGGAATGAGACCCCAAGCTAGCACTCCGAACATGATATTCTTGTAAGATAAAATACTGTTTAATAGTAAGTTGTTAATAGTTTATTATAATGTATTACATACATGTATTATGATCATGTGCAAAATTATATAAACGCGTTTAAATCGTAAGTAACAGCCATTGCATTGCTGGACACGACCGATATGTGTATATATTTTCATTGTTGATATCTTAGAATGTACTGAGCAGTTAAATTATTGTTTTTGAATAGATGCCATTTAATTGTCTTTATTTTATTTTGGTGCTTTGAACACAGTATAAACGATATCTAAAGTTAAAAAATAAAAATATTTTTTTGTGCACAAATTGTTGACATGTGTTCAAATTATATGTAATAATCGAAATCTGTTGTAAATCAAGATGTTAGTATTTATTGTGTGATATTGCTTGAACTTCCTCCGTTTGTGATGTGACAAATGTTTATGTAAATAAAACAATAGCCCAGTAACGACACGTTACATTCCAAATTAAGTTTTCCTGTTCACTCCAGCTAGGTTCTGTATTCAGCTAATTAAAGTGAATTAGGATACTGTTGTTTTCAATGGAAATAAAAATATAGAAAGTTAAAATTGTTTGTTTCTCTACACTTCTATAACGTCTGTTTTGGATGATATTTGCGTGAGGAAATAAGAGCGGGGGCACATGATGCGTTGCGTGTGCCCGTGCTCTAAGCAAAATACTGGGACCTTGTTTAGTGTTATTAGGGGTTGGCTTACTACCTTTTTACATTGTCCCTTGTCAACCGTGACGTTATAATACACTCCCGTTTCTCACACAATCCATGGTCAAACATGCTCAAGTTAAATCCTTGCATGTGAATTTCTCTTCTATTTCAACTGATTCAGTTCGATCTTAACAGAATCGACTGTTCCTACTGCTGTGGCAATTAGCGACAATTTTTTTGTGTTTTCAGAATGAAAATCCCTGATGGTGGCTCTGCCAGAGTCAGTGACACGCACCAGGCCTCCTCTCTGTAGTTAGCCTTAAATCCACTACTCTGGCTCAGTGCAGGAATCTCACAGAGAAGAGAGAAGAATAATATGAATTAATAATGATAAAACATAATAGATGAGAAGTGGTTAGAATGTATCTGAGATGTCTCTAGCAACTATCTGCAACCAAACAAAAAAATGTGTTTTAAACTGTAAATATTAATTTTAAGCCATCAATATGTTTCAGTTTTGATCCTGAATAATTTTTGCATCCAACTACAGCGCACTTTATTGTAAAAACAACAATTAATGGATAGCTCCTAAGGGGGCGTTCAAGTATTACGTAACGCAATTTGGGGGGAGGGGATGTCTCTTAAAACGTTACGATGCGTTACAACCTTACAGGGGCGAGACCCCGGTCTTTCTTACAACACGTTACGTAACATTGTTTATTTTAAAATAAAAAATTAGGGAATCAAAACTCCCAAATTGGCAACCCTTTTCATTTACGTTTTACGGGGAATCCCTCGATTGTATTAGTCTGGTCGTCATTTTTAATTTGTTCTCATTTATGTCGATTAAAACTATACCAAAGATAATAACTTCTATAACATAACTTTTTGCGACTTTAGGGTAAAAATGGTAACTTGAGTGTTACGTAACGTTTAGAGAGGGGGAGGGGGGGGGGTACAGAAAAACGTTACGGTGTGTTACAAGGGGAGGAGGGGGGGGGCAAAAATCTTTAAAAATTGCGTTACGTAATACTTGAACGCTCCCTAAGCTGACACGTTGATATGTTTATAAAACTGCAGAATAGTATTAAATATTACTGTTTAGTGTGCGACTGAAAGACAAACAAATCTAGGGATGTCTAGTAAAATCGTTCTCTTAGACAACACAATCATGTGCCAAAATAGTTCATAGTTTAACAGCACCAAGTAGGTACCTACACAAGTAAACCCTATTTTCGGTAAAGTTGGGCGAATCAAAGAAATGACATTTTCTTTAATAATTTTAAGTGTTTAATTTAATGCCCTGTAAATTATGAACAGGGTCATGCTTACAAAAACTTACTTATACACATTTTAAAATTACAGATATAAAACAAAATTACTTTTAGGAAATAAAAATAAAACAAAGGTACTGTAATTAATAAGTAAAAAAAATAGAACCTACCTAGCATTATAAAATGTATCAATTAGAACATAACATAACACAACAAGTATGAAATATCTAGAATCAGTATTAGAGAATTATCTTAGGTATTAACTACAACTTCTAAAGGTCAGTCTCTTTGAATAGAACCTTAAAAATCTTTATAAAATTATTTTCGCTTGATCTTTTTCTCTTGTTCAACTCTTTTCAAATTTACTCTAAGTTCCTCTTTAGTAATAAACTCCTTAATTTTATCATCTCTTTCAAAGTTTACCTTATTCTCACCCTTAATTCGATCAACACGGTTGACGTACTTTTGACTGACTTCAACAAATTGTTTTACTGTCACGCCCTTGATGACACTCTGATACTTCACAAATACTTCCTCAATTTCGCTACAAACATTCGAAGGGAAAATGGTCACTAAATCATCCTTGAATTTTTTCTTTTTCAAAATATATTCCGTATATTCTTCTATGCTAGGAAACTTATCGTTGTCATTAACACAGTGTTGATATAAATTATATAATGACAGAATTTTGCTAAATTCAAACTGATTAATTGGTTCATATGTCAGTACAGTCTTTCCTTCAATATTATTGGCTACAACTTGATTAGCAATATTGTACAATTTGCTATAGAAAGATTCATTTTGATCGACCATGAAAAAGGGGCGGAATGTATTTTCGCAAATATCAACCACTGAATCACCGGTGCGATGCAGGAAGTGTACGTAATCCTCTAGATTGACTTCCTCCTTGATCACGTCGTCTCGGAGCATTTCTTTGTGATTCAACTTTAGATAATTAAGCTTTTTCACATTCGCCGAATTTTCAATATCACTGACTAGAAAACCGTTTACTCTTTTGAAAATCTTCTCTACCATATACAGAACCTTGTCTCTCCGCGATGGGATTTTCTTCAGAATCATCACATGCCTCATTAAATCCTTTCGCTTGTTGATGATGTCCAAGTCTAACTTGAAGTTCAAATAGCTTAAGATTTCGACCATGGCATGTGCGATGCCGTAATACATTCTCAAACGCTCGTGAGCAAAATGTTCAGGATCGTCTTTGAAGATGATGGTAGACATTTCGACGCAGTACCACAGCGCAGTAGGTAAGGAAGAGTTCACTTGAGGATCTAATGGTAGCGATGTCAGTCCAATCCTACACTTTGTTGTACTAACGCGCCTCAACGCATACTTTTTGAACTGTGCAACTACGTTTTCGTCCATCCATTGTTTCTTCTCACAAATTTTCCATAACACGAAGTAAAACAAGCCGATGTTGTATTTCACTTTTTTGGATTCAAAGTACGTGGCAGACAAAATGTAATCGTTGTATCTGTCGAAGTCATCAGTATCCACCAGCACTAGTCCGCCATGGAATGGTCGCCGAGTTCGAGGCTCTAACTTTGTGTCTTGCTCTAATAACTGTTTGTAAACAGTTAAGGTATAGAAGTAACCCAATGAGTCATTGAGATCAGGATCCTCTAACAAAAACAATGGACATTCCATCACGGAATTGAATTTTGAGAAGGATGCCGTCGAATTCGGTGACCGGAAAATAAGTTTATCTAGCAGATTCAATTCTGTGCATAAGATCACAGGAATGCCTTTCTCGTCAGCCAAAATGATGTCAGGAAACTCGATTTCTTGGTCTGGTGTGAAATTGATATCCTCGATCGGCTCTTCAGTGACTTCATTGCTGAATGTGTTTTCGAACTTCAAAGCGTCGAAGCCATAAGACTTTTTTTCACTGACGATGTAGTTAATCAAAGTAGTAATAGACTTCTCGATGTCTACCTTCAAATCGTATGATGGATTGCTGAAACTCTTGTACCAGTTTGTATTCTTAAATTCACGAATAAATGTTTCTTTATCGGTCGTATCAGGAAAATATTCAGTGGACACATAGTTCAAGCGATTCTTCAACTGCTTCAGCTTTTCAATTTCGGCGAGGGACTTAGAATTATTCTTCCGTAAAGTTAGGAACTTGAATTTAATGTAAGACTTCAGACTTTCTTTTTCGGTAGCAAAGTTGTCGACGGTGATTTGATCGTAGTCAAACTCCTTAGAAATATCGGTTTCATCGAATAATTCGTTGTTGCGGTAAATTGTGCATTGGCTCTTGATGAACGACATAGCAACCGATAAGTCAATGCAGTTCAAGTCTTCATTCAGCGCGTGGAACACAACCTTTTCATAATTAATATTTTCATTAAGTGCTAAACATTTGTCAAAGCTCCGTCTATTGATCTGACCGTCGGTAATGATGTACAGCAATTTAATTTTGTCTTCATTTGTATCAATATTTCGGTTTACCCATTCAATAATAGTCTCAGGTAAAGTATCTCTGCTTCTGCCATTTTGTTCCCAGTACGCTTCACGAGCCTTGGTTTCGTTGACTTCCTCACACTCGTTTCCCCAGTGTAAATAAACAATTTTTGATTTTTCATCTGCGAAAGCACTATTTATTTGATCCACGTCTTTTTTAAACTGTTCGAGTGTTGTTAGTCCATGTCTGTGATAATACATCACTCCATCGGTTGAGATGGAATAATCTTT
This sequence comes from Hecatera dysodea, assembly GCA_905332915.2. Classification (NCBI taxonomy): domain Eukaryota; kingdom Metazoa; phylum Arthropoda; class Insecta; order Lepidoptera; family Noctuidae; genus Hecatera; species Hecatera dysodea. The sequence goes on along the minus strand of HG995310.1, from coordinate 13,823,559 downwards.
CGCGTAAATGTAATAATTAACCATTTTGAACACTGAATATAGTTTGGTAAACAATCAACTTTAACAAAGTGACACAGAACACTCGACTCTTGGGCGAGAGGAGTGAAGTGTACAGTCGACAGTCGGATACTGAGAAATATACCGCAAATTCTGGCTTTTAAGCCCTCCAAACTCGGAAAGTACCTAACGGAATAAGGGGATTCCGCGAATCTGCGTCGTTCACTTCAGTCAATCAGTTTGGCTTGATGGCGGCGGCTGATGCGGCGTTATCTTTTCAGACCGGGTGAACCAGAAAGGGGGATAGATGACAAAAAGAAGATACTATTATTACCTATAATAAAAGTAAAATATATAATTTGTGAAGTGAAGTGTTCACATTCGACAAGTACAGGTGTTGTGGTAATTATTATATAACAATCATTAAAAACAAAAAATACTCTACCTACTTACCCATCAATAACAGAAAACGGAATAATAGGGTATTTGACTAAAAAAATCAAATAATTCCATCAGATAGATTTCCAGAAACTATTGGGCACAATTTTTTTTTTTTTTCACTTAAACAAAAAACGAAGACGATACAGTGTGACGAAACTTCTCGTGACGTCTCAATCCCCATCCTGATTTTTATGGTTTTTGCCTTCGCCAATTTTTATAAATTTAATACTTAAAGCATAAAATACTTTTTGATAATTTAAATTTTAACTGATGAACTAAATAGAATCAAAATTATATTTACTTAGGAAACTTTCCTATTCTCGCCCTTGTTTCAAAACTGGACTTGTCTCTTAAAAACCCTACTGCTGCCAGTCTGCCAAGTGCATCATCATCATAAATCAGCCTTTTAACGTTCCCACTGCTGGGACATGGGAGAGGGAATGGGCCGTAATCCAGCACGCGGGCCCAGTGCGGGTTGGTGAATGTCACATGTCTTCGAATTTTTGGTTCTAGGACATGCCGGTTTCCTCACGATGTTTTCCTTTTGAGAGCAGTGGTGGTGATATTAATTACACAAAGTAATGCGCCTGGCTGGGTTTGAACCCGCGACCTACAATTTGAAAGTCGGGGCCGTTACCACTTGGCCACCACTGCTATAGCCATCTGTATCGGACCAACCAACTGTATCGGACTTATTGAAAGCAAATTGTTTGAAACTTTTTAGTTCTTTGTTATTAATAATAAATTCTTTATTTGTCGGACATCAAGATCCAAGAGGTTATTGCGGTCGGGTTTTTCGATACAAGTCAAATTTTGATTTCGTACATTGTAATGAACAAACACTTACATAAACATTACTCTCCTTTGACAATTAAAAGAGGACTATTTTCACGTTACATTTACTAATGTCATATCTACATACTGTCGCTAATGATCGATCCATCATGCCATGATTTAATTATAGCGCTTCGGTCTCTTCGACTAAATGCAAATTCAGACATTAATACCTACGCAAAGTATGATTTTAAACTTCAGTTTGAACTGACAGAAAAACTGATCTTGTATGTTGGATTGAGGAAAATACCTACGTCGGCCTCTTTCTCAAATAAACATGCGTGAGTCATAGCATAGGTCAGCCTTTAGTGCTTAACGGTTTCTGATGCAATCCGCTAGAGGGCGCTAGCAAGTAATCAGTAACGCTATCAAACAGTCAGTTTTGGTATCGCGACAATTTTCCAGTTATAACTTAGAAAAAAAAATAAGTTGGGAGTTATGGTTTTGGTAGTTCTTTTTATTGAACTATCGGGGGTACTCGTAATGACCAAAATAATGTAGTGTAATGTGAGATAATCTTGCACCATATGAAAAGTGTTTGTATGATGTTTCATTTATTTCATCAGTTGTGCAACTTGTGCAAGTGATGAAATAATTGTGAAACAAACAGCTTGAATAAGATATCGGCATTAAGAGTATTTAACCGACTTCTAAAAAAGGAGGAGGTTCTCAATTCGGATGTTTGTATGTTTTTTTTTTTTTTTTTTTTTTTTTTTATTGTTTGTTCGCGCATAACTCCGTCGCTTGTCAACCGATTTACAAAATTCTTTTTTTGTTGGAAAGGGTATACTTCCCAAATGGTCCCATGAAATTTTATCGAAATCAACCAAGCGGTTTTCGAAAAATCTAAAAAAAATATCTACATTGCCTACATTGACGACCTCTTAGTTTACTCCGCAAAGGAGCAGTACGTTTTTTTTACACCAATGTGATTGGTTCGTTTAGGTGGGGGAGGGGAGGGGGTGTAGGTACCACTAAAAAGTGAAAAATAAAAAAACTTTTTACAATAATTTCGGAAGTCGGTGTGTTCAACAACAAAAAAGCAACCAAAAACACCGAGTTCCGAAATTAAAGTTATTTTATACTTTTTGGTTTTTTTGTTTAGAAGTCGGTTTTATTTTTTGTAAAAAGTTTTTTTTTGATGAAAACATTGCATGTGTTTAGTGGACGCTTGTATTGGATTACCAATTTTTGCAACCATTTGAAATTAAAAGTTAGACACATCGGTAAAGTAAATAGCTAGAAAGGTGCGAACAGTCAGCAAAAAAAAATTACTTGAAACGACTTAATATTTCATGTACCGATGTAGGTAATAGGGAATTCCAAACCCGACTTTTTAATGAGTGCTCATTAAGCGTTTAATAAACCAAAGTATTCCTTATTTACTAAAATTAGTCGGTACCTAATATAACAACGACCATATATCAGTCATTGTATGATAATGATCGTCGTATCTATATATAGGTACCTACATAACTATATAGGAGGTACTTGAAACTGTGGACTCGGCAGTTGTTTTTGGGAATAACTGTTGATTCCAAACTACAATGGGGTACTACAACTACAATATCAAGTTTATCGGTAAGACTCAGCTCTGCCACATACGCTGTCAGGAAAGTGAGACAGTATACTGATGTTGAGACAGCAAGGTTAGTGTAGGTATTTTAGTTATTTCCATAGCGTTATGTCCTACGGTATTCTATTGTGGGGAAAAGCTGCTGATTTAAAAAATATATTTGTCTTACAAAAACGTGCTGTGCGAGCAATATATCAGCTAGGGCCTAGAGTTTCATTAAGATAACTTTTTAAAGACATTGGGATTCACACAATGGCATCTCAATTCATGTTTGCAAATATTCTATATATAAGGCAAAATATACATTTATACAGGAAAACGAGCGACATACATCCACCAATTTTAACCCCAGAAACAAGCACAAGCTACATGCTCCTTTCCACCGACTTCGTAAGGTTCATGACTCATTTTTGGGGCTCGGTATCCGTTTTTACAATAAACTTCCACTTACTTTTCTTAACCTGCTTTTTAACTCATTAAAGCTAACGTTAAAACGCAACAGACATATGTGTTGCTGGGGAGTGCGCCTCATCTTCTTCCCAGCTAAAACAATAGGAAGTTGTGGCGGGTTTTGGGGGACTGTCTTTATGTAAAATTTGACGTTCAAAAAGTGCTGTCTCTCAGCCTAGTTTGAATAAATGACTTTTGATTTGATTTGATTCATATATAAAACACTACTGATTGACTGACAGACAACGCACAGCCGAAACTACTGGTTGTAGAAAGCTGAAAGGAGAATGCCCACGGCACTATGGACAAATGTACTGAATTCAATATTGTTGTGTCTTCATCAAATCATCTTTAAAATACTTGATAGCATGTCTAAATACTACCTCAAAAGATTTATTATAAACTACAATGGCATTTCCGAGATATTTACAAAAATAAAATTACTATTTTGAGGTTATGTTCGACCAATAGTTAGTTGAAAAAAGCTATTTAAAAGGGTCTGAATGGGTTTACGGGTGAGCATGGTGTCTTTGAAGCATATTTGTATAAAATCTGTAACGGTTTAGCTATGTCAGGTGGCCAGTTACTGGTGGCCACCTGTGTCTACCTCACCATGTCTTACTGATTTAGATTTTGCGTATTTTTAAATCTTATGCCCACGTTTCATGAAATTGCAAAGCATGGAAGAAGTCATTAAGATAGTCATACGCTCAGTGTTATATCTAGACCCTCCTCAAATCATAGATACCACATCTAGGGTATCATTAAATGGACTTTGTAAGTAAAGAGGGAAGGAAAACCACACATCACTAAATACATTAAATAAAAGAATGGGCATGGATTGTACTTTTGTCCTCTAAGATTTGTTATATGGTACGTAAACATAAAGCGCAGTTCCTAACTTAAAAAAACATACTGCGTTAAAAAGACAATGTGCATTCTTACCGATGTTGGTGAGATCTTGACTCGTAAAATACCCATGATGTTATTTGGAATCTTCGACAACATGTATCTGCGCCTAAGTGGCGTTAATCTCAAAGAGCAGCTAAGACATTGCATCACAGTCGCATTCGCCATGATTACAACTCAAAAAGTAAAGCCTTTAATAATAAACAACACACACGGTGCAGCGGCGTTAAAAGTATTGTGGCGAACGCAACATTCCACATTTGGTTTCTGTTGGCAACACTGCTAATTAACTGACAGACGGTTTTTCCCGCTAAGCTTGATCAGGTCAGATGGGAATTGAAGAAATATTAAGGACTAAAAGTTTCTCCCGTGTTGTGAGTCGTACCTGCATTGTAATCTAAGTACCTATGCAATAAGTGATACACAATAAACTGTATAAAGAACGAGTCGGTGTGTTTTGTTTTATTGAACCTCCGACCCGTCATTGGTGACCCCGACGTGATATTGTGAAAAAAACAAGTTGCTGAGTAGGTACCGTTACCCTGCGTTATATACAGGGGTGGAATGCGAAGCCCCCCTCGTAAGTCGACGAGTGTTTACCAGTGAACGTGTTCGCATATTCCCTGCGACGACGGCTGGGCTACCCGACACGCCGAGGTGTACCTGACTACCTACATGTTCAGTTGACGCAACCTGCTACACTGCAAGTTCGACTCGCCCGCAGACTGGTATTCACATGCTGCAAGTACCCTGTCTTAGTTCCAGCATAAGAGAAACAACTGACCAAGGACATATTTCAGTGGTAACATAACCCACGGGTCTGGTGAGCAAACATTCATTGTAACTTTCTGCAAGTTTTGTGTGACAACTACCACAACTTTTTCAACGGGATTCCTGGTATTGCATGGTGTTTTGACTTTTACCCATACCTATAATAACCATCAAAGTGATTCAAGTTACAAAAAGTGCATGAGTGTTATACTATCTTCATAGACCAAGCAACAGGCATACTTATTTAGCTACCTACTAACAAGTTTTAGCATGAGTGTGTCCGCCGCTTCACATAATTATATTTAGAGCTTAGTTAACACATTGGTTTGATTGTTTGCGGTCAGATTTAAAATTGTTTACAACAACCTACTCTCATAATCTTACAATACTTGCTACTAATTATTTTATGTCACTAATTAAATTAAATTTTGTGTTGGTTTATAAATAATTTATTTATTGAAGAACTGTTTTATGTAAAGTTAATGTTGTAAACAGTATATTTATTAAACAACCAATATTAAAAATAACAGAGTAGGTATTAGTTACCATTTCAAAACCAGTTTGGGTGCTTACATACTAGAGATGAGACGTATATACTGGTAGAGGTATATATACCAAGTATGTGCTTCCCAGTACATAGACCGGGTACGGACCGAAATACTGGGTAAATACCTTGAAGGTATGACGTCAGACGCATAGTACGATACGAACCGCTACCACAAGGTAGCGCCCAGTTTTATCGGTAGTTCGGTACGCCGAAGCAACCCGAAGCTACCCGACAGCTTACGAAGGGACCCGAAACGTCATTCGTGCTTTATGAACATTCGGTTGATTTAATTTAGTTAGACAAAATGGGTACTTATTTTTACGTGCATAAGGAACATAATAGCATAATTACATTTTTTGTCCAACAAAAAAAAAAACAAAAAACCTGACAAAACTAAAAAAAATATTGCAAATTAAAATTACGGTTGAAATTAATTGATTTGAAATATTTTAACTACGCCGGCTAGTTAGTCAGTTTAAATATAATTAATGTTATTTTGCATTAATTTATATAGAAATAACTAGAATTCATTAAAATAACCATCGTCATACTCTTAGCCGACAGTCCTAAGCCTGGTAAAGTAGGAAGGAAAGATTTCATATCTCATAATGCATAATTACGTATAGGTACTTGAAACATCGTACCTACATTATATTGGAGGCATACCATACTTATCGCATACGTTTACTTATCGAAATCCTACCACACCCAAATACTTAGAAGTATTTTGATACCTGGTATTTGTACCAGGTATTTAGTGATACCCATACCTTAAAGGCCGGGTATGGAGAATGGCAGGTATATCTCATCTCTATTACATACCTACTGAAAAACATAATTTGTAATGTGTTAGCATTGCAACTTGCAATGTAACACAAGTAGGTAAGGTACTGTCAGGGTAGTCTACTGCACATATTATATAAAGTAAATTTATATACCTACTTACCTAATTTAATTTTTTAATTTCTTTTTACAATACCAGAAATTAATATAATTGTTTGTTTTGTGATTTTTATTATTATAAAAACAAGATTGCATTGAGAAACAATACTACACCTTGATTAAGTTCATATATCATAACTTGTTTGGTTGTTGTGTTCTTGTGTAAACACTGTTTGTCATTAAGTATACTAACTTATTAATTACTAATAATTGCATGGCAGTTATGTTTTGTTTACGGCCGCAGAAGTCCAATGTGGGTTGCTATTAATATTGGATTTCAAATTAACCTCTAATAATTTAATTTGGTTTTCTTGGTTCCTTTATTTATTTATTAAATTTAATTATTGGTTTCAACCATGCAAAACGAAGACAATTCCCTCCAACAGAAGGTCATAGAGCTGGAGCAAAAGCTCGCTCGTTTTCAATCACAACCTCATTCTTCTACAAGTACAAGTGTTGTAGGGGTCTCCGTCAAGCTGCAAATTTTTTTTGTTGAAAAGCCTGTCATTTGGTTTGCACAGGCGGAGGCACAATTTCAAATTGCTGGCATAACCCAGGACGCCACTAAATATGGGCACATACTGTCAGTTTTGGATGCTCGGGTAGCCGAAGAAGTGGAAGACATTATAGCAAGCCCACCTACAGAAGACAGATATGAGTACCTAAAAAAGGAACTAATCAGGCGCTTATCAGATTCCAAGGTCCAGCGCACACGTCAGCTTTTAAGTGAAGAACAACTGGGGGACCGGAAGCCTAGCGCGTTTCTCCGCCATCTACGCTCCTTGGCTGGTACAGTCGGTGATAGCAATTACCTGACCCCCTAAAAATTAAACGAATTTGAACCTTTTGCTTGTTAGCAGTAAGACAACTGGTTCAACGTCTACGATTAATAAAATAGTTATTCGAATTTGATCTTTAACACACAGTGTTAAGGTAGGTATGATCTTGAATATTATTTTAACTTGTAATATAATCCGTAATTTCGCCAACGTTAAATATGTTTCGAGTGGTCTAGTGGTGACTGTAGTGAGCTGACAAATCAAGGTTGTGAGTTCGTAACCAGCGTGATCGACGCGTTTGTTTCTGTTTTGTAAATTTATTTTAAGTTATAAATAATAAATTATAATATTAGCAACAAAAAAAAAACGAGCAGAAATAAAAAACCAAAATGATGGTAAAAACGATTATATTTTATAAAAAAAAAAATTATAAGAATAACATACTTAAATGATATTGATGACGACACGAAGATGATAATATTTACCTACTTACTATTTTACTAATAACGTTGTTAAATGCACTGAGTTTAATGTAGTGAATCAGCATGTTATAATATTTAGAAATATAGGTATGTATTTCTATTTCATAACAATAACATCACCACATTAAATATCATTTAACTAAATAAAACGACATTATACGTTGAAGTTCTACCTACTATATATCAATTTGTTTTGCGAGTAGTTATTTTAGTTATAAGGCTTTGACAAAAAACTAGGTATTTGAAATACTTCGTTAGAAATTATTACAATAGTTAATTTAACACACACATTGACATACGTTAGTATTGTTTGTGACCAACACTGGTTACTCAAGTCATTTATAATATTATGCTTTTAATAGCGAAGTGGAGCACCATTTTTTTCTATTACTTGTTGCAAGCGGTCCCACATACCGCGCACCATATCCAACAACAATCACTTCCTCTCATGAATGGTTTTGGTCCAGGACGATCTTTTTGAATATTAAAACCACACGCCAAACGTTTTAGCCACAATCTGACTGTATTTCTCTGAAACAACACGATAAGCATAATTTTAGTAACGAATAGGTAAACATAATTTATCGATTAAGTTTGCAAAAATACGTTTATCAATTTAGATAATATAAATCAAATTAGACCTATAAATGATCTCAAATTAGACTCATAATGGAACATAGTTAATTTTCTATTATTCTACATTCACCGGCTTTTAAGCCAACTAACGAATTAAGGAATAACTATAATTATAAATGAAGCACTACACTTACCGCTATATTAAGTTTCGTAGCAATCGCTTTAATACCAACATTCTCCTCATGCAAATAGATTATTTTGTATTTTAAATAATCACTCAACTCAACTTGGACATGACGATTAAACTATCAAAACTGATAACAATTAATAAAAAGGAAAAAAGCGTGGATTTTTTACAATATAGTAAGGCAAAGTAAAAATTTTCGCGCGTATTCACTGCTATTTGTGCATAGAATATCTTGTTCAATTTATTCTTCTACCCCATATTCCTAAAGTCATATTTGATCTATAGCAGTTTTGGTTGAATACGCATATTGACGTCTAACTACCCACTTATTAAAATAGGTGAACAGTTATAAATGAATGACCTAATACCAACCTCTTAAAGCTCAAGTTTGCGTATCAAAATTATTTATTGTTTCTGTTCAACGAGTAGTGTTAGTCTGATAGACTCATACATATTGAATAACGCTTAATGTTATGAGCATAGGGTGTAAAATCGAGTAATTTTTAGGGGGGTCAGCTAATTGCTATCACCGACTGTACGTCAGTGGGTGATGAAGGCATCCTTAGGGAATTATGGATGCGCCGCCTCCCACCTGAGGTCCAGAGAATCCTCATGGCTCAAGTGGATCTCCCACTTAACAAGGTTGCGGAAATTGCGGACAGTATAGTGGAGACCTCGCCTGCCCCTTTAGCATCAGTTCACTCTGCTGCCGCATTTGATATTGGCAACATCATGCGCAGCATTGAGGAGTTGACGAGGAAAGTTGATACTCTCACTCGAGACAAAGCAGCAGCCCAGTCTCGACGCTTAATATCAATGGGGCGCGCTCAGTCGCAATCCCGGTCATCGTCTCAATCTAGGGACCAATTATGCTGGTACCACAAAAGATTCCGGGAAAAAGCAAATAAATGTATAAACCCGTGCACCTGGGATTCTATTCAAAAGGGAAACGCCGCGAGCAATCAATAGTGGCGGAAACTGATTGCTCCCTAGGTGGCCGCCGTCTATTTGTCTTGGACTCGGAATCAAAACGTCAGTTTTTGATTGACACTGGCTCCGATATCTGTTGTTTCCCTCGTCAGTTTCTCAAAGGACGTTACAACTCTACTGACTTTGACGTGCGTGCAGCCAACGGTAGCTCAATAAAAACTTACGGCACCACAGCTCTTCGTTTAAATTTAGGTCTTCGCCAAGAGTTTAGGTGGAACTTCGTGATAGCAGATGTAAGCACACCAATCATTGGTGCTGACTTTTTATCATACTACCACCTCCTGCCCGACTGCCGCGGCCGGCGTCTTATAGATGGCAGCACTAAAATGTCTGTACCTGCTACCATCGCTCAAGTGAACCAACCAAGCGTGAAGACAGTTGCCGCTGAGAGTTCACCATTCAGCAAAATCCTCTTGGAATTCCCGGATATAACTCGACCACCTGGCCTCCCAAGGACCATGAAGCATTCAACGGTTCATCACATCGTGACTTCCGACGGACCACCCGTTTCTTGTCGTCCTCGTAGACTCGCGCCTCAGAAACTTCTGGCTGCGAAGAAGGAATTTGAGGAAATGATGCGTTGTGGAACTGCGCGACCTTCAGACAGTCCTTGGGCTTCACCGCTGCATATGGCTCGCAAAGGTGAAGACGGCTGGCGCCCCTGTGGGGACTACCGAGCGCTGAACGCTCGGACGGTCCCAGATCGTTACCCTGTCCGACACATAGCTGATTTCTCCCACAACCTTGCTGGTGCCACGATCTTCAGCACCATAGATTTGGTCAAAGCGTACCAACAGATTCCAGTGCTTGAGGCGGATATCTGCAAGACGGCCATTACTACCCCCTTCGGGTTATTCGAATTTCCTTTCATGACCTTCGGTCTCCGTAACGCTGGACAGACTTTTCAGCGCTTTATGGACGAGTTCGTGAGAGGACTCGATTTCTGTTACCCATACGTGGATGACGTTCTAGTTTACTCTAAAAACGCTGCTGAGCACGCCCAACACGCGCGTCCTTTTCCAGCGGCTATCCGAGTATGGCGTCGTCGTTAACCCTTCTAAATGTGTACTAGCCGCTGCAGAGGTGACATTCCTTGGTTACCGGATATCTAAGGATGGTACCCGCCCACCACCGGAAAGGATAGAAGCCTTGCGAAATTTTTCTCTACCGAAAACAGTGGAAGGCCTTCGGCGATTCTTAGGGATGATCAATTTCTATCGCCGTTTTCCCCCTAAAGCCGCCGAGCTTCAAGCTCCACTGATCGATGTCCTGGCTTCTACACAGCTCAAGGGTGCGAAACCTGTGCCGTGGACACCAGACCTCGAGTGCGCTTTTGAGAAGTGTAAAGATCACCTTGTAACTGCCACTCTCCTAGCCCACCCAGTCCCTAACGCTCCTTTGGGACTATTCACAGATGCCTCTTCAAGCCACGCTGGCGCATGTTTACAGCAGTTAGTAAATGAACAGTGGCAGCCTCTCGCCTTCTTTAGTAAGAAATTAACTGCACGCCAGACCACCTGGCCAGCATATTACCGTGAGTTACTCGCAGTATATGAAGCAGTGCAACATTTTCGGCATGTACTGGAGGTTTACCACGTAACCATCTACACGGATCATAAACCGTTAATTTACGCATTTCTCCAGCGCCGCGAGAAGCTACCACCGGTGCAACTCAACCAGCTCTCGTTCATCTCGCAATTTACCACCGATATTGTGCATATTAAAGGAAAGGAGAACATCGTAGCTGACACAATGTCTCGCATTGAGTCACTCCCCCTTGAAGAGGACTACGCTGCGCTTTCTGATGCACAGACTACAGACGAGGAACTCCGCCGGATGCAGGTTGACTCGTCTCTAAAGTTGGAAAAAGTCACCATACCTGGAACTAATGTGTCTATTTACTGTGACACTTCCACGGACAAGCCAAGACCCTATCTTCCAGAGGCCTTCCGCCGACCTGCATTCCAGAGATTACACAACCTCAGCCACCCCAGTGCGCGTGCAAGCGCCCGCCTGGTGGCTGATCGATATGTTTGGCCCCGGATTCGCAAGGAATGCGCCGCCTGGGCGCGCTCTTGCGTCGACTGCCAACGCAGCAAAGTTTCACGCCACGTCTCTTCGCCTCTGACCAACTTCCCCATTCCATCAGCACGTTTCCGGCACATTCACATCGACATAATTGGCCCGCTTCCGCCCTCACACGGATTTTCGTACTGCCTTACTGCGGTGGACAGGTACACGCGGTGGCCAGAAGCTTGGCCAATGATATCTATAACAGCAGAGGAAGTGGCAGATACGTTGGTGACAGGATGGATATCCAGGTTCGGTGTGCCTAATATTTTGACCAGCGACCAGGGTCGGCAATTCGAATCCGGTTTGTTTCAGCGCCTCATGAACGTGTGCGCAATCAAGCGGATTCGAACAACAAGTTACCATCCCTGTGCCAATGGTATGGTGGAGCTAGGGCATCCATTCCGGAATTCCGGAATTTCGCAACTCCGGAATTCCGGATAGTTTTTCCAATATTTCAACTCCGGAATTGGGCTCAATTTATCGTATTTCGATATTCATTATTTTTAATTTAAAAATGTGTTTAATTTTTCAACTCATCGTTTTACGCGCAATTGTTCCTGCGCGTAAATTATACTAACTAGACGAGTGACTAGATTATCCTATGGTACCGCACCGGTACCGCCCCCGCGCATCCCCTTCCTCCCAGACTCCCAGCGGCCAGTCAGTCGCACGATGCACGATTAGTTGCCTACAAGTGTTTGACGGGAGGAGAGCAGATGATGAAACTTTTATAAAACCAAAAAGCGACGAAATTTGCGAGATTATCGTTACTCTGCTACGCCAGCTTAATTACAAGCCCAACACTACAACTACCACTGAGCATGCAGAAAATCAAGATGACTCTTTGTCTTCTGCTTCTGATGTTGACGTTGCAGTTGATGATTTAACACTACAAGAACAGCTTGATAAAAAGCTACATAAATGCCAGACAAAGCCCCGTAAATATACAACTAAACATTTTGACCTTTCTGGATTTGTCAAATTTGAAAAAGCAATGTATGATAATGGTGGAGAGCGAGGTGTATATCTGACACAAGCTTATAATTATTTAAATATCATACTTCCCACGAGTGTGGAGAGTGAACGGGTATTTTCAAGCGCTGGTTACTTTTGTAACCGAATACGAAGCTCACTCTCTGACAAAATGTTAGATTCGTTAATTCTCTTGAGAACTCATTATCAAGAACAGCGTAGCACATAGAGTAGAACGCTTTTCTTGATAGTGAGTTCTCATTTTAAGTGTTTTTTGTGATAATTTTAATTATAATATTTGCTGTTGAGCCCTTAATTTGTTGATTCGTTTTAAAAAGTTTAATTAGACTTGTTAAATTTTATTGATTGAGATGTGAATTGTGAAGTGATTATGTCATGTCAAGATTGTTGTTAAACATGATAAATCTGAGGAGAGACGTAAATGCTCATTTTAATATTTTGATTTTAACTACCTAGTAATGTCCAAACTACTCTAAAGCGTGATATTTCTTGTGTTAATTTAATTATGTTATTTTTCACTAATATTTTAAGGATCTCAAATTGTTAATTTTTAAGTTTTTAAAAAGTTTACACTTTCCAAATTTTAATAATATTGTTAACTGGCTTACTTAAAGTTAACTGGCAATGTCGTATCAAGACTGAGTTACAAGACTAATGTTAAAAATGATTAAAAGTTACTCAAGTTATTTGTTATTTTTTTAATAATTTCGGATCCAGTTCCGGAATTCCGGAATTCCGGAGTTGAGAGACCAATATCGTAAATAAACTCCGGAATTGAAAACCTTCCGATACTGGATGCCCTAGGTGGAGCGCATGCACCGCCAATTAAAGGCCGCTTTAATGTGCCACGACAGCACGTGGTCAAAGGCACTTCCCCTTGTATTGCTGGGTATGAGGACAGCGCTCAAGGAGGACCTCCACAGTTCTGCTGCCGAATTAGTTTATGGTGAACCCCTGCGCCTTCCAGGAGAGCTCATCGTACCGCCAGAGGAAACACGAAGCACCAGTGATATGCTGGACTTTGTGACTCAGCTGCGAACCAAAATGGAATCCATTCGACCCACACCGGCAGCTCGCCACAACAACCCGGCCACATTCGTGTTCAAGGACCTGGCGTCCACCAGTCATGTCTTCTTACGAGATGACACGGTGAGACGTCCACTACAACAACCGTACACGGGCCCGTATAAAATCATACAGAGGCAAGACAAAACCCTAACGTTGGAGGTGCGTGGTAAACAACTCACCGTGAGCATAGACCGCGTCAAGCCCGCCTATCTTGACCCAACGTCAAGAACCAAAACAGACGCAGTCCCAGACTCTACGCCACAAGCTTCAGCTCCATCTCCTTCAGCTCCACCTTCCACTGCCCCAACTAAAATACCTATTTCAGAACCCTCTGCAACAGTAGTACCACCACCTATTCCTATAATTACCACTAGGACTGGACGCAGGGTCAAATTCAGAGAAGTTCTGGATCTATAAAAATATAAAATAACATATTTAAGTTTCATCATCTATTATATTATAATTTATAATTATATATTTTATTTTACAATGCAATATATACCTATATATATATATTTTTTTTTTTCGGGAACTTTTTCTCTCCGTAGGAGGGTGGTGTGGCGAACGCAACATTCCACATTTGGTTTCTGTTGGCAACACTGCTAATTAACTGACAGACGGTTTTTCCCGCTAAGCTTGATCAGGTCAGATGGGAATTGAAGAAATATTAAGGACTAAAAGTTTCTCCCGTGTTGTGAGTCGTACCTGCATTGTAATCTAAGTACCTATGCAATAAGTGATACACAATAAACTGTATAAAGAACGAGTCGGTGTGTTTTGTTTTATTGAACCTCCGACCCGTCAGTATGTTTATTTTCAATGGGTTGGCAGCAGTAACGGAGGAACTTAAAGGCTCGGCTCGAAGCACAACGTACCGTTTACAACCACTGCTATTAAAAATACCAACAAACTGTTATTACTTTACAATAATTTAGATTGAACAATCACTACAAAATCAATATCATTTTATTTTATGTAGGTAGGTACGCCTTTTGTATTACTCGCAATAGAAAAAATGGACATCCCTAGTATTGACAGCCGAAACTAAAAAATGACATACTAAAACGTCGGAAACATAAAAGTAGGTACTAATTATTGTTAAAAGAATCTATCCCATATTCAATATCAATCAAAGTCTTTATAAAAATATATATTTTTATTTTAGATATTTCATGCCGTTCAAAGTTTTGAGACACAAGTAATTTATCAAGAGTACCTACTGTGGCAATCTCCTTTATGCTTTAGCGTGTGAGTCAAAGACTACAATATTGGTGTGAGTTCCTTGGGTGAGTACCTACAACGAGATAAAACTAGTCTGTTATAAATATATGTTCTGTGGTTATAAGTTGTCATAACTATATAAAACGGGGCTATCATTATATTCTTCGCAATTTATTATTGTGAATTCCAAACCAATAAGTCTCATGAGGAAAACATTCATTCTTTCCTGTCCATTGTCGTCAAAGCTTGACTCTGTAATTATTGTTTTGATGTTTGCGAATTTCGAAATATGAAGCAAATATTATCGCCGTATTTGTATTGAATTAGAAGTTTTGATTTTTTTATAGCTTCAAGGGACCAAAGACCTATCCATTTGATATCAATTTATAATTATATTGATACTAGCTTCTGCCAGCGACTTCGTCCGCGTAGATGTCGGAAATTGTCCCAAGGGAACATAATTCCGGGATATAAAGTATCCTATGTGTTATTCCAGACTATGATCTATATCTGTGCCAAATTTCATCAAGATCCATTCAGTAGTTTTTGCGTGAAAGAGTAACAAACATCCATACATCCATACTTACAAAGTTTCGCGTTTATAATATTAATAGGATCTTTACGCGTTTTTGAGATTAAAAGCAAGGCTTGTTAATGACAGGTTACAGGAAAGGACAACGCTGTATTCCTATATTGTATGTAGGTACTTTGCTCACATGGATAGTACCCAAACTGAATCGAGAAACTTCAGTTTTTTTTTTCACGAAAAAAGAAGTTATTCATAAAACAAATAGGAGACAACGGTGAGACGCATCTAGGCCTTTTTTCTGGATAGGAAATCATCAAATGACTTCTCCCACTCTGGGTGGAGCGGAAGGGAGTGTCAGACTCTTAATGACTAAAACCCACTCATGATCTTGCCCTTTGCGTTCCTGGGCCACGGTGACTCTTTCGTACAAATTCCTGCACCCTAGCAGGCACTGACCCTAAGGGGCCCCGTCTTCTTTGCTGACAGCTCTTTGAGGCGCGCCTGGTTGCTATCGGACGGCGAGCCACCCATAGCTCGCCGTCCTCAGGGAATTCTGCTATTTTTATAAATTTGACATTCCAACACGATCCCATTGTCATTTTGCTAAAAGTTCGTAATCTGCTAAGTTCTAATAAATTATGAAACCAATGATAGACCATTCTGACTCTATTGTAATAGCAGACTCAGGGCTCAGGCCTGCGCCTACGGTGGCCGGGAATGCTTGTTCTGTTGCGGCGGCTGGAGCTTTTCCTCTCTTGCACGCGATCTGCTTGCTCCTCCGCTAGCATAACTGCTTCGCAGAAGGAGGTAACCGCTTCCCATGCCTCCTCGCTCCGGACCATGAATTGAAGCACTAAAGATTGCATTCTTGAAAAGGAGATGTTCACAAAATTTATAACGCCCCGGTCAACAAGATCTTTGAGTTCTTGTAGGCAAAACGGTGGAGTGACGTTTGAAGCACGGGGGTGCGCGATGGGTTAAGTTATGACTTTTATCAAAGTACCTAGAACATATGAGCAGGCGTAGCGAGTTCGAAATATCTAGCACACTTGCTTTACTTTTATCATAAGTAGCTACATACAGAGGGCCAATTTTTTATTTTTAAACAAAATGTTTTAACATTTCAGAGCTCGGTGTCTTTGTTTTTTCTTCGTTTTTTAACAACGACTTCCGAAATTAAAGTCATTTTATACTTTTTGTGTTTAGAAGTTGGTTGTTTTTTTTTTGTAAAAAGTTTTTTATTTTTCACATTTTAGTGGTACAACAAATAAACGTACTTACCCATCACAGCGTACACTGTATACATTGGTGTAAACAATAAACAAACATGCGATTTAGCAATCCCGAAAGATTTGCTATATTTACTAAAGAGTTCCGTTTCCTATCTCTGTACGTCATCAGATCTACAGCAAATTAGAAAGGGACCAACCTTGAAATACTAAAATGCTTTGGCTACATCTAAATAAAAATATATATAACTCAAAATGGACTGACTGACTGACATAGTGATCTATCAACGCACAGCCCAAACCACTGAACGGATCGGGCTGAAATTTGGCATGCAGGTAGATATTATGACGTAGGCATACGCTAAGAAAGGATTTTTGAAAATTCGTCCCCTAAGGGAGTGAAAAAGGGGTTAAAATTTTGTATAGAACTTCTAAATATATATAGGTAACTCAAAAGGGACTGACTGACTGACATAGTGATCTATCAACGCACAGCCCAAACCACTGAACGGATCGGGCTGAAATTTTGGCATGCAGGTAGATATTATGACGTAGGCATACGCTAAGAAAGAATTTTTGAAAATTCGTCCCCTAAGGGGCTGAAAAAGGGGTTAAAATTTTGTATAGAACTTCTAAATATATATAGGTAACTCAAAAGGGACTGACTGACTGACATAGTGATCTATCAACGCACAGCCCAAACCACTGAACGGATCGGGCTGAAATTTGGCATGCAGGTAGATATTATGACGTAGGCATACGCTAAGAAAGGATTTTTGAAAATTCGTCCACTAAGGGGCTGAAAAAGGGGTTAAAATTTTGTATAGAACTCCACGCGAACGAAGACGCGGGCATAAGCTAGTTGATGATAAAAAGCCCTAGGCTACACGAGCTCCCTACTCAACTTACCGCCCCGCAACCCAGGACCGTGGGGCCTGCGTAGGCTAAAGCTTAGGCTGTGAAATTTATAGAATCCCTTTTAATTTCTAATCAAGGTACATTATCCAAAGTCCTACTGAAATTGTATCTATACATTTACTTACAAGAGTAGTAAATTATAATTGGGGTCTTCCATGTGGCATTTCTCAGTAGGTATCTCCCAAATCTTGTTTTACTATGGATGCAAAAACTAGATTGAGGAGGTCAGATAAGCAGCGTCGTTATATGTATTTTTTTTTATTCAGCTGCACCCTACGAGGCTGAAAGCCGCTGGCCGCAGCTGGAACTCTAACATAGTAGAGAAAAGGATGGACAAAGATAGGAATGACAATCAGTTTTTATTTTTGCGGTCGTATTCCGAACCTGTTCTCTAAGCTGTAATGCCTGTTCCATCATTAGACTACTAAACGAATGGTGATGTTCCACCACCGGTAGAATAGAATAGAATAGAATAGAATACTCTTTATTACGTACACCATTAAAGTTACCGAAAATATAGATGAAGAAAACATTACACAGGGTGACACAATGGGCGGCCTTATCGCTAAAAGACCGCACACAAAACGTTTTAGCAAAACATTCCTTGTGCGTACAGCTACGAATGGAATTCCCAGCTGAAGTTTGTCTTTCCTGACAGCTGTACCCAGGAGGTCATTAAGTAATTAATTAATGGGTTAATTCTAGGCAAGCGTACTCCATCGCTTTCCATCAAGTGACATTATGGTTGATCGCGAACTTATCCATAACAATAAAATAGTCCAGGTGCCTCCATGTGGCTTGACGTGACGCGTGAGGGCTAGGTTACCAACTCTTAAATTTTGGTAAACATAAAGTTAGTAGACTAAAACCCACTCGTATTCCATTGTCTCAATGCCATTTGGATTGACTGACGGTGAAAGATACAAAAAAACATATTGACACGACTGAAATGGAAAAAAATCATAAAAGAAGAACAGAAAAAGAATGAAAAGAAAAGGAAAGTAGTGGTGAAAGAAGATGAGATAAATAGAAAACAAGAAAAGAAAAAGAGTGAAGAAGAAAAGCTTTCGCAAAGCCGTAAAAATAACAAGCAAGAAGAAAACTCTGAAAATAATTGGAAACAAAAAAGTCGGGTAAAAAAAGCTAAGCCGAATGTTGAAATTGAAATCGATGAGTCTGGACCAGCACCGCAAGATTTACACGGGAAATATTGTATGGTAATATTCAAGACAGATGAGAGAATACGTCATTATATAGGTAAAGTTCTTATGGTGAACGATGAAGAACAGAAATATAAAGTCGAATTTCGTGGGAAAAATCCTGCAGTTGATAATATTGTTAGCTTTGTAAAACCATAAAGCACTTGCAGAAGTTGATTTTAAGGATATAGAACGCGTGCTAAGCGAACCTGAATATTCCAGACGTGGTTTGATTTCTTTTCACAATGTTACACTTAGAGATGTAGAGTAAAAAATAACAACGCTAAATTATGAAAAAATATAGGATATTGAAAAATAATAAGACTGATTATAGTACGTTTATTACTTAATAATGAGGTTGATAAAGTTTGCTAAAACATTCATGTTTGAGTTCACATTTATGTTGTTTAATTAATAAGTTAAGCACTGTTTTGTATACATATGTAAATATCACCTATATTTTCCTTTAAAAGATGCGTCTGTTAGACCTTTAAAGTTTTATAATTATTAAGTAATAGTTATAAGGTTGATTTTGAAACTGCATCTGTTATAATAATATTGTTTTTCGTTTTAATTATTAACAAATTGAAATCAATAATTACCTAGCATCGGAGGAAAAATCTGTATTTAGTGACCACAAGTACGAGACGTGGTATTTTTTTTACAATGCTACATTTAGAGATGTAGGATAAAAAATAATAACCTTCATCTGCCTAGCCTTTTCCCAACTATATTGGGGTCGGCTTCCAGTCATACCGGATTCAGCTGAATACCAGTATTTAACGTGGAGCGGCTGCCTATCAGACCTCCACAACCCAATAACTGGGGAACGCGGTACTTCTTGGTAAGACTGGTGTCAGATTTTCTGGCTTCTGACAATCCGTAACGACTGCCAAAGATCTACAAATGACAGCCGGGACCAACGGCTTAACGTGCTTTCCGAAGCACGGAGGAAACTCGGTATGTTAAGATGGTCACCCATCCACAGACCAACCTTGGCAAGCGTTGCTTAACCCTGAAGATCGACCTGTGCGGCTGTTATTCTTTAGCCACGGGCTCCACCAAAAAATAATAACCCTATATGTAATAAAAAATAAACTGGGATATTGACAAATTATGATGGGGATATTTTTTGACTATATGTATATCATAGAATTACAAAAATTCTTTAAATTACCAAAATAAAAATCTATTATGTTCATTCACTGGTGTTTTAGGGTATTTTTCAATTATCGTAGTATCCAGGTTTTATCATAACTGTAACTTTAAAAATATAGTTTTGTATATTTACAATATTAAAATATAGATTTAGACTGTATACCTACCTTAGAGATAAAATAGTGTAATATTTTTTTGAAGTTCGAAGATTGCTTAATTGTTCATTCACTGGAGCGCTTACCCTACACATTTTAAACATTTAAACAAAATAATTTACTTTTACGAAATAAAAAAGCTAGTTAATAAGTAAAAATATTGAACCTACCTCGCATTACAAAATGTATCAACATAACAGAACAAAACAAGTAAGTATGTAATATATAGAATTATCTTAGATATTAACTGCAACTTCTAATATCTTTGAATAGAACCTTAAAAATCCTTATTAAATTATTTTCGCTTGTTTTTTTTTCTTTTGTTCTACTCTTTTCAAATTTACTCCAAGTTCCTCTTTAGTAATAAACTCCTTAATTTTATCATCACTTTCAAAGTTTACCTTATTCTCACCCTTAATTCGATCAACACGGTTGAAGTACTTTTGACTGACTTCAACAAATTGTTTTACTGTCACGCCCTTGATGACACTCTGATACCTCACAAATACTTCCTCAATTTTGCTACAAACCTTCAAAGGGAAAATGGTCACTAAATCGCCCTTGAATTTTTTCTTCTTCAAAATATATTCCGTATATTCTTCTATGCTAGGAAACTTATCGTTGTCTTTAACACAGTGTTGATATAAATTATATAATGACAGAATTTTGCTAAATTCAAACTGATTAATTGGTTCATATGTCAGTACAGTCTCTCCTTCAATATTATTGGCTACAACTTGATTAGCAATATTGTACAATTTGCTATAGAAAGATTCATTTTGATCGACCATGAAAAAGGGGCGGAATGTATTTTCGCAAATATCAACCACTGAATCGCCGGTGCGATGCAGGAAGTGTACGTAATCCTCTAGATTGACTTCCTCCTTGAACACGTCGTCTCGGAGCACTTCTTTGTGATTCAACTTTAGATAATTAAGCTTTTTCACATTCGCTGAATTTTCAATTTCACTGACTAGAAAACCGTTTACTCTTTTGAAAATCTTCTCTACCATATACAGAACCTTGTCTCTCCGCGATGGGATTTTCTTCAGAATCATCACATGCCTCATTAAATCCTTTCGCTTGTTGATGATGTCCAAGTCTAACTTGAAGTTCAAATAGCTTAAGATTTCGACCATGGCATGTGCGATGCCGTAATACATTCTCAAACGCTCGTGAGCAAAACGTTCAGGATCGTCTTTGAAGATGATGGTAGACATTTCGACGCAGTACCACAGCGCAGTAGGTAAGGAAGAGTTCACTTGAGGATCTAATGGTAGCGATGTCAGTCCAATCCTACACTTTGTTGTACTAACGCGCCTCAACGCATACTTTTTGAACTGTGCAACTACGTTTTCGTCCATCCATTGTTTCTTCTCACAAATTTTCCATAACACGAAGTAAAACAAGCCGATGTTGTATTTCACTTTTTTGGATTCAAAGTACGTGGCAGACAAAATGTAATCGTTGTATCTGTCGAAGTCATCAGTATCCACCAGCACTAGTCCGCCATGGAATGGTCGCCGAGTTCGAGGCTCTAACTTTGTGTCTTGCTCTAATAACTGTTTGTAAACAGTTAAGGTATAGAAATAACCCAATGAGTCATTGAGATCAGGATCTTCTAACAAAAACAATGGACATTCCATCACGGAATTGAATTTTGAGAAGGATGCCGTCCAATTCGGTGACCGGAAAATAAGTTTATCTAGCAGATTCAATTCTGTGCATAAGATCACAGGAATGCCTTTCTCGTCAGCCAAAATGATGTCAGGAAACTCGATTTCTTGGTCTGGTGTGAAATTGATATCCTCGATTGGCTCTTCAGTGACTTCATTGCTGAATGTGTTTTCGAACTTCAAAGCGTCGAAGCCATAAGACTTTTTTTCACTGACGATGTAGTTAATCAAAGTAGTAATAGACTTCTCGATGTCTACCTTCAAATTGTATGATGGATTGCTGAAACTCTTGTACCAGATGGTATTCTTAAATTCACGAATAAATGTTTCTTTATCGGTCGTATCAGGAAAATATTCAGTCGACACATAGTTCAAGCGATTCTTCAACTGCTTCAGCTTTTCAATTTCGGCGAGGGACTTAGAATTATTTTTCCCTGAAGTTAGGAACTTGAATTTAATATAAGACTTCAGACTTTCTTTTTCGGTAGCAAAGTTGTCGACGGTGATTTGATCGTAGTCAAACTCCTTAGAAATATCGGTTTCATCGAATAATTCGTTGTTGCGGTAAATAGTGCATTGGCTCTTGATGAACGACGCAGTAACCGATAAGTCAATGCAGTTCAAGTTTTTACTCATCGCGTGGAACACAACCTTTTCATAATTAATATTTTCATTAAGTGCTAAACATTTGTCAAAGCTCCGTCTATTGATCTGACCGTCGGTAATGATGTACAGCAATTTAATTTTGTCTTCATTTGTATCAATATTTCGGTTTACCCATTCAATAATAGTCTCAGGTAAAGTATTTGTGCCTCTTCCATCTTGATCCGTGTACGCTTTACGAGCTTTGCCTTCGTTAACTTCCTCACACTCGTTTCCCCAGTGTAAATAAACAATTTTTGATTTTTCATCTGCAAAAGCA
Source organism: Hecatera dysodea (assembly GCA_905332915.2). Taxonomy (NCBI): domain Eukaryota; kingdom Metazoa; phylum Arthropoda; class Insecta; order Lepidoptera; family Noctuidae; genus Hecatera; species Hecatera dysodea. The sequence goes on along the minus strand of HG995310.1, from coordinate 13,800,937 downwards.
CTATTTATTTGATCCACGTCACTTTTAAACTGTTCGAGTGTTTTTAGTCCATGTTTATGATAATACATCACTCCATCGGTTGAGATGGAATAATCTTTCGCGTAAATGTAATAATTAACCATTTTGAACACTGAATATAGTTTGGTAAACAATCAACTTTAACAAAGTGACACAGAACACTCGACTATCGGGCGAGAGGAGTGACCGTCGGATACTGAAAAATAAACCGCAAATTCCGGCTTTTAAGCCCTCCAAACTCGGAAAGTACCTAATGAAATAAGGGAATTTCGCGAATCTGCGTCGTTCACTTCAGTCACAGTAGAAATATGGAACAGTACAGAAACTACGAACAAACGATCGAAACGGCAAACTCACACAGACGCGCGCATCTAAGAGACCTTCGCGGTGCTCTCAGTGGCGGGTGCCGTGTTTATAGATAATACCTACACTATTATAATGGCTATGACTTTTCGCTTACGCTCTCTAGATAGGTAGCGGTCGTGGGGTTTTGAATACTAGTATTAAATCCTTATACCGAATACTGATTGTAATTTATATTGTATTATAAATTATATAACATATAGAATAAATGAATTCTTATGAGTATGAAAAAATAAATGACTATAATTTGATAACAACATTATATTCTAGTCTTGGCAAAGAAAATCTGCCCTTCGAAACATACACATAGGAACTTACTTACTTCACAAAATAAGTAACAATAATTTTTCAGCATACTTACAGAAATCCTTCATCAAATAGGGCGGATATTATAATTGAAATAGAATAAAATGGCATAGAAATGATAAACAACATTCAGTTTGTAATAATTATTTTTTTTACAATGGCATTGTTTACATTTTGACGCAAGCCGTGTTAAAGAACTTCGTTCCAATAAAACACTTATCACAAACATTAAAAGTGACAACCCTAACTCTCTACTGGAGTGTAGGTAATTATTTCAACAAATGGGCTTAGTTTCCATACTGTTCCATATTTTTACTGTGCTTCAGTCGATCAGTGGCGGCGGCGGAAGCAGCGTTATCTTTTTAGACCGGGTGAACTAGAAAGGGGGATAGATGACAAAAAGATGATACTATTATTACCTATAATAAAAGTAAAATAATTATATAATTTTTGAAGTGAATTGTTCACATTCGACAAGTGCACGCGTCGTGGTAATTATTATCGAACAATCATTCATTAAAAACATCAAAAATACTCTACCTACTTACCCATCAATAACAGAAAACGGAAAAATAGGGTATTTGACTAAAAAAATCAAATAATTCCGTCAGATAGATTTCCAGAAACTATTGGGCACGTATTTTTTCTAAACGAAGACGATACCGAGTGTTGAAACTTCGCGTGGCGTCACTGCGTGCTACGAGTTTTACTATGCCGTGACGTCAAAATACCCACTCCTGATCTTTTGTGGTTTTTACCTTCGCCATTTTTTCCCACGACGGAACGGAGACAGTGTATGCGTTTGGGGTGAGAGGATGTTTGTTTGTTTGTGCAAACCAATGTTCCCATTTATCTCCAGTACTACTAGTCCGATTTTCATGCGGTTTTCAGTGATAGGTTCGGATTTGATTGGTGCATGTTCTTAGATAGGTTTTACGGTGACAACTCAACAGGGGGCGCTGCAGACAGGGATATTTGGGCAAACCAATGTTGCCATTTATCTTCAAAACTGCTATTCCAATTTTGATGCAGTTTTCAGTGGTGGGTTAAGGTTTGATTGGTGCATGTTCTTAGATATGTGTTACGGTGACAACTCACAAGGGGGCGCTGCAGTAAACATGTTTTTGCAAAAAAACAAAACTACTCCGATTTTGATGTAGTTTTCAGTGATGGGTTGGGGTTTGATTGGTGCATGTTCTTAGATAGGTGTTGCGGTGACAACTCACCAGGGGGCGCTGCAGTAAACATATGTTTATGCGAACAAACAAAACTTCTCCTATTTTGATGTAGTTTTCAGTGATGTGTTCGGGTTTGATTGGTGCATGTTCTTGGATAGGTGTTACGGTGACAACTCACCAGGGCGCGCTGCTGGTTCATAATAAAATTCTCTCTAAAAAGTTTGAAATAAAAGGCAAAATTGAAAATTTTGAAAAAACCCACGACGATAAAAACATAATTGAAAAAGAATTAAATAATTAATAAAAACCCCCTACTTACAAAATTAATGTAACCTAAGAATATCCGACGGGGGCTGTCATCACTATCTGCAAACTAGCTCATTGAATGGCAGCCCTGACGGATATTCTTAGGTTAAATTAATTTTGTAAGTCGGGGGTTTTTATTAATTATTTAATTCTTTTTCAATTATGTTTTTACCGTCGTGGGTTTTTTTCAAAATTTTCAATTTTGCCTTCTAAATATATTTAATACTTAAAGCATAAAATACGTGTCTAATATTTTTTGATAATTAAACTGATGAACTAAATAGGATCATATTTTTTTACTCAGGAAACTTTCCTATTCTCGCCCTTGTCTCAAAACTGGACTTGTCTCAAAAAACCCTACTGCTGCCAGTCTGCCACCAACTGCATCGGACTTATTGAAAAGCAACTTGTTTGAAACTTTTTAGTTCTTTGCTACTGCGGTCGGGTTTTTCGATAAAAGTCAAATTTTAATTTAGGAAACTTGGGAGTTATATTTTCGGAATCGTCTTCTCGAGCCCTTCATTTAGGTGCCACAAATGACAACGTCACGATAAAAAATTAAGTGAGAAAGGTTGGTTCTTAAAACGCAACAGACAAATGTGTTGCTGGGGAGTGCGCCTCATCTTCTTCCCAGCTAAAACACTAGAAAGTGGTGACGGGTGGGCGTTGTGGGGGACTGTCTTTATGTAGGTAAAATTTGACGTTCAAAAAGTGCTGTCTCTCAGCTTAGTTTGAATAAATGACTTTTGATTTGATTCATATATAAAACACTACTGATTGACTGACAGAAAACGCACAGCCGAAACTACCTGGTTGTTGAAAGCTGATATTTAGTATGTGGGTTCCTTGGGTGAGTACAACGAGATAAAACTAGTCTGTTAATAAGTTGGCATAAGTAGATAAAACGGCGCTAGGGTGACACAATGGGCGGCCTTATCGCTAAAAGGCACCTCCGCACACAAAACGTTTTGGCGAAACATTCCTTGTGCGTACAGCTACGAATGGAACTCCTTGCTGAAGTTTGTCTTTCCTGACAGCTGTATCCTGGAGGTCATTAAGTAATTAATTAATGGGTTAATTCTAGGCAAGCGTACTCCATCGCTTTCCATCAAGTGACATTATGGTTGATCGCGAACTTATCCATAACAATAAAATAGTCCAGGTGCCTCCACGTGGCTTGACGTGACGCGTGAGGGCTAGGTTACCAACTCTTTAAATTATGGTAAACATAAAGTTAGTTCATAGTTTCTATTTTCTGAGGTTATGAGTTTTTCCTAATATAACCGTCAACGTTTTGGAGTAAACAAGAAGGCTTAAATTAGAATGGATTTAGGTAGGTACGTATTTGCTTGTTTTCTTATCTCTAATCTTTTTTTTTCCTAGTGTGACATTTAAATAATTTTCCTATATGAATGACTTACAAATAATTTCTACAAGCACTGCAATTGTGTGTAAATATTTTTGAATGTTATTAAAACACTCTTACTAAACATTTGCATGTCATCACTGTATGGCGGAATGTGTTAATGCACTAAATTTACTTTGTAACATCTGTACCTACCACATTTTATGCAAATAAATGATTATGATTATGATTATGATTACTTAACTATTTCTTTTTTTAGGGGTGGATAATAATCAAAATGACTTTTTCTGCTCTGGGCGGAGTAAGTGTCACTCTTACCGACTAAAACTCACTCGTGTTCCACCAAAACCCTTTGCGTTCCAGGGCCGCAGCGACTCATTCGAACAAATTCCGGAAAATGAATCACTTACCTACGGCAGGTATCGAATCTTACACAATGTTTTGTGCTCGTAACTGTTAAGCTTTCCGTGTACCTAAATTTTATCTGTTGTCATGAAATATGATGCAAAAGCGAGCTTGAAATGTTGTCGGGTCGTTAAATTCCTGTTTATGCAGACATAATAGCAATGTTGTCAAATTTTTCCTCGTAATTCCCCGAAAATTATTTAAATGTCACAATAGGCAAAAAATTAGTAGAGATAGGAAAACAAAACAAATATGTACCTAAATCGATCCTAATTTAAACCTTCCCGTTTACTCCAAAACTAATCGTCGGCGGCTATATTAGGAAAAACCAACGACCATGAAAAACCCATAAACTCAGGAAATAGTAAAACAATTAACTAACTTTATGTTTACATACCTTATTGTAAGAGTTGGTAACCTAACTCTCGCGCGTCACGTCAAGTCACGTGGAGGTACCGGCACTGCAGCCCTAATCGTGATTTCTGTGTCAGAGAGAGACGGAGTTACACAAGACGAATAGCACTATCTCTTTCCCTCACACGAATCATGATGGCATTGGCACTTCGTATTACGGCCACTGGACTATTTTATTCTTATATAGATAAGTTCGCGATCCACCATAATGTCACTTGGTGGAAAGCGAGTACTTACGTGATCGAGGATGGAGTACGGTCGCCTAGAATAGGGATGTTTCCTGAGTAAAAAATATATGACTATGTTTAGTCCGTCAGATAGATTAGGTATAGAAAAATATTGGACACGTATTTTTTCCTTTATCAAATCTATAAAAACTGACGAAGATACAAAGCATCAAAGATCAGGAGTGGGGACTTGTGACGTCAAGGCTCGGTAAAAATTGTAGCGAGTAGTGACGTCACACGAGTTTTCAACGCACTGTATCGTCTTCATTTTTTGTTTACGTGAAAAAAGAAAAAATACGTGTCCAATATTTTATGGAAATCTATCTGACGGACTAATTAGATTTTTTGGTTAAGTACCCTATTAACTTATTCATTCGTGACTTGATGACCTCCAGGTTGTGGCTATCAGGAAATTGTGGAAAGACAAACTTCAGCAGGAAATTTCATTCGTAGCTGTTAGCTCAAGGAATGTTTTGCCAAAACGTTTTTTGTAGGTACCTACCGGTGCTGGTGCACCACCGTTCGTTTTGTAGTCCAATGATGGAACAGCCATTTAGGTTCGGCTATGACCGCAACAGTCATCATCGTGTCCGTTACCCAGGCCAGATGTTGTCGAAAATGGTCATTTGAATCATATAGATAATTAGTTTTGCGGCTTCTGTAATTGTTGCGCACATTTTTAAATTTGTTGCGCTTCTAGTTTTTTAATTATTTCACAAAAACATTTCCTGCTGGCGTAACGTTACGCCAGCCAGACCTTTTTCTTTCTAATGGGAATATTTAAATAAATATTAGCTATAAAATTAGTTGTCTAGATGAAGTAAATGTTGTGCCTTATTTTGTATTTGTTCTTTCTTCGGTTGCGAAGTTATTCGAGATTTTGCTGGGGTAACGTTTTTGGTTTTGCTAGATCTTTGAAATGGTTAAGCGGATTCTTATCATATTATGTACATGACTTCTTAGGACTTAGTTTAAATTTGTTCTGCAATAATAAAACCAAAATATTGCATATCTTAAAGGTTATTTCATTAAACAGAAAACCACTTCAATTGGTCCCAGCACTCTCAATAAGAAGTGTAACGACTTACTTTAAACGTTATTTTAAAGCTTGTAACTGCCTTCAAATGTATGTGAAGTTTCATTAGTATCCTGTAAGTATTTAACAAGTTATGATGATATTCAGTTCTTCACGAGCACGGTCTTGATGCGCGCGGTGTTATTTGGCCACTGGATTAGATATATGAACTGAATGTTATGTCAATTATTAGTTTTTTAGATCAGTTGTATATCAGTAAATTTTCAGCTCAGTACATTGGATAATTAATGAGATAATACGATTAAAGTCATTAGGAAGTGAATGACCGTGGTAACCCGACCAAGTTTAGGTGGTTACGAAAAAGCGAAAACGCAGAACATTATACTATCTTTTGAAATGTTTAGTATAATACACCTTACAATTTCAGTACAGACGCGTACACTGTTAAATACATAATAATAATATAATATTATCTGTACTATGAAAACATTATTAATATCTTCCCAGTTGCACAAACTTATCAGAAATCACCGTTAGAGCATGCCGTTCGGTGGGACGCGGGAGGGGTGGGGTGAAGGGGTAATACATTGTTTGCATAACGTACTAAACATGCTCCATAAACACATAATTCATCTTGTAGAGTGCGCGTGCGCTTCGGCAGTTCCGTTTCCTGTTTTTGCAAATATTTATCGAGTGCGTGAGAGTTATCTATACTTAATATTATAAAGCTGAAGAGTTTGTTTGTTTGTTTGTTTGAACGCGCTAATCTCAGGAACTCCTGGTTCGAATTGAAAAATTATTTTTGGGTTGAATAGACCATTTATCGAGGAAGGCTTTAGGCTATATATCATCACGCTTAAGCCAATAGGAGCGGAGCAGCGATAAAGAATGTTTTAAAATCGGGGATTCCACGGGGACGAAGTCGCGGGCAGCAGCTAGTTGTATAATAACAAGTGTGGCGAATTACTGCTAATGTGGAGTGCTTGTATGATGATTGTACTGATGATCATAATTATGGTGCGGGCTGCTTGATGAATTCACGAACAAGGTAAGCTTGCATAATGTAACTATAGAAATAGTAGCAAAATTATTATTAATATGTACGTGTCGTTAGGTACTTATCTAAAACTGTATTTTTTTAGGCTTAAACATTTGAATTTAGGAACTTACTTATTATTTTCTGTTTTTTTCGTACTTAATTATTACCTGGAATTCTCAACAATGATAACGATATATTTATCCTTTACTACACAGTACCTATAAAAAAGTCGCTTCCAGTTTGTCTGTCCCTGTTTGCTTGGATCTTTAAAACTACGCAACGGATCCTGAAGCAGTTTTTTTTAATAGATAGAATAATAAAGAAAATCGTCTCCAATCTTATGCAGTCGGAAGCAATGTTTTTTATTAAATTAAAGATGGCGCACACATATTTCACACTTAATTGATATAAGAAAGTATTCGTAGACATACGTAAGTTTAGTGTTAACTGAAAAAAACCATTGTATATTATTTATTGTCTGTGATCATTACACATTCCAATATGTGTACATATTTAAATAAAAACTGTAACTGTGTACTGTGTATATTGAAATCCATAATATAACTACTAGGTACTATCTGTAATTTTAATCTGTGATTGTTTTTAAGTAGTATAACAATACTTAAAAGTTCAATTGAAATGATTATTTTACCTGTCAATAAAAATTCTTTAATAATCATGTAGTTTTAAAAAAAAAACTTTTTGTACATATCTGTACTAATTTTGTAACACTATCCTACACATTTTAGAAGGTACCATAATGTTCTGCGTTTTCGCTTTTTCGTAACCACCTAAACTTGGTCGGGTTACCACGGTCATTCACTTCCTAATGACTTTAATCGTATTATCTCATTAATTATCCAATGTACTGAGCTGAAAATTTACTGATATACAACTGATCTAAAAAACTAATAATTGACATAACATTCAGTTCATATATCTAATCCAGTGGCCAAATAACACCGCGCGCATCAAGACCGTGCTCGTGAAGAACTGAATATCATCATAACTTGTTAAATACTTACAGGATACTAATGAAACTTCACATACATTTGAAGGCAGTTACAAGCTTTAAAATAACGTTTAAAGTAAGTCGTTACACTTCTTATTGAGAGTGCTGGGACCAATTGAAGTGGTTTTCTGTTTAATGAAATAACCTTTAAGATATGCAATATTTTGGTTTTATTATTGCAGAACAAATTTAAACTAAGTCCTAAGAAGTCATGTACATAATATGATAAGAATCCGCTTAACCATTTCAAAGATCTAGCAAAACCAAAAACGTTACCCCAGCAAAATCTCGAATAACTTCGCAACCGAAGAAAGAACAAATACAAAATAAGGCACAACATTTACTTCATCTAGACAACTAATTTTATAGCTAATATTTATTTAAATATTCCCATTAGAAAGAAAAAGGTCTGGCTGGCGTAACGTTACGCCAGCAGGAAATGTTTTTGTGAAATAATTAAAAAACTAGAAGCGCAACAAATTTAAAAATGTGCGCAACAATTACAGAAGCCGCAAAACTAATTATCTATATGATTCAAATGACCATTTTCGACAACATCTGGCCTGGGTAACGGACACGTCATCATCTGCCTAGCCTTTCCCCAACTACATTGAATCGGCTCCCAGTCAAGCAGGATTCAGCTGAATACCAGTATTTTACGTGAAGCGGTTGCCTACCAGACCTCCACAACCCATTAACTGGGGACCACGGTACTTCTTGGCAAGACTGGTGCCAGATTTTCTAGCTTCTGACAATCCGTAACGACTGCCAAAGATCTCCAAATGACAGCCGGGACCAACGGCTTAACGTAGTTTCCGAGGCACGGAGAAGTCTCGTTATGTTAAGATGGTCACCCATCCACAGACCAACGTCGGCAAGCGTTGCTTAACCTAGAAGATCGACCCGTGCGGCTGTTATAATTTAGCCAACAGTAAAAAAACAGATTCAATTTGCTTCCAGCCTAAACGCTGCATATCTGATCTCAACCCAGTGCCTGCGTTCATGATAAAAAATCCTGGACATGAGAGATGCTACCTATTGAGAAATTCAAGATGGAACACCCCAATTACACTTTACTACTCATGTAAGTAAAGTGCATTTATACAATTTCAGTAGGTCTTTGGATATTGTACCTAGATTATAAATGAAAAGGAATTCATTAACTTTTTTTTATCTTGGATAAGTTATTTATAGAAGGGGTATTATTAACCGGGCAAATAAATTAATAGGATACTAGCATACTAAACCGAGCGGCATTATGTTTGCGATAAATTAAAATAACTGGCGATTATTATGAATAACTAGCTTCTGCCCGCGACTGCGTCCGCGTGAAATAGTTATTTAACATTCTATTATTGATGATATATAACCTACAGCCTTCCTCGATAAATGGGCTATCTAGCACTGACAAGAATTTTTCAAATCGGGCTAGTAGTTCCTGAGATTAGCGCGTTAAAACAAACAAACAAAGTCTTCAGCTTTATATAATAGTATAGACTTTATTAAAAATATATATAATTTTTTTTTTTAAGTTTTCACCACGGTCAAAATACAAGCTAATTTGATATTTTAAATCGTTTTCTTTTTGCTAAAGTGCCTAGATTTTTTTTTATAATTTAAATTGTGCTTTTGTATAATTGTCACTGGAAAATTGCAGAATCCGTAAGATGTAATAAAGCTTTATTATAATTTATCGACATATTATCTCATCATTTGAATTAGATATATTAGGTTCCAATATATCAGTGTCTTATTGAGAAAAATAGTTTACAATTTAACGCGGTATTTAATAATCTTACGCCATTTGCAATTTTTCCGATGTCATAAATGTTTTTTTATCTAGATAGATCTATCTACTAGATGCAGCTGCATTTTGAAGCCAACCCCATCATGTTTGGGAAATCATTTGAGTCATAAAAAAAAGCAAGTAAATGTAGTTTATAATATTTTATTTGAATTGTATCAGACACTATGTACATGCTCAGTGTTGTCATGTAAACAATTTGTATATACGTTTCAGATGTTAACTGGAATGAAGAAATTAATTTTCTACAAATAGATACGAAAATTTTCCCCACGAAACTCGAATTCCGCCGGGCATCGAGTAATAAATACTAGTTTAAAAATACTCCAGCTTATACCCTATGCACATGGATCGTACTGCGTATTCATTACTAACATTTATATGAATTGTTATAAAAAAAAAACTGCATTTTCTAGCTTCCGAATCGTGCCCGCTGATATTTTATACCCGCAATTGTAATTTAGCTATGTGAAATGCATTTTTTTTTGTGTTCTTATAACTAAATTACCCAGCGATGCCAACGATGGCTTCCGAGGCGAAGTATTTGACGTCTACGTCAGGATCTACGTTTAATTTCTCAAGTACAGGCTTGACTTGGGGCTGGATGACTGCGGGGTCTAAGAAGGGCGCCATTTTCTGGAGTGTTTTAGCGACATTGAACCTTACGTTGGCTACATTGTCATCTGCCATAGACAAGACGGTTGGCAGGAGAACTCTGGTCGTGATGTCCTTGCCGCACACTTCAGACAGCACATTGATACAGAACAAGTAAGTCATTCTGTGGAGATAGTTCTGTTCGCGTGACATGGCGAGCACTTTGGGGATGACGTTGGTTTCCGCCCACTGAGAGCCGTATTGCTCGACTAACTTCTTGAGGTTGAGTGTGGCGGCCTCGCGGATGGCGTACACGTGGTCGATGAGCCAGGACATGCACAGGCCGGTGAGCTTCTCGTCGAAGAACTCCTGGCCGAGCTGTCCCGCCAGCAGCGGCATGTGCTCGATGATGGCCAGGCGGACGCGCCATTTTGTATCTTCTGCCAACTCTACGATAGCAGGGAGTAGGGACTGGACTAACTGCTGGATTCCAATGACTTCGTTGACGCATTCCAGGTTGGAAATGATGTTGAGCCTGACTTCAGGGCACTCGTCTTTGAGCTGGGTCAGGAATAAAGGCAACAGGTGTTCGATGGTGTTCTGGCGGCCGACGATGGGACTCAGGCCCATGATGACGGAAGCCAGCGCGGACTTGACGTGCTGGTTGGCGTCGCAGACCAGGTCTTTGATTTGCGGCAGGATCATTGTCATGATGATGTGCTCTTGGTGAGCTTTGTCCAAGTTCATGCAGAAGTCCTTTACCTGTAGAACATACATTATAATATGGTAAGTTTATTTTTCTACAAAAACCTGTTTTAAAATAATATTAAGAGCTAAAACATGGCTTAAAAGATTCGGTAATTATGTATTTAAATAACTGACTGGCTCTCAAACCAAGTAAGAAAGATATAAAATATGCAGGAGTCATTTTAAAAAGAGAGGAAGAGTCTGCTTCACGTATTTGCACCTAAACTACTGAACCAATTGTGATGAATGAGGTATCAATAGATTAGTAAAAAATGTTCCAGGTGACGGAGACTATTTAACTTTTGACAGTATTATAGTAGACTGACCTTGCCGGCGGCGGCGGCGCGCACCTCGGCCTCGGTGTCCTTGAGCAGCGCCTGGAAGATCTGCGCCAGGTCCGAGCGCGCCAGCTCGGGGCCCACCGCCTGCTGCAGCTCCACGAACCTGCGCCACGGGTCCTAAGGGTTACTGACGGCAACCAGCGGGCTCACTGTCCACACGGCATACACAATATTGTTGCGCGCCACAATTAAGTAAGGAAGATAGCGGCATTCGGTACCACTAGCGCCATCTAGTATCGAGTAGCAGAACTAGTAAAGTCAAGAACCTTCCGAGATTTTTCTATGATAGAACATTCTAGAATTCTCGGGCCCTAGTCAGTCGCGACCGATATGTACGCGAACTTTCTGGAATGTTCTACAATGGAAGGTTCTGGAATTACCCGGCGCCCGCGTATTATAACAGTCAAACAACCACATTGCAGAGCAGTGGTGGCCGAGTGCTAACGGCCCCGACTTACGAATTGTGGGTCGCGGGTTCAAACCCAGCCAGGCGCATTACTTTGTGTAATTAATTTCTTCACCACTTCTCTCATAACGGTGAAGGAAAACATCGTGAGGAAACCGGCATGTCCTAGAACCAAAAATTCGAAGACATGTGACATTCACCAACCCGCACCGGGCCCACGTGCTGGATTACGGCCCATTCCCTCTCCTAGAGAGGAGGCCTGTGTCCCAGCAGTGGGAACGTTAAATAGGCTGATTATGCTAAGACCACATCTGCCTCCGTGAAGATAAAGTGTCGTAACACCAAAAACTGCTGCATGTTAAGTTGGGAGGGCAACACATGTGGTTCATGGGACTGTGAAACAGTTAAGAGGTTATTTTATTTCGTAATAGACTGTATTCCTGTTTTCATAGACGATCTGTTGTCTAAACTATTTTGCTAGCCATGTCACTCAAGTGATACATGGCTAGCAAAATAGTTTCTCAAAAGCTGATAGAACAATATGAGCATATTGCTATCAATCAGATAGTCATCAGCTTTTGAGAAAGTCTTAGAAGGAAATCAAAATAACGCTACACGCTCCGCAGTAGCTTCGAACGCTATTCTTAATTTTCAATCCCGACTGTTCCACTGCAGGGAAAAGGCTTCCCGCATGTACTTCCAGGAGTTCTTTGCCCGCACCACCTTCTACCAGCCCCCAAAGAGATGTTTTATTTTTCTTATAAATGTTATACAGTAGGGCCTCGATTATTCGGAGAGGCAAAAACGAGACCCTTTCCAGATTATCGAGGCGTCCGGATTATAGTATGCCATATATTATAATGGTAATTAAACATATGTTTAACTTTAGTTTCTTTAGTAAATTTTTAAATTAGAGCCTAGAGACAAAAATGTGTATGATTAAAATTAAAACCATGTAAAAAAAAACAGTAAGTTAAAATAAAACATTTCTTAATTCTTCTTGAAAAGTCTATAATTCTCTTCTGTTTATAATTTTCGCCATTCATTTCGAAGGCCCGCACCTACACCCGCCTTTCCCGCGAACCCCATTGCCCGGCCGGATTACAGCGATCACCGAACAAGCGGGAGTCCGGATTAACGAGGCCCTACTGTATTCCAAATTTGCGGCAAGAACTTCGTCATATCATGGGCATCTTCGGTTTTTTCAGCCTACCCTCAACACGCAAGGGACATGTTCTGCTGACTTACTTGTCGGCCACCATGTAGCGCACTCTCCACGAGGTGTCCCCTGCGCGCGCGCGCACGGTGGGCATCACCAGCTGCTCCATGTCTTCGGGCGGTAGCAGAGCTGCTACGGTTGAGCAAGCTTCTGCGGCCAGCAGACGCACTGAGTCTTGCTCATCCTGAGATGGGGTAAGAAGTTTATCATATAATATCATCATAATCTGAGCTTACTAGAATCAAAGTCAAAGTCAAAATGTTTATTTCAATTAGGCCATTAAACGGCATTTTTGAACGTCATCATTAAAAATTTATCATAATTAAGTGACTCTAGCGTCCATTCACAAAGGTAGATTCTTATGGAGAAGAACGGACAAGAAACTCCATAGTTACTCTTTTCAAATAAATGTGAATATGAATGTAAGATGAATATAAATGTAAGGCTAGACCCAGAGACTAGGTCTCAGTCTCACTAAATCTGGTTAGCAGGGGCGTGCGCTCCATATAGGCAATTAGGCTAAGCCTACCCTACCATAGCAACGGATAAATAAAACAAATGTATTTATTGTAACTATGCAATAAAATAAAACAAAAATATTTAATAACTCATAACGCCTAGTATAATGCTTATAGCAACTTCTCGCCCGTGCGTGTGACGTATTTCAAACTACGCTGTTCCTACGAAACGGTTCACATAGGCCACAATACGGAGAGCCTTATTTCAATTGATAAATTTATGCATGTGTGCAAATGTTCTTGTGTATGTACGCCCATAATTTACACACACATGTATAAATTATGGGCGTTTCTAGGCTCGCTGGAGACCACTACGTGGGTCCTGATTGGTTCACCACACAATTCAAGGACAAGTAGTAAAATTTTATGAATGGAAATCGCTTAACAGGGTTGCCAATTTGAGAATAATAATTTCCTTAATAACTTATAGATATAGTTTAAAAAAACTGGTTAGTATTATCAAAAGTATAAAATGTACAAAATAAATGTTAAATTGTAATTAATAACCCTCTAAATATAATTAAAAACCGCAAGAATTTAAATTTTCTCCCCAAATTTTCCAAACTTAATTTGAGAATTTGGTTTAAGGGGAATTAGAAAAATAAAATTGGCAACTCTGTTGACATTGAATTGTCAATTTTGGCGGGTTATGATGTATAACCCGGCAAAATGTCATTACATGTCATTCTTAAAGATTACGATAGGACCATGTAGCAATTTTTTTTGGAAGTGTATTGATTGTCTTTTTAAATGACATTTTTGCAAGAAAAAGAGAAGCCATATTGTTGATATTGTTTCATGTGACAAGCAATAGTCGTTCGAATATTTTGTTGTTGAGTGTTATAAATCATAGTGCATTGATTTATAAGTAATTCGTTTTGAGTCATAAAGTAGTGTAAATATTAAAGTTTAGTTATTTGTTTACAAACTTAAAAATGGTCCTAAATTGTGAAGTTTGTGCTGACAATGTGTTTCTTAGAGATTAAAAACAGTAAGTTTTCACAGCTATCGTATAATGATAAGATTCAAGTTGTTTCTAAAGGTAGATGTATACCCGAGTTACGAGAATTAACTCAAAAATAATTCATCTCGTACTCGTCATTTCAATCCTCAGAGTTATGAAACATATAACTGGCTATGTGTGTACACACAAATTATTTTGTTTTCTGTGCATTTTGTTCAATACTTCTAGAAAGAGTAGTTTGTATCGTCAGAATATCGTGATTTGAATTTGGTGAGTTTTTAAAATTATATGTTTCTCATCGTTCCGTATCGTGATTTCAACCCAGTAGAATGTGGTGAGCTTTTTTTTTTGGACATTATGTCTGGCCTACCCTTACTCTAGAACCACTGCACGCCCCTGCTGGTTAGTAAATCGTGCTTCAATGAATCCTCAACTTTAGTTACACTATCAATATTTTGAAAGTAAGTTTTGGATTTATTGATCCTGTTATGGAAAATTATTTACTATTGACAGCTACATTCATTACTTCTGAGTATTCACATTTAATGACTTCTGTGAAACTGACTTTTGGCTGCGTGGTATAGCCTAAGAAATTAATTTTCTACTGCGCAGCAACTAGCAGAATACCAAGCCGCCATCACGTTTGATTCCTGTACCACACAGTACTTTTTACCCCGAATACGTGCACGGTTCCTGTGGGATAAGCCACCAGAGCGGAGCCTTGAAAAGAAAATACGCAACAAATAACCAACCGCTACCATCCAGTGGCGTGCAGTGGTTCGAGTTAGGGTAGGCCAGAGAAAATATCCAAAAAAAAAACACCACATTATTCAGGGTTGAAATGCGTTTTTTTTTTTAAATAGGCTATTTAAAAAAAATACAAAAAAAACTCATTTCATTAAAAATCAACCCTGAATAACGTGGTTATTTTTTAAAATTTAATTGGACATTTTCTCTGGTCTACCCTAACTCGAACCACTGCACGCCACCGCCACCATCAACCTACCTGAGCCAGCGTAACAAACATGGGGATCAGGTCACTCTTGACGTACTCCACCTCGACGACCCTGGCGAACTCGCCCAGTTTGTAGGCGGCGGCGCGGCGCACCATGGGCGTGTCGTCCTGGCACAGCGAGCGGAAGTGCTGGCGCAGCTCCGCCTTCACGGGCGCCGACACGCGCGGGTAGCACACGCTGGAACAGGCGGACACTGCGTCAGCCGGGGATTACGGATGTGGTTTACGTTCCCGCGATCCCCGGCGTAGGTGAGAGATGGAACACCGGGGTGGTTTTAGTCAGTAAGAGTCTGACAGACCCCCAGGGCGGAGGACATCCATGAGGATTTCCCCCCGTAAAAAAAAAAGGCGGACACTGCGTTACATTTTAACCGACTTCTAAAAGAGTAGGTTCTCAATTCGGATGTTTGCATTTTTTTTTATGTTTGTTCGCGCATAACTCCGTCGCTTACCAACCGATTTGAATTTTTTTTGTTGGAAAGGGTATACTTCCCAAATGGTCCCATGAAAATTTTATCGAAATCGAACAAGCAGTTTTTTGTTATTTCAATAAATGATAGCAAATCTGTTGGGATAGGTGGAATCGCATGTTTGTTTATTGTTTACACCGATTTATACCACGTACGCTGTGATGTGTATGTTTAGCTGGGAGTGAACCACTAAAAAGTGATAAATAAAAAAAACTTTTTACAAAAAATACAACAGACTTCTAAACAAAAAAAAAAACAAAAAGTACAAATGCAACCAAAAACACCGTGTTCCGAAATTAAAGTTATTTTGTACTTTTGGTTTTTTTTTCGTTTTGGAGGCGGTTGTATTTTTTCTAAAAAGTTTTTTTTTTATGGAGATGTATGTGAGTAGAACGAAAAAGATGTTATAGAAAATCACGCATTTGCCATGTGGGTAGGTACGGATAAACCCTTACAAAGATCCATGGTGTATTTGATTGGCTGTTGTTTATTTTCCATACTTGTTGCCTTCAAACAATACTCAGAGGTCTACATTACAATTCGAAACTCAGTGTTGCACTATAGGTTTATTCAAGCTGGCTTTTGAAACGAGTTTTAGAAGTGTGAGGTTAGTTAAGGAATATCCACAGAAATCATCTGCCTAGCCTTTTCCCAATTATATTGGGGTCGGCTCCCAGACAAGCCGGATTCAGCCGAATACCAGTATTTTACGTGGAGCGGCTGCCTACCAGACCTCCAACAACCCATTAACTGGGGAACACGGTACTTCTTGGCAAAACTGGAGTCAGATTTTTTTTCTGGCTTCTGACAATCCGTAACGACTGCCAAAGATTTTCAAATGACAGCCGGGACCAACGGCTTAACGTGCTTTCCGAGGCACGGAGAAGTCTCGTTATCTTAAGATGGTCACCCATCCACAGACCAACCTCGGCAAGCGTTGCTTAACCTCGAAGATCGACCCGTGCGGCTGTTATCATTTAGCCACGAGCAGAAATAATTGCACCATATTAAAAATTAACATGTTTCTATTGGTATGGCTCTTATACGCTGTTCCACTTCCTCCAAAAACAAGCAAATACATACATTCATTACTGTCAGCAAAATAATGAATGTACCTATACTTTCTTTACAAGGGCCAAAGTTATCACGGAGACACACGGCGCGATCTAGAACCGGTCCAACATAATTTACTATGCTATAGAATTTAAGTACATACCATTGTAAGAATGCCATAGAACAATTTTTTGTAGCTTTTGAAAATATGTCTGCAGTGACAAAGACTTTAATGATGATTATCACAGCAATGTATATTATACTTTAAAGATAATACACACCCGAGGTGTTTGCAAACATTGATAAGGAAATTGTAAAAACCTATGTGTAATGTTTGAGATGCTGAAGAAAGAAAAACAATGAACTGCACCTTTAAATGTTTTTTTGCATTCATGCATTCGCTAGTGTCAGGGCCACTTGTACAAACCAGTTAACAAGATAACACTGGGTTTCTGCTAGTTGGCCTAACGCGACAGTTAATTGCTTAAACGTGGTTGAATAACAAAGGTTAAAAGATAACTCTGGTTTGCCTCAATGTTTTTGTTACTTGTGTGTGAAGAGCTTGTGGTAAAATAATAACAATCACATGGGTCGATCTGAAGGGCATGCCATCATTGTGGCGATAAGTTCCCTCTTTGAGGAGTGGTTGGAAAGGCGCTGGACGGGTGTTTCGGGAGGTACCGGTTTCCCGGCCACCGTAGGCGCCGGTCTGCGGATGGCGAACGATGTTGTTATTGTTTTTTTTTGTGGATAGAAAATCCTCAAATGACTTCTTCCGCTCTGGGCGGAGCGGAAGGCAGTGTCTGACTCTTACTGACTAAAATCCGTCTTCCTCTTAATGCCCTTTGCGTTCCAGGGTCGCGGTGACTCATCCTAATAAGTTCTGCAGGCTTGAAAAATAATGATAATGTTACCTAGTAAGTAGTGCTATTTCATCCGCTTACCCGTTTTTTTTTTAACGAAACTAAACTTGGGTTCAACTTCAAGTTTACCAATCCAAGTTTAAGTTGACCAATGTCACTAACCAACCCAACACCGTGACGCTGCAGTGTACAAAAGCACACAGGGGATCACTAGGAAATGATGCGGCCGATGAGCTGGCTAGAAGGGTTCTGTTGGACCCGAACCCATAGTACTACTCCCTTCCAGCCAGGTGCGCACATGGCTACAAGAACTCCCCACACAAAAGCAGAATGCTGGTGGGCATCGGCACCAGGCTGCAGCAGTCCAGGGAGACTATACCATCCCTGGACAGAAAACTAACCAGGCGCCTTCTGCGAGTGGATAGAGGCAGCCTGCGAATGGTGGCGGGGACCATCACCGGGCACTGCTCACAGAATATTTTTTTCCGCACGATAGGGGTAACAGACAGTATGTTGAATGGTGAACGCGCCTCGTTTAGCATTCAAGAATCCCTAAAAAGTTCCAAACTTGACTATTTAAATGTCTGCCCATGTGTATGTTTCAAATAACAACATAAATGCATGAAAGGTTGACTGGTAGAGAATGCCTTGTTGCATGTTTATGCCAACCCTGGATTAGAAACTGACCAGGCGCCTTCTGCGTATGGATAGAGGCAGCCTGAGAATGATGGCGGGGACCATCACTGGACACTGCTCACTGAACAAACACCTACACACGATAGGTATCACGGACAGTCCTCTATGCAGAGCATGCATGGAGGAGGAGAAAACGGTACCGCACGTGTTCCTTGAGTGCACAGGCGTCGCTGAAATACGAAGCCAAACAATAGGGACACTGAATTCGCTTACAGATGTGCTAAACACACTGGAAGGTCTGATGTGCTTCTGGAGTGAGGTTAGCTGGTTGAAATGACGGCCGCCATGGGTCACGTACAACGGACCAACATTAGGACTAAGTGTGGGAACTAAATCCAAAATAGAATACAAATGCTTTACATGACACGACTGCATATCTTTCACCTCCGCAACCCAGCAACTGGGTAGCACAGTAACCCTTGGTAAGACTCCTGGTTACTGACTACCCCTATAACAACTGTTAAAGATTTACTAATTACTGCTGGGACCAACAGCTTAACGCTAGGGAATGTAAATCTCGCGAGATTGGCAGTTTTGTATGTCTTTTTTTGCAAATAATAAGAAGTATAAGTTTTAGAAGACAAACGTTTATTTTTTCAATAGACTTTTATGCATTGTTTGACGCCGGCTCAATTTTCGACCAAACGCACGTACCCAACGAGAGACCTCTCCCCGCGACCCGTTTTTCGTCCGAGATCAATCTCGCTAAAAAAAGGCCGAGATCTCGCGAGAACGAGATTGTATTCCCTACTTAACGCCCTCTCCGAGGCACGAAGGAATCTTGGTATGGTATGATGGTCCAAATGGACCCCCATCCAAGGACCGACCTCGGTAAGCGTTGCTTAACCTTGTAGATTGTCCCACGCTGCTGTTATTATTGAGCCAGGCTCCCAGTATTGCCATTCGGAATAAAATTAGTATGTACAATTTGCATTGGAAATAATATACAAGGATATTTTGCAACATTTCCTTTGTTAAAGTTGTTGGAATTTGTGACTGATGATATCAATTTCACATATTTATAACAAGGTTGAATGTTGTTTAAGTTTACTGGTTTATTCTATATTCATGCTAGTTTTGTATTTTCATGCAGGATTATAAGAATAGTTTCTTTGTGACGTCAGTTAATTTTATGTGAACGAACTGTCAAGTTCCTTAGTATCAATGGAGAAAAAAAAAGCGGTGATGTGCAAGTTGGACGAGCGTGCAAAGAGTTTCGACAAAATTATTTATTTTTTAACAAGTTTGTTTAAAATCATAGATTTCTCAAAGGTTTTGCTGTAATAAAGGTATAAAAATACAGATGTTTTTTTTTTTAAATTTGCCTCAGTAGTTCTTGAAATAAGGTTTTTTTTTGGTTTTTCTATTATTTTCCCTAACAACATCAGAATGTCAAATTTTTTAATTATTAAAAAACTACTACTCTAATTTGGCCCAAAAAGTGACCCCATTTCCCAAAATTTATTTCTTTATGTGCGTGTTTGGTTCTTAGAAGATTATGTACCAAATTTCATCTGGGTGAATCTAGTTAATTCAGAGATAATTGGCTTTGATAGACGGACAGTTAACTACAAGAGGTTTAGTAACCTAAAAATGATGATTGATGGCATTCATTCAAAGTTGTCGCAGTAAACCAGTGCTATGACACTATCTCGCACATGAGTCCCTGCATTATGTCCAGTTACAACTGTTTTGCATCAATTCGATGCATATTTTCCTTACTTGATGTGAAAATTGTCTTTACAATTATATGGCACTAGCGACC
This sequence comes from Hecatera dysodea, assembly GCA_905332915.2. NCBI lineage: Eukaryota > Metazoa > Arthropoda > Insecta > Lepidoptera > Noctuidae > Hecatera > Hecatera dysodea. The sequence continues at coordinate 13,780,812 of HG995310.1, read as the reverse complement.
CGCCCTGGCTTCGCACGGGTGCAATGTAGATACTAATGGTTCCTCTACTATAATATGCATGTATAACATGTATTATACATATAAACCTTCCTCTTCAATCACTCTATCTATTAAAAAAAACCGCATCAAAATCCGTTGCATAGTTTTAAAGATTTAAGCATACATAGGGACAGACGGCGGACAGCGACTTTGTTTTATACTATGTAGTGATGCAGCATACTTGGTGTTAAACTCTTTTCTTTTCTTCAATATTCCAAGAATTACCTGAACAATCCACAAGCAGAGGCACGGGATGTGAACCAGTCACCGCCAGCAAGGCGTTGGACCAGAGGTACAAAGTGCTGTTCCAACGCTTGAGGAGTGTGATGAGCGGCCACAGCACGGAGTGACGCCACAGCTTTGTCGCGGACTACAGTCTCTTCTACGGTGGCCAGAGATTCCAGGGGAGGGAGCAGACAGTGAGCAAATTCACCTCCACCGACCAGGTTGATGAAATTTCCTGGAAGATTTTCGATACATTGGTTAATAGAGAACACTCATCATAGTTTAGCCGTTTTGTAAAAATTATACACACAAACCATTCTTGTAATTCACTTAGTTTCATACTAATCAAAATATATATGACAAAAGGTCATACACACCCACTCATCACAAAATATAAAAAACTGCTTGACATATAAAGACGAAATTTGGCAGAGAGGTAGTTTAAAGTTAGTAGACTAAGAAAGGATTTCAGGAAACTCCCCCGCAAAAGGGTGAATAAGTAAGTAAAATCTTATTCCTTGGCCCAATATAATTGAAACTTGAAATAATTGATACTGAATTGTAAACCTGGCAAAAACAAACACTTAGAAACGAGAGAAGGAAGCAGTTTTAAGTTCATAAAGGTCAAAATTCTCTCAGGCAAAGTAGTGCTAGTGAATCATAATTTCTATGTTGTTTTCAGGTGAGCATTATGTTAAGATAGCAGCAGATGACTTCAAAGTTTCTGCCGCGTCTGCCAAAGTTTATTTCTAGACCTATAGCATAATCAGCCTTTTAACGTTCCCATTGCTGGGACTCAGGCGTCCTATCCAGGAGAGGGAATGGGCTGTAATCCACCACGCGGGCCCAGTGCGGGTTGGTGAATGTCACATGTCTTCGAATTTTTGGTTCTAGGACATGCCGGTTTCCTCACGATGTTTTCCTTCACCGTTTTGAGAGCAGTGGTGATGAAAATACACAACATAATGCGTCTGGCTGGGTTTGAACCCGTGACCTACAACTTGTAAGTTGGGGCCACTACCACTTGGCCACCACTACTCAACACGCCTATAAAGCCACTAGTTCCTATAAAACACTATGTTTTTTTAAAAAGTCAAATCAGTAATGAAATTAACTAAAAATGCATTTTTAAGAACAGGACTGAGTTTTTCTGTATTAGTTAATGCATGCTAAAAAAGGCTGAATAGTGTATATAATATTTTAGACTACCTACAAATGATCTTCATCACAACTTCATAGAAAATTATATATAGGAAACAGGTTTTTTTTTTAATAGTGTTGGTTATTATTAACTGTTTAAGGTATTCTAATACTATAACAATACCTATGTTCAGTAATATACCAATAATTATGATAAGTATTCTGATTTCCTGCGCGAAAAATATGTTTATCTTTTCATCAATGCCTAATCAACTAGGTACTCTTTTGTGTTATTACACATTTATAACCAAAAGCATATACGCGACGATGGGAAGCTTTGAATATTGACACAGGATGAAAAACAACAATAAATAGGTTATCAAAACATACAATGCCGAGTTACAGATAATTTTGTCGATTATTTTAACATCAGCGATGCTACTTACCCAGTTGTTCGGCAAGGGCGAGTAAAACTTCATCTTCATCGTAAATGGTCTCCGTCAGGAAGGGGATCAGCTCCGACCTGGTCCGCTCCACGCCGAGGGCTAAAGCGATGGTCGATAGTTTCTTGATAGAATTCAAGCGAAGCTGGACATCTTCGTTTTTCAACTCGTCTATGAGTACCGCAATAGGATACAGTGACTCATCCGTCCCAGAGTCGCTCGCTGCCATTTTTGTGCTGGTTGCGCTGCTTCGATTTCAAACTTCACGAACTAGAAAAGATTTTCACTAGATTTACGAAATAATTGCGAGTATTACAAAAATCAACGCTATTGAACTCAAATGCAGCAAAATGGCAGCTTGTGTTTTTTTAATTTTCAACTTCCCTTTTGGTCGATATTTTTAAGCACAGGAACAAAGCTTTTCGGCCATCAGCCATAGACTAAAATAACAGCGATGTTGTGTCAATTATAACATCAAATAATCATAATAGAATATACAATGTCAGCGTCGTTATTAACAATAATGAAATGTTAAAGTATTAATACAAAAATATTCAGTAAAAAGATAAATTTAACTAAAATCGTTTCTAGCGCCATCTAGTTTAAAACCTAATTACTAAACAAAAAAAAAAGCTTGGTCATTTCTTACCGAATGGTCCACGAAGGAGGGTAATGTTTTTCGAGAGTGTGTATGTATGTATGTCAATTTCTTTGGCACATTTATCGAGGGATTTCAGATGTAGATTTTTAAATTGAAATAATATATTTCTATGTGAATCAAAAGGAAACAAGGTGTCACGCAAAAGTACGACTTAACTTACGTAAAGTATTTTAGTAACATAGGTAGTCATGTGGAGTGGGTCTTCGAGGGACCGATTTTAAAGATGTCACTCTGAAAAAAAGATGCACATAATAGAAGAAATACGGCTGCAAACCAGAACTGCATCAAATAGGTACCTACATACCTACGTTTATTTGTGTACACAGGTAAAATATATGAATGGAACAATTACAGGGTATTGGGTCTCTCTGTCCTGCCACAGTAGGTGGCATAGAAATAATAATTTAAATTACATAAGTAAGTAAATTAACAAATATGACATTAACACATTTATACTTTAACATCGTTAGTGATGAAACAGATCCAAATAAGCCACATCACGTGATTGAACTAAAATAAATGCCATCAACTGCTTTAAGGTTTTATTGCTAGTGGCCGCATTGACAGAGATTACATAATAGGGATGTTTCCTGAGTAAAAATTATATGATTATGTTTAGTCCGTTAGTTAGATTATAGAAAAATATTGGACACGTATTGTTTCCTTTATCAAATCTATAAAAACTGACGAATATAAAAAGCATCAAAGATCAGGAGTGGGAGCGTGTGACGTCACGGCTCGCTAAAAATTGTAGCGAGTAGTGACGTCATACGAGTTTTCAACGCACTGTATCGTCTTCATTTTTTGTTTATGTGAAAAAAGAAAAAATACGTGTCCAATATTTTTTGGAAATCTATCAGACGGACTAATTAGATTTTTTTAGTCAACTAGCCTAATGTAGGTTCTAAATTGAAATAATGGTTTTCTAGTAAAGTTTTCTATCATCTTTTTCTACAAGACGTAGTGTAGAGAAATAATGCTAATGCAGTTTTTTTAGGCGCTGGCGCAGAACAACAACTCTGTCCACTAATCCTACTTTTTCATTTGAACAACTTCTACACAAAATACTTTGATTACAATGCATTCTTCTTATAAATCAACTTATTTTTAATTAGTCAGACCTCGTCGAAATATATGGATGGTTGGAAATTGGAATGACACTTGACAACTCTTTTTTCTTTTCTGCTAAATGACACTTGACGACTGTTTTTTTCTGCTTAAAACTAATGTCATGGGGAGTGCAAATTTTAATTTAATTTTCTTTTGTGTTTAAAGTAGTGTATAAATGCTATGGGAAGCGATGGCGACAACCTCAATGCTTCGATCGCTCACCTCGTCATGTGCTGCGTGGCCGGACGAGGGATCAGCCGGATAACGGGCGCCAGCTTCACACATCCAGGAATGCACGCAAATTTTTTCATACATGGAGTCCTGGGCTTCTTACATTACCAAAGTAGGTATGGCGTTGCTCGCCAGCGCCAGTTCTTCCACAGGGTTAAGGGCCCGCTCCAGGAGTCAAATCAGAGGAGGCGACGGTGTTCGAGTCTGTGGTAAAAAAAAGTTTTTAAAATTTGTCTTTACGTGACGATCAGCAGCGGATAAAATCTGACAAAGGCATTCCAGCGGGGAAAAAGGGCGCCTAATTTTGCGTTTGGAAATCCTAATGGTTTACCTGGGGCGGGGAAGGCGTTTATCATGGTTTCACTGACTTCAATTACCTTTGGCCTCATAAAGGCATAAGTTGGAAATAGAGATGCTCCTTGAGGATACTCTCGCCGGCGCGAAAAATTCTTGATTCTCCAAAAAATTAAGTACAAAAGTGTGTCGCTTTTGTGCATTTAAGCGTGAATTTTCAGATTGGACTCCAAATTAAAACTACATAGTTTCGAATCGCGTTGGGGTTCAGTCATTAATCTGTGGTTTAGAAGGTACCTAGACAATGTTTGAAGCAGATCGCATCCGGCTTTTTATTCTTTATTGCACACATTTGCACGCATAAACATATAGATAAAAATATAATAAATATGTATAATAAAATAAAGTGGCGCCAGTGACGGAAAAGTTGAAAGGGAACCGCTTGTCTTGGTATGGTCATGTAAAAAGGAGGGATGAAACGCATGTAACTAAAAGGGTTATGAGTATGAATGTGATTTTTGATTTTGATTTTTTAATTTTTGATTTTTGAATGTGGATGGATGGAAAGGGAGAGGTAGGCCAAAGAAACGATGGATGGATTGTGTGAGGAGTGATATGAAAGAAAAAGTTAGTGATAGCGTGACGGCTGACAGGACAGAATGGAAGAAAAAAACATGTTGCGCCGACCCCAAGTAACATGGGATAAGGGCAGGAATATGATGATGTATAATAAAATACTTAAATGCTTATTGCATCCACAGAATCCATAGAATAGTACAGTAAAACTTATGAAAGTGTAAAAAGTAGGGTTAGTAGTAAAACATAATTGACTTATGTCATAATATGGGTGTACCCCAGTGCTGGACGTAACGCGTGTCCACCCGTAATAACAGCCAGGATGCTGTTGGTGCTGGCGACCTACCGAGCGCCGCAGCGCATCGCTTTCGGAGCACGGCGTGGAAGCCGTCTGAGTGCAAATATGCCCGATGCACTGCACCAGTGCGGCAGCCCCAACAACGCCCTGAATGTATTGTTATATTGGACACGCAGAACGCTGAATGTTCTTTGCGTATAATGGCGTATATTTGTATCTGTATGTATTAATGTGCTATGCTATCCCAGAACTCTGAAAACTAAGTTTCAATATCACCTTGGTTTACCTAATTGAGATGGACAATGTGCTAAATTAAGGTTCTGAACAGGGGCCTAAGTCTGCTATTTTTATAAATTCGTCATTCCAACACGATCCCATTGTCATTTTGCTAAAAGTTCGTAATCTGCTAAATTCATAATGGTCGATCATTGGTCGGTCAATGTTCATGTAAAACTTTTTGATAACCGAACCATTAAAAGCAATGACTGCACAATGACGTTCTAATGCTAGGTCACTGATCAAAGGAACCGTCAAAATTTTAGCAGACTACCGCATACGTCTATCATTCATTTGTCATTATGTACGAGATTACCATTCTATGCCATTTCTTTCAATGGCGTGTCAGTGGTTGGCCACTGGAAAGTCAAATGAACCATTATGAAATCAATGATAGACCATTCTGAGACTATTGTAATAGCAGACTTGAGGCCCAGACTTCTAGCCATGAGTTCTTAAGTCATAGTCTTCTCTTCCTGCAGGTGGAATTCTCGGCGACGACTTGAACGCCGCTTATGTGATTAGCTTGAAGGCTGCCCGGTACCTGGCGCTGCCATGTCTGAACGCAGACCTCCGGCGGGGTGACCAGGTTCTCTCCATCGTCCATGTGCTGTCTGGAGTGATCCCCTTCGCTCTGTCGGTCGCCGCCGAGGAGAATGTCCCTCTAGGAAACCTGGCGATCGCCCTGAACATTATCTCCCTGTGCCACTACTCTCACACCTTGAACCGGGAGTTCGGGTGGTACACGGCCGGAGCTGCTTGTCTGGCGTATTTCGTGGCACCGCAGACGAATCAGAAATTCATCTTCCCGCTGTGCCTGGCTCTGATGGAGTACTTCGCGTACAGGGTCTACCACGTGCACTATGACCCTCCGCCAGAGCCCCAGGGCAGGCGCCGCTAAATTATTAAATTGTAACAATTTTTTTTTAATACAATGTTTTTTTTTTTGGATTTTCTTTTTTTACCTTACCGCCTTTACAATAGCTGTGGTTGTACAACCGTTATAGTGGCGACTGACTAGATGATATTTGATTTATTTTCGAAGTCAGTTCGTTTATTTACCCGTTTCACTAAATAGCCTGCCATTTAGTGCAGTGGACGTCATTTCATGAAATACCCGTTACCTACACTTGGCTTGTCCACTTTATTAAGATATAATATTTCATGATTTGGCTATCGACGTTTGGCCAGTATCATTAATGTGGGAAAGTCAAATGTATTTATGACAAATTTAAAATGCATTTATCAATAGAAATTGTGTATTGCAATATCAACCAAAATGTTGCGGCAGCGACCAAGTAACCATGTCTAACCCTAACGGCAGCACGCGCCGAACTGATGAGAGTGAGACAGAGTGATTCCGCTCAGAGGGCGAATGAATGCGACAGAAGATAGTCGTTCGTTGCGGTTTTCGATTGTTTGTTTACGAGAAATGTTACTAGCCCATATTAAAGCACTAGCCCACATTAAGTTACTTTTCTCTACTAATAAATATGAAAGTAAATCTGTCTGTCTGTATCCTACCTCTTCACGTCTTAACGGCTGAAAGGATTTGACTGAAACTTGGCGCACGGATAGACCATGTCTTGGAATTAGACATGTGATACTTTGCTCAAATCTCAATTTTGATAAATTAAGTTAGACAAGATTATTAGGCATCGAAGAAGTTTTCATTGATGCTTCGCTGCTGTTGCTCGTAGCGTAATGTTATATAGCTTATACTATATAGCCTTCCTCGATAATGGGTTATCCAACATCAATATAATTTTTCAATTCGTACAATTAGTTCCTTAGCGCGCTAAACCGAACAACTCTTCAGCTTCAGCATATAAGAAAAAATCTGTTACCTACTAACGCACTAACAATATATTGGTCTAGTCATGGTCTGAAATAAAGATATTTTATTTTATTTATTTATACTATAAGCGCCCCGCGATTTCACCCACGTTGTTCCCGTTCTCGTGGCAATACGGGGATAAAATATAGCCTATGTTATTCAGGGTGAATGTAGCTTTCTAACGGTGAAACATTTTTTGAAATCGACACTATAGTTTTTGAGTTTATTCATTACAAACACACACACAAAAGTACAAATATTTCTTATTTATATAGAAAAGTATAGATGTCCTACTCGTGCGTACGATCCATTGTGATATTTTCCGTCCTTCAAGGAAGCAAATCGCTTGCAGAATCTAGTATAATCAGCGCAAGCATCAACCTTCAGGCCACATCACCCTAGCAACAAGAAAAAAAGCAATTCTTTTGTCTTTTCCATAAAAGGGGTAACCAACCATAGCAGTACTGAGAGGATTCCTAATGTACGTCTGTTGGAGTGGTGGCCCATTGTTGAGCCCCTGTGGAGACAATCGCATTAGCAGTAGAAAAATGTAAGTAGGTAATTTTTATGTTTATTTTTTTCTTGGTAAAGGCAATTTAAACAAAGGAATGCTATGTCGATATTGCGTGTGGCATCTTGGAAAGGAAATGTGGGTTAAGAAATCGCTTGACAGCGTCGGTACATGCAAACATGGACGAATTCTAATTTGTAATTATATCGAATAGGGTATAATGGGGTTGGCGTATCCGTGTGGATAAACCCCGTGTTAATTAAATAGAAAAAGCCCCGTCAACAAAGCCAAAAACCCCGTGTTAATTAAATAGAAAAAGGAATGTAGTTTTTAGTACAAACTTTTTGGTAGTTTGTGGTTCGTGTGTGGTGGTACAATTCCAGCCCCGGAAATACTTCGGCATGTTTCTGGTGTCCTGGTACTTGTGATTCTTTAGCAGCAGCTCTGAATTTCTACTTCCTCCTCAGCCTCACCTAAGTCATGTCATTTATCGGGATACAAATTAGCTTATGTATTAACCCATTTTACGAAGTATCTTTGTGCTAAATTTCAACAAAATTCGTCCAGATGTTTTTAAAATTAGCGCGCACAAAGACTGAGAAAGTTACAGATATTCTATAAGTATATGAATATGTATAGATTCCTTCGGAAATTCGCCAAACAAAGGTGCTGAACAGTACTATATAAGTATTAGCATAAGCATAATCAGCCTTTTAATGTTCCCACTGCTGGGACACAGGCCTCCTCTCTAGGAGAGGGAATGGGCCGTAAACCACCACGCGGGCCCAGTGCGCCATTCGCCATTTATTCGTAAAGTTACAAAAGGTATTACACAGTAAACATATTCGCCTGTTTGAGCGATTTTATTTGATTTACTAAAATATCGGTATCAACACATGTTGCCATTCCCCAGGCCATTAGATTTGAAGCTGATACTTTAGCAGAAACATAATACCTATGTATTACATAGTTGCAAAGCGAAACATTGTGTTGCCAGAATTATTTCGTTAGAGCTACCTTTTTATATATTTTTATGCGAACACATCAAATTACTCCTCCCGCTGTGGGTGGAGCAGAAGGGAGTGTCAGACTCTTAATGATTAAAACCTATCCGTGTTCCTTCAAATGCCTTTTGCATTCCAGGGATTTCTTTTTTGTTTTTTGGATGGGACTTCATCAAATGACTTCTCCCGCTCTGGGCGGAGCCACCCATAGCTCGCCATCCGCAGGCCCGCGCCTACGGTGGCCGGGAATCGCCCTGCGTTTCCAGACGCCCGGGGCTTCTTCTTCTGTTGCGGCGGCTGGGGCGTGAGGTTTATCTCTCTCGCACGCGTTCCGCCTCCTCCTTCGCTAGAATTACTGCTTCGCAGAAGGAGGCGACCGCTTGCATTCCAGGGCTGTGGTGACTATTTCGATCAAATAAGCAAGTAACCCTGGCAGGCACTGGCCCCGTCTTCTATGCTGACTTATCTGTGAGGCGCATAATGATGGAACACAACGAGCCGTCGACCCGGGCCTTGTTACCGGACGGCAAGCCTAGTGGACTCCGTCTGCGCTAGAGTTACCCACTAAGTATATTATAGAAGGGCGTTTGTTCGTAGCTATAAAAATAATCTTACCGACCGAATTTCTATCATGGTGTGTAATTTCAACTAAGATTAGCAAAACAGGCACATCACCAACTTTCAAACTTCAAGCTGCTACAGAGATAGTCCTAATGTAAAAACCCAATTACACTATTAGTCCGACCTGGGAATCAAACCTAGGTCCCCTCGCTCGAGACCACGAGACCAACAGCGAACAGACCCTGTTACAGCAAAGGGACCTTAGCTAAACACATCAAAAGTATCTAGGGATCAACATATATTTTTGCAATAACTTTCCTCCTGATTGATATTAATTAAAATTTTCTTTAAGGATTCATCAAATAAAGTGTTTTCGTTTGTCACAGTAACGATAAACCAAGTCACCTTTGCATTAATAAAGAAATTTGCCATTTTCCTAATAAAGGGATTTTTGACATTTGAACCACTAACATTAAAGTTCGAAAAAAAGACTGAAATAACAGTTTTCTTTAAAATTTTATTGGGTAACTTAAACAATTAATAATCCGTGTTTCTACCGCGAACACTAACAACACAAGAACATCGGTTTGGCATACTCAAAATGAGTTCATCCAAATCACGCTGTGGAATGGCCGCCCATGTTCGTTGCAACAACAAAAAAAGGTCTTCTTGCGACTGGATACCCTCCATATTCGGCAGAGCTCTTCTCTGTAGCATATCCCATGCATGCTCAATCGGGTTCAAGTCTGGCGACTGAGCAGGCCAGGGCAGGACATTGATGTTAGCTGCGGCGAGAGTCTGTCTTACAACTCTTGCGGTGTGCGGTCGTGCATTATCATGCATTAACTGAAATAAGGGACCGATTTGCACTTGTAGAGGAACGATGACGTCTGATACAATCGTCTCAGCATAAATTTGAGCGTTGAGGTTGCCTCTGATCCAAATCAACTCAGTTCTTCCGCCGATCCAAATACCCGCCCATACTATGATGGTTCCACCACTATAAGGATGGACTTCCTGGCAGGATTTTAATCGCTGTTGGCGTCCAGGGGTTCTCCAGTGTCGTATACGTCTTGTATCCGGTCTCATACCAAAACGAGACTCATCAGAAAAGCACACGAAACGCCATTGTTCTTCTGCCCAATTTCTGTGTTCAAGAGCCCATTGATATCGAATCCTACGATTGTGCATTGCTATAGGTGGTACCCGTAGCGGTCTTCGGGAATGAAGGTTCACTTCATGCAAGCGGTTTCTGACTGTTTGGTCGCTAATTAAGTTCCCTGAAGAGTGATGAAGCCTCACGGCTAACATCATGGCGGTTATTGTTGGAGCTCTTCGAGTTAAGATTTGAATGTATCGGTCTTGTCTCCGTGTGGTGCAGCGATACCGTCCTCCATGGCGCTCAGCCAAGGTAAGCGAAGAGCTCTGCCGAATATGGAGGGTATCCAGTCGCAAGAAGACCTTTTTTTGTTGTTGCAACGAACATGGGCGGCCATTCCACAGCGTGATTTGGATGAACTCATTTTGAGTATGCCAAACCGATGTTCTTGTGTTGTTAGTGTTCGCGGTAGAAACACGGATTATTAATTGTTTAAGTTACCCAATAAAATTTTAAAGAAAACTGTTATTTCAGTCTTTTTTTCGAACTTTAATGTTAGTGGTTCAAATGTCAAAAATCCCTTTATTAGGAAAATGGCAAATTTCTTTATTAATGCAAAGGTGACTTGGTTTATCGTTACTGTGACAAACGAAAACACTTTATTTGATGAATCCTTAAAGAAAATTTTAATTAATATCAATCAGGAGAAAAGTTATTGCAAAAATATATGTTGATCCCTAGATACTTTTGATGTGTTTATAACACGGTCTGTTCCTTTTTTAAATAATTCTGTTCCTAAAGCAGTGGTGGCCGAGTGGTAATGGCCCCGACTTACGAATTGTAGATCGCGGGTTCAAACCCAGCCAGGCGCATTACTTTGTGTAATTAATTTCATCACCACTGCTCTCAATACGGTGAAAGAAAACATCGTGAGGAAACCGGCATGTCCTAGAACCAAAAAATCGAAGACATGTGACATTCACCAACCCGCACTGGGCCCGCGTGGTGGATTACGGCCCATTCCCTCTCCTAGAGAGGAGGTCTGTGTCACAGCAGTGGGAACGTTAAAATGGCTGATTATGCTGTTCCTAGCCTGCATTATCCTTGGCAAATCCTTCTACCTAGTCGACACTCTTCTGTTTTCGGCAAATGCAGGCCTGCTTCTCGTATCACTGGGGCTGAAGGCTAATGTGAAAGAACCTTTCACATTAGCCTTCAGCCCCAGTGATGCCTTTTAGTGATGTCCCGTCCTATAATGTATTGCTGGAGTTTTAGTTTTTGTTTTTTAGCATGGAATCGTCTCATGCTTAAGTGAAAATCAACTTAAAGTCAGAACTCTTAAAGTTGACACTTGAGTTGGTAGCGATAATTCAAATGTATGATAAATAGTTTTTTTTTTTAAATACAACCGACTTTTGCACAAAAAAAACAAAAAGTACAAAATAACTTTAATTTCGGAACTCTGTGTTTGTGGTTACTTTTTCGTAACCTCCTCCTTTTTTGGAAGTCGACTGAAAATAAAATTGTGTACGATGGTTTGGAAGAGCATCTTAGTATTTCAACGTGATCCCTTTTTAGTTTGGTGAAGATCTGATGAAGAACAGAGATGATAGGAAACGGAACTCTTCAATAAATGATAGCTAATCTTTCGGGATTGCTAAAATCGCATGTTTGTTTATTGTTTACAATAATGTGATTTGTACGTTTAGGTGGGTTAACATACACAAAAAAAGATACAGTCGAATTGAGAACTTCCTCCTTTTTTGGAAGTTGGTTGAAAAACTACTGATTTTGGAAGCTAAAAACTCTATAGACTGGGTTTAAATCTAAATATAAAGCTCTTATCGTTTAAGTCAACACATAAAAATATCACAGGTATTTCCTATTAAGTTTAAACGAGCTTCCATAAAATTAGCATCGATATTACGAAACACAAATCACAATTTTATTAAACAAAGAACATTCTCTATTTTAATCAAACGCAGAATCAAAAAAATGTTAATAAAGCAGAATGGCTCCTGACAAATTAAAGGAAGATCTTATGGTGGACTAATTAATACAGAAGATTCGCCATTGGCCAATTAGCTTGGCATTTGAACGAATGAGGCCGATGACTACGTGACCGGAAAGATGCGAGTTTTATATAATTTTATAGATTGGCATTGCGCAACTTATGAAACTGATGAGTTATTTATGAAGTAACGTTTTATTTATTGAAATTAGATCGCAGATAGTTGGTGTCCCGGAGGACACGGTGGAGCATACGGTGGAGGTCTGCCCTGCTTGGGCGGAGCAACGCCGTGTCCTCGTCGAGGCGATCGGCTGCGGCGACCTCTCGCGTCCGGCCCTGGATCAAACTATGGTCCGGAGCGAGGAGGCATGGGAAGCGGTCGCCTCCTTCTGCGAAGAGACCTCACGCCCCAGCCTCGGGCGTCGGGAAACGCAGGGCGATTCCCGGCCACCGTAGGCGTGGGCCTGCGGATGGCGAGCTATGGGTGGCTCGCCGTCCGAGAGCAACCAGGCCCGAGTCGACGGCGCGTAGTGTTCGAAGCGCGCCTCAAAGAGCCGTCAGCAACGAATACGGGGCCCCATAGGGTCAGTGCCTGCTAGGGTTGCGGAATTTGTTCGAAAGGGTCACCGCGGCTCTGGAACGCAAAGGGCACAAGAAGGATCACGGGTGGGTTTTAGTCAGTAAAAGTCTGACACTCCCTTCCACTCCGCCCAGAGCGGGAGAAGTCTTTTGATGATATCCCATCAAAAAAAAAAGATAGTTGTCGTGAATGAAATGGTAGTCTTATTAGGTGTTTTAATGTTTTTTAAGATTCCATCGGGTACTACTTTTATTTACACTTAATTTATTTTATTATTTGTTGTCATATAGCGGCAACATAAATATACACTCTGAAAATTTTAACTATTTATCTGTTCAGTTTATGAGATACAGCCCGTTGACATACAGACGGACGGACAGCGGGGGTTTAGTAATAGGGTCCCGTTGGCCTTTGGTTAGGGAACCCTAAAAATGGGTGTGACCGATAGCACGACGATTAACAGGACGAAATCGAAGAAAAAAACGTGATGCACCGACTTGAAGTAAAATGGAGACAGGACATAATCCTGTTTTCGACTGATGAACTGTAGAAGTAGTCATATACAGCCTATTCCTTCGGGTAAGATTAGGCAGACTCACACAACCATACATACACACACACACGCAGAGACACCACACACAAACACACACTCAACTACAATTGATTCTGTTTATTTTTTATGATCGATTCCTTTTTTTTTCTTGTTTTTTCTCTATTTATTTATTTTAATTCTTTTGTTATAAAAGTATAAGTTCATAATGTATGGGAAGAGCGGAGCCTTCAACTACAGGCATCTTCCATGCCTAAATGGAGACTCCTCAACATTCAATGTAAGCTAAAAATGATTTGAAATAAACTTATTATTTATTATTATTGTTTTTGTATAGCTAGTTATGTGGAATTGTTCGTAGACCAGCGATTTACTTTATAGTCAAGCCCGTAGCCAGCATTTTCCGTACCCCTGTAGGCTTATTACTAGATAAATTCAGGTGTAAGTGGAAGCCACAGATATATATCTATATCTGTGGTGGAAGCCTAGCCAAATAATTAATTAGCCAGATAATGTTTTGGCTAGCCCATAACTCTTGGGGTCACTTACAAGGATTAAACCGAGTTCAACCATTGTAATAATTTTGAAGCACCTAATTTAGCTTCATTGTAGTTTGTTTACGGAAGTGATTTTCTTGTTTTCTTGAGATAATAGGTTTTCAGGAACGCGATATCTCTCATTTTATATCCCAGTTTGTTGATGTTTAATATTCGTAGAAGACCAGCGGGGCCCTTTACCGTCGCGAGGCCACGGCCGAAAGATATTTGCGAGGCCCCGAGTGAAAGAGGCCCTTGTTCTTTTCTAAATGAATAAATAGGTATTTCTGATTTTTTGGGAATACCCTTAAATCAAATTTCTTAATTCTATTTGATTTTATTTAAAATTTTCTATACTACTATTATAAAGAGGAAAGATTTGTTTGTTTGTATTGAATAGGCTCCGAAACTACTGAACCGATTTGAAAAATTATTTCACTGTTTGGAAGCTACGCTATCCCCGGGTGACATATGTAGGTTATATTTTATCTCCATATTCCCACGGGAACGGGAACTACGCGGGTAAAACCGCGGGGCGCTGCTAGTATTTAAATAAAATCAAATGAAAAAATGCAAAGCAGGAAGCCCATCTTGTGTCACTTCTCTCTCTTCTCATTCACATCAAATCTAATTTACTACTACAAACATTTAAAACGTTTTATAAAATATAAGGTAAATATTTTGAACTCGGTTTGCGCGAGGCCCCTGACAGAGCGAGGCCCTGGGCGGTTGCCCTGCTCGCCACCCCTTAAGGCCGCCACTGTAGAAGGTTGTTATGTCATCAGGTGTTTGTAGCTAAGTAGATAATAACTTTAAAAATAAATAACAGCTTTGGAAAGGTATGGAAGAACAAACATTACATCCTGAGGTTGTCTTCACAAGATCTTTAACAGTGGTTACCGGTCTAAGGTTAGCTCGCTGTATGATAGCAACCAGGCCCGGGTCGATGGCGCGTCGAATTCCACGCGCCCCTCAAATAGATGTCAGCAAAGAAGACGGGGTCTCATAGGACCAGTGCCTGCTAGGGTGTAGGAATTTGTTCGAAAGAGTTGCCGCGGTAGAAGGATCACGGGTGGGTTTTAGTCAGTAAGAGTCTGACACTTACGTCCGCTCCGCTCAGAGCGGGAGAAGTAAATTCAAAAAGAAAAAAAAATGTGGTTACCGGTAGTCAGAAGCTTGAAAGCCTGACAAACAGTCTGACCAATGGACAACCGTTATGTTTACCAGTTACTGGGTTGTAGAGATCAGATATTCAGTCTGTCAAACACTGGAATTCAACTGCGTCCGGTTAAACTGGAATCAAACAGAAACAAACACATTTCGGAATGGACTAAGCAGATGATGAGGGCATCCCACCATATCGCGTAACCCCAACATACCAGAAGAAAACAGAATAGGGTAGTTGACTAAAAAAATCTAATTAGTCCGTCAGATAGATTCCAAAAAAATATTGGACACGTATTTTTTCTTTTAGCACGTAAACAAAAAACGAATATGACACAGTGAGTTGAAAACTCATGTGTCGTAACTACGTGCTACAATTTTTACCACGACGTGACGTCACAAGCCCCCACTCCCGATCTTTGAAGCTTTTTATCTTCGTCAATTTTTATAAATTTGATAAAGCAAAAAATACGTGTACAATATTTTTCGATAATCTAGCGGACGGAATAAATAGAATCATTATTTTTTTACACAGGAAACATCCCTATTGGAGACGGCGAAATCGTAATAAACAAAAATATAACATACGTTCTAATTGGTAAGTGTAACATTGTCTGAATTATGCACAAGACAACCGAATGTCCCAAATTATGTGTGAGTATGTTAACTCTTTGTCCTGAATTGCTGCAGTGGGCTCAGGGTTTCCACACACCTTTGGTCCTATTACTGTACTTGATATTATTAGATCTAGTTTCGATTCATAAGTCGGGTTTAGAATTTCTCAATAAGAGCGAAGTCGGTGTTTTAAGCTCGGTTGTAACACGATAGGTTTGCCCTCTACTTCACGGGACTAAAACATAATGGCCGTTTTTTTGTTTTTGTTTATTCAAGTATTTGATGTTCTTTTTTTCTTTTGTTACTTGTGATTTTTGCTATTGTGTATGCTATGTTGAATAAAATGCTTTATTACCGACAGTTAAACAAACAAAAAAACCGCGTTTGTCGTGGAAAACTTGATTAGAACGAAGTTTTTTGCGTAGTATAAGTACATCATGTGTTCGAGAAAAAAAAAATTGTATTTAATATATTTTTCTGAGTTGTGAACATGAACTTTCTATTGTACATCATTTAATTCATTATTACTTTCTCTATCGGCGCATTCAATCGTAGTAGTAATTGGTTTCGCGCATCTATGACTACCCAGTCATAGATGCGCGAAATCAACAGGCATGGCCGTAGCCAGGCAGGCAAGGGAAGGCAGAGGGGGGGGGGGGGGGGGGGGGGGGAAAAAAGAAAAAATCTTACACTTTTTTTTGCCTAGTCTGTACCGACCGATAAGAAACTTCATACCAAATCCAAAGTCCGAAAAAAAAAAATTTAAAAAAAATCAATTGTTTGGTCATTATTTTTTTAGGAACCGCTGGAATGCCATCATAAAGAAGTTTACGATAGACAGATCGGACTCGGTACAAACCGGAAGGCTAAGGAAAAGCTGTGGAGGAGACTTTTGTCCAGCAGTTGGACATATATTATGCTGATTATGTTGTGATGATGGAGGAGCTCGTGGCTAAATTATAACACCCGCACGGGTCGGTCTTCGAGGTTAAGCAACGCTTGCCGAGGTTGGTCTGTGAATGGGTGACCATCTTAACATAGCAAGACTTCTCTGTGCCTCGGAAAGCCGCTGGTTCCGGCTATCATTTAGAGATCTTTGGCAGTCTTTACGGATTGTCAGTAGCCAGAAAATCTGACACCACTAGTCTTGCCAAGAAGTACCGTGTTCCCCAGTTAATGGGTTGTGGAGGTCTGGTAGGCAGCCGCTTCACGTAAAATATTAGTATTCAGCTGAATCCGGTATGACTGGAAACCGACCCCAATATAGTTGGGAAAAAGGCTAGGCAGATGATGATGTTGTGACGATGGAAAAATCTGTCCTTTTATGATTAAACTAGAGTGACTGCAACCCCATTTATTATTTTACTAGCTGCTGCCCGCGACTTCGTCCCCGTGGAATCCCCGATTTTAAAACATTCTTTATCGCTGCTCCGCTCCTATTGGCTTAAGCGTGATGATATATGTATAGCCTAAAGCCTTCCTCGATAAATGGTCTATTCAACCCAAAAAGAATTTTTCAAACAAACAAACAAACAAACAAACTCTTCAGCTTTATAATATTAGTAAAGATTTTTAGCCTATTCCGTTATACAGACAAAGGCCTCCGATTCTTCCTTCCATTCTTCCCGACTTCAGGCTAGTGTGGACCAATCTTGTCGCCAGGCGTCAAGCTCAACCCTATGAAAAGTTGAATTAAAGTTAATGTCAAAATGGTACATAAAGCATATAGAGCCGTCATTCTTAGTCATAAAGCGGAATTAATTACGAATTAACGATCTTTGAGGAATATTACACCTATTATAAACAGCCGCTGTGCTGAATTATAATTAAGTACCAAGTGGAATCCTTTGTGTGAGTTGCTTTGTTTTTTCAGCGGGTCTGCTTGCTAAAATGTATTTTGCCAATACTTCACTCTTTCAATGTTTCCCTTTTTCATGCGGGATGTAGTTTTAGACTCTTACTGACTAAACCATCTGACATCTATTTAATTAATTAAAAACCTTTTGATTTATTTTATTTTGATTTAACTTACTTGGGTAGTTGAATTCATTTACTTGGTTTAATTTCTCTATTCGTTTTCCTTTTTTGGAGGTATGCGGAACAGAGAGTAAAGTCCCGCAAACCTCCGTTGAAAAGGGAGGATCCTCCGGCCAGACGGGTTGTTATGTCTGGTGGGCAACTGCCCGATAGATGATTTCGGGCTGTCGTATATGTTCTAATCGCGCGGAGAACTTTGATTGCGCGATGCAGGATTAGTTCTTATGTGCCGCCATAGATGTCACTACACTTTTAATTACTGTTTTATTACTGCAATTATTTTATTTCATTTTATGTTCATATTCTTGTAACATGGAAAACATTATGATCTAAATGTACAGTTTTTCACTTTTTCTTTTATTTTTTAATTGTATCACATCCTACCAAAGCTGTGCACACCTGTAAGTGACATGGTCACGGTAGTCCTAATTTAAGTTATTCTACTAGCTGCGCTCCGCGGTTTTACCCGCGTAGTTCCCGTTCCCGTGGGAATATGGAGATAAAATATAGCCAATGTTACTCAGGTTGAAAGTAGCTTTTTAATGGTGAAAAAATTTTTGAAATCGGTCCAGTAATTTTTGAGTTTATTCGTTAGATAAGATAAGATAAGATTTATTTTTGTAAAACATGAGTACAATACAATTTGTATAGTCTTATAATAACATTTTAAAAAAAGGATCTACATGTTTTGCCATATCGTTACATACAAAAATATAAAAATATAAATCTTTCTTCTATATAATATTTAGTATAGATATAGAAGTATAGATTTGTGATGTTTCTGTGACCTTGTAGTTGGAGTGCCATAATAAATAAATTTAAAAAAAACTCACCACCTCTTCAGGACCAACAGGACCCACCGGGGTTTCATCAAATACCCGATGCGTTCCAGGGCCGCGGTAACTCTTTTCAACACTTGGTTGGCGCAGTGGTGGCGGACAGACTGCTGCGCTGCGTGTCGCGGGTTCGATTCCCGCACGGAACAAATATTTTTAGGTAAGAGATTGTTGTTCTGGGTCTGGTTGTTTGTGGTTTTGTAAACGTAACCTCGATACTCCAGACATTTCTAGTGTGGTGCAACATTTATTAAACAAAATAAATATATAAATAACTAGCAGCGCCCCGCGATTCACACCTGCGTTGTTCCCGTTCCCGAGGCTATACGGGGATAAAATATAGCCTATGACACTCCACAATAACGTAGCTTTCTATTGGTGAAATAATTTTGAAAATCGGTTTAGTAGATCCAGAGCTTACCCCTTACAACGTAACAAACTCACAAACGTTACCTCTTTATAATATAGTATAGATAAAATTCCGCAGGACTTTACTTAGAAGTGACTAACTGTACTGTGATGCGTATGATCGTTAAATATTTTATTGACTGGCTGTTATCGCGTTAAAGTCTATAATCATCCCAAAGGAGTATTCTCCCGGGATAAAAAGCACACGATCTACTTGAGTGCTTCATCCAAATCAATGAAGGCAACAAAAATCTAAAGCAATTTTCATCCAAATCCATTCTGCCGTTAAGACGTGAATCAGGTAACAAACAAACAAACAGATTAAAAATAATAACTAATAATATTAAAGTTAGGATAAGGAGAAAAATACGTGTCGATTTTTTTTATTAACTTACCTACGCACTAATTAAATGTAAGCCCATTTTTTCCAAGGATTAACCCTATTGTGACAAAATGTTAATTAATTATTCTAAACCACCATAACTATACAGAACAATTAACATACTTAATACTCCTTCTTTGTCCCAGAGATTGTAATGTACAACATCAATTTACTGTCTCGCACAGAAAGCTTGGGCTGACGTCTCAGACTAATCGTAATCCACACCAGTCTTTACCTAAATAAAATGTGACTCGCTCATCATGCTAAATGTTTGGGAAAATAAGACGTAGAGTATTTAGAAGTAAATGACAGTTTTTTGCAGATTTTGTCAGTATTCCTTGTATTTTTTTTTTAAATGTTGACATCATTCTCAAAAGTGTTCCAGCCTGTTATTAAAATGTCATTCGTGGTCTATTCTTAATTTGAATTTTCTTTTATGACAATAAGTAGTTAGTGACGCATTGGTGGTATTTCTTTTAGTTCAATTACTGGTTGTTAAAATCTATCCAGCCGATTAGATGCCGAAACGTGAATGAATGAATGAATGGTATATTTATTTGCAAGAAGGTAGGTAGCTAACATAAGTTCTTAAAATCGAAGGGTTCAACTCTGTTAGGCAGTCAGATTCCCTATAAATCTCCAGTCCCAGTTTCTCCTTAGCGTGCCTTTGGCTGACATACTAGTAGTTCGTAATTCAAAAACGAAAACAACAATGAGAATTCTTTCAATCTTATTTTAAACTAGCTGCTGCCCGCGACTTCGTCCCCGTGGAATCCCCGATTTTAAAACATTATTTATCGCTGCTCCGCTCCTATTGGCTTAAGCGTGATGATATATAGCCTAAAGCCTTCCTCGATAAATGGTCTATTCAACCCAAAAAGAATTTTTCAATTCGAACCAGTAGTTCCTGAGATTAGCGCGTTCAAACAAACAAACAAACAAACTCTTCAGCTTTATAATATTAGTATAGATGAGATCGCAAATGCTATAGAAGTTGCTTATAACTGGGTGCTACATAACAGTGTACCTAATAAGATGAGACTTATTTCAATAATCAAAATTCATAGTATTTTGTCTTGTGCAATTAGCAAGTGCCAAGAGATACTATCCAAGGATTAATTATCTTAGCCAGAAGTTAATTAGTTAATATGCAGACTAGCATCTTCACTGGATTATGCTCAGTTTTAAGAATAAAAAATATCCCACCAGTGACAAATTATCATGCCAGTGTTTTTCTTAGTAGAAGCCGAAAATAGATCTAATTGGCGTGCAATTGGAGAGGCCTATGTCCAGCAGTGGACTGCAACAGGCTGTTGATGATGATGATGTTTTTCTTTTTCTGGGAAATCCTTGACTTGCTAAGTCAAGCCTTGAAGTCAGATCATTGGTATTTTTTTTTATTGTTACTTATAATAAACCTTTTTTGGATAGGAAATCATCAAATTAATGACTTCGTCCGCTCTGGGCAGAGCGGAAGAGAGTGTCAGACTCTTACTGACTAAAACCCATCCGTATTTCTCCAAATACCATTTCGTTCCAGAGCCGCGGTGGCTCTTTCGAATAAAATACGCACCCCTGGCAACGCACACGATTCACTGCCTCTTTATAATCATTGTTTTCACTATATTTCGATGAATTAATTTATATAGTGGTTTAAAGTGATGTGATTTGTCAAATGGTAGTTCATGCAACAGCTAATCACAGCACTTGACGTTTCGATATATTTTTTTTCTAGAAACCTATTGTTAGTTAACACTAAAGCTTAAAGTTAAGCTCAGGTTTTTGAATTTTTCATAATGGGAAATTGGATATGAAAACCAACCTTAATGTTCGTTCCTTTCAATACAGGACAAAAATGTGTCTGGTATTAAATCGTTATTTATTTCCATGTGCAAAATGTGTTTTTCAAGAAAAAGAAGAAAGATGAAGTCATTAAAAAGAGACAAGACAGACAAGAGCTTTATAATAAGTCAGAGAGACAGACAAGAGCTTTATAATAAAATCAGAATAGGTACCTACCCAAAATATCATACCTACAGGAAACCTATTTATGTTCCGTTCATCCTTTTAGAACCAAGAAAAAAATAAAACATATTCTCTCGAGCTTAGAAAGTAATAAATATTAAAATAAACACTCGTGACATTAAAAGCAAAACGATGTTTCGCGCCAATTTTTCCCAAGATGGCGGATGCGAGTCGCTATTCGATCATTTGTTACAATATGGCAGCCTATTACATGGCTGTCGTGAGGTCTATAAGCCACATTTATCATCGCCATCGGCAGACGTTTACCGATTATTGTTATATTCTACAAGTTATTACATGATTTGGCAGTTTTATGACAAAGTATTTTCGAGGTCTGATTAATTAACTGTTTTTCTCTTACTGATGACTTGCATCATCCGAATGTTGGGCAAAGACCACTTTCCATGATTTCCTTTCTTTGCCCAACTCGTGTCTCCATTTTCTGGATCAGCCAAGATAGGTACATTATTGCTATTAAGGTTCTTCATTTAGGTGTTAATGGAATAATGGCACTTAGTTCATCAGCCAGTGAACTAGTGGCCATATTTACGGTTCCGTACCCAAAAGTTGTCCGTCTGTCCATCCACCCTTCATGCGTGAGGGCGACTGGCACTTGGCCGGTTTTTATTTCTATTCAGATCCTATCCAATGCATGGCTCATGGGTCTGTCGAGACTAATGACAGAGTGGTCTAAGAGGTTACAACTCTATTTGAGAAGTTGAGTCAATTGACACGAAAAGAAGAAAAAAAAATGGCTTAGGCACTAAAACACTGAATTTGGATTCATAGTTCGAATAAATCTTCATTCAACAAGATTTGAAGCCATTTGAAACTTCTCGTCTTAAAGATCGCAAATCGGTTCCGCAAACTGTCCACCTGTCAGTAAGGGCCAAACTAACGCTGTTTTATTGCCGGCCTATTAGGATTAACAGCTTCTCCGTGTAATTACTCACCCATCGTGCGAAGTACTTCAGAACCATAATTAAAGCGATATCAGTAGGTACAGCAAAATATTATAAATAATTTGGTATAGAAGCATATGGTTAAAATGACATAATTATGAAAAAATGCGCGATAAATAATAAAATCGACTGGTCGCCTAAGAAAACTCACTTCAATGGACCGTAAAAACAGCCCTTCGTATGAATAATTTCCCCATGCAGTTCATAGTTAATCGATATGAAAACTCTATGGCGAACCGCATTTCAAGCATAGAATTTGTATATACTCTATAATACAATTCGAAATTGGAACAAATGCGACACACTTATGTTGTTTCGTTTTTTTTTTCAGTGGCCATTATGACAAAATAAACTATGGTAGTAAAACCTCTTTAGTAAGACCGGCACGTCATTCAATGTCGTTTAGTCGAGGTAATGGTGCGTTAACTCGTGACCCGATTGCTGTGCGTGTGTCTGGCCACTACTCTGTTTTAAGGGTACATCGTTGGTTATAAAACCCTTGGAATTATAATTATGTCCTTGTTTTGTGTCTGAGGGTTCGTTTCTAAAAAAATGAGAATAATGTACTATGACGTGATAAAGTAAGAGATACGTTGCTATCCCTTTTCCACAATGTCATAATATCCTCTCCACTCCGTCTCTGCTGGTGTTTGTAGAAGCCTTTTTTGATCAAATCTTTCTTGCTTCAGAATTCGGTGACAAATGAACGCCTAAAGAATTAAATGTGAGACGGTAACTGTTACAGCAGATACAACTGTTGTAGTTATGTCGAGTTATTGTCAATTTCTATCTAGTCGCCATTTGTCGTGGTTGTAAATGTTTTATGTTCAGTAGTAATATTGATAGACAGAGGGACTAGATGGTATCTGGTATGTTATATAACCTGTAATAAGATTGATACATTAATTATTGCGGCCAGTAGTTACTAGTACAATACGAGTGGGGAAGGGAGCTCTATGAAAAAAATTAACGCTCAATAAATGCTGATTCCAAGCCAAGTCTAAAAATACAGACGTCATTTTATCCCGACTGTGCGACGCAAAGGAAGGTATTGTGTTTATCAGCGTATTTATGTGCCTTTTTGGCACACTAGAGACTAACCGCTGGACCGATTTTGATCCAGGGTTGTTGCGGAATTGTTCGAAATAGTTACCGCGGCTCTAGAACCCAAGGACACGAAAGATCACGGGTGGGTTTTAGTCAGTAAGAGTCTGATACTCTCTCCCGCTCCGCCTAGAGTAGGAAAATATGACGATTATTTCCCATCGAATAAGCGGCCGATTTTGATGATTATAACGACAATCTATTTTACACTGCCAAAATTTGTAATAAAAGTCAAAACATTTGACACCAACGATCAATAACCCTGGATCCCGAAGTTCAAAAACTCGTTTTGCTACCATTAAAACTCGGGAACAAAATCTGAAAAGTCGCACAAAACTGAACATCGTGTCCACGTATGAGATACGGAAAGTTTCCGAAGCCCTGCTGTTCAGATGTTCAGCTGTTGTCGTAAATAATATGTTTAGTGACGTCTGCAGAACAAGTGTTGAACTCTTGTGTGTATTCACGATATTTTCAACTTTACAAATTTCGTTTGAAATTCAGTTTTGCGATAATTTTTGTTGTTTAAAATAATTTCGGCATCCTTTTTATCAAAATTAGCCTATTAAAGAGGTTAAATTGTTGATATCTGGTAGTGCTGTCGCCGAGTGAAATACGTTCTTTTGATTTCGAAAAAAATTAAAGGCATGTTTCCGTGGGATAGACCACGGAAGCAAAATCGAAGGAACAATCTTGTAAGCTATGTATAACGAATGATGCATAAATTTTAGATAGATTACTCGCACTCTGAAATGGCAACATAATAATAAAGCTACCCCGCGCGCGAACACATTGGCAAATATTCCAAAACGTAAACTACAAATCAACTCGAACTCCAACTTCAACAAAAGCACGAAAACGTCAAGAAAGCTTGTCTAATTGACGTTATAAATCGAAGTTTTCGTGCTCGAGAGATTAGTGCTAGCTAAGCAAGCGCGATTATGCATTTGCTAGCTCATCTCTTGAGCACGAAAACTTAAATTTATTACAAGCTTTGATCCTCCGATGGAGTTCGAGTTATAATACCTAATAATCTTTGTTTGCATAAGAAAGGTTTACAAAATTAGTGAAAACTCTGACGGCTGTGCTAGGTGATAAACCTGTGTTACAGGAGTTCGCGGAGGACACGTTGGAGCATACGGTGGAGGTCTGCCCTGCTTGGGCGGAGCAACGCCGTGTCCTCGTCGAGGCCATCGGCGGCGGCGACCTCTCGCGTCCGGCCCTGGTTTAAGCCATGGTCCGGAGACGCCACGGGCGTCGGGAAACGCAGGGCGATTCCCGGCCACCGTAGGCGCGGGCCTGCGGATGGCGAGCTATGGGTGGCTCGCCGTCTGTTTGTTGATGTTTAATATTCGTAGAAGACTTCATGTCATCAGGTGTTTGTAGCTAAGTAGATAAGAACAGCTTTGCAAAGGTACGGAGGTCATAGATTCAAGACCAAACATTACATCCCGAGGTTGTCTTCACAAGATCTTTCCCAAACCAGGCCCGAATCGACGGCGTGTTCCACGCGCGCCTCAAGGAGCCGTCAGCATCGAGGACGGGGCCCCATAGGGCCGGTGCCTGCTAGGGTTGCGGAATTTGTTCGAAAGAGTCACCGCGGCCCTGGAACGCAAAGGGCACAAGAAGGATCACGGGTGGGTTTTAGTCAGTAAGAGTCTGATCTTCCGCTCCGACCAGAGCGGGAGAAGTCATTTGATGATTTCCCATCCAAAAAAAAAGTTCCGTTGGAGTTTACGTTTTGGAATATGGGGCATATGCTCGGTCTGGCTAACTATACGTACCTATGATGATGTTTGCACTGTGTTTTAGAGCTGTGTGCAATACATACATACATAAGTATATAACACGTTATTGTATTTAAGCCGATTGACGACTACTGCTGGACATGCCTTTTCAAGGACCGTGGACCTTGAACTACCGCATTCATCGGATTCGGCCGATTTACTGTTTAGGAAGGTTATGCTTTCCTTGTTTTGCATTTCAGGTTAATGAAACCCAATAAAGTTAAGTGTGTACGTATTACCACAATCTTTAACTCAGGAAGTTTTTTCACGACTAAAATAAACTTGAAAATCGTTGTTAAAATTACAGGCTTTGAGACAAAGGGGGTTAAGAAAGGCAAAGACAAAAGAGACAGAGGTTTCTTTTATTTCGTCTTTGGAAAGATAACAATGGAAGCTAAGCTTAAGGAATTCGCTTCACTAGTTGTCCATTGCAATGATATTTTATAGAGGTACAGTGACTCATGTGTTTTAAAAACAGAGCATTGGGAAGCGTATGAATTTTGCTTTGCAATTAAAAATTCAAACCGAATCTTATACCTACTTATCGAAAGAAAAAAAAAGAGTTTATGTGCGCCAAGCATGACGTATATTAAAAAATAAACAAAAATACAAAAGTTAGTATGTTGGGGAGATATGCGTCACATTCGCGCAAAACGGCCACAGCTCTGGTTTTCAGCGACAGCCTACGTTGACAGAATCTTGTATATCGTGTATCTACAACTATACGTACATATTATAATTTGTATTAACATATAGCGGAAAATTGTTATTTCTTAAACAAAAAATGTTGATTCTATTCTGCTGCGTAACTGGTCAAAAATGCTTTAGAGTCACAAATCAACTCATTTTTTTATATCTAGATTTTCATTTAGACATTAGATCATTTTTTACATCCAGATATACAGGACCACTAGTTATATTATAAAGTAGATTGGAAGGAAAATATATCATACAGCGATCCCAAATAAATTAGAATCAGACAATCCATCTCTGGCCTGATGTATCTAAATCCAAAGCAATCTATCTATATATATAAAAATCAATGCCACTTTTCGTTGTAATTCCATAACTCAAGAACGGGCTCACCTATCCAAACCAAATGCTTAGGATTTGGTCGGCATATTTAGTAGATGGTTTATGTGAAGTTTGCACAAAATCGGTCGAGCGGTTCCTCATTTGTCACATTTTTTGTAATAAATGAATTCAATAGAAACTTTTTTCACAGAAACTTTTTTGAAGTTTTGTTGACAGGACAAGCACGTTGTTATGTCATTCATGCCGTCAATTCATTTTGGACGTGGTTTGATTAAATCATATTATCAGCGATAAATTTCTACTATATAAAAATAAGTCGGGTTTTCCTTCCTGACGCTATAACTCCAGAACGCACGAACCGATTTCCACGGTTTTGCATTCGTTGGAAAGGTCTCGGGCTCCGTGAGGTTTATAACAAAGAAAATTCAGGAAAAATTTCAACAGAAAAGCGGGAAAATATTTTTTCATTTTTTTATATAAGTATGGCAAAACAACGTTTGCTGGGTCAGCTAGTAATACATAAAAACTCTGCATTCACAGTACATTCTACTGAAAAAACAACAGGCAGTTGACCAAAACAAAATAAATGCGAACACCATTGACATTTCAGCTTACGTCAGCTGTCAAAGTGTGGAAATTATGGCGCGAGGTAACTTTTCCGTTCTATTATGAGGCATAGAGCACTAACTTTCGAAAGGATTTGTACGCCACTGCAAAGTTGGTTTACTTACTGTTAGTATAACGCAATAATTATACTGCTTTTAACTACTTTAATTACGGTAGTTAGCTATTGATAAGGACGGTATGTACCTAAGGTATTGAAATGAAACAAACCTTTGACAGGGAATTTTACACCGAACAAAAATATTGTTCTTCTTAGTAATAGTAAAAGTTTCAGGTTTGAATTGAGTAAGTAGATTTTATCAAAGAATAATGATTGCCCTGATGAAATTTACACAGTTTCGTGTTGTTTCACACCACTAAAAAGTTTAAGTAGGATTATCGCCACGTTATTATTAAGTCAAATATACAGGATTTCCCAAGACTTTGCCACATGGAGGGTAAGCACCTTAAATACTGTACTACTCTATAGCCTCCCTCGATAAATGGGCTATCCAATACTAAAAGCATTATTTTAATTTTCTCAATTCGAACCAGTAGTTCCTAAGATTAGCGCGTTCATACAAATAAACTCTTCAGCTTTATAATGTTAGTATAGATAATATATGTCATGTTATTAAGAAGAAATTGAGTGATAGAACAGTAAGTAAAAATGAAGTCTACATTCAGTAAAAAAACACCAATGTGATTGGTACGTTTAGGTGGTGGGGGGGAATGGGGGGTGGTGTACCGCAAGTTTACATAAGTACAAAAATACAACCGACGTCTACACAAAAAAAAAACAAATAGTACAAAATAACTTTAATTTCGGGAGTCGTCGCTGTTCAAAAAACGAAAAAGCAACCGAGTTCCGAAATTAAAGTTATTTAACTGTGTAGAAGTCGGTTGTATTTTTTTGTACCTACACGACTAACCTAAACAATTGGCGCCTCCATTTTCCTTTTTGTTCTCTGGCATTGAACAATGTTTATTCAACGTTTGTGAACGTCCACCATTCATATCTTGTCTGTATTCCGTGTCGACGTCCATTGACTGTTTGTTAGCACAGTCGGTTGACGTTGATTGATCGAGATGTCAATGGATTGGTTTTTATAGTTTGTTCTGCTGTTGATTGGATGGACGCTTGACGCTTGTGTTAATTAAGTATGGAGAAGTCTGATGGCAGATATTAAGGGTTTGGTTGCGGAATTTGTTCGAAAGAGTCACTGCGGCCCTGGAACGCAAAGGGTGGTTTGTCGTCCGATAGGAACCAGGCCCGGGTCGACGGCGCGTCGTGTTCCACGCACTCCTCAAAGAGCTGTCAGCAACGAAGACCGCGGCTCTGAAAATTAAGGGGCACAAGAAGGATCACGGGTGGGTTTTAGTCTGTAGGAGTCTGACACTCCCTTCCTCTCCGCCCAGAGCGGGAGAAGTCATTTGATGATTTCCCATCCAAACAAAAAAAGAAAAGATGATATTAAAGGTTTGAGTTGTTATAGACTTAAAGCAAATGTTTTCCTAATAACTATCTTAATAATAAAATCAGTTACTGGTGGGACACAGGCCTCTTCTCCGAGGCAGTTAATGGGCCATTACCTACGTGACGGGCACCGTGGTGTTTCGTAGAATTTTTGAATGCCTACATACAAATAGATATACATAATCAGCCTTTTAATGTTCCCACTGCTGGGACACAGGCCTCCTCTCTAGGAGAGGGAATGGGCCGTAATCCACCACGCGGGCCCAGTGCGTGTTGGTGAATGTCACATGTCTTCGAATTTTTGGTTCTAGGACATGCCGGTTTCCTCACGATGTTTTCCTTCACCGTTTTGAGAACAGTGGTGATGAAGTTAATTACACAAAGTAATGCGCCTGGCTGGGTTTGAACCCAAGACCTACAATTCGTAAGTCGGGGCCTTTACCACTCGGCCACCTCTGCTCCGATAAATAGATATAATTCTCCGTATTCTTTATCTAAATTGTTTAGCCACCTTAGCTTTTAAGGTCGCCTGATCATTCCAAAATGTTTTTGGATAAATCAGCACGTAATACATATGAGGAAAGTAATATTGAGGGACTCCTAAAAGCCTCAAGCCAAACCACAAAGCCTTGATGTCCAGTTTTCACTCCATCTTCGGTGAAGGACTGTCTCCAAACAATGATGCCACTTCAAAAGGGGCTGATGTCAGGAAATTAAGACTTCCGTCATCGGCATACCGTGAAGCTAGGAGAAGTTCCACTTCTCACTGAATTTACCGAACTGGAGGCTAAGGTTAGACTCAGATCAAACTACGGTAAAACAGTGTGTAGTAATTTTCAGGGTGATTTGGGTTAAATTCGAAAATATAGCTAGTAGAGATAATTGGCTTATTTTGACTGAAAAATAATACAAGGAATATTATTAGTTGTTTGAAATAGCTTATTCTTGAACCAGAAATCGTTAATTTTCGACCTTTCGATAAAGTGAAAAAATAAATTGTTGCATGGCTAATGTACCGTTAGCAGTAATACTTCTGTTATTTTACTATCCCGTATTACTTGTTCAGCATTTGTATAAGTTTCAGAGCTGGAAATATAATTTTCGTTTGGTAGAACTTGCAGCTTCTTTACCGGTCGGCTTGTTTTACTTATTTCTTGGAAAATCTGCTATCTTTGCGGCCTGTGAATTTTATACAAGATTGTGGGATGGTATGATTTTGTTAAGATAACGATGTTCTGTAGAATTTTTGTTTTGGAGAAGCTGTCAGTCTGTTATATTTATTTAGTTTTTAATAATTTATAGTTTCCTGCTTAGTGTTTATTTATTAGTTGAAGCAAGTGTTCCTTTGTTTGTCAGTTGACTTAAGAGTTCACACTCTTTGCAGAATTTGTTCGAAAGAGTCACCGTGGCCGTGGAACGCGGCTGACATTAGGAGGAACACGGGTAGGTTTTAGTAAGTAAGAGTCTCACACTCCCTTCCGATTCACCCAGAGCGGGAGAAGTCATTTGATGAGTTCTGTTTTTGCCAACTGAGGTACGGAACTCTAAACGGACACTTAGTATTCAAACAGCATTTTTCGAGTTGTAAAACTAAAGGTATCCAGCTACTACAACCAGGGCCTCAAGTCTGCTATTACAATAATGTCAGAATGGTCTATCATTGATATCATAATGGTTGATTTTTACAAGTTTCTTAATCTACTAATATAAAAGCGTCACTATGACTTTCCAATGGCCAACCACTGACACTCCATTGAAAGAAATGGCATAGAATGGTAATCTCTAACAAGATGACAAATGAATGACAAACGCATGCGGTAATCTGCTAAAATTTTGACAGTTCCTTTGATCAGTGACCTACCATTAGAACGTCATTGGGCACTCATTACTTTTAATAGCTCGGTTATTCAAAAGTATTACGAGACCATTGACTGACCAATGATCGACCATTATGAATTTAGCAGAATGACGAAGTTATAAAAATACCAGACTAGGGGCCCTGGTTGTCTTTAATTCAAATGTGAACAGGTTATGTCTAGTCAAGCGTGCCCCATCGTCGACCACATCATCGCATATCAGGTGAGGGTCAATTGCAAGCCTCTCAATTGAAAAATAAACCTATTAGTAGTCTCTCTGATGGTGGCGTATGTGTTTCATTCATCATTTGGCTCCGTCAGCTGGGACGGGTCATCTCTCAGCTGCCACGGTTTATTTTAATTATTTGTACTTTAAATTGTTCCTTTCACTCTGGATACATGTATCATACACGTCTTTCTAAATCGTTCTCACATATAATAATAACATCAAGAAGAACAATGATGTATCCACAAATTTGTAACAATTTATTGATTTAAAAGAGTGTCCGTGGAGTTTCTTGCACGTTCTTCTCCATAGAGATCTACGCTTTGGAACGTGCAGATAGCTTCACTCTTTTCGACCTTTAGAATTCAAAAGTGCCTGTAAAGGGTTTGATTGAAATAAATGCTTTGAGTTGAGTTGAGAATTAGAAATTATTCTACGGCTACTACCATATACGTGGAACAATTAAGGAAAATTAAGGTAAATTGGACAGCTAGGATAGTTGTCACATTTTTGCATCGGGACTATCTGTGTGCCTTTAAGCGTAAACGATCACTTCTTGAACCCGTTTATATCCCAACCCTAATTTAACAACATAGTCTTCAAGGCTCCTATCAAGTTGCCTCATAAAAAAAGATTAATAACTCGATCCGGAGTCCGGACCTAACAAAGAATTTAATCAGAGACTATAGTCCACTTTTTATTCGTCCAAAGACATTATTTGCTGGCAGCCATATTGGCCATAAGTTAGGACCGTAAAGTTGGTAGATAGCCTAGTTTGTGAATATCAGTTTAGGGTAATTCTGGGTATACATTATGTGTGTTGGATAAAGAGTTTATGTATGAATGTAAAGTTTTAATGTGTATTTTGGGTTGCTTGGAGATTTAACATTAATGTTAGTGAGTACATACTTATCTCCTTTTTACTATAATTTGCATGTTCAATTGTATCTGTTTATTCTATTATATTATTTCGATGATATATACCTATTTATATATGTATGTTTTATTTTATAAGGATTCAAATGAACCGCCACTCGTCCTTTGAATGGTTCATTAGTAAACCAGCGTCAGACAGCATCAGTCTGTCTGACATATCGCTGAAATGGATCTTTTTAGTGCAGCCGATAAATAAGGAAAAATACTTCTTGTCAACCTATTTTTTTTCTTTTGTTTTTACCATGTACCGTGCATGTTTCATGTATGTGCTAAATAAATATTATACTTTCTTTGTCAATCATCAAATTACTACTTGCGCTGTCAGACTCGTACTGACTTAAACCCTTTGCGTTCTAGGGCCTCGTTGACTCTTTCGAGCAAATTTTGCAACTCTATGTGCTACTATTGATTATTTCGGGTGTTTGTATTTTTCGAGGGTAGATTCGATTTAGTAAGTCATTTAGATAAGCAAAACATATTGGATATGTATTTTTTATTTCACTTGAACTTGATTTTATATGGGAATTGATTTACAGTTTCTCAAGATGTTTTATAATATTAGGTAGGTACAGAGTTTGCAATTATCCGGTTACAAAGACGTGACAAGCTTATCCTTTTAATAAGGACTATTTCTAAAGTCATTAGAAAATGATCCTTTATCTAGCTCAGTAATGCATTCTTCAGTCATCAAAAAATGAACGGAAATATGAGTGAAACTCTAGTTAGGCATTATAACCTTTCCTCCTAAACATTTTCCGGTCTAGAAAAAGGTTGTAAACCTCGAAAGTCTTCCAAAACTAAATCAAAGTTGTCCGTGTTTCTGCGTTGTCAACTATGTTGTTGATTCGTTCACTGTTAAGACGTATTTATTTAGTTTTCCTCGAAATAACTTCGTCTCTCGGGGCCCACGGGTCTAAACGAAGTGTCTAGTTTATTTTGATAGAGGTAGTGTTATAAAAGTTTCACAACACTTTTTATTAGGTGTAAGTTGGCTTTAATCTGCCAGGATTGCGGAATTTGTTCGCACAACCCAGTAACTGGGCAACACGACATCTCTTCGCAAGACTGGAGATAGATATCTAGGCTTCTGATAAGACAGCCTGGGTCATCGACGCAAGGTCACCTGCTTGTCAGTCTTCTACAGATTGTACTTCGGCAAGTGTGCCCATGAACTCCACGACCTCATCCCACCGGCCCCCTTCTAATCAATTCGCACCAGGCGTTTCCAATAGTCTTTTGTAATGCACACAGCAAAGGAGTGGAACTCTCTGCTTGCGTCCGTGTTTCCTGATCTCTTCAAAGTTAGAGTGAACAGGCTTCTTCTGGGTAAGCTCATACCTTCGTCGACTTTGTCTGTGTCACTTTTTTTTTCTTTTTTGGATGGGAAATCATCAAATGACTTATTCGGCTCAGGGCGGAGTGGAAGGGAGTCTCAGACTCCTAAAGATCAAAACCCATCCGTGTTCCTCCTAGTGCCCTTTGCGTTTCAGGGCCGCGGTGACTCTTTCGAACAAATTCCGCAACCCAGGCAGACGTTCGTTACCCAACAAATAGGTATGTTAAATTCAGTTATTTTTATTTAGAAAATGGTCTTTATAAGTTTCCCTTTAGCTTAGCGTTACCTTATTAACATAATCAAATACAATGTATTTAAGATTTTTAATAATACACTGTTAAATAGAACAGACGCAAAACAATTGAAAATCCCATAGATAAAGTATCTATTTTTGTGGTGGAGCTGTCAAGAACGAAACAAATAATTCAACAAAACTTCCTCTGAGGTTAATTTACCCCAAAAATTGAAGAAATGTAGCAGAAAACTGTAACAGATACGTTCCAAAAGTTACTCGACATTGGAATCCGAAACTGGGGGGATGAATGAAAGGGGAGGGGAACAATGAATAGAGTTTCATAGATAAAGTTTTGCGAAGACGTTTACAGTTGTAAGATGTTCTCCAAAGTTTAGGTTTGTGATTGAATTAATTTGTAGTTCGTTCGAAGTTAGCTTTTATTTAAGCTTGTTTGGAATTTTCTGACTGTGTTATTGTGTTTTTAGACGTGTATTGTAGATTTGTTGACTACGAATTGAAAGTAGTCAATAGAAGTACGATACGATTCTAATTACGTTTGGATTCTTTGTTATGCCTAGATATGTTGCATTTTAATGTAATGTCCCGACATATGTAGGTACTTTATCCTGTTGCGAAATTTGTTCGAAAGAGTCACCGCGGCCTTGGAACGTAAAGGGCACAAGAAGGATCACGTCAGTAAGAGTCTGACACTCCCTTCCGCTCCGCCCAGAGCGGGAGAAGTCATTTGATGATTTCCCATCCAGAAAAAAAAGAAGGTACTTTATCCTGTCTCAAAGTTGTTTTTTCTAAAACTCGATTGCAGTGCCACCTAGAGTCCATTTGTAATTCTAAACCATGCAGAGACCACTCAAACACTCACACAAAATACATCAAAATTGGTAAAGCCATTTAGGAGGAGTTCATTGACATGGAAACGAACTAATTTTTTTTTAAGATACTTATTTGGTATTATGAAACATCAGGCAACATAGTTAGGTACTATAGTAAAAAAAACATTGTTTTATCAGTAACTAGCGACGCGCCCCGGCTTCGCACAGGTGCAATGTAGATACTAATGTTTCCTCTACTATAATATGCATATATTTTACATATAAACCTTCCTTAACAATCAGTCTATATATTAAAAAAACCCGCATCAAAATTCGTTGCGTAGTTTTAAAGATCTAAGCATACATAGGGCCAGACGGCGGATAGCGACTTTTGTTTTATACTATGTAGTGACTCACAAAGCTCTTGCATGTAGGCTGATTCTGAAAGTAATATAGCTGCTCCTTTAGACTCCAGGGTCCAACACGGACTAGCCTTTCTTGGACCCTACACGGTGATAATCAAACGAATGAAGGAAGCGAAGAAAATAAAAATGTCTTCAATAGGGTAGTAACTAAAAAAATCTAATTAGTCCGTCAGATAGATTTCCAAAAAAATATTGGAGACGTATTTTTTATTTTTTCACATAAATAAAAAATGAAGACGGTACAGTGCGCTGAAAACTCGTGTGACGTCACTACTCGCTACATTTTTTACCGGGCCGTGGGCGTGACGTCACACGCTCCCACTCCTGATCTTTGATGCTTTTTATCTTCGTCAGTTTTTATAGATTTGATAAAGGAAAAAATACGTGCCTAATATTTTTCTATAATCTAACTGACGGACTAAACGTAGTCATATATTTTTTACTCAGGCAACATTCCTATTGTTCTTGTTAGAAGCCGTTTTTATGGATGGGAAATCATCAAATGACTTCTTCCACTCTGGGCGGCGTGAAATGGACTGACTAAAACCCATCCGTGATCCTCCTTTGCCTTTGCATGCCTTTTGCGTTCCAGGGCTTTTTTTTTTTTTTTCCTGGATGGGAAATCATCAAATGACTTCTCCCGCTCTGGGCGGAGCGGAAGGGAGTGTCAGACTCTTACTGACTAAAACCCACCCGTGATCATTCTTGTGCCCTTTGCCTTCCAGGGCTGCGGTGACTCTTTCGAGCAAATTCCGCAACCCTAGCAGGCACTGACCCTATGGGGCCCCGTCTTCTTTGCTGACGGCTCTTTGAGGCGCGCGTGGAACACGACGCGCCGTCGACTCGGGCCTGGTTGCTATCGGACGGCGAGCCACCCATAGCTCGCCATCCGCAGGCCCGCGCCTACGGTGGCCGGGAATCGCCCTTCGTTTCCCGACGCCCGGGGCGTCTTCTTCTGTTGCGGCGGCTGGAGCGAGGGGCTTCCCTCTCTCTCGCATGCGCTCCGCCTCCTCCTTCGCTAGCATTACTGCTTCGCAGAAGGAGGCGACCGCTTCCCATGCCTCCTCGCTCCGGACCATGGCCCGAACCAGGGCCGGACGTGAGAGGTCGCCGCCGCCGATCGCCTCGACGAGGACACGGCGGTGCTCCGCCCAAGCAGGGCAGACCTCCACCGTATGCTCCACCGTGTCCTCCGGACGATCCACACAGTCATGACACCCGGACGTGTCCTCCCGCTGGATCCGACACAGGTACCTCCCGAAACAGCCGTGTCCGGTGAGCACCTGCGTCAGGCGGAAGGTGAGGACGCCGTGACGTCTCTCCAGCCACGCCAGAGGGGACTTATCGCCACAATAGTGGCGTGCCCATTGCGTTCCAGGGCTGCGGAGACTCTTTCGAACAAATTCCACTGTTAGAAGCCTAGATATCTGATCCTCATACCTTCGACACTAACAGAGCTGCACAAAATTAGCCTAGAATGGACATTACAAAGTAACAATTTAGTTAAAGTAGGTAACAATTTAGTTGAAAAACACATTAATTGATCCGTCAGTCATTCAAGCGTTGGTTTATCATTAACTTAATGTGGTTAAGTACTGCTTTTAACATAAATACAGAGCTAAAGTTGTGTTGTTTCGAAACGAATGGCTCATGTTTTGTTTTGCTATTTTAACAGTACATAATATGGGTTGTTACGAAGTATGTAGATACTATGACAACCGAGGACGAGATAGCTGTGATTTTTTTTTAAATGTTGCCCCACTCTAGGAACTTTCTCCTGTGTCGTGGGTGCGTTTACAAACATATAAACTCACACACAAAAACAGCCAGAACCGGAACAACTGTCTGTAGGCCATACAAATATTTGTTCCGTGCGGGAACCGAACCCGCGACATGCGGCGCGGCAGCCAATCGCTCAACCACTGCGCCAACCGTGCCGTCGAGAATATAGATTCTGGGTTCCACCAGATCTCACCAAGTTTTATCGAGGAAAGTCAAAAAAACAATTAATGAACGTCCCCATTTAAATCGTCATGAAACTTTTAGAACTGTTCTACTGATAGAAGATTTGGAAAAACTTGCCTGCAGTCTTTAAGTATAATAAAGTCTTACTATAATAACCACAGTTTTTCTTTATTCAGAATACTTTCGGGCTGTTATGGTAGTAAACAGTAGGTTTTATTTTTAGAGTCGGGAAATCATCTAATGACTTCTTTCGCTCTGGGCGGAGCGGGAGTGTCAGTGACTCTTACTGACTAAAACCCACCCGTGATCCTCCTAATGCTCTTTGCGTTTCAGGGCCGCGGTGACTATTTCGAACAAATTCCAAAACCCTAGCAGGCACTGACCTTATAGGGCCCCGTCTTCTTTCCCGACATAGAAAACTGTACCTTACCATATATATACCATATATACCTTTTACTATAGGTAAAATGGAACTCCAGCCAATATCATACTTTTTTTTTCCAAAATATGACACCCAAAGCAAAACAATCTTATTTTTCTAACAAAAAATGACCTAGAACCTAGAGCTTTTACTTTATATAATCCCATTCAAAAACATCTCCACTTTCCTTTAAACGAGATTTTTACCAAATTGTTATGCGTTTCCCGATAACGATTCTCACGACGACGAGACTTAGAATCTTTATGTCAAAAGTGAATAGAATGACCACATATAAATCATAATTATCGCTTACCAAGACAAGTGATTCCTCTGAAGTGGTTTGGTTGCTTCTGAACACATACTGTTAAAATCTTCCTAGCTCATCGTGCTGTACTGGCAGTGCCGCTGCGGCTGCGGAGAACTTCAATATAATAACCTTCTTGCTAGTTATATTTTAGAGCCGTTTGGGCTTGAAACTCTTAGACCGTGGGGTCCAAGTGCTCATGCGTTGTTTAAAGAACTTGATAAACTTTTAGTTAACACTTCGCGTGACCCAAGGGCTGGCTTATACCTTGGACAAAGGATAAGTCTAGTCTAGTCTCAACAGTGATTAGACAAGTGCGCAGGAGATAATGTATGAGCAAACGTGCACAAGATTCCGAAGCAAAGTATGAAATTGTGATAGTTATCCTTAGACGCGATTGCCGACCAAACGCAAACGTGGGTCGCACCTACATAAGTAACATTTCACTCGCTCCGGCTCAGATTAAACGACTGTTTATACCATAGAGAAATGGTTTTTCGGTTATTTTCGTCCTATTTGGGACTATTCTGAGTGAAGACATTTAAAGCTTCTGATTGGTTCGGCTTGCAAATCAGCTAGCACACAGGGAAGTTTAAAACGTTCCGGATTTCTGTGGGAACTCAAGAAAGTTTTCGTCTGGATACAGACTGTTAGATCGAACATGTACAGGTCAATTCTGTGGTAGACGTTGCTCCAAATATTTTGGCGTGCCGAAGAAGGTTCAGCCGAAGTTCTGCTTGCAGTGAGGCTGCTGTCTTTGCTTTACAAGCAACCAAGTCGCGTTGCCGAAGTTGCTTTTTCACCAAGAAAATAAAGAAGCAACTAGACGACGTCCATCGATCGCCATCTATTTGCACTATATGAGTCGCACGCATTGATTCTCGTTTCAAATAAACACGAAACCAACATGATTGTATCGTTACCATGGACTAAGTACATAAGTATACAGGGTTATTTGTAAAACACCAACAACCTCTTATGATGTCATTATACTCAACATTATGATCAACTTTTTTCTCTTCTCAACTTCTTTCTTTTTTTTTGGACAAAACCTGAAATCACGAAAAAAAAAATCAGCTGTTCCTTACATTTATGTTCGTATAACTAATCAAAATGTAGGGAACAGCTGATTTTTTTTTCGCGATTTCAGGTTTGGTCCCATCGAGGAGGCATGGGAAGCGGTCGCCTCCTTCTGCGAAGCAGTAATGCTAGCGAAGGAGGAGGCGGAACGTGTGCGAGAGAGGGAAACCTCTCGCCCCAGCCGCCGCAACAGAAGGAGACGCCCCGGGCGTCGGGAAACGTAGGGCGATTCCCGGCCACCGTAGGCGCGGGCCTGCGGATGGCGAGCTATGGGTGGCTCGCCGTCCGATAGCAACCAGGCCCGAGTCGACGGCACGTCGTGTTCCACGCGCGCCTCAAAGAGCCGTCAGCAAACAAGACGGGGCCCCATAGGGTCAGTGCCTGCTAGGGTTGCGGAATTTGTTCGAAAGAGTCACCGCGGCCTGGTACGCAAAGGGCACAAGCAGGAACACGAGTGGGTTTTAGTCAGTAAGAGTCTGACACTCCCTTCCGCTCCGCCCAGAGCGGGAGAAGTCATTTGATGATTTCCCATCCAAAAAAAAAAGTTTTGGTCCCATAGTAAAAGTTGATCATAATGATGAGTACAATGACCCCTTAAGAGGTTGTTGGTGTTTTACAAATAACCCTGTATATCCTACTTCTCAGTCTAATCTATCCAAAAGTTTTCTGTAATAGCTTCTTTAGCTAAAGAGTTTTTCAACAAGAACTT
This sequence comes from Hecatera dysodea, assembly GCA_905332915.2. Classification (NCBI taxonomy): domain Eukaryota; kingdom Metazoa; phylum Arthropoda; class Insecta; order Lepidoptera; family Noctuidae; genus Hecatera; species Hecatera dysodea. The sequence goes on along the minus strand of HG995310.1, from coordinate 13,742,072 downwards.
TGTTTTTCAATTGGGGCGACACCAACAACATGACAGTTTTAACATAATAAGTTTTTGACGTATTCGTAGTCGATGCTTTGGCAATTGTTACAATGAAATAAATTTCGCTCGAAAATCGAATTAAATTAATTAAAATCTACTATGAAAATGGTGGTTCTGTTAAGTTTACTTATTTCACGAAATTCGGCTATTAAGTGGCCAGCCAGATCGTGTGTGCATTTTAATAGAGCAGTGGTGGCCGAGTGGTAGCTGTCCCGACTTACGAATTGTAGGATGCGGGTTCAAACCCAGCCAGGCGCATTACTTTGTGTAATTTCTTTCATCACCACTGCTCTCAAAACGGTGAAGGAAAACATCTTGAGGAAACCGGCATGTCCTAGAACCAAAAAATCGAAGACATGTGACATTCACCAACCCGCACTGGGCCCGCTTGGTGGATTATGGCCCATTCCCTCTCCTACAGAGGAGGCCTGTGTCCCAGCAGTGGGAACATTAAAAGGCTGATTATGCTATTATGCAGATCATGTGATTTAACACCAATGCATTCTTTTTTGGAGGGTTATGTTAAGGATAGAGTCTATACGGAACCAATCGAATCGATTGCAGCCTTAAAACTCTAAACCCGTGATGTGATTAACGAAATAGACCCACCATTTTGTCAAAAAGTGATTAAAGTGATGAAAAAAAGTGGTCGTCGTGGACATCGACGGGCCTGTTGGTTTAGTGGTTAGCGGCCCTGACTGCTAAGCCGGAGGTCGTGGTTTCGATTCCCACCCAGGACAAACATTGTGTGATGAGCATGATTGTTTGTTCTGTGTCTGGGTGTGATTTATCTATAATATGTATGCATTTATAAATTATATAAGTATGTATATCAGCTGTCTGGTTACCATAACACAAGCTCTGCTTAGCTTGGGATCAGATAGCCGTGTGTGAGTTGTCCCAAGATATTATTATTATAAAAAAAGATATTATTATTATTTGCCAGATATCATTTTTCATTAATAATTGCCAAACCTTTCTCTACGTAATACAATAAAAAAAAAAACATTTTCATCTAAATTGTTTGTTTTATTTTGTTTTAGAAAACGAGGTTCTTGTTGAAAAACCCTTTATAAGCCTGGCCTTGATACACACTCCTATTGCTTAAGGTCCAATTGAGATTTGTTTGTGTTTATTTTCTCGTTTAGCCATCGTGCCCCAGTATAACCCCAGCAATGAATAATTTATCCGGGTCGCGGGTAACGTCGGCAAATAATTTGTGTCCCCGCGAAGGCTCAGTTTTATTGCACAACGTTTTTTGACAAAACAGATGATGATGGCTGGGCCTTCATACCGGCTCTGATGAAAATTCGCAAATTCCATGGAGATTTTTATGAGGCATTGTTGATACAGCGAGGTTTCTAAAGGATAGAGAGCATATTTTGAAGATGGTTTTGAAGTATCTTGCTGATAAAAGTGTGAAACATTCTCAGCGCAATATATTCTATTACTGTAACGATGTCGTTGCGTTTTCAGTCTCGTGGACTTTAAACCTCCACGATGACTGAAAACTCCTTACATTTATTGTAATAAAAAGAAAACGTCTATTTTCAAAAATATTTTAAATTTCGGTTTTTTTATTGACTGCTCAGATTTTTTCATTCAGTCCTATCAAATTGCTCAACCAGAGCACAGTCAATAATATTTTCAATAGTACCAGTGTAATAATAACATGTAACAGTTTTAGAAACCCGGGTTTCTTAGTCTAATTTTAAAAATAAACAATCAAGTCACAAATCAAGTTTATTATTCAATAATACCATCCTACACACTGTAGACATAGTATAAACAGGGGAAGTAGTTTATCTTCATACAAACGCACCGCGCGCGGCTTGTATGTGTGCGCCATAGTATCTATGCGTCGACGCACGCACACTTTAACAAGTCTCGACCCGTTTCTCAGTGCGCCAGTCGAGGCTAACACTGCACGAGGTTCGCGCGTCACCGCTAAATAAATAAAAAATGTCTGACAGTCGCAGGAGAACGTATTGCTGTGTGTTTTGGGTGTCTCAATGATTCATCGATTCCAGAATTATCTCTGTTCAGATTACCTAATGAACAGGAAAGGTAAGCTAGTCACTTATTCTAGCATATAATTTTTACTTGATGATGAGATACCTAAGTACCTACTTACTTATTTTTCTATCACACAGAGAAAGTAGGTAGGTAGGCCTAATTTCCTACTAGAATATATTAGGTAGGTACTTTTGATCTATCAATTGATTTGCCGCTATTGCTTTGTTTACGTTTAGTTATGCCGATTTCTCAGTATTGTAGGTATAGTAACTAAGTAGGTAAGTACTTACAGTTGTAAAATCAAACCATTGTTGAACTTTATTGACTAATGATCAATGAATTAGTTATACAGAGATGTGTTAAAGTGACAACCCCAGACAGTAGGCAATTATATCGCGAATTAGGCCGGAGATAACCTACTTCCCCTCTTTATACTATGCTGTAGACGAGTTGGGAGGTGGGAGAACCTCACATCTTGTGACCCAGCGTCACATTGGCTCTCCGACGGCCAATCTCGTCACAATACTATACTATAATCACGCTTTTGGGAAGTCCTTAATTTCTGGACAGATTTCGATGAATTTTTTGTACAGAGATTGAAAGAAACTTTTCTTTTTTTTGGATCGGAAATCTTCAAATGACTTCTCTCGCTCTGGGCGGAGCGGTAGGGAGTGTCAGACTTACTGACTAAAACCCACCCGTGATCCTTCTTGTGCCTTTTGCGTTCCAGGGCCGCGGTGACTCTCGAACAAATCCGCAGCCCAGATTGAAAGAACCTTGTAGACGATTATATTAATTTTAACGCGAACGAAGCCGCATGCAAAAACTAGTAATAGAGTAGGTATATTTTTTTATATAGAATCATCATCCCTATTATATTAGCACGGAAACAGTATTGTTTAACGCGCAAAACGGATACCAATTTCATAAATTAAAAATCAAATTACGAAACGGCACCCGTTCGTGACCACTTCGTTAAACTTCGGCTCAAGATTTTTCGATTCGGAATGAGAATAAAATCTATTGTACCCTCAATTTATTCATAATACGTCACTTGCAAAACCATTCGAACAAAGCTTCCTCCTCACTACCATTAATTATAAAAGGTCCTTAATTTATTATGAATGGCTTTGAGAAAAGTTATTGCTTTAGGCGTTCTTTAATACCTTCGTATAGGTTTCCGTGGTTTGGTCTCAGAGGGTCGTTTCCTCTTTAATTTTTCTATATCCGGGATTTCAGGTTTGATTCCGGGATAGATCTGGGATTATCCACTCAACTGTTACAGCTACCATAGAAGCCTAATCATTTTTCCGGATGATCGTTACACATACCAGGGTAGACTTGTTTCTTTTAAACGTGTTTGTACAGTGGTAATTCTATGTGAGCGTCTAAAAATTATACGAGTTGGCGCTGTATTAAATTCCGCGTCTGTGAGTCATGGCACACTGTTTGCAACATAGAACAATTAAAAAAAGAGTTGAACGATAGTGTTTTATTCAGTGTGAAGTTTTCACAAGCGGCCTGTTTACGATGTAAGTACAATATTATTTAAAACCCAATGTATTTTTGTGTTATATCAAATAATACTCAAGATTCAAGAGAGTGGTAATGAAAAGTCAGAGCATTATAAAATAAAATAATCATGTGAAAAGTTGCTGTCTTTTATTTGTTTTTTTTTATGGCTTTTGGCTATCCGGAACGTCTTGTCTGTCTGTTTTGACTGTCGTTCCGTCAGAAGCCAAAAAATCCGATAGCCACTTTACTAAAAAAATCTATTAAGAAAGATTGAATAAAATAAAGAAAAACTAGAGTTGCGTTAAGTCATTCATTTTAATTATAATAATTACAGAATAGAATAGAATATATATTGTTTATTATTTGGTTGTTGTTGTGGTTGTTGTTCAGTTGTTGATTTTCTTGTCATACAAGTCGGTTTCACTGCCAAGGTGCGCCAATAGATATTTCTAAAAAAATACCACACAACGAAAATCTGGAGTGATAAACGAGGCATGATTGAGTATATAATTTGCATCCGTGTGAAGCCGGGTCGGTGGAGACGTGCTTTAGCCAAAACTAGTGAGTTTTGGCTAAAGCACGGATTTGAATTCGAACTCACTTCCCCTCACTCGCTAGATCACACCATAACTGTTGAGCTTTTGTCGCTAAATGAGATGTGTTCCAATTAGCACTCTGCCATACATATTATGTCGCTTACTTAGACGTTATGAGACCGTTTATAAACTGGTTCTAATTAAAAATCTCTTTAACTGACAGGATGACGTGTTCATTATAATTTAAGTTGTCCTCAAAAGAACAAATGATTGAATGTTTGTGGATCGTGTTGATGTTGTTGGACGCTTTCAGGACGCTGTTGTGGCTTCCGCGGCGTGGTAGTGCATCGGCAATGCTCGTTAAAGCTCGCTCGGATGGTTTTCATGCTATTATGGGTAAGAAACCAGCTTCCCTACTACAACGCTTACGTAACACTCGTAACCAGTGGCGTGCAGTGGTTCGAGTTAGGGTAGGCCAAAGAAAATGTTCAAATAAATTTAAAAAATAACCACATTATTCAGTTTTGATTTTTAATGAAATGAGTTTTTTTTTAAACAGCCTATTAAAAAAAAAAAACTTTTGAACCCTGAATAATGTGGTGTGTTTTTTTTTTGGACATTCTCTGGCCTACCCTAACTCGAACCACTGCACGCCGCTGCTCGTAACGGCATCCTGAAATATTGTTGGCAGACCGGACTGCCCAATCCAAAGACGCTGGATGGAGATAGCTAAAGGTAAATAAATTAAGAACTAATAATACTAACATACCATATAAGACACTAATGGTCTGAAATAAAGGTACATATATTTTTTTATTGACGTGATAACGTCTTATGAATGGATCAAAGCCGGCTGCACGCACGAAAAAGTGTCACGTTCCACCTGAGCCGAGCGTGCGAGCGAGAGCGCGGTATAAGCGATAGAGAGGGCACGATCGGCCTAAGCGTTCGGCTTGTGACGTTATGCAATTTTTCATCAATGTTTTCTTATGACGTTATCACGTTAAATTATCGTCCGTAAATCGACTTTACAGACACTAAAATGTTGAAATCCTAACCTACCAAGTTACACAAATCTGTGGTAGGTATCACTGTGTAACACTTCAGTCAGTTTGCGTATTCAGCAGCTCACGGCAGCAGTACGGAGACGCTGTACCGGCTGCAACTAGAGACGCCATTACTAATCTATCTGTGGTATTTCGCTTTTATATATGTAGTAAAAGAAAAAGAAAGAAAGAAAGAAAAATGTTTATTTGGGTCTCGCACAAAACAAACAAAAAATAAAATAAAACTACTAGAAAAATAAAGTACCTAACAAATGTTGTAGTAAGTATAAGTACATACATATATGTCAAAGCAAAATACCACTCACTGATTAATCAAAAAATCTGGGAAACTATAACACCTACAAACTGAAAATTTGGCAGGTAGGTTCCTTATAGGGTGTAGATACATCCATGCTCTATGCTGGAGCATGCTCTGCGTGTTCACGAGTAAAGGCACGCCACAATTAAATGACGTTTTATCGACAGAAATCTCAATAAGTATGAATGTTTCAAGTTTATCAATATAACTGTTGAAAACTGAAGTGTTACAAAAAAGTTTCCACGTTAAATGTTGCGTTTTATATTGTATTGAAGTATGTACTCGTTTGAGGAAATGTTGGGGATAAATGTAGGCAGAGGTCATCGCCCTTTAATGTGCAGTTTCAAATATAAGATGAACAGTAGTAAAATAAACGTGAAGGAACGTACATACACGGTATAACTATTATGAATTCAAAAGAATACGGTCTAAATTCCAGACTGTATTCTCTAGACCTAGTAGTTATGGAACTCTTGTATTTAACGAAAGATCACTAGGAAAGTTCATCTCTTAAAATGGTTGAATAGGGATGAAAGATTGTATGGAAGTTCGAATGTTTTTTCCCGATGTGATATGTCTTTGGGGACATGATCCTTATATTTATGGTGCGTAAGTCTATAATGTAATTGGCATCTCGATCATTCAATGCAAAAATAAAATATTTACGATTAAATAAAAATATACTGTATTTAACCATCACAACTTGTCCATTGCTACCTTTTTTGTTTATACCTTTAGTAACACTATTGTATAGAGTCGATTTAAATATTTTAACGAGTTCAAAGTCTTTGAAAGCAGAAGACTGAATAAAACATGGACAATATGCAGAAATGCGACCAACTTCGTCTGCAGACACTAGTACGAAGTAACAAGTTTTAAAGTTAAACTTTTGGACTACAACAATGAAGAATTAGCTCTATTTAGGGATTTTATTGAAGGAAGAACTGAAGAAAAAGAAACTCAAACTCAGAGCATTTATTTCAATTAAACCCTTTATAGGCACTTTTGAATTGTCAAGTCGAAAGAGGTGTAGCTATCTGCACGTTCCAAAGCGTAGATCTCTATGGAGAAGAACGTGCAAGAAACTCCACGGACACTCTTTTAAAATGTTTAATGTAGGTAGTTTCTTCTTCTCTTTCGTGGCATTGAGCTGGACACATTGCTCGTACATCGGATGGCCAGTGGGTTAGAAAAGCGTTATAGAGGCGACCGCGTACCATAACACGCAGTGTCGGATGGCACCTCACACGGCGAACCGATGACTTGGTGAAGGCCGGTGTAGTTCACTGGATGCGATGCACAAGATCTGGACCCCAAATCTGCTATTTTTATAAATTTGTCATTCCAACACGATCTCATTGTCATTTTGCTAAAAGTTCGTAATCTGCTAAATTCATTGGTCGGTCAATGGTCTCGTAATACTTTTTGATAACCGAGCTATTAAAAGAAATTACTGCACGATGACGTTCTAATGGTAGGTCACTGATCAAAGGAACTGTAAAAATTTTAGCAGATTACCTCATAGGTACGTCTGTCATTCATTTGTCATTATGTCCGAGACTACCATTCTATGCCATTTCTTTCAATGCAGTGTCAGTGGTTGACTATTGGAAAGTCATAATGGCACTTTTATATTAGTAGTTTACCAAACTTGTCAAAATCAACCATTATGAAATCAGTGATAGACCATTCTGACACTATTGTAATAGCAGACTTGACTTGGCCCAGTTGATGTAGCGAAACTTCTGTACTATACTCATCTGAAGAGTGTGTGAAAGTACACACTCTCACACACACAAATACCCATCACATACACTCACTAAACTTCGTATCCACTTGGCAACATTTGAAGTGCGACATGATGCACACTATGTTGCTCATCATGTTGAATGGCAACGAGGAACTTTTATTTTTAGCTCGTGCTTTGTTATAACATGTGAGCGTCACGTGTTGTGCGACAAATGTTGCCTAGTGGATACGAGGCTGTACATACACACATACTTTTGTTTACCTTTTAGTGTTAAGTTTAGTTAATTACCTATATTGAACCGTTGCATTTAGGTATTTACTATACCGGATGATTGCGAACGCCGTAAGATTGTAAAATATCGAGTGAAATTGCTGAACTCATTTTTCTCAATAGGAAACTGAACTAAATTAGATCAAGCTATTGATATTAGATGGGGTTCATTGTGTTGAAAATGATCTGTACAAAATTTATCGAGAGTTATAATCTCATAAACTTCGATCAATAATAGCACTAGATAAAGGATCAGGAACAAAAATATGTCGCTCAAGTGGCCGCGCTTACACACACATAAACATTTATATTTGATTCTACAAAATACAGAAAAAACTTTAATAACATTAAAAACTGCAGTTTATCGTAAACCTTATTTCTCATTGTATAAAGTTTAATACTATTATTGATCGAAGCTCATAAAGATTAATTGTAATCTTTATTAAATTATAATATCGAGAATTATAAATAAAGATTATTGTAATCCTTATTAAATTATAATTCTCGATCGCTTTGAGGACACGGTGGAGCATACGGTACAGGTTTGCCCTGCTTGGGCGGAGCAACGCCGTGTCCTTGTAGAGGCGATCGGCAAAGCAGGGCGATTCCCGGCCACCGCAGGCGCGGGCCTGCGAATGGCGAGCTATGTGTGGCTTGTCGTCCGATAGCAACCAGGCCCGTGTCGACGGCGCGGCGTGTTCCACGCTGACGCCTCAAAGAGCTGTCAGCAACGAAGACCGCGGCCCTGAAAATTAAGGGGCACAAGAAGGATCACGGGTGGGTTTTAGTCAGTAAGAGTCTGACACTCCCTTCCGCTCCACTCAGAGCAGAAGAGGTCATGTGACGATTACCCATCCATAAAAAAAGTATCAGCAATTCTAATCATAAGATCCGTTTCTGACGCGCTAATGAGCTGAACAAACCTATCTTAAATGCCATGATAAATATGGAAACCCGCTTTAAAATAATTCCCTATACAAACCGGCCACATTTCACGACGACCGGGTTTTCCAGTCACTAATAAATAACTGTACATCTTTAATTAGGTGATATTTATTTCAGTAATGTTTCTTTTTGACTAAGTTGGCGTTAAATGCTTGTTAATTTAAATTTGTGGTGTTATGCACCTGTCTTAGAACATAACTTATCATTTCCTGATAGTGATTGTTATTCGTTGTAATTATTATACTGTTATACATTGTGATCCCTGGTTTTAGGCGGGAAGAAGTGGCTTTGTACTTCTATTCTTTTAATAATTGCTATATATTTTAATATTTGACGACACGGTTGGCGCAGTGGTTGAGCGTTCGGCTGCTGCGCTGCATGTCGCGGGTTCAATCCCCGCACGGAACAAATGTTTGTACAGTTATTAATTGTTCCGGATCTGGGTGTCTTGTGTATGTGAGTTTTCATGTTTGTGAACGCACCCACGATACAGGAGTAAATCTTAGTGTGGGGGAAAGTTAAAAAAAAGATGGTTGACATTCGGACATACACAGGTCTCAAGCGTCGCCATAGCTACAGGTCTCGTACTTCTAGCATACTGCATCTTGCAGATTCTCTATTTATTTTCGTTCTAATATTTCGGCAAACGTAGTGTAGGACGTCCTCAGCCATGGAGTGACGATTTTAGCAGGACGGCTGGCAGAAACTGGATGCGAGAAACCGAAAATAGATCTAAGTGGCGTGCCATTGGAGAGGCCTATGTCCAGCAGTGGACTGCAACTGGCTGTTGATGTTGATGGTGATGATATATTTCGCCAGATTATATAGCTCCAAATATAATAGGAATTCTTTGGGTGCACGTTTTGGTGCTCTTAAAACCGGTGCTTAAACAGGAATATTTCGAGCCCAAGAGATGAGAAATGATTTTATTTGTCCAAGCAACTTAGTTTTATTTTTAGCCTTACAAAATCATCATCTGACTAGCCTTTTCTCAACTATATTGGGGTCGGCTCCCAGTCAAGCCGGAATTCAGCTGAATACCAGTATTTTATATGAAGCGGCTGCCTACCAGACCTCCACAACCCATTAACTGGGGAACACGGTAGTAGGGATGTTTCCTGAGTAAAAAATATATGATTATGTTTAGTCCATCAGTTAGATTATAGAAAAATATTGGACACGTATTTTTTCCTTTATCAAATCTATAAAAACTGACGAAGATACAAAGCATCAAAGATCAGGAGTGGGGGCTTGTGACGTTACGGCTCGGTAAAAATTGTAGCGAGTAGTGACGTCACACGAGTTTTCAACGCTCTGTATCGTCTTCATTTTTTGTTTACGTGAAAAAAGAAAAAATACGTGTCCAATATTTTTTGGAAATCTATCTGACGGACTAATTAGATTTTTTTAGTCAACTACCCTATTCTTGGCAAGACTGTTGTCAGATTTTCTGGCTTCTGACAATCCGTAACGACTGCCAAAGATCTCCAAATGATAGCCGGGACCAACGGCTTATCGTGCTTTCCGAGGCACGGAGAAGTCTCGTTATGTAAAGATGGTCACCCATCCACAGATCAACCTCGGCAAGCGTTGCTTAACCTAGAAGATCGACCCGTGCGGCTGTTATAATTTAGCCACGAGCCTTACAAAATGTATCATAAATTTAAAGTTACTACAAGAATTGATACAGGAGTCTATAAGCAACGTTTACATACAAAATGAAATTCCTGTATTACATAGACACTCATAGTAATTCTTCGTGCCTCACTGAAAATCGGAGAGTTTCTTGAAATTTTTCTGCAATTGCGTTTTTACTCGTGCAACCCACTCGGTAATGGAAAAGTAACATTACGGTTGTAGAAGTATCTTCCAACCTAGTCGTTATCGGAAACAAACTTGTTTGAGATTCTCGTAAGAAACTTATGTACTGGGTTAAAATCTATCAGAGTCGGTCTAAAGCTACCAATTATCCGGGATCCCTTCTTTTCGCATAATGTTTTTTGTCCTAATATACTTCGGCATAACGATTTTGGCACAATTTGTTTTGGCATAATAATACTTTGGCATAATTTTTTTAGGCATACATTTTATGTTGGCATAATCATATTAAAGACTAATTTGTTTTGGCATAAATTTGATTCGCATAACGTTAGTAGGCCTAATGACTATTAGCATAACGTTAGTAGGCCTAAAGACTTTTAGCATAACAATCAAATAATATTGTTGGTTAAAAAATTAATATGCTGTGCAACAAAAGTTAGTCACAGAACCGAATTGCTGCAAAACCGACTTCACGTAGTCTTGTTTGTCCTATCCCTAGAGTGTTATTTAAAATCGCGTAGGCGCGTAGGGGCGAGGCGGCCCGCGGGCTGAGGAGCAGGCGGCTGTGAGCGAGCCGCCGCGGCTGAGGCTGGCCGGCGAAGCCGGCCAACAAGCCGAAGCTGCGGTGGTGAGCGAAAGCCGTCTGCGACGATTAGCACGCGTGGGGCCGCCGGAGGGCCGCAGCGCCGGAGCCGTCACAGAAACCCTGCCTGCTGCATGCTGCTTGCTTGCTTGCTTGCATGCTTGCTTGCATGTTGCATGCTTGCTTGCATGCTGCATGCTTGCTTGCATGCTTGCTTGCATGCTGCATGCTTGCTTGCATGCTGCATGCTTCCTTGCATGCTGCATGCTTGCTTGCATGCTGTATGCTTGCAATGCTTGCTTCCTACAGCGAAAAAATACTCACAAAATTGTTCAATACGTTATAATATATTAATATTTTATATATTACCTGATTCAGGAGATATGGCTTTTCTCCAATCGTCGAAATAAATTGGTATATCTATGCTTAACTTTTATGCTTTAGGATATTATGCTTAAAAAAGTTATGCTTTAGAACTATATGCTTAAAAAAGTTATGCTTTAGAACTTTATGCTTAATAAGTTTATGCTTTAAAATATTATGCCTAATCATTATTATGGTTACAGACATAATGCTTAAAAAAATTATGCATGAGCTGTTATGCGTAATTACATTATGCGAAAAAATAATTATGCCAAACAACATTATGCTAAGTTATATTAGGTCTTAAAATTTTATGCTAATGGATAGGGAACCCAATTATCCTTTATTTTATAGTTCACATGTTATCTGTTTCCTGGACAAAAATATGATTCTATAGAATAGAATACTCTTTATTATGTACACCATAGATATAAGTTACAGAAAATATAGATGACTATGTATTTAGACTATAAAAAGATATTGCACACGTGTTTTTAGCTTTATCAAATCCATTAAACTGACAAAGATATAACGCATCAAAGTACAGGAGTGGAGATTGTTACGTCACTTCTACGTAGTGTTTATTTTTTTTTCACTTAGCAAAGCAAAAATACGAGTTCATTTTTTGTTCACATAGCAAAACAAAAAATATGAGTTCATTTTTTGTTCAAGTAGCAAAACAAAAAATACGAGTTCAACCTATCCACGATATCCACGTTTTTGTATGGGAAATCATCTAATGATAGACCTTAGATGATTGATCCCACTCAAGGGGGAGCCGAAGAGTGTCAGAGTCTTACTGACTAAAACCCAACCATGCTCCTCCAAATGTCCTTTGTGTACCAGGGTCGCGGTGACTCTCTCGAACAATTCCGCAAACCTGAAATAGAAAATAGAAATACATAGTATTTATTTGCATAAAACATGGTGTACAAAGTTGTTAAAAAAGACACTATAGAGCATACATGTTTTGCTTATATCATAGCATGCAAATATGATTAAAAATGTTTCCCGTCAAAAAATTATTTCATACTATAAGAATTATTGGTAGACATCACACCTGGGTAGACATCTACTAGTTCATATTATTTGTTATCTTAATAGCTTTCCATTCATCAAACCAGTTAACACGACAAGTTTACGATGCCCCGACAAATTATGAAATGACAGTTTTTTTTTAAATTTCCTGATATTAACGCTCTTCGCCCGCCGGGAATCGGATGCGTGATATATAGGGGTGTATGATATACGATACGGAATTGGGATCATCCGGAATTAGGGGTAGGCAAGTGATTTATTAGTTAGGTAATAATATTTGTGAATCGCGGTGATTCATTATTCTGACTGATTAATAATGGTTTTTATTTAACTACAGGAACATTGCGCTTGAAACAATGGTGAAACAACAGTTCTGTTTTTTCAAAAAATCAAATGTTTTGATTTTTATTTCTACGCTTTTAAAACAGACTGTAAAGTTGACTAATGTTGACTAATGTTAATCAATCGACTTCTTGAAAAATCATCCGTTTTTAAATTAGTTGTCACTTAAATGGTATTTTTTAAAATTGTAATATCTGATATTAATCGCCCTGGTTCATGAATAGTAGAAAACTGATTGTTAGACTCAAATCTGGACACATTCTATGAAAAAAATTGCTTTCATAATGAAGAAAATCGCTTCACCCATTTCTGAATAATCTAGATTTGTTGAAACCTATAACGTTAATTGATGGAATGTGTTCAATATGAGTCCAGTAGAAATAATTTAGCAAGGTCCCTGAATTTAAACTGAACTGATGTAGAACAAATAAAGCCAAGAAATCATTGATTTTAGTCTAGGATCGTTGATTTTACTTACCTATTGATAGTGAGAGTTATTCTGACAATAATTAATTATAAATTTTCTATGTATGTATATTGGAACCAGAATCAAGATATTTACTAAAGTCCCTGTTTCTAACATCTATTCCAAGAATAGCGCATTCAATCGTCGATTCATTTTCAATGAGCATTCAAATTACCAGAACATTCAATTTATTCTACGATCGCCCACGATTTAGTAGGTATTTTCAAAGAGCCGTTTTTTCAGTTTTCCTCTAACCACCTATCGAAGTTAAAAATAAAAGTCGTCTAGAGAGATATCATGTAGTTATTTTATTGCTTTATTAAGTACTAGCTTCTGCCAGCGACTTCGTCCGCGTGGAATAGTTACTTTACCCCCGATTTTGAAACTCTCAGCCCGATCGGTTTAAAATTGACAAAAGATAGACATGCTGTTTCGGGATATTTTTTAGATAATTTTATGTAGAACATTTCCGTAATACATGATTTCTATGTAACTTTAACCATTAAGGCTACACACGCGACGGAAGCTTAAAAAATGGAGTAACTTCTTCCGTTTTCCCAACATTTTCCTTCACTGCTTTGCTCCTATTGATTGTAGCGTGATGAAAAGTATACTATAACCTGCCCAGGAGTATGAAGAATAATTGCACCAAGTTTCGTTAAAATCGGTCAAGTAGTTTTTGTTTCTATAAAGAACATACAGACAGACAGACAGACAGACAGACAGACAGAAAGACAGACAGACAGACAAAAATTTTACTGATTGCATTTTTGGCACCAGTATCGATCACTAATCACCCCCTGATAGTTATTTTGAAAATATATTCCTTGTACAGAATTGACCTCTCTACAGATTTATTATAAGTATAGAAGATGAATTTAGGTATTCAGCTGAAGTGTGAGCGTAGGTTATATAAATATCGATGTTAGCTACGAGCTACGAGTACCTAAAGTTCTATTAAGTAGTCTACGACTAGGTATAAAACATAAAAAACTTTTTACAAAAAAATACAACCGATTTCTACACAAAAACACACACACCAAAAGTATAAAATAACTTTAATTTCGGAAGTAGGTTTTCAAAAAACGAATAAGCAACCACAAACACTGAGTTCTGAGTGTGAATTTTTTGTGTTGAAGTCGGTTGTATATTTTTGTAAAAAGTTTTTTCATTTTATACATCGACAAGAGGGAATGAGAACCTCGTCAATATAAACTTAGCCACGCATTATTTGGGATAACTCAAATACTAGTCGTCAGATCTCAATCAAATTTAAACTCTACATAATAAGTAAACAACAAAAATAGCCCGGCCTTCACGGTAACGTCTTCAAAAATATAAAGACAAAATTACCGAAATTGACCTGTGATCAGCCGCCTGCTTATTTATTATGCTCCCATATTTTTATATTGTTTTAATTTTGCTAATTTTTTGTATTACTTATTTCATTTTTTTATTATTTCAATTTCTATTGTATAACATTTTCTGCTATTATTTGTCACTTTTATTTTGTATACAATGGAATTGAATAAGTAATACAAATAATGTTTAAAACTTTAGTTACTAAGGATATGATTTAATTCAATATAATAATAATAATGTTTCATTAATATTTATAGCTTAAATTTAATTTTAGTTTCATCATCATCATCATCAAAAGCCTGTTGCAGTCCACTGCTGGACATAGGCCTGTCCAATTGCACGCCACTTAGATCTATTTTCGGCTTCTCGCATCCACTTTCTGCCAGTCGTCCTGCGCAAATCGTCACTCCACCGTGCCTGAGGAGGAATTTTAGTTTACCTTAATTTATTTTAATTAATTTCTACTTTTTTGTTTTTTAACTTTCTTATTATTTGAATGATAGTTTAAATTCATTTTTGAAATTATCTTTCTAGCCTGTAAATGATGTGCATGCCTGTAAGTGGCTTGTCCACACAGGATTTTTTTTTCATTTTGTGATACCTCATTGTCGTCATATTTGTGAACAAGTCGTTGGTGTCCCTATAAAAATAAAGAAATAACTGGCGATTACATCGATCACACCTTTAATATTTATCAGCATAACGTTACTGTCCTGGGAAATCAATGCCTGATAGGTACATAGACACAGTCATGATAGATATACAGGATGATTTTAACTGACTCAAAAAAAGGGGGAGTTTCTAAAGTCGATCGTAGTTTTTTTTATTTGTGTGCTTGTGTTTTGCCTCATAACTTTTTACTGGGTGTACCGATTTTGATGTTTTCAGTATTTGAGTTAACCTTAATAATGCTTGGCTTCGACTAGGTTGATGAAGTTCTCATTTTTCACTTATCGATGCTAAATGAAACAAAATAATCTTGATTCGAGTACATACATAATGTACTTAATCAAGATTATTTTGTTGACTTATAAGTTTTTCATTTATTTTTACAACTGAAATAGATAGATAGATAGATAGTTTTTCATGGTTCAAAAATAGGGATGATTCTTAGGTAAAACAAATCCTACTAATATTATAAATGCGAAAGTTTGTAACGCAAAAACTATACTGAACGAATTTGGATGAAATTTGGCACACAGATGGTTTATAACGAGGATTAAATTTATAATATTGTAGGATAATTTTTACGCCGATATTCCCACGGGACCGAAACTTATGTGGATGAAACTGCTGGGTGCTGCTGGTACGGTTATATTTTTCGATAGACAGACACGTATTTTTGCTTTATCAAATTAATAAAAATTGACGAAGATAGAAAGCATCAATGATCAGGCGTGTGGGCTTTTAACGTCACGTCGTGGTAAAAATTGTAGCACGTAGTGACGCCACTAGTTTTCAACGCACTGTATCGTCTTCGTTTTTTGTTTACGTGAAAAAAGAAAAAAATATACAGTGTCTAATGTTTTATAGAAATCAATCTGACGATTTTGTTTTTGTCAACTATCCTAATCCATAACTCTGATTTTGGAAGGAACTAAAACCATAAGTAGTTTTACAGATTTAGTTGTTCGATACAAAAAGAAAAAAAATGGGATTTAAAAAAAAACAATCATTCATCATTAATTACATTAGAGTAACGTTCAAACTTTATGAGGTAAGATTATGTGCGCTATCGTTTTGGGTTTAACTAATATCATGATGTGACAAAGCTCATACTTATTGTCTGGAACAGATTTTTTTTTTAAAGATTGACCTCGATTCCATTTGCTCCATCTCCATAACTCATCCTGTATAGTGGCACGTGTCAATCAATCTAGTTTCAGGGCACGTGTCAAATCACATCTGTGTAAAATATTATCAAAGTTTGTTGTCCTGTGTGGGTAGCGGGTGGTAACGTGGTTTGGTATCAACCTAGCTATGTCTTTGATTGTGCTAACTAATTTTTTATATAAAAGTGGAAGTGAAGCTCGTGGTTAAATAATATCAGCCGCACGGGTCGATCTTCAAGGTTAAGCAACGCTTGCCGAGGTTGGTCTGTGGATGGGTGAACATCTTAATATACCGGCATTCCTGGTTGGTTGGTTTGACTCTAGCCTTGCCAAGAAGCATATTAATCTATGCCAAGAAGTGCCGTGTTTTCCAGTTACTGGGTTGTGGAGGTCTGGCAGGCAGGGAGCTCTCCGCGTAAATTACTGGTATCAGCTGAATCCGGTTTGACTGGATTACGATATTTCCTAATTAAATGAAAACTTCAACAATAACAACAATCTTAAAAAAAATACACTGACTTCCAAAATTAAAGTTATTTTAAACTTTTTGTGTTTTGTTTTTTCTTTTGAAGTAATCTATACTAATATTATAAAGCTGAAGAGTTTGTTTGTTTGTTTGTTTGTTTGTTTGTTTGAACGCGCTAATCTCAGGAACTACTGGTCCGATTTGAAAAATCTTTCAGTGTTAGATAGCCCATTTATCGAGGAAGGCTATAGGCTATATTTTATCCCCATATTTCCACGGGAACGGGAACTACGCGGGTGAAACCGCGAAGCGCTGCTAGTCTATACTAATATTTAAAGCTGAAGAGTTTGTTTGTTTGTTTGAACGCGCTAATCTCAGGAACTACTGGTTCGAATTGAAAAATTCTTTTTGGGTTGAATGGACCATTTATCGAGGAAGGCTTTAGGCTATATATCATCACGCTTAAGCTAATAGGAGCGGAACAGCGATAAATAATGTTTTAAAATCGGGGATTCCACGGGGACGAAGTCGCGGGCAGCAGCTAGTTTAAAAATAAGCAAATAAGCTATCGCTCCATCTAATATACTATTATATTTTGCTGCATCCTGTTGGACTGGAAATCGGCCGAGGCTATACAGACGGTGATGGCATGTAATGACGAAATCCCTTAAGGATATAATTTAGGTTAACACAGTTATACATACGAGTATATATTATACTAGCAGCGGCCCACGGTTTCACCCGCATAGTTCCCGTTCCCGTGGGAATCTGGGTATATAATATAGCCTATGTTCACCGGAGATAGTGTAGCTTCCCATAAGTGAAAGAATTTTCAAATCGGTCACGTAGCTTCGGAGCCTATTCAATGCAAACTAAAAAAAAAACAATCAAATCTTTCCTCTTTATAATATTAGTGTTCGTCTACACTAATATTATAAAGAGTGTGTGAGAATTCGTCTTCTTTATTATATCTATGGAATTCGTAGTTCCAACACGCACGCAACGTGACTAAAAACAGAATTAACTGCGATTCCCCCGAGAGTTTTCTGAGATGAAAAGGCAATCTCGATTTGGGTACAAATATGTATGACAGGTACCTAAAATAAAAATGTATCGTATTGGTTTATTTAAAAAAAAACGCGTGTAACCCAAAGAGCAGTAGTGGCCGAGTGGTAACCGCCCCGATTTACGAATTGTAGGTCACAGGTTCAAACCCAGCCAGCATTACTTTGTGTAATTAATTTCATCACCACTGATCTCAAAACGGTGATGGAAAACATCGTGAGGAAACCGGCATGTCCTAGAACCAAAAATTCGAAGACATGTGACATTCACCAACCCGCACTGGGCCCGCGTGCTGGATTACGGCCCATTCCCTCTCCTAGAGAAAAGGCCTGTGTCCCAGCAGTGGGAACATTTAAAAGGCTGATTATGTGAAACCCAAAATATATGGAATTCAGCTTTTTTGCGAACGTTCCTAGATTGTTCAGCATGTTATGGCTAGAGACCCTCTCGCGTACAGACCAAAATGTGATAAGTCATGGTAGCCTCTCGGTACCATGACGTAAACGTTACAGCAAACAAAAACATACATAGCATAAGCAAGCATAATCGGCCTTTTAATGTGCTCACTGCTGGGATACAGGCCTCCTATCTAGGAGAGGGAATGGGCCGTAACCCACCACGCCGGCCCAGTGCGGGTTGGTGAATGTCACATGTCTTCGAATTTTTGCTTCTAGGACATACCGGTGTATGTATATGTACCGCGTAATGGGCCGTAATCCACCACGCGGGCCCAGTGCGGGCAACATATATGCGCACATCATATTTTTAGGGTTCCGTACCTCAAAAGGAAACGCAGAATCCTTATAGGTCACTCACTTTGCTGTCCGTCCGTCAATTTGTCTGTTAAGAACATTTATTTCGTGAACGCGTGGAGGTATCGGTTTTTAATTAAAACCATATTGTACTCAAGTTTATAGTCCCTTGAAGCTGTGAAAAAATCTAACTTCTAAATTATCGTAAAAAAAAAGATGCGACCGTTTATGCCGCAAACATCGACACGTCAAGGGGATCAAAATTTATAAAGACTTTATTAACAACACAGTCTTTAAATTTTACTCTAAAACTTATGTTATTTTAAAATTAACAGCTACACCAATAAATACCAGTTAACAGCCATAAAATGTTATTTATACCAGTCAGTTAGTTTGGTGTTAGTTGATAAATCTACTATTTATTGTATAAATCATACTAATGTGGCCACTTGTAATCTTTATTGGTTATTTAGATGTGAGTCTGAATGACTTACTGTTTATCCACAGTTTGTCTTCACGGTAAAGTAAATAAGGATATAGGTTAATATGGTCTGCTAAGTTTTACCTTGTAAATGTGTTTGATTTATGCTCGGTAGATACCTATAGAATGGTGTTAATGAATAGATGTGGAAACTGGAAAGTATATTTTCTGTCACCCGTAAGTATCGCGTAAAACTGTGAACTATTTTTTCTTAATAAGTCACGGATATTATGGAAATTATTTAATACTAGTTGAATATGATCCTTTAGGAGTATGTCTGTCGCTATGGCGTCCCTACAATCCCAAGGGAACATTTTTCCGGGATAGAAGTATCCTATGTGTTATTTCAGACTATTATACCTCTGTACCCTTGGGATCATTGTCGCCAATCATGCGGGCAAAGCCGCGGGCGACAGCTAGTTTCGCAATTAATATTTATTAAAAATGACTGGTAGAGAATGCCTTGTTGCATTAAGTCCGCCCATGTACCACTACTGTACATAAAGTTTAAATAAATAAACCTTCTACTATCGATTGAACTCACGTGACCTAAATTAAACTACATTTATAATCTCTAAAAATAGTCCTAACAACTTATTCAAAATGTGAGGTAACATTTGACAGATTTACCACCACAAAAGTAGCCATTAAACTTCATAAACAAATCAAATAAGATTGTGTTACGAAACATCGTTCATTGAACTTCATTTTTAGGGTACCGTAGTAAAACGATCCCTTATAGTTTCGCTTTGTCCTTCTGCTTTGTTTTTCCATGCTCAAAGACTATTGATGCTACGAATATATAAATGCTATGAAATGTAATTGGATCGGATTTCATAGAAAACTAGCTGACCCAGCAAACGTTGTTTTGCCATATATAAAAAAAAATGAAAAAAGATTTTCCCGCTTTTCTGTTGAAATTTTTCCTGAATTTTCTTTGCTATAAACGTCACGGAGCCCGAGACCTTTCCAACGAATGCAAAACCGTGGAAATCGGTTCGTGCGTTCTGGAGTTATAGCGTCAGGATGGAAAACCCGACTTATTTTTATACTAGCTGCTGCCCGCGACTTCGTCCCCGTGGAATCCCCGATTTTAAAACATTTTTTATCGCTGCTCCGCTCCTATTGGTCTTAGCGTGATGATATATAGCCTATAGCCTTCCTCGATAAATGGGCTATCTAACACTGAAAGATTTTTTCAAATCGGACCAGTAGTTCCTGAGATTAGCGCTTTCAAACAAACAAACAAACAAACAAACTCTTCAGTTTTATAATATTAGTATAGATAGTAGAAGATTACTTAAAAGTGTATATTTGTAATCTTATTAAATTTTGTCATGGATTACGGGACGGGTTACTACGGAATCCTTCACTGCGCATGGTCCAACACACACTTGGCCGGTTTTTAGATAAATAAACAGTCGCTTTCAATCAACGTTGTGGCTGTATTAACTTATTTATATGCTCTTTGAAGATTGTCCAAACGATGGATTCCATGTCGCAATATTTTGGCTTCTTGAAGCTCGATATCCTTAATGTTTTAAGATCTCCGTGATTTTGAGATGTCTTAATAGCGTAAAAGAAAAAGAAAAGTGGATTGTCTTAAGTGGATAACGTGACAAGAAAAGTGGATTAGGAGAATAGGCGTATTTGATTTTTTGGTTAGGTACATGAAAAAAAGAAGAAAATTGAAATGAAGAAAATTGAAGAGTGAAAAAAGAAAAAATACGTTTCCAATATTTCTTGGAAATCTATCGGACGGACTAATCAGATTTATTTTAGTTAACTACCCTATTTGGTATTTACCTATTTTCTGCATGATATGACGAGTAGGTATGTACTGAACACAAACATATTGAGAGTAATGGTGCATTTACACGGGCAATTTTGTGCGCAATTATTGCTTGGCAACATATTATTGCATGGATCAATCTAGAGCAATTACTACTTTACTACTTAGAACTTCAATAAAATTTGGCAATTGTTTCGTTAACGATGTTTCGTGTTAAGTGCTCCATATGATAAATGATGATGATATTTATTTTTCAAGTAGGTTAAACATAACACTTGACCACGACCAATATTTCTTGTAATTTTAAACTAGATGAAGCCTATACTCGGTATTGCAATGTGTGTGTTTTTTTTCTTCAGCTAAATAGCTTGTTTATTGCATAGTATTGTTGTTCTTGTATCTTGGAGTTTGTCCTGTTTGCTCAAAGTTGTCTTCGCCAAACGTTTCGCCAGATTGACGCTTGCTGCCGTTGCCGTAAATTGCTTGATATTTTGTGACGTCATATTCGACCAATGCCTATGATTGATCCGTGTAAGCGCACCTTTAAGAAAAAGACCAAATAAAAGATGACTGGACTATGTGAGCAATGGAAGAAAAGGGACTGAGGGTGACGGTTGTCAGGAGAGAATGGGAAGAAAACAATTTCCGCGGACACCAAGTTAAATTGAGGAAGGGCAGAAAGATGGTGATTGGGGCTTCAAAGGGATCATAAATTGCTTGAAAAGTAAACTTTATGTATCTTATTATCGACTCGCCCCCGCTAAGCACGGTTGTAAATTGTATTTATCAAAATCTTCATCTGCCTAGCCTTTTCCCAACTATATTGGGGTTGACTTACAATCAAACTGGATTCAGCTGAATACTAATATATTACGTGGAGCGGCTGCCTACAAGATCTCCACAACCCATTAACTGGGTAACACGGTACCTACTTTTTGGCAAGACTGCAGTCAGATTTCTGGTTTCTGACAATCCGTAACGACTGCTCAAGATCTACAAATGACAGCCGGGTGCTTCCCGAGGCTCGGAAGAGTCTCGGTATGTTAACGTGGCCACCCATCTATAGACCTACCTCGGCCAGCGTTACTTAACTTTAGAGATCGACCCATGCGACTATTATTATTTAGCTACGAGCTCGACAAATTGTATTCATAAACATTCTTCGTTTGCCACTCTGTCGATTAATGAAAAACGTAGTATCAAAATCCGTTGCCTGGTTTAGTAGACGTAAGTGTAGAGACCCTGCCGTGCTTGGGCGGAGCACCGCCGTGTCCTCGTCGAGGCGATCGGCGGCGGCGACCTCTCGCGTCCGGCCCTGGTACAAGCCATGGTCCGGAGCGAGGAGGCATGGGAAGCGGTCGCCTCCTTCTGCGAAGCAGTAATGCTAGCGAAGGAGGAGGCGGAACGCGTGCGAGAGAGGGAAACCTCTCGCTCCAGCCGCCGCAACAGAAGAAGGCGCCCTGGGCGTCGGGAAACGCAGGGCGATTCCCGGCCACCGTAGGCGCGGGCCTGCGGATGGCGAGCTATGGGTGGCCCGCTGTCCGATAGCAACCAGGCCGAGTCGACGGCGCGCGCGTCGTGTTCGACGTCGGGTTTCGACGACGTCGAAAAAAAAAAGTGTAGAGACCAGATAGCGACTTTGTTTTATCTATGACTACTGATATGTATTACTATAAAAGATGGTTTTTTTTTGCTGGTTTGTTTCTACCGAATAAGTTTTGAAACTCTTGGATTTTAACAATAATTTCACCAATGGAAAGCTACATTATCAGCAAGTAAGAAAGACTATTTTATCCCCGTATTCCTAGGGGAACGGGCACTACGTGGGAGAAACCGCGGGGCGTCGCTAGTTCTATTTAAGGAAGAGATGCCACCACAGTTTTCAGAATTTGAGGTCGCCAACTTTTCAAGCACAATTCAGCTTATTTCCTTAGGGGAATAAATCTTGTAGATAAATAAGTAAGAAGTCACATCTCACCTTACTTGACAAGATAAGTTAGTGCCAAAATTGTAGGCCAATTTGACCTTTGCGTTGTCAAGAGTTTTTGCAAATAGGAATTATAGGACATCAACATGGACTATAGAAATAAGAATAAATGTACTTACTGTCTTGTGTACCTGTTTCAAAATGTTTTATGTCACATAGGCCTACATGGGCACATATAAAAGGTTACAGGGTAGTTCACGGTTTAAATTGGTCATTTCGTGTGGAGAAGAACCAGAGAAAAGAAACTCCATGGAAAATCATAAAAAAAAAGTCGTATTTTTTTTTGTATTATACATAAGTATGAGAGGACAGTGTAGACCAGTCAACAAAATATCAAGTCAAAATGATAAGGATTTTTTTTGTATTATACATAAGTATGAGAGGACAGTGTAGACCAGTAAATATACATACAATACAGTGCTTTAATATATACTCAAATTAATATACTTATACCTACATAAAAATACTACAGTTGATACAAACAGATAATAAGAAAAAAAAATTGCCATATCATCCCATTTCTAAGCTCCAAGTCCATACCAAATCATCTAACTCCTATATTTGCGTACCCCTCAACCGGAAAGGTATCGGATTGAAGGATTGTTTGTATAGTGTTAACGTCTGACCTTCGATGATCTGTGCTTACACGACCTTCGGCCTATGGAGATATTTAAGCAATTATATAATTGTGTATCTTTACAAGTATGGGAGCCTGGTAACTGGGGGATTAATAACGAAAGGTTTTGAGGTAAATATTTGTGTTGATGTAATTAATTTCGTATCTGAAGGGTATTTCTGGTTAGGTTTATGGAATCACTCCTTGAGTACAAGGGTGTTGCTTTAAATACGGTGGATGGTTTTAAAACCTGTTTCTTTATGGTTCAGTACCCGAATGTTACTATTTTACTATAAACTCTTGATCGGAGGCAGTTGGACTTCTCGATACGGCTCGTATTGTGAGGATGTTCCTTTCTCTGGAGCCCTAACCACCGGTAGCTTGGACCCTGCTCCCGACACCGGCGGGACACTACTGTTTTATATTTTTAAATGTTTTTATTTTAAGTATTTTTTTTTTCAAAGAAAAATTTAAATTAGTAAGTTTACTAATTTACATTTTTAAATATTTCTTTAGATGAATAAAAAGAAAAATCTATACTAATATTATAAAGCTGAAGAGTTTGTTTGTTTGAACGCGCTAATGTCAGGAACTACTGGTTCGAATTGAAAAATTCTTTTTGGGTTGAATAGACCATTTATCGAGGAAGGCTTTAGGCTATATATCATCACGCTTAAGTCAATAGGAGTGGAGCAGCGATAAAGAATGTTTTAAAATCGGGGATTCCACGGGGACGAAGTCGCGGGCAGCAGCTAGTAATAAATAAAGGAAATAAGATCGTTTTTGTTACAACTTCGTTTTACTTGACTTCGTAAAACTTTTTTTGACGCAGTAATTCCTGACGTCAAAACGGCAGGAGTCATAGTATGGAAGGTGGGCCATGGTTACCCTATGTAATGCTTTCAGCTGCTTGGAGGAGATTCTAAAGTCGGCTGTATTTTTTTTTTGTCTGTCTCATAACTTTTTACTGGATAGACCGATTTTGATGATTCAAAGCTGGTGCTTTTCATGTGGTCCGATTTAAATTTGAGTTTTATCTGATGATTAGCTGCTGCTCGCGACTTCGTCCCCGTGGCATCCCCGATTTTAAAACATTCTTTATCGCTGCTCCGCTCCTATTGGCTTAAGCGTGATGATATATAGCTAGCCTAAAGCCTTCCTCGATAAATGGTCTATTCAACCCAAAAAGAATTTTTCAATTCGAACCAGTAGTTCCTGAGATTAGCGCGTTCAAACAAACAAACTCTTCAGCTTTATAATATTAGTATAGATTAGTGTTTCAGATTTTTTTTATATGGACCACTCGCAGTTCAGCACACTAAGGCTGGTTACTGCTCAACCAGACTATCCTGCGGTGGCCTCAAATGAATTTCAAGCCCCCAGGCATGACTAAAAAACTACTCTAAATATGTATTCCTAATAATGCGTATGTATTGGCTTCGACTCCATTAGTTAATGATGTTCTCTTTTTCACTTGTCGATGTAACATAAAAAAACGATGGCTTAGAAGAGCATCGAAGTTTTTCGAGGTGGTCCCTTTCTAGTTTGGTGAAGATTTGATGAAGAATTTCGGAGACAGAAAACAGAACTCTTCAGTCAATGATAGCAATCGCGGACCGGCACCGCGAACTATCGCAAACCGGGACTGCTGAAATCACATGTCCGTTTATAGTTTACACCAGTTTATAACACGCTGTGATGGGGTATCACCACTAAAAAGTGAAAAATAAAAACTTTTTTACACAAAAATACAACCGACTTCTAAAGAAAAGAAAAAAAACACAAAATTTCTGTTACTTAGATTGTGAACATAATAAAAGAGTTATTCTATTCTACTTATGGTTTGTGGTGAGACACTCGTGAACATAATAATCAGGCGTATTCAATACCTGTTATAATGTTGTGTTGGTACTTGTAAACAGTTGAAAGGAAACCGCTTGTCTTGGTATGGTAATGTGAAAAAGAGGGACGAAACGCATGTAACTATAACTAAAAGGGTAATGAATATAAATGTGGATGGATGGAAAGGGAGAGGTAGGCCAAAGAAACGATGGATGGAAAGAAAAGGGAGTTAGTGATAGCATGACGGCTGACAGGACAGAATGGAAGAAAAAAACGTGTTGCGCCGACCCCAACGTAAACAGTACAGGCAGAATATGGTTAGTAGTTCACTAACGTAACATCGTTTGAAACGTAAATATGTGGTTCTTAGTTTACAATGCGAATGCATAAACCAGCAAAGACGACAAAGGGTGTGTCAATTACGCAATGGATCATTTGTGACGAACGAACGGGAGTTAAAAATAGCTGCTTGACTGAAAAACCATCAAATATGACCTACTTGCTGTCGTGCAGGGCTAAGTTCAACAAGGGTCGTCTATGAGGGTGAGAAGATACGGTCTCATAGTGTGATTGTAGCCGGAAAGTTGTATAGTTTTTGTGGATGTAATAGGTATTTTAATTTATAGGAAAATAATATTATTTTCTATTTAGTCCGACCATTCATCTGCCTAGCCTTTGTCCGACGATATTGGGGTTGGCTTCCAGTCAAACCAGATTCTGTTGAATACCAGTATTTTACGTGGAGTGGCTCCAAACCAGACCTCCACAATCTAGTAACGGTAACAAAAAGCACGGTGCTTCTTTCTTAGCAATACTGGAGTCAGATTTTCTGGCTTCTGACAATCTGTAACGACTGTTATCTGTAATGGCTTAACGTGATATCCGAGGCATGGGGGAGTCTCGGTATGTTAAGATGGTCACCCATCCACTGACCGACTTCGGCAAGCGTTGCTTAACCTTAAAGATCGACCCATGCGGCCGTTATTATTTAGCCAGGAGCTCCTTTTAGTCCGACAATTACAGATTCAGAAAATATTGGACACGTATTTTTTGCCATTTCCAGTCGATAAAGATAAAGCGCATGAAACTCCAAGAGTGGGGGCTGGTGACGTCGCGTTATACTATAAAGTGTACCATCGCGTGACGCCACGCGACTTTTCAACGCACTGTACCGTCTTCGTATTAAATAAGGTAACCGATATATTGTACCGTCTACAGATACTCGTATGACGGACTAATTAGATAAATTCTGTAAAATACCCTACTCATTGTAAACTGAACTGTTAATTTTCAACAAAACATCACGCCTGTATTCCTAAGGGTTCAGTAGAGGTGCATCTATTGTAGATACGGGTACACCCTCACCCACATCTACCATTTATGTTTTAGGTCAGGTTTTGGTTCATAATCCCACCTCCAATCTATTACATGGGTAATAGATTGGAGGTGGGATTATGAACCAGTCTCCGAACCGCCCGCGCCACTAAGAAAGACCAGACGGTAAAACTCAATAACACTGCTCTACGTTTGTAAAGGTTATCATCCTCCCAAATAAGGTTGTTTTCTCAACAAAAAAAACTCAAACGTTGAACAGGACATACTCCGGCTACCCAAAATCTGAATTGTCCGCACCTGGCGCACCCAGCTTCAGGCCTGGGGGGGGGGGGGGGGGGGTGACTGTGGCTAGGCAGGTTCTGGCCTACACCCTTAAGACCAGCTTCAGGCCTGGGGGGGGGGGGGGGTGACTGGGGCTAGGCCAGGTTCTGGCCTACACCCTGTAACGTTTTTCCCTCACAAATAAATAAAAGAGAGGAAATATGACGTACTAATATATTAAGGAAGAGCAATGAAACTAAAAACCTTAACACTGTCTCTAGCTACCGCCTACCTATCGCTCTCTATAAGGGTCACAACACTGACACAAACTTGGAACAGCCTCTGGGCTCCCCGCCAGAGAGGCCAGGCAGCAGGTCCGAAGGCGAGGCCCTCTAGTAAGGCCTGCACGCGGGCTCCAGAGCTTCCGCAGTGCGAACTCCGGTGGTGGTTCCTAGTTGAACCTCGTCGTAACGCTTGGTGAAGGTTTTCTTCAGATGGACTTCAGTTGAGCCCTGCAAATACCTTCAGATGGATTTCAGTTGAAATCCAGGTATAACGCCTGGAGATGGTTCTTCGTTCAACCCGTTTTTTTTCTCCAAAAAACTCACGTTCCGTCCTTCAAAATTCCACACGTATCTTTTCTCCCGGAACAATTCAAAATTCCATTCAGTTAGAGTGCCAGTGAGGTTTATGGCCAGTATTCCGTTTACAAATAATCTAAGTCTGAGAGCGTTCATAAGAATTTTAGAAGTACAGTTTATAACATAGCTATACAGAAGGAAAACAGAATATAGCTTAACATCTTATATTAATAAATTAAACACAAATATAAAGTGAATTTTAGTATTTAAAATCAGTTAAACCCATAGGTTAAACCTTTTTAGTAAAGCTATAGCGCAATTACCTACATAAAGAAAAAAGTTACAGCTTGACAAACTCTGACGTAGAAAGTCACAACAATAAAAATAAACAACAAAAATATTAAAAGGTGATTTTATATCCGTGACGTCTTAATTATTTATTTATATATTAACCTAAATGTTTTGTCCTTTTTAGCATGGTGTGATAATGGAAGACATCGCTACAAAAACTGATCAATAGTCGTTAAACAGTAACAGCAATTGAGAACCGATCATTATCATCTCATTACCTTGACATTGGCAAAATCATCGAAGGTTATTCGATGGAGCCATAACCTTAAAAAATTGAATTGAATTGATTTTATATCCAGTGAAATCGTTTAGAATCAGCGCTTAAAGCGTTCAATAACGAATTCCACTACTAATACAAGCACTTCATTAATTTCAGTATATTATGTAACTGTGAAGATAATCTAAAAGTCAAAGATAAATCATGTGAACATAATGAGATGTTACAATGGATAAAAGCATAAAATACCTAAAACGTAAGTGTTTAAGAGTACAATATGATAATATCTGCAGTATGTAAAGTACAGATACTATAACCCTTAGGACCAACTATGTTTTTTCCAGCCACATCTTTCTTTCAACAAATTTAATAGCGACATCAAACAAACAATATCTTCATTTTACATTCAGTCTTCACCCAAATATGACTATTAATAGAACCATATTTGACGTAGCTGCACACCTGTGTTCACCTGTTGGATTCTGTAGAACTCTGTAACTCAATTGTACATGACGGGTGGAAGGCTGCGAACGTGTTGGCACTTGTAATGCTCCCACGCGATTCCTGACTGATATATTTGGCTGGTTTGATGTACTGATTCTGGGAGTTGGGGCGTTGCTTTGTGTTGCGTTTTTAATACGCAAGATTTTTGAGGTTAGAAGATATTTTTTTTAAGTAAGTTCAATAACTAAATCATACTGCAAAATCACGCACTGAAAACTATAAAATAAGAAAATATTCTACTACTACTAGTAGGACAAATTTATATAGGACATTTTTATCCCTTTTCCGTGGGACGTGATCAGTCTAGCCATTCATTTGTTAAAAATGGTATAGTTTCCGGGGCTAACATTGCATGCGCTAAAGATTTACAAGTACTAGAAGACCAGAAAGAAGAATGTCGAAGTATTATATTTCAGGGGCTGGGATTCACGAGTACCAGCAGACCATAAGCATGTCAAAGCATTTCTGGGGCTGGAGTTGTGAGTGAAGACTTACAAAGTACCGGGATATCAGAACCATCATTATTTAACATCCCAGATCCTTAAAAGACGAAAGAAAGAACACTGAGCCAGAAAGAATAAATGGCGCAGGCACGTGAAACCGCGGGATACAGCTAAGAAGTATTTTAGCTTTAAGTTTTTTAATTTAAAAATTATTTCACCAATAGAAAGCTTAATTTCATCCGCGACTTTCTTTTATATATATAGAACATCATTCATACCCCTAAATATTGTTTTTATTTTATATGGCAAAACAACGTTTGCTGGGTCAGCTAGTAGTGTATAAAAAAGAGACGACGAGAAGAGAAGGAAAATTACAATGTTATGCTAGAAGCAGATGCATTTTTTATGGATGGAAAATCATTAAATGATTTCTCCCGCTCTGGGTGGAGCGGAAGGGAGTGTCAGACTCATACTGACTATAACCCATAATATAATTTTATATTTCCATGTTCCTCCTAAATGCCCTTTGCGTTCCAGGGCCTCAAGTCTGCTATTACAATAGTGTCAGAATGGTCTATCATTGATCTCATAATGGTCGATTTTGACAAGTTTGGTAATCTACCTACTAATATAAAAGCGTCATTATGACTTTCCAATAGGCAACCACTGACACTCCATTGAAAGAAATGGCATAGAATAGTAATCTCGTACATAATGACAAATGAATGACAGATGTATGCGGTAATCTGCTAAAATTTTGACAGTTCCTTTGATCAGTGACCTACCATTAGAACGTCATTGTGCAGTACTTTCTTGTAATAGCTCGGTTATCAAAAATGATTACGAGACCATTGACCGACCAATGATCGACCATTATGAATTTAGCAGATTACGAACTTTTAACAAAATGACAATGAGATCGTGTTGGAATGACAAATTTATAAAAATAGCAGACTTGGGGCCCTTTTTTTTTGGATGGGAAATCATCAAATGACTTCTCCCGCTCTGGGCGGAGCGAAAGAGAGTGTCAGACTCTTACTGACTAAAACCCACCCGTGTTCCTTCTTGTGCCCTTTGCGTTCCAGGGTCGCGGTGACTCTTTCGAACAAATCCCCAATCCTTGCAGAGAATAATACCTCCGTGCGCAATATCCTCCCGTAAATTCCACTCGAATATGATGCTCGAGTCGAGGGCGTGGGCGAGGAAACATATCATTTCGTTAGGATAACATTACTGCACTGTGTGCGTATGTTGTTTCTAGCAATGTCCTTCAGTTGGCAAATGTTGAATGTAGTTCAAACTTTGTAGTGCAGTTAGCGATACGATGTTCTATTTCTGGAGTCATATAAAAGGTTCTTCTTCTTCCAATTGGCGCAAACTTTATTTAAACACGTTTCAGAATAGCTCATGAATGAAAGATACATAGAATAGAATAGAATAGAATAGAATACTCTTTATTATGTACACCATTTAAGTTACAGAAAATATGGATGAAGAAAACATAACATAACATAACATAACATATATAATTTTATTACGATAACATTCTGCACGGTGTGCGTATGTGATTTCTAGAAATGTCCTTCAGTAAGAAAATAGTTCATATTTTGTGGTGCAGATTGAGGTTTTGTATCTGTTGTAAGTGTGTTGTATTTCAATCAATATTTTTTAATATTATTTGTTTTAAATTGAGTCGGTTCAAGTTGCCTCAGAAAATATCTCGAAGGAGATGGTGTAGGCCTTTGCCCAACAGTGGGACAGTAACGGATGACTAGAAAAAATGCGTCAAAAGTGTATTATTGCAGATTGAAATCAGATTTTTTTTTTAAATCCTTTCAAAAGTAAGTTACAAGCCTTTCAAATCTGCTGTAAGGGGTAACTGTCAAGACATGTGACCTCATCGTCATTCAATGTTATCTCCACGACATCACTCAACCAATATTTCAAGCGCTCCAATTAATTATCACCTCGGTATACCAACCAGAGATCGACCTCGATAACCATCGTTGAAACTTGGTAATCAACGCGTGCGACTACTAATATTTCGGACAATCCAAAAAGAGAGTTTTGTCTGTTTGTAACCGTTACCTACGAGTTTCAATTCTTAAGTTTTTGTATTGTTTTCTTATTTTTAGGGTTCCGCACTTCACTAACGGAACCCTTAATTATTAGAATCACTTTGTGTGACCGTCTGTCTTTCTGTCAGGACCCTGTTTCTCAGGAACGCGTGGGGAAATCAAGCTGAAATTAATATCAAATAGTCAGTGACGATACATCAGCTAGGAGCAGTGAAATATCAAACTTCTAAATCATCGCATTCTAAAAATAAGACCGATTATGCTTCGTCTATGGCGCATGTTTTGACGCTCGCAGGGGAATCAAAACTTTTAGGGGACTAAGGTAGCTAATGTATACTCGGAAAAGATAAAGACTCGATCGGAACCCTCGGTGCGCCAGTCAGAATCGGATTTGTTCGGTTTTTTTGCTAGCGAAGGAGGAGGCGGATCGCGTGCGAGAGAGGGAAACTTCACGCTCCAGCCGCTGCAACACAAGAAGACGCCCCGGGCGTCGGGAAACGCAGGGCGATTCCCTGCCATCGTAGGCGCGGGTTTGCGGATGGGGAGCTATGGGTGGCTCACCATCCGATAATAACCAGGCCTGGCAGCAAAAAAGACGGGGCTCCATTGGGTCAGTGCTCGCTAGGGTTGCGGAATTTGTTCGCAAGAGCGAACGCGGCCTTGGTGCGCAAAGGGCACTAGAAGGATCACAAGTGGGTTTTAGTCACTAAGAGTCTGACACTCCCTTCTGCTCCACCCAGAACGGGAGAAGTCATTTGATGATTTCCCATCCAGAAAAAAAGGACACACAGACGTTGGCAAGGAATTCCACTGCCCAGCTGTACGCAAAATGAAACTATACCCAAATCCTTACACCGAAGTAGCAACTTGACTTAATTTATCCTTCTAAATCTCCTCTCGGCATGTTTTTCCCCTTAACTCTTCGGCACCAGCGTCTGATGGCGACACATGTAGCCACTAGGCGTGATTAATGATGTTTCCGTTCCGCTGCTTCCATAAGCCACCCCTATTCTGTGAGATTCTGATTGTGGTTTTCTATAAAAGTTGTTTGTCCAAGTCTCTGAAATGAACGAAGTTCTAATAGATTTAGAGATTCTTAAAATGTCAGTTTGTATATGATGGGTATTTATAGTTTATTTTTTGAATGAAAGAAAACAAGGCGTTAGATTTACTAGAATTATCACATATGTGTTGCCGTACCAGGTTTCTTTTTTAAAGCGTCTCACTAATCCCAGTTTACTGGTACCATAATACCCTTTAAATCGTAAAATATGTACTTGCATATATGTATTGGCGGTAATTAATTGTCACCGGCTATGATAGAGTTCCTGAAAATAAATCTGTGATTAAAGCAACTGAACCCAACTACTTGAAACGTTACAAATTTGGAAGATTTAAGTCGTTTCTGACTGTCGGGTTTTTTTATTAATATAGGTCAAGTTCGTAACTAGTAATTCATGACAGTTAAATTATCCTGAAACTATAATAAAGTGGCCCACACTTCACTAATCCGTCAAACTATATACAGATTTTAATTTTAATTTTCCGATAATCTCCTTATACACCCTTCTCAATTAACCGGCTCTAAGTACTTAAAACAGTAAACAGTATTATCGTTTACCGTAGCTACTTTGTGTCGAAGCTGAAGCACAGAGCATGGAAACGGTGCACAAGTGTGCTCACCAGGGTCGTAGCTACAGCCGCATCAGCCGTGCTACTTATACGGGGGCCTCTGGGGAACAGGGGCCTCTGGGGTAAAGGGACCTTGTCTAAAAATCACAGAATGTTGTCTATAACCTCAATCTCTCACTATTGACAGGCAAGTAAATAATATTAGCCCATACCCCAGGTAAAATCCTTTATAAATTTATTAATATTAATAAAATCCAGTTATAACTAATAGTTTCTGTTACTTTATTTTGTTTACTTATTTTACTTCGTGTCTTAACACTCATAATATGTGCTGTTCAAAATGTATAAACCAAAAATATTTTGTTGTTTTGAACCTCGCTTCGCAACAAATCCTGACTCTACTACACTATAAATCGTAAATGATAACCGATCATCATTACCTCTCCGAACCTTGACATTGGCAAAATCATCGATAGTTAAACGATGGAGCCACAATAAAAAAAAAGTAAATTATAAAAAAATGATGATATTGTAGGATGCTTTTATTTTCATAGCTCGCTTCGTTAGTACATCCTTTTAACAAAATCACCCTAAAAATTAACTTGTTCTAGTCCAAAATGCTCCAATGAAGACCCCATATCCAGACAGGAAATTCCCGTTTTCGAGGTCGCTTTTTGACATACATAAACAATGTAAACTAAACCGAGTCAGATTGCTGCAGACAGTTGCATCTTTCACAAGCGGCGCGCTTCCTAGTATCGAAGAAAACTTTTTTTTACAAGCTTTTTATTTAACTTGCAATGTATGTATGTTTGCCCGGGTGGAATCTTGCAAGTGAATTTTAAATCAGTTATCTTTAACCGATTGAGCTGAAATTTGGTATACACGCTTGTTTTGGATGACAAGGCTAGCTATGTGACGTCATTCTAATTGTAATATGGCGGATCATCTAAGATGGCGGACTAGTTATTTTTTCTGAATTACAACAGTATGGATATCAAATGAATGAATGAATGGCTTGCTGAGGAGAACACGAAAACTAATACCTACAACGTCACATTCAATCCACGGCAAGCTTTTACATCATTTAATAAATTGTGTAATACATGTACCTACTAAAGTGATTGGTTTGATTTGATTTAAAGTTTATTTTCTTCTTTTTAAGACACTAAATTTTTTTTTTTGAAAAAGTATTTTTTATCATTAATTTTTTTGTTTAGGTGTTAGAAATCATGCAAAATACTTCTTCCACTCTGGGCGGAGCGGAGGGAGTGTCACGCTCTTACTGACTAAAACCCATCCATGGTTCTCCTAATGCCCTTTGCGTTCCAGAGTCGCGGTGACTCTTTCGAACAAATTTCACATCCCTGACAAATGACTAAACCTACTTATGCATTTAGTCCTGCTTTCAGAGCCCCAAGTCTGCTATTTTTATAAATGTGTCATTCTGACACGATCCCATTGCCATTTAGCTATATAAAAGTATGTAATCTGCTAAATTCTGACACTATTGTAATAGCAGACATGAGGCCCTTTTTTTATAGGAAATTCATCAAATGTCTTCTCCCGCTCTGGGCGGAGCGGAAGGGAGTGTCAGACTCTTACTGACTAAAACCTACCCGTGTTCCTCCTAATACCCTTTGCGTTCCAGGGCCGCGGTGAGGCTTTCGAACAAATAAAAAAATCTTATGCATGTAGTCCTGGCCTTCTGGTCCTTCTTCGTTGCCAGCCGTCATAGTTCTGTGCATGTTAGAGCTATTTGGCGACACTGACTGACACACTTTGACAATACCGTCTCGAGGAGCTGCCATCGAGGTTTCGCCGTGCTCTGTGCGCTAAATCCTGAACGTGCCTCCACCAATAGTTAGCGGATTTATTTATTGTATCGAGTTATAGCGCCGTCAATGCCGCTTAATATTAGTAATGATGGAAGATTATTTTAATTGACATGTGTTTACTTATTTTAAACTAGGTGGTGAGTGGGATTTGGGAAACTAGGTGAGGAAGCGACCGATTTTGTGCCTATACCTAGTAACTATAAGTAGTGAGCTTCAGATGCTTCTGATATGATGCTTGATGATAGTGTGTTATTTTTCATGTATCATACGCGGTTCATGTGGGTATTAGCTATGTTTTTTTTTAACTTTTTCTCCTTGCCGACAACAGTAGTTTTAAGCGGCTTATGTATACAGTAAGGGTCATCACACGAAAATGAATTCAGTTCTTTATAATGTTGTACTAAATTGTGACAAATTGTAATGCACACTCACGGAATTAAGTATTTTAAGATAAAAACGTCATAAATTTAGTGTCTGACAGGTTTTCAGGATAAAATAGCGTTTGAAAATTATTTAATTTCAAATGCTAAATTCAGAAATTGTGAGTGAGACACTCTGGAAACTCCTTGTCAAAACTGGGAAATGAAAAAGATTCTTGTAAAAACACGAAAAGCAACTTTCCTATGATTCTAGTTGGAGACAAAAACGTACCTACGCTATATTTAACTTTTCATTAAAAAATGTCATTCCCACCAAACTATAACCCAGAATAAGCCCTCCACCAGTAATGGAATCGAGTAACTGACTAGATATATTAAAATGCCTGTCATGTACCCTGACACAATGTCAGCCGGCGACCGAACACAGCTGTGGCTACAAAAAATCTCATGCAAGATTAGAGATGGGCATTTCTACCAATTTATACCTAAATACCTATTTTTACCCATTAATACCCATTTTTACCGTTCTAATTCTAATTTTTACCGGGTAAAAATTAAAATTGGTTTTAATTATACTTTTATTTCAAAACTTTACTGTTTTGATTTATTTTTTAACCCCCGACGAAAACTCTGCTCTGTTACCTACTCTCGAAAGTAAGATGCCATTTGGTCCATAAAGTTTCTTATCTATTTTTATGAAGAGAGAGATTATTAGGCCGCTATCCTACTGGCGTTTTACGAGCGTTGACGTCAACGTCGCGTCGTCCTGTGGCAAGCATTAACGTCCGCTGAACGCGACGTTGACGTCGCGTCTGCGCAACGTTAACGTCGCGTTTGTTGGTAACAAGGTACAATCACGCCGTCCTGCGTTGTCCGTGTGGGTACGGGCGGGGGCTATGGCCGGCGGCCATTTGCACAGTTGCTGATGGTTAGTATTGTTAGTTAATAGTAGTGGTAGCTGCGAGCGTACGCACTGATACGATTCGGAATGCAGTCACTATCAGAAAACGATTTGGATATTGAACTATATATAAATGAAATTCAAAATCGTCCTGTATTATGGGATATGTCAAAACGAGAATACAGTGATCGTGTGGCTAAAAAAAGGCATGGGAGGTGATATGTAGGTAGGTACTCTATTTATTCCAGACTTTGAATTGAAGTAGTAAAGCCAACAGTAGTGTTTCCTCGTCGGAATCCATTATGTCTCTGATTGTACGCCTCAAATAGTATCATATGCGCGACGTCAACGTCGCGTTCAGCGGACGTTAACGCTTGCCACAGGATGACGCACAGACGCGACGTTGACGTCAACGCTCGTAAAACGCCAGTGGGATAGCGGCCTTAGGATATCGGGCGGAAGAAAGAGACGCAAGATACCGGCTCAGCGGGGTGGCGTAAGGGGTAGGGGGACGTGCGTGCAGCGTGGCTGGCTAACCCATGCTGCACCATTTTGAATGTCTTCTCTTAACAACGTGCGCGTGGGCTGAACAATTTAAAGTGAGTGGTGGTTTTTTGATATTTAGTTTATTGTGTTTGGATTGTCAATCTTGTTTAAAAAGAGTAAGTACCTACCTACAAAAATAATTAATTAATAAAAAGGGGCGCGCGCGACCGCAGGCGAAACAAACGCGGGGAAAGTCCCTAAGTCTCTGTCAACGGCAATGTATGTCAGATTGATCATAAACCCAAACTAGTTCAGGTTTTTGATAAAAAAATCTGGACTGTTACAGGTTTATGATGAAATTGAGTTTAAAATGTGTCATATTCCGGCTTTTGGTCAAAAACTTAGGTATTTGATCAAAACCCTAATTTTATGAACAACCTGCGACATATATTGTTCGCGACGATGCGTCTTAGCTACATAGTATAGGTAGTTATAGGTAGCTATAGTAGTACATAGAATGTTGCAACAAATAAAACCGCGACTACATAGTATAGGTAGTTATAGGTAGTTAGTTAGTACATAGAATGCTGTAACAAATAAAGCTGCATAGTATAGATAGTTATAGGTAGCTATAGTTGATACATAGTTTGTTATTGAAATAAAACACATTCGTTACAGTTGTTTGCTCTCAAGAGGCAGTATATAAGCCCTTGGAGCCTTTATTTCTCCCAAGTAAATAGAATATAGTTAGGTAGGGTATCCTGTCCCTTACACATAACAGTAAACACATGGTAACCCTGGTAATCGAAGGTATATAAAGGTAATCAAGGTATATAAAAGGTAATCGGTGGTATATAAGGTAATCGAGGTATATACACACACAGACAGACATACATAGGTAAATAGAAAGGGCTTGGTAATTGAGACCTGAAATATTAGGTCAAAGGTAGTCGCATAGCTAAAAGCGACACTGACCAATCACAGAGCAGGAGGGTGCTGGTACGTGATTGGTCAACAGTTTTTGATAAATAGCCCTGGTGAAGGTATGCACAAAATAAAACACTTTGCATCTACCCTCTTCCTTTCCCGAAAATACAAGTCTAGATTCTAGACTTCTAAATGTCTGAAATAGAACCGCCTTGAAAAAACCTTTCAGGGGATATATAGATGTCTATAGTGTATGCAGGCATAAAGCCGTAATTTAGGTTTAAATAAAACTGTTTATTTTTATCCCCCTGAAACATATACGCTTATAGAGTTGCAACCCCTTAAGTGACAGGGTTGAAACATATGTAGTTTTGTAGAGGGTTGTCGTATCTACAGAGATACATATAGCTGTATAGCCCTCCTAGCATAGTTTTACGGTAAATTCACCCCAAGTAGGTAATAGCTTCGCGCCTACTATAGTTTTGTATAGTTTTCGGCATCTCACCCCTACATGGAGGGGGATGAAGGGGTGAATTCGTCTCCGCTGTATGGAGCCTACCGAGGGCTATCCATAAAGGTACGACAACCCCTACTCACATAGACCTAAGCCTAGATATAGCTTAAAATCTAGAATTGTTATAGTGAAAATTGGCGTTAATAAACTTCATCACACACGGTGATTTTTTGGGTGTCGATACGGTATAGTTGCGCCGTACAATAGAAACATAGAAACTTTAAGAAATTTGTAGTCATTTGCAAGATAGTTTGAACTTATACCTAAATGTAGAATCATATAGTCGCGAATTCCACCCTTCAAATCGCTAAGTGAATAGTGAACAAGTTAAATAGTGTTTTATTGTGACTTTATTGGTAAGCCCTCTATACCTACCCCTATATACTGTGTCAATAACAGCAAGTATAGCAAGTATTCAGTTAAGGGTTGCATCCTCATGGCCCGTAGCTTATAGACGGAGCGTCAACGCGTCTGGATCATTTATACCTAGGTGGGTTGTCACCATACAGTCCACTTTTGAAGAATAGGATAACCTACCCTGGCCACCCTACAGTCCAGTCGATCACGTCCGCCCCGTACATTTTCTGGTCCATCGGAGCCGGATATTTTGAAGATAGCCTGATCCAGCTATTTGGAAGTTGGATTTATAGAACCACGCAGCTACCCTGAAGGCGCAACCCCTATTGTGAAGTCGCACCCCCTTGAAGAAAAAACTACCCTTCAACATTTCAAGACACGAAGGGTGTCCCTAGAAGCTAAATAGAAGTCGGACCTTGAAGAAATCATCCCTTCAAGAAAACTACCCCTAGGCAGATTGATGTTGAAAAATAGTGAAGCAACAACATAGAAGAAATTTAATCAAGCTGAACTTAGAAAATTTCGAACGACTTCACACTTTGAAAATTTTGAGGGGTTCCGACACTTAGAATATTTTTGAAGATTTTGAACTTGGAAAATTTTTTGAAGAATTTTGAACTTAGAAAATTTTCAACAATCCGGGACTTGGAAAATTTTTGAAGAATTTTGTACTTGGAAAATTTTCAACAACCTGACACTTAGAAAAGTTTTGATCAAGCGGGACATAGAATATTTTTGAAGAATTTTGGACTTAGAGAATTTCGATCGACTTCACACATAGAAGATTTTGAACAGTCTGGGACTTAGAAAAGTTTCAGTCAATCCGAACTTAGAATATTTTTTGAAGATTGGGGACTTTGAAGAATTTTGAAAATTTTTTGAAAATTTTTTTTTTTTGGAAACTTGGATTGAAGTTTCACCTGAGGCTTACCAGTGGACTACCGAATAGTTTTGAAGATTCATTGAAGACTTCAACAATGCCGATCACGAGGTCGCATGGCAAATCATCCGAGGCGTGGACAGTTCCGATACAGGAACCAGCCGAGAGGGTTCCTGCTATCCATCATCAGGTGCCGCCGCGTTCGCCTTCATCGTCTGGGACGGCGCGATCGATGCAGCAGCGCAGTGAAGACGTGTCTCCGCCTGCTGCCGCTGAACGAATAGAACAGATAGAAGCTTCAGCAATAGAACGAGTACCTGCACCATTGCCGACAACAGTACAGAAACAGATGCCATCGACCTCAAGGAAGGGAACCCGCTTTGAGACGACTTCAGATAGTACAATGAAGCCGTCAAATAGAAGAGATAGCCGAGTCTTGCCAATGACTACCCGGGGTGACGCCCGTATAGAACATAGACGTCCGTCGTCGACCATTGACAGGTCACCGCGGTCATATAGAAAATTACAGAAGGCTCGCGAAGACTTATTGAAGATTAAGTTGGAGCTTGCCCAGTTAGCACTTCAGAGAGCCGAACAAGAGTCGGACGAAGAATATTTGGACGATAGAAACTCAAATGAAGAGTACGTGCGTTCCTGGCTGGAAGAGGCGCCTGAACCTGTTCCTGATCAGAGAGAGACCAACGCCGCCGAGGGGGACATCCGTGATAGTCGACAGCAACCGCCCCCCCCTGTGGACTTCGAACCAATAGTGGACTCTCGTCGAACGCACATAGATCCAGATAGTGCTAAACAGATAGAGCCACCACCTATGAAGAAAATAGAAGACGATAGGAGCGAGGATAATTTACGTCCATTCGTTACGGACCTTACGGCTGCTATAGCATCTTTAGTTGACAAGAAAACAGAACAGCAGTCACAGAATTCCTCCTCGGCGTCGAAGGTCATTATGACTTTACCGAACTTCAGTGGTGCGCATACAGAATGGTTGTCATTTCGAGCCATTTATGAAACAACTCGAAAATATTTCAACGATGTCGAGAATACAGCAAGACTTAGAAGAAGCCTGCATGGACGCGCTTTAGAAACAGTTAGTTCAGAACTCATCGGCCATGCAAGACCAGATGACATCATGAAGGAACTCGAGCTGCAATTCGGCCGACCAGATTCGATAGCACAGGCCGAAACAGATAGATTGCGAGGACTGACACGATGCAGTGAAAATCCAAAGGATATTTGCTCATTCGCAAGCCACGTGAGGTGCGCTATAGTAACGCTGCGAGCATTGAAGAAGGATCATTACCTGATCAACGCCGAGCTCATGCGAACCTTGACAGAGAAGCTACCGAACTCGATACGTGTACAGTGGTACCGTATATATACAGAAAAATACCAGTCCTTGCCAGACTTGTCGCTGTTTAGCGAATTCATTACCGAACAAGCTCGATACTGCAGCGCTTTCGCTCCTGCTGAAAACATCAAGACAGAGGGCTCATCCAACCGACGCACACCGCAGCAGAGGACTCACACAACAACAGAGAAGTCAGCAAGCAAGTGCCGACTGTGTGAGAAGGATGGCCATATAGAACGCGATTGCTCGAAGTTCAAGAATAGTAATAGTAACAAGAGATGGGAAATTGCGAAGAATCTAAACCTGTGCTTCCGTTGCCTGAAGCCAAGAAGAGAGCGGCATAAATGCAACGCGAAGAAGTGTGACGTCAAGGGGTGTACAGCCACGCACAGTCGGCTACTTCATTACGACAAGAAGCCTGCTGCGGTGGCAGCCGAAAAGCCCAGACAGACCGAAGTCAAAAAGGAGCCCAAGGAGACAGTCGCCAGCTCAAGATCATCGTCGAATCACGCCTATTTAAAGATCATCCCGGTCCGGGTCATTGGACCGGCGGGAGAGGCATCTACGTTCGCCCTACTCGACGATGGATCGACCGTATCGTTGATCGATGAAGACATCGCCGACCAAGTCGGAGCCGAGGGCAAGATCGACCCACTGAAGATTGGTGCGATCGGTGACACCATGATCGACACTCCTTGTTCGAAAAGAGTCACAGTGACACTCGCGAGTCAGCATAGAAATAGGGTGCCGTTCAGAGCGCGCACCATACCGAAGCTTAATCTCGCGTCACAGACAGTCCGTGAAGAAGATGTCACACATTGCAAACATCTCATCGACTTGAAAGAGCAGCTAGTCTATGATGTTGGCGCGCCCAAGATTTTGATTGGCCAAGACAACTGGCACCTTCTCCTTGCCAGTGAAGTCAGAAGAGGCCCCAGGCACCAGCCAATAGCGTCACTTACAACGCTTGGATGGACGCTACATGGCGCGCACACTAGAATACTCGGTCAGCAGGTGCATTACGTCAGCGCATGCAGAGAAGATAGAGAAAATAGAGACGATAGACTGAACGAGCAACTTCGTGAATTTTTCGCACTCGAGTCCCTAATAGTTAATCCTCGGCGTCCAGATTCTGATCCAGAGAAGCAGGCTGAAGACATCTTGAAAAGACATACCAAACAGTTGACAGATGGGCATATAGAAACAGCTATGTTATGGAAAAATAACAATTTTGAAATGCCCGATAGTTATGGGACAGCACACAAGCGGCTGATCTCTATAGAAAAGAAGCTCGACAAAGATCCGAGTCTTCGAAATAAATATATAGAACAGATGGACTCGCTCCTTTCAAAAGGGTACGCAGAAAAAGCGCCCAAACAGACCACGCCAGGAAGAACCTGGTATCTGCCTCATTTCGACGTCTTCAATCCCATGAAGCCGGAGAAGTTCCGAATAGTACACGACGCCGCAGCTAAATCGAATGGAATGTCGCTGAACGACTTCCTACTCACAGGACCGGACCTGTTACAGTCGCTGCCCGGCGTCATGATGAGGTTTCGTAGACATCCGATAGCCATTTCAGGTGACATTACCGAAATGTTCATGCAGGTCAAAGTACGACCTGAAGATAGAGACGCCCTCCGATATTTGTGGAGAGGCAATAGAAGAGAAGGAGCCCCCGACGAGTATCGAATGACGTCAATCATATTCGGCGCGGCAAGCTCACCGTGCACGGCCATATTCGCGAAGAATTGGAACGCGAACCGGCACATAGAACAGCATCCAGAAGCAGTAGAAGCAATAGTGAAGAACCATTATATGGACGATTATCTGGATAGCTATAGAACAGTTGAAGAAGCGACACACATAGCAACAGCGGTGAAGAAGATACACCAACAGGCTCGTTTCGAAATTAAGAAATGGGTATCGAATGACATCGACGTCATACAAAATATAGAACCGTCGCTTATAGAAACAGAAGTCGTCGACATCGGCGACCATACAGAAAAAATTCTTGGCCTAATATGGAGACCAAGAGCAGATACGCTGGGTTTCAATCTGAGCCTAGCCCGATTACCGAGTGGCGTATTACAGAAGGAAGTGCCCACAAAGAGAGAGGCGCTGAAAATAGTGATGTCACTATACGACCCACTCGGCCTAGCCTCACCCGTAACGATTCGCGCCAAACAAATACTCCAAGAAGCATGGAGAAGAGGAGTCGACTGGGACCAGCCGTTCGACACAGACTTGGCCACAGCATGGAGAAGTTGGGTTCAACATCTACAGAATCTTGCCCAAGCCACAGTACCAAGATGTTACCCAGGATATAGCGACGCCATAGAAACGCAAGTCCACGTTTTCACGGACGCGAGCGAAACTTCGTACGCCGCAGCGGTGTACTGGCGTATCTCTACAGAAGATGGCAAGACTCACGTGAGCCTCGTCATGGCCAAGGCAAAGGTGGCGCCACTCAAGCTCCAATCGATACCCCGACTCGAGCTGCAGGCCGCGGTGATGGGGACCCGCGTCGCTGCAGCTGTCATCCGAGAACACGGAGTCAAGCCGGCCTCCGTGACGTACTGGTCAGACAGCAAAACCGTGCTGACCTGGATCAGAAAAGGAGCTCGAGTTTACAAACCGTTCGTCGCGCACCGCATAGCTGCCATAGAAGAGCATAGTAGAGTCGAAGACTGGCGATGGGTGCCCACTAAGAAAAATATAGCAGACGCAGCCACTCGTGACGTACCACAGCACTTTGATTCGAGACACGAGTGGTTTTGTGGCCCCAGCTTCCTGTATGAAGAGTCGACAACATGGCCAATAGAAAAGCCTCCACTAGAGGAACAGACGGGTGAGGAGCGAACCTTAGTCGCTATAGAAAATATAGATAGAAGACTCACAGAAGTCATACCCGATCCAGCAAGATTTTCAAAATGGGAACGACTGTTGAGAGCGACGGCGACAGTACTACGCTTCGTCGCCAAATGTCGGCCGCCCAAAGAAAATACGTTCTATAAAAGAACGAGGAAAAATATAGAAGCGGATCCGGATTGGAGGAAACGTACAAAGACGGCAGTGCCCCCTCCTACAGCATCAGTGACGTCCCCAGTTACGTCAAAATATAGTCAAATAATAGAAGCCGAATACCTCCAACAAGCGGAGAGGTTACTCGTGCAAGCTGTACAGCAACAGACGTTTTCCCGCGAGTTAACAAGTTTACGTGAAAACGAAGAAATAGATAAGGACAGCGCCCTACGACCGTTGCAAATAGAATTGAAGGATGACGTCATACGCCTCAGAAGTCGTATAGATAAAATCGACAAAATAACAGAAGACGTCAAGCGCCCACCCATATTACATGGCGACCATCGTATAACTCAGCTCTACATAGACTGGACACACCGCAGCTTACAACACAGTGGAACCGAGATGACCATCAATGAAGTCCGACAGCATTACTGGGTCGTCAGAATGAGACCCACAACGAAGATGGTAGTGACACGTTGTTTACCGTGTCGCATTAGGAAGGCGTGCGCACCAGTACCAGCTACAGGCGACCACCCCAGAACGCGTCTAGCTCATCATCAGAGGCCGTTCACAT
Organism: Hecatera dysodea; assembly: GCA_905332915.2. Lineage (NCBI taxonomy): Eukaryota > Metazoa > Arthropoda > Insecta > Lepidoptera > Noctuidae > Hecatera > Hecatera dysodea. The sequence continues at coordinate 13,698,170 of HG995310.1, read as the reverse complement.
TCACTGGACTCGACTATTTCGGTCCGCTATCCGTTACAGTCGGTCGCCAGCATCAGAAGAGGTACGTGTCTCTATTTACGTGCCTGACCACCAGAGCGGTACACCTGGAAATCGCCGCAAGCCTCAGCGCAGACTCCGCGATACTAGCACTGCGCCGCTTCGCTGCACGCAGAGGATGTCCAACAGAAATACATTCAGACAACGGCACCAACATGCACGGTGCCGACAAAGAGCTCCGAGACGCCTTCGAAGAAGAGGCAAGTCGCCGAGGCATAGTATGGCGCTTCATCACTCCGTCAGCGCCTTTTATGGGTGGCGCATGGGAGCGCCTAGTCCGATGTGTGAAGACAGCATTACAGACTATACTTCACGAAAAACACCCACATGAAGAGGTGTTACACACACTGTTGTGTGAGGCCGAATATACGGTCAACAGTCGACCACTAACCCATGTTTCAGTTCACAGTGACGATGACGAGTCCATCACGCCGAACCACTTCCTTCTGGGTGGTTCAGCCCGGCTGCCGACGCCTGGCGTGTTCACAGAGCACGACATCGACAGCAAGCGCCACTGGCGGCGCTCACAAGCACTCGCCGACCAGTTCTGGCGCCGCTGGGTACGTGAGTACCTACCCGAGCTCCAACACCGGCGGGAGCCCCATAGCCGTGGCCCTAATCTGCAGGTGGGTGATCCCGTACTCATCGCAGACGGCCAGCTGCCTCGCAACACGTGGCCGCGAGGCCGCATAATCGCAGTTTTCCCGGGCGCTGATGGAGAGGTCCGGACAGCTGAGGTGCGCACATCCGGCGGCACCTTAAAGCGTCCAGTGAAGAAACTTGTCCCACTACCAAAGTAAGACAACAGCAGGCGATGCTGCTCCCACAGCTCGCCAACCAACAGATAGATGGGTGACGCTGCCAACACGCGCAGCTCGCCCCCCGTGCGGGCATATCCGGCCCGCTACCAACTTACTTTCAGCGGACAGAGAGAGAGTGATGCTGCCCACCGGCGCAGCTCACCTCCCGCGGACATGTTCGGTCCGCATTCGGCTCGCGTCAAGCGAGCAATAGCCGGCGATGCTGCTATCACAGCTCGCCAACCAGATAGATGGGTGACGCTGCCCACAGGCGCAGCTCGCCCCTCCGCGGACACATTCGGTCCGCAATCGGCTCGCACCTAGCGGGCAATAGCCGGCGATGCTCTCACAGCTCGCCAACCATAGATGGGTGATGCTTCACAGCTCGCCCCACCGCGGACATATTCGGTCCGCATTCGGCCCGCGTCAAGCGAGCAATAGCCGGCGATGCTCTCACAGCTCGCCAACATAGATGGGCGACGCTGCCCGCAAGTCGCAGCTCGCCCCACCGCGGACATATTCGGTCCGCATTCGGCTCGCATCAAGCGAGCAGTAGCCGGCGATGCTCTCACAGCTCGCCAACCATAGATGGGCGACGCTGCCCGCAAGTCGCAGCTCGCCCCACCGCGGACATATTCGGTCCGCATTCGGCTCGCATCAAGCGAGCAGTAGCCGGCGACGCTGCTCTCACAGCTCGCCAACCATAGATGGGTGACGCTGCCCGCAAGGCGCAGCTCACCCCACCGCGGACATGTTCGGTCCGCATTCGGCTCGCATCAAGCGAGCAGTAGCAGGCGATGCTCCCACAGCTCGCCAACCGATAGCTGGGCGACGCTGCCCGCAAGGCGCAGCTCGCCCCACTGCGGGCGTATCCGGCCCGCCGCCGCCTTGCTTTGTGCAGGCGACACAGCAGGCGATGCTGCTCTCACAGCTCGCCAACCGATAGATGGGTGACGCTGCCCGCAAGGCGCAGCTCACCCCACCGCGGACATATTCGGTCCGCATTCGGCTCGCATCAAGCGAGCAGTAGTAGCGGGCGATGCTGCTCACACAGCTCGCCAACCATAGACGAGTGATGCTGCCCGCAAGGCGCAGCTCACCTCACCGCGGACATATTCGGTCCGCATTCGGCTCGCATCAAGCGAGCAGTAGCCGGCGATGCTCCCACAGCTCGCCAACATAGCGAGTGATGCTGCCCACTGGCGCAGCTCACCACCGCGGACATATTCGGTCCGCATTCGGCTCGCATCAAGCGAGCAGTAGCAGGCGATGCTGCTCACGCAGCTCGCCAACATAGCGGGCGATGCTGCCCACGGGCGCAGCCAGCCCCCATTGCGGGCATATTCGGCCCGCCACCGCCTTGCTTTGAGCAGGCGATACAGCAGGCAATGCTGCCTACACAGCTTGCCACCGCAGCAAGCGACGCTGCGCGCACTCGCAGCTCGCACAGACAGCGGGCCATCCGGCCCACAGCTCGCACATTTTCGAGAGCCTACGCAACAGCCTTGCGACTGCAGGCGACCCACAGCAGGGAAGCGGCAGACCGGCGACTGCACAGCTGCGTCGAGCACCGGCATCGAGCACCGGCGCCGCGCAGCGGGCGACGTGGCTACAGGCGTCGCTCACCGGGTTTCTGCAGCGCCGCGACGTCATCGCACCGAGTCATCGCTGCACTGCACGGCGGGAGAGATGTTCGCGACGATGCGTCTTAGCTACATAGTATAGGTAGTTATAGGTAGCTATAGTAGTACATAGAATGTTGCAACAAATAAAACCGCGACTACATAGTATAGGTAGTTATAGGTAGTTAGTTAGTACATAGAATGCTGTAACAAATAAAGCTGCATAGTATAGATAGTTATAGGTAGCTATAGTTGATACATAGTTTGTTATTGAAATAAAACACATTCGTTACAGTTGTTTGCTCTCAAGAGGCAGTATATAAGCCCTTGGAGCCTTTATTTCTCCCAAGTAAATAGAATATAGTTAGGTAGGGTATCCTGTCCCTTACACATAACAGTAAACACATGGTAACCCTGGTAATCGAAGGTATATAAAGGTAATCAAGGTATATAAAAGGTAATCGGTGGTATATAAGGTAATCGAGGTATATACACACACAGACAGACATACATAGGTAAATAGAAAGGGCTTGGTAATTGAGACCTGAAATATTAGGTCAAAGGTAGTCGCATAGCTAAAAGCGACACTGACCAATCACAGAGCAGGAGGGTGCTGGTACGTGATTGGTCAACAGTTTTTGATAAATAGCCCTGGTGAAGGTATGCACAAAATAAAACACTTTGCATCTACCCTCTTCCTTTCCCGAAAATACAAGTCTAGATTCTAGACTTCTAAATGTCTGAAATAGAACCGCCTTGAAAAATCCTTTCAGGGGATATATAGATGTCTATAGTGTATGCAGGCATAAAGCCGTAATTTAGGTTTAAATAAAACTGTTTATTTTTATCCCCCTGAAACATATACGCTTATAGAGTTGCAACCCCTTAAGTGACAGGGTTGAAACATATGTAGTTTTGTAGAGGGTTGTCGTATCTACAGAGATACATATAGCTGTATAGCCCTCCTAGCATAGTTTTACGGTAAATTCACCCCAAGTAGGTAATAGCTTCGCGCCTACTATAGTTTTGTATAGTTTTCGGCATCTCACCCCTACATGGAGGGGGATGAAGGGGTGAATTCGTCTCCGCTGTATGGAGCCTACCGAGGGCTATCCATAAAGGTACGACAACCCCTACTCACATAGACCTAAGCCTAGATATAGCTTAAAATCTAGAATTGTTATAGTGAAAATTGGCGTTAATAAACTTCATCACACACGGTGATTTTTTGGGTGTCGATACGGTATAGTTGCGCCGTACAATAGAAACATAGAAACTTTAAGAAATTTGTAGTCATTTGCAAGATAGTTTGAACTTATACCTAAATGTAGAATCATATAGTCGCGAATTCCACCCTTCAAATCGCTAAGTGAATAGTGAACAAGTTAAATAGTGTTTTATTGTGACTTTATTGGTAAGCCCTCTATACCTACCCCTATATACTGTGTCAATAACAGCAAGTATAGCAAGTATTCAGTTAAGGGTTGCATCCTCATGGCCCGTAGCTTATAGACGGAGCGTCAACGCGTCTGGATCATTTATACCTAGGTGGGTTGTCACCATACAGTCCACTTTTGAAGAATAGGATAACCTACCCTGGCCACCCTACAGTCCAGTCGATCACGTCCGCCCCGTACATATATACGTAACGATTAAATGAACTCGTCATTAATTAAATGAAATCATTGATTCGTAGAGATTAATTATAGATTTATTATAGTTTAAAATAACGTCGAATCTTTACTCCACTACCTACTTCATAACTTTTTTCGTTTTTTTAGATAGTGGGGAAAGGAAGAAAGAAACGTGAGGACGTTTGGAGAAATTATCGCGTTGGTCCTGATAAATCAGTGATTAGCACGTTTTGTGAAAATAAATATAAAGTTTATAAAATAAAACAATGAAAGCACTGAAAGTATTTCTTTAGCTCCAGTTATTGCATCGCCGCTTTTTATTATCTTGGATTCAGAAAAGAGCCAAAGAAAGCATCCCCAGTCATCAATCTCTTCAGCTCAACCAGATTTAAGTTTGATTCAACCATCGACGTCCGCTTTTCAATCAAACCTAAGTTTGATTCAGTCATCGTCCGCAGTACAAATTCAGCCATCAATCTCCTCAGCTCAATCAGAGTTAAGTCTGATTCAACCACCGACGTCCACTTTTCAATCAAACCTAAGTTTGATTCAGTCATCGTCTGCAGTACAAACTTCTTATCAATCATCAGAAGAAAGACTTAAAAGCCTTACTAAGAAGTTTGCTAGTGATGAAGACTGATTTTAATAAAAAGAACTGAGAAGTTAATACCTATCATAAAAGGTATAATTTTTGACGATTTAAATATGCGGTAAGTATTGTTTGTTGTATAATTAGTAAAGATCGATATGACTTGTTTTGTACTTAAAATGTTATTGTTATTATTTTGTTGTTTATATGTTATTGTTTATTTAAATTGTAATACGACTTTTTTGTTTCTAGACAAAGGATTAGATGACTAATTTAGTTGAAAAGACTGACAGTTTAAATTCTATGTAGAATTTTTGAGTTCATTTTAACATTTTTATCTAACCAATCGTTCAAATAAATATTTTCAATCGTTCATTGGCTTTTCATTTAATTTTTTGTAAGTACAAATTACAGTTTTCTTAGCTAACTGTAACCAAATCTCTTTCAGTCTAAATACCCGGTATTTATAATATTTACCGGGTAAAATTGGGTATTTATAAATTTATACCCTTTTTTACCATTTCCTTCCAATTTTTACCTTTCCAATTTCTACCCACTGCCCATCTCTATGCAAGATATCCACTGCCGGTTTTGTAACGACAGAGTTTGATGATGTATGACGTGTAACATGAGTGGCATGCAATGTATGTGGGACATAGGGAAGCGAGCTAAATTGACGAAGATGGATTAATTTCAGTTTGAGTGGCACTTTGGAGCAGATTTTTATGGTGAAGATATTTGTTCCAAAATAAATTGAAACTCATTTATTTTAGAACAAATGTTTTTCAAGGGCAAGGCTGGTGAAGGGTTATTTTGAGAATTGGCAGTTTTAATTCGACGAAATAGTAGTTTCCAGACAAGACTGTGGAACAATAACGAGATCTGATTGAGATTGAGATGATTACTGATTTGATTTCTTGTTTCGTTGCTTTTTTATGGATGGAAAATAAAATGACTTCTTCCACTCTGGGCGGAGCCAAAGGGAGCGTCAGACCATAGAGAATGTAACCGTCTTTGCGTCAGACTCTTACTGATTATAACCCATCCGTGTTCTACCTAATGCTCTTTGCTTTCAATGGCGGTAACTCTTTCGAACAAATTCCGCGACCCTGACTGTGTTTCGTTGCCTGCGACTACCCATTACTAACAGACTTGCAGTGAGCTTCCAATATAATATAATTGTAGGCATTTGGTTGACCCAACTTTTCAGTGCTTGTTTTTGCTTGTAGTTTCGCCACGTGAGTATTATCAGCCTTTTAACGTTCCCACTGCTGCGACACAAGCCTCCTCTCTAGGAGAGGGAATGGGCCGTAATACACCACGCGGGCCCAGTGCGGGTTGGTAAATGTTACATGTCTTCGAATTTTTAGTTCTAGGAAATGCCGGTTTCCTCACGATGTTTTCCTTCACCGTTTTGAGAGCAGTGGTGATGAAGTTAACTACACAAAGTAATGCGCCTGGTTGGGTTTCAACCCGCGACGTACAATTCGTAAGTCGGGGCCGTTACCATGGTAACGGCCCCGACTTACGAATGTAGCGAAAAGCAGTGGTGGCCGAGTGCACTCGGCCACCACTGCTTTTCGCAACATGAGTGCAGGGAAATATCTCACGGCAGCTTATTTCCAGGATAAATAGCATCTGCTCACACTGAGCCACACTCATTGAGGACATGCTCTATCGATGTTCTCATCCAATCTATTCAGATCGCATTCAATATCCAAATTCACAAACCTCCAAACCAAATGTGTTACGTACAGCGTTTCACATTAAAATAAGACGCATTACTTTTTAACTCAGTTGCAAAAAGGAGGAGGTTCTCAAGTCGACTAACGTTGCCCCACACTATGAATTTACACTTTCACACTAGGTATATAGGAAATAATTAATTGTGATAAAAATTGTGTGATAAAACAAGTTTCGTATGAATATAAAGGTCTGGACGAGTAAAATTAATATAAATTTAAGTATGTTGTATTTTATTTGTAATTATTTGTAAATAAACAAGCGTGAGTAATACTTTTGTTCTGTACAATCAGCTGTAGAAGAGTAGTTTTTGTACATCGAAAATATTTCCAAATCAAATAACCAGGATAACAAACAAGACCCATTTCAAGCATTTTTGGAATGTTTGGTTGTGTTTTATAAGTAAGCTATAATATAGAGGCACTCTGCCGTGTCCATTACATTATAGCCATTTGATAAAATAGCACTAGTTCGTAGTAGATAACGTTTACGTCATAGTTTGCGTCAAACTGAAAATTGAATCTTTTACGATGCGACGTGACGCGAGCGATATAATAGCGCACTTGACGAAGCTTTTAAAGGGAGAGAAATGTGAAATAAACGTAACTATTTTGTATCACTATATTTGCTTTACTGAAACATACTGTTTTTGGGCTAGGTGAAGCGTTTTAACTAGGTTTTTTTTATCTGGAACTTCCCTGTATTAGCCTGTGTGTAAGATGGAGATAAAGTCGCGCGCGGCGTACAAAATTATGAAAAAAAAAAATGAAAATATTAAGTAAAAATTCAGTCAAATCAATAATAGTCAATAGATAAAATAGTCAAAATTCAATCAATTCAATTACAGTCAATATCTATATATATAAAACAAAGTCGGGTTTGTTACAACACTTAAAGCTCGAGATCTGCTGGACCAATTTTCTTGGTTTTTGATTCGTTGGATTTGTCTCCGCCCCGAATAGCAGAATACATCTTACAAACAATGAAAACTCTATTAAAGTAAACGCAGTGGAAAATGGTTTTAGGTGAAATATATTTAGTGCGTTGTAGATAATTCAAAATTAACAAGAGTGTAACCTAGCAACCAAAACAAAAGATTAATAAAATCTAGAAAGGTCGCCTTCATAGAATAGGGCTGGAAGTGCTTTCTTAACAAACTCAACGAATACATAATTATGAAAGATGAAGCATTTTCCATAAATGTTCCTTTGTTTCGTAGCTGTCAAAAATTCCATGCGCTAAAGATTCACAAGTACTAGAAGACCAGAAAGAAATATGTCGAAAACTTAAGAAGTAAGGATTCACGCGTACCAGCAGACCATAAACATGTCGAAGCATTTCTGGGGCTGGAATTGTAAGTGAAAACTTACAAAGTGCCAGGATACCAGAACCATAATTATTTAACATCATGCTATTATCCTTAGCAGACGAAAGAAAGATCACTGAGCCAGAAAGAATAAATGGCGCAGGCAGGTGAAACCATGGGATACAGCTAAGAAGTATTTTAGCTTTAAGTTTTCTATTTTAAAAATTATTTCACCAATAGCGACTTTCTTTTATATTTATAGAACATCATTTATACCCCTAAATATTGTTTTTACTTTATATATATGGCAAAACAACGTTTGCTGGGTCAGCTAGTAGAAAATAAATAGAAATAGAATACTTAATAAAATTGAATGAAATAAAAAAAAAGGCAAGATTCCAAATTTTTCGATTAAAAATTCCGCAACTTTGTAATAACCCCTTACTAAGTAGCATTTTTTTAGTTCGAAACGGCTCGACCGATTTTCGTGAATCTTAGCGTGCATATCGGCTAGGGTGGCGAATCGGACAACATTTATTTTTCATCCTCCTAAATATTAAGGGTGGTCCCACCTCTAAATTTTTTTATTTTATTTTATGTGCCAAAACGACGTTTGCCGGGTCAGCTAGTAATTATACAGTGTGAAATCTTAATGGCTGTTTTCCCGTGGCAGGACGATTACCCATCAGTAGTACTATCGAAACACAAAGTTAAACTAAAAAAATAAATGGTTTTTTTTTTCAAATCATTAAAAAAGTGTTCATAAACTCGAAAGAGCGAGAATCAATAGTAGTGCACTATACATAAAGTAGGTAGATACCTACATGAGACGCACGTACCGCCGCGTACCTACATATCGCGCGATGCACTACTGTTGGTTCAAGTCGCTTTCGAGTTTTGTTTATCACAATTGTTAATCTGCTATTTATGGAGTCTAATATTTTTTATATATATAAATCGATTGTATTACCGATACAAACTCATTTCGCTTCGGGAAAACAACCATTAAAATTTCACACTGTATATAAAGTCTATATATCACTTGAATGCATTACATATTAAATTATTTCGGTAATACTGTGGTAAATAACATGAAAGTATTTTATAAAATAGTTTTATATAACAACACCAACAGAAGTAATAGATATAATTTTACTGGTTTAACACACGAATGCCTGTCATCAACAAATCAGTTTCACCGGTCTGGTTAGTGTCTACTGGGAAATGCGTCGCTTGCAGCGGATTGTAATCTGTACCAGGAAATGCGTTTAGGAGAAACGGAATAGAATTAGACTTAGGGCGTTTGCTCACTGCACCCGATCCGAATTTGAATTCCGATTTCTTTTTATCCTGATTGGAAATGAACTTAATTTGAACGAACGGAGTTCGGATCCAGTGCATAACGCCTCCTTTTTTATGAAAGGGAAATTATCAAATGACTTTTTTCGCTCTGGGCGAAACGAAGGAAGTGTAAGACTCCTATCGACTAAAACCTACCCGCGTTCCTCCTAGTGCCCTTTGCGTTCCAGGGCCGCGGTGACTCTTTCGAACAAACCGATAATTCTCGGATGCAGTGCGGAACCACTCTGACACGGGGACGCGTGCGTCATATACAGAGAATATCTACAGGTAAATGCGGTAATTGCGGTTTCATAAACTGTCTTTTGATGCAAAGCTTATGCGAAACCGTTGTGTATATGATGCAACTAGGTTTTAACCGTTACTTCACATCTGTAGCATATCCCACAAGATTTTTTCAGGATAAAAAGCCTATAACAATTACTCGAAAATGTAAATGATAAATGATTTTTATTTTGTAAGTAGGTCGTAAAAACACTTTTACACGTCAATCTTTTTGGCCGTTATAAAAACTATATGAGGCCGGTTTTTCCTAGCTGACTACCTTGAGAAGAAACACCGAAACAAGTTTGTTTCGGTGTTGTTTCAGAGGTCCTGTCAACGATACTTATTTAGATAGAAGTAATTTTGTTGATATATTATACAGAAAAGCTCAAGAAGTAAGTGCAGTGCAGATCAAGAAGTAAAGGAGTGCTCTGCAACAGTTAACACAAAGAATTCACATCATCAGATCAGAGGGCACATTTTATAATTTTTTAAGGAGTTTCCGCATTCGTATAGCAAGCGCAATCTGTCGAAAATGTATGGACATTGAGGTGTTTGTGACAGATTGCGTCTGAGATGCAAATGCGAACGAGCATTGCCTATTTTGTAGTGTTAACAATCGGCCGATTCTGTAAAAAAAACATCGTGAAAACTTATTTGAACTGAGCTGTCATTTCAATTAGTGATAGGAATTGATTGGTCACTTTGTAGCCACACACACACCACCACCAGGCTAAGCACTTTATGGTCAGGAACGTGTAGGTGAACTTATCGGGCGCGGCAATAGAAGATGGTTAGACACCGCGACCCGAAGCTGGACAACTCTCATGTTCCTGGAGAACACGATGTCATCTGCAGTCCCAACACCCCTGTTTCTTTAACAACTTGTCATAACGTGGTGTCAGATCTTTTTAGCCCTCCTAGCCAAGTTGATAATCTGCAATCGCTAACGCTAGTCGAAAACGAATCAAATGTATGGGAAGGCTACGAATTTTCTATTTGTTTGTTCTAACCACGTTAGAACAAACGAATAGAAAATTCGTAGCCAAGTTCAAATCGTTGAAAATGATAGAATGAATTGTTATCGTTTCTACAATGTTCAAAGCTACATCCTTTGTTAAAATGTTTAAACTTAATAGTGCATTTAAACAAAGTTTAAATTTTAACCTGCTTGACGTTTGTAGGAACGCTCGCCAGAGACTAAAGAATACGGCGTTTTTCTAAAGACATTGTAGACCGAGCGGCCGACTCAGGTGCGTCAACATGGCTACCAACTTATCGTTTTCTACAGTTGCTGACAAACGAGGCGTTACCGATTGGAGAACAGAATTCGACACGAAATGTTTGTAACTTGGCTAGGGGGGGCGGGGCTGTTCGCTTTTGTATTTCTTTAAGAGATGTCTAAAACGTGGTAATGTGCTATGATGGTTACTGTGGCTACAACTTAGTGCTCACTTTATTACGGTGCGATTGTTATAGAATAGTAGTCTGTGTATGTCTATGTGCGTGCGCGTGTGCGTATGCGTGTGCGTATTTGTGTTCGTTTGCGTGTGCGTGTGTGTGTCTGTGAGAGATTATCTCATCTATCAGTGTGACAACGGTTCAATCAGTAGAGTGACCGTGTAGTGATCTGCCTTTCTATCTTGTTTATGTGAATTGACAGCACACCTCATGTGTACTTCACTTAAGTTTTCACGGTGAATAGTGTACAGAAAACCTAACTCTTGTCGTTTACTGTACTGTCATCATCAAAGCGAACATTACTGAGAAGGTAGTACAGTAAAACTGTCATGGCTGCCGTTTAGCTCACTGATTAATTATGGCTGCAATATTCTGAATTTATCAAACGAGTAGGCGTTTCCATTTTTTTATGGATGGGATATCATAAAATGACTGTTTCCATGCTGGGTGGAGCGGAAGGGAGTGTCAGATTCTTACTGACTAAAACTCACCCGTGTTCCTTCTAGTGCCCTTTGCGTTCCAGGGCCGCGGTGACATATTCTAACAAATTTCGCAAACCTAGCTGGAACTGACCCTATGGGGCCCTGTCTTCTTTGCTGACATAATTTTTTATCCTTGGTCAAGATTAATTTATAGTGCTTACCTATGGTAAACAGTAAAAATAAAATTAAAAAAAACCATAGACTTAACGTATATGAATAAATCGCTGTCAAAAGTGACACCAAAATGAAACTTCACACAATGACAGCTAATAAATTGGTGGATATTATACGGAACGTGCATGGCGACTATGCCGTCTAGTGTTGCAAATCTGAAACTTTTACGTTGTAAATATTTGACTTCTTGCACCCTCCGTTTAGGGGAACGTGCACGAAGTAGACTGTGCTATCTAGCGTTGCAAATTTGAAACTTATACGTAAAATACACTTGAAATTGACGCGTCTGTGCTGCCACCTATACGCACTTTTCTGCACGTTCCCTAATTAAGGTTAAACAAATAAAAAAGTCATCGTGTAGTCTATCTGAATCTGCGAACTTTCTAATCCACCTTGGTAATTATTTTAACGAATTTTCCTCATCAAGTCCCATTAAACTCAACATAGAAACATACATTTCTAAGAATATGTCAATGTAACATCGTTACTAGATATTATTTCACGACAGCTTCCAAGAAAGATGCGCATGCGACGAAATGTGCGTACGAGGAACACATCGAAATGGTTGCATTGACTGTGAGTGTTTAGCTGTTTTATGAGTGTAGCTGTCGAAAGTATGGATGACGATTGGAAGTCACAGATTCGGTTCCTGATTTTGACTAGATGTTTGGTTAGAAAAATAAATAGAGTTGGTATATAAAATCTTTTCTTCTTCATCATCTTTTCTTATAGATATCTCCGTTTGTCTCAATCAAAATCAAAAGTCATTTAATCAAACTAAGCTGAGAGCCAAAACTTTGTACCTACGTCAAATTTTACATAAGACAGTCCCCCAAACCGCCCGCCCGTCACCACTTCCTAGTATTTTAGCTGGGATGAAGTGGCGTTACAAACTCCCCAGCAACACATCTGTCTGTTGCGTTTTAAGAACATGAATTGATACAATAGTTTGCAAAGTCATTGTTACATGACACAGGGACAAAAAAAAATATCAGACATGGAAATCATAAATCAATTCACAAACACACAATAAAACTCAAAAACAGCGTGATCGATTTAAATAATTTATTTTTTGTTGTGTTCATAACTTTCAGGGCAAGTTTTGTATGGACAGTATATACATATTGAACGTTTCTCTAAATCCATTCAATTTCAGTTCGGTGACGCGAACCCAAAAGATTTTCCCCTACTAAGAAGTTTACACTTCCCTAATAAAAATAAAATAAAATACACTTCAAAAATGCATCCGAACGAAGCCGGGGCGGGGCACTTGTTATTTTCAAAACGCGAAATTCAAAAACTATTACCTACTGAAAAATGTTTATAATTTTGAGTCAGCAAAACAAAATTTTTGGTATAATGTCGGATACGGGTTGGAATATTTTATTCAGTACCAAGAGTGTTAATATATCACAAATACTTTTCGGTAAAAAAACAAGTCCTATAATTTTATTTAGTCCGCTTGAGACGGCCTTGTATCTAGGGATTTATTAGAAGATATTCCTCCGTAATAAACATCAATACAATAATAAATCTAGCAAACTATTTTATGTAACATGATTTACGTTTGCTATACTAAATAACTAAATATTATCTAGAGTAGCATGTTGAACAAACAATGCAGAAGGCAAATTTTATATTTCGTCGTTTAAGTACCTACCTAAGCCAAAAATAATAACTTTACAGGATAGTGAAAAAACTGCATTTTATATTTTACATTTCTCTGTGTCGAACCCTGTCAGAGAGAAAGAAGAGAGATGATGATGAAGAAGAAGATGTCCACAGCTGGACATAGGCCTCCCCCAACCAACCGGCCAACTATAAATAATAATAATAAATAATAAAATTCATTTAATTCGGGTAACTAGGCCCATAGAAGTCAATTTACATATGATTTCACAATTATAAAATAGAATAGGTACAGTAATATTAAAAAAATAAAGGCACTTTAAAAATAAAATTATGTACAACAGTTTAAATACATACAATGACACACACAAGTATTAATAACGCCTGCTAAACGGCCTAGTCTGAACATGCCTGCTGCAGCAATGCAGCATGTAGGGGCAGTCCAGCCTATCAGCAATCATCTATCAACTGACCAACAACCGGTCCTGTGCGTCTCGCATCCATCAGCTACCCGCGACTCTCACCAGGTCCACGGTCCACCTTGTAGTTCCAACGCTGCGCCTTCCGGTGCGTGGTCGTCACTCCAGAACTTTTTGGCCTCAACGACCATCCGTTCAGGAACAGCTTATACTATCTTTTTGAAGAAACCTCTTCCTCTCGAAACATTAGGGATGTTTCCTGATTAAAAAAATATGATTCTAATTAGTCCGTCAGTAACATTATAGAAAAATATTGGACACGTATTTTTTCCTTTATCAAATCTATAAAAACTGACGAAGATAAAAAGCATCAAAGATCAGGAGTGGGAGCGTGTGACGTCACTGCCCGGTAAAAATTGTAGCAGGTAGTGATGTCACACGAGTTTTCAACGCACTGTATCGTCTTCATTTTTTGTTTATGTGAAAAAAGAAAAAATAAGTACGTACGTAAACAAGCTCTAGATTAATAGCAATAAATGACAAACATGGACTTAGAGAGACTTACTTTTGGGTAATCATGAAATGATTTCTTCCGCATCGGGCGGGGCGGCAGGGATCAGACTCTTTCTGTCTGAAACCCACCCGTGCTCTTTCAAAGAGGGTAGAGAGCAGTGGTGGCCGAGTGGTAACGGCCCCGACTACGAATTGTAGGTCGCGGGTTCAAACCCAGTCAAGCGCATTGCTTTGTGTAATTAATTTCATCACCACTGCTCTCAAAACGGTGAAGGAAAACACCGTGAGGAAGCCGGCATGTCCTAGAACCAAAAATTCGAAGACATGTGACATTCAGCAACCCGCACTGGGCCCGCGTGGTGGATTACGGCCCATTCCCTCTCCTAGAGAGAAGGCCTGTGTCCCAACAGTAGGAACGTTAAAAGGCTGATTATGCTCCTTCAAATGCTCTTTGTGTCCATCACCCAGACCCAAGAGAGTATTAGGGGAACGCACTCTTAGGAAAAACAAACACAGACCGCGTTCCGTATACCGGCCTCGCCGCCGAGGTCCATCGCGACGCCCCCGTCAAAATCCTCCCCGACCTTTGCCTAACGAGCCAGCCCGCGCCGCTGAGCCATTAGCATTAAATCCCCAAAATATATCAATCTGACCCAGCCTGTCCCTTGCTGCCCTCCCTCAATGACCCCGCTAAGCCGAGGCCCGTGTCCCACAGGGGATACCCTTAGCGAGCGGTCATTTAGTTTTTAAGTAGTTTTAAGCCCTGGCTGGGGGCCTTAAATTCATTTGAGGCTACCACAGGATTGTCCGGTTGAGCAGTAACCAGCCTTAGTGGAAAAAAAGCTCTTTGTGTTGTGGGCCGTGGTTTTGTGAACAAGCAACCTTGGCAGAGAGAAAGAGACTGAAATCCATCGCAGTCATGCGGCGTATAAAGGTTAATTAACAGTCGATGCTGAAACCTCAATTAATTTTCGTGGTCAAGCCTTGTATCAAGTTAATTAATTGGTGGTGGTTATTGCGGCTAACCAATCATTATAACTGAGATTTTAGAGGAAGTTTACGCGTGACTTTTATACAGCATGCTTACACTATACACACTTTGGGTATTTGACAAGTTAACCGACTTCCAAAAAAGGAGGAGGTTCTCAATTCGACATTATTTTTTTTTGTGTGTATTACCTTA
This sequence comes from Hecatera dysodea, assembly GCA_905332915.2. Taxonomy (NCBI): domain Eukaryota; kingdom Metazoa; phylum Arthropoda; class Insecta; order Lepidoptera; family Noctuidae; genus Hecatera; species Hecatera dysodea. The sequence goes on along the minus strand of HG995310.1, from coordinate 13,682,935 downwards.
CCTCAGTACTTTGTACTGGGTGTCCCGATTTTGATGACTCTTTTTGTATTCGAAAGCTGGTGCTTGTCGTGTGGTCCCATTTGATTGAGATCTGACGACTAGTATTTATTTATCGCGTTAAAACAAATCATGTTTTAAAAATATTTTTTTGCTATTCACTTATTATTGCTATCAATAGCTTTTTTTTACGCGGTGCCTCTTTCGAACAAATTTCGCAAACTTAGCAGTCACTGGAACCCCTGAGAGCCAGAATCAACAGCGGTGATCACCAGAAAATTGACGAGTACCAAAAAGAACATGTTTTATACTGTGTCGCTCCCTTTGTTTTAAAACAAATTTGGAGGAGGCTTAGCCGTGGGCAGAAGCTAGAAGTAGTGGTAGTATTTTTAATCGACTTCAAAAAAAGGAAGAGGTTTTATGTTTGACAGTTTTTGCCTTTACACTTCTTAAGATAGCAAATTTTGCAGTGTCCTTAAATGATCGTCGTCCCTAGACCCTACTTCAAATATTTTGTTTTGGCAGATCCTATGGACTGAATCTTCTGTTCTCCTCTATATCTTCAATAACTAGACAACCAGACAGGCAGGCGGCAGGTGGGATACTGTCTGTTACGGCCTAAAATCAGACGAACAGGTGGTATAGAAACACAAATTCTAAACGACATTCAAAAGTTTACACTATACATTGCTGTTTTTGTACTTGCTATATCACCGGCCATTAGAAGAAAACAAGCAATTGGATTGAAATGATTGGATCGGTTGTTGGACTAACTGTGTGGGTGGTACCAGCCAAAGCGCGCGCGATGTCCAAGCCAACACGTTCGCACAGAGGGCTATAATTCAAACATATAATTTATGACACTGCCAAAATCACTGAGGTGGGTCTCAGTATATTTATATGCTGTGTAACACACCCTTTAATCTTTAAGTCAGACGGTAAATGTTGCAGTGCAGTTACACTGACTTATATTGCACCGCAAATAACACTAAGAACTTTGTTTTTGTCTATACTAATATTATAAAGAGGAAAGATTTGTTTGTTTGTTTGTATTGAATAGGCTCCGAAACTACTGAACCGATTTGAAAAATTCTTTCACTGTTTGAAAGCTACACTATCGCCGGGTGACATAGGCTATATTTTATCCCCATATTCCCACGGGAACGAGAACTATGCGGGTGAAACTGCGGGCCGCTGCTAGTGTAATTTAAAATCATGATCTTCTTAGAGAAGGAGTGGTAAAGGGAATACCGTTTGAAAACTGATTTGATCACATTCCAATCGTAGCTTCATAACAAAAAAAAAAAAAACGGCCAAGTGCGTGTCGGACCACGCATAGTGTTCACTGTTAAAATCTTATATCTCTGAAAGTATATGTATAAGCTGTGATGTTCAAAACAATGTTCGTTGGAAGTGTCTGTGAAGTTTTATTCTTGCTAATTTTTTTTTTGGGGTTTTCAACTTCATAATTTAAAAGTTAGAGGAGGTGACGGACACGTTTTTAACGAATTCGGAAACACATCTCAAAACTATTGCCATAAATAAAAAACTTTTTTAGAAACCTCTATTTAATTTTGAAAGAGCTATCCAATGATGTCCCACACAATTATGTTTGTTGGAATTTATTTTTTCATCCCTCAATTACATGTAATAAAATGGAATAAAATTATTTTATTCCATGATAATATTACAGTATTATTGAATAGCGGTTAACAGGTTGCACCTACCTACCAATTTTCATTTATGTAGCTTTAATAGTCTCCGAGTAAAACGGCTGTGACGTACGGACGGACAGACAGACAGACATGAAGAATCCATAAGGGTTCCGTTTTTTACCATTTGGCTACGGAACTCTAAAAACACGTTTCTTTAATAGCCCCTTTAATTTAATTTTACAACGAATAAATTGCCGACCACTTTCTGAAATTACCAAATTAATATGTATAGCTACGATAAAAATATCCTGACGGAAATACAGATAAACTTTGCATAAATTTAAAGAAAAAGAAACTGCGAATTAATATTATTACTGGTCCAGTGAGCCAATTCATAAGATAAATAAGCAAACTACATAATTGTCATGATCTATATTAAAAGAAAATACAGCTATACAGACAATTAAATCCACAATTCGCTGAAACGGCTCAGATTCAACGAAAACAAAGAATATAATGGCAAAAGGAAGTGTTCTCCGACATTTTTATTTGTTATTTTTCCTCTATCACACATATTTTTGTCATAGTTTATGATAGCTCGTTTAATGGTACTGAGTTGTAGATTCTATCCCTAATAGGGCTGTAAAGATTTTGGCGGGAGACAATATAGAGTGTTCGTTGACCTTTAACCGACTTCAAAAAAATGAGGAGGTTCTCAATTCGTCTGTATGTATATATTTTTTTATGTATGTTCACTTCTGAGGTGGAACCATTTTCACTAGGTCAGGATCTGATGATGGGATCCAGGAGAAATCGAGGGCAAACACCGAGAATTCTATGTTCGTATGGAGCTTTTGTTACGTAATAATCATGTCTTACTTAGGTACATATAATATATGCTTTAGGGTGTCAACATCTGATGCTGCTGAGCACAGCATCTCATCAGCAGCAGTTTACACCAATTTATACCGTGTACGCTGTGGTGAGTACGTTTAAGTGTACAGTCGGTGATAGCAATTAACTGACCCCCTAAAAATTAAACGAATTTGAACCTTTTGCTTGTTAGCAGTAAGCTTATCGAACTAGAACAACGTTGTAACTGGTTCAACGTCTACGATCAATAAAATAGTTATTCGAATTTGATCTTTAATACGCAGTGTTAAGGTAGGTATGTTCTTGAATATTATTTTAACCTGTAATATAATACGTAATTTCGATCACGTTGAATATGTTTCGAGTGGTCTAGTGGTGACTGTAGTGAGCTGACAAATCGTGTTTGTAAGTTCGTAACCAGCGTAATTATTGTCGCGTTTGTTTCTGTTTTGTATATTTATTTTAAGTTATAAATAATAAATTATAACTTAAGCAACAACAAAAAAAAAACGAACAGAAATAAAAAACCAAAATGGTGGTAAAAACGATTTTATTTTATAAAAAAAATATTATAAGAATAACATAAATGATATTGATGACGACACGAAGATGATAATATTTACCTGCTTACTAATAACGTTGTTAACTGCACTGAGTTTAATGTAGTGAATCAGCATGTTATAATATTTAGAAATAGGTATGTATTTCTATTTCATAACAATAACATCACTACATTAAATATCATTTAAGTAAATAAAACGGCATTATAAGTTGAAGTTCTACCTGTTCTACTATATATCAATTTGTTTTATGAATAGTTATTTTAGTTATAAAATAAGGTTTTGACAAAAAACTAGGTATTCGAAATACCTCGTTTCAAATTATAACAATAGTTAATTTAACACACACACTGACATACGTTAGTATTGTTTGTGACCAACACTGGTTACTCAAGTTATTCATGCTTTTAATAGCGAAGTGGAGCACCATTTTTTCTATTACTTGTAGCAAGCGGTCCCGCATACCATATTCCAACAACAATCACTTCCACTTGCAGTTGAATGAGTAGGCAAAAATGGGTGTTCAGTATGCCTTCTAACAATTGCTTGATGACGTTCTGACACAGGAGTATGTAACATAGTAGGTTTTGGTCCAGGACGATCTTTTTGAATATTCCCTGCCCCTTCAAAACCTCTTAGCGACAATCTGACTGTATTTCTCTGAAACAACACAATAAGCATAATTTTAGTAACGAATAGGTAAACATAATTTATCGATTAAGTTTGAAAAAATACGTTTATCAAATTAAATTATATAAATCAAATTAGACCTATAAATGATCTCAAATTAGACTCATAATGAAACACAGTTAATTGTCTATTATTCTACATTCACCGGCTTTTAAGCAAACTAACGAATTAAGGAAAGAGTATAATTATAAATGAAGCATAAAAAGAATACACTTACCGCTATATTAAGTTTCCTAGCAATCGCTTTAATACCAACATTCTCCTCATGCAAATAGATTATTTTGTATTTTAAATAATCACTCAACTGAGACTATCAAAACTGATAACAATTAATAAAAAGGAAAAAAGCCAATTTAGTAAGGCAAGGTAAAAATGTTCGCTCGTATTCACTGCTATTTGTGCATAGAATATCTTGTTCAATTTATTCTTCTACCCCATATTCCTTATGTCATATCTATAGCAGTTTTGGTTGAATACGCATATTGACGTCTAACTACCCACTTATTAAAAAAGGTAAAAAGTTATAAATAAATGACCTAACACCAACCTCTTAAAGCTCAAGTTTGCGTATCAAAATTATTTATTGTTTCTGTTCATCGAGTAGTGTTAGTCTGATAAACTCATACATAATATTGAATAACGTTTAATGTTATGAGCATAGGGTGTAAAATCGAGTAATTTTTAGGGGGGTCAGTTAATTGTTATCACCGACTGTACCACAAAAAAGTGAAAAACAATAAACTTTTTACAAAAAAAACCGATTTCTAAATAAAAAAAAAAACACAAAAGTATAAAATAACTTTAATTTCGGAAGTCGGTGTTCAAAAAACGAAGAACCAACCAAAAACACTGAGTCCCGAAGTTAAAGTTATTTTATACTTTTTGTGTTTTTTTTTTGTTTAGAAGTCGGTTGTTTTTATGGATGTGAAATCATTGAATGACTTTTCTCGCTATGGGCGGAGTGTGAGATAGTGTCAGACTCTTATGATTAGAACCCACTCGTGTTCCTTCAAATGCCCTTTGCGTTCCAGGTCCGCGGTGACTCTTTCGAATTAGTCCGCAACTCAAAGTTCGTTGAACTGTGATAAAAATAGCGGATGATCTATTGGGGTGATAGTGAAGTAATTAGAGGTTATTTCAGATGGATGGGTGTCGAGGGAATTGTTTGATTACTGATCTAATTGACTTGTAGGTATATATGGATGAAAGTTGAGTGTGGTGTGATTTCAGTAGCGGAGTGGAATGGTAGCGGAGCGGTTAGGTTTCGAAATGTCACTACGTAGTAAAATAAAAAATGGTTTTAAAATCTTAAGAAATGACGGCGTTGTAATTGTTTCAAAATAAATGAAAATAGACATGAGAAATCTTTTGGTTTGTTTTTATAGTTGCCCCACACTAGGCATATTCCTGTATCTTGGGTGCGTTCACAAACATGTAAACTTACATACACCAGACACCCAGCCCCGAAACAACTATCTGTAGGCCATACAAACATTTGTACCGTGCGGGGATCGAAGCCGCGACACGTAGCGCAGCAGCCAAACGCTCGACCACTGCGCCAACTGTGTCGTCAAAATCATCAAATGACTATTTCCGCTCTGGGCGGAGCGGAAGAGAGTGTCAGACTCTTACTGACTAAAACCCACCCGTGTTCGTCCAAACGCCCTTTGCGTTCCAGCGCCGCGATGTAATGGATGGCGAAAGGGTTTTCGATCAAATTCCGCAACAAGTCAGGCCGTAATGTCTTTGTGCCATCCAGTACAAAAAGTGTTTTGCAAGACAAGGATAGAAGCAACATTTCAAAAGCGTCGAAATTCCTTTTCATAGTATCCATCTTAGTATTATACTTTGAATATGTATTCCAATATGTATGTGTACATTATATTCTTGATTTGAATAAATGTAGAGTGCAAATGAAATAGTATCTAAGAGTAACCAAAACATGACATTGAAGAATTGGCACATGAGGTGTTTAGAACTACAAGTCGAGTACGTTAAAATCAGGGGCACCACAAAATTAGGAATATTCCATTCATAAAACTGTTTTTTCATTTTAATGAAATGAATATACAGCATTACTTTTGTATGTACCTATAAAATTGTACCAACTCGCGTGGGATGTAGAAAGTCTAATCTCTTATTTTCATTCATATCGACCTTGATAATAACTAGCAGCGCCCCGCGGTTTCACCCGCGTTGTTCCCGTTCCCGTAGCAATACGGGGATAAAATATGGCCTATGACACTCTACGATATCAGATAATCAGTTCAGTAGATAATCAGTTCAGTAGATCCAGAGATTACCCCTTACAACGTCACAATCTCACAAATGTTACCTCTATGAAAAGAGTTCCTCTATGAGAAAAGTTAGTTAAAATGTTTTAACTAACTTTTTAGACCTATGTATCCTGCTTATATGCGTGAAGTTTCATTAAAATCGGTTAGTCATTTCGCAAAATAGTGACTTGAAAATTTGTATGAAATGCCATACGGCGTACACGCTGGCAAAGCTTACCGAAATCGGTCTGTGGATGGACGTTCATTATTACATACCGAGACTCCTTCGCTATCATTACTGCTTCGTAGAAGGAGGTTTTAGTCACTAAGAGTCTGACACTCCCTTCCGCTCCGCCTAGAGTGGAAGTAGTCAAACTTTCCAATCCTTAAAAAAAGGTATGAAGTTTTTTTTTGTTGTTTCAGAACCAAGTTACTTTAGGATTTATTTTGAACTCAATCAATTTATAGTTTGGAGTGTTTTTTCTTATAGAAGCCTAATAGAAGCTGGAAATAAAAAGTGATCAAAGAAACCTGTAAAAATAGATGGTAAGCCATTGACATCAATGGCGCAGAACCAGTGCAAATGACTGTGGTGCTGTTTTTAGTAGACTGCACTTAGTATAAGATTACCGTGTGTGTGATTAGTCCGTCAGATAGATTTCCAAAAAATATTGGAGACGTATTTTTTCACATAAATAAAAAATGAAGACGATACAGTGCGTTGAAAACTTGTGTGACGTCACTACCCGCTACAATTTTTACCGGGCCGTGACGTCACACGCTCCCACTCCTGATCTTTGATAATTTTTATCTTCGTCAGTTTTTATAGATTTGCTAAAGGAAAAAATACGTGTCAAATATTTTTCTATAATCTAACTGGCGGACTAAATATAATCATATATTTTTTATTCAGGCAACATCCCTATTGGCCAATTCATGTCGTGGTCGAGGTTACGTTGGGTTTGAAGGAACTTAGGGCTAGACACGGATAAATTAGGTTTGGTTCATGTTAGGCTCCTTGAAATCAGCCAAAAATATAAGGAGCCTCATGCAATAGAGCTCCGTCGTTCAGGTAAGGTTTGAGGCGGCCTGTGGCCTTTCATGAAGTGGTCAACCACTTAGTTAAACTCATTACGACTATTTTGCAATATGCCTTTATAAGACAAATGCATTTCTTGCCTACATCATGTTAAGTGCCTTTTTTTTTTTGGATGGGAAATCATCAAATGACCCCTCCCGCCCTGGGTGGAGCGGTAGGGAGTGTCAGACTTTTACTGACTAAAACCCACCCGTGCTCCTCCTTGTGCCCTTTGCGTTCCAGGGCCGCGGTAACTCTTTCGAACAAATTCCGCAACATGTTAAGTGCCTCAATCAAAAGAAAGGCAATATTTTAACCAAAATAAATTGAACAAAGGAATTATGGATGTGGGACATTTTTAGAAACATGGCACGAGTAGAAAAGGGGTGACTGCTGAGCTGAAAACTAATATGAGTAGACCCAGAATAAATTGGGATCAACCCGCGCTGGGCCCGCGTGGTGGATTACGGCACATTCCCTCTCCTAGAGAGGAGGCCTGTGTCCCAGCAGTGGCAACGTTAAAAGGCTGATAATGCTAAATTGAGATAAGGACAAAGAAATGTTGGTGATAATGGTGGCATTTTCACATATAGGACTTCGATAAATTACCTATAGGGGAAGACGTTGAAGAAACGACGCCGTCAAAGGGAGTGCAAATAAGAACAGTCAAAATCCAGATTTTACCAATATGGACTATGGCATTCATCATCTTTACCTACTATAGCGGATAAATATCAATTTTCAATAATATTTTTGTATGCTCCTGCTCGTTTCTTTCGTGCGTGAGCTCGTGGCTAAAGAATAACATTCACACGGGTTGATCTTCAAGGTTAAGCAACACTTGCCAAGGTTGGTCTGTGGATGGGTGACTTTCCTAACATGCCGAGTTTCCTCCGTGCCTCGGAAAGCACGTTAAGTCGTTGTCCCGGCTGATATTTGTAGATCTTTGGCAGCCGTTACGGATTTTTAGAAGCCAGTAAATCTGATTCCAGTCTTGCCAAGTAGTACCGTGTTACCCGGTTAATGGGTTGTGGAGGCCTGGTAGGCAGCTGCTGCACGTTAAATACTGGTATTCAGCTGAATCCGGTATGACTGGAAGCCGACCCCTATGGCAGATGATGGTATATACATTTGATTTGATTTGTATTTTATCATTACAATCTTGTCAAAGAAGGCGACATATATTCTCTATTGAAATCCGTTGAAGATCTTTACTCAATTAGGTCGCTCACGGCATCTTTATTCAATTAGATTGGAATATTGATTTCCTTTGTCGCTAGACTGTCGAGAGATGAAAGAAACTTCATTTTAAAGCTTTCTTTTGTGTGAAAGATTTTGCTTCTTGGCTTATTCGGAAAAACAAATATTATGTCATCAATTTATTTGTGTCTCCATGCAAGTGCACACTGTTTGAGTTAGCATCGTGAGCCATCAGTCCCAGTAAGCTGAGTATTAATTAATACTTAATATGACAAAGAAATTTATAAGTAAACTTTTAAACAATCAACTACATTCTAAGTTATGGCACCTTTAAAAACAAAATCTTAATATTTACAAAATACAACTAAATAAGATATAATATAGAAAATATATATATGTACAAGCGAAGTAAAAAGGAGAACAGACTCATAGGGCATCGAAAAATGAGGTATTCCTCGAAGCGCTACCATTTTGAGGCGCACCTAATAAGGCGCTCCTAACGTGCGTTAACTATAGTTTAAAAAAAGGATTACATGTGTAAATGAGGACACAAGATATACATATAATATATGTTTTAATTTATTGAATATGTTTCAAAAAAATCTTGATTGCAATGACCAAACTAAATATAGAATTGAAATTGGAAACAATAACAAAGTATGTACCTCGCATGTCCACAATCGTAGGTTTACGATGTAATGTTAGAATATGTAGTTACGATAACTGAGTTCTCTCTTTTACGAGTTTGTTTTCTGTTACAGCAATGAAAATGATAATAACGTCACCCAAAACTGTCCTACTTCAAGGTCTTTGATCATCGCCCATACTGAGTTTACGATAAAAAATTATTTGTTTATCCTCACACACTTCTTTCTACTTAATTTATTCACAGATCGCGATGGTTGAAAGGGAAGAAGATATGAAGAAATCATGTTGCGCCAATATCGAGTGACACGAGATAAGGGCTGCGGGCGTACCATGACGTCTTAAAACGTGAGTCTTCCGAGCGAGAAAGAGGGATACTCTTTCTCGCTCGGAAGACTCACGTTTTAAAACCTCATGGTAAGCCCCCAGGTCGGTGTAAAAGCTAGGCAGATAATCGTAGCCAGAGGATATCATCATAAGCTCTGACCGCTATCATCTGCTCAGCGTTTTTGTAACTATATTGTGGTTGGCTTCCAGTCAAACAGATCAGAATTTTTGAACCCCATCGACCATAACTTTTGTGAGTCTCCTGCCCAAAGTTTTGGAGCACATACCCTATGGGGCCCCGTCATCTTTGCTGACAGCTCCTTGAGGAGCGCGTGGAACACGACACGCCGTCGATCCGGGCTTGATCCATTCGCAGGCCTGTGGAAGAGGCCTGTGTCCAGCTGTGTACGTCTTTTTGCTAATATGATGATTGCCTATCCGACCTCCATAATCCAGTTACTGGATTTTATGGCAAGACTGGTGTCAAATTTGGCGTTGTCCAAATGACAGCCGGGACCACCGTGCTTTGCGAGGTACAGAGGAAATACAATGAATACAGAGGAAAAAATGTAATGAATGTTCACCCATCCACGTTCCGACCTCGGCAAGCGTAGCTTACCCTCGAAGTTAGACCTGTGCGGATGTTAATTTTTTACCACGAGCTTATCAGTCTTTATGCTTAGGTCACCGCGACATGGAAAATGATGAATGTTATAAAGATGTATATGTATATATAGAGAGAGAGATATATATAGAAGTATACTTTATCCACACGTTTAGTTGACTTTATATTTAGCTTTCTTACACAGCGAACAAAAAGTCTTAATTGGGTCGTACATCGTAACATGAATTCTTGGCATCAATTCGAATTGCGGTAGGTTGAATGATACACTTTTAATCGCCGCCGTTTATTATCAGAACTTCATGAAAAAACTATAAAGGAGCCCTCGATTTTCGAAGAACAGAGATGATAGAAAACGGAACTCTTCAATAAATGATAGGAAATCGTTCGGGATTGCGGAAATGGCATGTTCGTTTAATGTTTACACCAAAGTGATTGGTGCGTAAAGGAGGGGTTTGGGGTTTGTACCACTAAAAATCGAAAAATAAAAAACTTTTTACAAAAAAATACAACCGACTTCTACAGAAAATAAACCAAAAAGTACAAAATAATTTTAATTTCGTAACTCGGTGTTTGTGGTTGCTTTTTCGGTTTTTGTACACCAAGTTCCGAAATTAAAGTTATTTTGTACTTTTTGGTTTATTTTCTGTAGAAATCGGTTGTATTTTTTTGTAAAAAGTTTTTTATTTTTCGATTTTTAGTGGTACAAACCCCAAAGAAGAATTGGCCCTCAGCCCATACAAATGTTATCAAAGGAACCTTAAGCTTACAGGGAAACTATGTAGGTTAATGTGTCATATAATTTGACACAGTTAAACAATAATATTGTGCGTCATGGTCTTTGTTACAATAATTGTGTTTGTAAACATATCCGTGACGCCTGTCAGGAACTAAGGGGCTGTAACCCTTTGAATCCTGTTATTGTTACAGTTATAGTTGTAATAAACAATAACAAAGTTACTACATAGCTCCATTGTTGGTAACCCCATAGGTTTCATAGAATGTCTCCTTTTGTTGCAGTCGGTTAAAATCTTGTTTGCTAACGGTTAGTCCGTTCGGACTTCAAAAATCAAAAAAGGAAGAAGAGGCGGTTAATGAATGTTGCGGAATTTGTTCGAAAGAGTCGCCGTGGCCCTGGAACGCAAAGGGCACAAGAAGGATCACGGGTGGGTTTTAGTCAGAAAGAGTCTGACACTCCATTCCGCTCCGCCCAGAGCGGGAGAAGTCATTTGTAGATTTCCCATCCAGAGAAAATAAAAGACGGCCAACGAATTTTTAACAATTTTTTATCTATTTTTAACCGACTTTAAAAAAAGGAAGAGGGACAAATTGATAAAGAACTCGTGGCTGATACTGTTTCTCTCGTTGTCCGGCGCGTGCGCACTGCATAAAACTACACGTTTTGATTGATGCTTTCCAGCCTACGATGCTGGGCAATGTAGAACACTTGTTTATTGTTTTATAGATGTGTGCTGCGTCTAAATGTTTGAGAAGATTTATTGCTGTCTGAAAATAAAATGATTGATGCTCAAAATATTTATATACGTGCTCAATAAATGCGGGTGAAAATACTGAGAATATTATGAACTAACAGTAATACAGTCTTGTATTGTTTCAAACCGTTTTCTTAACCAGTACGATTGAGAATCTGAATGAATGAAAATGATTTATGAATTTACAAACTGTTTTTTCTAGGTAGTCAGCGACGTCTGAGTTTTAATTAGAATTACTTAGACTAAAGAAGCGATCCACTGGTCACTTCAAAATGTTGCAAGTCAAAACGTTTATTTCAATTAGGCGATTAAACGGCACTTTTGAACGTCATTATTTAAAGTTACCATAATTAAGTGACTCTAGCGTCCATTCGCAAAGGTAGATTCTTATGGAGAAGAACGGTCATCATCAGCAACTGGCACAGAAGTCTACAGAAGGTTTAATTCCTCCAAGTCGATTGGTCGCCGAAGATAACTCACGGTCCAGTGTTAACGTCTAGTTTCCTCATGAAAACTAACTGTCGAAGACTCGTCATCGAGCGACACTAGGTTCGATACGGTTCGATCGTGGCAGTATAATCATGTAGACCTCTAGCGGCATCTATACCGCTACATACATAAAAAATCCCTTTTTTTATTGTGAAATGGATTTGCTCTTGACTCTAGTCTAGGTCACAGGTGACAGAGACAAAGTCTACGATGGAATGAGCTTACCCAGAAGAAGCTTGTTCACTCTAACTTTGAAGAGATTAGGGTTGAATGCGTTTGGAAACACAGACGCAGGCAGAGAGTTCCACTTCTTTGCTGTGCGCATTATAAAAGATAATTGAAAACGCTTGGTGCGAATTGGTGGAATAGCTACAAGGTAGGGATGGTAACCTACAGTTACCATACCAAGATGTTCTATGGTAGAAGGGGGCCGGTGGGATGAGGACGTGGAGTTCATAGGCACACTCGCCGATGTACAATCTGTAGAAGATTGACAAGCACACGACCTTACGGACCTTAACAATACCAAGCTGAAGTAGGTCATTGATGAGCAGCAGGAAAAGAGTTGCAGAGTTGCAGACCTGACGACACACAAATTCTACTTCGCGGTGTCAACATTTTCCGCACGATTCGAACATACTATATACTTAATCTCGGTGACAATAAAAATGAAAAACTTGTCAAAAATTAAGAGAAAGTAGCGGTGTTATTCACAACTTCTGACTGCCATGCGAATGAAAACGTATCTTAAAAATACCTACGAAAATTGTATTACTCATATCAGTCATCATCTGCCTAGCCTTTTCCCAACTACATTGGGGTCGGCTCCCAGTCAAGCAGGATTCAGCTGAATACCAGTATTTTACGTGAAGCCTACCAGGCCTCCACAACCCATTAACTGGGGAACACGGTACTTCTTGGCAAGACTGGTGTCAGATTTTCTGGCTTCTGACAATCCATAACGACTGCCAAAGACCTCCAAATGACAGCCGGGACCAACGGCTTAACGTGCTTTCCGAGGCACGGAGGAAACTCGGTATTACTCATATCAGTAATTCGTATAAATTCTTAACAAAACACTCATCTATGACATTTGACAAAGTACCTATCCATCAGATTACCACTTCAAAATGAGTTAGTACTTTTAACATTCAAAACAGCATTGAAAGTAGGTAGGTACACAATTTGTTTCACCGATATATTTATTTAGTTAATTAAGATCAGCTTGTCTCGGGAGAGAAGTCGATGTTTCGTGTAACCCAATCAAAACATTTGAAGATCGCCTCGTTGACCTAGTGGTGGAACTCGGTTGTCTATGGATCTTGAAACTGCATTTCCAGCTCTTGTAATATTTTAATTTATTTTGTATCTCTAGAATGATTGATAGTTATAACTTTTTTAAGCTCGCAACATGGTGAAGGATTCCCTTCATGTTGTTTTGTGTTATTGTGGCCAATATGAAGATACACGAAAGTAACGACATGCTTAGATTTTTCTTTCTGCCTAACAAAATGTAATCTCATAGAAGCTGCTATAGAAGCGCCTAAGGAAAACCATTCACATATTTTTTCAAAAGTACGTACCTATATTTTGGATTAATTGCATTCCCTTGGATTTATAACAACGTATTTTAGTCTCCAAGTGTTGTACTTGAGTAAAACCTAAAAATCACAGAATAACGTAGGTACAGAAAAAAACACTGATTACTAAACCACAACTTTATTAAGCAAACTTCAAAGCACAATTTTCCCTGACCGCGATGGTCAATAAATGTTCAAAACTAGACGCAACGATAAAACTCTTGATAATGTAACTAAACGCATAAAAATGTAACAAACATGGAACGGACGGAAGACGAATGTATGCCAATATGTAGGCTAGTATGTACGTAAATCATTTTTAAAACGGCCACAAACGTGAGAATGTACAGAAGGACAGCAGGTTCTAGTTATGTTCACCATCAAGTGGGAATAACAATAGTTAGCCCTCAGGATAGGCACAAGAAGGAACACGGGTGGGTTTTAGTCAGTAAGAGTCTGACACTCCCTTCCGCTCCGCCCAGAGCGGGAGAAGTCATTTGATGATTTCCCATCCAAAAAAAAAAAAGGATAGGTGTAGCGTTCCCGGCCACCGTAGGCGCGGGCGGCGGATGGCGAGCTATGGGTGGCTCGCCGTCCGATAGCAATCAGGCCCAAGTCGACGGCGCGTCGTGTTCCACGCGCGCCTCAAAGAGCCGTCAGCAACGTAGACGGGGCCCCATAGGGTCAGTGCCTGCTAGGTTGTTCGAAAGAGTCACCGCAGCCTTGGAACGCAAAGGGCACAAGAAGGATCACGGGTGGGTTTTGATGATTTCCCATCATCTGTGGGGTACGGACTTCGGCTTAGGGTGTCACTGGGGACGGGCTCGACGGAACAAGGATTATTATTAAGTAGCTCAGCGGCGCGAACTGGCTCCAGCAAAGGTCGGGGAACACCGATGGTTGTTGTCGGGCGGTTGTGTAGTGTATATGCATATTATTGCGTTTCGAACGTTTTTTTTAATATGGGAGTTGGCCTTCTGGTGATGGTGACACATGAATTTGACAAGAGCTTGTTTACAATGTGACTAAAGTTATAGGCTTTTTTTTCCGAGTGGGCCGAAGCGGGTCCCGACTATTACGCTTGTGGTGTCACGTGTTGGTGTTGTGCATATGTGAACGCACCTTAGGTGTCGTATTACATGTTTCAATATTTAAGTCGCACGATTGTTAAGTAGTAAGACAAGAGACGATTCGGGAACACAACGGCCGGGCTTGGTGACGCTCGCCGTCCGCAGGCCCGCGCAAATCACCCCGCCCGTCACCAATTCCTACTGTTTTAGCTGGGAAGAAGAGGTGTTGAAACTAACTCCCCAGCTACTTTCAACACGAGGCAGTTTTTAAAATTGTAAATGTTTAAGTCTTAATATTTCGTTTAATGGTCTTATTAGACTTGACTTTGATGAAGTCCCAAAACTAACTGGTCCATTGTCAGCTCCGTCTGACCTCAGCGCCCTCAGCCGACACCGCTCACACTGTCTAACTTACGCATGTTTATCTTATTAACTTAATGAAGCTAAGTCACACCAGAGCAGCTCAATAACAATAACAATCGATCACGCTTGTTTGTTTGTTTATAAACAGTGTTAATCTACGCATCCATCATGTGCTAATAAAAATGTAAACAGAGCTGGTTCATTTGCTAGCTGATGAGTCATAGTGTGGCATTTTTTTGCTTTTTTTATTGTCAATGGCGTGTTTAAAAATATAACTTACTAGCAGCACTCCGCGGTTTTACCCGCGTAGTTCCCGTTCCCGTGGGAATATGGGGATAAAATATAGCCTATGTTACTCAGGATGAATGCTGCTTTCTAATGGTGAAAGAATTTTTGAAATCGGTCCAGTAGTTTTTGAGTTTATTCGTTACATACAAAAATACAAATCCTTTCTCTTTATAATATTAGTATAGAAGTATAGACTTAAGTGACGCTTTTTCACAAACGACGGGGTATTATAAGTCGGAAATTATCCCTAAACACAGTGAAATGAGGAGGATGAACGAACAACGAATGAGCATTTTGTGGTGCCAAATCATAGTTTCAGCCGAAAGTCGTATACAGCTAGAAATATGTGTAGGACTCCCCAGAACTTCCACACATAGACCAGGCTACCTATTATGACGTCTTAAATCCATCATGATTTCTGTGTCAGAGAGAGACGGAGTTACACAAGACGAATAGCACTATCTCTTTCCCTCACACGAATCATGATAGCATTGGCACTTCGTAATACGGCCACAGTCCTGTGCTTCTCGAACACCTTTTAAATAATCAAATGACTTTTTCATCAAACTCAATGACCAATGATCAAATGACTCTCACTCAGAGCGGAGCGGAAGGGAGTGTCAGACTCTTACTGACTAATAACCATCCGTGTTCCTCCTAATACCCTTTGCGTTCCAGGGCCGCGGTGACTCTTTCGAACAAGTTTCACAGCCTTGGCAGGCACTGGCCTTTACGGGCCCCGTTCTCGAACACCTACATACAGGAAATGCTCGTTAAACAAAGTAATCAGTCTACCGATATCATAACTGAGATCTTTTTGAGTCATGAACTCATGACATCTACAATTTGACGCGAACAAGGAAATAACAAGACATATTTATTAGCAGTCACAAAAAATTCTGGTTACGTCCAGTTTGAACCAGTTTGAACCAGTTTCATCCAGTTTTATCGAGTTTGCTTTCTTTTGCCGACTTCTTGTGTAAACAAGTTAGACCTAATTTATTTCAATTTATATAAATACGTTGTTTTGATACGTGTTGGCTGCCCAATAATTTACTGTAACGATACGTAAAATGTGGGTAGTATTATATTTTTTATAGCAATGGTCTGTGAATGAATGAAATAAATATTTTTGTCTCGAGGTTATCGGTATTAATGTACTGATTCTAACAATAGCTCTGGAAAGTTTTGATCTTGAATTTGTAGTGATGGCGGCTTTTTATGCTGAAATAGAGTAACGGATAATATAAAGCATGCTTTGCTATTGTTGATTGCAATTTTCCGTTTTATATGGTAACTATGCAAACTGCTGTGTATAGAAATCCTCCGAGACCATTTTGCTCCATTTCAATTGCTTTGCCCAGCTTAAGCTTAAGGCTGATGAGAAATCCTTCATATAAATAAATAAAAAATAGTTTATTTCTTTAACATTTCTTTATAATATTATTCAGTGGCTAGAAACACCCAGTAAGCATGTAGTAATGCTTGTATTGGGTGGTTCTGCTCCTCCCAGGAATCAGTATAGTTATTTTTAGGTAGGTCTACATAGCTACACAGCATATTGTATCAAACGAGCTTTCTAAATCAGTTGTAAAACTAACCATTTTACAGACAAAGACACCCAAATTCTGTAATAGTGTGGATTGGTACATAGATTTTGAGCTAATTTCGTGAACCACCAACGGGTGCTAAGTTTCCTCTATAAGACCTACATACAAACGTAGTTTCATTGAGGAAACTACATTTGTATGTAGGTCTTATATTTATATACACTGACGTTTTTAAATTCCTGAAAAGAATGAGGAAAAATACCGAGCATTCCGTAGTACACACATAATAGTCATGTAGAACATGTTCGTTCGTATTCGTCAACCTTTCTCAGTAACTTGTGCACTTGACCTCATTCCTGAATTGAATGGAGATTTTGTGTGACTGTACGTTTCTATTGAATTTATACTGAAGTATTGGGTTACTGGGACTTTATTTCGTTCAGGAAAAATGTTGCAGAATATTTTACCTAGGTGAAAAATGTACTAAGGAAGAATTTTGTTAGTTGAGATCTTGGATGGAGATTGGATAGGGTAGAAAGAGAATCTAAAATACGGGTCGAATTCTAAATAAAATTCTCAATAAAAAAAATAAAGAAAAGTAATAATAAAAAATAAAAAAATTCTCATTCTAAATAGAATTCTAAAATTGTCAAAATCACAAATAAAGCATTTTTATTATTATTATTAATTGATAACCTCCTTTTTTTGAAGTCGGTTAATAAAATACCGCGGCGTAATTGTTTGTAGATATGCGCCTACACTGCCATGTTTTGAATTGAAGAATGAATTTGTTTAATTAATTAAATAATTACTTTGTAATAAAGTACTTTTCTTGAACACTGTCAAAATAAATGATGATGGCTCCTTGTGAGCCTAGAGCAACTAACCTAACAGACCAGCAAGCTCTGTTATGTGCTGTCTTCTGACTTGCATGTCGAACTTTGGCCGAAAATCTTCGAGCACAAAGCAGACTTGTCAGAACACCATTGACGAAATGATAAATGTTCTAGCCATCGCGCTTCTGGTCTAATTCTGACCTCCACCTGCTGCTGCACATGACGTCTCGACTGAGGCGGATTTTGTACCTGCTCCTCCTAAATCGCGGGGTCAATGTATCTCTTCATGTGTCTAGTTTGAACTTTCTTGAAGCGTAGAAACTTTCCAGCATGCTTTTGTTTCCTTCCTGGGGCCCTATTACGAACTCTTATTTCCAGGCAGTTTACGGCGTAAACTGAACTGCATGGCAATTTCGTACTATGAACTTGTCAAACAAGCCAGTCAGCGGTCACGTGGTACCCTGGCCGACTTCTGCCCGAATATTGCCTGGCAATGCCGTATTACGAACGTTTGTTTGACATTTCTTTTCCTATTTTAACTGTCAAAAAGTAACTTCATAATCCATTTTGTTTACGCTGCGTCAGAAGAGCTTTTATTGAATTGTTTTGGGTTTATTTAGCGAATTTGTTCGAGTGCTATTTAATTATCAAAATAAAATATCATGTGTGACGAGTATGAAGTGTTTGAGTTCCTGGAAAGTGACTATTCTCATCAAAATAGTGCATCAAGGAACAAAAGAAGACGACTTCGTGATGAATATAATGCATTCGACTTGGATGATGTGCAATTTATTCAACGGTATCGACTTAGCAAAGACTTGGTACTGAATCTTTGTGAGGAGCTAAGACCTCACATGCCGGGGCCTACAAAATCCACGGATTTATCGGTGAAGACTAAGGTATTTGTTTTTATGTAAGCTTAACATGTTATCTTATTCATGAACTTAAAGTTTTAACATTATTCTCATTCTAGGTTTTGGTAGCATTATCATTTTATGCTACTGGCTCCTACCAACGCCCCACTGGTGATATAGGTTATCATTCAATATCCCAGCCAACGGTTTCAACAGTAATCAAGCAGATCACAGGGTTATTGAATTTGCCGCATATACAGGCAAAATATATTAAGTTTCCAAGTACATCTCAAGAACGCAGAGCTAATGTCATAAGGTAAAAAATGTTTAAAATTATAATCTTATGTTTCGTCAATGCATTTGCCTAATTGAATAATTTCTTTTTAGGTTTTTTAATAAGTTTGGTATGCCGGGAGTGTTGGGATGTATTGATTGCAGTCATATTGCCATCATACGTCCAACCGAAAATGAAGAGCGATTTTATTGTAGAAAACAATATCACTCTTTAAATGTACAATTGGTAAGTCCTAAAACTTCAAAATAAAACATGAGCATCATGATTTCATGAATCATGAAAATGAATGATATGAATACAACAACTTCCTATTTTTATTAGATGTTTAGGTAGAGAGAAAAACTACAAAGAGTAAACAGTAGGTATCTATTAATAAAAAAGAAAAAGAAACATGAGCTGACACAAAACAAACAAAATAGGACAACAATTGTTTTACATATAATAGAATATTATATTTTTTACTTATGAAATCAATATTTTTTCACATATTTAATAAAAATATAAAAAAAAATCTGTCTATCAGAAAAGTCCCCAAAAGGCTGGCAGCATTACCACGTTGTATCTTCTTTTAATTATGTGAGAATAACCTGAAACAAATATTTTAGATTAGTAATGCAGACCAAGAAATAATCAGTGTGGATGCTAGCTATGGAGGGGCCACACATGATTCATTTATTTGGGGGAACCATCCACTGAAGCATCACTTGGAGGAGCTTAGTCAAAATGAGTCCATATGGTTACTTGGTAAGTAAAAATATTATATTGTTTAATATATTGTTTATACTGTCAATAATTATTTGTTATTGGTTCATAATAAAAGAAGTCCTATGTTTAAAATAAAAAGATAATAATTGTAAACTAGCCAAATTTCTATTTTTGATACAAACTATAAACAAGAGGTTTAGGTAATGAAATAAGGTAAATAATCTTGATGTGTCTTTTATCTTTTTTATTTTAAAACCTCAGTTTAAAAATAAAATGCAACTAAAAACAAATTTAAATACAACAATAATGATCTGCTAAATCAATTGAACCATTAGTTTAAGCAGTAGTTTATTTGTTTAATATGTGTTTGTGTAAAAAGTCACAATAATATTGTTTACCTTTATTTTACTACCTAAACCTTTCTATTATAGTCATTATTATTCCAACACAGCTGTAATATGCTATTTTGAATTCAGGTGATTCTGGTTACCCTTTGAGGAAATCCATGATGACTCCTATAACAAATACTGCTCCGGGTACCCAGGAAGCATACTATACTGGAGTACATGTGAGGACTCGAAATGTCATAGAGAGAACGATTGGACTCCTTAAAGCTCGTTTCCGATGTTTACTGGTGCATCGCGTTCTCCATTATACACCGCAAGTGGCAGCAACAATAGTTAATGCTTGTGTGGTGCTACACAACATGAGTGTCCGGTCAAATTTACCAGTACCGGAGCTCACTGAAGAGGAGGCTGTGCAAGAAGCGACAATGCAGCAAAGTGATAATACTCACCATGTTGATCAGCAACCATCCAGCAGCAACAGCGAGTTGAATGAAGGTTTAACTGTCAGGCGCGCCCTCGTCTCTCGCCTCTGGACCTCCCACAACCCTTAAATTTAAAATAACTTTATTATATTTTTAGTTTGTAGTTAATTTATTTCAATTATGCTACTAGAAATAGGGATCAATTAGTTCAACCAGATTTCAGACTAGCTAAAGTAGCCACATCTTTCATGGGGTATTGTTTTAAATGTTACAATAAAATTCCTCCCCATATATTAGAACTGAATGAAACGAAATTTAAAACTTGTATTAAACGCACATTATGCAGGCAAGCATATTATAAGTTGGGGGATTACATTGAAGATAATAATGCTTGGCTAAGTGCCGGTCCCGCTCCACAGCCTCAACCACTTTGACAAACAAGTTAGGATTTTATATTTGGAAGAGAAGCTCGCCCTTTTTTTTGTCTCATTTATTTATTCTTTTTCTTATACAATATTAGTTTGATAATAAATCATTTCTCTTTTTTTTACTTGTAGTTGCTTGGTTTTTGTAAACCATAGTTTTGTATAATGTAGAAGCATTTTATTTTCAAATATTGTAATTGTGAGTACCATGGAGCCATTTACATGTGATAAGTTATAGTTTACTTTGTGACTTGAACTAAAATGGCAGTTGCGAGCATGTCATGCTTGCTCAAATGTTTCCCTGATGGTGGCGTGTGTGTTGGATCATTCAGTTCCCTTCAAAATGGTTGAGCTAAATGGTGCCAATACACTCGTCATGTTCGTGAACGGGCGCCGTCGGTTGAGACTGGTCACCTCTTAACTGCCACTGACTTGTTTTAATCTTTATACTTTGAATTATTTTTATAGTTTCCTTTTTGTTCTTTGCATTGTCCTCACGTATAGAAGCGACCAAGGATGTAACCAATTTTTTTTTGTTTTTCTTCATTTGACAAATTTCTTTATTTGACAAATAATTTGATTTAATGTTTTGTATTGTGTAAATTATTTTGCATACTATTTGTGTAAATACAAACCTATCAATTTTATCTGCAATTTTATTTAATGCATCTAGCATTTTCATCAAAATTTGGCTGTTCCTATTTTCTAATTCTAACCGGGACCTGCTGATTTGTATCAGTGTACGCCGGGCTGCCTCTTGAGTGATGTGACCTTCTCTGTGGCGGGGTCGACGTGCAGGGCGTGAACTCGCAGGTTCACGTATGTTCGAAACTAGGGGCTGTGGTGCCTCCTGTGGTTCATGGGACTGTGGTTCCTCATCCAACACTGGTGGTTGCTCTCGTAAATGAGGGTCTGTTGCCTCACTACCACTAGGAAGAATACCAGCGTCAATTTCACCAGTGCTTGAGGTCTGTGATGTCTGAGACAATTCAATACATTAGACATAATAATAATAAATACCTACATTATCCATATGTTTATTTATACTTAAAAAATACTCACAGCTAAAAATGGTATAGAAACTTGAGTATTAGGCATGCCAGTCCCAAAACCACTTCCGAGTAGACTTAGAAATTTTTTTTCTATGTCGTTAAGGGGGGGAACGTCCGAAGGTCCTCCTCCAGTACGGTTTATGGATACTCGCACTGCTGCCACTCGTCTCTTCAATTTTGCTTTATAATCTACCCAATACTGCAGCAGCATTAGGTTTTAGATAAGGGAATGTATAGAATGAATAACTAATAGGTAAGTAATTGATAATCATAAAAGCTTGTAGAAAAAATACTTACGTTCGACCACCCTTTGCAACTTTTTGTAGCACCTTCGCCATGGGAATTTAGGGCCTCTGTGACTGATTCCCACATCCGCCTTGAGTACTCTCTTGCTTGGGCAGATTTGTTGTACCCTATGGCCACTTCTCTGTGAGAAGACAAGAACTCCCACAATGTTTCTAGTTGCACATAGGTTACGCGCCGACGCCGACGAGAGAGTTCATCCACTGAACTATTAATAATAATTGTATTAATATTATCATGCTAAAACTGAACATTCATTAAAATCAATCAATAACATTAACACTTACGCCATATTTTTGAATAGGTATACTCCGAAAATCTTCACTGAAGTTTGAAATGGTGGAATTTCCCGCTGATTTTTTTTTTGGATTTTTATGACTTGGATTTCCCGCTGAACTTGTGGAGTACGTTCGGAAACTTAATCTCGCGTTACAATTTACAAACACGAAAATTATATTATAAATTAATTATGTATTGCACACTAAACATTGCGTTAATTAAAACCAACTTATAAACTAGATCAACTAGATTATTACTTTTTTTTTATTATAAAATACGTGACTTAAACATAACCGTAACTTACCGATAAATATTTAATTGTGTTTCGGAACGTTACGGCGGAGAGCTACAAAACAGCCATAGAGAATCTGTCCAGCGAAAACTCGTTCAGAATTACGAATGTCATAATACGAAATTAAACCAGCCAGTAAAATGAACTGCCTGGAACTTGCCAGGTTTTATAAAAGTTCGTAATAGGCATCCTGGAGTTCACAATAAAAGCTATACTTCGCTAGTTTTTTTTCATGCATGTCTACGCCGGAACGCAGCTATCATGAACGCGTCCAAAAGATGGCAACATTCGCGAATCAATGGGACAACTTCACAACAAACTTCATACTCGTACTTAGAACGCGCTCGCGCTTAACCGCCATATTTTTGTCGCGACGCTATTAACTTTGTAAAACTTTCTTCTCTTTTGGTTAATAAACCACATATAATTATATCAGGGTCGATCAAGCCTTTTATTGTATCGCATACAGTGCATCTTTTGAGACATGCCCGCACCATCTCAGTTGACACCTCATCAAGTATACCGAGGACCATGGGTCGCCTGAGGATGTTAGTGTGCCCCGCGCGATCCGACCATCTGATGTTCATGATGTTTCGGAGGCATATCATCATCTGCCTAGCCTTTTCCCAACTATATTGAGGTCGGCTCCCAGTCAAACCAGATTTAGCTGAAAACCAGTCTTTTACGTGAAGCGGCTGCCTACCAGACCTCCACAACCCATTAACTGGGGAACACGGTACTTCTTGGCAGGACTGGTGTCAGATTTTCCGGCTTCTGACAATCCGTAAGGACTGCCAAAGATCTCCAAATGACAGCCGGGACCAACGGCTTAACGTGCTTTCCGAGACACGGAGAAGTCTCGTTATGTTAAAATGGTCATAAATCCACAGACCAACCTCGGCATGCGATGGAATTTGTCCAAAGTCCGAATATGATTATGATAGAATTACCATGTGTCTGTTGAAAAGATTTGCAGGAGGTACAATACCCAGATACAGAAATCAACAAAACAAATATTTCAAGATAAATACTTTACACAAAAAGAGAGCCATGCATGAGCCGCTGTTCATGGCGGAATAATAACAGCAGCACAGGTCGATGATCAAGGATGGCTAACGCTTGCCTCGTTAGATCCGTGGTTGGGACTGTCCATTATCTACAGTATGTTAACTAACAGAGGGCGTTCCCGTTAACCGTCAATAGTATAGCATCCATATATGATTAAATAAATATTACCATTCAGAAACAAAATGTTTTTATTTTTTTTTAATATTAAAATATTCACTAAAGAAACACTCTGTACACGCGTACTTGACGGTTTGGGCATTGCTACTACGAGTAGGTACTATTCCGCGCTACTATTTGTTTTTAAACAGGATGTTTCGAATATATTGTCAATTTCTTTTTTATTCGGATTATTTTATGCTTATTTTTCTATTTAGGTAATGATATAGATTAACGAATTTAAGGGAACGCCCTCTGTTATTTAACATACTCTATAATGCGCGAATCCCATTGTTCCTGGAAAACCATGTTATAATATGTAGATATTTGACAATCGTTATGAGTAGATAGAAGCCCGAAAGCCGAACAGACAGACATATCATAGATTACTTGAAGTGTTACCAGTTACTGGTTTGTAGCGGTCCCTCCCACTAATACGACATATCACAGCCATTATGACTCCAGCGACAAAGAGAGACGGAGCTATACAGCACGAATAGCACCATCCCATTCTCAAAACGGAATCATGATGCTAATAACATAATACGCATCTTAATTGCTTGTCTTGACTGCGGAGCTGCAGAATTCTTTGCTATAAATTTCGATGCGTCATAAACACTAATATAATCTATACTTATAATAAATCTGTAGAGAAGTCAATTCTGTACATGGAATATATTTTCAAAATAACTATCAGGGGGTGATTAGTGATCGATACTGGTGCCAAAAATGCAATCAGTAAAATTTTTGTCTGTCTGTCTGTCTGTCTGTCTGTCTGTATGTTCTTTATAGAAACAAAAACTACGCGACCGATTTTAACGAAACTTGGTGCAATTATTCTTCATACTCCTGGGCAGGTTATAGTATACTTTTCATCACGCTACAATCAATAGGAGCAGAGCAGTGAAGGAAAATGTTGGGAAAACGGGAGAAGTTACTCCATTTTTTAAGCTTCCGTCGCGTGTGTAGCCTTTATGGTTAAAGTTACATAGAAATCATGTATTACGGAAATGTTCTACATAAAATTATCTAAAAAATATCCCGGAACAGCATATGTCTATCTTTTGTCAATTTTAAACCGATCGGGCTGAGAGTTTCAAAATCGGGGGTAAAGTAACTATTCCACGCGGACGAAGTCGCTGGCAGAAGCTAGTGCAGCATATTAAAGCAATATTAATAAGTCTTTAACAATTCCGTAATGGTGCCAAAATCACCTGTACTGTCATATCACATGTTTAAAGTACAGTTTAATCCACGTTTAAGATGACATAACCCACCTAATACAAAATTCAACACTGCCTCTAAAACATGTCAAGCGTTCAAATCAAACGACACAACGGTAAACTGTGTTGTTCTCAAGAGAAAGTCATAGTGTATTAAACATTCCAAATACGAAAGTAAAAGGAATAGAGATTGTTATCTTTCATAGACAAGGATCTAACGGAATTTGGTAAAGACACCATTTATCAACGATTTAAAAACAGAATAACAGATTTTTTTATAACCAGTTGTTTTTTGTTTGTCCTGTATACCTGCTGCGTGCCTTTAAATTTAAGCTTAATAAATCAATTTACCTTTGTTCTTTGTTTACATTTAATTTCATAATTGTATACCTACTTACTTAATTTAACACCGAATAATCATAAAATAATACTAACAACTAGAAAAATACAGAGAATGCTTTGTTGCACTGAGTCCGCCTACCTATGTACCATTAATGTAAATAAATAATTTAAAAAAAAAATGGGTTGAACGCGTGTGTAAATGAAAGCTTTTACAAAAGACTAAAATGAGTCTCAGCGAAATTATAGCTTTCTACCAGTACCAGAGATATCTAGTTTTTTTTTCAAACAGGTTTACGTCTTAATAATAGCAGTTTAGATAAGACGTTAAAAAAATGTTGATTCTCAGCCTCTTTTGAATAAATTGTGTTAAAATATGTCATATACATTTGGCTGGAATTGCTTCGTGAATATTTCATCATGAACGTAAAGTATTGTCAAAAGCAAATAAACGGCAAATAAGAGCAATATTTAACAAAGTAAATACCAAAGGAACATAGTTTTCCCTTTCAACAACTAGAGACCATAAATTATCTTTTGGCGGCCAGCAATTATCTCTGGTCCTACGTAAGTACGTACACGTCATACACAATGATGAACATTCGAATCTCGAAGTCGGCTTTCCCGCCCTCGACGCGTGAGCCAAATGAAAACTCCGTGGGTGTGAAAATTCAGTGGGCCAGTTGTTGCGCGAACAGCGTCGAGTGCAGTCGTCCTCACGTCGCTCCTACAAAAGTTTCCGCGCGAAAGTTTTCACGTAAACATAAGTGACAAAATATTTTTTAAATAGTGAGAATTTAGTGCTTTTTCATAATTATTTGTGTTACTGTGAGCTTTTCAACTGATGACCGGTACTTCGATATATGTAAGTATTACATTATTTGATTTTTAATGCGTTCGAAATAGTTTATTGGGATGGATTCGTAATGAATGTGGTTTTCGCGACGGAATTATTCATTCTAGATTGACATTATGAATAATCATCAAGGGCGTAGTGATGTGACATGTTTTTCTGTATTAAAAAATACTTTAGCTCATTTCTTATTATATCCGCTAATAGTGCCAAATATTTTGGAATGTGTTTGACAAATTCCAAATTTAATTGAGAGGATTCATTTATTAAAAAATGTTGTTATGTTTTACATTACATTTACATTTTTACAAAAATAAATGAACGATATAAGTTTACATTCTAACTCTGTGTAACTACTGATTCGACATAAAGTTAATAAAACTAGCTTGTTCAATAAATTTTCTACAAATGTAGGTATCAAAGATTTTATTGAACGTTAAAACACTGATTTAAAATATTTTCCTGAAATAAAATCGATCCCGAATTCAAATGTCGGCTAAA
This sequence comes from Hecatera dysodea, assembly GCA_905332915.2. Taxonomy (NCBI): domain Eukaryota; kingdom Metazoa; phylum Arthropoda; class Insecta; order Lepidoptera; family Noctuidae; genus Hecatera; species Hecatera dysodea. The sequence continues at coordinate 13,656,229 of HG995310.1, read as the reverse complement.
TGTTTAAAACCTATAAAGATTCCTAAAGGAAATAAACATTAAATCCGTTAAATCGTTTTGAAGAAATAGTTGACGTGCCTTTTACAAATAAATTGGAATACTTATTTTGATAGGCCTACTTACAAAATAGGAAATAGTTCAACAAATGCAAATGAACCTACTTTTTTTTGCGCTTAATGTTTATTTACGATTTTAAAAAAGTTACAAAAAATTGATTTCTGTTTTGAAGTGCCAAAACAAAGTCGGTGGGTATATTTTGAAACTACTGATTAAAAAGTCTTTTACTCAATAGATAATAATTTTATTATAATAACAGTCCAATCGCTTTTATATTTTCTAAAATACCAACTATTGCAAGATCCGATATTTATGTCCATTTTCCAAGAAAATAAAAAGTTGATCAAAGTAAATAGGTATTATTTTTGAAACTTCAAACCGAAATAAAAATATCCTCTACTCTTAAGATACTCTTCTTAAAATAAATATAACAAAATTTCAACTCACCACCGTTTTTATTTTCTATGAAAACAAGATCCGATAATTATGTACATTTTCCAAGAAAAGAAAGAAAATTTTTGAAACTTTAATCCGAAGTAAAAATATCATCTACTCTTTATTTCCGTCTTTTAAAGTACCTACCAGGAGTCGAACGAAAGATATCTTATTTTCTATAAAATCAACCAAAATTACGTCCATTTTCCAAGAAAAAGAGTTACAAATATAAGAATATAAGTCCATTTTCCTAGAACCCGCACAAACAAGAAAGCATCTGCTACACATTTTCCCGCGCAACTTATATGTCCACAGATAATAACATAAGTAGGTATAGACTAGAGATGTGGGTTAATTAAGAAAGTCCCTTTTTCTTTCAATCGTCGCACACACGATTGACCTAATAAGTTATAGTGATGGTAGTCACATTAATATCGATTTCGTAATCTTGGATTCTTTCCTTTGCCTGGGTTTCTGTTTTATATGAAGAACCTTTCTAGGAACTTGATTCGAAGAAAAAGGAAAAAAAAACTCAGGAATCTCTAATCCAATGTTGTTTAAAACGGGTCTAATTTATATGAAAATCGAACCGACTGGTAGATTCTTAATTTAAAATCTTATTTCAGTAGAATCTTTGAATTAAAATACTGTAAATCGGTGTTAAAACTAATCAATAGGTTATGCTGTTTTTGTTATAAATAAGGCTCTTTGTGTTCACTTTCGCTCCTAAAAAGTAGAAGTAACTACGATATAATTAGTCCAATTATAATTAATATCCCATAAAATTGTCATGTAAATGACCATTTTCGAGTGACTGGTACAAAACGGTTATATTAGTAACTTTTCGAAGAAAATAAAAAAAAATCCTGAGCTACCAAAAAGTTTCGAACACGATTTTATGAAACAGTCATTCAAACAGCCGTAAAGATAATTAAAAACTAATCTATGTCTCTTCTCATCTCACTTGAAAAATATACGAGTATATTTACCACAGAACATGGAAGCGACTGGAGACACCAAAACTTTTAGTATAAATGCCAGATGAAGTGCGTTTTGTTCATATTCTGGCTGTCATTAGTGTAATTTTCTATGAGTCACACTTAGTTTGTGTGAAAAGCAAATCACTGTTCTGTGCATTCATTAATGAACGCACTGTATAAATCACTTCATAAATAAATCTTCCCACAGTAGTAATATATCTTAATAATGTGTACACATAAAATTAATTAATGTTAACACGAGCATAAATAGTTCAAGATACTGTCATTAATTCAGCTCTCAAAATTATTAATATTGTTCATGTTCATGCTGAGAAAAGTCTTGCGTGGGTCCCGGAGAAGTTAAATAATGAAACACTGCAAGCGACGCATTTCCCAGTAAACACTAACCAGACCGGTGAAACTGATTTGTTGATGACAGACATTCGTGTGTTAAACCAGGAAAATTATATTACTTCTGTTGGTGATGATATATAAAACTGTAAGTTTTATAAAATACTTTCATGTTATTTACCACAGTATTACCGAAATAATTTAATACTAGCAGCGCTCCGCGGTTTCACCCGCGTAGTTCCCGTTCCCGTGGAAATACGGAGATAAAATATAGCCTTTGTTACTCAGGGTGAATGTAGCTTTCTAATGGTGAAAGAATTTTTGAAATTGGTCCAGTACTTCTTGAGTTTATTCGTTACATACAAAAATACAAATCTTTCCCCTTTATAATATTACTATAGATCATTTAATTTTATGGTAGGCTGCTTAAAAAGAAAGATTGTTATTTTATAGGGCAGACATTAGGCAAGGAAATTTAATCAGAAGAAGTCTTCAGGGAGGTCTTATAGTCTACGGGGCTTTTAGTTCAAATATAATGAGGTGAATCTTGTGAGGGCCGTAAATAAATGTGAGCCCAGCATTAGCCTGTTTCCTTTACCAAAATCCGTTCCGTCGTTTAGGTGTCATGAAACGACAATCATTCACACACAACTCATTTCACATTATTTTAAAATATATTAGTTGGATTGAAGTGGGATAAACTTTAGACACGGTTGGTGCAGTGGTTGTGCGATTGACCGTCGCGGATTCGTTTCCCGCACGGAACCAATATTTCTATGGCCTACCGATAATTATTCCGGATCTGACTGTGTGTATGTTTGTAAACGCACCCATGATACAGGAGACATTCCTAGTGTGGGGAAAAGTTACTTAAAACTGGATCTGATTATCAGTCTACTATTCGAATTTCCTTGATGCTTTGTGACTTCTACTTTCTACTTAGATTGACCTACGTTTTCTCCCAGTTCATAACAAAAGCGGCAATAATTTACTCGTACTTCATACCTGTACGCAAGTTACATCTCTCCATGAATAGCTTAGCGTTGACACCAAGAGTCACGTACGCCACGTTAATCATATTCTGCTGCCTTATCTTGAAGTAAAGACGCCGGTTTTTATGCTATCCTACGGCTAATAATGGCGGCTTTAGTTTTATTACCACTTTTTCAATAGGTAGCAAAAGAACACATATATCGACTCTTTCCGCTATGAACGACGTTAGCAAAGGCGCTACAAAACGACTCCAAATCTAATTATTTTAGTGTTGGTACTCCCCAAAGATTAAAACTTAATAGAAAGCAAATAGTAATAGTACTATGATACCAATCAATCTACACACTCGCGCTGTTTACCGGTAAAAAGTTACGTTTCGCGTTTTCGTAGTGTGATGTCATATATCATCCTGTTGTGGGGAAACGTCGCCAATATACTGACAATATTTGTCTACAAAGTTTCGTGAAAATTACTAAGTCATTATGCGAAGTAATTTAGACTACTTGGATGACGTCATTATCCAAAATAAATGAATGAATGAAATGCATTTATATATTTAATCGGACCAGAAACCTCGGAGTAATCGGTGTACAATCAGTACATAAAAAAATGTACCAACCAAATTGACAACTTCCTCATGTTTTTAAAGTCGATTAAAAACTGATGTTTAGCTTTAAGGTATTGTTAAGCAATGAAAACATTATTTTCGGCGCGTTTTAATATGTATATCGAAAGAGTATTAATAACTGAGTAAGAGTCGATTCTAAATCCTAAAAGGTGTTTACGTCCTTTGTCGAGGAAAGAGTAGAAGATATCATTTTCAGACATTTTTCGAAAGAGCCTAAAACGCAAAGGGCACTTATTAGGAGGAACACGGGTGGGTGTCAGTCAGTACGTCTGACACTCCCTTCCGCTCCGCCCAGAGTGAAAGAAGTCACTTGATGATGTCCCATCCAAAAAAAAAAAAACTTCAGCATTATACAGTATGTTAACTAACAAAGGGCGTTCTCTAACCTAACCTAACCCGCAATAGTATAGCATCCATATATGATAAAAAAAAAACATTACCATTCGAAAACAAAATGTTTTTTTAAATATTAAAATATTCACTTAGATGTTAGAATTGATACGTTAAAGAAACACTCTGTACACGCGTACTTGCCGGTTTGGACATTGCTACTACGAGTACTATTCCGCGCTAGTATTTTGATTTTAAACAGGATGTTATTCGTCGAATTTATTGTCAAATAATTATTTTTTTAATTCGGATTATTTTATGTTTATTTTTCTATGCTGACATTTTTATTTTAATCTATTAATGATATAGATTAACGCGTTTAAGGGAACGCCCTCTGTTATTTACCATACTGTATATGTACGGAGACAGAAGAACCGTAGGAGGGCTGTTTTATAAATCATTTCCTCCTCTGGAATCTTGAATTATTCAACCACGAACTCAGTAAATTTTGAAAAACTTATCTTGCAAATGGGGATAAAAACACGCCGTGTTAGTTCTATAAGATGAAGGCTTTAATCATTTGGTAGCAATTTGTGTAACCACTTTTAACGCGTTTGAACAGCAATTTAGCGCCAATTAATATGGCGCAGCGGGAATGTCGTTTATCGCTATGTTGCAATCTTCTCATCAACATAGCTGACAGGGTTGTAGGTACTGATGATGTTATTACTAAACAGGCCCAGTGTCTGTGATTTTATGAGATTTTCTCCATATTTATTTAATTTAAGGATCACCAACGAGTGTTACAAAATACTAAAAAACTTGCAGAAATAAAAAATGCTACAGTTAACATTATCCTACATTGATCACTCAATTATAGGCAACCACAGCTTGCGTATAAACCGAGCGTACACGGCTCTAAAAAAATAAAACACAACGGAAACGTCAAATAATAAAAGTAATGTCAAAATTAATCAAAATATGTGAATATGTCAAATAAATTAAATTTGGCTTTAAATTAAAAAAAAAAAATTAAATAGATTGGTTTAAATGTCCTGGATTAAATTAAATTTAAATTAAATCAAAATTCTAGATTATATTATATTCTATACGCTCTGAAGGATTAGAGGAGCAGTATTAGAGAAAGATATAATAGAAAATATGTTGGGATATACCAGATAGTCGGGGCCCGCTGGGGTTAGTGGCTCCTAGGATTGCGGTTTTTGTTCGAAAGAGTCACCGCGGCCTTGGAAGTCAAAGGGCATTTTGAGGAACTTGAATGGGTTTTAGTCAGTAAGAGTCTGACACTACTTTCCGCTCACCCAGAGTGGGAGAAATCATTTGATGATTTCCCATCCATAAAGAAAAAGGATATACCAGAGCACCTATTAATTGAGCCTCCTTAAAAATCCTAAGGTTGTTTGATTTTTCACTGTTATTTTGGTCAAAATATGAGCATTAGATTTAAACAACGGTACGCAAGATTTACGCACCCTGTCACTGATAGTTTAGATTTGAAAGTGTTTTCGGAAGCTGGAGTGAGTGGAGTCAGCAAACACAGCGAGAAAATGAAGTCCCCGTCATCCCCTTCGTATTTTTTGGTCATCTGTAAAGTTGTTTTTTGAGAGCTGGCTGATACTACTTTTCGTTTGGTTTGGATTTGCTCTTGACTCTAGTCTAGGTCTAGGAAACATAGACGCAGGCAGAGAGTTCCACTCCTTTGCTGTGCGCATTATAAAAGATGATTGAAAACGCTTGGTGCGAATTGGTGGAATAGCTACAAGGTACGGATGGTAACTTACAATGCGTCTAGACGTCCTATGGTAGAAGGGGGCCGGTGGGATGAGTGTTCTCCGTAGGCACCTCTAGTTTCACGTAATCAAGACCATATTGGGATTCACATTTCCCCTAAAAGTAATCATGAGACCCTGTTAGTTCAGCAAGTACACAAAAGATTCTTATACGGTATTTTGTTCCCAGCCTTTTACCTTAAGTTTTACCTTATATCTCTCTATAAAACGGCTTATAAACCTTTACTATGGAACATGAGAATATCATAGAAAACTAAAACTAACGATACTGCTTAGGATTATGTCATCATCTTTTATGATAGATGCTCTAACCCGTCATAATTTTGTCGCGTGTTAGTGTTTCAAGATGTGTTAGTGATCTGGGGTCAAATACCTGCTTGCTAGGGATTATTTATGTTATAGGAGGTGTTACAAGAATCTTGGCGTTTTTTTTTAAATTTTATTAATTCGTGTATTCATTCAAAATCATATTAATTACATTTTTAAATATTTAAATAAAAAATTGAAAAAAAATCATTTAAAAATATAAATAATAGTAGCCCACCGGTATCGGGAACAGGGTCCAAGCTACTGGCGGTCAGGGCTCCAGAGAGAGGAACCTCCTAACAATGCGAGCCGTGTCCAGAAGTACCGCTTTCTGGATCAAGCCCTTGATCCAGCTGCCTAACGAGAGCCTCCTAAGGTGTTGGTCGTGGCTCTTGGCTATTAGGCCGTTGGCTGACACGACTATCGGTACAATGATTGCTGAATCCACATCCCATATGTCGACAACCTCGCGAGCCAAGTCAAGATATTTAATATGCTTATCTTTCTCGGCTTTCACGAGGTTCTCGTCATGCGGAACAGTTATGTCTAGAATCATTGCACACCTCACGATTCAGTCCACCACCACTATATCAGGCTTATTGGCAACAATAGTCCTGTCAGTAATGATGGACCGATCCCAGTACAATGTGATATTGTCATTATCGAGAACTGGGTTCGGACACATACCTGTGTGATATTAATTATTTATATATTATTTTTACGTCTTATAAAGCACCTTAAGTTCTTAGCTTTAGGATTCAGAATCCAAAGGGTTTAACTTTTGGACATGTTAATGTATCTTGCCGTTGCTTTTGACCTGCTAGGTCCAGGTCCAACTGTGCATTAGGTACTGATGCGGATTTGGTTCGAAAAAGTCTGTCTTTATTGGTATCATTTCAAAACACCAAACATTGCCGATTTACAGATCAGAATTTTGTATTAAAATGAAATCATATTTTTTTGCTTTTAATTAATTTCTTTAATGGTAATTAAATTTATAACACAAATAAAAGCCGCAGGGCCCGCAGGACCCAATGATTTCCAATTAAGACAAATAAAAAGAAGCTGAAAAGATGAGCGTATCTTTAATCTCACATAAACATCGCATATTATTACCCAATATTTCAAAACCCAAATAGAATAATAAATACTCATTTACGTTCCATATTGGCGTACAAATATTTCGGCACGTTTGAACAGGTTGGCCATTGGCGTTGGGCCGGTTGGCCATTGGGCAGTGGCCACAAAACGTTGACCTCTTCATGTATCTTCATTACGATATCCCGAAACAAATGTTCTATAATGTGTTGCTTTTGGGGTGGCCATGATGGACTTGGAACGGGACAGTCCTGGAAATTGTAATGTTGTCTTTTGCCTTAACAGTATGTTTTATTCAATGCTTTCGTTTTTAAAATTATACTAACTTAATAAAAAAAATCATCAATCAGATAAGCTTTTATTCAGCTATCAATTGGTTTACTGGAAGCCGACCCCAGTCATCATCATCTGCCTAGCCTTTTCCCAAATATATTGGGGTCGGCTCCCAGTCATTAGTCAAGCTGGATTCAGCTGAATACCAGTATTTTATGTGATGCGGCTGCCTACCAGACCTCCACAATCCATTAACTGGGGAACACGATACTTCTTGGTAAGACTGGTGTCAGTTTTTACTGACTTCTGACAATCCGTAACGAATGCCAAAGATCTCCAAATGACAGCCGGGACCATCGGCTTCACGTGCTTACCGGGGCACGGAGGATTCTCGTTAAGATGGTCACCCATCCACAGATCAACCTCGGCAAGCGTTGCTTTACCTTAAAGATCGACCCGTGCGACTGTTATTATTTAGCCACGAGTTCCTCACGACCCTAGTATAGTTGGGGAAAGACTAGGCAGGTGATGTTGTTATAGCGGTAATAGAAAAAAAAATGTCTGTCTGCCTATTATGGTTCATTAGATACGGCCGGGTGACAGATAGACGGACGGTCAGCAGAGATCTGTGATCTTTCTCCGTTGTTCTGGGCGCGTATACCTATTTGTATTACAAGATTATGTCAGCGCAATAAATTTATGGCACTGTAAATCAGGAAACCAAAGTTTTTTTTTTATATCTGTTAATATATATATTTTTTGTATACCCGATCTACTTACAACTATTATCAATCATTTTCTTTAGCGTAAAAACGGTAGGACGGTGAATTTTAATAAGAAATTAATGTTTTCTGTGATACTAGAGAGCTTTCACCAACCCATTTAATAAATAAACGAAAAAATGAACTCTCTTAAAATATTAAAACCACTTTGCGTGTCATGAATAGCTTGGAAGCTGATCGTAAATCATTTCACGCAAAAATCCTTGAACGAAAATGAAGCATGATACTAAAAGGATTGATATTCCAAAGAGAAACGTTTACATCCCTTAGAAAACTTCACCTTATACTCAGTTGTCAGGATGTGACACCTTCTTGCAAGCAAAAGATCCTGCTAATATTTTAAAAGTGTTAATGTTTGGATGTTTTTTCATCAATCACTCAACAGATTTGGACTTTGAAAGGCACACAGTACAGTGTATTCATCTAGCACTTTGTGTTTTTTGGTTTTAGTTAATGGTGACTTAGTATATCGATAAATTGAAGTAAAAAACCCTAAAAACTGTCCATAGACGTCAAAAGAAGTTGTAAAGACTCTCCAGACCAATGGATAATGTTAAGCTAGAAACTAAAACCGTAATTTGTGATCATGATCTTTATAACGATTACTAAGTTCGAGCATTAGGCTGGGAAGCTTTAACTCTACGTTGAAAGGTCAACATTTTTAAAACGAAACACCAAGATAACATCAAATACAAGTTATTTTGGGCGGAGCGGAAGGAAGCGTCTGACTCTTACAGACTAAAACCCACCCACGCGTTTCTCTTAGTGTCCTTTGCGTTCCAGGGCCGCGGTGAAGCTTTCCAACAAATTCCGCAACCCTAGCAGGCACTGACCCTATGGGCTATGGGAGATACCCATAACTCGCCATCTGTAGACCCCCGCCTACGGTGGTCGGGAATCGCCTACTTCGGTTGCGGCTGGGGCATGAGGTTTCCCTCTCCCACACGCGGTCTTCCGTATCCCACGCGTGGAAGATCAAGCACCTAGACTTCCTACTAGGTTGTAGAACTGATTCTAAAGAGTCACCGCGACCCTGGAACGCAAAGGGCATTAGATGGAACACGGATGGGTTTCGGTCAGTAAGAGTCCGACACTCTCTTCCACTCCGCCCAGAATATCAGTCATTTGATGATTTCTCATCCTTAAAAAAGACTCTACTAATATTTCAAATGTATGTTGTTTAATTTATCACACAATTAAACGGCTGAAGTGATATGGGAACATGGGTAGACTAGGTCAGACTCGGGGCTGGGTTAGGACACAGGATAATTACATCCCCGTACGATAATTCTCGATTTACATTCGTGTGATGCCGCTGGTAAAGCTAGTTCTTCATATTTTCGTGAATGGGTATGACGTCGTGGGCGATTGAAAAGAACTGTCAGCGTTGAAATGTTTCTTTTTGTAAACGAATCCGATCAATTTGTGTTGTTATATGTATGGTTCCTTTCGGTGCTTGAATATTAAAAGTGTAACGATGTCGTTGCGTTTTCAGTCTCGTGGACTTTAAACCTCCACGATGACTGAAAACTTCTTAATTTTATTGTAATAAAAAGAAAATGTATCTATTTTCAAAAATATTTTGAATTTCGTTTTTTCGTTGACTGCGCAGATTTTTGAATCAGTCCTACCAAATCGCTCAAGCAGAGCATACAAATCACAAATTTTCAATAGTTACCAGTGTAATATTATGTAACAGTTATTTTTTAAACCCGGGTTTCTTTTGTCTTACTATAAAAAATAAACAATCAAGTCACCAATCAAGTTTTATTATTCCAATACCACCATCCTACTCACTGTAGACGAGTTGGGAGGTTGGAAAACCTCACATCTTGTGACCCAGCGTCACAAAAGGGTCTCCTATGAATAGCTAATGTTTTGTCAATTCCCTAAAGGATTTGATTACTTAGAAGGAATACTGATAGTGTATTTTGCGTTCTATGATTTGCTATTTTGTTTTGTGGAATAGGTTTTATTAGAGCATTGTACTATGAGGTGAAAAAGTATCTTATGTCCGAATCAATTTATGGCTTCTTGGTCAAGCTGTATTCTTATCCATCGTGATTGATTAACGTACCTACATCTAAATCTAAATATACATAACTCAAAAGTGACTGACATAGTGATCTATCAACGCACAGCCCAAACCACTGAACGGATCGGGCCGAAATTTGGCATGCAGGTAGATGTTATGACGTAGGCATCCGCTAAGAAAAGGATTTTGATTAATTCTACCCCCAAGGGGATAAAATAGGGGATGAAAGTTTGTATGAAACTGTCAATTTTAAACCGATCGGGCTGAGAGTATCAAAATCGGGGGTAAAGTAACTATTCCACGCGGACGAAGTCGCGGGCAGAAGCTAGTTCATAATATCATTAGGCTGTCTTATTATATATTTTCTTCGAGTTTTCACTTAAAAACTTTCGTTCATTTAGCATAGATTTAGTACTTCCTGACTCACTCGCAGTTAGTTATCATTTTGATGATCATGATCACAAATTATGCTTTTAGTTTTTAGCTAAACATTTATCCATTTCCTTAGAGCCTTTACAACTTCCTCTGACGTCCACGGACAATTTACACTTCAATTTATAGTACACCAAGCTATCACTATTAACTAAAACCGAGAAGCCACAAGTGCTGTAAGAATTATTACACTTTTACAATTATTACAGACTTACGCTTGCACATAAAGAAGATTTCACAGTATTACACTGGCAGCACACGGACAAAAGTTATTTAGTCATTTGGACGTTAGCCAAATCCCAATTTTTCATGTACTTTCTTCCAATTTGACTGATTTAAATGTCATTATGGTTTCATTACGGACGTTGTGAGAATTGGGTCTACACGCAAATGTTTATATGTTAAATTGCCTTGCTGCTGTATTTATTGACGATAAGCATGATAATTTTTATGTTAATTTTTTTATTTGTTTTCGGAACGTAAGATTTTGAAATATAGCTACTATTTTGAGTTTTCTCATTTCTGAAATTGTATTGTTATTAATTTTCGCCTTCTTATGTAATTCAAGTTTTTACGTAAAACGTAACAGACAAATGTGTTGCTAGGTAGTTTGCTGCTCCACTTCGTTCCAGCTAAAAAGACACACTAGGAAGTGGTGACGGGCGGGCGTTTTGGGGGACTATCTTGATGTAAAATATTACATTCTAAAAGTGCAGGCTCTCAGCTTAGTTTGAGTAAAAGACCTTCGATTTTGAATTGATTTTGTCAGTAAAATATCATAGTAGTACGGTAGGAACAACTGCGTAGAAAAACATACAAACAAAATAATTTGATCGACATCAAACATCGAGAAGAAAACACATAAACCTATTTTTGTTAAAATGATTACTGAGGGGAAAATAACTGAATCTTTTATTTCATGAAGGATATTCCATTTCTTCTTAGTAGCAGCAGGGTAGCCAACATGGTAAGTGGAATAAACCATTAAAATCGTTCTCATTTTTTTTTCAGATTTTCTTGGAAATACTTGTCAGCGCAACGAAATGAGATACCTTGTATCACATAAAAGATCGTTTTTATTCCTTGTAAATTGGTTTGATATATTTTTTAGATTTTAACCGACTTCCAAAAAACGGACGAGGTTCTCAAGTCGACTGATTTTTTTTTATTTAATAATTTTTTATTGTGTTTTTTACTAAATAAATATCAGCCAAATTCAAAGACATGTGACATTCACCAACCCGCACTGGGCCCGCATGGTGGATTACGGCCCATTCCCTCTCCTAGAGAGGAGGCCTGTGTCCCAGCAGTGGGAACGTTAAAAGGCTGATTATGCAACAAAACAACCGATCCTTGCGGTCTGGTTGTTGTTGTGGCGACACTTGGGGGAGGCCTATGTCCAGCAGTGGACGTCTTTCAGCTGATATGATGATGATGATTAATAAATAAATAAGGCAAGGTTTCCTAAGAATAAAAAAAATAAATAAAAGCAGATTATAAGTCCTTACGTAGTTATCAAGATATCATGTAACCTAAATCGTGAATGCCCATTGGCACAAACAAGACATTAAAGGTTTATGGACCAAGATATAGAAGATATAGATAAATAGTATTTGCCGGAAAGCCTACGAAACGAAAGGAATAGCTGAAGCTGGAGATGCCTACGAATCTGATGTTACAGGATAAGGATAAAAAATAATAATAAATGTTAACGAAAATAATTATTTGAGAAACTTTTACTGTCTGGAGTGATTCAAAATCTGCTTGGCCTTGTCCCAAATACCAGTATTTTACATGGACTAACTGCCTATACCACCTCGTATAGGCAGTCTCATTTAACCAACCAGCAATTGTTTATGGCTCAATCTGCATAGGCCAACTATATTTGCTCTGATTAGGTTGTCTCTAACTGTACCTATGCAGCTGAATACCACTACCTCTGTACCTACTAATATTATAAAGAGGAAAGATTTTTTGATTGTATGTATGTATGTGCCGAATAAACTTCGAAAACATTGTACCGGTTTTAACATTTTTTTCACCAATAGAAAGCTACGTTATAAATTAGCATAGGCTATATTTTATCCTCGTATTCCCACAGGAACGAGAACTATGCGGGTCAAACAGCGCTGCTAGTCTATGCTAATATTATAAAAAGGAAAGATTTTTTGTTTGTATGTATGTATGTGCCGAATAAACTCCGAAAATATTGTACCAATTTTAACTATGTTTTCACTAATGGAAAGCTACGTTATCAGTGAGTAGCATAGGCTATATTTTATCCTCGTATTACCACAAGAGGAAAGATTTTTTTTTGTACTAAATAAGCCGAAAATAGATGTAAGTGGCGTGCAATTGGTAAGACCTATGTCTAGCAGTGGCCTGCAACAGGCTGTTGATGATGATGATGAAATAAGCTCCGAAACTATAGCACTGATTTTAACAATTTCTTTACATCAACGAGTAACTTAGGCAATATTTTATCCCCGTATTACCACGGGAATGAAAAATATGCGACTGAAACATTGAGGTGCTGCTAGTATTCTACACTAGCTGCCGACCGCGGCTTCGGTGTTTGCGTAAAAGAGTAATAGACATCCATAGATCCATACATACAGACTTCCGCGTTTATAATATAAGTAAGGATGTAGCAACTGCATGTCAGGTCTTCACATTCCACGACCTTGTTACAGGGTAATACAATACCTAGTCGTGAGATTGAATGCAGACTTTCAGGGTTCTGACTATCAGTGACGAACTGACGACTGTTAAATACCTACAAAATATGACAGCCGGGACAATCGGCTTAAGTTGTGGTCAGAGGCACTGAGAAGTCTCAAAAATGGATGATCATCCTTCCACCGGCTAAGCGTCGGTAAGAAGGATATTTCCTGAGAAAAAAATATGACTCTATTTAATCCGTCAGTTAGACTATCGAAAAATAAGAGACATGTATTTTTTTCGAGATCAATTTTTTACACTAATATTATAAAGAGGAAAGATTTGATTGTCTTTTTGGTTTGTTTGCATTGAATAGGCTCCGAAACTACTTGACTGATTTGAAAAATTCTTTCACTGTTGGGAAGCTACACTATCTCCGGTGAACATAGGCTATATTATATTCCCAAATTCCCATGGAAACGGAAACTACGAGGGTGAAACCGCGGGGGGTTTCTCCTAAAAAATAACGATAAAAAAAGCATCAAAGATCAGCAGTGGGGGCTTGTGACGTCACGTCGTGGTAAAAACGTACCACGTAGTGACGTCACACGAGTTTTCAACGCACTGTATCGTCTTCGTTATTTGTTTACATGAACAAAGAAAAAATACGTGTCCAAAATATGGAAATCTATCTGAGGGATTAATTTGAATTTTTAGTCAACAAAATTGAAGATCGTGCAACTATTATAACTTAGCCACAAAGGTTTCAAGTTTAGTGGAAATGTTAGAACAGTATCCATTACTATTGCGAGAACCCAAGTTGTTGGCAACAGTGGTTGTTGCTTCCTAAAAGTTTAATTTTACTAACAACTATTAAACCGGTGTTAATCGGTAAGTAGTTTTCTAATTGGTTACTCTGCTGTGTCTAGTATTTTTTCATTCAAACTCAGAATAATAGTAAATTCACGAGGGAATACACTCAGCAACAGGCAATCTGGGAGCGAAGCAGTCAATCTCTCAACGGTCGACAGGGACATAACTTTCTTTAGGACATGCATTAGGGATTTTGCTGAACAACTTTAAAACGGAACTGTTTTGTCGCTAACCCTTTAATCTTAAAAAAATATACTGAAAACATATTTTGACCGAAATCTATACTAATCTATACCTACTTCTATACTAATATTATAAAGAGGAAAGATTTATATTTTTGTAAGTATCGAATAAACTCAAAAACTGCTGGACCGATTTCAAAAAATCTTTCACCAATAGAATCCTATATTAACAGAAATCTCAATAATATGTTAAGATGGTCACCCATCAACAGACCAACCTCGGCAAACGTTGCTTAACCTTGATAATCGATCCGTGCGACTGTTATTATTTAGTCACTCAGACAAAACACACATTGTATGCCTTCCAATTTACCATTGTGTGGACTTGAAAAGAGACGTTTACCTCTGAGTTAGTTTAATTTTTTCTTCTTAGGGTTAAGAAACACTGGCTTCATCTGATTTAAAACTAGCATCGACCTACGGTATCACCCGCGTATTTTCTGTTCCCGTGGGAATAGGGGGAAATAGATAGGCTATGTTCACCGGAGATAGTGTAGCTTCCCAACAGTGAAAGAATTTTTCAAATCGGTCAAGTAGTTTCAGAGCCTATCCAATGCACAAACAAACAAAAAAAAAACAATAGAACCTCTTTATAAAATTAGTGTAGATTTCATAGAAAAGTTTAATCAACCTAAAAATAAGCATCTTTAGTAATATTATAAAGAGGAAAGATTTGTATTTTTGTATGTAACGAATAAATTCAAAAACTACTGGACCGATTTCAAAAATTCTTTCACCATTAGAAAGCTACTTTCACCCTGAGTAACATAGGCTATATTTTATCCCCATATTCCCACGGGAACGGGAACTACGCGGGCAAAACCGCGGGTCGCTGCTAGTCAAAAATTAAATAGATTTATCCCACCCAAAATCATGGTGCCCTACAGCCGGATGGTGTAGCAACACAGACTGCACTGGAGAACATAAATCTCGTCAATTGAACACAAAATTGATACTAATCGCTTGAATGGATCCGTTTTATGTGGCCGGGATGAGAATAGAAGCCATAGTTACATAATGTTGTAGTAGGTATAGGTACAGGTAATTGTTAACTACTGAAGTTTATTGCTTTAGGTGCTGAAAAAATATGTAGTTTTTAGTGAGGAGTGTGGTACGTATATAGTGATGATTGACAATACTTTCACATTATAATTTTGAGTAGTTTATTTTATTATACTGTATTTATTTTCATATACACAAACTTTTTCTCTTTTTAGTGGTAACGTATCCCATCACAGCGTACGTGAACTGGTGTAAACAATAAACAATCATGCGATTTCAGCAATCCCGATAGATTTGATATAGTTTATTGAAGAGTTCCGTTTCCTATCTCCGAAGTTCATCATCAGATCTTTACCAAACTAGAAAGGGACCACCTCGAAATATTACAATGCTCCTCCAATCCATCGTATAAAGTTTTTTTTTTCATTTTTCATCATTAATTGAAAATGTCATAATCAATATAGTCGAAGCAAACGCGTTATTACGGATAATTCAAATGCAAGATTCGTCAGATTTCATCTCAGATCAAATTTAAATGACACCACTAAACAAGCATCAGCTTACGAAAATAAAAAGAATCATCAAAATCGTACACCCAGTAAAAAGTTACAAGGTAACACACAAAAATAAAATCCAGTCTACTTGAGACCTCCTCCCTTTTAAGAAGTCGGTTAAAAACTAAATATTTGTACTGTCGTTACTGTATTCTTTAGAGTTCGTCTCAAAATAAATTTGTCAGTATTTTTTACACTAGGGCGGGAAGGGCTATCTAGTTACTTAGGTATTGGGTCTAAATAAAATTGTAGTTCTTTTGAAATACGAGCGCCTCGCTCGCGTTCAAGTTTCGTTTCTAGATCATCGACCATCTCTTCTGCGAGCAATATGCCCTGCCCACTGCCACTTCAGTTTAATGATTCTTCGGGCTTTGTCGGTAACCTTAGTTCTCTAGCGGATAAGTATCATTATTCCTAATTCGATCACGCAAGGAAACTCCGAGCATTGACCTCTCCATTGCCCTTTGAGTGACTCTCAGACTTCTGGTGAGGCCTATTGTGAACGTGCCCTCAGCCTTTTTGGGCATATTATGCGTTCTTCCAAACATAATCTGGAAAGGCTCTTGATATTGGGCCGGGTCGAAGGAAAGCGCGCTCAAGGTAGAACACCGGCAAGATGGTCCGATGCCATAAAGAGGGCAGTTAGTGGCAGCATGTACAGAGCGGTCCGCGCTTCACAGGACCGCATGGCTTGGAAACGCGTCGTATGTGGTCGCGATCCTCCGCATTGAGGGAACGACGAAGAAGAAGATTGTGAACGACCACGTTTCGTTCAATATAGATTTTACAGTAAAATAAAAATTATAAAAATGCCAGGTAACATACATATCTCAGATAGCAGCGCCCCGCGGTTTCTCCCGCGTAGTTCCCGTTCCCGTGGGAATACGGGGATAAAATATAGCCTATGTTACTCTGGGTGAATGTAGCTTTCTAATGGTGAAAGAATTTTTTAAATGGGTCCAGTAGTTATTGAGTTTATTCGTTACATACAAAGATAAAAATCTTTCCTCTTTATAATATAAGTATAGAAAACAGCAGCTATGCTAATAAAATCGCACTAAAACCACCATTCTTGCTGCTAAATTAACGGATCAATTGATATAACTGATCCACGGCCGGTAGTGAATACTTTATAGTTACAAGTCTTTGAAGTTGTTCGTGGTTTGACGTATGTGCTAGGGTAAATAGGAATAAAACTGGTGTTAGGTAGATAAAGTAAACATGATTGCTGAGTAAATTGTTTTAATTCAATGTAATTGATTGTGAAAATGATGAAGATGCTGCCCATCCACAGAACGATTTCGGCAAGCGTTGCTTTACCTTGAAGATGTTATTATTTAGCCTCAATGATGATGTTAATGATACAAAATTCGACATGTTTTTTTAATTTTTAACAAATCTCACTATTCAAAGTTATATCAAAACAATACAATCAAAGTTAGTCAATCCAAAAGAAACGACGGAGAATTTATAATTCCAAGCCATTTCCGAACCAAGTTTGGCGTAAATTATTAAAGTAGAATTTCCATTACAGGACAGACTCCAGCGAAATTATGATTAGCATACGAAACAATAGATTTAGCACTCCGGGATATAGGACGGCACTAAAAAATGGATCTGTATGAAATTTACGGAGATTTGGAAATGTTCCATTATTTTTGGGGCCAGTTTTTCTCTTATTGAGACATCTATATAATTATATAAAACAAAGACGGGTTTGTTACAACACTTATAGCTCGAGATCTGCTGGACCAATTTTCTTGACTTTAGATTCGTTGGATTTGTCTCCGCCCCGATTAGCAGAATACATCTTAAAAACAATGAAAACTCGACGAATACATAATTATGAAAGATGAATCATTTTCCTTTGTTTCGTACCAATCAAACATTTGTAAGTAAGGATTCACGTGTACCAGCAGACCATAAACATGTCGAAGCATTTCTGGGGCTGGAATTGTGATTGAAGACTTACAAAGTACCAGGATACCAGAACCATAATTATTTAACATCAAGCTATGAGCCTTAGGAGACGAAAGAAAGAACACTGATCCAGAAAGAATAAATGGCGCAGGCAGGGGAAACCGCGGGATACAGCTAAGACATATTTTAATAAGTTTTCTATTTTAAAAATTATTTCACCAGTGGAAAGCTACATTTCACCTGCGACTTTCTTTTTTTTTATATATAGAACATCATTCATACCCCTAAATATTGTTTTTATTTTGTATGGCAAAACAAAGTTTGCTGGGTCAGCTAGTTATTAATAATGATTTCACTCCTAGCGATTGTAATATCAAATCCCGTCTTTCTATATTTTTTATGTCATTGTATGCTGAAACGTGTTGTTGTGTGGCTCCCACAGACTGGCATAAATGATACAGCGTTCTGTCAACGCGTGCTATTTTGTTCTTATTTCGATTTTATTAGAATTTATTGTTAATTCTGACATTTATGTATGATACGGTAAATCAGAATAGCGGAAGTACCTAACACAAAAAAAAAATTGCTTATAAGGTACTTCGTATCTATAGTGTTACACGATGTTACAAACAAAAAAAAAAAGATTGTTCTGCAGGTCGAAATAAAAAGTATTTTGCGTTACTAACGTGTAAGGGAAAAAGGCGTGCTCTTGATATTCATTTTTTAAGGATTTACAAAACCGTGTATAAGGCGGAAGGATATATAAGCAAAGAAGTACCTTCAGTGCGCAAATATTTAAAACAGAGCTTTTTGAACACTCACGTGTAGTCGTAACTTTGGTGAAATAAAACAAACGCAAACATATGAGATATTAAAATTGTCGAAACATACACATTATTATTATTTGCAGTCACTTTGATGCTGTTTATGTTTTTTGAAATTTGAACTTGAAGTAAGATAAATAAAATCCCACGTTCGATAAACGCGAACTTACGAATATATTTATATTCATTTATTGTTTTATTATCATAAACGTCAATTTGTATAATTTGTATTGAAACGGTATAAGCGCCGTCTGGTGACAATAACGTAAAACGTTTTTTTTTTTCTATACAATTTGCCATAAGCGAACGTTTACGTTAACGCGATCGATTACGTTAAAAACTCACAATAACTAAGCCTTCAGATATCCTACATATCGAATGAGACAGTAGATACACTAATGGCATTCAAATTGCTTGAAATTCAACAAGCTAGTTATGGAACCACAGCCCTTACAGATTCTGCGTGTGTAAGCACCTTTGCCCAGCACGATCTGTGTGGTCGCTGAGCCTGGCAAAATGATGATTGTTTAGTCTAAGTTAGAGTTAGCTAGCATTTTAGTTCGTGTCTTACATCCAATTCTGTAACACGTTTCTCAATATAGTTTTTAATTAATTAATTAATTATTTTTATTTTAAAAAGTCCTTTAAGGCGCTCCCAATCCTGACTGGCGCAGCCGGTAGGATCACTGAGGAAGCTGTCGCGCGCTAAGTGATTTTTCGAGATAAGACTTTTCCCGACTTTCACAACGGTACGCGTGGTGTACGGCAAGGTGATCCAACGAACCAAATAAATATCGTCGGTGACGAGGAGTGCTGATGATGGGCGTGGCAGGCTGGTGAGTACGACTTTTCACCTCCTTGATATCCGTGTCCATATCCCTTGGTTAAAATTGGAATTGGCAGTTTTCCATTTTGACGTTAATGGTTTTCTTAAATAATTAAGTAGTTTAGGTATGTGCAACGTAAGAATACTTATTGTAATAACTGTTTTGCATTACAACTCGTGTTAAACATTAAATAGGTGTAACTATATAATATATATTGAGTTCAGAGATATTAAAGAACTTTATCTACTAGTAGTAATTATTGTAATAAGTAATATTGGTAGAGTTCATAGAGTTATTAATTACGAAATTTAAATAAGTACCAAAATGACCGAAATAAAACTTATCCCAAATGAATTGTACAAAATTCTACCCAGTTTTGATGGTAATAAACGCCATTTGAATTTATTCTTGCGTAAATGTGAGTATATTATTGATAAATTTAAGTCATCGGAATTACAACAGGAATATTTAATGCATGTTGTGACTAGCCGCTTAACGGGTGACGCAGCCTCGCTTATCAGCGAGCGCGGAGACATTCAGTCGTGGGCGGAATTCAAGGAATTGCTAGTGCTACACTTTGGCGATCCGAGAAGCGAAGAATGTTTGGCTATCGAATTAGACTCTTTAAAGATTAAAAATAATGAGAGTCACAGCGATTTCTGTGCGCGAATTCAAACATTAAAATCAGTTTTGCTGTCAAAGGTTAACCAAATTAGTGACGTAAATTTGCGAACAAGTAAGACTACTATTTATAATAACTCAGCCCTGCAGATATTCTTATATAACTTACCAGAAAACATGGTACGCATTGTGCGTCTAAAAAATCCCCGCACACTGGAAGAGGCCTTGTCTGTAGTTTTAGAAGAAGTTAATTTCTATGATCAGTATCAGATGCGTGGCAAAATGTTAAATTCAAACCATAATACTAAACCGCAGGCTAGCGGCACAGTTGCACCACAACCGACATTTAAATTTGGTTTACCCCCACAGCTACCAAGTTTCAGACCGATGCCAATGATGCAACAAAATCAATCATTTAAAAATAATGTTGGTACAACACCGAAATTTAATTTCGGAATTCCACCTAATAGGGCAATTATACCAGGGCACAATCAAGGTCAACTTGGAATGAGCAAACAAAATAATATGGCGTCACAGCAGTTTGGTTACCGACCTAATTTTGGTTATAGACCCTTTGGTTATCAACAAATGATGCCAATGCTCCCGCGTCAGTTTGGTAATAATAATCGTTCTCCGATTCCACAGCAAGGCACACAAAACAAACCTCAACTAGATACTCCCGATGCTACTATGAGGACTGCTCCGCAAAGAGCACCTCAGCAGGGGTTCCCTTTATATGAATTAGGACTCTACCCTTCTTATGATGGCTATTTTTCTTACCCTGCGGAGTACGAATATTGTTATGACTTGTCTGAATATTTCACTAGTGAAGAAAATGAGTTTCCAATGGACTCTGTACCCGAAAACCCTACACAAGACTTGGGAAAAAATGAACAGATTAAAAACAAAGATAATATAGTACTGAACCAGAACAAGTAAAAAATTTTTATACGCGAGCGTCAATAGACCGGAAAGAATAATATTAAATTTTAAAACTGCAAAATTAAAATTACCACACATTTGCATACCGGAAATAGACGGAAAATTCTTGATCGACACTGGTAGTACTCGTTCATTTGTACATCCTAGAATAGCGACTGCCTATTTTCCTAACAACATATCATACGAACCATTTGAAGTAGTAAGTACACACTCCTCAAGTAAACATAATCAGGTATTGCAAATTCCCTTATTTCCTGTATTTAAAAGTAAAGATCATCATAAGTTCTACGTATTCAACGTTGACTCATTATATGACGGGCTAATAGGAAATGATCTTTTAAAACAGTTAGAGGCCGTTATTGATTTAAAGAAACATATTCTAAAAACAAAGACAGCTGAAATACCTATATGTGTAGATACGGATATTAATGTTATACATTTTGTAGTACTTCCACCGAGATCAGAAATTAGAGCAAAACTACCGACTAATTTATTAAATGGTGTAGGAATATTAGAGTACACGGAATTCGGCAAGGGAGTACGAATGCCTACTGCTCTTGTGAAATGTGTAAACGGTTTTGCAACCACCATTATACAAAACACTCTTGATAAATAAATAGAATTATGTGTTATCAAGCCGTTCGTAGTATATGAATACAAAGAAAATGAATGCCATATAAATTCCATAGATGACCAAGATATAGAGACCGACCAATTATTACGTGACAATCTAACTAAACTACGACTAGACCATATGAACGATGAAAAATACAAACAGCAACGAAACAACTGAAAGAACTTAAAAAAATACAAGTTCAAAATCTATATAGAAAGAATCAAAAAGTTTTAGAAGTATTTCTTCCCTTAGATAATGAAGAACTAATTAAGCAATTTTTAAAAAGAATATGTTACACCAAAGCGTAAATATTTATTTACTTTGAGGACGAAATACATAGACGGTTATTTACTAAAGTTATTATAGAATTTTTTAAGAAAGATTCAGTAGAGTTCTTTGAGTGTACAGATAGAGTAATATATATAGAAGACGAAAAAGAACAAAAGTCTATTATACTAAAGCATCACGAAGGAAAAACATGCCATAGGGGAATTAAAGAAGCTATGGTTAGAATTCGTAGAAACTATTATTGGGAAAACATGCAAGATACGGTAGCAGCAGTTATAAAAATGTGTAAGCCCTGCAAATTAATGAAATATGATAGAAAGTAATAATTAATGAAATATGATAAAAAGTAAAACCTATGTTAGAACTAACGCAAACACAGGATGCCCCTTTTCAAGAAATATTCATTGATTTATTTAATATAGAAAGTAAATATTACCTAACGCTGGTAGACGCATTCACCAAATTAGGACAGGCTATTGAAATTGCAAGTAGGCAAACGACAGAAGTAGCGCGAGCTCTATTAAAGTATTTTTCAATATCCGGAACGTCCCCAGGAAAATATCCTGTGATCCTGTCACTGAATTTAACAATCAACTTATGCGCGAACTTTTTCTTTGTACAAAATAGAAATTCACATAACAACGCCAAACAATCCTAACGCTACTGGCATCGTAGAGCGATTTCACTCCACCATAGTAGAGATATATAGGCTTGCAAAATATGAACGTAAATGTACGGACGCCGCTTCTGTTATGACCTATTCCATGATGGCATACAATCATACAATACACTCAACTACTGTATTAACACCGTTTGAAGAGGCATTTGGACACACTGACTCTAGTAGAATATTCGATGTAAACCTAGGAAAGGCGTATACACAACAGCTAGTTAAAGATTATGCAAACAAACAAAATATCTGTATAAATACATAGCCGAAAAGATCCTTAACACTAAACAAAAGGTTAGAGAAAGATAAGTGGACATAGTTAAGATATTAGATTTTAAGATAATAGATTATGATTTAACGTTAAATATTAATAGATATAAGGAATTTAGTAATCTAATCGACATTCATAAGCCCTATGAAAATGAGTTCCAGAATATGAAACTACAGGTAGAATACTTACGCAATTCGACAATCAGAAAATTCAGACACCTTATTCCGTTAAAACGTTTCAAACGTGGCCTCATTGATCCTCTTGGCCCAATGATCAAAATACTTACCGGTAACCTAGCCCATGAGGACGCGATTAAGTACGATGATCAAATTACCCAGTTAAAAATTGGTCAAACCCACATAGATAAGAAAATAACAATAATTTCACAAATGCTTGACTCCATTACCAATAAATCTATATCTATACAGGAAAATATTCAAATCTTGGATGAACGAATGAAACGCATAGAAAGAATAGTAAAAAACATGAATACTAAAGAAAATAACTCTATGTACTCTATATATGTTTTAAGTATGTTTAATATGTTTATGAGTAATTTTAAGTCAATTTATACTGTTTTAAATGAGATCGAAACTGCATTATCATTTACAAAAGTGTCTGTTGTACATCAAACCATTGTTGAACCATCTGAACTCTTAGCACTGTTAAGTAATATCTCTAAAACTGAAACCCTAATTTAACCGGTTACAGAAAATACGTTATTAATGCTTGAAAGAACAATGTCTGTTAAAGCTTATGTAAAAGAGAACCAAATAACATTTATTATGGAAATTCCATTAATAGATAAAAACACTTATAATTATTTCAAATTTTATTCACTGCCAATTTTCAATGAAAACAAAACTGTCACTATTATACCTAAATATCCATACCTTATGGTGAAAGGTCCTACATACTTACCGCTAGCCAACCCATGTGAAGAGATGGCAGCCAACCAGTTCCTGTGCAAGGAAGACGATGTTATATTGTATCCTGAAAGTACGTGCATAGAACAATTGATGAATTTTGCTTCAAACCTCAGTTTGTGTAAACCCCTTGCAGTTAACCTGGAAAGTATAAAAATACAGCCTATTGACTTTTTCAACTGGATAATCTACACGAGGAACGAAACAATGCTTACCGAAACATGTGGTAATGATGTTATCAGGAAACCGATCAAGGGCACATATTTGTTAGAAATTGACGATTTAAAGCATCTATCTTACACATTAAAAAGCGAAATAGTGGAAAGTGATAGTGCAGTGAAAACAAATAGTGTTAGTTTAGCAACCATATTACTCTATGTAATTTTAGCTATAGTATGTCTTAGTATAGTATTTGGCGAAAATTGTCTTGTATGCGGAATCATCGGAATCCAAATATTGCCGATAATTCCGCACTTGGTGAGGGAGGAGTTATGGAACCACAGCCCTTACAGATTCTGCGTGTGTAAGCACCTTTGCCCAGCACGATCTGTGTGGTCGCTGAGCTTGGCAAAATGATGATTGTTTAGTCTAAGTTAGAGTTAGCTAGCATTTTAGTTCGTGTCTTACATCCAATTCTGTAACACGTTTCTCAATATAGTTTTTAATTAATTAATTATTTTTATTTTAAAAAGTCCTTTAAGGCGCTCCCAATCCTGACTAGCTTGAATTTTAAAAACAACTTGAGGTGAGGATGAAATCAATCATTATCTGCCTAGCCTTTTTCCATCTATATTGGGATCGGCGTTGAGCGGCTGCCTACCAGACCTCCACAACCCATTAACTGGGTAATACGGTACTTCTTGGCAAGGCTGGAGTCAGATTTACTGGCTTCTGACAATCCGTAATGACTACCAAAGATCTACAAATGACAGCCGGGACCAACGGCTTAACGCGCTTTGTTAAAATGGTCACCCATCCACAGACCAACCTTGGCAAGCGTTGCTTAACCTTGAAGATCGACCCGTGCGGCTGTTATAGCCACGAGCTAGAGGATGAAATCAATACGAGAGAATAAAAGTGTAACATCCACTTATACCCTGCCATGCAATAAAAAGTGTAACATCCACTTATACCCTGCTATGCAATAAAAAGTGTAACATCCACTTATACCCTGCCATGCAATAAAAAGTGTAACATCCACTTATACCCTGCCATGCAATAAAAAGTGTAACATCCACTTATACCCTGCCATGCAATAAAAAGTGTAACATCCACTTATACTCTGCCATGCAATAAAAAGCCTAGTCCAAGCGTAATTATGAAAATCTCCAATGTTCCACTTGCCAGGTTCCATTAAGAATAACATAAAACAGGACCCATGATAACTTCCTTCCTTCAATAAATCTCGAAGTTCATACTAATGTAGCCACACATTCTGCCAATGTTATTCCAACCAAAAATAACTTCAGTTACTTTATGTACTCAGTACGAAGATATCTCGGATAACTTATTCGTAGTTTATTCGTCTAACACAGAATTTGTATTAGATGTCGGCTCGAGCTGTGTCAGGATTTCTATTTTTTGTTGGACTTTGAAATTAGATCAGGTTTTCACGTTGTAAGACGAGATTTTTGTCGAAGCTGAAACAAGTGATTAATCGCATATTTTGTGATCTTTTTGCTCTTTGAAACTAAGGTTAGGTAGGCAGTCGTCCCATGTATAACGGTAATATTAAAACATTTACCACCTCTATCTTTTTTTTTCTGGATGGGAAGTCATTGGATGACTTCTCCCGC
Organism: Hecatera dysodea; assembly: GCA_905332915.2. Lineage (NCBI taxonomy): Eukaryota > Metazoa > Arthropoda > Insecta > Lepidoptera > Noctuidae > Hecatera > Hecatera dysodea. The sequence goes on along the minus strand of HG995310.1, from coordinate 13,630,685 downwards.
TCTGGGCGGAGCGGAAGAGAGTGTCAGACTTTTACTGACTAAAACCCGACCGTGTTCCTTCTTGTGACCTTTACGTCCCAAGGCCGCGGTGACTCTTTCGAACAAATTCCGCAACACTATAAGAAGCTGCACACTCGAGTCACTAGTTGAGACACTTTACAGAACATAGTTTTAGACATTTTCTTTAAAACTTTCCAGCCATGGTTCATGGACAACATTTTACCCAAGCAAGCAGGTAATAAACGATAGTGTTATCTTTGCTTCACACCTAGTTTACCTCCCGGGGTTGAGTTATCGATAGTTTCTCAATCCTTGGAACCTTTACTGTCTTATTAACACACACAACGTGTAACAGAACAATCTCTTCTAGTGCTCTTTCTCTGTGGTGACTCTTTCGTACAAATTTCTGTACCCTAGCAGGCACTGACCTTGACCCCGTCTTCTTTGCTGACATGTCTCTGAGGCGCGCGTGAAACACGACGCTTAGTCGACCCGGGCCTGGTTGTTATTGGATGTTGAGCCGCCCATAGCTCGTCATCCGAAGGCCTATGGTGGACGATGAGCCACCCATAGCTTGCCATTCGCAGGCCTACGGTGGACGTTGAGCAACCCATAGCTCGCCATCCGCAGGCCTACGGTGGACGGTGAGACATCCATAGCTTACCATTCGCAGGCCTACGGTGGACGGTAAGCCATCCATAGCTTACCATGCACAGGCCTACGGTGGACGGTGAGACATCCATAGCTTACCATTCGCAGGCCTACGGTGGACGGTGAGACATCCATAGCTTACCATCCGCAGGCCTTCGATAGATGGTGAGCCACCCATAGCTCGCCATCCGCAGGCCTACTTCAGTGGACGGTGAGTCACCCATAGCTCGCCATCCGCAGGCCTACGGTAGACGGTGAGCCATTCATAGCTCGCCATCCGCAGTCCTACAGTGGACAATGAGCCACCCATAGCTCGCCATTCGCAGGCCTACGGTGGGTGGGAATCGCCCTGCGGCTCCCGACGCCCGATGCGTCTTCTTCTATTGCGACAGCTGAGGCGTGAGGTTTCCCTCTCCCTCACGCGGTTGGTCCTTCTCCTTCGTTAGCATTACTGTTTTGAAAAAGGAGGTGATTGCAATATTGAATATCTGCAGTTTCGGCATAACGTGCTTTCGTGAAGGGTCTTGGTGTATAAAGGCTGGTTACCCATCAGCGTCACTTTACTTCAAAGGTCGACCCTCGTGGCTGTTATTATTTAGCCATGAGCTCATAACAAAGGCTCATAAAAAGTTCAACAACGAACCAGAAGACAAAAACAAAAATGAATTCCAGAAGAATTAATACCCAGCCTTTTAACTGTCCAAATGAAAATTCCCAACTTAGCGAATTTAAAAAGTAATTTAAAGTTGTAAGACACTTAATATCTGTCATTCTATCATCTGGGAGCGAACTTGGTTAAAAGTGGGTTAAATTTAACCAACTGACTGACTTTTATCTATCTTGACGCCTCATTAGCAGGAGTTATTACGATAGTGGTTGTGGAGCTTCTGGGATAGAACTAACTTTCAAGATGGCGATTTGTGATTCCGATTTTGCTTGGAACTGCTGTTTGTTATCTTATCCTACTAATAATCCTTATTCATTTTATAAATGCGATACCGAGTTTGTTTGTATGTGGCCTCTTTACGTATTATTGGATTTGAATGAAGCATGGCACATGGGTAGACCCTGTTCTGAAGGATATAGGAATCTTTCTCTGGGGAGTTGATTGGATGTTCCTTTGCGATTTTTTTTTGCTTTGACCGGGTCAAAGCCGTTGGCGGAAGCTAGTGTATTGTAAATGTAATAGCACGTATGTTTGCTACCGAATATACCTATTATGAACTAGCATTTCGTCCGCGACCTGTCCTAACTGACTTCACGTATTCATAATCTAACTTCGTGTCAAATTTCATCTGTCATTTCCATAGATTCAGTAGTTTTCGAGATTTCGTGATTAATCAGTGAATGAATGAATGAATGACCTTACGCTTTTATATTTTATAGATAGCTTTCGATTTTCACGCGGTCATGTTAACGAAAACAACAGTATTTATTTCATAAATAGATGATAAAAAAAGTCCATAGAACACCTTCAAATCGACGAACAAAACAAGAACAAAATAATAAGAATCTTAAAGCAATTGGACCGATCCTTACCAAATCAAGAAACAAAATGGGTCGCTAACCTCACTGAATTTATTTAGACCTAACTCCACAACTGTTTGCGGCAACCGAGATAATAAAAGAGTCCCAAAAGTAAATGACTAAGTTTGGGGCCTTATAATTGAGGATTGTTCGCTTTATTAACAGCTAGCTCCTGCTGGCGGTTTTGCTTGCATGGAAGGCGGAAAATATCCTAAGGAAATACTCCAGGGATAACATGTAGCCTTTTTTTCTCTGGATGGGAAATCATCAAATGACTTCTTAAGCTCTGGGCGGAGCGCCCTTCCGCTCCGCCCAGAGCGGAAGAAGTCATTTGATGATTCATTCAGATGTCAGACTCTTATTGACTAAAATCCACCCGTGTTCCTCCTAGTGCATTTTACGTTCCAGGGCCGCGACCGTGACTCTTTTGAAGAAATTCCGAAACCCTAGAAGCTGCACACTTGAGTCACTAGTTGAGACACTTTACTGAACATACTTTTAGACATTTTCTTTAAAACTTTCCAGCGATGGTTCATGGACAACATTTTGCCCAAGCAAGCAGGTAATAAATGATAGTGTTATCTTTGCTTCACACCTAGTTTACCTCCCGGGGTTGAGTTATCGATTGTTTCTCAATCCTTGGAACCTTTACTGACTTATTAACACATACGACCTGTAACAGAATAAGGATTGGAAATCATCAAATGTTCTCCGCTCTGAGTGGAGCGGAAGGTAGTGCTAGACTCTTACTGACTAAAACCCACCCGACCCGTGATCCTTCAAATGCCCTTTGCGTTCAGGGTCGCGGTAACTCTTTCGAACAATTCCACAACCTGGCAGATACAAGCACCAGCGGGACCGGTCAACTATGCTGACATCTCTTTGAGGCGCACGTGGAAAACAACTCAGTTACTGTTTTTACGCTTAAATGCAACAACCCGTTTTCATTCAAAATAATTGTTTATCAAACATTCCTTTGACAATTTATGACAGAAGTTTCTTTAGTAATACTATGTTTGTGATATTCAAGATTCACGTTAGCGTAAAATTTTAAATAAAAACTTCAACTTTTATCAATTGGTCTGTAAAAAATAAAAACTACAGACAGACATAATAATATGTTTTTTTTTATGTACAAACAAAAAAAGTTTTCTATTGCATTAACTTTGCTCATTTTGTTTTGTTCTTTTCAAAGAACTTTTGTTATTGTGAATACAATCAATACTGTAAAAAGGATCGTATGTAACCTATCCTTATGTATTTGTATGCATATCTTTCATACATTCTGTAACTATATTTTCTTGCGGTTTCTCCCCCATGTGCAACTTCTTGGATTTTTTCTTGAGTAAGCTAAAGCCAAATTTTTAATAGAAATTAGTGATGATACAGCTTTTATCACTGAAGGAGTTTATTAGTGAGATCAGCGACGCCATATGGAACGGTCCCTTGCTTAACGAATGTAGTGGGTTCCCATAGTTCACACCAATTCATCGGTCCACTTTGAGCGAGACCTTCCAACGCTGCATCTTCTGGTACGCGGTCACCACTCCAAAACCTTTCAGCCCCATTGACAATATGTTCTGCGAGCAATGTGTTATCTATACTAATATTATAAAGCTGAAGAGTTTGTTTGTTTGTTTGAACGCGCTAATCTCAGGAACTACTGGTCCAATTTGAAAAAATCTTTCAGTGTTAGATAGCCCATTTATCGAGGAAGGCTATAGGCTATATTTTATCCCCATATTCCCACGGGAACGGGAACTACGTGGGTGAAACTGCGAGGCGCTGCTAGTGTGTTATAATCATCAATGCATTGTTATCCTTTTCCAAATTCAAGCTCATTAGTCTATTCTGCCGAATTAGTTAGATGAAGTCTGATTTGAACTACTTCTATCATCGTCATCTGAATTGCTGTTACCGGTGCTGAATACGTGCCAAACATACAATTTAGGAGAGCAGTGGTGGCCGAGTGGTAACGGCCCCGACTTACGAATTGTAGGTCGCGGGTTCAAACCCAGTCAGGCGCATTACTTTGTGCCCTCACGGCTCGGTATGCCCCAACGGCGCAAGCGATCAGTTTACTGAACGCCCTGATTGCTCAGGAACCGGATGTCGATGTATTTACGTGTACTCAAAGATCGATGATCAAAAATTGTGTAAACTTTATAGTTCTTAAGTATAATATAATGTTGTTGGCTTGCTATACGCTTAGTAAGCAATTGATAAAAATAAATAAATAAAACGGTGAAGGAAAACATCGTGAGGAAACCGGCATGTCCTAGAACCAAAAATTCGAAGACATGTGACATTCACCAACCCGCACTGGGCCCGCGTGGTGGATTACGGCCCATTCCCTCTCCTAGAGAGGAGGCCTGTGTCCCAGCAGTGGGAACATTAAAAGGCTGATTATGCTATACAATTTAAAAACCGTATTTGCCATCGACACGCTAAGAAAAAGATTCACCAAAATTTATCGGCCTCAAAACCGAAAACAAAACCAAGATTGCTGCCTCCACAATCCAAATAAAGAAATACTCAAGATGACCTAGAGAAGAAATCTGCTAAAAATAGTTCTCGCATAATAATCATATGATAATACTAATTGGATAGTACTGACTCAACCATAAGGTCAATGTTTATATAAAAGAATATGTGGAAACGCTAACGTATAAGTTTACGTAACGACTTGTTTATGTTTTGGCAAAAGTTATGACACATTTGAATGATATATTTTACGACCAATTTCCAATGATTGGAGATTGCTGTGGTAAAAGGAACAGGACAGACAGTGACGGATTAATATCAGAGCCTATATAAATAAATTGTATTTATTTTCTATATTCATTTACCTTTATGGATCATTTTATTTCTAAAGTCGGTACAAGTACGAAGGAAGAATTAATGAAATGGTAGACGGACTGTGTAAAAGTTAGTCTTATTTATTTATACTTTCTAACCATATTATCATTTTATACACTGATAAACAGATTCTTAATACAAATCTAGGTATAGAAAATTTAAACACGGAATCCTCTATTCAGCTTTTAAAGTAGGTACCTTAGGATAAGTTAGAAGTAGAAAGCGTATTGCGCCCACTCCAACTAACTAGATGAAGGATTTTCTATTTATCTATATTAATATGTTTATATATAAAGCTGAAGAGTTGGTTTGTTTGTTTGTGTGTTTGCTTGAACGCGCTAATCTCAGGAACTACTGGTCCGATTTGAAATATTACTTCAGTATTATATAGCCCATTTATCGAGGAATAAGCTATATCATCACGCTAAGACTAATAGGAGCGGAACAGTCATGAGAAATGTGACACAAACGAAGTTGAGCGGGTCAAGGTCTTAATACAAATCTAGGCATAGTAACCACGGAATCCGATATTTAGCATTTAAAGTACATCCCCTATTTTATCCCCTTGGATGCATACGTTATAACATCTACCTGCATGCCAAATTTCAGCCCGATCCGTTCAGTGGTTTGGGCTGTGCGTTGATAGATCACTATGTCAGTTAGTCAGTCACTTTTGAGTTATATATACTTAGATATAAACCTTTTAAATGATTAGAAATTAATGAGCAATCGCCAATATTTTACATTCTAAAGTAATAAAATGGTGTAGTTTCTTCTTCCTCCACTAATTAACTTTTCTACTCCTAATTTATAGTGTACAAATTATGAGTTGAAAGTATCTATCGATCTAATTCGTTGATTAGATCGATTGATACTATGTATTTCGAGACTACCATCGATAAGTGCACGATAGTACTTATTGAGTTGTCTATTGTAGTTCATTAGATTTTATGACGAACCTAAATAATGTGCTTCTGTATGAGTTGATAATTGAGGAGATATTTTACGCATAGCACTGAAATGCTCTCTCGAAACAAACTTTCATAAAAAATATAAAAAAGTAATATAAAAAATATTTTAATCAATTCAGTTACAGATTTGATGGATGATAAATAAATAAAAAATGCCACTAATTTGCCAATTTCAGTTTTTTTTTAAACCTTGCCCCACACTAGGCACCGCTATCTATTTTTTTATTTCATATAGTCTATAGACGAATCTATTGATCACGTATTGTTAAAGTGTTTCCTGCTGTTGAGTTTACAAGTCTGCCAAACACAAACAAGCATACATATGTACGTATGTAGGAACGTAATCTCAAAAAACCTTACCCTCCGACAGGCGCGTTCGTGTAAACACTGCGGTTAAAACAAATTCGAATCAAAACGTCCCCAACTCCTTTTCAACTGTTTTATAATGCTGTGATATTGCAATATAGCTACAAATGAAACAAGCCAATAAACTGACTATTTTCTCGCTTACGAGGGCACACAAAGTTCAAGGTCCTGAGGTAACCAGGGAGTAACTAATTTACCTGTATTGTAGAACCGACTGCGCGAAGAAAAAAAAGTCTAAATCAACCCGTGAGTACACATTTTAGAGCGTACCATTAATTTCTAAACTCAACTCAACATAATTATTTCGAGTTAACATAACGAAAACGAAATGAACGAAGTGACAGCGAGAACCAACAGCAGTTCTTTCCGAGACTCAGGGACATTTTGGGCCACCATTGTGGCAATAAGTCCCTTCTTTAAAGAGTGGTTGGAGAGATCCCATGACGTCATCACCTAGTGTCGCCCGGAGGACACGGTGGAGGTCTACCCTGCTTAAGCGGAGCAACGCTCTGTCCTGGCGTCGAGGCGATCGACAGCGGCGACTTCCCACGTCCAGCCCTGGTTCAATCCAAGGGTCAGTGCCTGCTAGGGTTGCAGAATTTATTCGAAAGAGTCACCGCGGCGCTGAAACGGAAAGGGCACTAGAAGGATCACGGGTGGGTTTTATTCAGTAAGAGTCTGACACTCTCTTCCGCTCCGCCCTGAGCGGGAGAAGTCATTTGAAATTAGCGCCTTCAAGCAAACAAACAAACTCTTCAGCTTTATACATTAGTATAGATTGAAGAAGTTGGACACGTCTCACGATAGTGATACCTGAAACTAGACCCAACGGCCTCCTACCACAAAACAAATCCTCTAACATAGTGAGTTCAGTACTTCAATCACATCCACAAAACAACGATTGGTAAAGAATGTTCTCTCTCAGATTGTGAGCCAATAAACTACACACGTGCCACAAAATCCACATGTTCTGTTTAAACTTCTCGAGTATGCAGTACGATAAGAAAGGGTAAGCTAGTCAGCGAAGTTGCGGAATTTGTTCGAGAGAGTCACCGCCGCCCTGGAACGCAAAGGGCACTAGAAGGATCACGGGTGGGTTTTAGTCAGTAAGAGTCTGACACTCCCTTCCACTCCGCCAGAGCGGGATGAGTCATTTAATGATTTCCCATCCAGAAAAAAAGCTCAGTAGTTTTGGAGATAAAGGGTTATGGTCTAATTTCTTGAATAACTTCAGTCATTTATTTTCAAATTATGGAAAAAACTTATTAAAATTTTCAAAATCTTTTTTCTGATTTCTTTTTTTTTTCTCTTTTCTTTCTTTCAATTGATATGTCAGCAAGACAAATCTTACCTCACATCCTGAACGCTTTTTACCACCCATAAGCACGTATTTTTGATCAAATCAATTCAACGTAGGTACCTTTTGAAACATTTCCAGTGACTCCGAACAGGAAATTCCATTGGCGATGGAAAATTTAAGACAAACTCTTTGTTCGATTAAAAATATCACGATACTGACTAGATATGATATAACTAAGAACAGTACTGTATTTAATTTTGGTCTAAATAACAAATGTTACTGAAACTACACGCCATAATGGAAAACAGTTGTGGTGTTCTAAAGGCGAAAAGAAAAAAAAAAACGAACCATAAACAACTCATCCATTCGCGATACTTTTTGACTCAATTTATAAACTAATGGACCTAAAGCAGGCCTACTAAGCCATAATAATGGTGTACAACATAATTTATGGGAGAAGCGATTTAGAAGAATTGCCGGCCTAACTTTATAAACTGCCTTTCAACTTTTAATCAATTCACTCCAAGTTTTTGGAGCAAAAAAATAAGCGGCACTTTTTTTCCTTTTGCGAAATTTAGGGCACTTCTACCATTGATAGGTATAAAATACTAAGTCTGCAGTAAGGGACACTAGAACTTTTTTGTCTTTAGTAAAAGCTTTGTTCCCAATTCTGGGGGTCGAGACTTTGACGATTGATTTTCTAGTAGACTATATTTCGCCATACTGTCTTATTTTCGACGATTTTGCAACATCGCAGAATGTTGTCTCTTGCGACAGGATGTCACAACTCCAAATTCTTGGCAGGCCCGTTTCCGCCAGATATTATCTTCCAACGTATTGAGAATAGTAGTGAATTAACAATTTGTACAGTTTTCCAACCTGAGTCATAAATCATCATCATCTGCTTAGCCTTTTCCCAACTATATTGGGGTTGGCTTCCAGTCATACCGGATTCAGCTGAATACCAGTATTTAACGTAGAGCGGCTGCCTACCAGACCTCTACAACCCAATAACTGGGGAACACGGTAGTTCTTGGCAGGACTGGTGCAGGTTTTCTGGCTTCTGACAATCCGTAACGACTGCCAAGATCTACAAATGACAGTCGGAACCAACGGCTTAACATGCTTTTCGAGGCACGGAGGAAACTCGGTATGTTAAAATGGTCACCCATCCACAGACCAACCTTGGCAAGCGTTGCTTAACCTTGAAGATTGACCTGTGCGGCCACCTGAGTCATAATAAATCACGACTTAAATATCGATCATTCTTGGCCGTTACTACGACACGGCACCTCTAGCCTCCACCAAAGTATTCAACCCATTTAATTCATCCCCACTATTTCTACTATATAATTCTGAGGGAATCTCAAACAACTTAAAGCATCACTTTAATATGCAGAATATGTGTAAATGCTATTATCAAATCTGCAGAACTATTCCGTACGTGTCCCGGGCGATGACAGTCGGATTTATAAGATACATGTAGCTTGTACGTAATGTACGATTTACATGCTGAATGAACGCTTGAATAGCGTTCTGTACGGTATTGTTCACGAATGTATCTGTAAGTTTAGTGTATTCTTTGTTTGTGATATAATGTGTTTTGTGTGTACAAATGTGTCTTGTTTTATTGATATCTAGCCTTATTACAGCAAACACAATAATTATTTGGTAGGATAAGTTTCCACCGTCAGTTTTTTTCCAATTTTCACTTCCCTTGTGGGTCAGTACGAGTCTTCCTTTGCTGTCAGCACTAACGGCCGAACCCAATAACCAATCTATAGCATACTGGAGATAGAAAAACAAATGAAACAACAGAAAACCTATATAATTTTTCTGTTGTTTCATTTGTTTATCTATCTCCAGTATGTGATAGATCGGTTATTGGGTTCGGCCGTAAGTCTTTCTCCTATCATATCAAGCATTTCCCATCTTGTTACTTTGTATATCTGTCACCAAAAAATTGCAGACTCCTATACTAATATTATAAAGAGGGTTTTTGTTTGTTTGTACCGAAGAAGCTCCAAAACTACGGTACCGATTTTAACCATTTTTTTCACCAATGTAAAGCAATTATTTATCAGCGAGTAACATCCTTGTTAATATTATAGACGTTAAAGTTATCACCTAAGAACACCCAAGAACTGCTGAAATTTGGCACAGAGGTAGATTATATGTAGCCTTGAATAAAACATAGGATACTTATTGTCTAGGGAGTATGTTCCCTTGGGATAATTTTTGACGTTCATGCGGGCGGAGCCGCGGTACATCTAGCGAGCTGGAAGGGGCTGGTGACGTTACATCGCTGTTTAAATTATAGTATCGTAGTGACGTCACGTGAGTTTTCAACGCACTGTAGATTCTTAATTTTTTTTACGTTTAAAACACACATTTGCAAACAATGCTAATGTTAGTTTGTGCGAGTCCCAAATAAACATTTTTCTTTTTTTTCTTTTTTCTTTAATGTTTTTTTTTTTTGGAAATCTCTTATTATATTATTATAGCTAGCCTGAAATGTCCCACTGCTGGGCAAAGGCCTCCCTCCACTCCTTCCACTTTTCCCGATCCTGTGCCACATCCTGCCAATTCCCAAGGAAGACATCCAAGTCGTCCCGCCATCTCCTTCGTGGTCTGCCGCGGCCCCGTCTCGCGATGTCAGGGCACCAATTTGGAATCTCTTGCCGAACAAATAATATTTTTTAATAATTCGCCAGTCAGAAATATTTGTTCCGATGAAGAATTATTAGCGTGTTTTGTTGACTAAAAACTTTTTTTTTTCGTTCAGTAAATGAATCACCAAACTTGCCAATCATTCATTTTCTCTTTACCCTCATTGTTTAAGTTTTCAAACTTCTGTTTTTTATAGACTGAAAATTAAGAAGTTCTGTTAATTATTTGCTTAAAATAATGGCCGGCCCAGAATTACTGGCGATATATTTTTACCGCTCAAGTTTAAATTGTTTGATTTAGTTAAGGATGGCTTTGATTTTGACGGATTTGTTTTCATAATTTTGAACCGGTCACTGGCTTTTTTTTCTTAATATTTTGTGCGTAACTGTGTACACGTTGTATGTTTATTTAAAAAAAAAAAAAACTTTGTTACATTGTTGCTAAGATTTTACATGCTAACTTGTGGTAAAAATAAAATTTACCAACACAATGCACTATGCATTTTTACTTCCTAAGACTCTACAAACAGTGCATGACCAGCAGTATATCTTTGTAATCACTAGCGTTTATTTATATTATAAGAATCTAATATCATCATCTGCCTGCCTTCTCTCAACTATATTGGGGATGGCTTCCAGTTAACTGGATTCAGCTGAATACGATTATTTTACGAGTAGCGGGTGTTTACCAGTCCTCCAGAACCCATTATATCCAAGACTGGTGTCAGATTTTGTGGCTTCCGACAGTCCATAATCACTGCCAAAGATCTCCAAATGACATTCGGGACCAACGGCTTAACGTCCTTTCCGAGGCACGAACGGACGAGTCTTGGTACGTAAGATGATTACATCAATCACGATGATCCACAGATCAACCACGGTAAGCGGTGCGTAACCTAGAAGATCGGTCCGAGCGGCTGATATAATTTAGCCACGAACTCCTCCTTATAATCATCGTCATGCATCGTCCTCACATATATGAAGTATTTATTGTATTACCAAATATTGTGAAACATTGATTTGAAAAGAGTAACTATGGAGTTTCTTGTCCGTTCTTCTCCATAAGAATCTACCTTTGCCAATGGACGCTAGAGTCACTTAATTTATGATATTTTTTATTGATGACGTTCAAAAGTGCCGTTAATGGCCTAATTGAAATAAACGTTTTGAGTTTGAGTTTAATCAAGAAACAACATTTAACTAATGTAAAACAACTATACTTTTAATAAGATCTTTTTGACAATTTTGTCCTAAATTATTTGTACCTTCATGAAACTTCGGGCTGAGAGTTTCAAAATCGGGGGTAAAGTAACTATTCCACGCGGACAAAGTCGCGGGCAGAAGCTAGTCTTTAATAAACTCAACCATTTTTTAGTACTTTTTCAAAGTACTAACAATACAAAAGACAGTTTGCAAAACGTCAGAATATTGCAAACACCGTATTCATCGCATCGATTGTTTTGAAAAGACCATTTGAAAACTATCTAATTCACTCAAGCTTCTTTAAAAGCGTTCGTGCCTCAAACTAAAAATTATTTAAGTTAATCTTTCCATTTTTTAATAAACGTGAGTGATATAGACCCTAGACTACACAGAATGCCCCAGGCCAGCAATTAAGTTGCAGATTTCCCCAGATATCGGACAATTTTATTATAACCTCCTTCCAATGCACTGGAAAAAGATCTAAGATGTATGTTCAAACGTCTTTGCCTTTATTAAAGTTGACCTACATAGACAGCGTGGAATGTTTTTGGCGCGTTTTTGAAGTTTGATTTTAGAATGTTTGGTTTTTAATTTTGTTTTACGATGATTGTTTGTTTCTGTGATATCTGTTATAATATGTGCTTTGTGGTGTAGGGTACCGGATCAAGTGTTATATAAAGTTAATTTCTATGTGAATTAATGCATTGTCAGCAATGATTTTTAAGAAAAAGTGTATCCTGTACTTGTGTATTTACAATTTTGATTAGTTGGCGATAAAGGTAAGATCAAGAAATACTTCGGTTGAATATTTAAATCTCTCAGAGGTGCCTCTGACTTTGTAGTTAATATTATGGGATGATCATAATGCATAAGCAGAATGTAAAAGATTGAAATAGTATCTATACTTTGATTATATAATCAAAGTATCTATATTTTATTTACAATACTATACATTAATATATATATGTATATCCTAACTAATATTATAAATGCGAATATGATTTTGTTTGTTTGTTACGCTTTTATGCCTAAACCACTAAACCAATTTTAAAAGTTCTTTCACTAATGGAAAGCTACATTACCAGCGAGTAACATAGGCTATATTTAATCCCCATATAACTGAAACTATGCGGGTGAAACCGCGATAGAATAACCAAAAGATGGCGTCGAAAACTCACTTTATTCACATTACTGAAATAATTATCGTGGAGACTACACACAATATAAAACCTAAAAAATATCCCCAGAAGATACATAAATAATATTATAAATAATAGTCCCTTCAACTAATATGCGACCTCCACAGTTTTATCAAAACGTTATGCATTTCCGAAGCAGAATGAACAGTACTTAAAAACACGTAAAACTCGTTGCTACAAGACAAAATGATAAGAGAATGTTACTGATAACAGCGCATTACTTCTTGATATGTAGTTTGAGGATATGTTCGACATTATGTCGGTGATAATGATAAGGTTACGGGGCCTTTCCGTTATGGTTTACTTCCATAATTGTGTGTGCGTAACTGCTGTGCCGGTTCTGCGTTTGATCTCAGGGTGGGGATATTGCCCACTATAACTATAACCAGTGGGTAATGGGTTATTTGTGATTTTAGTAGCACCTCTGACCAATACAGACTACAAATAAAATAATTAAAAAGAGTAAATTTTACATAGGTAGTTAGTATAGTAGAAAATTTTAGAAACTGGTGTTAGTACTTACAGCTACCAGAAAAAAAAACATCAAATGAATTATCTACACCACAGGGGTATGCAGGCACATTCAATGCCCCAGCAAGGGGCTATCTCACTTGTCCGCTATGGATGCGCTTTCAGGATGCTGTTGGGGCTGTCGCGCACCCGGCTTATGACGGAAATACTTGCATGTTTTGAACCTGTAGACAAACGCTGACGCACATATTTTGTTGTAATTCCAAGTTACATATAAAGCGAACCTCATAAGATACTACTGTGCCTCAGTTGTCTGTTACCCCCCATAGTTGCAGAATTTGTTCGAAAGAGTTACCGCGGCCCTGGAACGCATAGGGCATTAGGAGGAACACGGATAGGTTATAGTCTGTAAGAGACTGACACTCCCTGCCGCTCCGCCCAGGAATAGTAATTTGATGATTTTCCATCCAAAAAAAAAAAATACCCCACGACAGACGCGCGACTATTGATCATCAAACTACAGGAGGAACGATTATTTTTAGATTTAAGCCTACATAGAGTAAACTAATTGAACTTGGGTTGTTTAGTTACTGAGCTTTTTTCACAGTACAAAAGAGTTTATAGCGCTAAACAAACTGCATTTTCAATCATTGAGTGTTAGAACTCAAAGAACTAATGTAACATTTATCAGAAACAGCACTATAATTTAATTCTTGATATTGTTCCAAACTCTCCAACCACCTCTTTTAGTAAATGCTTATCTGAAATTATAAAGGCCTACATTATCATCATCTGCCTAGCCTTTTCCCAACTAGAATAGGGTCGGCTTCCAGTCATACCGGATTCAGCTGAATACTAGTATTGAACGTGGAGCGGCTGCTTACCAGACCTCCACAACCCTTATGATAATCCGTAACGACTGCCAAAGATCTACAAATGACAGCCGGGACCAACGGCTTAACGTGCTTTCATATTATAATAGCCTTGTTAAAAAAATATGAAAAAATACAAGCTTTATTTATTGTTAAGGAAATCGCACAAAAAAAAACCAACAGTTTTAGAAACCTGACATTGTGCCAAAACAATATGCAATACAATCAAAATAAACCTACATTAACATAGTATAATTATGTCCCTATAACTCACACTCGTATACAGCATGATATTATCTAATAAAAGCGGATGCTGCATCCCATCTTCATAATGGATCCTCCATTAGTTATTTTCTATACAAACTGTGTATTCTTGCTCGGCAGACTGTAAAATGTATTCGTAAAATGTATGTAAAAATTGTTTGTTGTTTTCAAGAGTGAAGTGAAGGTTTTGAATTTGACGATATTTGGCAGTAGAATTAAACTAAGATCTAGATAGAACCATAGGGTAGCATAAGATAACATAACCAGCTTGTAATGATCCCAACAATCGGTACATAGGTTCCTCTTGTTTACAAAAGACTGATCGCCAAATTCATTGGCCCAGAACAGTTCTAAATTTGACCCTTGCCCATAATTCCTCGGATTGTTTTCCTTCACCTTTTGAGCGCAGTGGTCATGAAATAATTTATTTGCTGGTTTGTGCAACTGCTATCTCATGATCTGCCTAGCCTTTTCCCAACTATTTTGGGGTCGGCTTCCACTCAAACCGGATTCAGCTGAATACCAGTATTTTACGTGGAGCGGCTGTCTACCAGACCTCCACAACCCATTAACTGGGTAACTCGGTACTTCTTGGCAAGACTGGAGTCAAATTTTCTAGCTTCTGACAATCCGTAACGACTGCCAAAGTTCTGCAAATGACAGCCGTTGGTCCCAGCGGCTTAACGAGCTTTCCGAGACACTTACAAGTCTCGGTATCATAAGATAGTTACTCATTTAAAGATTGACCTTGTCAACAGTTGTTAAACCTTGTACATCGACTCGTGCGGCAGTTGTTATTCAGCCAAGATCACCCGCTATTTGTCAACCTAAATTATCAAGTCGTTTTTTCATAAAACGTATCAAACCTTACTATGTGACTGAATGAGGCCCGAAATTTACGACAAAGGTTACATTTTTTAACTCACCCAACGTATGTAGATTGTTTAATCTTTGACCATTAGCAGTGAAGGTAATTTTGCATGAAAATTTATTTCAATGGTCTGTAAAAATATTTAAAAAAGCGTGCTTTGCCATACGTCTACGAGAAAAGGGGTCCTTAGCCATGAAAACAAACAGAAATGATAATTATTAATTTGTCAGCCTACCAAAACATATAACACCAGTAGAATTTCTCCGTCGATTGATTTTAACAACTTGCTCGCTGCTGACGACATGTTTGCACCATTTTGCTGGGACATGTTTATATATAGTCTTTCCAGGACATTAACTTAATGTGTTCCTGAAAAGGGCCTGTAAAATTGTATAGTTGTTTCGTTTTAGCATAGCGTTAGCAGTCATTGACCTTGGTTGAATACTTTTCGCTGGAGTCCGAACATTAAGCTTACTTTTCTATTTATACTATTTTAAATGCGAAAGCTTGAATGGATGGATGTTTTTTACTGAATTAGGCCAGAACGGCTGAACGGATCTGGTTGAAATTTTGCACAGAGATACAATCATATAGTCTACAATAGCACATAGCCTATTTACTTATCTTGGGAGAACTTTCTCTAGGGATAATTACCGACGTTCTCGCGAGCGAAGCCGCTGCAGAAGCCAGTCTATTAAAAACTTTAATTAATATATAAAAATGATGAATAGAATATGTGTTTTATTATCCCAAAGAAACATACTTACAGGATAAAAAGAACCCTACAATACGATCTGTCATTTCCAACCCTTGTGCCCAGTTTTGTATGCCCGTTCATTGTTAAGGCATGGAAAGGTTGTTAACAAAAAACCGAATGACTTAAGTTATGTTTACATTTTGATATAAATATGGACATTCAGAAAAAATCAGGAGGGTCAGTGACCGCATTTGCCTTCCTAAACCACAAGAACTCTACTAGGTAGACTGAAAATTTTCTTTGAAGAAGACTGGGACAATCGTTATGGCCCATGAAAATGTCTGGAAGAATATTATGTGGGTTATAATGCTTTTACAAGACGTTTAGACCGACACGAAGTTTGGTTTTATGTCATTGTAGTCTTGTTTGGGATTTAACGGCGGTTTTTTCGGCAGGTACATAAATATAGTATGGTGTAAAGGTTTTGGGTATAATTTATGTGAGCAAGATAGTGTATTAACGTAAATTTATTTTAAAAGACTTTTCTCCAGGTGTGAGTATTAATCTTTGTTTACGGTTTTGATTTAAATCCGGTTTAAAATTTCTTCTTTTGTCATGAATATTAATAACGCCTGGGGGGAGCGGAAGGGAGTGTCAGACTCTTACTGACTAAAACCCACCCGTGATTCTTCTAGTGCCCGCCGCGTTCCAGGGCATCGGTGACTCTTTCGAAGAAATTCCGCAATACCTAGTTTAGCCTTTAGAACTACCTGAGTTTATTCTAGTTTAAATAGAACAAAAATATTGATGTGTGACAAAGTGTTTTTATCCTATTTATAAAATAATGTAGGAAGGACTGTATTATAGACTTGACAGACGGTAAACATCATTTTTAAGTTAGGGAAGATTTTGCAGCACAAAGTTTTCTCAGTAAATTCATCTCGCCAGCTGGCCGTTCTAAGTTTTTTCCCATACTTTGTCAAACTCAGTAAAAAAGCAAACTTCAATATACCCGATACAAGCACTCAGCAACAGTAAACACTATCAGGAATCTGTGTGTCAACTCAACAAGCGAATTTGTAAAGTGATCCGCTCGACGGTGCATTATCCACTTTAGTGTCATTCCATTATCACGGATAAGGCGCGGCACAGACTTGCGTTTTATCGATGCGTTTTTTTTTCATGTATATAGAGCTTTTTGATAGTAGGTAACGCAGATGGTCTTGTAAAGGTTAGTTAGAAGCAAACCAGAGCAGTCCCGTATGTAAAAAACGGCCAAGTGCGAGTCGGACTATCTCATGAAGGGTTCTGCACCATAAACCGAAAACAACACGTTTCTTGTATGGGAGTACCAATATTTTTTATTATTTGCTGTTATAGCGGTAAAAGAATACACACTGTATGAAAATGTCAACTGTCTATTTATTGCGGTTCTTGAGATAAAGTCCACTGACAGACAGACGGATCTATAGCGGAGGATTACTAGTAGGCTCCCGTTGAACTTTGGGTACGGAACCCTAAAAATAGAACCACAGAACCATTATAGGATTTTTCGTATGTCTATCTGTAACAATCAGCTTTACCCCGCAGACAAAAATAATGATTATTAAAATTCTCAGCGTTTTATACTATTAGTTACTTAAGTAATAATATAAACTAGGCATAACCCTACTTCCTTATGTTTGAAAACGTGGCCGTATTTCCAATTTGTGTAGTTACTTTATACGTATTAATGCGTTATTATTTTATTGTTATTATTGTTCAGCAACACGCTGTATTTCGCTATTTTATCAATTGACACATTTTCAGTTCACTCAGTTGGAAACCACTATTTTCAAATGTCACATGCATAACGAAATTGTTAATTCGACCAAAAACCGTCAGCCATTCGACGGGCAGCAAACTAAATCACTGACATGTCGCCACGTCAGCCTGAGCCCTTATTATAACACGGTTTCAAATGTTCTGACGCAAGCAATTCTATAATCTATGGTATTATCTTTATTTCTAATACTAGCTTCTATAATAGTAGGTCAGTGCGATTTCAAATGTGTTTTTGACCGACTATGAATAAAAGGGTCATGGTTTTGACGTATTTATGTATGTTTGTGTCATCTTTTAGCGAAATCTCTGATGCTATTTGTATGTACTCGATATGGTAAAAGCGAAGGTAGTTTTGGTTAAGGACATTGGCTAATCAAGATTTGGCAATCTGGTTCGCCCACTGTGTTTTATGGGTTTGAAATAGTTCCGCTAAATATGGTTAATGTAAAAAAAAAACGTGTACGTGAACTAGGTTCGACTATTTTTCACTATCGTCTCTCAAAATAGCCTCCTTTGACGTTTTCCCAGACACAAAACACATACATAGAAAATCATAGGTTAAATGGTAATGATTTGAGCTATGATTTTCTATTTATGTGTTTCGTTTCCTTCCTTTTTTTTGGCTTTACCTTAGCCGAGTAAAAAGAAGTAGCTCATATCACATAGTACCAGTATATCACTGAAAGGATTTGACCAGTTCTTCTAAACAATACCTTCCACAAACAAGCAATTTTATCTTTTTTTTTTGTTTGAGATGGGTTTGCTTTCGACTCTAGTCTAGATCAGAGGTAACAAAGACAAAACGGACGACTGAATGAGCTTACCCAGAAGCCCGGAGATCTCTTAATAACTATATATTTATTTGAATATTCTTCGTAGTGACCATAGATGTATGAGGAACTCTTTTTCGGTGCAACTTTTTCTCTATCCAACTGTTTTTCTTTTGTTTGTCGCATCCATATTGCTAATAGGTCTACGAATTTTCATTGACAACAAAGCTTGCTGAAAAACTAGCTTTCAACATTTCAAGGAACTCTGACAGTCGGTACCAGCTTAACCTTTGTACTATTTTTGTGTACCACGTTTTCATTAGACTCCAATTAATTGTCCGTACATACCTGCTTTGTTAATAGACCTACATATGTATATGTGTACAGGAGGGTTTATTGCGAGTTTTTAAAAGTCCTCGATCGTGTTAGCGTTAATGTCAATTTCCAAAGCGTCGTCTGGTGGTAATAACGGGAAACCTTTTTTTCCATACAGTTTTATATAAGCAAACGCTTACGTTAACGGAATCGAGAACATTAAAAGCTCGGATTAAGCCAACTGGATACGGTTTCAACTTTTACTGACAGGAGATTTAATGAGGAAGTTCAAACAGCATTTCATAGAAGTTTTTTTTAGGTAAAAAATATTTGTATTTTTCGCTGAAATAAAAATTACAGTCTTTTGCCATCTTTAGCAATTAATAAAATCGCTGAGACCTATAAGAATATAATATTTAATAAATTAGTGTTTAATAAAGAGGCTTATATATGAATTCACATGTTTCGAAATTTACACGCAAACAAATATTCGAACAATTGTTTTCTAGTAACGATAACGAATGTAAAAAATAAAACTAATGGCACAATTGTTAGTTAAATTTAATTGTATAATTTATTCAATTCTTATTAAAAAGTCTTCCTTTTAGAAATCATGCATAAGAAGCTACTTTTTTATCTGCTTATAAATATAATTAGGATTCAGACTGAACATGTTCAATCCTAGCAAAAAGACAGCGGTTCAACGAGAAACAATAAAAAAAAATCTTCCAAATTAATTTTTTTAATACGTTCAAAGAGTAATACGTTATGAGATTGCCAACTTTGCAAGAACTAACAAACATCTTTTTAACCGACTTCTAAAAAAGGAGGAGGTTCTCAATTCGGATGTTTGTATTTTTTTTTTATTGTTTGTTCGCGCATAACTCCGTCGCTTGCCAACCGATTTGAAAAATTCTTTTTTTGTTGGAAAGGGTATACTTCCCAAATGGTCCCATGAAAATTTTATCGAAATCGAATAAGCGGTTTTTGAAAAATCAACAAAAATCTGAAAAAATATCTACATTGTCTACATTGACGACCTTTTAGTTTACTCTGCATTGGAGCAGTGCGTTTTTTTTACACTAATGTAATTGGTTCGTTTAGGTGGGGGGAGGGGAGGGGGTTTAGGTGCCACTAAAAAGTGAAAAATAAAAAACTTTTTACAAAAAAATACAACCGACTTTTCCACAAAAAATCAAAAAAGTACAAAATAACTTTAATTTCGGAAGTCGGTGTTCAAAAAATGAACCACAAACACCGAGTCCCGAAATTAAAGTTATTTTGTACTTTTTTGATTTTTTGTGGAAAAGTCGGTTGTATTTTTTTGTAAAAAGTTTTTTATTAACTAACAAGACGGCCTTGTAAACAAAAAGCAATTTTAGTATGGCACCGCGTATTACATATATAACCACTTACCAAAGTCCATATTAGAAACTCCATCCATCGATGAGTTTAAAAAGAAATTAAAGGAATTCTTGCTATCTAAATGTTACTATAGTATTCATGATTATTTGGCAGAGAGTGTAAGGAAATATTGTTCCTAGTATTATCGTTGTAAATGTGACATGAGATTGATGCACTAATTAATTATCTATTATTATTACTTTGACATTAATTTACAAATATATCTTGACATTCTAACTTAATACATTACATCTTAATCTTTAATTAACCTTATGACATTAATATTTGTTAATGACTCAATATTATTTGCTGCGTTGAAAATGCCAAAATTGTTATTTATTAATCATTTTTCTGGTGCATGTATTATTTTGTATAAAAATGTTGTGATACAGCAATAGCTTGGTATTTGCATACCTCAAGGTGTAATATGGTTAGACTGTGCTCTTTGTTTTTAATAACTTTATGTAATTACCCATATTAGCAAATAAACGATTATGAATGAATATGAAAAGACAGCCAAGATACTTTTTACATAAATTCTGTCTTACTTTTCAAAATCTCTAAGCCTTAGGTGATTTCTTACAGCAGATAAATAATTACATACAAGAAATATTGTTCTAGTTTCTACAAAATCCAGATTGAAGGAAATTGGATTAAATCCAGTTCTGTACACGGATAGATTATCCCAATTTTATTATAGAGAGAAAAATAGAACAGGCTTTTTCATTGGAAAGAGATAAAGGAGATGGTTTTTCTTTATTGTGTTCTTTGTTTATATCAGTCGTTAAATTTGATGTAAAGTACTGTGATATGTTTGATATGGACTCTGGCTGGTTTTGACTACATCGTAAAGGGGCGAGTGTGATAAGATGTGATGATCGTCTGAACTGTGTTTTATGTTTTAACCTTGATGGTCACTGAAACCATTCGGCCGTGAATTATTTTTATTGTGTATCTCTTTAAAGTATCTTCTGATAGATAATTCTCGTATTTTAAAAAGGCGTTCGTATTCGCATCACCAGCTGTCAAAAAAAAATCTCTAGTTTCCCTATATTTTGACATAGTATATTTCTAACATCACACGAATTGACATAGCATTCACGAAATCGCTGAGGAATGTATAAATGTAAGCGTAATAAATCATGACAGAATTGGCCCGTCTCAGTTAGGGACTGAGACGTGGTTACGGAATTTGTTTGAAAGAGTCACCGCTGCCCGGGAACCCAAAAGCCATTTGGAGGAACACAGATAGGTTTTAGGTTTTAGTCAGTAAAAGTCTGACACTCTCTTTCGTTCCGCCCAGAGCGGGAGAAGAAATTTGATAAAAATATTAAGGGGACTGAGACGTGCCAATCTCATCATGATTTCGGTGTGTGAGATAGACCAAAAGCATAAATCACACAGTCCTCTTATTTTTTTTTTACACGATAATGCGCCAATACAACGTCATAGTTGGGGAGGCTAATAATATTATTGAGTCTATCCAGTTCTTTATAAATTATGGCGAAAATAAAACTATGTATAACTCATTCCAAAGTCAAATATAAATGCTATTTTATGGGCTATTACGCATGTGGAAAACTTTGTTTTCGACGAAAATTAAACAAAGTTCATTTCGGTTTCCATATTTGTATAATATATATATTTTACGACATGAAATGAATTTTGTACCCATATTTGTTCATTTGCGATTCACCAAGCCTACGTGTATTTTTTTTCAATGCCATCTTATGCAGGCAAGTTACATTGGTTACGTTTGAATTTGGAATTAAGAAAAAAGATAAAAAAAATATACCTCGACTGTGTGATCACGGACTTTATATTGATAATACACATTAATTCTCCATGGAGGAATTCCGACACCGGTAACGACGTGGAACATTAAACGTTACACAGTAATGTTTGTAATTTGTATTAAGTCATTAAGTGTTAACTAGGTATCGGTTGTAATGGAGCTCGTGGTTAAACAACCACAGGCGCACCAGTCGATGTTCCATAATATTAAGTATCATTTGCGGAGGTCAGGCTCTGAAGGGTGATGATGATCGTCCATTTCAAGCCGAGACTACTCCGTGCCTCGGAAAGCTCATTATACGGTTGGAACCGGCTGTCATTTGTACACATTTGACAGTCTCTACTTCAGATTTGATTGCGTACCAGTTTTGCCAAGAGGTATCTTGTTCACCAGTTACTGGGTTGTGGAGGTATTGGTAGTCATCTTCATCAGGTTACACTGGATTTACCGACCCTAACATAATTGACATTTTTGTCAGCGTTATCGATAGGTAGTCTAATAGTCAAATTGACTTCGTGATATTTAGATATTGATGTCAGTCAATCCGCACGTTTTGGACTTCTTGACTATCGTCATCGCTGATTCGAGAGAATCTAATAATAATAATAATGTTTATTTGTCTATGCTATATTACAGGCAATCCGTAACGCAATCAACCGAATATGGCTTATAACTAATCATTACGGCGTAAACACAACATTACCGTGGAGTCAACTATTGTTAAGGTTCGTCATACTTTACTTGGAGATTTTGGGAACGGTCGTATGAGTATTCGTATTTTATAGTATTTCTAAACAATTATTAGCAATGGTCGATCTTAGAATCATATGTCTTTTATGTAAGACGAAGTTTTACATAAGCACTTAGCTTCTGACGATAACACTTCAGTAGTCAATAGTACCTACCGAATATTATCTCCAGTATAGGCAATACCACTTAGCGTTATGCTCAGCGTATGATAAACGGGTGAAACTTGGGATCATCCACAAATACATGAGCAGCACGATTTTATCGCGATGCTAGATCTATTGCTTTGTTGTATCTAGGTTAGTTTCAAGGACAGGATATGGTGGGAGGCGGAGCGGGGACGGATAGCGATCCGACTGTGGAATTATTTGTAAGAAATCTGTACAAAGGAGGAAAGAAGTTGCTGGAACTACTTTTATTTGATCTGTAAGATAAATGTTTTTTAGATATGGGCTCTTTGATGCTGTTCACTTAAAATTAATTTATAGTCTTACATATTTATGTATGTAAATCTTACACCAGTCTTGCCAAGAAGTACCGTGTTCCCCAGTTATTGGGTTGTGGAGGTCTGGTAGGCAGCCGCTCCGAATCCGGTATGACTGGAAGCCGACCCCGATATAGTTGGGAAAAGGCTAGGCAGATGATGACTAAACGTTTTACTGCCGAGCAAGATATCTTAAGCTTTTGTTCAATGAGACCAAAAGGTTTTAGGATCACGATCGCGTGTAGGATGATGCAGTGTTAAAAGGCCTCCCACAAAGTGTATCAATAATCTGGTGAGGTCTGCGATACTCCAAAGGATGTGAGCAGCATAGGACTGGTCCGTGTGGAAACGCTTGGGAAGAGTATAAATCCAGCAGTGGACGTCTATCGGCGGATAATGATGTAACGCTCTCGCTTCCGCTCATACCTTAAACCAACCTTATACTACAATTCACGACCCGTTCTGATGGTTACAAGTTGGTACAGAGTACGGACCATTGAACTCTAAGTACTGCTTATCCCTCATTTACATCGCTGTCGTGCGCTTTCAAATGTTTCAGTGAATCGCGAAATACTTTATGTGATAGTTCTGAAGTTTTGACATTTAGGTTTGGTTTGTAAAGGTAAACCTTTCAGTTTGTAGATTTGGTTCACTAGATATTTTTAAGTATTTCGACTGAAATAGGTAACTGAAAAAAACCCTTGACCCCTGCTTTTTTTTCTGGGTTGTAATCAAGTGACTACTCGTGATCCTTCTTGTGCCTTTTGCGTTCCAAGGCCGCGGTGACTCTTTCGAACAAATTCCGCAACCCCAGCAGGCACTGACCCTATGCCCCGTCTTCTTTGCTGACGGCTTTTTGATGCGTGCGTGGAACACGACGCGCCGTCGACTCAGGCCTGGTTGCTATCGGACAGCGAGCCAATCTCGCCATCCGTAGGCCCGCGCCTACGGTGGCCGGGAATCGCCCTGCGTTTCTCGATGCCCGGGGCGTCTTCTACGGTTGCGGCGACTGGAGCGTGAGGTTTCCCTCTCTCGCACGTGTTCCGCCTCCTCCTTCGATAGCATTACTGCTTCGTAGAAGGAGGTGACCACTTCCTGGACCATGGCTTGAACCAGGGCCGGACGCGAGAGGTCGCCGCCGCCGATCGCCTCAACGAGGACACGGCGGTGCTCCGCCTAAACTCATGACACCCCTGGCTCGACATATTGAGAGTGACTTAGATTTTATAAATTAAATGGTACAATTCGGTTTCGATGAAAACAATATAAACGTTATCATCACTGTTACCGTTGCGTTTATATTTTTTTCATCAAAATAGACGTTGCCAGTGAGTCAAGAATTATTCAACTGGATAATCGTATGCGCCACCGGTAGGTACTTACATGGTGTACATCGCAAACATACGCACAAAATGTTTTTGGGAATAATACATGTAAGTATGCGTACAAATAAGGAGAAAATTCCCTGCTGGAAGCTGTGTTTTCTGATACAACCTTGGTGTTTTGAAGTCCTGATACAACCATGGTGTTTTGAAGTCCTGATACAACCTTGGTGTTTTGAAGTCCTGATACAACCTTGGTGTTTTGAAGTCCTGATACAACCATGGTGTTTTGAAGTCCTGATACAACCTTGGTGTTTTGAAGTCCTGATACAACCTTGGTGTTTTGAAGTCCTGATACAACCATGGTGTTTTGAAGTCCTGATACAACCTTGGTGTTTTGAAGTCAAGAGGCAATAGGTTACTTCTAGGCAATTTCGCTGTTGTGGAATTTGCTCGAAAGAGTCACCGCGGCTCTGGAACTTAAAGGGTATTTAGGAGGAATACGGATGGGTTTTAGTCAGTAAGAGTTTGACACTCCGTTCCGATCCGCCCAGAGCGGGAAAAGTCATTTCATGATTTCTCATTCATAAAAAAGGCATGTGTAGTCCATCATCGGCCACATTATCGCTTTCCTTCAGGCGAGATTGTGGGAAAATATGAGTTTATCAATCTATACTAATAAATAAATCTGAAGAGTTTGTTTGGTTGCTTGAACGCGTTAATCTCAGGTACTACTGGTGCAGTTTGAATAAATATTTTAGTATTAGATAGCCCATTTGTCGAGGCTATACCACACGTTAAGGTCAATAGGAGCGGAGCACCAATAAAGAATGTTTCAAAATCGGTGGGTTAGTAACTGTTCCGCGCGAAGTCGCGGGCAGAAGCTAGTAAAACATAAAATGAAGCACTTGATCTACCAAAACCTTTTTCCAAAGAAAAGATTCTTAAATAAACGTGAGAGAATTCAGAGGTTGAAATTTTTATACATTTATTTTTCACCAAAAAGTAACAGGGTGTTGTTTATTATGACCGTTTTAGAAAAAAAGCTTTTACTGTTTAGAGCGAGACATTTTAACAAAATTGCGTTTACTTACGATGTTTTTTTTTTAATTTTATTTTTTAAATCTAGCAACACAAGTGTCGCTAAATTGCGCTGTGCAGTAAAAATAACTTTGCAGTTTATTTTTATGTTGAGTGTGTTGTTTCAAAAATAAAAAGGTTCGTATAAAAAGAGTTGCAATAAATGGGGTACCTTTACAATAAGTGTTGGATAATAAGATTTTAGTTTTATTTGAAAACTAGCTTCTGCCCGACTTCGTCCGCGTGGAATAGTTACTTTACCCCCGATTTTGAAACTATCAGCCCGATCGGTTTAAAATTGACAAAGTTTCATACAAACTTTCATCACCTATTTTATTCCCTTGGGGGTAGAATTAATCAAAATCCTTCCTTAGCGGATGCCTACGTCATAACATCTACCTGCATGCCAAATTTCAGCCCGATCCGTTCAGTGGTTTCGGCTGTGCGTTGATAGATCACTATGTCAGTCAGTCACTTTTGAGTTACCTATATATATTTAGACGTGCTTTGTGGTGATTTAGAGAGATTAAGCTAAGCGTCGTAGAGCAGTGGTGGCCGAGTGGTAACGGCCCCGACTTACGGATTGTTGGTCGCGGGTTCAAACCCAGCCAGGCGCATTACTTTGTGTAATTAATTTCTTCACCACTGCTCTCAAAACGGTGAAGGAAAACATCGTGAGGAAACCGGTATGTCCTAGAACCAACAATTCGAAGACATGTGACATTCACCAAACCGCACTGGGCCCGCGTGGTGGATTACGGCCCATTCCCTCTCCTAGAGAGGAGGCATGTGTCCCAGCAGTGGGAACGTTAAAAGGTTGATTATGCTAAGCTAAGCGACGTCCACTGCTAGATTTAAGACACACCTTCGTTTATTTCGTGCAGGGTGTACTTCCGTGGCCCTCACCAAGTCATTGGTCTATCTTTTTGGGCTAATCAACATTGCATCTTCTGACCCGCGGTCACCACTCCAGGGCCCCAAGTCTGCTATTTTCATAAATTTGTCATTCCAACACGATTCCATTGTCATTTTGCTAAAAGTTCGTAATCTGCTAAATTCATAATGGTCGATCATTGGTCGGCCAATAGTTTCGTAATAATTTTTGATAACCGAGCTATTAAAAGAAATGACTGCACAATGACGGTCACTGATCAAAGAAACTGTCAAAATTTTAGCAGACTACCGCATAAGTCTGTCATTCATTAGTCATTATGTACGAGATTACCATTCTATGCCATTTCTTTCAATGGCTTGTCAGTGGTTGACCATTGGAAAGTAATAATGGCGCTTTTATATTAGTAGATTACCAAACTTGTCAAAATCGACCATTATGAGATCAATGATAGACCATATATATATATATTTTACTAACTCGTGTTTTATCTAATAAGTTTCTATGTATAGACGCCTAATGAATATATAATAACATAGTGAATGAATAAATTTATAATGGCTACATTATCTTAGGGAACATTATATTCCAGGGGTAAATTGTCCTATTTGGACATAGGATTCCAGGATACCCCCGTATGCCAAGTACAACCAAAGATGTGAAGAACGAGTAGACAAACAGACAGATGAGGTTACCATCACATGTATACTATTAGTATGGATGGAATTAGTTACGTAAAATGACAAAACAATGATCCATGTCTTCGGAATCCAAACGAATGGCATGCTAACTCTTAACCGTAGAACACTCAATCCACACTTCTAACCGTTTTGGCGACATTACACAAAAATATTAATATTATTCACAATACCATTAATACTTTACCGAACCGATTTCAATCCACTCAGCCGCAGAAAAAAAAACAATTGCCTACGCCAGGGATGCTCAAACTTATAGTGTCAGAGATCGATTTCAAATATTTAAGCATTAAATGGTGAACCAACTATGTACAACAAATGACGAACAAAATACCTACACATAGAGACTGAACTAAGGATTTGGGGTTAACAACGTGTCAAATCCCACTTTAGTGCCGAAGTTGGATAGGTTGACTGATGCTCATATTTCCATTCTTAATTCAGGAATCGTAACATAATTGCATGATCACTTTACATTAAAAATACTAGTTTTACCTAAATCCGTGAATATATTTTACTTCAGATATAATGACAATAGCCTGATGAAAATTTTTCAATTTAATTAAATTACCGAAATTGACTCGGGAACCTCTCCACATCTACAGTTTGAGCATCCCTGGTCTACACGCACGAAAGGCCTTTTGGCTAGATTAGCGCTTCGGCGACATCAAAACGTTGGCCGATCGCCAGTCTGACGCGGGTACAGTCGTGCACGATGGTTATCGCGAAAAAAACAAAGAATTAAATCGTTGGATTCGCCCAATGGCGTCACAGATGTATAATTATGATTTTGTTTATTTGCCCATTGTCAAAGAAAAAATTGTATTTGTCTAGAAACCGGCCAAACAACCACCTCAGACATTGTTGAACATGGGTCTTATATGATGCAGCATTCTACGAGGATATATGTGTGTGGACTTTAAAACAGACTTTGACCCTTGAATTTGTTTCGGTTTTTCTTCTCAGTATTTATTCCCGTGTTCGGGTCGCGTCGGACGACGTCGTGACGTATCACGGCCCGGCCACGTCCCGGGCACAATCAGTTTGTATGAAAAGTTTTGACAGTATCATTTCCAGCAGTGGTCGACTGGTGATTCGGTGTCTTCTCTAACGCTTTAAAACTTTAAGTAAAAATAAAGCGATATGTGCCAATAAAATACACCTTGTCGATAGTAATACAATTGTTAACACGATATAAGCGTTTTTGTAAGGTCAGAACTGTCTGATGCTGCTTGATAAAGATCCTTTTGATCTAGCAAAATGAGCGTACTTTTATTGTTTATTCTTTCTTTTGTTTGAACTGCTGTTTATGCTTGTATTTTTTCGTACAAAGTTAGAATGAAGAAGAAATTTTCTGAATAATTTTTAAATGAAATTCCTGAGTAATTATTAGACTGGAAAGTTTCATTATTGGTAGTGTAAGTTATAATGCTTCAAGCAATTTTGTGATTCCGTTTTTTCAGTTTATTTCTAGAAAATAAAAAAAGTAACTTGATAAATTACGTTGTCAGATTATTTAAATGGAAGAAGTAAAGTTAGTGAAGGCTCTTTGCTATAACCTCAAAGTAATTAAAGCTAATGATAAAATTAATGTTATACCTACAAGAAATTAAGCATCAAAACAAAAGTTTTGATTTTGCGGCTTCCTCTAAAACAGCTTCTTATCAACTCTTTTGTAAACAGTAAAATGTTTGTGTGTATGTTTTGTGTTTGTAAAATTGTTTGTTTGTTCATGAAAATCTTTGACTTTTTGAATATTATTATTATTAATTTAATAATTGAAAAATTAAAATAAAATTCAATTTAAATTGAATTTTAACTGAGTGAGTATCTGTAATTCCGGAATAATGCACGGTTTGTTTGAGAAAGGGAGAGGAAAAAACTAGTTTCAAATTATAGTGCTGAGAAAGTGTGAATATTTTTTCTTTTTATTCATGTAACACATATTACGTTTGCTCCGTTGACAAGTTTATTTCCTTTTGTTATGTATTCATTAACACTAACAAGTAATACAGACTTTGTTTTGTAAGATCAAAAGCGAATTCCTTTGCGGCAATTTGTTTTATAAATGATATAACTATGTTGACAGCATATTTTTGCGTTCGAATAATAAAGAATACAAATGTTTCTTACAGGATCTAAGTCTTTCATCAGGTATTGATTATTGATACAGATTTTTGTGTTATTGGTCGACGTAAATGTACCTAAATTATGAGATTTCTGAGAAAAGAATTGTATATGACAACACTGACAGTATTTGAATAAAGAAATATTATGACAGAAAAGTTCAGGATATATTTATAACTGGTTAATAACGAATTGATGATAAATATGTTCACACTTTTTATAGTTAACTAACTACTGCCCGTGGCTCCGCTCACGTCAATATGGAAATTTTTCCCAAGGAAACATACTTCCAGGTTGAAAGTGGATGTCCTATTCCAGGAAATGGTCTACCCGTGAAGTTGTCGCAAACAAACAAACTCACTTTCGTATGTATTTTTAATTTTATGAGTTAGGATTAGGATTCAAAGAATTGTGGGGTAGGTAATCAAAACTCTACTGCTATTAGGAACTTTTTGAATAATTAAAGTATATTCAAATAACGTTCTTCCATGAGAACAAACTGATAAAAAAAACAACTTATGTCACAATCATTCTACACTTCTACACTAATATTATAAAGAGGAAAGATTTGTATTTTTGTGTGTGTATGCTTATAATGAATAAAGTAAAAAAAAAAAAACAGTGCCAATTTCAAAAAATTTGTCGCCATTAGAAAGCTACTATATATTTTATCTATATTTTATCCCCGTTTTCCCACGGCAACGGGAACTACGCGGGTGAAATTGCAAGGCGCTGCTAGTTTGTTAATAAAGTTAGAAGTTTTATGCGAAGCTTTATAAAAAAATCCAGACATTTTTTTTTAGAAAAACAAGACGAAAACAAAACGCTTATCTGCTTGATCCTCCTTCGGAAGTTTTTAACATTGTTAAGAAAAATGGTTCACAGTTTTCGCCGACGTATCCTTGAACAAAGTTCCTGATTATTATCTTCGAGTTTTCATGCGATACTTGCTAAGATTAAATTAATTAATTTATACATGAATAAGTTTGGGTTTCAAGTTCCCATTAACGCTAAATTCTGGTAGAAATCTTAATTTGTCTCATGTTACTTTTTGTGATTGGTCCTGCAAAACTCCAACAGCTACTAAACATGACATGACATCATGCCTGTATTCTTGGAAGAGCTAGACAGAACTAGATCTATACATCCATATTTCATCAGTTATGAATCAGTCCCAAATAAAAGGGGACACATCTATTGCCACAAACTAGGAATAAATCTAGATTCCGGACCGCTTCTTAAAAACCATGCTGCCATATGGCATATTTTTATGACAATTTAAATGAGAACAGTTCACACAATAATTACTGGGAATCCCCGGATCTCCTTCTCAAAGTACTGCCTTCTTTTGAACAAAAAAACAGTTAGCTATCAAACCTCTTTAAAATTATGACTTTCAATTGTAATAACTTTTAGAAAACAGTTGCATATATATTTTCATCTATACTTATATTATAAAGAGGAAAGATTTGTATTTTTGTATTTAACGAATAAACTCAAAAACTACTGGACCAATTAAAAAAAACTTTCATCATTAGAAAGCTACATTCACCTTGAGTAACATAGGCTATATTTTATCCCCATATTCACAAATGCAATACATTTAAACAAATACATTATTTAATATACATACCTACTCGACTATGCGAGAAAAGTTCAGCATTTCACATCGCCTTAGTTCCAATTTATGCTTTGCCAATAATTTACCAAAATGCAAGATTGAAAATCCACGTACGTTTAAAGGCCTAACATTTTTGTACGTAACTGTACGTCACAGCCCATTAATAGTTCCACAGATCTTATAAACATTAAAGGTGACGTGAATTTGTGCGTTGTCTAGACCCGCTTAGTATAGCAATTACTGTTCTGATCATCTTAATACCCGTTTTTATGGTTGTTGATGATATAGTGAACCTTTTATGGAAGATGTTGTGCTTGAGTGTACTGTGGAACTAAATAAAGTACGTGTTTGTAGTACTTATGTGATTTTGTATATGAAGGTACGATTTTTTATTTCCTGATGTTATTTCAGATTTGGATACAGTATAATAATCTTATCTGGATATTTGCTGTCTTAAAGTAATTTCTCTCCAGCCAAATTCAGTACAGCGTTGCTTTTATATGTATATGTACAATTTTTTTTTAATGATTGTAATAATAGACCCACACTAGGAATTTCTCCTGTTTCATGGGCGGGAAACCGGAATGTCCTAGAACCAAAGATTCGAAGACATGTGACATTCACCAACCCGCACTGGGCCCGCGTGGTGGATTACGGCCCATTCCCTCTCCTAGAGAGGAGGCCTGTGTCCCAGCAGTGGGAACATTAAAAGGCTGATTATGCTTTATGCATGGGTGTGTTTAAAAACTTAAAAACATAAATTCACATTACATAAACAGCCAGACCCAGAACAACTATATGTAGGTAATACATATAGCTGTTCTGTGCGGGAATCGAACCAGCGATACCCAGCGCAGCAGTCAATCGCAAAATCACTGCGCCAACTGCAACGTTCGTTGTAACGTTCGTTTTGTTTGTATACAACGACCGGAGTTCAATTTCTACGATGGCCAAGTCGTTAGAAATGTTGATAGAATTTGAATATGTTGACTTTTCTATGGTTGCTGTCGACGCAAGATTTTTTATATATTTTTTGGACCTTTTAATTGACATTTGCCTTTGCATACAGAAACACTCAGAACTGCTAACCCTTACCTACCCTGTTTTCAAACAAATTTATAATTTGTATTCAGAAACCGGGAAGGATTCTTTGAGAAACTTTCCACCCTTAACACAATTTCTCGCCAGATTTACTGAAAGGTCAGGCAGAGGTGTATTAAAATTCTAGGGTTGTTAGAAAGAGTCACCTTGGCCCTGATACGCAAAGGGCACTAGAATCATGGGTGGGTTTTAGTCAGTAAGAATGTGACTTCCTTTCGCTCCGCCCCGAGCTGGATAAGTCATTTGATGATTTCCCATCCACAAAAAAAAAAACAAAGAAAGGTATTAAAAATGGAAAAGTTTATTCTCAATACATGCTTCAATGTAGATACAGTCAAGCAATACGTCAGTGGCGACTTGGTGACAAAAACAAATAGTTTTAGCTGGCCTCTCATTCTATTGAAACTCCGTATAACACTAGGCCAAGAGTGTTACTGCCGAAGTGCTGTTTGTAAATTATATACTTGTCTGCGTAGATCATGTTAAATTTCGTGTAAATGGATAGGCTTTATCTCGATGTTTTTGCTCAGTTGGGAATGAACAGAGAGTCGATGTGATGGAAAGGTTCTGAACGGCGTACCGGAGGATGTAGCGTTGGAAGGTCTCCCACAAGGTGGACCTATGACCTGGTGAAGGCCGCGGGAATACGCTGGACCCAAGACTCACAGAACTGGTAGATTTCGACATCGGGGGAGGCTTATGGCCAGTAGAGGACGTCTTTGAGCTGTAAGGATGATGATGATTTATTGAAGGATGTGGAACAGGGTGTAAAGTCCAGCAAGCAACCATTGAAAGGAAGATCTTGCAACCGGTTGATGTGTCCGGTAGGCAACTGCCCAATCTATACTAATATTATAATCTATACTAATATTATAAAGCTGAAGAGTTTGTTTGTTTGAACGCGTTAATCTCAGGAACTACTGGTTCGAATTGAAAACATCTTTTTGGGTTGAATAGACAATTTATCGAGGAAGGCTTTAGGCTATATATTATCACGCTTAAGCCAATAGGAGCGGAGCAGCGATAAGGAATGTTTTAAAATCGGGGATTCCACGGGGATGAAGTCGCGGGCAGCAGCTAGTAGTAGATATTCGTGCTGTTGTACATGTTCTAATCGCACGGAATACTCTGATACCGCGATGCAGGATTTCGTAAGAAGTTCAATGCTGGCGGGAAAGATGGCGCTGCAGTTATTTTTGTTGCCGTACAAATTTTGCTTCGTTATTTTTTCTTGTGATGGCTTTGTTGCTGCCACAGATGTATCGGGAATGAAACCTAGACCTTCACACTTATTCGCGACGTCCAGATATGTCATAACGCTAACAGCTTTATGACAAAAATAATTTACAAAAACAACATTCCTCGTCTCTGTCCATTTCCGGTTGTCAGCCGTGTGTCTGTCTGTCACATCCATGAAATAACTTTGTAACATTTTCCACCAGTATCTTGCGTATAAAAAATGATTGATATTTCGATGTTTGGCACGTTGGAATTTGGGTCGTTTGACGTAGATCGCAGTTTCAAGATCAATTTGCTGGGGTTTGTTAACAAGAACATTGCTAAATAAAAAAATGTTTTAGTTTTGTTTATATGAACGTTTATATGAAGTTTAAAAGATTATAACTATATACATATAAAGAATATGGGAAAATGCCATGCCAATCCAACCCATGGGCGAAGTTTAATCCAAATCCGTACAACCGCTGACACGTGAAGAGATAACAAATAGACAGACAGAAATAGGTACGATCGTATTTATAATCTATACTAATATTATAAAGAGGTA
Source organism: Hecatera dysodea (assembly GCA_905332915.2). NCBI lineage: Eukaryota > Metazoa > Arthropoda > Insecta > Lepidoptera > Noctuidae > Hecatera > Hecatera dysodea. The sequence goes on along the minus strand of HG995310.1, from coordinate 13,596,799 downwards.
ACGTATGTGTGGTTGTGAGTTTGTGACGTTGTAAGAGGTAATCTCTGGATCTACTGATTTTCAAATTATTTCACAAATAGAAAGCTACGTTATTGTGGAGTGTCATAGGCTATAGCAGGCATATTTTATCCCTGTATTGCCACGGGAACGGGAAAAACGCTGGTGAAACCGCGGGACGCTACTAGTGTTATGTATAGATTTAAAAGGTTTCAAAAATGAACATCTAGCTACTTACCTACTTATCTACTTCATGTTTTACTCACACATAACACACTAATTAAATTTCCTCTTCAGAAAACTTAGTAACATTTTCTCGAGTTTCCTTTACTTAAATAATAATCCTCTTGAACTACTGCGTTGGTTCCTTCCGTCAAAGTAAATTATGTTCTCACATGTACCTCACGATTTTCCGACCCACTTATATGACGTCCACCGTTTAGGTACGATCTAAACGCGACACTTCATATCTTTGCACGATTTACATATTTCCATCGTATCCCTGTGAAAATCTCATCTATTTATATATGAAAATGTATGGATTATAGTTTACTGTGCTACTTTTCCCGGTACCATTTTTATGGGTGGGAATTCATCAAGGAACTTCTCTTGGGCATGGCGGAAGGGAGTGTCAGACTCTTACTGACTAAAAGTCACCCGTGATCTTTCTAGTGCCCTTTGTGTTCCAGGGCCGCGGTGACCCTTTCCAACAAATTCAACAACCCTAATAGGCACTGACCCTATGGAGCCCCGTCTTCTTTGCTGACAGCTCTTTGAGGTGCGTGTGAAACACGACACGCCATCGACCCGGGCCTGGTTGCTATCGGACGGCGAGCCACCCATAGCTCGCTGTCCGCAAGCCCGCGCCTAATATGGCTGGTAATCGCCCTGCGTTTCCCGACGCCCGGGACGTCTTTTCTGTTGCAGCAGCTGGAGCGTGAGGTTTCCCTTTCCCGCACGCGGTCTGCCTCCTACTTCGCTAGCATCATTGCTTCGCAGAAGGAGGTGACTGCTTCCCATGCCTCCTCCATGTATTGATCCAGGGCCGGACGCGAGAGGTCGCCGCCGCCGATCGCCTCAACGAGGACACGGCTTTACTCCGTAGAAGGGCAGAACTCCTCCGTATGCTCCACCTATCCTTCGGATCATCCACACAGTGTTGACACCCGGACGTGTCCTCTCGGTGAATCCGATTTTTTTGAAACCCTGCAAACTGAAATAGGAGCCCGCTCAGCGGGGTTCCGTCGTCGATTAGTATGTTGAAACTGTAATACTTAACGTTTCGTTACTTGCTATTCTACAATTTCTCGGAATGACTTCGAAAGATTATAGACTATCTAATTTTGGTACACTTTTTACGCATAATTCAGTTGACAATTTATCGAGATTCCCTCAACCTCAAGCCCAAGACCACCTCAACCCACCACCCAACAACTCAACAACAACAACTCACCTCACTTCTCAAGATATTTTATAATCTTACGCATTTTACATAATATATCTTTCTTCTTATACTTATATAAAATTCTCGTGTCACTGTGTTTGTGGTTGAACTCCTCCGAAACGGCTCGACCTGTTTTCGTGAATCTTGGCGTGCATATCGGCTAGGGTGGGAATCGGACAAAATCTATTTATCATCCCCCTAAATGTTAAGGGTGGGACCACCCCTACATTTTATTATTTTATTTTATGTGGCAAAACGACATTTGCCGGGTCAGCTAGTATTAAATAATAAATAGTGTGCCATTTTTAATAAGGTATACATACTAGTATATGGCACAGTGGAGAAAGCTAACTACAAAAACTACGAAACGAATAATTTCCCAAAAACAAAAAAAAACCTATATGCTCCGACAAAACCCGAACAAATCCGAAGTCCATCACTGTCCAATTTTGGTTTATTTCTGTGTTGTCACCCGTCACTTTTTATAATCAACGTGTCGTGTATTGTAAAAACGTACGCCAAGTTGTGATGATCTTTTTAGACACCAATTTGGCGCGCCCTAGTTTTTGCCAAAACATCAATCAGTGTGTCTTCGCTTCATAAAACTGAGTTCGATGTTAGATGTAGAGAATGGACTGAGTAACTGCCATGATATCTTTTTTGTTTTCATTGTCACTATTTTATTTATTTTACGTGATGGATAGTCATCAAATAAATTAATATTTTGTTAAATGATATTTATTTTGTAAGTAGGTTAAACATAACACTTTTACACGTCAAATATGGGCGGAACGATAGAAAGACATTATTTTTAAAATAAATAACTGTAGACGACGTTTCAGCTTATTAGTTCACAACAGCCCTCTGTAGTGCCTGCGAAGAGAATTCTGGCATAAAGATGGGACAAGATGCCACTGGGACTACTATGACGTCTTATATTCTTCATGATTCCGATGTGAGAGGGACACAGACTTATTCAACGCACTAGATAACTTAAAAAAACCGATCATGATGGCATGCCTAGTCCCATGACCATTTTATTAGAAAAGTGTGTGGAACACCATCATAGAAAACGTTCCGTCCATTCTCTATGTGTATGTCAGATCAACTACTCGTTGTTGAGTCTTTGGAATTTTACAATTTATCGGCATTCCTTTGTTGTGAATCGGCAGCTTTTGTTTTAAAATAGACCAGAATGTGTCAAAGATATTTTAAAAATAGAAGGTGCGTACTCCATTTATTTTCAAGATTCTGAGAACTACGTACCAAGAACATTGTTAGTGATAATGAAACAGACATTTTTAAGTGGATTACGAAATTTTATTTTAATCAATCATAAAATAATCCAAACTTTTTTCAGGCCTCTCCTCTCCGAGGATCACTAAGCTAACTTTTCTTAGGAAATACCGGTTTCAACATGAATATACCAAAAAATAATTTGAAGAACACGCTCTTACCGCATGGGTTGGTCGAAGACTAAGCTACTCTTTCCGAGGTCACTCCGTGGATGGGTGGACGTTATATGCTCTCAACGAGTATTGGAAAGTAAGTTAAACTGTTGGTCCCTGTTGTCAATTGTAATCAGAAACAGGAAGATCTATCATACCAAGTGGAATTCTATTTTTCGCAAGTCAAGTCACCATATTATCTCGGTAAGAAACAATGACAAAAACTTGTCAATGGGGTATTGGAGGTGTTTTTAACTTACTTCCAAAAAAGAGGAGGTTCTCGAGTTGACTGTTTTTTTTTTTTTGGTTTGTTACTTCGTAACTTTTTACTGGGTACCGAGTTTGATGATTTATATTCGGAAGCTGATACTTGTCATGTGGTCCCATTTAAATTTGTTGAGATCATTACCTACATTTTTAAATTTTGTGTTTTTTTTTGAAGTCGTTTGTGTTTTTTTTTTTTGTCAGTAAGTGAATGAGAACATTGTTTTGAAATACCAGTATCCCAATTCTGATAATTTCTTCTCTTCTTTTTTAATCTTCTAATCTTTTTTATTCACATGTCCAATGCATCTATCAGAACTATAAGGAAACTAGCTTCTGCTCGCGACTTCGCCCGCGTGGAATAGTTACCCCCGATTTTGAAACTCTCAGCCCGATCGGTTTAAAATTGACAAAGTTTCATTTAAACTTTCATCCCCTATTTTATCCCCTTGGGGGTAGAATTAATCAAAATCCTTTCTTAGCGGATGCCTACGTCATAACATCTACCTGCATGCCAAATTTCAGCCCGATCCGTTCAGTGGTTTGGGCTGTACGTTGATAGATCACTATGTCAGTCAGTCAGTTCCTTTTGAGTTTTATATATTTAGTTTAGACTAGCTTCTGCCAGCGACTTCGTCCGCGTGGAATAGTTACTTTACCCCCGATTTTGAAACTCTCAGCCCGATCGGTTTAAAATTGACAAAGTTTCATACAAACGTTCATCTTAAACGTTCATTATTTTATCCCCTTGGGGGTAGAATTAATCAAAATCCTTTCTTAGCAGATGCCTACGTCATAAAATCTACCTGCATGCCAAATTTCAGCTCGATCCGTTCAGTGGCTTGGGCTGTGCATTGATAGATCACTATGTGATCCCGTTTTCCCAACATTTTCCTTCGCTGCTCTGCTCCTATTGATTGTAGCGTGATGAAAAGTATACTATAACCTGCCCAGGAGTATGAAGAATAATTGCACCAAGTTTCGTTAAAATCGGTCGAGTAGTTTTTGTTTCTATAAAGAACATACAGACAGACAGACAGACAGACAGACAAAAATTTTACTGATTGCATTTTTGGCACCAGTATCGATCACTAATCACCCCCTGATAGTTATTTTGAAAATATATTCCTTGTACAGAATTGACCTCTCTACAGATTTATTATAAGTATAGAAGATGGAGGTTTTTTTTGACAGATTACGACTTACATGTGAATGCGATAGTTGTGTAAAAATAAGTAGATTTGGAACCCTGGTAGCCCCTCAGATAGGCAGTGCTCTGTAAGAGCTCGTTAGAAAAGGCAATCGTAGATGGACGATAAATCATAGAACTGTACCTAATTTATTCACTAATATAGCAACTAGCAGTAACTATTTCACCGAAACTTAGTAAAGCTGTCTGAGCCAGCTGTTTCACGATAATTTAGTACTAATCATTCACGCACCGGTTTACTGAAACGTTTTATATCTATGTTCTGCGAAGCACTGAAGATAATTTCGCATAGAAACAACTGAACACATAAATCTTAGAGCAACATTTTAATAATATTTGCGAGGAAATAAATGTCATCGACGGCCAATGGCCATTTAGACTTTTGTTTCAAAGGACTTGGCTTTCATTTGTAGTGTTTAAATCAAAGGGGATAATTTGCGTGTCTTGTTACATAGTTTTTGTTTTGAATTAGTTTTAGTAAGTTTTTCAAGGTAATTTGTTTGATTTATTTATGGGTTCTGGAAAATAGTTTTGTTTCTTATTGAATAATTAATAACATTGTGGTACATATAACGAACTTTTAGTGAGATAATGGTATAGCCTTGATCACCAATATAAGTTTGCGTGACAAAAACAAATGAATAGCCATGTTTGAAATTCCGAGACGTATATTAAAACTTGTAACATTAAAATAAAGGTGTTTCATTAATCGACTTTGCTATAACTTATGGTATGTAATTATGAAGCTTAAAGTATCAAGGCCATATGAAACAAAACACGATATTGTTTTTAATTAATAGAAATACCCAGTTTGGTCTATAGCAATCATTGACTCATTCCAGTTCAAGCCATATTAATTAATTGTACAGTAGATGCAGTTGGAAATATCAGTCCTAAAGAAAGTACCTACAGCAGATTCAATTAGAAAGGGCGTACGAGCTCATAGCTCTTTCACTGTGAAAAAATATCAGACTTCGAGTAAAGCCTAACTCTACAAAAAATGACTTATGTACTCGAACTGTCGTCAAAATAAATTATTTTTCTTTGTTTCATAGAAAAAAGAAAACAATATTTTCAAAGAAAAAACCAAGAAGAAACGTGTATTTTATTTTTGATTTGATCTCGTCTAGTGTTTTTTACGGATATTTAACATATTATTTACTACTGGGATATGGGACGTCATGTTGTTATCAATCTAGTGGACGAAAAATACTTTTATTTCCATAGTTATTATCCCAAGATTGTCATGAAAAATATAATCCAAATAAATCAAAACATCCAAGCCCCGTAAATAATCATTAAGACAAGTGTACAGAATATTGACCCAGCTGGTACATTGTTTACTTGGCTGGTTACGTCCAAGCTAAGTGCGTTACTGTGTCCGCTTTGTTGCTACACGTCAGGCGCATGAAATGGGACAGCCGATATTTTGTCCATATTTTTCGTATATATGGTGTTCGTTTGCAATTTGGTTGTTTCGTAATGTGTTTGTTACACTTAAGGCCGAAAAAGTTTACCCAGTTAAAATAACACTAACATTATTTTTTTTTATCATTATCTAAAGAAATAAATTGTTGTAATCTGTAAGAAATTACCTTTTTTGTTATAAATCTTCTGAGTTTATGATGTTGTGTACAATAAACAAATAAATGATAAGTGATATTTTTAGCTGAAATCAGCCAATCACTCGCTTTATCTGTCTACGCTGTGGATTTGGTTTTCCTTCGTTTTATGATTTATTTCTAAACTTACACATTTTGCTATTATTACACTATAGTATTTTATTGGTCACTATTAAACGATTCATTTTATAGCGCAGTAGTAGTTTAAGTATCATATCTTCATAGATCAGTCATCGTAAACTACACTCAAATTTAATGAGCGTCACTTAACGACTTCATATAAAATGCTGTCGGTTAAGGGAAAGATGACCAAATACTACACAAAGTTATACTGTAAGTGACAAAGTACGTAAAGTATGTCTTAAAACATTAATCTTAATTGTTTGCCATAAATTAATTTAGTTCTTATTGTTTTAGTGTGCCAGAAAATTATGAAGACGGTTCTTGAACTTGTGATGCATGTCGTTGAGTTTAATACATACTTGCTTAAAAATAACAGCCGTACGGGTCGATCTTCAAGGTTAAACCACGCTTGTCGAGGCCAGTCTGTGGATGGGTGACCATTTTAACATAACGAGAATCCTCCGTGTCTTCGAAAGCACGCTAAGCCGTTGAGTCTGGCTATAATTTGTAGATCTTTGGCAGATCTCTTGCCAAGGAGAACCGCGAACTGTTACCCATTAATGGGTTGTGAAAGGCTAGGACGATGCACACTTATACTGATTTTAGGTAAATGTGTGTAATAAATAATTATACAAATATGTGAAAAATTGCGCAGGTGATTCTGCTGAAATTACACAGGTAGTTTTCTAAATAAATATATGCTGAAAATAATTCTGTTCTGTAAATCATTATTTTCATCCGTAGACTCATTTTAGAAACACACATAAATTATCGAAGTAATTGGTTTCTTTCAAAAACAAAACATTGCATTTAATATACGTCTGACATATACAATGTAAAAGGACAACATGAAATAAAATTTTCCAAATTGCCCCAAAATCTTGACATTACTATTCCTACGAAAACATGCCTGTGATCATAAATTTTGTATGAAATAATGTTACATTTCAATATTTAGCACTCTATTAGATATGAGAATGTTAAATTGAATGTCTCGTGAGCAAATAATCTTCGTCTGGAGTTATTTATTGCTTTCTTTGACTTTATTCTGTTATTTATTTGCTTTCCTATTTATTTATTCATGTACTAGAGTTCGTACACTTGTTTTTGTATGTAGGAATATTTTGTGTGGTGACAGGTAAATATCGTGTTGAGTTTTTTATGGGTTTAGATTTCAGGTTTTTTTTATAATATTATTTTACGGAACTGTTCCTTATATAGATTTATTACCTATAAAGTTTTGCAATAAGCACAGGACTGGTCGGTGTCACAACGTTTAGAGGAGCCCTATCTCAATAGTGAATGCCTTTCGGGTGAAAACGATGATGATGATGAAAATTTCAGGAGATTTCTTTTAAATTATTTTTGTTCTGTTACAAAATTAATCACATAATTATTTTTAAATATTATTAACTAGCAACCCGCCCGGATTCGCACAAAATGCTGAATAAACACATTAGGAACCTCTTAAATCATCAGTGCTTCAGTTCTATATTATAAATGTATTTGCTTATACAAATATGAGTGACAAGAAACATTCTTCTTGAAAATCATCATCTCTATTAATTAAAAAAAACTGCGCCAAAATTTGTATCGTAGTTTTAAAGATCTAAGCACATATAGGGACAGACAGACAGCGGGTAGCGACTTTGTTTTATACTATGTAGTGATTACCTAAATGTTCTAATACTTAATTACCTAATAGATATTTGTGTACAAACAAAAAAATTAATTTACTTTATACAATATTCAATAAGGTTTTATAAAAACAAAACCGTTTTATTATTCTTTCTCCAAATAAAGGAAATGAATGTTTCTTCAAGGAGAGACTTGTGGACCAACTATAAGTACTTTATGAAACAGTTCTGAATCAACTGTTGTTGGCGCCTATTTTAAGATTATCCACTGAATAACTATTCTGCGACACCCATTTTTTCTTATTAAATGTCCAACAACACAATTTAAGTTTCCTGTTTTTCACAATTTGTATTGTACGCCTGTTTTGATCTAGCTAGTTTTTTTTTAAATATAAATTGAATCAAGTAAAGGTCACAAGAAGAATTATCATAAAAACAGGTATTTTACAAATTACGAAAGTTTATTTCTTTATTAACAGAATATTAATGTTTTTTTTTTCAGTAATCTTTAGTAAGTTATTTGAACAGGAATGTTATTAGGAGAATTTTGTGTAGCTTAATTTTTATTTTGCTGAAACAATTTGATGCGAAAACCAATTTAACGGTTTTGTCTTATTTAATATTTTTTTCTCCAATAATTTGATGGTTTATTCCTCATAAATTACTCTCTTTTGGGTCAATTTCTAATTTGTTAGCGTTTTAACCCTATAGCGGTTTTAATTGTTATGTTAAAATATTCTTCTACTGGAGGTGGCTGGTGGCATATTCATCCGGAATAATTTGTCTCAAAACCAATCAATCAATGCTTTCTTCTATCTTCTTCTTCTTTGACGAACGAAACCAGCCTCTAACCATAACTTTCAATATTTCTTCTGGAATAAACCGTTGACCACTTTTGACGGCCTAAAGTGTACTTAATCAGTAGGTTCCCAAGGAAGGTAGTTAGTTCTCCTTAGCCACTGAGTCGGTCAACATTTGCTGAGTATTACATGACGTCTGAAGGACGACTGAGGCGTGGGTGGGTATGTGGAAGGAGGCGGGGGGAGAGGGCTTCACGGACTGAGCCATCAGGAGGAACTATTATCCAGTTAGGCTAAGTTTGTCTGTTGCGGAATCGTTTGAAAGTGTTACCGCTGCCCTGGAACGCACGCGTACTCAGTAAGAGTTCCGCTCAGAGCGATACAAAGATACAATTAGGGTATTTTTGTCTAATTCCTTATTTTTGAGAAAACTGCGTTTTGTTCATTCATTGGTTGGGGGTGTAAATTCACTGGATCCATTATGGATGGGTGACAATCTTAACATATTAAGTTTGTTTCGTGGCTCGGCAAGCACGTTAAGCCGTTGGTCCTAGTTAACATTTGTAGATCTTTGGCAGTCGTTACGGATTATCAGAAGCCAGTAAATCTGACTCCAGTTTTTCCAAGAAGTACCGTGTTACCCAGTTTATGGGCTGTGGAGATCTTGTAGGCAGCCGCTCTACGTAAAATACTGGTATTCAGTTAAATCCGGTTTGACAAGAAGCCGACCCCAATACAGTTGGAAATAGGCTAGATAGATGATCAAATGTCCCAAGGCACCGGCGTTTCTCAATAAATAAAGAAAAAAGAAATAACAGTGAGTGCTTTCAATTATGTACAATTGAGTCTTATAGTTCGTTAATTTGTCATGGCAAATATTCTCGTAGGTATGGAATGTTTTCATCATTTGATTTCATCATTCTAAATACAAATAAACGTCAGATCTACTCTGCATAGGTACCTATAGTTTTTTCTTTATCGATTTTAGTTTTGGTCCCATACTAAAATTTGTGTGTTGTTAATAATCATGAGTTCAATGATCCCTTTTAAGTTATTGCGTTTATTTTGTTACACAGTGTATAGTAATTCTAATTTATTTGATTACTTTCAGGGGATAAAAGTCTTTCTAAATATGAACAACTTTTACATTTGATCCACTCTGAAATATGGAAACTAAATCAGCTGTTTAGTTTGTTCTCATAATTTGACAAAATATCGGAAACCGCAGGTATTTTCCGTGATTTTGACATGTCATATTAGAGCTATTAATATTCCTACCAAGGCCCTTTAATTCCTTGTCAATGAGTTAAAAGTCATCCTGTTGATAAAAAAACCCAAATATATTTATGTATATAACAATTTCCAATTTCACATCTACCCACGCACACAACATACGAACCTACTTTAAACACAGCTAAAATAGGAAACTGATTAGCAAATATAATTAACTATAGAACAGTAAGTTCATATTCCTTTGTTTGTTTTTCATTTCAAGATTAGTGTGAGAGTGCCCTATTTATAGTCTAGTGTGATTAGTTCGCGAGGCCGCTAAACCTTAAGCATTATTGTGTTAATAGATATTGATTCTGATTTAATTATTAACTAGCTTCTGCCAGTGGCTTCAGTCGGGTGAATGTCGAAAAGAAAAAACCAAAACTGAATTGGAACCCTTCATCATTTCTGTGCGTAATGATAGGCATAGCAGTTAGCATCCATTCTCAGCTACAGCGCCACCATTGAGTACAAAGCTCAAACTGTGGTCAAAAACTTGGGCATCCTAAAAGGAGTGATGTAATACTTCACGCCTGGATAGCTATATAAACCCTTTACAAAGCAAGTCCGGTCCTACATGGAGTATTGCAGTCACCTTTAGGATGGTTCATCTAAATAAGACGACACGGTTGGCGCAGTGGTTGAGCGATTGACTGCTGCGCTGCGTGCCGCGGGTTCGATTCCCGCACGGAACAAATATTTGTATGGCCTACAGATAGTTGTTCCGGGTCTGGCTGTTTGTGTATGTAAATTTATATGTTTGTAAACGCACTCTCGATACAGGAGAAATTCCTAGTGTGGGGCAAAGTTAAAAAAAAAAAAACTTGCTGCGCTTGACTCGGTGGAACTTCAGCTAAGACTGATTGGCGCCAAGCTGCACAGCCTGTTGCAAGGTCGCATGCTTGTTGGTCTTTTATAGACTGTACATCAGTGAGTGTGCCCATGAACTCCACGACTTTATCCCACTGGCTGGGATTCTACCATTGAATATTTAAACGCACCGTAAGTTACTATACCCACCTTGTTGGTATTCCACCAATTCACACTAATTTTCCTAACGTTTTTTTCATAATACGCACAGCAAAGGAGTGGAACTCGCGACGTGCGTCTGTGTTTTCCAACGCATGCAAGCCTAATCTCTTCAAATTTAGAGTGAACAGGCTTCTTCTGGGTAAGCTCATTCCTTCTCAATCCATCCTCGATTTTGTCTCTGTCACTTCTGACCTAGACTAGAATCAAGAGCAAACCCATCTCAAATAAAATAAAAGTTTTTATACAGATATTTGAAGGACTTAACAAAAATTGTCTTTTTGGGGAATTTTGCCAAATTATTCATGTATAAAGCTTAGACGTCTACGTTTCTACAAAAATGAATAACATACACCAAACAATTCGTTTGATAAATAAAAAAGTCGAACTGACAAACAAATGTGTGTTGGGCCAATAAAATCTATACCAATATATAAAGCTGAAGAGTTTGTTTGGTTTGCTTGAACGCGCTAATCTAAGAAATTGATTGAAAAATTCTTTCAGTATTAGATAGCCCATTTATTGAGGATGGCTATAGGCATTTATCATTACACTTAGACCAATAGGAGCAGAGCACCGATAAAGAATGTTTAATAACTATTCCACGCGAACGAAGTCGCGCACAGAAGCTAGGCTTCAATAAAATGTATGAGTAAGATTAATATCAAGCATTAAAATTAGTTATGTACTTTTATGAAAATGTCAGTAATTTATTCAACTAGGTAATTACCAAAACCACCACGTCTTCCGCAACTACTTAAAGCGTATTATAAAATCATGCAACTAAATGTAAAAGCCGTGTCGTTCTCGAAACAGACTCAACCCGCCGATTCCCTAGGCAGTTGTTCGCCAAATAGAGTTGTTACGGATAACAACAACAACGGTGATATACGGTGATCTTCTGTTGTTTGACAAATAGGAGCGATTATGACAGCTCTAATTCTGAAATGGGTGTAATTTTGATGTATGGGTGGACAGTGTGTTTGTGAATTAGGTGAAATGTGTCGGATTATGTTGATGATATCAGCCTGTTATTGTAAGCAAATACAGACATTTTCGTTGAGTTTTCTAGTAATTAAAATGTAGATACATCAGTAGTTGAGCGCGATCCATCTAGACTTGAATGTTAAAAGGTAACTAAAGGTTTCAGCAGTCAGACGCAAAGCGACAACGTAACAGAATTTTACGTATGTATGCATGTATTATACAACAATTCGATTGGTAGGTACTATAGGCTAGTCTAGTTCATACCGGATCCTCTTAGCCAAATGACACGTCAACCGGAAAACCCTACCCGTGGCGCGGGTTCACGTCGTAATCTTTACGACGAACCACTGAAGTCGCCAGGAAATATAATTTACAAGGGGCAAAAAAGTATCTTGCTTAAAAATATTATAGCCCAAAAAACGCAAACTAACATTTCTTACATCTGATTTTTTTTTTTGTTTAAAAAGAAATAGAATTGCTTTTTTTTTCAAAGGTACGCGTTTGACCACCTTCCAACTTCCCAATGATTTAATCCGAATCCGAAGAATCCATGATTTAATCCACAACCAAATACTTCTATAAAGTAAGAGACTGACTGAAAGAAAACAATATGTTTATTTTGGACTCGCACAAAACAAATAACAAAAAATAATAATTAAAAATAAAAGGTAATTATTAAATTTAAACTGTGCGAGGCCAAACAAGGTCCCTATCTCAGCATATGTTACGATATTAAAAAAAAAAAACAAATAAATACCACAGCGCTAGTATTTCTGGCTGACGTACTGACCTATCAACGCACAGCTGAAACTATTGAACTTTACATAAGACTAACTTGTATAATGTACGTAAGCACAAAGCAGGGGTTCTTGAAAATTCAACTTACAATAAAATTATAAGCGGGTGAAAAGGTGGAAAATTGTTTGTACTAAATCTGCAGAACGTCTTGCTACAGAACCAATTGCTACTTCATCCTTATTTATTATGACTGGTTAGGGCTTATGTAGGGTTGCATAACGTATTCTCATTAATGCTGAAATCCTCAGAACATTACAAATCTCACGTGCTTATTCTTATTTTCTTGGACGTTCTAATAAGCAATACTGACAATTATAATAAGCTTGCCATTATAACGATATATAAAGTGTAAATTTAGAGGAGCTCGTGGCTAAAGAATAACAGCAGCACAGGTTGATCTTCAAGGTTAAGCAACGTTTGCCAAGGTTGGTCTGTGGGTGGGTGACCATCTTCACATACCCAGTTTCCTCGTTAAGCCGTTGGCCCCGGCTGTCATTTGTAGATCTTTGGCAGTCGTTACGGATTGTCAGAAGCCAGAAAATCTGACACCAGTCTTGCCAAGAAGTTATTGGGTTGAAGAGGTCTGGGCGGCAGCCGCTCCACTTTAAATACTGGTATTCAGCTGAATCCGGTATGACTGGAAGCCGACCCCAATATAGCTGGGAAAAGGCTAGGCAGATGATGATAAAGTGTAAATTTCACGAAACAACCGAAGAAATGAACGGAGACGTGATTCTGGGAACGCTCATTACGACAGCCATTTTTTGTCGTATATGGATACGAAAATGGTTGTGCATTGTCGCGACTCACCTATCTGTCTGCGGGAGTCATAACGAATGCTTACGGTGCGGCGGTGTGGACCCTCCCTACCTACCCCTATACCTACTAACACCGGTGTCGTGCAGTGTACATCAGATAATATTCTAAATTAATTAACGAGTGAATAACGTTGGTAGAGAACAACAAGTGGGACATGCAAACTGCAATAACTGAAGAGCGAAATTTGGATGTGGCATTTATATTTAGTCTTTTCATCACCTGTCTAGCCTTTTCCCAACTATATTGGGGTCGGCTTCCAGTCGTACCGGATTCAGCTGATTAACAGTATTTAAAGTGGAACGCCTGCCTACCAGACCTCTACAACCCATTAATTAGGTAACACGGTACGTCAGATTTCCCTGCTTCTGGTAATCCGTACCGACTGCCTCATAAGACCTCCAAATGACAGCCGAAACCAACGGCTTAACGTGCTTTCCGAGGCATGTAAGAAACTCGGTATGTTAAGAGGATCACCTATCCACAGACCAACTTTGATAAACGGTGCTTAACCTTGAAGATAGACCCATGCGGCTGTTATTCTTGAGCCACAAGCTCCATATTTGGGCATTAGCAGTTCTAAAAATTCTGAAAGCTGGAAGTTCTCAAAGTTTCCCATAAGATGGAGAGATGACCTGGTAAAAGCTGCGTCATCCGCTAAATGCGAGAAACACAGTACTGATTAATATGGTGACACTTGGGGGATACTAAGTCGGAGTGGACGTCTTTTGGAAAATAATGATGATGATTTATTTATTTATTTATTTATTTGGATCTTCAACAAAGGATACACAGTTGTAACATGATATGCCAGATAGACTACAAACCGCATAACTGTTGGGATTTTCCATTGCTAAACTTTCATAAAAGCTTTAATCTCTAGTGTACGCTTTTATGAATATGACTAATTTATGTCATTTATTTATTGGGGTATGACTTAAAAAAAAAAAAAAAAAAACTTTCTTTATACTAAGCAGCTCTTGTGCAAAATTTAATGCTTCTAGGCACAGCGATTTAGGTTGTGCGTTTTTCCTCCATGATTGAATGAATTTAAGAACTTTATAAAGTAATTAATCCTCTTTTGGCACTTTCTATAACTTAGCTCTGCCAACTCAAAATTTTGTAATGAGCTTAAGACGGTAAAGTCGTTAACACATAAAAGTTCCTCAACATATCATGAATGTGTCACCTATGTACATTCGGTTCCAAGGACGAAATCTGGAAAAAAAAATAGTACAGTCAATAAGTAGTAGTTCATTTTGTAAGGGAATACTTAAGTCATCAAGCTATTATTATCCCCAAAGAAGAATCTTCGAACAGACAAACATTGATTGGGAGAATTTATACCCCTCCAAAATATTCATTGTTTACCACATCAATGTTTGCAAGATATTAATTAAACCAACACGTCTGCAGGGCTGCAATTACGTCACAAAAATATAACTAACTTTACAGTCGGATAATATTATACCATTTTGCTGTCACACTTTTTCGACAGTTCTGCAGTATTTGCATCTTTGTGTGTAGACAGGCTTTAGTTTTTGCTAGTAGTGGTTGCTACATTTGCTGTATGCTAGTAAAGAGTGATTTGTGTTAGCTCGTGTCTAAACGAAGCATGGGCTAGCCACAGATGCGGGTGTTTTGTATGTAATATATAGTTTGCTGTTAGTTCTCTGTCTCTTGTGAGTTGCAAGCGCTATTGAACGTATGAGGACTGGCTAAAGCGTAAGTTGGTAATTCTATCAGTTTGAGTTCGTTTTCTGAATTTTTGCTAAGTTGTACGAATGAATTCGCACGTACGTGAATATTTCTGGTGAAATGTGTCAGTGTACTTATAGATACACCTTTGCTTTACTTTTGGGGTTTATTGTAGTCCTATATTATAAGCAAAATATAAAATAAAATAAAAAAAACATAAATCAATAATCAATGTTTTTTTATTCTTGTTTGTATACTACTAATACTATTTACCTATATAGTATTCTACTATCACAGTGGATGCTGTGCGGTACAAATAAATTAATTAATTAAATGCCTGCCTTCTAAGGTATTATGAAGTTTATCAATGAAATGAAATGAAATAATTTATTTGCTATGAATATAGGTACAAAATATATTCATAGTAGTATGGTGTTAACCTCTTAAAGCCCTTTGAGTTTGATATTTTGTTCGACCGATTGATGATATTTTTTTTGTTTTTTTAGCTGTGCAACCATTTAGTTGATAATATGCAGATCTCTATTGTTCTCCATAAACGTTAGACACACAACTAAATAGTTGAAAATTGTAGGAATGGCTTGGTCCTTAGCGTACCATTTTCGGTACGCTGGGACCAGAGAAGAATCTAGTTCATTCTACCGTGAGGCATGTAAATTCTATATTTTTGTTAGTGAAGAAAATTGATTTTGCAGTAATTTTTAATATTGCTAAAGATATTTTCCGATGATATAGATAGATATCACTTCCGAGTATTAGCGACGTGCCAATTAGGAAAAGCTCTTAAAGGTCAACTGAGATTAAATTCGATATTGGCTCGCTGCGGAAATTAGTATTTTTCTATCTACATAATTATAACGGTAGCGTGGGGAAGAAAATCCCTTCAATGTAACCGTTTTATTTATCATATTCTTTATAAGTTTTTAATCGACTTCAAAAAAGAGGTTTTAAATACGACCTTATTTTAGTTTGTGTTACCTCATAACTTTTTACTGTGTGTACCGATTTTGATGATTCTTTTTATATTCGAAAGCTAGTGCGTGTCTTGTGGTCCCATTTTAATTGAGTAAGATCTGACGATTTGCGTGTGAATTACTCCTAATAATGCGTATTTGGCTTCGAATATATTGATAATAAGTATTTTGAATTTCAGTTGTCGATGTAAAATGGAACAAATATTGTATACGATGATTTGGAAGAGCATTGTGGTATAATTTCGAAGATCTGAACGGAACTCTTCAATAAATGATGGGATTGCTAAAATTGCATGTCTGTTTATTGTTATACCAGTTGATAACACGTTGTGATGGGGTACGCTTAGAACTAAAAAGTGAAAAATAAAACAAAACCTTTTGACATAAAAATACAACCGACTTTGAAATAAAGACCCTACAAAGTATATTAAAATAACTTTAATTTAGGAAGTTGTGTCTTAATTTTTTATACCAACTGTTTGCGTTTTTTTTTTCTACTACTTGATTTAATATACAATACAATTGCACAACCCAATGTGTGCGGTGCGCCTTTTAAATTATTTTCTATTCATCTGTTTGTTTAGTTATTATCTCCGAAACTAGATGTCGAATAGATTTTTATACAGTTTCTGTTATTTTATATTCTGCTCTCAAGTAACATCTATCCACCTGTGAAAATTACACGAAAATTACTCTAAAGTCAGTCTGTTTCTACTGTAAGCTTAAAGTAATTTAGATGACTAAAAACTAACTGGTTTAATTCACGTTAACTCTACGTGTGACGTCACGTCATGATATTATCTTTCGCCTAAAACATTTTCAAACCCTAAAACCGCAACATTTCTCCCTAACCTTATTTCCCTCTAACCCCATCTTCGCCGAACTTAAAGCCATTAAGTATTTCGAACCAAAATTCTAGTAAAATCTGTTCGACGCAAACCTCATTAGGATTATCCGTTGCAACCACGATGCAGCTACAAAATTAGATAGTTGGTTCTGCGCTACAGCTCCGGAGTGGACCTCTGAAGTGGCATCGTTAGAACCCTCGGTTTTATACAGTTATGTCTTCCTCGTATATCGTTGGGTTTCTGTAATCGAGTCACGCGTAAAGGTTTCGGGGGATATTTAAGTTTTTTAAGATCAATAGTTTTTTAAATTCAATTTCAAGATCAATTTTCTAAGAGTGATAGTAATTAAGCCTGATAGCCCGTTCCTCGGGTACTGGACCAGTATGCACTACTGCAGGTCTGGTGCAGCGGGGTGTTTTATGTTTTTTTTTTAAATTTCAATTTATTTTATATTAAGTAAAAATGTCACTAACATAGTTTTATAAGTGTTACTAACCACGATATGAATCATTGTGTTCGAATTAAATAAATAAATAAAAAAAAAATAAGTAAATTATGGTTTACCGTGAATATTGCAGAGGTTATTCGGGTGTGTTTATAGGAAGAATTGATTTTCGGTGTATTGTTTTCCCCCGTACAGGGAACGTGCAGAAACTGTAGGTGGCAGCAGAGATGCGTCAATGTCAAGTATATTTTACTTTTAAGTTTCAAATTTGCAATACACGATGGCACAATCTACTTCATGCACGTTCCCCTAACCGGAGTGTGCAGGGAGTATAGGTGGCAGCACAGGTCCAATATTTACAACGTAAAAGTTTCAGATTTGCAACACTAGATGGCATAGTCTACGCCGTGCACGTTCCCTATAGGCGCGAATTTAGAGATCGTGGCTGAATAATAACAGTTGCAAAGGTAGATCTTTAAGGTTAACGTTGCCACGATTACCTAAGTTGGTTCTTAAATGGTTGACCATCTTAACATTTACCTTTTTTGATTCCTCCATGCGTCATTCTCAAGTTAAGCTGTTTATCCCGTCTGCCCTTCGTAGTTACGGGTAGGTAGTCAATAGTAGTAATAATTCAGTAGGTAGTAATTCTGACACTGATTTTGCCAAGGGATATCTATCGTGTTCCCCAGTTACTGGGTTGTGCAGGTCAGACACGTAAATGGGAAAGGGCTAAGCAGATTATTATGTTTAGGTAGCTCTTTTCGTAGTACAAATATTTGTTATTCAACAAGTTAGTACATTAAGTCGTGACAGCGCTGGCTGCTTTAAGAGCAGCCAGCTTCAACGCAACGTCATTTATCTATGTAAAAGACTTTGTGGCGGCCATTTAAAAGACATTTGTGTCTGCTTTTTGTAAATGAATAAGTACAGCGTTCGTACCGGAAAGGAGAAAGGGGCTCGAGGGTCTTTGGTAGAATGCAGTGGTGTTCGTACAACCCTTTAGCGTGACCAAGGGTTCCAAATTCGTTTCTATTTACACTTACACGCCCTCTTTGGTCCTGATAACAATATGTACTAGAAGTATTTTTTTAATGTTATAAATCCAAAAGTAACTAAGTTTCTCTGTCTGTTTGTCATGTCTTCAAATTTGAAAAGCTGAACAGATTTCGTATAAATCTTGGCACACGGGCAGAACATGTCTTGGAATAGAAAATCAGGACAGTAGGACTTTCTTACCTAAAGAGTGTGTTCCTTTGGGAAAATTTTAGGCTTTCAAGTGGACGAAGCCCCTCGCAGAAGCTAGTCTTGATAGATGTTATAATAATTAAAGGTCTTTACCGTCCACATAAATTCTGTGCCTACATCCAACCCACATAAGCTATGTTTAAAATTACAGCTCATAACACCTTCCGCCTCAAATTAATTTTGCCACGTCGCGTCGTAAAAAGTTCAGACTCTCCTATGTAAACCCCACATAACACGGAAAGCTAAAGACGCCATACTATTTCTTTTATTTATTGTTCTCAAACAGTTCACGTTTGTGCTCTTTACAATTTTTGTATTTCTTTTTCTGAGATTTCGTGATTAGTCAGTAAATGGCATTTCGCTTTTATTAGATTAATGGTTGAGAAATGTCAGATTGATTGAAGTGGCGATACAAACCACAACCACTTCCTGACACGCTGGACTTGTATGGAAAGTGTTTACAATGCCGTCTGTACGAGTGCCCGTTGATGCATTTCTATGCTCTGTGGTAACCTCAAACCTTTAATTATTATATACAAAGCTTGGTATTATGACATACGTCCCTAGACGACGCTGAATTAATTAAATGATGTCGGAAATGGGGTGAAACAGCAATAAACCAAGCAAACCAACGGCAAAGAGAAATGTAGGATGCAAGTCGAAAGTTTTCAACATTTTTTTTTCTTTGGATTGGAAATCATCAAATGACTTCTGCCGCTCTGGGCGGAGTGGAAGGGAGTGTCAGACTTTTACTGACTAAAACCCACCCGTGCTCCTTCTTGTGCCCTTTGCATTCCAGGGCCACGGTGACTCTTTCGAAAAATTCGTGACTCTTTCAAATAATTTTACCGGTTTATATCAACAGTGTAGGACATCGTATAACTTGAGTCTATTAACAATGAAAAAGAGCTTCTTGTGAGAAGGTTTGATCATAAAATAGAATAGAAATAGGATTCTTTACATTAAAAATTCATCAACTGTTGTTTAAAAACAGGTAGTCACCGGTACGCGTGGGTCATATTCCAAGGAAATATTAAAACGAAGTACGACGTCGTGCTGTTAATATGAATACAGATCAAGTAATAACTAGATTTCCCATAATGCAGAAAAGAATAAGAAAAGTAGGGCATAGCAAGACAAAGGTCAGAAAAAAGAGGATTTATGCGACCTCCTTTGAAGAGGACAAAATTAGATTTTGAATTAAGAATGCAGTTGAATTAAGTTGGGCTTTATAAAGTTAAGCGGTTGGAACGAATTGTTCTAAAGTTGTTACTGGTTTAATCAAGTATTTCCTTAGTTGGATTGTTTAAGTTAAACTGCAAGCTGTTTTAGATGGGTTTTTAGCTTTAACCTAGGACTAAATTGATAAGAAGTAGAATTGTTCGTGATTTTTAGATTATGAACAACTTTTGTTTTCATCTATGTTTCCCCCAAAAAGTGATCCCTTAGGTCACTTTTAAAGGTTTGAATTAAAACTTTACGTTACGCGTTCTTGTGTGTTTGAGTTATAGAACTTCACACCTACTCGTACGGGTTCCAAATTTGAACTGAATCTGTGCAGTAAAGTCGGAGAAATTTGGTTCTGACGCATATACAGTCAGTACGGAACACTAAAAAACGAATTTCTAGGATAAAATTATGGAAAGATTTAATTTATTCGCTTCTTGATTCAAATCAAATTACAGTTGAATTAAAACTGCACCCTGCAATAGACTTGAGTTAGGCCTTTGACACAGTTGTACATCCCGAAGTCCGAACAATGTTTTCAACTTGTTTTTGTTTCAAACTAGTGATTGAAACTTCTTGTTGATTGTTTAAGTTAGACTTTATCGTGTTAGTACAGCTGTTAAATAATTGTGTTTTAACTTGGTTGAGAGTTCAAGTTGTATTAAGTTTTGTTAAACGTTTTCATTCGCGGTAGTCTTGAACTGATTGTAAATTGATTATTTACTGGGTTTGTTTGCATTTAATGTTTTCATGTCGACTTCTTATTTTCATCTGTTTGTATTATTTTCTTCTCTTGACTTTAAAATAGGACTGAAATTGGCAGCCAAAATGTGTAATACACAATCGATCGCATATTCGTTAATTTTATCATTTCTCATCATCATCAGTGTTAATTGCGTTTCGACCAGAGAACTTTTCGAATTACAGTGATCTTGGAATTACTTTCTTTGGAAAAACATACGAGTTAGGGACGCAATTGAGGTGCAGGCGACATTTTGAAATTGCTTACCAAGTCTTAACAAAAAAGTTCTCTATAAATTTTACTTTCAATTTGTTTAATATTGCACATTTCATGATACTCATAGCTATTGTGCCTATGTAATAATGCATTTTACTGAAAAAATCGAATAAGACTGCCTGATATATTAACAAAAAATATTGGACACGTATTTTTTCTATATATAGATAGTACACATGAGATACAGTGCGTTGAAAACTCGCGTGACGTCACTACGTGCTACAATTGATGAGCCTTATGTTTATAATTTTTTTTACGATTTGTAATGACAAAAAATACGTGTTTTTAGAAAAACCAACAGGCGGACAAAGTAGAAGTATGCTTTTATAACTAGTAAAATACTCAACTATCAATTAATGAGACTCTAAAGTAAAAAATATTGGTCTTGGTCATATTCCAAAATGTAAACGCCAATTCGAACTCCAACTCCATCATGAGCACGAAAACGTCAAGAAAATCTTGTCTGATTGACGTTATACATTGATGTTATATATATATATATATAGATTGAGAGATGAGTTTTACCTTACGCATTTGCATTTTACGAGCACAAATACATGTACATGATGACAAGCTTCATTGACAGTTTGATACTCCGATGGACTTTGAGTTCGAGTTGAAAAAGCTAGGCAGATTGATTGATGATTTGATAACCAATGACTTCGTCCGCTCCGCCCAAATTGGAATAAGCTTAGCATAATATCTTATAGCTTCACAGCCTGGGTCATCGCCGCAAGGTCACCTGCTTGTAAGTCTTCTACAGATTATACATCGGCGAGTGTGCTCATGAACTCCACGTCCTCATCCAACTGGCCCCCTTTTTTTTTCTTTTTTTTTTTTTGGATGGGAAATCATCAAATGACCCCTCCCGCCCTGGGTGGAGCGGTAGGGAGTGTCAGACTTTTACTGACTAAAACCCACCCGTGATCCTTCTTGTGCCCTATGCGTTCCAGGGCCGCGGTAACTCTTTCGAACAAATTCCGCAACCCTAGCAGGCACCGACCCTATGGGGCCCCGTCCTCGGTGCTGACGGCTCCTTGCGGCGCGCGTGGAACACAACGCGTCGTCGACTCAACGTGGTATCGGACAGCGAGCCACCCACGCTCACCGTCCCCAGGCATCGGCCACTGCGCAATAGCACAGCGGCCGACTTGTCTCTGGAGGGGTCCGAAATGGGACCATTACTGGCACTCCATCTCAGCACCCTCCCGAGTGTTGGGAGTCGCAGCACCCGCAGCAGAAGCGGCAGTGGCGGCGACGGAAGCCGCGGCGGCGGCAGAGGCGGCGGCGGCGGCGGACCTCTTGCCCCTGGCCGGGGCGGGTGGCGCGCAGGCCCTTCCCCCAGCCCAGTGCTCGGCCGGCTTGCCAACAGCCGCACATGCAACGCAGTGCGGCGTGGCCTCGCACGAGCCAGCCTTATGACCGGGCTGACCACACCGGAAACAGAGTCCGTTGCGGTCGACCTCCGAGGGGCACATAGCTCCCTTGTGGTTACCCACATGGCAGCGGTAGCACCTCAGAGGTCTGGGTTCCAGCAGTTTTACCCGCGCAGACACCCATCCCACCAAGAGCCTTCGGCCCTCCGACAAAGTTCTGGCCGCCGTCACGGGGCAGCTCACCACAAGGGTTTGCATGCCCGTGTTGTCAGGCCGGAGGGCGCCCGCCTTGACGAGCTCGGCAGAGCACCCCCCAGTCCTGGCGACGGCGGCCACAACTTCCTCCTCCGTAACGGAGTCATCCAGGCCCACTATGCGCATGTCGATGCGCCTAGTCGGCCTGGACACCCGGACCTCGTCCGCGGGTAAGACCGCCCTCAGCCTTTCGGCCAGGGCGTACGCGAACGGGCCACTCTCCGCTCCGGCGAGCTCCTGCTTCCGGGCACCGGTCAAGGTCCTCCTGACCCCGATGCCCCCGCTGATGCCCAGCTCTTGGAGGCTCACCGCCTCCTTCGCCCGCTTCAATACGGCGAGATACGTCACGCCCCTCTGTTCCGCTTCCGGCTGCAGTGTGAGCACCACAGCCGCGGATTTCGCCCCCTTCTATCATAGGACATCTAGACGCACTGTAGGTTACCCCTACCTTGTTGCAATTCCACCAATTCGCACCAAGCGTTTTCAATCGTCTTTTATAATGCGTTACACAGCAAAGGAGTGGAACTCTCTGCCTGCGTCTGTGTTTCCGCATGCATTCAACCCTAATCTCTTCAAAGTTAGAGTGAACAGGCTTCTTCTGGGTAAGCTCATTCTATCGTCGACTTTGTCACTGTGACCTCGACTAGAGAGCAAATCCATTTCACAACTTAAAAAAAAACCAGAGGCTCATGTAAATATAACATTAATAGCCTTTATTTGCAACCAAAAACCTTTTGTTTGTTATTTGATTTCGTCCATAAATTCTACTCAATCGTCCCCTTTCCTGGAGTCAACAGTAAGATTTATACTAAAAGCTAATTTATTCGTATTTGCAAGAAAACAAAGTTAGCCTAGTAAGCAGTGTGTGCTAGTGGTCAATGTTTACGTATGGCTTGATTTATTGTGTGAATGGCTTATTTAACCGCTGGTATGATTTTAGACGGGTCTTATCAAAAACGAAAATACAAGGGATTATGTAGAAGAGTAAAGTGTAAGTGTATGTGTGTAGTAAGGCAGTACGACCACGGCTATTCTCTGAACATGACTATGAATATTTTCTTACTTATAGAGCGTGATTTTTCAGTAATTGAGTTTTAGTGTTTTAGTATATCGCAACTCCAGCCGTGCGGAGCTGTGGTGGCCGAGTGGTAAAGGCCCCGACTTACGAATTGTAGGTCGCGGGTTCAAACCCAGTCAGGCGCATTACTTTGTGTAATTACTTTGATCACCACTGCTCTCAAAACGGTGAAGGAAAACATCGTAAGGAAACCGGCATCAACCGGTCGAAGACATTTGACATTTGCCAACCCGCACTGGGCCCGCGTAGCGGATTACGGCCCATTCCCTCTCCTAGAGAGGAGGCCTGTGTCCCAGCAGTGGGAACATTAAAAGGCTGATTATGCTTATGCTATGCTCTTCCTCTCAAATAGTGTCATGAGTCAAAAAATTAGAAAGTCTGTTTTATTGTACTATTGGAGCCAGAAAACTTAAAAATCTTATTTCAAATAATGTTATGTAAATAGTTTAACTATTTATGCCTAGATGGCGCTAGTGACATTATGTCGTTCGTTTCGTATCTAATCTAAATCTATTTTTTTACGACACTGTTTGAGCGGAGGTGGGATATGCTAGTTATTGCCTATTGCCCTTAAATGAAGAACTATATTCCGGATGGTTAAACTCTATGACAATTTTCGCGTGACAGGAACCAAACCGAGGAATTGATTTCCAACAGTAATCAATATTTTGTTATGCTTGATATCAATATGATTTATTCAAAATCCATTGAATTTTGAATAAATATTAAATTTTTATTTCTTCAATACGTCTGCCCAGGCATAGCCTGTGGTCAATAGATGTATTTTCTATGCAAAGCAAACTCTGTAAGTAAATCTTGTAAGGAATGATAATATTGAATAACCGGTAAAGCGGCGGGTCAGCAATCTATCACAAGTTTAGACAGTCAGAGCGTGGAACTCGATCCCAAAGAAATGTGCTGATGTTCGAGGCTTTCAAATTGAAAAGGGGTTTTGTGACCCCTCGAACAAAGTGTATTTGCAATATCTATCTTCTATCTAAATATATAAAACTCAAAAGGGACTGACTGACTGACATGGTGATCTATCAACGCACAGCCCAAACCACTGAACGGATCGGGCTGAAATTTGGCATGCAGGTAGATGTTATGACGTAGGCATCCGCTAAGAAAGGATTTTGATTAATTCTACCCCCAAGGGGATAAAATAGGGGATGAAAGTTTGAATGAAACTTTGTCAATTTTAAACCGATCGGGCTGAGAGTTTCATAATCAGGGGTATAGTAACTATTCCACGCGGACAAAGTCGCGAGTAGAAGCTAGTGTTAAATATATCTTAACAGAAAGCTTAGAGATTATTTGTATGCTGTATTTTTCACACATTTTGGGACCTGTTAAGTGTTCTACAGGCCAATCAACCTTTAAAATTCAGTTCTAGTTTGTACAGCAAGTCTAAAGTGACAAATGCCCACTAGTACCAAACGATTTTTCAACATGCTCCAATAAATAAATAAAATTTCGTAATCATAAGAACTACTTTTTGTTCGAACATTTATTATTTCACGAACAAAACAAAGTGCTCATTATTTTAAGTGACCCACAAATAATGGAGACCCGTTAGATTTTGAAACGAAATTCTTGTGGTAATAAAACTTTAAATTATTATTTTCCTTATGAAAGAATTGATAAAGATAAAGTTTTGCTTTGAAAACTTTTAAGTAAGCTACCTCCTTATCTATATTAAGGCAGGCGTTAACAACTTTTTGGAGGCGCTCAAAATTCTGGATAGCGTATTTTTGCTTAGGAAGTTTTACATCACACTGTTTTATAAATTCATCATACTTACTCATTTCCTTTTCCTAGTTATACTGGGGTTATTCGAAGTTAATTTTTAACCGATTGCCCCAGACGGAGGGTAATGATTTTCGAGATTGTTTGCAGATGTGTATTTCACTGTTACGCCCTATAGCCTAAATGACCGCATCTATGCGGTCATTTAGGCTATTATTAACGGATAATTGTAAAATGCGTAAGATTATAAAATGTCTAGAGAGATTATGAAATTTCGATACATTGACAACTGAACATTTGGGATAGTTCCTACGCATGAGAATTTGATATAATCGAGATATTGTGAATTGACATAAACTGAACACATGTTGGTGAACAATAAATGTACAATTCAACAATTTATCGGATTTTCTGGCCTAGCCAAGTAGCGGAACATAAGGAACAGGGAACTTAGGGCTCTCGACACGGATAGGTTAGGGTCACACTTAGCTGCCGTGATACCATTCATGTAATATTAGACATAAATAGGAGCTGTGCGTAGCGACTGATGACTTTGAGAGATTATAGACTATTTTGATGCGTATACAAAAGTATTCAGTTGACAATTTATCGAAAGCTATTTGATAATCTTACGAAGTTTGCCATTTTCCGTTTGACATTAACAAATGTAATACATTACATTAGTTTCAAGCGTACAAGTAAAAGAGAGTAAAACAAGATGGCGGCCACCGTTTGGTTAGAGGGGTCGTATTTCATCGTATTTGCACAGTCATCGCCTAATCCTATGTATGTCCCTCAGTTTCTCTCTGCGCTCAATGTTCTCTTGGGCGTGAAAACTGTGACGTGGTCGAAGATCATGATAATATCTCAGGAGTTCTGTGAGATGATTGTGAGAATTTTGTGTTTATTCTGGAAGGCCCACTCGCAAAAACCTGAGTTATGTTTTGCTTCCAAGTTAGTTTTAACCCGGTTTCACTGTGTATTGAACACTAGCTGCTGCCCGCGACTTCGTCCCCGTGGAATCCCCGATTTTAAAACATTCTTTATCGCTGCTCCGCTCCTATTGACTTAAGCGTGATGATATATAGCCTAAAGCCTTCCTCGATAAATGGTCTATTCAACCCAAAAAGAATTTTTCAATTCGAACCAGTAGTTCCTGAGATTAGCGCGTTCAAACAAACAAATAAACAAACAAACAAACAAACTCTTCAGCTTTATAATATTAGTATAGATTTATTATGAGATTATGAGAGCAGTGGTGGCCGAGTGGTAACGTCCCCGACTTACGAATCGTAGGTCGCGGGTTCAAACCCAGCCAGGCGCATTACTTTGTGTAATTCATTTCTTCACCACTGCTCTCAAAACGGTGAAGGAAAACATCGTGAGGAAACCGGCATGTTCTAGAACCAAACATTCGAAGACATGTGACATTCAGCAACCCGCACTGGGCCCGCGTGCTGGATTACGGCCCATTCCCTCTCCTAGAGGAGGCCTGTGTCCCAGCAGTGGGAACGTTAAAAGGCTGATTATGATGATAGATTTATTATTAAAACCCGTGTTATTGACTGACTCTGCTGTACATGATGACTCTGGTTTGCGTAAGCGGGAATATCTAATGTAATTGGCGTATAGACAGTTTTGTTAGAGTAAAACAAATAAATAAATTGTATATGCAGGCACAAGGTATATCGATTTTAATTACAGGTTCCTATTGTAGAATTCAAACAAAAATTTTAGTAGTTAACTGTTACTATCAAAGAGGCATGTGTATCTACACATTTTGTAGTAAGAGCGAATGAATCAGGTGACCCAATTTCCTCTGCAAAGAAAAATATAAGGGAGCACAATCCCTCTGGAGTGGTGTGGCCAGCCAATAAATATAGCTAAATGATCCAAGTAACCCTTGCTCCCTGTGGCCGGCAGTGAATCACTCGATCAAGCGGCTAATTCGACGATGGCCCGGTCATTGGGCCAAGCGTGCTCGCAGTTTTCTTCAGATATGTATGCATGTGTCCATGGCTGTTTATAAAACAGACCTCAGAAACCAAGGAAATGGGAGATTATAAATTAATCTTTTGAACCAGTTCTTTTGTACAAAAATTTTAATGTTATTTTTTAACTTATTTTTTGTATGTACATAAATAATAAAATAAATACCCCGTGCGAGTGGGTTGTGGTTCAAACTGAGTGCACCAAATCTCTATGCACCTTTTTTTTTCTGGATGGTAAATCACCAAATGACTTCCGCTCTGGGCGGCGTGGAAGGGAGTGTCCGACTCTTACTGACTAAAACTGACCCATGTTCCTCCTAATGCCCGCGGTGACTCATTCGAACAAATTCCGCAACCCTGGCTGACAAAGCTGCCTATACACTTGCATCCTATATGACTTGAGCAATGCCTCCGATGCTGCAATAAAAAGGGCCACCTTCTAGTCTCAAATACTATAATCTTATGTAACGTTAACAAGGTATAGAAGTGTATGCTGAAAGATGATGCGCTAGATACATATGCCTTACTTAACTAATACAATGATAGAAAAAGGGACCTAAATTTAATTTAAGTGTTTTAAAGCTGTGGATAATGCGTGGAGATTTTAGTTGTGTCATTAACTCATCAACATTGTGAGCCATAATTGGATGTATTTATATACGTGATTCAATGAGATCACAGAGTGTAGTAAAAACACAAAATCGTCGAAAAGACAAGCCAATTTCTGAAATTTCAACCGAACAAACCGAGTTAAGAACTTCAAACCCTTGTAGTTTCAAGTAAACAATTTAAAACCGCATCTACAAAACGCCTTAATTTCAGACTAGACTATTACAATTGGTGGAGCAGCTTTATGAATGAACTGAGTCTCGTCTAGACATAGTTCGCCTACGCAATGCACTAGACCACAGAGCAGAGAGACGCTGCGGCGGGCACTGATAGAGACGGCACTGTCAGAATCCTCCATACAAATCAAGCGCGTCAGTGAGTGCCACAGTTTACTCAAAGTCATTGATGGTCCATGACAAGATGGTGTTTGACTACCATC
The DNA here is from genome assembly GCA_905332915.2 of Hecatera dysodea. NCBI lineage: Eukaryota > Metazoa > Arthropoda > Insecta > Lepidoptera > Noctuidae > Hecatera > Hecatera dysodea. Next base: position 13,568,379 of record HG995310.1, on the reverse strand, counting down.
AAAAATATATATGAACTAGCAGCGCCCCGAGGTTTTACCCGCGTAGTTCCCGTTCCCCTGGGAGTATTGGGATAAAATATAGCTTATGTTACTCAGGGTGAATGTAGCTTTCTAATGGTAAAGAATTTTTGAAATCGGTCCTATAGTTTTTGAGTTTATTCGTTACATACAGAAATACAAATCTTTCCTCTTTATAATAACAGTATAGATGAATTTGAAAATGAAAACAAAATATCTAGTTTTAATTTCCGCGAATATTAGTGGGTTGCAGGTATGCACCTCCCTCCCGCCCGCTATATTATGCACATGCAAGATTACTAGGCAAATGCAAGGATTTTAAGCACATGCAGGAAGGCAATGCAAAACCCAACACCATTACCGACACGTGTTTCGCCTCTCCACGAGGCATCCTCAGGGGACGTGTTTGTTGGAGGCGAAACACGTGTCGGTAATGGTGTTGGGTTTTGCATTGCCTTCCTGCATGTGCTTAAAATCCTTGCATTTTCCTAGTAATCTTGCATTTGTGCATAATATAGCGGGCGGGAGGGAGGTGCATACCTGCAACCCACTAATATTCGCGGAAATTAAAACTAGATATTTTGTTTTCATTTTCAAATTTAAAATGGATTTCCGCAAAGTAACGCCTGACTCAATCAATTTTAAAGACCCTTTTCAAATTCTTCCGTCATCATTTGCCTAGCCGTTTCCCAACCATATTGGGGTCGGCTTCTAGTCAAACCGGACTCAGCTGAATTGCCAGTATTTTACGAGGAGCAGCTGCCTACCAGACCTCGACAACTCATTGACTGGGTACCACGCTACTTCTTAGCAAGACTGGTGTCACATTTTCTGGCTACAGAGAATGCGTAACGACTGCAAATTAACGATCTCTAAATGACAGCCGGGACCAACGGTGCTTAAAGTGTTTTCCGAGGCACGGAGGAGTCTCGGTATGTTAAGATGGTCACCCATCCACAGACCGTCCTTGGCAAGTGTTGCTTAATCTTGGACATCGACCCGTGCGGCTGTTATACACGTAACATGCTCTAATCGTTACTATACTATCTTTATCACGCAAACCAGCGTTTGTGCTGGACGAGGTGAAGTCGCTATGGCGTTACATTCTTTTGATGCCATACGCAAACGCATACTTATCTACGCATATATGCATATTAGTAGCAAAAAGATTCGAAATTCTCAATTTCCTGAGATAAAAACGTTTTTTTCTAGATTGAGTTTTCTGGTCATATTGAAAACTAGCAGCGCCCCGAGGTTTCACCCGCGTGGTTCACGTTCCCGTGGGAATATGGTTGGCTATGTTCACCGGAGATAGTGTAGCTTCTCAACAGTGAAAGAATTTTTCATATCAAGCAGTTTCGGAGCCTATTCAATGCAAAAAAATCAATCAAGTCATTCCTCTTTATACTCGTAATATTAGCGTAGACAAATATTATTTTCTATTCTGACAAGCAAAACTTGTGTTCAGTACATTTGCGGGGGGAATCTTTAGCCGGTGCACCCCAAGGTGATTCTGTGCTCTATGCACTAGACATTGTCTGAGCAGGTCTTTATGTTAGGTAGCTGTCAGGGTGTAGGCGAATTTATAAGAATAAGCTATTGGTCGCCAGAGGGCGTTGTGAAATGGCCGCCAAGGAATTAAGTTGTAAAATGATGTTCTTAAATAAGTCAGCTCTAAACCTACGCTTTTATGTTTTGCAATGAAAATGTTCTCATACATAGATTTGCTAGGTTTTGGCACAACTGGCAATGAAGGTTTAGTTGATTTTGTTGAACTCAAATAATGGCATAATGAAACGACTGTCTGACAGTATTAAACCTATAGGTACGACTAAAGTAATTAATTCCGTTTTTACAGCTTTATTTTTGTGTTATGTGTCTTGGCGCAAAGCAATTCTTTTTCTAGTTTACCTTGTCGCATTGTGCTTGTTTGTAGGAAATATTAGATTTTCTTTAAAAAAAACCCTTTTTTCGGATAGGAAATCATTAAATGGCTCCTTCTGGGAAGGGAGTGTCAGACTCTTACTGACTAAAACCCATCCGTGTTCCTCCTAGTGTCCTTTACGTTCCAGGGCCGCGCTGACTCTTTCGAAAAAATTCTTCTTCAACATTTATTTAAATTTGTCTGACATAATTATCACACTTAGTAATCGCTGTAAACAATATGATCAAAAATTATGCTTCTAGTTTCTAGCTAAACACTATCCATTTCTCTGGAGAGACTATTTACAACCTCCTTTGACTTCTACGGACAGTTTTTACTTCAATTTTTCTAAGAAGGATTACCCCTTTTAATGTCCACTTCGTATTTTTTCCTCTCTTTGAATATCTTTCATTATATACATGTCACCATGTGTGTTGACCTAAAAATAAAATTATTGAAATAAAGTTTTGAAAAATGCATTTGTAACATAAATCCTTTTTCATTCCATAGGAGGTTAAAACATATTTGTAGTGTTCATTTTTTAGATTCGAATTTTCTTTTGATAAACGACACAACTTCATAATATATCGCGTGAATTTGTAAACTAATTTTTCTCTAAAAGGCACAGATAGATCGGTAACTATTCAATTTGGATGGTCGTGTTCGGTTCACAGTAAATATCAAGAGTTTATAATATTGCTAGCAGTGCCCCGCGGTTTCTTCCGCGTAGTTCCTGTTCCCGTGGGAATACGGGGATAAAATATAGCCTTTGTTACTCAGGGCGAATGTAGCTTTCTTATGGTGAAAGAACTTTTGAAATCGCTCCAATAGTTTTTGAGTTTATTCCTTACATACAAAAATACAAATCCTCTTTATAATATTAGTGTAGATCATGAAGATTTATTACAATCTTACGCAGCTTGCAATCATCCGGTAACATATATATGTGTACAATCGCTATTCGCTACCAGTATAACCCTCGCCTTATATGTACGAGTATGTACGTCGCTAATAAAGTCTAACAGCATGTTTGATAACAAGCTTTATTTCAAATGAAATTAACTTTTTAAAGTTACATGAAGATTTAATTTTAGAATTCAAACAATTTATTTTCGGATAAAGTTGTGTGTTTTGCGTGTTCTCTTTTTGCCGTTAATTCAAATGGATATTAGTGAATTGATGGACAATGAATGTGGTTTTGAAACTTTTCTGCTCTAATTTAATTAAACTAGGTGTGATGTAATCTAAATTTAATCTAGAAACTTATTTAATATATATTTTGATTGGTTACGTTAGTTTAAGGCTTCATATTTTCTTCTTCTCTTGTTCTTACACACTATTGTGATAAGTAATAAGCAGTTCCTTTGTACTAAAATTGTAATGTTGTCTCTTACTTATTGTATGTATGTAAATAAATAATAAAGACAAAAAATGTGAGTATTTTATCTCTATTAAGGGAAGAAGGAAATTTATACTATCACTCAATGTCGGGGAAAGGCAAATCTATAATAACATAAAACTGCCCAGTTTTCATGGTAGGAGAGGCTATAGGAATGAAATAAGAAACACGACAAAGTATAAAATAACTCTTGTTTTGGGAGTCGGTGTCAAAAACACGAAAATACCAGATATTTTCGGACAAGGGGGCGTTGTAAAGTGAATTAATTCCATGTTATGACCGTATCCATATCGAGTAATTTGTATAAAAGTAATCTGTACAGGACCAATCAGAATACCAGCGCTGTGTTATTTTTTTTTTTAAATATCGCAGCATATGCTAAGATAGGAAACTTTTTGGCCTCGCACACTTACATTTAGGTAAAAATTGATAGAAAATTCTATAATTCTATCTACAGCATTTGTTAATTTATTTTTCTAGTAGTTTTATTTTATTTTTTTGTTTGTTTTGTGCGAAACCCAAATAAACATTTTTCTTTCTTTCTTTTTATCCAGGTAGAACTGTTGATATATTGTTTCGTAAAAATAAAGTCGCTTCCCGCTGTCTGTCTGACCCTACTTATGTATGCTTAGATCTTTAAAACTACACAACGGATTATGATGCGGTTTTGTTTTTAATAGATAGAGTGATTCAAGACGAAGGTTTATCTGTATAATACATGCATAATAAAGTAGCGAAACACTGATATTTTTAGGGGTTTCTAATGGGATGTCGTAAATAAAGACACTTTTTCGCTTACATTGCAAACGCTGGATGTGAACGTTGTATACACATTCTGTAGTATATTTAATATCAGCATTGCTTCCGTGCGAAGCTGGGCACTTATTCGCTAGTATATTATATTCCGAGACTCCTTCGTGCATCGGAAAGTATGTTAAGGTAGTTTTGACTATCATTCGAAGATTTTGAATATCGTTACGGTAAGGGGCCATTCATAAATTACGTCACACGAATTTCATGATTTTTATCAGCCCCGTCCTTGTCACAGCTGGTCACATTTGTGAGACCCCCTCCCTAGTGTGAAGTCACATATTTTACAATTTTATTCGTGTGTTTTACTTAACACTAACAATTAAATAGATTTTATTTGATGTCACGTTTAGAACCCTCCCACCCCTTGTCACATAATGTCACACTTCCTCTCTCCCCCTTAACGTGTTACGTAATGTATGGATGGCCCCTAATTAGAGAAGATATAATTAATCTGACTGTATTCTTGTGTTACCCAGTTACTGGGATATAGAAGAAAAGCCAGATGGATTGAGTGATCTATCTTTTTGTCGATCAAACACTTTCCGTATGAAAACGTTTAAGAAGAAGAGTTTAAAAAAAATGAATATGCGTTATTGTCAGCCGCAAAAACACACTAATTCATCATAAAAGAAACAGGATCTCCATTCAATTACCATCGAAACCTTTATCAGTCCGCTCAATTTCCTCTCAAAGTGTCTCCATCAAGATAAGGAGCCTCCAATCTTGGAGACTATTAAGATGGTCCTGCCTAATGTGCCAACATCGTGCTAATTGGCCGGATATCCGGCGAACCAGAGACACAGATAAGAATCTTCTTACATTAGTACGCACGCACACTCATACTCGGAAAGAACGTTTCACATGAAGTTTTCTATTCAAACAGAAAAGGTTTCTCTACTATTTTTATTACATTATGCTTCCTAGACTGGCTTATATGTCATACAATCTGTAAGTAATGTGTCTTTTCTCTCAAGATAGATTCTATTAGGCAAAAGGCACTTGTGTATTAGCGAATGCGAATATTAAAAAAAATAAAAAAAAAGCGCGCGTAAAATATTTGACAGGTTTGTCGTTTCGTGTCGGCCATGTTTAAATTTATCATAGCCGAGCCGATATTGGTTAATTGAATGAATTTAGTCACAGAAAGTTCATTCTAAAAGTTTTGTTTTGTTTTGAGGTTAGTTTTATGTTATTTATCAAATTTAACTGATATTTAAGGGACAAAGTGGCATAAAAACACGAGTAAAGCACACATCAGCGAAGTTTGGACGTATTTTACAATATGTGATCCTCAAAAAGGTTAATTGCAAGTTGTGTAATAAAAAGTACTCGCGCAAAGGTAGGACCACTAGTGCTATGAGAAATCACCTGGAAGCTAAACACAAAAATGAATATGAAGAATTGAAAAAAAGAGAACATGAAAAGCAAGATGCTGCTAAAATTAATTCTTTGGCGTCCTATTCGCGACAATGTACCAAAAGTCCAAAACTGACCTTAAGCAAATTTCTTTGAGTGATTGCGTTGAAAAAAATAAAAAGTGGGATAACAACAGCACTAAAGACTTGGTGTTGTTGTTATCCCACTTTTTTTTTTGATAATTTGATTGGCGAAATGATCGCACTGGAGGACTTACCATTTAGTTTTGTGGAATGTCTTGGATTTGTGAGATTGATTAACCAAGTATGCCCTTCATATGATTTAAAAAGTCGGCAATATTTTACTTCGTTCATTTGTAAGAAATTATACGGCAAGGCAAAAGATAAAATTCTGGAATCAATCAAATTATTTGAAAAATTAGCATTAACGACTGATATCTGGTCTGACTCTTGCTCTGGAGTGTCGCTGATAAGTTTCACTTGTCACGGAATTACCAATAATTTTGAATGCAGAAGTATTCAATGATGGGCGACATACAGGAGAAAATATAGCGGCAAAGTTAGAAACTATGTTGTCATCGTGGGGAATTCCCAAAGAAAACGTATTATGTATTGTTAGAGATGGTGGCACTAACATGAAAAAAGGTATTTCTTTATTAAGTATTAAAAACATTGATTGTTTATCGCGCCAAATCCAACTTGTTGTTAAAGAAGGGTTTAAGTCACAAGAAACTATCATTGCAGCCATTAACAAATGTAAAAAGATAGCAACACATTTTCACCACTCTAATGTTGCTCAAGACGAACTTGTTAATCTACAAGAAAAGCTTAATCAACCAAAGCTCAAGATAATCCAACAGTGTGTTACGAGGTGGAATAGCACCTTTTACATGCTAGAACGCATTTTGAAAAACAAAGATTCGCGGTTCCTTTATGCTTCCACCAGCAACAAAATTTCACAACTAACTTCAGAAGAATGGATACTTGTGGAAAAATTGATTACATTGCTTCAACCTTTTGAAGAAATAACTCAAGAACTAAGTGCAGCCAATGTTTCCATATCATCTGTGATTCCGTTATTGGCCACTCTGGAAAAGGTGATTGATGAATTTGAATATAATGCATCTGACGAGTGCATTAGGAACACTATACTTATTTTTAAATAAGAATGAGACACAGATTTTCTCACTTAGAAAACAACATATTATTTGCTACAGCAACGTTTATTGATCCTAAATACAAAACGAAATTCTTCAAAAATCCTTCAACAAAAGATCGAGTTATGAAAAATATTTTAGATTCACTTGGAGATGAGGACTTAAGTTTGCCGACATGTTCAAAGCCAAAGCGTCCTAAAATAAGGAATCAGGATAATGCAAACTTGGGCTCCAGTACCAGTCTTTCAGAAAAATCTGTGACATTAAAAGAAACTATGAAAATGATGATGGACTCAAGTGAAAGCAAGGAAGACTTAGATAATGATATTCCAAATCCATTAGAAGTATTAATAAAAAAAAAAAATGAATATGTTTTGGATAAACGTATTGAAAATGAGGAAGACCCACTTCTTTGGTGGAAAGTTAAGTATACATTGTTTTGTTTTTTAAGTTTATATTTCATTCATTATAAATATATTTAATTCCTCAGATATATAAAGTAGAATGAAAAAATATACATTTAAAGCCAAAGGTTATAAATACTTATTACATTAGATATTTAAAGTTTAATAATTTTGTTTCAAGTAATTGTTTAGTTTTTTAGTAAATAGAAACTGTAAACTTTATTTAAAAATGATAGTAAAGTAATAATATACTACTAAATAAATGCAAACCTAAAATAGTTGTAACAAGGCTGATTAATGTTAGATTTGATCAGATCTCAAGTTCTTTTTTCATAAATGAGACTTTAATGTAGAATGTAGAAGGATGATTTAATAAAAATATCTAAGTGTTATCTATTGTATTATTATTTCTTATGCATGCATATAATAATTTCCTTTTTGATTATTAAAAACATTCGCAAAACATTCGCAGTAATTTCGCGAATGCGAATGCGAATGCGAATATTAAAAAAATATGCGAATATCCGCGAATGCGAATGCGAATGCGAATATTCGTTACATCACTATTGTGTATAGTAGGTATAGTTCTGCTCGCCTCATATAGTGCTAATTTTCTTCCTGAGTTCTACATAATTGATATGAAATTGACGTGTTTGATGTAATAAGAAAAAAAAAACAAATCTTTAATTTTTCTGTTTGTTCGGAGTCATCTCCGGAACGGCTGGCCCAATTTTGACGGGACTTCACTAGCCAATAGCTGATGGTTTGAAGAGTAACAAAAGCTGGTTTTATTTTAGAAAATTATTTGGGTTAAGATTTAAAAAATAAAACAGTTTATAAAAACATACTGTTTACGCGGAGTCTCGAATCGGTTGAACCGATTTTAGCGTGACTTTCACTGACAGATACCTTATTAGGAGTGTCTTATTTTAGAAAAAGGGTTAGGGTCCTCAGCGCAAAGCCACGGGCAGAAGCTATTTCATTAAATCATGCAACAAGATAGATTTACAGAAAATTATTAGATGTAAAAATATCTTTTATATTTAATAGATGTTTAAAAGTAAATAAATTAATAAATTAATGAGCAAAGGTTCAAAATAATGTTAAAAGAAAACAAGACATTGACACCTCTCCAAATCTGAAACAAACCGAAGCATAGTGTCACTTCCTTTCAAACATCATTTAAAACAGATTAAGTAATAGATAAAAGCAGTAGCCGTTAAGATCTATAAAGGATCTACGTATGAACGCCTGTTAGTTTCAAGGCTCCTCTATTTCAAAGAGATTCATATCTTTAGTCTATCTAAATATAATATAACTCAAAAGTGACTGACTGACTGACATAGTGATCTATCAACGCACAGCCCAAACCACTGAACGGATCGGGCTGAAATTTGGCATGCAGGTAGATGTTATGACGTAGGCATCCGCTAAGAAAGGATTTTGATTAATTCTACCCCCAAGGGGATAAAACAGGGGATGAAAGTTTGTATGAAACTTTGTCAATTTTAAACCGATCGGGCTGAGAGTTTCAAAATCGGGGGTAAAGTAACTATTCCACGCAGACAAAGTCGCGGGCAGAAGCTATTAGTGATAAATGTCTTTCTTACATCCGTTGTATACTAGTATCCTACAACGCACATCCAGTCAACATCAGCTGTCGCTGAAAGCCGTCGCTGTGGTTCTAGCTCGACCAAGAGTTTTATTAGCGTTATGCTGAGCGATGGCCGTTTTGTACAGATGTGACAAATATTTTTGAAAAAAAATTGAAATGAATAATAGATATAATTAGCGTCTTTTACAGGTCACTCATTTTGTATCTTTTTTTTTTCATATCATTTTTAATGGAATTCAAAGTATAAAAAAAGTACATTACATATCAAATATACATTCTTTCTATTAAAAAAATGCGGTTTTTATTTTTGGAATATAGTAGAGGCAAGAGTAAGTAATACAGGGTGTCCCAGAAGTGCTTAAGGATGATGTTGAGTAGCTGATAAACGGTAAGGAAAACAATTCAAAACATAATAATTTAAAAATAGAAATAAGTGATTCTAACACCAAAATCTAGTTCCTAATTAGCCTGGCTGGCTGGATAGGCCTAATCCCAGCATTACCTCGTTACCGTATTCGCAAATATTTCACCTAAATGACTCACCGTAATGTCACTTGGTGAGTTTCCACGCTATTCAAGGGACCCCAAATTATATAAGTTTCGTTGTAAAGGTTCGCGACGCTGAATGAGTAATTTGGTAGGCTCCTTTCATTGTAGGACATAGGATAACTAATTATGCTGTAGTGAGCAGGACAAGAAGTTTGTATTTGTGGGGATTATAGGCTGTTGTTGAACAACGGCTAACGTCTTTACGTGTTTCGTTTTTTGACATTTAGCGCCACCATATTGAATTTTTCGTTCAGAAATAGTGAAATCAAAAGCAATTTTGAGTTTTATTCAAATTAGACGCGAGGTAGAAATTTATCTAAGTAACAAAAAGAGGGGTATCATCGGTTAGATATTAATTTAATTTTCTTATGATGATTATATTGATAACTAGCTTCTGCCCGCGACTTCGTCCGCGTGGAATAGTTACTAACCCCCCGATTCTTTGTGATATTGATTCGTTGGCGGGGGAAGTGGTGGGAGCGCCCGACGTCACGACACAGTGGGGGCATACGCGTGAGCTGCGCGCGGTACTGGACAGTACGCGGACAGTGCAACATTACTTTATTTTTCTAAAATAAAAGATTTTTTCCAAAATAAAAGTAGCCTAAGTCACTCCTTATTACATCAGCTAGGTACCTGCCAATAAAACTCCCGTCAATTATTGTTTTTGAACGACAAAAATATAGCTTTTATCAGTTGACAATGTCATAACTTAAATTGGCAGTAAAGACGACATTACTGACAGAGTTTTTGAGCAATCAGAACTAGCTTTTTTTCTAATACAAGAAGCTTTACAATCTTTTACAACAACAGGGAGCAAAAATCTAGCTAAATAATTAAGCTAAGTTTAAAACATAAACAGCCCTTAAATGCTTCCGAGGCTCGCAGATTATCGCCGAGCCTGGTTATAAGCAAGATGAATTTCACCATCGCAGCATCGTAATGTGCTAAATTCTCAAACTAATTTGTATGATAACACCCTCCCTTCATTTTGGTGTCATAAGGATGTGTTTGCACTGAAGCGGAGCTCGGCAGAGTAGAGCATAGCGGCGTTTGAATTGTGCATTCATAATGCTCGAAATTTCCGCTTCATGTTTTGTGGATACAGAAAGCGGAGCTGAATGGATGTGACCGATCATAGAGTACTTGTATTTGCCTACGGTTTTGCTCGCATTAAACTGTTAGCATAATCAGCCTTTTAATGTTCCCACTGCTGGGACACAGGCCTCCTCTCTAGGAGAGGGAATGGGCCGTAATACACCATTCGGGCCCAGTGCGGGTTGGTGAATGTCACATGTCTTCGAATTTTTGGTTCTTGGACATGCCGGTTTCTTCACGATGTTTTCCTTTGCCGTTTTGAGAGCAGTGGTGATGAAATAAATTACACAAAGTAATGCGCTTGGCTGGGTTTGCCCGCAACCTACCATTCGTAAGTCGGGGCCGTTACCACTCGGCCACTACTGCTCTCCACTTGCAGTACGTAATAGTCTCCAAAATGAATCAAAACCGGTTTGGATATTTAGATGTGAAAGCGTAACAAACAAACTAACTCCTGCCAGCAGCTTCGCCCGCGTGATTGTCATCGTTAAGACATGAAGAGTTAACAAACAGACAGACAGAGTTAATCATATTAAGTATGAATAGATAAGTTAGGATGTGAGCATGACACTCATGCAGAACAGAACCGAGCGAATTTTATTAAGAGATTGACTGGCTAGCCCATGTTCCTTACAAAGCTTCACTGGACTTCACTCCACTTCAATCTATTTCGCTTCAGTGACAAACACTCAACACTGTTAGCATCTCTGTTCCGCTCTTCCCCGCTCAGATCTACCTCAGTGGAAACTCAACCTAACAAGGACCATTTTTTTTCTGGATGGGAAATCATCAAATGACTTCTCCCGCTCTGGGCGGAGCGGAAGGGAGTGTCAGACTCTTACTGACTAAAACCCACCCGTGATCCTTCTTGTGCCGTTTGCGTTTCAGGGCCGCGGTGAGTCTTTCGAACAAATGCCGCAACCCTAGCAGGCACTGACCCTATGGGGCCCCGTCTACGTTGCTGACGGCTCTTTGAGGTCAATCAAACTTGGTTCAGTGCAAACACTCATACTGTTAGCATCTCTGATCTACCTCAGTGGAAACTCACCCTAACAAGGACCTGTGTACAATAATTTGCTTTGTAATTTACTGTAGAATTTAGTAATTCAAACGTTTAAGTTGAGTAATTCGTTTTTAGGTGATGCAAGGCGGAATTCAGGGTTGGCTGTAGTGTAAATTGGGTTGAAATAACTCTTATGTATGTGCATACGTTGCCTTAGGAAAAAGGTTGCAAAACAGATTGTAATTGTTAGATTTTTTTGTAAAGTTTAAAGAAATGCTTCATTATATTATATTATTTTCTGAGCAAAGTTTTGAGTATGAATGTGGATTGCTTTATCTGTATTTATAGATTAACAGCGCCCCACGGTTTCACCCGTATAGTTCCCGTTCCCGTGGGAATATGGGGATAAAACATAGCCTATGTCACCCGGAGATAGTGTAGCTTCTCAACAGTGAAAGAATTTTTCAATTCAGTTTATCACTTTCGGAGCCTATTCAATACAAACAAACAATCAAATCTTTCCTCCCTATAATATTAGTAAAGCTAAGCAGTGCCCCATGGTTTCACCCGTATAGTTCCAGTTCCCGTGGGAATACGGGGGTCAAATATAGCCTTTGTTGCTTGCTGATAATATAACTTTCCATTGCTGAAAGAATTTTTTAAATCGGTTTATTGGTTTAAGCGTGAAAGGATAACAAACAAACTCACATTCGCATGTATAACATTAGTTAGGATGTACGAGTATTAAAACATTACACAGTCGGCTAGGAAACACCGGTCTCATCTAGTTTCTTTTTTTTTTTTTTATTTGTTTATTTGCATGCAAAAATACATCTTAGTTTCTAGTATACACACACTTTGAGATACAGTTTATGAACAAATACAGTTCTGTGAACATCTGTGTCTGAACTAGATAACTAAATATCTGTATTTCAGACAGCAGCGCTCGTCCCTTAAATATTATACATTTTACTGTATGCAAGACATATCATATTATTGCTTAAAAAGAACTAAAATTGAAAGTTAGAATGTGAAGTTAGGTATAACGACCAAAAAGATTGACGTGTAAAAGTGTTATTTACAACCTATTTACAAAATAAATATCATTTATCATCAAATATCAAACATCATCATCAGCTCCTATAGGAGTAGGGAAGACCGATGATACGGTGTATGGACTTTGTGGAATACTCGTATTATTGGTATGTCTTGAATTGTCGTGAAGAAAGAATGATGAATTCTTTTTTCTCTTAAGAGAGGTATCGCTGAAGATAAGTATCTTTAAGGATTTTATACTAGCTGCTGCCCGCAGATTCGCCCGCGTGAATGTCGGAAATTATCCCAAGGGAACATAATTCCCGGGATTATGTTCCCTTAGGATAATTTCCAAAAAAAGTATCCTAAAATAAAAGTATCCTATGTTACTTCTAATACCTCCAAGAATATGTGTACAAAGTTTCATGATGATCGGTTGAGTAGTTTTCGCGTGAAAGCGTAACAAACAAACTTACATTCACATTTATATATTAGTAAGTATGCATATTTTTATGTCACTAAATACTTTTTTCATAAATGACAATACCATTGACAAAAAAAAAAGAATATTTTGAGTTAAGTTTTCCTAATTTCTAAAGACCAAATTAAGAACAAATAAACAGCACAAAAAGGAAATGAAAGTTTGTAAATTTCTGTTAAATGTAACAGCTGGCTATTTGCGATTAAATTATTTACACAATAAGGAGAAATGGCTGGTTTAACGAATTCGTCGAGAGAATTGTAGTTGGAGCGTTGTGAATAATTGTAACAAGTTCTACATTTCTGCTACCAATGCCCAAGGCTACAATGATTCATTTATGGGTCGTACAAGAGTGCTGGATTGGAGAGTTGAAAGGCGACAAGACACTGTCACTGTGAAGAAGGTGCTACCATGTTGGAAGTGTTCAAATGAAAATACTATTTCCACTATCGATGGAGCATAAGCATATACCAACCCGCATTGGGCCCGCGTGGTTGATTACGGCCCATTCCCTCTCCTAGAGAGGAGGCCTGTGTCCCCAGCAGTGGGATCATTAAAAGGCTGATTATGCTATCGATGGTAGCGAGTACTGTCCCTGCTGAGCCAATCTTATCCAGTCTTATCATCATTTCCACGTTCTAATTTGTTTTTATATGTTATAAAATATAAATTTAAAATCTACTTATAAAAATGACTAAAATTGTTGATTTTATGCATCTGTTGCTAAATGCAACGCTCTAATCATTTGAGAATTACACTAATGGATGGATAATTTAAAAATCTATATTATACACGTTTAATTTATTTCAAAAGATAGCTTATCTTTTTTTAATCAAAATAATTCCAAAAATTGTGTGAATTCTATGATAAAAGTATGTACGCAGATTGCGGGCGGCAAAGAGGGAACGAATGCTCAAGGTTATTTGGTCAGGGAAACGCCTTAAGTATAGGTACCGCTATACATAAATCCTACATCGAGCAATCAATGTTCAACTAAGACACAACATCCTCCACCGTCTGGTGGGAGAAACCTCCTTTTTTCAATGGAGTTTGAGGGAATTATATTGGTACTAGATTGTTTTGAGTCTATGCTATGTACGTATGTCTTTTTATTCCATTTCCTTTATTTCTCTCTCAATATTATAGCTCATTCCAGCGATCGAAAATACTCTCGATAACATAAATTATGCTTTATTTAATATATGATTTTTCTTTTTGTTACAGGTACCCCGAAAATTACCACCGTTCTAAAAGATACCAAAGAGGAACAATGTGAAACTATGAACTGACACACACACATGATTTCAACAACCAACTTCACACACGCACCGACGAATGTGAACACACTACACTACGACTGTACCAACATAACATATAACTACAAAAATGCAACACACAACTGTACATACGAAACTTCGGACGAGTACGAAAATTCGGGTTTCGGGAAGGCGAATTTCTCGAACGCGACATACGCGATGTCTAATGACAATTTCACGGAGTACGCTGAGATCCCGTATTACATAAAGGCGACGTCAATGACGTTTTGTATAGTGATAATGTGTCTGGGTGTGATAGGGAATGTGATGGTGCCGATTGTGATACTAAAGACGAAGGACATGAGGAACTCGACGAACATTTTCCTGGTGAACTTGAGTATTGCGGATCTGATGGTGCTGTTGGTGTGTACGCCGACTGTACTGGTGGAGGTCAACTCTAAGCCGGAGACGTGGGTGCTAGGAAAGGAGTTGTGTGAGTATTCAATTATTTATTTATTTATATTGCATACAAAGTTCCAAGAAGGAGCAGTGGTGGCCAAGTGGTAACAGCCCCGACTTACGAATTGTAGGTCGCGGGTTCAAACGTTAATTAATTTCATCACCACTGCTCTCAAAATGGTGAAGGAAAACATCGTGAGGAAACCGGCATATCCTAGAATCAAAAATTTGGAGACATTCACCAACCCGCGCTGGGCCCGTGTGGTGGATTAAGGCCCATGCCCTCTCCTAGAGAGGAGGCCTGTGTCCCAGCAGTGGGAACATTAAAAGGCTGATTACGCTTATGCTATGATTCACTAATGCTCGTCAGTAGCTGTCGTAAAACTTGACCCAAATTTAATTGCACCATCCGCCAAATAAGTAAAAGTTAAACAAAGCAACACAGTATCTTGGACAGACATTCATTGTGATAAAGTACCCTTAAACTCTTGCACTTCATAAAATGAATGCAGTTGCACTTATTTGTAAAGTCCTTAACAAAAAGCTACAGCTTCCTACAATGTGGAACGTGTTCTATCTTCGTATGAAAGAAGTGGCTCTGCCCTTTTCAAGCCACTAATGAGCTAACGCCCAGCAGTTTAGCACAAAACATATGCTGAAGAAAAAAAAATGTCCGTAAGAGTTTTAACTTATCTTAAGTATATTTACGGACCCTATGTCAACTCAAGACTCAAAGAATTTATTTCAATTAAACCCTTTACAGGCACTTTTGAAGTGTCAAGGTCGAAAGAAGTGACGCTATCTGCACGTTCCAAAGCGTAGATCTCTATGGAGAAGAACGTGCAAGAAACTCCACGGACACTCTTTTAAATCAATAAATTGTTACAAGTTGTGGATACATTGTTCTTCTTGATGTTATTCCTAAGTGTGTACCCTAGTAACCTATGGCCTAACCTCTCATGGTCCATTCATGTGCTCAGTTTTGTCATAATATATTCTAACATGTTGTTGTTTTAATTACTGTTTAAATTAAAGCGCTGCCTAACCGAACTGTAGTTATATTGTAAGTTTTTTTAAATTTACTTCACAGTGTTTTATCAAATTTTGTATGTAAAACTAGGGTCAATATTATGTTACCTAGTATTTAGGCTATTTTAAGGTGTTTCAACATCCAGACAAACTTGTATATAATGAAAAGTTGGCAACGTTTTTACGATTCTAATTTGTCGTTTTCAACGGAGAAGAACCGGCGCGGCGGCATGTGGGATTTTTTTTATCTTAAAGGAGTTCGCAGGTCTTCCATTTTAATATTATTTTCGATCGAATAATAATATAAATCTGTGATGTACCGGTTAGGGTACCTGTTTATTTGTAGAAATTTCGTTAGATTTAGATTTTAGTCCTAAATATTAAACTTACATAAAAATGGTTGATTTTTCCCTTCCGTTCCGTATTGAAATGGATTTTAAAAATAGTGTAGCTTCAGTAATGCTTCCATAATGGACTGGGACATATTCGATACTTGATAGTAGTCGATCCCAAAGCGAAAACATAACGTCTTCGGAATATGGCAAACATTTTATCTTGTATTCTACGGTTACAGGTAAATGTTTACTCTATGCATTCTGAAAATACTTCCCTTTCTGAACTCAAACTAGTTCAGGGAGGATAAAATTACATTCAATGCTATCTTTTTTTATTCATTAAAAGCAAGTTTTGCGAAAATCTTCATTCAAGATTTCTTTTTTCAAAAGCTCCCATTTTTCTAAAAACTGCTCCTTTGGCTTTGGTATGAAAACATATAAATGATAAATGATATTTATTTGTAAGTAGGTTAAACATAACACTTTTACATGTCCAATATTTCTTGTCATTTTAAGCTAGATGAAGCCGGTGTTTCCAAGCTGATATTTCAAAACTTATATTAAGAGCGTTCATGCCTAGCGCGGCACGTCAGGTTTAGGTAAATAGTTCGCAAATTTCACTCACACAGAAGCGTGGGTAACTGTGTGCGTAGACTAGCCGCGTGCGCTCTCTTTGTACTTCGACTAACCAACTTTGATCCGTTAGCTTTAGAGCAATAATAATGTATTGTTATAGAAAAATTAAACTGGAAGTTAAATACAAATTATTGTTATTCTGATGATTTGTAGATTTATGATTAATAAATAATTATATTTGAAATATATTATTTTGCCTTTACACCTTTTCATATATGAAATCCTCTACAGACGAAATCTAGTTATTTTGGAGAAAAATAATATTAATAATTGTACCTACTTAAGTGTTGGTAATTAGTTCTAGTGGATTGTTGATAGCTTTTTTCATTTTATGGTTAGGATGAGTAGGTGGGTAATTAAATAAAGATTTATCATGTTATATTTAGTACCTAAATCATTTATGATAAAAAAGCTGTATAAATCATAAAATAGTTTCCCTCAATTGCATTGATCGGCTATTTCTGGGATCAATTATTTCGGGAAGAACGCATACATAATAAAATTTTGTTAAACGAAGAATCATTTTTTCTTTACAAAATTGAAATTCTTTACAAAACTTTGTAATTTTTTACACCTTTTATTGGAAATTCAGGACTAGTGTACACCGCAAAAAGACACACATTTTTGTTTGAAATATTTTGGTAATACCAGTCATGTTTAACATTGAAAATTACGTTATCGCCATGAAATAAAAATAATATCCATATAAAATAGATTTAACGAGTAGTGCTGAATTCAAATTCGGGCGTTGTTTACAAATTTTGGCAGAATTGGAAGCAGTTAAAATACTTCTTCTCAGCTCGAGTCACAAGGCACTCACAGCCTGAAGAACTGTATCCCTTTCAATGAAATGCCGTTTTAAGGTCAGTGTTTTTAAATTTTCAAGGAAAACTACATGTGCCTGCTTGAAATTGTCTGGGTTCATGACAGGCGTTTGACATGCATTTGCGTAATTGACTTTGTTCACGAGCCCTGTGCTAAAGTTTATTTTTCGGCGAGGTATTTTGCGTTTCAGATTTTGATTTATAGAAAAACCTGGACTTTTCTGGTAGGCACGTTTATAAAGGGTAGTTTGAGGTTTATCTGTGGTTAAACTAACCAAGCGGCATGACAACGGACGGAATATGAATCTTTTAGGGAATTATACGTTTCCCACCTACAGTCTTTGCTACTATGGTGTTGAACTGCTCTGCACGGTTTTTGGTAAAATCGTGGGGCAGACTTCGAGAAAGATAAGCCAGCTGCCAGACATTGCGTTGCAGTTTTAATATCAATGTTTTGGCTTCGAGAGTTTGGTTTGTTTCTTTTTTCTCTCTTTGGTGCAGTAGCACAAGTCACATTCACTCTGATCTTCAAGGATGTGTTTGGCGCTGTTCAGAATATCTCTCAGTATTTTTATATTCTTTTCTGATTCGGTTAAAGTTTGTGTTTTCCAGTACCGTACCGAAAATCTTACTGCTGTTCTCAGCCGAAGTTCAGAAGTCAACAATTTATGCTCCGACAGAGGGATAGATGTATAAGTTTTAAGCAATAATTTTTTTCAGTTGCAATTGCGGAGGAGATGGTTGGTACATTAAATTTTTTGAATTAGAACGCCGGGATATACTGGCATCACCATCAGCAATCAATGTATTATATTTAATTTCCGAGTTTCTACGGAGGACTTGAATCCTTCTACCAGTATTGTTGGTTCCATACTAGATGATGAACGTGATTTTTAGAACATTTGTGAGGAGCAGGCTGTTGTTCCTTTTTATTTGCGCGGGCACAAATTCCAGAATACTTATTCCGGACCCCAATGTAGAGAACTTTTCCTGTGTGATGTCCTATAATAGCTGCAACACACGGACAATGCATTATACTGGTTTTTATATGAGCGTTTGCTCCATCAACTGTCTGCTTCCACTGGTATCATCGGAATGTTACGAGTGTCACCTTGTAATCGAGCAGCAGCTGTTTCCTCCTGAGCTGATGCAAACATACTTTCTTCAGCGGAATTTTTCCACATTTCAGCAACTTTATCATGACATTTACTATAAGTGAATAATGACATAACAGTAAGTCCATCGATGTAACAACTTCATTCAAATTTGTTAGGCCAATTCCTGAAATTATGGCATAATTAATTAGTTTATTTTTTGTGTTTCATCGTGACTACTCAGTTCGAATTTAGAATTGCACATATTACATTGAAAGAATTGTATTTTTTTAAATAAATAATAATAGTGGAAAATTATACCTAAAGATCGCATTCATTTGTCACATTTATTATTTCTGATTGCGATTCCAGTATTTCCAATTCTTTATCAACTCTTGTGGTAGCTGTGATTCTTCGGTATCATTCTCTTGTGACATACCCTCATTGACTTGCAGTTTTTGTATGGTTTAGAAAGAATAATAGAATAAGAAGAAATAATTAATTTCACAAAACTAGTTTCAGTACAGCGCAACTTGTTTCGTATAATAATTAGTGTCGTGAAATCTACAGTATCACCGAAATAATAGCCCCGTCAGCATCAAAGCTTTATTTTGCAATCTACAGTAATATTATAAAGAGGAAATATTTGTATGTTTGTAACAAATATATATTTTTTATTAATGTCCTAATATTGAAGAATGTGACCTTCTATTTTTTATCGGTTATTAAAATCCCCGTGTAAGAAAAATGCGAATTGGCTATAACCAGCTACGACATTAAAAGTGGTTCCTCGGTAACGTACTTTTTAGCTTCATTAGCCTTGGCCAAATTTCCGTAACTTTTCCTTTTTGCCCCGTATAGCGCCTATTGCTACCCACAATTATCGGAAAAAAAAATGAAATCATACATAAAAAGAGTTATCTTCTTTCATGATTTGAACTCCATTACTTTAAAATATGTAATCATTAAAGTTTTGTTTCGTTAAAAAAAAATAAACAAAAAGTATCAATTCGTCCTAGTCGCTCTAAAAACTCGACAAACTATAATACAATTTTACGCAGCACGCGGCAACGGGAGCGACACACGTCCAACCTCTGAAAGGCCTCGGCCGGCACTGAGCGCTGGTGCGATTCCGCGTCGATTATATAGTAGTACTAAATAATTTATAGTAAAATTAATATAGAAGTTATTTTAAAAAAAAATGTACCATGTTTTAGATCGTAAATGTCTTCATTTACTAGGTCTAAACAACAACAAAAATACCTTTGATTTCATCCTAAAATAACACGTTTAAAAACACGAAAAGTGGCTAAAAATGACACTTTTGAGAATACTTTTCTTGTATAAAAACTTACAATAATTACGTTTTTTTTTCAGCCAAGCACTAGTAAATGTTATTGTTTTTTTAATAGTAATATTTCTATAAGTTTGTCGTTTATGGTTTTACTATTATCTATCATTTGCGTAGACCATCGACCGCTAGTTTTAAAAAGGGATTGAGTAAAAACTGTTCTAATGAGAAAACTTTAAGATCATTTGAAAATATTTTTCAGCCAAGCACTAGATTATGAAATCCTCAATAATTTGACGTCAATATCTTATCTACGAATTAATTAGATTATCGTTTTATTGTCCGTCGGAAATCATCAATTTTGACTCCAGCGTGGTTTTTACGGATGAACGCTCTTAACAGTATCCATGAAAGAGTTCTGACTAGCAGTTTGATGTTTACGAACTTCATTATTCTATGTATAAAATATGAATAAATTGATTATTTATGAAGGACTAGCAGTGCCCCGTGGTTTCACCCACGTAGTTCCCGTTCCCATGGTACTGTGGGGATAAAATATAGTCTATGTCACCCGGAGATAGTGTAGCTTCCCAACAGTGAAAGAATTAATCAAATCGGTTCTATAGTTTCGAAGCCAATTCAATGCAAACAAACAATCAAATCTTTCTTCTTTATAATATTAGTATAGACTAGCTGTCCGCACAACTTCGTTTGTGCCACATTTTTCATGACTGCTCCGCTCCTATTGGTCTTAGCGTGATGATATATAGCCTATAGCCTTCCTCAATAAATGGGCTATCTAACACTGAAAGATTCGAAAGTCCGATTTTTTCAAATCGGACCAGTAGCTCCTGAGATTAGCGCGTTCAAACAAACAAACTCTTCAGCTTTATAATATTAGTATAGATGAATGAGAGACGCCTCATAATAGTTATTTGTATGATTGTACAGATGTGAGTGAAAACACCGGGAAGAGAGGCCCTAGAAGGAGATACAGACCCTATGGATAATATTTATTAGAATGATTAGATCCGCAGTACTCACAAACCGCGTGCGTCTACGTCCAAATTTATAAAAGTATACGAAGCAAAGGACGATTGTAGAAAGAGTCACTCTGTAGTTTCCTTTACCGCTTACCCCTATGGGAAACGAATTGAGTCTGTATATGTACCAAATATTTCTTCGAAAATTCTTCATCAATATCCCCGTTACTATCAACAGTATATTTTTCTTAAGGTGTATTCAAAGCTCGACAGTGTATTAAAGTAGATATATACTGTCAATCTTCTCAGTTATGGGCCATTAAATAAACATTAAGGAACACAAATACTTTGGACTGGCTCCTATATTTAAATTTTAAGGCAGGTACGTTTATCGTGTATCTTTACATTCAGTAGTGGTTGTTACACCTTCTTATAGTTGCTGTCAATAACAGTACTTACTAGTTTGATTGTAATATAATTGATCATCATTATCAGGATGCTAATCAGGATAAGGATGATAATGATATCAAAACCAAATAATTTATTTCAACTAGACCATACAATGCACTTTTGAACGTTAAAACAGTTCGTGGATAAAATATTATAGTGACTCTAGTTGTCCATTTGCATAAAGTAGATTCATAAGGAGAAGAACGGATACGAAACTCCATACTTACTCTTTTCAAATATTTTGTATATATTAATCACTTGGTTTAACCTGTTCCAACCTGTTCTTATCCCAATTCATTTGGTGTCATATATGTAAGTAACTTTATTAAAATTGTCTTTATATTGCCCCATTAAAGTTTATTTTTGTTCCATCCATCTTGTTTTTACTTCTACGAATGTTGTTATGGCTTTCTTACCATCGCTGAGTATTATAATAAGCGTTATGTTCAGACCAGACAGTCTGTAGCGGTCGGTGTAAAACTGTCGGCCTGAAAGTGCTGACTGTCAGCCTAATTTTCATAAATGACTTTTGAATTTGTGACCTACAAAATAAAATAAAGAATACTTTCAATAAATTTGAATACTTATCTCGATTTAATTGTTATAGGGACAGAAGCACGATATCAATATATTTCGGCGGTTATGGTTCAATGCTTAGGTTGGCTACGATTCGACGCTCCACTTTATTTCAAGATAAAATTCGACAATGAGGTCTAGTTAATAAGCTTTTATTTAAACCAGCTGTTGTTTAATTAACAGTTGGTCGTTAAGCTATGATTTAATCCCCAATCGATTGGCGGTTGTCATTGTTACATGATAAAGTCACAGTTGCTCTGAATATTATTATATTAACATTAAAACGCAATCTTTATTTCTTGGAATGTCCATAAAAGTCTTTTAAAAAAGCCGTAGCCATATTTTACGCCTTCGACTGCCAAACTCGACCACCCTATATTTTTGAATGCTTTGCCAAAAAGTATTATTTTTATTACATTAAACATTAAATCCCCTTATAAGGAAGGGCTTAATAATGATTTTTGCGCAAATTGTGGAATAAATGTGATGCTTCCTTATACAAATATGAATAGCATTCTGAGTAATTTTGAACCGTTTTTATTGAATAACTGTAAAATATCATCAAGTCCACGTTATAATGTGTTTTTAAGTCTTAAGAGACTAATGGATTAAAATCAGGTGGTTGGGCGACAACGTATTATCATTTACAGTAATGGGAAGATATCAATTACTGCACATACGGTGCTAAGAAGTATCATTGTTATCATCAGTATCTCGTCATCATCAAATCATGGTAATAATGACCTTCCGACCGAATTTTGGCCACGATTCGGTGGCCAACCAAGTATGCAGGGTATGTTATAGTATGCCAGGATTGCTGAATTTGTTCGAAAGAGTCACCGTGGACCTGAAACGCAAAGGGCATTAGGAGGAACACGGATGGGTTTTAGTCAGTAAGAGTCTGACACTCCCTTCCGCTCCGCCCAGAGCGAGAGAAGTTATTTCGTGATTTCAATTCACGTTTAAAAAAAAGGGAATATTATAGTGTATAAGTGTATGCGCAAACTTACGTGCTGGTGACTCTATTTCTGGATGATAATTCGATACGTTCGGGAAGAAATCAGGGGCAGGATTTTACGTGGCACAATAACACGTTTTGCCAGATCTGGATAATATAGCCCCCGGGGTTCTGGGAACTTGGCAGTTTCGCATACGACTGCGAGACCAACGGGGGAGTCAAATCATATCGAGTTCAGCTACAAAGGAATGAGTTGCCACATACAGATTAAAGGTCAAAACCGGATTTGTTAAAAAAGTTTTACCCGAATAAAGTTTTAGTAAAATCCGATAACAATCTATACCCCATTCACAATAAGATTAGACATTGAAATAAATCAGTTTTACAGTCCGTTCAACCGATTTTGACTTCTATTGCGTTTGTGGCATGACACATGGCAGCTGCAGTAAACAGTTGGTATTGTAATCCCGTTTTTGCTTTTAATGCCATCCTTATGCCTACGGAATAGAAGTAAAAATCGGTTGAACGGACTGTAAACAGTTTTGTTAAAATGTCTAATCTTATTGTGAATGGAGTATACATACGTGTGACCTAAATAGCTTTCAATCAAAATCATTCCTACGTAGGAAATTCATAAGCACTAATATAATCTACACTCGAAAATATAGTTGCCGATAAAAATATTTGACATCGGATAGGTAGCATAATAGAAAAAGAATATTCCACTGCCCTAAAATATCACATTTATTCATTTAGGTCATCAAACAATGGATAATATGAAGCACTTGAAATCGTTTATCCATTTCCATTTGATAATTTAATTGAATAATATTGATGACACGGAAA
The DNA here is from genome assembly GCA_905332915.2 of Hecatera dysodea. Lineage (NCBI taxonomy): Eukaryota > Metazoa > Arthropoda > Insecta > Lepidoptera > Noctuidae > Hecatera > Hecatera dysodea. Next base: position 13,544,770 of record HG995310.1, on the reverse strand, counting down.
AGCACTCGATAGCTGGCTGATTGATTAGATAATGCAAAAAGTGTGCTATTATTGACCTCGAACCATGAAGTAGAACAATCCTTAAAAAAACAAGCCGATACACGATAGACTAAGTACTACTCAGTCTGCCTAGCTTTTTTTCTGTGTTGAAGTCATTTTACCAGCCTTGCCGAATGGTTCAGTCCCAGTACTTAATTTGGGGTGACTGATTTTCGGACTTATTGAATTTGAAGGCCACGTCAAAGATGTCTAAAGAATGACAGCTGGGAACAATGGCTTGGCATGCTTTTTGAGGTACGGAGGAGTCTTGGTTTCAACAATCTTGCTTAACCTCGATGACGCGTGTTATAGTTATAACTTCGAGCTCCTCTAACGAACTACTACTGGTATTTGAACAAGGATTTTTTGGAATCGGATCAAACCTTACTTGTAATTAACTCGATGAATCCGAAATCGCGTCTATTTTATTTAACACTAGCAGCGTCCCGCGGTTTCAGCTATGTACGTAGTTCCTATTTCCGTGGAATTACGTGACTTAAATAGCCTATGTTACTCCATTGGTGAATCGATTTCGACGACGAAAAATGGTTATAATCGATCCGGTAGTTTCCGAGCTTATTCGTTACAAACAAACAAATAATTCCTCTTTATAATATTAGTATAGATGTTTGCTGACGAGTGGAAGACAAGTAATATGGTGCCCATGACAATTTCTTTCAGTGTTACTGTAATGGACAAATAATAAGGAAGAAATTAATACAGAAGGTAAAATAACCATTTTTTTTTTGGATTGCCCCAAATTTTTCTTCGAACATTACGCGTTTTTTCATGTTTGCGTTTATAACAAAGCCAATAACTATAAACAAATTCGTAGATATCACAACATTTTATTATGTAAACTAGCTGCTGCCCGCGACTTCGTCCCCGTGGAATCCCCGATTTTAAAACATTCTTTATCGCTGCTCCGCTCCTATTGGCTTAAGCGTGATGTTATATAGCCTAAAGCCTTCCTCGATAAATGATCTATTCAACCCAAAAAGAATTTTTCTATTCGAACCAGTAGTTCCTGAGATTAGCGCGTTCAAACAAACAAACAAACAAACTCTTCAGCTTTATAATATTAGTATAGATGTTACTTTTTTCTGTTGTATCTCTATCTATGCAATTATATTAATAATAGACTATAATAAAGCTACAACCTATATTTGGCTAGCAGCTCAAATTAATTTTCTAAAATAAGGTAGTAAAGAGATTTATATTTTTTTAATTCTAAATCTTTTGGGACGGAAGGCTCATTTTCATAATTGGCTATTAGAAATGTTTTTTGCTGATAAAAGAGAGGAAATTCAAGCGTAAAAACGAACTTGATTTTGTTTTGTTTGGCAACAAGATACTGCTATTTATTCATTTACCGGTGTTGCCACGTTTTCTATTCTTTTCTCGCGTTAAAGTCAAAAGTCATTACTCCATAGGATTTTACAACTGGAATAAAATAATTTTGCGAGTCCTTATCAAAGCTATGGTACGCCTTATACGGGCCATAGCAAAATGAGTTTAGACGTTGAAGCGTGTTTGATTTATAAACATCAGCTATTAATATTATAAAGCTGAAGAGTTTGTTTCGATGGTCGGACGCGCTGATCTCAGGAACTACTGGTTCGAATTGAAAAAAATATTTTATTGTTGGATAGCTCATTTATCTAGGAATCTCGCTACAACCAATAAGAGCGTCGCATTAATAAAAATGTGACGCAGACGAAGTTTCGTGGGTTAGCTATTTACAAATAAAATATTAGTAGGATATGGTAGGTTTAAATACTATTAGCTAATTAGAAGGTTTTATATCACTAAAAGTAGGTCGGTCAACATCTTTCTTAGAATCTTTAACTCATTAAAACAATGAGCGTCCTCTCTCAAAATAGCCACAAAATAAAAACGTTACCTACCAGGTTTCAAAGTATTATACAGGGTGTTTTAGAAGTGTGTGGTCATATTCTTTTTCTTAATTTGTTTATACTCCTTTAAGCAAAGCGTCCTATCGTATCCAGAAAAACGTTCTCCCACAAGGCGTGGGCCGTGAATTCGAACAAAACCTTCACATTATCGCGATTTGGTTTTGATAGGATTGTATGAAACATCACCTCCTACATCAGTTCTGTTCAAATTCAGTGACTTTACTAAATTATTTCTGCTGAACTCGCATTGGACACATTCCATCAATGTCAAAGAATGTCATGGTCATATTTTAAGGATAATGCTCTGTATCTGATCGTTGCCAAACAAGTCACATTTCAAGAAGCCTGATACGGTTGGCCCTAGGGCTGCGGTATTTGTTCGAAAGAGTCACCGCGGCCCTGAAACACAAAGGACACTAGAACTCCGTTCCGCTCCGCCCAGAGCGGGAGAAGTCATTTGACGATTACCGACGCAGAAAAAAAAAGTATGACGCAATTATTTCAGTTCAATTACAGATTACCACCAACAGGACAGTAATTCTTTCGGAACTTTTTAGTCATATTTTTGGTTGGATTTTTTTATAAATACTAGTTTTTATTTTTGCTGCTGCTGTGTGAAAAAAAAAACTCCAGATTATATCAGATAATACTATCTGATATAATCTGGAGTTTTTTCTCATCAACAAAAACATTCATTCTAATACGCCCAATAACTTTTGAAACACCCTGTATAACCATTTCAAAGCAAAATATTCTGTGGCAAACCGCCATATTAAGACAACTGTCACTTTATTGGTAGACGACACAATGTCCCGGGGTCAAGAGGTCATGTGTAACGGAATCTATTGTGTCGCGGGTCGAAGGTCGACAGAGGAAAGACTTTCATTTTCTTGAAATTGGAAATATATATTTTTCTTGTTATGTCTTATAACATCGTTCGATTGTTTGATAATTGGGAGTTTTCTTGTTCTCAATCTTTACAATAATAGGGATGTTGCCTGAGTAAAAATATATGATTATGTTTAGTCCGTCAGTTAGATTATAGAAAAATATTTGACACGTATTTTTTCCTTTGTCAAATCTATAAAAACTGACGAAGATAAAAAGCATCAAAGATCAGGAGTGGGAGCGTGTGACGTCACTGCCCGGTAAAAATTGTAGCGAGTAGTGACGTCACACGAGTTTTCAACGCACTGTATCGTCTTCAATTTTTGTTTATGTGAAAAAAGAAAAAATAAGTCTCCAATATTTTTTGGAAATCTATCTGACGGATAAATCAGATTTTTTTAGTTAACTACCCTATTCATAAAAAGGAATGCAATCTTTGTATTTCCGGATCCGATCTGTGTGCTCTGAATTGTTTCTGATGACTAAGCCACGAGAAAAAATTGTTAATAATATAATTTTACTCCATTTTTTTTGGTTCCCTAATTAGGTACTAACTTATTTAAATTAGAATAGGTTTTAAGCTTTGCGAGATGATAAACGAACTCTCCTACACCGTACGCGCAATGCAACTGAAATTGATTGTTGAATCATCAAAATCGTCATTACCCTGCAATATTTATTGTATCTTGTGACATAAATAATTCTCAGCTTATAAAATAATACCCTATCTAATCCCGCTAACATACACGCACCCCCTAAAAAGTAACGTCAAAATACCAAAACCTTTATTAAATTCTAAAAAGCACCGCTGCAAACAACAGTGCAACATTATTGAGTACTGAAAACCATAAAACTAACATTCCCATATTGAAGCGATACTGCAACAGTTACGCGATCGGAATAAACCAGTTTATAGGTACTGATTGGAGATCGTATGGTTCTGTATACGGCTATTTGCACCTAAGGGTCGGGTGCCTTTGTCAGCTATATTGTACGTTGCCAGTCCTTTTTAATTGAAGGTGTTCAATTCTTTGCGGAATTTGTTCATTAGAAGAATTACGGGTGGGTTTTAGTCAGTAAGAGTCTGACACTCCCTTCCGCTTCGCCCAGAGCGGGAGAAGTCATTTGATAAAAATATGCTCAATTCAATAGAATTGAGCATATTTTTATCAAATGACTCGAGAATTGGAATAGGAAAATCTTAAAATAAATATATTTTAAGATTTTCCTATTCCTATTCTCCATGAGATTATATTAGCATAGAAGATGGGGCCTGCTAGGAGCAGTGAATGAGGGTTGCTGTAGCTGAATTTGTACGAAAGAGTCACCGCGGCCCTGGAACGCAAAGGGCATTTGGAGGATCACGGGTGGGTTTTAGAGGGCTACCACTCCCATCCATTCCGCCCAGAAAAAACAAAAATGAAGAAATAAGAAGAGAAGTCATTTGACGAACCCCATCTTTAAAAAAATCCTCGATGTCTGAATTACGAATTTGAAGTTGAATATTTGTCACCCTCTACTTTTTTTTTACCTGAGCACCCGTCAACCTTTTGCTCTAAAGTAGGTTTGGACACGTTGACACCATTTCAACTCAAAATACTCAAATCAGAAATACATAGGTAGGTCTTTACTTATTTTCTTGCACCAGACAATCCAAGCCATTTCTACAAATTTTTAAATAACGTACGTATTGATATCTGAGAGGAGCTAGTAGCTAAAGAATAACAGCCGCATAGATCGATCTGCAAGGTTAAGCAACGCTTGCCAAGGTTGGTCTCTGGATGGGTGATCATCTTAACATACCGAGTTTCCTCCGTGTCTCGACCTGATGGTGCCGGCTGTCATTTGTAGATCTTTGGCACTTTGTCAGAAGTCAGAAAATCTGCCAACAGTCTTGCCAAGAAGTACCGTGTTCCCCAGTTATTGGGTTGTGGAGGTCTGGTAGGCAGCCGGTCTACGTTAAATACTAGTATTCAGCTGAACCCGGCTTAATTGGGAGCCGACCCCAATATAGTTGGGAAAAAGGCTAGGCAGATGATGATGAGATCGGATTGAAGACTTGAAATGCCTTATTTTGAAAGTCAGTTTAAAACACGAAATTTTTCATCTTTCAAGGATCATTTGAGTTGGTAATACATGATTCATGAAACTTTGTGCTAAAGAAAACTGTTGAAAGATTATAGACAATACCCTAGCCAGGGATTTACCAGTAAAAAAAAGAAAAATGTTTCTCAAGTGCTCCGCTTGGTGGCGCCGTGTGTGCTGCTGCTCTCGTAGTTTTTTCTGTCATGTTAACTAGCTTTTATATTTTACTATTAATAAAACCGTGTTGCGATAACCTAAATAGTTATAATTTCTACTAAAACATTAGTCGCTTTTCGCTTACAACAGACACCCACTGAATCGGTGACCATTCGCAACACATGCCGACTTTGCGCTAAACGACCGACACACCCAGATACAAACACAGCAACACAATGAACAACCAGTCTTGTTTCTTAAACAATAAGGTGGCAACTTCTTTGTAAATGAGTTCGGAAGTCGAAACCGCGAAACGGCCTAATTAAGTGCAATAAAGTAAACGCTCAGAGAAGATTGCAGGTGTGATGCGACTTTTAATCGCACGATTTTTATTCGCACTTGTGGCTTCAGTCGATTGCAAGGCACTTGCACCGGTCATCACTAAATGCTTTTAGTGATGGCATCTAAAGCATCGTTCTATGCCGTAGATTGTTTGGAGGGTACTGACTGACTGACTGACTGATTTGTATCAGAGGTTAAAATCTCATTAAAATAATTTTGAATGAATTCAACCATATACTCGTAACTTAAAGATAAATGTGATTGTTTTTCTACCTAATTTTGTTATCCTGTGACAAATTATATTTAGTTTGCATCTTGGTTTTAAGTAGGTAACACTTTTACCTGTTAATTTAAAGTAGAGTTCTCTGAAAAGAAACACCGAAACAAATTTATGGCTCAACTGTTCAGAAAGTGCAAGCATTTATTTAACAGTTATCATCACTATCGGACAGTTCAACTCAAAACACTAAGGAGCTCAACGCCGGACGAACAATTTCAAATTTACGAACGCCATTACGGCACGTCGCACAAAGTAGGTACTGAAAATTTGCTTTGATGACAATCAATGTCATGCTGCCACATAGCAACGAAGGATGATGGATAATGCAGGATTTTCAAAACCGATAATTAAACCCTTAGTTACGATTGTTTTCTTGAGATTATTAAGCTTGGAGTTCAGGCAAACGTAAACGTTAATATATTTCCGGTGTTTTTATTTAATGAAAATGTAAAAATAATATGCTTTGAACACGCAGTAACGTAATTACAGAACATTTATTGACTTAGAGGCATTCAAAATATTGTTTTATTTCCATTTCGTGCTTATTTTCATTAAGTAACTGAAGTATGGGGTCATTAATTAGAGTGCTATAATATAAAAAGCACGAAGTCACTTATGCTTAGGTTTTATCGTAGGTATATCGTACTTTTTCCACTAATTGTATGAGTTTACTAGCACTGCGCCCGCGACTTCATCTGCGCAGTTTAATACAAACAATGTCCCCCCCTGATTTACCCCCTAAGGGGTGGAGTTTCGTGAAATCTGTTCTTAGCGGATGTCTACGGGAGGAAATCCCATCCACACGCACAAAACGTTTTGGGAACGCATTCTAAGCTAAGGTATGCGTAACGCTTTTATTTAAAAGGAAAACGAGTTAATTCGCTATAGATTCCGGCAGGAAATTCCACTCCTTAGCTGTACGTACAATGAAAGTAGCCCCAGGTACTCCCTGGTACTCTTGACAAGACAATTTTTACTGTCAGCTTGCTTTGTCTTACTGCCGCGCTAAGATCTTCTCCATGATGTCCATTTATCTAGGTCCGGAATTTGTTCGAAAGAGTCACCGCGGCCCTGGAACGCAAAGGGCACAAGAAGGATCACGGGTGGGTTTTAGTCAGTAAGAGTCTGACACTCCCTTCTGCTCCGCCCAGAGCGGGAGAAGTCATTTGATGATTTCCCATCCAGGAAAAAAAAAAATAGGGTCAATAGGTAGAATCCATTCTTCAATTGTTTTTTCAAGCTCGTTCCACCATTTTGAATGTGGCCTACGGTGATGGCTTCTGGATGTGCTAAAAAATGTGTGTTGTGAGTGTTCTGGATGAGGATGTAGGTATGTGTTTAGCTGATAATGAAACTGTTTAATTGAATTAAATATTTTATTATTGATTTTATGACTGAGCCAAAATTACGTTCTAAATACGTTTAGTGTTAAATGCATATAGTGATTTGTATCAAAGGTCAAAATCTCATTAAAATTAGCACTTTTTTTAATAAATTCAACCGTGTATTTTAAAGATAAATCTGATTGTTTTTCTACCTAATTTTTTACACAACAGCTTCTAAATTGGCAGCCTGTTGAGAGTTAAAAAAATGCTGCTATTTCTGTTTTACTGTTACTAGGTTGAACTTACAATATGTCAAATACAACTTCAGATATCTGAACAGTTCTGCACACAAATCACGTATTAGCGGTGCTTTACTATCGTTTGGCACACCACTTATATTAAAAACGTGAGCGTAGATCGACCAAATACTGCTTGGTTTTTCAAGTCTTCTGGCAAAAGGTCGGTTATGTTTAGTGAACTGAAGCCCTACCATGACGTCTTAAATCCATCATGATTACTGTGTCAGAGAGAGACGGAGTTACACAAAACGAATAGCACTATCCCTTTCCCTCACACACATCATGATGGATTTAAGACGTCATGGTAGGGTAGCAGGTCTTTCTTTTTTAAGGATGGGAAATCATCGAATGACTTCTTTCGCTCTGGGTGGGGCGGAACGGAGTGTCAGACTTTTATTGACTAAAACCCATCCGTGTTCCTTCAAATTCCCTTTGCGTGTCAGGGTTTTTTTTTGTGTAGAAGTCGGTTGTATTTTTTTGTAAAAAGTTTTGCATCTACTGCATGACACAACACACCGAGAAGTGTAGAAGGCCATGGAGTAGACTTTTGTCTAGCAGTGGGACATACTTTTTTATTTCAGCCTTATACTGCCCCACTGTGGGGCAAAGGTCACTCCCAACTCTTTTAAGATATTTTATCGCGAACCATCTCGAACCAACCTCATCAGGCGTCTAGATCGTCTCGACACCTCTTCCTAGGCCAACCACGGCGGTAATATGTTTAAAAAATATGTTGACTGAGAAATTCCATTTACCAATCTCCTAGTGTAAAATGTATAAATTTCATGGTTTAAATATATTAATTGCAAACTGAATTTAAATCTGAAAAAACTTATTTTCATTATTCTCAAATCAAATTCAATCATATTTGTTTATTTTTGTACACAGGTAAAAAATGGGTCTCTGTGTCTTGTCCTCATGTACATATTGTCAACAAATGGCTAGAAAAAAAAAATATTAATAATAAAAAAATAGAAAAATAAAAGAATATTTAACTAAAACCTTAATTTCATTATTTTTTAAATTCGGTGAAAATTCCAAACCATTTCGTTACATTTACGCATTTAATTAATTATTTTTATTCCAAACAAAGTCGACACGATTGTAAATCAAAAGTGTACTCAAAACCTAAGCCACATGGCCGAATTAAAACAAAATAAATGTTCCTGGAAACGAAGTGGTGTTTTACGAGCTTTTTATTAAGTGCCCATTATATTCTTTCAGGTAGGTGTACTATAAAGTGGGCATTATGAGGTGGTCACGGATTTGGGAACATTGTCGTTAATTTAATAGCGTTCACTGTAGATAGCGACTAGTTGCTGATGATATTACGTAATTGAAACATTTTATCAAATACATAACTAGCTTTCATCCGTGTCTTCGTTTGCGTTAGGTAATATATGACACAGATTTGCTCGAGAAAGGAACCTATTAACATGTCCAGAGTACCATTTGTCGCTGTATCAAAATTCATCAAAATCTGTTGAACAATTTAGGCGTAAAAGCGTAAGACACAAACTGACTCACTTCTGCATTTATAATAATAATAATAAAGTTACGATAATTAGGTTTTGTTTGTTCAGCTAACTTCATTTCTTTTTTTCTCATTTTTCAATCCTAAAAGAATTCCCAAAAATAATTTTCCCAATCCCACTTTTAGTTCCAGAGATTAGCTCGTTTAAATAAACTTTTCAGGTTTATTTAAATTAGTACATAGGTATATAATGATATGTTTGACAGTTCAACAAAAAAGATTAATAGTAACTGCGGATTTCTAGCAACTTCAGCTGGATACCGAGTAGTTATATACCAATGTATGTAACACCCATCCTGACCGCGTATAACTACTGGGACAAATAACGCCATCGAAAAATTAACTTGTAAAAAATCCAAAAAGAAAAAATGTTCATTTTATTTTATTTATTTGGGAAAACAAACAATTACACATTAAGAAATACAAAAAAGAATAAGATACAGAAATGATACAAATGTGAAATCAACCACGTTCTCCACAGATACACATGAGACAATTTGGTAAATTTTAAATTTTAAGGCTAACGTTGTAAATAGTAAATAGAGGAATATTTGTAGTAATTATCCAAATAACATCATAAGTTGACCAACAGTTACATATATTATTTATTCAGTATCTTAAGCAACATGAGTCTAAATTTTCCATGCGGTAAGGCAAACAGATCCAAACTGCAGAAGTTCCTATTGAAATTACTCGTAAGGCGACGAAGAGGTGCACGCAAACCGGCATTTGTACGACAGGAAGTAGTGGCGAATACAGGTCGTGCGCGCACCTCGCGTCTTTGGCATGTTCTGGGAACTATATAACACAACTTGTTACAGATGTCCAAACAATCATACGAGTTATTACATAAGTCATACAAAAATGTAGTTTCAAGAAAAGTACGCCTTGAACTCAAAGAAAGCAGATTATATTTTTTAAGCAACTCACTGTAGGAGAGATAACAACTTTTTAAGCAGCGATAATGCATAGACTTCAAGAATTTACGTTGAATGCTTTCTATACACTCGATATATTTATTGTAGTAGGGGTTCCACACCTGTACTGCATACTCTAATTGAGACCTGATTAATGATCGATATAGATATAAATATGTACTAGGGTTCTTAAATTCTGTAGCTGATCTCATCACAAAGCCATACATGCGATAAGCATTATTAACAATTTTATTAACATGTGCGTCTAGATGCAGTTTATCGTCGAGTAATATTCCCAGGTCGCGGATCAAACTCTCCCTTTTCAGAGTTTCACCGTGTAGTGCATAGGGATAATTAAATATATTTTTATTTTTAGTGAAGCTAATACAACAACATTTAGAAATATTTAGTTGGAGTTTGTTTTTAGTGCAATAATCTGAAAGACGATTGAGGTCTCCTTGAAGTAGTTGACAGTCAAGCATAGTTTTGATGGGTCTATAGACTTTAAGATCATCAGCGTAAAGTAAGAATTTAGAATTGTGAAAGCACATGTCAATATCGTTGATAAATATAATAAATAACAAAGGGCCCAGTATCGAGCCTTGAGGCACCCCTGACGAAACAGTTATGGTTTTGGAATGGAAACCATTAATCACCACTTTTTGCGTCCTATTTGTAACATAGGAAGTAAACCAACGGAGCAAATCCCCACGAATGCCGTTAAATGCTATTTTGCTCAAAAGTAATTTATGGTCGACCTTGTCAAAAGCTTTACGGAAATCAGTATAAATAGAGTCCACCTGTACACGTGTATCTAAATGATTGAATAAATAATCAGTATATTCAATCAAATTAGTAGTTGTAGATCTTCTCTGAACAAATCCATGCTGTTGCTTAATAATCTGATCATGAATAATCGGATATAGCTGATTGTGGACAAGCCTCTCGAAAAGCTTAGACAAGATCGACAGAATGGAAATAGGACGGTAGTTCTCAATTTCATATTTTGGACCAGATTTATGGACAGGGGTGATATTGGCTCGTTTCCATACTTCTGGGAAAGTTCCTTCGCTCAAACATCTATTATAAATAATATGCAGTGGGAGACTTAAAGTGTCAGCGGTATTTTTAAGAAAGAGTGGCGGTATACCATCCGGTCCTGGGCCTTTAGAACAATCTACAGATTTCAAAGCACTATGTACTTGTTCGATACTAATCACAAGATTGCTAACGAGACAACTATTCTTAGCATAGTCGAAGGTCTGCTGCTGCGCATTGTTGTGAGTGGAAGGCTCATAAACAGAATGGAAGAAGTTTAAAAAGAGCTTACAGATTTCTTCTGGAATGTTGGACGACTGTCCATCGTAATGCATAGTTGATGGAATGGAAGCTGTGGATTTACGGTTAGATATAAAAGTCCAGAAATATTTAGTATTAACTTTTATGCTATCCTCAACTGACTTCATGTATAGGCAATAACAAGTTTTAGATTCAGTATGAAATCTCGACCTATATAGTGAAAATTGTTCATAATCTGATATATTTTGATACGCCTTCCATTTACACCATGCCTTCATTTTATTTTTAAAAATATGAATATTGACTTTGAAAACCAGACCGGATATTTGGAAGACCTGACTGATGCTAGGGGAACATGAGCTTTAATGACTCTGAAAATAACTTCGTAAAATGTATTTATTGCATCTTCTGCAGACTGCCCCTGCAATAATTCGTCCCAGTTAACTTTGTCCAAATCACCATTAATTTCTTCGTAATTAGCCTTATAATAATTGTACCGCTGTGTAGATTTACGTGCCATGCCTCGGTTACCTAAATTGGAAGGAGTCAAAATACATAAGGGTGGGTGATAAGGGTCTGAGGTTAGTAGTGGGTCAGTGGGTGTTATAACAGAACACTCATTATTACTGATCACCAAGTCTAGAATCTTTCCGGTCGAATTTTTTATCTGATTATACTGGTAGGCTTTAAAAATAGATGTAAATATGCTTATGTGTCTGTAAATTGGAGAGTTGTTGCTATTTAAATCTTGTGTAGTAGAACATGAACCTCCAGTAGTAAACCAGTCAATGTCGGGGAGATTATAATCACCTAATAGATAGAAATTTTGAACACTTCCATTCTCAACAACAGTTTGCAAAAGCTCCAAATATGCAACATAAACACTTTCGGGTGTTTTTGGCGGAATGTATACCGAAGATATGATATCGTACTTTCCTCTCGATTCACTCGGGATACGCAGAATGACATGCTCAATGTATTGGTTTAATGAGATAGTGGACTCAATTGTGACAGATCCCAATCCCTTCAGTACCGCTATAAGGGTGCCACCACCATCCTTTTTTTGAGTAGCCTTGCGATCCCGATCACATCTATGTACGGAATACCGTTGATCAATAAACTCAGAGTCGAATATATCAGGGGTTAACCAAGTCTCCATGAGTATTATAATATCGTAGCAGTTAGATAAAATATTCATAAATAGAATATGCAGTTTCGTGCGAAGTCCCCTACAATTTTGATAGTATATTAATAATTTATCAGCCATTGTCGTAAGTGTACAATCGGAGTAGTAATATTAAATAAGTCTGAGCAAGTATATAAGCATCTCTTGTTAGATAGTGAAAGCAAGATAATTTTGAGATGTACAACTCGAAGTCAAATAACACTGAAATAAGCAATAAAATTATAGTAAAATTGTTAAAACTCAGCAAGTGTACAACATGCACATATAGCGTAGTAATACTGAAAAAGCAACGATAGTAAATTATAGTTGCTTTTTCAATAGAAAGCATGAGAACAACATACCGTAAAACTGCAACATTTATGAAAACGTATACATCTGGTAAACAACATACGAGTATATCCACATTATCAACATTCGATATGGATACAAATAAAAAGTACATAATTGAAACGTGAGTAAAAATTACATTATACAGTTCTTTATTCGTTCCTGGTGATAGAATCGTTCTAAGAGGTAGATTCGTCCCTGCTAGTAGTAGCTCCAGGTTTGATTTTTTTGAGATCTTGGTGGGAACGAATGGCGAACGACTTCGATTGTTCATTCTCACGGACGAGTATAGTGCCATGTTTAACCCACACAAATTTATAATGATGTAATGTAGCGATATTCTTACATTCACGAAATAATTGTTTTCTTTTTAACGTGATATGTTCATGCATATATATGCGATATGATGTTCCTGAGATATCCAGTTGGTCGGACGTCAGGTCCTTACATAAACGAAAGGCACTGAGAAAATTGTCACGCATTATACGTGAGACCAATTTCACGACATTGTTTTTTGGTTTGTTATTGTTCTGGTGTGCATGAGGAACCCGGTGTATTGAAATAATATCCTTGATGTTTATATTAAAATTGATTTTAGATCCAATTTTTTCCATTATTACTAGCAGATTCTCATGGCGCCTTTCAGGCAAATTCATTCTTCATTTAAGGATATAACTATGTTAGGTTAGGAGTCACCTTTTAAGCAAAGATTTGCTTGTATTAGGTGGTTCCGCTCCTCCAGTTTACAATCATTCTACAGATGTGTGAGAAATAAGCAAAAGATTAATTTAGACTAATTAACATTTTATAATTTAAAAAAAAAAAACAAGTTTCGCTACTCAGTTCTTTTACAAAAAGTTGTGAGATCCATGTAATACCAAGTCGGTGAATTTATTCAGTCCCTACTTAAGGGACCTGTTCTAACAACATCTTTTAGTGACCTTATCAATATTAAACATCTTTTATGTTTTAAATAAATAGATTCACTTGCCATCGCATGAAAACACAATGCATCTCACAAGTAATACATATTATATTAAATTAGATTGTTTAGCTACAATTTTTAAACTGCTGGTTCAAATTTAATGAAATTGTAAATATACCGTGTTTATACAATGCCTGCTTGGTTACTGAAAAGTCAGGCTTCGAGTTTTATCCACAACTAGCAGCGCCCCGTGGTTTCACCGGCGTTGTCCCCGTTCCCGTGGCAATACGATATAATATAATATAGCCTATGACACTCCACAATAAGCTAGCTTTCTATTGGTGAAATTATTTTGAAAATCGGTTCAGTAGATCCAGAGATTACCCCTTACAACGTCAGAAACTCACAAACGTTATCTCTTTATAATATTAGTATAGACGAAATTATGGGGGTCGAAAATGGCCAGAATTGTTTCGAGAAAAGGATGGTACGGTACGTGCCGCTTTTTTTATCGACTTGGCGGGGACACTGCCGTGCTAACAGATACAGTTCTACTTAATAGAGTGCTGACAATGCCAGCAAGCTTTAATAGCAGTACTTAAACCAACTAAGCTACCAAGACACTTAATTATCCACTATGTTATCATTAGGCTGCTCGTCTACCAGAGATGAGCGAGTTAGCTAGGCGGTCCAAGGAGGTGGATTTATTTGTCGTACAGCTGCCACGGTTTAGTCTTTTACCCAAAGGTTGTTTGATTGAGCCTTGTTGCATTATGTCCGCTTATGTACTATTAAGTATGTAACGTTGAGTTAAATGTGTAGTCAAGTGGTGACAACGAAATCGATTTTTATCTACACTAATATTATAAAAGAGGAAAGATTTGTATTTTTATATGTAACGAATAAACTCAAAAACTACTGGACCGATTTCAAAAATTCTTTCACCATTAGAAAGCTACATTCACCCTGAGTAACAAAGGCTATATTTTATCCCCATATTCCCACGGGAACGGGAACTACGCGGGTAGATATACCACTAACTTCATGTACAGGCAAGGAGTGTGCTGATGCGAGAATGCTTAGATGACTCTTTTCAGCTGTGCACGTTCACATTTCTGGCACACATCTCATGTTTTTTTACTGTACCCCTGTTGACGTCTTTTTTACTATAGATAGGCACGCGTTCGACCATTTCTTGATTGCAAGTGATGATATGGTCGAAGATGCAGCACGCTTGACTAAAAGTAACCAATTCACTTTTGACTTAAATACTCCCAAGTAGCATCGCGTCGGTTGTCGTTTAAAACCAGCGCCATGGCTCAGTCTCGCATGCCAGTCCCAGCGTTATACTTACAATTTGTATAAGTTATTCATTTCGTTTTAATGGTATGCCGAAAATATTTAACAGAATTATTTTTTATAACCAGTTTGTGTTGGGTGCTTCGCTACGTCAGGCTAGGAAAATCAGCTTTATTGTAGCATCTTGTGGAAAAGCAGCTTTAGACTAAAAGTAAGACGACAATTGGCGAGCTCAAACAAAAGACTGTTCCTATTATTCAGGACATCTGGGATCGATATAAGTACTTACGGAATTTATAGCCCAAGCAGTTAAGCGTTACTCGATTTACCCAAATTGCCTCCTACTCTATAGATATGTACTGTATAGATGTGACTGTGTTCTGTAATTGGGCAATCGAAATCAGTTTTGTTTGTTTTTGCTATGTGTGTCTGTTTGATTTCTAAGTTTGTATTGTTGGAGGCAGGCTCCGACTTACGAATTATAGGTCGCGAGTTCAAACACAGCCAGGCGCATTACTTTGTTTAATTCATTTCATCACCACTGCTCTCAAAACGGCGTAGGAAAACATCGTGAGGAAACCGGCATGTCCTAGAACCAAAAATTCGTAGACATGTGACATTCACCAACCCGTACTGACCCCGCGTGCTGGATTACGGTATATTCCGTCTCCTAGAGATCTCGAGGCCTGTGTACCAGCAGTGGGGACATTAAAAGGATGATTGTATTGTTGAACTAAAGGACCCAGTGTGCTAATGAAAAATACAACTGTCACTTAAAGATTATCTTTTAACAGCCACGTTAGAAGTACTAATACGATTCCCAGATCGCAAAAGTCGTATTGGGTTTATCTATCAGGAATTTATTCGTTGTAGCCCGGATTCTGGATTTGTTTTGAGCAACCCACCTTGTTACATGGGACTAAACCCGAATACTGGCGAAGTCAGCATCATCTGCCTAGCCTTTTTCCCAACTATATTGGGGACGGCTCCCAGTTAAGCTGGATTCAGCTGAATACTAGTATTTTAAATGAAGCGGCTGCCTACCAGACCTCCACAACCCCTTAAATGGCAATGGCATTTAATGGCTTCTTGGCAAGAACTAGTGTCAGATTTTCTGGCTTCTGACAATCCGTAACGACTGCCAAAGAACTACAAATGACAACCGGAACCGACGGCTTAACGTGCTTTCTGAGGTACGGAGTAGTCTCGTTATGTTGAGTTGGTCACCCATCCACAGACCAACCTCGGCAAGCGTTGTTTAACCTCGAACATCGAGCCGTGCGGCTGTTATAATTTAGCCACGAGCTCCTCATACTGGCGAAGTATACAATAAAATATAAATACTCTGTATTGTAGGTACATCATGTGGCATTACAACAGGAGCTTAAAAATAGCTATATACGGTGTAACAAAAGGCTAAGTAGTATAACTACTTATTATATAAAAAGATTAATCGCTAGGGCAAAGCCTGAAGCCAAAACTAGTAAGTAGGAAGGTACTTAAAAATAGAAACAATTTGTCAATTTTTTAGTAATTAAAGTTTATAATAGGAATTGGACTGCTAAGATAAATTGGTTCGTGGGTGGCCAATTGGCCATGTCATTTGTCTATTGTACTAGCGATCCTAAATAGCGGTACAAACAAGTTTAACGACCGGTTCTAATTGCATGATATTTAAAGTTGTACCAAAAACAAAAACATAACTCTATCCTAGATACCAAATGAGGTGTAGTCACAATTGTTAAATTAAAGTAGATCAATTACAGTCGCTACGGTTACTCTGAACACTGAAAATGTGAAACCAGCCATGCCGATGTTACCCAGTAACTGGGTTACGAAGGTCCGACAGGCAGCCGCTCCATTTAAAATACTGGTATTCAGCTTCATTATTTTATACTTAACTAGCAACCCGCCCCGGCTTCGCACGGGTGCAATGCTGATACTAAATCTCTACTCATCATCATCTTCCTGCCTTTATCCCATGTTACTTGGGGTCGGCGCAACATGTTTTTTTCTTCCATTCTGTCCTGTCAGCCGTCACGCTATCACTAACTCCTTTTTCTTTCATATCACTCCTCACACAATCCATCCATCGTTTCTTTGGCCTACCTCTCCCTTTCCATCCATCCACATTCATATTCATAACCCTTTTAGTTACATGTGTTTCATCCCTCCTTTTTACATGACCAAATCTCTACTATATTATGCATGTATTATACATATAAACCTACCTCTTGAATCACTCTACCTTTTAAAAAAACCTCATCAAAATCCGTTGCGTAGTTTTAAAGATCTAAGCATACATAGGGACAGAAAGAGAGCGTCGACCTGAGCACAATTAAGTGAAGACTGGGCTGATTTAGGTAAACAAAGGTACATATTTTTGAAGACGGTAACCACATAAGAACGCAAAGAGTATTAAAGTCCTCGGTGACTATAAGACTGCCTTGCCAGGGAAATGCGGATTTGTCAAAGAATAAATCCATTGGAGGAATTGAATTAAATTCAGTAGAGATTTCTCAAAAGATTACTGGATTTATTGTTTCGTCTTTATCTTCATTTTATATTAGAAGTGATTGGATTGATTTTTTTTTATGTTTGTAAATTAACCTATCTATGTGTACAGGGTTATTTGTAAAACACCAACAACCTCTTAAGAGGTAATTGTACTCATCATTATAAATATCTTTTACTATGGGACCAAACCTGAAATCGCGAAATAAAAAACAGCTTAGTTATACGAACATATGATAATTATGTAAGGAACAGCTGATTTTTTTTTTCGCGATTTCAGGTTTGGTCCCGTAGTAAAAGTTGTTCATAATGATGAGTACAATGACCTCTTAAGAGGTTGTTGGTGTTTTACAAATAACCCTATATATACCCATATGTTAATTATATCATGTATTGAATATGTTGTTTATCACTTAGTCTTCTCTCCCATCAGATTTATTCTAATACCTGCTTCTAGTTATTAGCAAGCTATTATCTTTATGTTTGTTGTTTTGCTAGAGTTGCGAAATTTGTTTGACAGAGTCACCGCGGCCCTCGCGGCTTCCGTCGCCGCCACTGCCGCCGCTGCTGTTGGCGCTGCGACTCCCGATACTCGGGAGGGGGCTGAAATGGAGTGCCAGTAATGGTCCCATTGCAGCCTCCTCCAGAGACAAGTCGGCCGCTGTACTATTGCGCAGTGGCTGATGCATATGGACGGTGAGCGTGGGTGGCTCGCCGTCCGATACCAGGCTGAGTCGACGACGCGTTGTGTTCCACGCGCGCCTCACGGAGCCGTCATCATCGAGGACGAGGCCCCATAGGGTCGGTGCCTGCTAGGGTTGCGGAATTTGTTCGAAAGAGTTATCGCGGCCCTGGAACGCAAAGGGCACAAGAAGGATCACGGGTGGGTTTTAGTCAGTAAAAGTCTGACACTCCCTTCCGCTCCACCCAGGGCGGGAGGGGTCATTTGAAGATTTCCCATAAAAAAAAGAGTCACCGCGGCCCTGGAACGCAAAGGGCACTAAGAGCAACACGGATGAGTTTTAGTCACTAAGTGTCTAACACTCCCTTCCGCTCCGCTCAGAGTGGGAGAATTCATTTGATGATACAAAAAAAAATTGAAAACAACGAACCTTTTTTATTATCCTATTAATAAAAAAGGTTCCTTGTTTTCAAAGTTTATTTTTTTGTTATTTTGTATTAAACGAATTACTCGAGGGACCAAGTGCCGATACCAATCACCACTTATGCGCCTTGAATCCTTACGGGATTTTGTAGGTATAAGTTTTACCTACTGATTGGTTTACAAGGAAACTTTGGACCAAAGACGGTTGGAAGAATATAGGATCTTTTATTAGGAATCTTTTAATGTACCTTCCGACGCTTTGGAGCAACGGAAGCTATTTCCAACAGTATTGGACGAGATGTGAACGTCTTTGTATGATGATGCCAAATTATAGGACGATATATACGTCATATAAAAATGATTTTCTCTGACCTAAATCACTGAGAAAGAGATAAAAGCAGTATTCGCCTCCTGGGGCAATAGGAGGTAAAAAGAGCTTATTTGCCCCAACAATGACGCAAACCATGAAAAAAAAAAACACAATTAGTGACATGACAAAGCCACAGGCCTTAACCTTGGCAATTTCGCTCGCCAAACCTTACCGCAAAAGCGGCAATTATGCCTATTTGCATATCTGCGCCAAATTTACGATAAGGCACGGTGCAGACCGCACTGCAGAAGCCAAAAGGCTGTGTGTACACGTGCGTGGAGTTTGGCGGTTGCATTAAATGTACTGTTCTTGGCAGATGCAGTGACGTTTAGTAGGTTTGGATATGTCAGACACAGTGTTTTGCCATTCTACCATAGAACGCAGGGTCCCAGATTCGCCAGATTGTTTTTAACCGACTTCTAAAAAAGGAGGAGGTTCTCAATTCGGATGTTTGTATGTTTTTTTTTTTTTTTTTTTTTTTTTATTGATTGTTCGCGCATAACTCCGTCGCTTGTCACCCGATTTGAAAAATTCTTTTTTTGTTGGAAAGGGTATACTTCCCAAATGGTCCCATGAAAATTTTATCGAAATCAACCATGCGGTTTTCAAAAAATCAACAAAAATCTAAAAAAAAATATCTACATTGTCTACATTGACGACCTCTTAGTTTACTCTGCAAAGGAGCAGTACGTTTTTTTTACACCAATGTGATTGGTTCGTTTAGGTGGGGGAGGGGAGGGGGTGTAGGTACCACTAAAAAGTGAAAAATAAAAAAAACTTTTCACAAAAAATAAAACCGACTTCTAAACAAAAAAACCAAAAAGTCTAAAATAACTTTAATTTCGGAAGTCGGTGTGTTCAACAACAAAAAAGCAAACAAAAACACCGAGTTCCGAAATTAAAGTTATTTTAGACTTTTTGGTTTTTTTGTTTAGAAGTCGGTTTTATTTTTTGTGAAAAGTTTTTTTATTTTATGAGTAAATGATTCGTGTGCGATATGGTAGTTTTATTATCTACTTTGAACGTACGTATCTTCTAGCTTGGGTCTACTGAGCGATCATTAGCCTTATTAAAAAACACAACATCGCTGTTTTCGCGGAAATACATCGAGTTTTTACAAGTAAACATTTTGATACGATAATGACCCTAAATATACATAGAGAACTTATTGGCTTTTTTGGTCCTTCATTAATGTTTTATTTTTGCGGAAAACACAGCTAAATATAATATACATAGCTGTGGCTTTCGCAAAAATAAAACATGAATGAAGCACCAAAAAAGCCAATACGTCGCTTCCTTAACGATTATTATTGATTAGTTTTTCAATGACATACATACTCTTTGATGGCAGATATTCCAAGAGTTTATTTTTAGTAAATTGGGAGGAACCCAATTAAGTGAACGAAAAAAAAAAACATACAGCAGCCTTACATTTTGCGATTTGGCGTGAACGTAAGTTTCAATGGAAAAACATCCATACGGACATTTCATTGCCTTTATACAAATAAATACCTACCTAGCGTAAGTACCTAAAATATCCAAGTTGTCATAAAATATCTGTTGTATTCCGAAAAACAAAGGAAACTCGACTTTTCTCGTGATCTTTTACATTGTCTTCTAGAATACACAGAAGCCCGAATAATAACCTAATTATTTGGGGCTATAAACGATCTAGAAGCGTCTGACCCGACTATGACTTGAAACATTTTCAACGCGCAGTCTACAATTCATCTTCTTCGAATTAAAAAAAAAACAACATCCTTACTAATTTGATAAAAGTGAAAGTGCCTCTGTTACCCCTTCACGACTTAACGGATGAACGAATTAACATGAAACTCAACACTCGAATAGATCATGTCATTTATAGAACGTAAGATACTTTTCATCCCAGAAGTATGTTCCCTTGGGATAAAATTTAACTATCAAGCGGGTGAAGCCATTAGTTAGAATATAGTAACTAAATTAATTAAATAAATCAACCTTTTCTCGCGATATCTACATAAAAATACAAGAAGGTTTCTTAGTCATGCGAATAATACTAATTATTCCATTATAAATATCAGCAGCTAGCTAGCAGACTATAACTAATTATTCAATACATTTTAATAAAGTAAACTAACAACAAACTAAAATATAGTATAAATTCGTCCATAACGCTGTTAGCTGCTAACTAATGTGCTCATAAGACTGGCGGTATTGCCACGTTGAAATGCAATGCTTACCCAAAGTAAAAGCCATCCGTCTTGGGTCACTGGAAGGGTCAACCAGCTGACTATATCTTAAACCATTATCAATGTCCCAAGTCCAATACAACTACCCCGAATTCTAACAAAAACGCATTAACGTGAACTGAAAATAATACTACATACAACATAAAAACAATTCCCGTTCGGCGCGGCTGATCGGAAGCCAGCAAAAAGGCCGAACTTCCGTGTATCCGCTTTGCCCACTGATTGATAGGGAGTGCCCGTTTTTACTCACTTAGCTCCAAATATTATAAAACTGCTTTTTGGTGAAGCAAATTCGAAATTGAGATTTTATTACTAGACACAGCCAACCATTCTATGTATCAGACTCTTACTGGTTTAAACTGATTCTTGTTCCTCTTAATTCCCTTTGCGTTTCAGAGCCGCGGTGACTCTTTCGAACAAATTCCACAACCTTGGCAGGCATTGGACATTTCGGCCCCCACTATTATGTTAACATCTTGGAACCTCTTTCTTTTGGCCAATTTGGTATCGGATAAAGAGCCACCTAACGCTCGTTCGTTGTCCGCAGGCCCGTGCCTACGATCCTCTCGCTTCCGGCCGTGGTTCTGTCCATGGTCAGGAGCGAGACTGCGTGGGAAGCCGTCGCCTCCTTCTGCGAGGAGGTGATGGCGACCAAAGAGGGAGCGGAGAGGGAGAGAGAGGCAGCTGCCACTCTCCCTTCCCGCGCCAGACGCACCGGGCGCCGGAGGCCGCGCGACGACCTCCAGCCACCCTAGTGTGTGGCCTGCGGGCGCTGGGTTGGAGGACCCACCGCCCGATCAGTAACAGGCCCGAGTAGGCGACGCGACGTGTTCCACGCGTGCCACTCAGAAGGACGTGGGGCTAGGCCCCACAGAAGAGAGGTCCGCCAGGGGCTGGCGGATCGAAACCTGCCGGGGTTGCGGTGCATGCTTTTGCGAATCCCGCGACCCCGGCCTACGGTCAAGTGACGGAACACCGTGGTGGTTTTAGCCGGTAAGAGTCCGGCACACCCCCCCGTCTTCCCCAGACGGGGGATAGTCCATGAGGATTTCCCCACGATAAAAAAAAAAAAAAAGGCCCGTGCCTACGATAGCCGGTAATCACCCTGCGATTCTTGATGTCCGGGGCGTTTCCTTCTGTTGCGACGGAAGGAGCATGAGGTTTGTCTCTCCTTCACGCGTTCCGCCTCCTCCTTCGCTCGGTATGATCCTAGTGTTTCCAAAATAAGTTTCTAAGCCGAAGATGTAGTGTAGTAAGCAACCGCTACTAGAGTATCTAGGTATTCTCTGATGTCATCTCGTTGTTCAGTCATATGCAGCATTTGATCTTAGACTGAATTAAATGTGTCTACAAAGTAATATTTTCTATATACTTTGTAGGCTAGTGTTGTACCGAAAAAAAGGATAGTTTTTAGTCAAATCACGAAATCATTGAAGCACGAAATGGCAGAGAACATAAAATTAAATATATTTACTGCATTAACGTCATTTACCGTTTATCTAGTGAGGATAAAAACATGTCTACTAAACTGAAAGAATGCATGGAACTGTGACCAAATATAATTTTAACTTAATGGAATGGAACACACTTCAAAAATAGCATTTTAATTTAATTTTCTCAATGGGAAACCTTTAAATCTTGGACTTAGTCCAATGAATAAAACCTGAAGATGAAAATCCCGCAAAGTTTTCATATTTAGTAGATTTTATTTATTGTAGTTTTGAATTAGTGAAGCGGCAATGCGGCGCACAGAATATTGTGGGTTCAATTGTAAGATATATTAAACTGAATAGTATTTCACTATCAAAATGCTACTTGAATAGATAAAATTTTGCTAGAATTTTGATTAAAATAATAAAAGTATAGAAAAGTTACACGCGTTTGTCTTCAAGCGGCTTCTGTCCAATTTAGAGAGTTCAAGCGCCTCCTGTCGGAGGTTACACGCGGGGTTCATGCGGTCCATAGCCCGTTATGGGGACTCAGAGTGTAAGCGTTCCCGGAGGTGACGACCTGCTCTCTACCTGAACGCGTCTCCGAAGGTCATGGCCATCCGTGTGGCTGGCGATACCGCACGGTCCCCAGTAAGGCGGCGAGCTTCCTTATCGATTGCGGCCATTAGGTATGGAGGCGACAGTTCTCGTATAAATTGCAACTGGCGACGACGACGAAGCCAACTTTGTTCGTGTTCGTGGTTTCAAACACATTTCCCAGATGGGAGAATGTGAATGTGTAATGGAGCGCCTGCGGACGGTAAAATAAGATGGCCAAGGGTGCTATGTACGGGCCGAATCTTGGTGATTGAGCCATGGGAAGGTATTGGAGGGAGTGTCCCTATTAGTCCTCGTATACGAGTGGCACGTGGAGGAGCTACACGCCGGGGCAAAGCTCCATTACTGCAGAAAATCGCAGCACGGTGGACAGAGCCCCACCTCAATCTCATGGTGGCATGGAGAGAGCCCAGTGCCCGACAAGCACAAAAGTGCCTTTTTTTTTGGATGGGAAATCATCAAATGACCCCGCCCGCCCTGGGTGAACGGTAGGGAGTGTCAGACTTGTACTGACTAAAACCCACCCGTGCTCCTTCTTGTGCCCTTTGCGTTCCAGGGCCGCGGTAACTCTTTCGAACAAATTCCGCAACCAAGCACAAAAGTGCCTGACTTTAATATAAGATTTTTTTGTATCACCCTGCATCCCCCCAAGAAGAGAGCACCCCACCGGTACCGGAACACCTATACTAGAAATAGATCTTCTTGCAGCAGGAATCGAGGGCACTTGGCACGGACGTCGGGTCATTGGAAATGCATTCAATTGAGCCTGGGAATTAGATGATATTTTGCCTGGATGGTTTAACGTGCTTTTCGAGCCAAGGCAGAGTCATGGTATATAGTTTATGGCCATCCATCTAAAGACCGACCTCGGTACGTGCTACTCAACCTCGAATTTAAACTGTTAAACAAGTTTTTTTTTATATTATGCAATAATTTCATATAAATGTGACTACGTCTGAACGTCCCATTTAGAAGAATCGCGAAATGCCACCGAATTAGAAGAACGTAGGTAGTCTTAGTGCGAGTTTTTTAACGTTCTAGACCGCGTTAGCGTAAACCTCAGTTGTATTGAAATCGAATAAGCGCAGCGCGCCGTCTGGTGACAATAACGAAAAACATTTGTTTCCATAGTACAATTTGACATCAGCGAACGTTTACGATAACGCGATAGAGTAAGTCAAAAATCCGCACTAAGCTCTCAGTTCAAAGTCAAACAATTGTTTTACAGTTGTTTACGTTATGCCTTATTAATTAACAAAGTATAAACTGGGTCTGGTCCATTATTAGATGTTAAGTGCGTGGGTTGAAGTCTTCTTAAGGTTTCATATGTTAGGATTTTGTATTTTGAAAGGGTATTCGGTGTCTGGTGAAAGTACTAGCAATATATACTATGTAAAAGAAAGGCTTATGAGGATGTCATCCTAATAGGTATCCTTTTATTAACTCGTGACGTAATAAACTTTCTGTTATGTGGATAAAAAAAATCTCCCATGTAATACTTTGATAAAGGATATTCTATTCACAAAACGGACCATGGGAAAAGTAACCAGAAGAAAAGTCTGCCCATACTGAAAAGTCTGTGTTGATCACAATATCACCTGATGAAAAGTCTGCCCATACTGAAAAATCTGTGTTGATCACAATATCACCTGATGAAAAGTCTGCCCATACTGAAAAGTCTGTGTTGATCACAATATCACCTGATGAAAAGTCTGCCCATACTGAAAAGTCTGTGGTGATCACAATATCACCTGATGAAAAGTCTGCCCATACTGAAAAGTCTGTGTTGATCACAATATCACCTGATGAAAAGTCTGCCCATACTGAAAAGTCTGTGTTGATCACAATATCACCTGATGAAAAGTCTGCCCATACTGAAAAGTCTGTGTTGATCACAATATCACCTGATGAAAAGTCTGCCCATACTGAAAAGTCTGTGTTGATCACAATATCACCTGATGAAAAGTCTGCCCATACTGAAAAGTCTGTGTTGATCACAATATCACCTGATGAAAAGTCTGCCCATACTGAAAAGTCTGTGTTGATCACAATATCACCTGATGAAAAGTCTGCCCATACTGAAAAGTCTGTGTTGATCACAATATCACCTGATGAAAAGCGATGATACGATAGAGCACGCTTACACTCAAATTTAAATGGGACGCGACAAGCACAAGCTTTCGAACAAAAAAAGAACCATCAAAATCGGTACACCCAGTAAAAAGTTATAAGGTAATACACACAAAAAAAAAAATACAGTCGACTTGAGAACCTCCTCCTTTTTTGGATGTCGGTTAAAAACTTTTTACAAAAAAGTACAACCGGAACTAACTTCAGAACTCGGTGTTTTTGGATGTTTCTTCGCTTTTTGAACACCAACTTCCGAAATTGAAGTTATTTTATACTTTTGTTTAGAAGTCGGTTGTATTTTTTTACACATTGCAAGTTACTTTTGGACCTAAAGTACAAAAGATAAACGAGTTAATTTGGACGAAACGGGATCAAAATAAATTATTAATGTTAATTGTGCGGCTTGTCGTGCTATCCATACTGAGTAGATACCAAATTCGTTTCTCTCACGATATCTTTTACCAAAAATAGGGCCAAAGCGTACCCATATTAAACAGTCAGAAACAACACTAAACCCACGCATGTCTTAAAGTCAAGGTTGTGTTAACTTAAAATATTATAACAGTAGGTATTACATTTGGGAACAAGATATTTTGGTCCCAAGACTACAGTTACTGGGTAACAGTATCTTATTCCTTAGTCCGCATTATGTAGGAGGAATAACTTGTATCAAATTAATTTGGGAATTTTAAGGTATTTAAAGGGTTGAATGAACGTCTTATTAGAATTCTCACATTAAGTGCGTATACAATTCCTCTAATATACTTGATTAGAGTGGACCGTTTATGAAGCTGTGAAAAGATTCGAATAATTTAATATATTTTGCTGACTTAACATGATTCGTCGTGGTAAGTGCTTCCTAATTGGTCGTTATTCTATGTTTTTATTGTTATTTTTTTTCTTGATCTTAAGTAAATCCAGCCAAAAGATGTAATCTTAAAGTCCTTAGATTATTATAAATGCCCAGATACCTCCACGCTTTCTGACAAGCGTCATAAAAATGTTTCTGGAACTTTTGACGTACGTTTTTTATGTCAAAGATCTACAAATGACAGCCGGGACCAAGTTAAGATGGCCCATCCACAGACCAACCTTGGCAAGCGTTGCTTAACCTTGAAGATTGGCCCGTACGGCTGTTAGTTTTTAGCCACCAGCTCTATCTGGAGCCAGCAGATATCATACATAATTTAAAGACATTTGCTAATTACAAGCTTCCACATGTATACATACATACTATTTAACTAGTTACGTGTTATTTGCGTTCACCAGTTACAGCGGTTTGACTAAGTAAATAGATTATAGTGTAAAATAATAGGTATGTCGAGATAATATTATTAGGTATGTCAAGTTGTGCAAAATCAAAATAAGCCCAACAAAATCCTACTTTAAAACAACAGAAAATAATGTCATACAACTATACTTTATTCCAAAGGACCATGTTTCAATTTTGTCAAATAACCAGTAGTAAAAAATGTTTATAAAATATATTCAATAAAGGAACGGCAACCATTTAACAAAAAACACATTTATCTCTGAGCTATAAATCACGTTGAACCGAAAAGCCTCTATTTAGTGGATAATGTAAAAACTATTAGTGGTAATGCGGGTAGAATTTATTAGTGCCATACCGTATCTACGCATTTTCGAGTCACTTAATATCTATCGTGCTATTTTGCCTCGTAGTTTGTATCATGTGACTTATTTTCAAGGTCTATATAATAATTCAGTCAATATTATAATACTCGAAAAAGCCTTAAAAAAAAATAAAAAGAGGCCCCTTATAAGATTTCCTACTAATACTGTATCATTAATACTAAATTCTGTATATTGGGGTGTTTGTTAATCAATAACGCCTCGTATTTGAATGTCCCGGATGTCCTCCACCCTGGGGCAGGCGGAGGGGTCTGTTAGACTCTTACTGACTAAAACCACCCCGGTGTTCCATCTCCCACCTACGCCGGGGATCGCGGGAACGTATGCGACATCCTTAACCCCGGCTGGTGCCAGCCCGCCTCGGTAGCCTACTACCGTAGGTCTATCCGTGTCCCAAGTGTGACATCTACAAGTACTTATAGTTAGTAGATGTTAGTCCCAAATTAAACACTTCAGCCGCGGGCAGAAGCTAGTATTATCGTCATCATCTACCAAGCCTTTTTTGCAACTATATTGGGGTCAGCTTTCAGTCAAACCGGATTCAGTTGAATACCACTACTTTTCGTGAAGCGGCTGCCTCTAGTAGGCAGCCCCTTCACGAAAAGTAGTGGTATTATTACCTCCACAGCCCATTAACTGGGTCACACGGTACTTCGTGGTAGGCTGGAGTCAGATTTTCTGACTTCTGATAATCCGTATCGACTGCCAAAGATCTCTAAATGACAGGCGGAACCAACGGCTTAACGTGCTTTCCGAGGTATGGAAGCGTCTCATGTTAAGATGGTCCCCCATCCACAGATTTACCTCAGCAAGCGGCGAACTTGAAGATCAGCCCGTGCGACTGTCATAATTTAGCCACGAGCTCCTCGTGAGCAGCTAGTAACATAGTTATTCAAAAAAAGAGATACAAACAAATATGACTGTTTATTTATTTATATTTGTTTGTATCTCTTTTTGTTCTCGCAAATATAGGCATATTGCCAATACAATATTTATATTATTAGAAAAAGGAGTTAGTGATAAGGTGACGGCTGACAGGACAGAATGGAAGAAAAAACATGTTGCGCCGACCCCAAGTAACATGGGATAAGGGCAGGAAGATGATGATGATATATATGTTATACATATTTACAATTAAACAAAAAAAATAAATATTTACAATTATATTTTATGGGCCTGATTCATACAAATACAAATATATACATACATGTGCATCAAAAAGCTAATGCATAGTTTGAATTGGACGTTTCCTTAGAGAAAAACCGGCAAGTTTTCAAATACCTACATGATGTTATGCTATACCTAGCGCAAATGAACTCTTTTTCTTTCCAAGTCATTGGTGATAGCAGTAATTTATGGTTAGCTGGGTTAAAAATACTTGATTTAATATTTATCCGACTTTTCGATACCCACAGGTGCAAACAGGGTTCCCATACTTCACCCCGAATTTACTGCACCTCTTAAATTAACACTAACTCCATATATCGCGATAATGGCGTCGAAACTGCTAATAAATCGCCAAAGACTTTTCTCACCTTAGGTAAAAGGCCACACATTTCAATTTGTGCCAATCTTCGCCAAAATTCACGCGGTCAGAGAGACTTACAGATATTTATCCAGTACCCTTTCTACAGATCCAGGAATCTTCAGCCCAGTGCCGAAGTGTTCGTGTTCAAGAGTTGTGTAACTTTTTTTGGTGAATAATAAAATACATAATTATATTCTATCTATCTACTGCCTTGTGACGACAGTTTGTACTAATGAAATTCGTATGGCCGAAATTTTCTGTCTTAATAACCAATACTGTCATTTATGAAGGCATTTATGAATCATCTAGAGTTGTGTTCAGTGAACATTGGTAGTTCTTGTGGAGGAGAACTGGCTAGAAATTCCATGCTTAATCTTTTTAAAAGTAATTTACCTTTTTTGTATTGATAGGCAAGCGTATAACTACCTGATGGTAAACATACACTACACACACACATATTAGTTGTATTGTTGTTTACATGTTTGTTGTGTTTATAATTTATCTTTTTATCTGACATTATTTGTATTTTATTTTAATCACATTTTTTTTACATAGTACTTATTGTTAATTTAAATTTCAAATAATATATTGTTTAAACGTTTTCTTGTAATTTCTTTTATACCATAATGTGTATAAAATAAATTGAAAATAATAATTTTGTCTGTAAGTGTAGCATTAGAATAATTTATTAATGATGTTATGATAATATTCTAGTGTATGCGATTTTTATGATCCTAATCAATAAATAAATAAATATATAGAAATAACATTTAGCAGAAATAAAACACGCTTGTTTTGAATTCGCCTTTTTGTCTATGCTGTGACCACTACTTACAACATACGGTCCAGAAATAGTGTTAGAGATTTTTTTTAATATAACTTTCATTTTTTGTTTATTTTAATACCCATTTTAATTATCTATAATGTGTTTTGTTGGTACAGAATTAAAAAAAATGTCTTTATTTTTAATCACTTCTACCAGCGACTGCTGAGACGTATTGTCACTTTCCTTGCTCTGTAACTTTCTCCTTTTTACGATGATCCATTGGCGCCGCGTCTGACGGCACTTAAGCCCCAACTTTTTGGAACACTATCCATGATATATCATAATGAAAAAGTTGTTCTGAATCGATTGTGTTTCTTCGATTCTATTCATTGGAAAAACTGCCTCTGGTCCTTGTAGTTTTTATGGCCTGCAAAATTCGTATCGAGAATTGGAGATTTCAGATCAACTTGTAATGGTCCCGGTTGTTATTTTGGTTATTCGTTCTGGCTGTTGAATTTATGTAAGCCCGATGTTAGTGTTTATGGGCTAAACTGTCTCATATTTTAGTAAGTTTTTGTGTGTGGACGAAAATAATGCTATATTTTAGATGTTCGACTACATTGCTAAAGATATTGGTTTTATTTGAGACTAGCAGCGCCCCGCGGTTTTACCCGCGTAGTTCCCGTTCCCGAGGGAATATGGGGATAAAATATAGCCTATGTTACCCGGAGTTAATGAAACTTCCTAATGGTGAAACAATTTTTGAAATCGGTCCAGTAGTTTTTGAGTTTATTCGTTACATACAAAAATACAAATCTTTCCTCCAAACAGATAAATTAAAGTGTTTCCTGATTTCTGACCTATAAACTGAGGGTCTTTATTTAATTAAAGTGCTTATCCTAGGCAAGTGTATTCCACTCGTTAACAACATTATAGCTTTTCGTCGGGTGAGATGGTGGTAAAATTATGGATGCGTTCGCGACCCATCAATAAAATTTAAAAAGTGTGCTCCAAGCGGAATTTAAAAAAGGTAAGATATGACAATTTCCTCGGTTTATTTTCTGCCCCTTACTGAAGGGATACATTTTCTAATTACTGGCAGGAACTGGCACTTCGAATGACAAGTTGAATTCCAGTTTTGCTCTAAAGAGTTTGTTTCCTCAGGATCTTACTTTTAAAACGTGTGGGAGGACCACTAATAAAGAAACATGAAGTTCACTAGCTGCAAGGTCTTCTCTACTGCATTTATAATAAATTACAACATCCTTATTCATTTACTTTTATGAAAGAAACTTCAGAGGCGTCTTGCAACACCCACGTGTAAAATTAGCAGTTTTCCGATCAAGATGCAGCGTTTCTATCTTTGATGTTTACTTAGTAAATTTTCTATAGTAATTTCAAAGTGATTCATTTTATGATTATGAAAGACAAGTTGAGTCGGCACAGTTTGAAAAGCGACCTCGTACTCAAGATTGATTTATTTATGATACGCATCTGTGGTCACGGAAGCTCATAAGTGATTGAGATCTCCGTTTTGTTTTTGAGATTTCCGTTTTCAGGGTTCCGTACGTCCGAATAAAAAAAAATACATGTGGCACTCGGGGACTGCCGCGGTAAAGCTATTGCATAGGATTTTTAATCAACTTATGCAATTATATATTTAGTACTCTGCGTCATTGTGATATGGTCTCGATTCGTTCACGTGGGTTACTGTACTAATGTAAATCACATACGTTTCACTTAACTTTGTCCCACCGATTGTTTCCGAACGCAGACGTTCGGGTCGGCTCGGTGACGGCGACATAATAGCTCAGTAACGAAGCGACCATTTTAAAAAGGCGGGGCCTAATCGAATAACGTAGCGGTGTTAGGTTATTTTCGTTACGGAATTTCTGGATTCGGTTGCCACGCTCAAGGCCCGCGATACAAGCTATGCAATAGCTTAAAAACGAAACCCTTATAGGATCATTAGTGTGTCCATCTCAGTCAATTATATCCGAATCTACTAGACCGATTAAGTTAAAATGTGACGCGAATAGATGAAATCAGTATATAGAAGGTAACTTTTGGGGAGAAGGTGGAATATTAAAAAAAAAAAATGAAAACTGCATCTTGTGACATATCAAAATATGGAAGGTCTTGTTGTGAAGATTTTAAATGTATATTTTTGTAATTTTAAAATAAATAATTTCACAGTTATTCAAGAAAATAGACGAAAATTGACCATTCCCCCTAATCTCCGAAACTACTGAACCTAAAATTTTGAAAAATATACAGAAATTAGTTTTCTACTTATATATTATAGGAAAACCTATTTTCCATGTTATTTAAATAACATGGTAAATCACTCAATATTGTGCGTACCAACTTACATTTGCAGGTGGAATGTGTGGGAGAACATACAACAACAAATAAATGTATTTAATTTGATTTGATTTGAACATATTTTTATAGATAATGGTACGGAACACTTCGTGCGCCAGTCCAACTTGCACTTGACCGATTTGTTTAATAGTTATGATATGGTAATAAGGAGTGGTATTCTCAGCCAGAGTCTTTTTTTCCTGATTACGATAACTGAGTGTTTTTACTCATAAGTCTATAGTGTCAGGTTTACTCCTAGGCAAGCGTGCTCGTTCTTAGGTCACATAATTGTTTAGCATCATCAGGTGAGATAGTGGTCGAACGCGAGAAATAATAATTATAAAAAACAAAAACATCTCTAAAGTCGTTCAGTGGTTCAAAGGAAACCTCAAACTATACTGGCGATTCCGTTTTGGTAAAAAACAAACAGACGGAAAGTCTCACTTGAATATTTAAATCTAAGGGTGGTTACATACATAATGCATCGAAACATGCAATTCAACGTGAATCTGCGAGGATCGTAGTCGCGAACAAATCAATATGTAAGGAATAGAGATGTTGTTCTAATGCAAGTTGCACTGTGTTTCTTGTTGGGTTATGTAAACACACGGATTTAAAGCATACTAGTATTTTCCACGGCTGTGCTTTTGTGGCCTTGCCCTATATCAGTCAAGTCTAGGGCCTCAAGTCTGCTATTACAATAGTGTCAGAATGGTCTATCATTGCTTTCATAATAGTTGATTTTGACAAGTTTGGTAATGTACTAATATAAAAGCGTCATCATGACTTTCCAATGGTCAACCACTGACACTCCATTGAAAGAAATGGCATAGAATGGTAATCTCGTACATAATGACAAATGACTGTCAGTTCCTTTGATCAGTGACCTACCATTAGAACGTCATTGTGCAGTCATTGCTTCTAATAGCTCGGTTATCAAAAAGTATTATGAGACCATTGACCGACCAATGATCGCCCATTATGAATTTAGCAGATTACGAACTTTTAGCAAAATGACAATGGGATCGTATTGGAATGACTTTATAAAAATCGCAAACTTGGGGCCCAGTCATTATGCTCTGTTCCCTGTGGTCATACCGAGATGTTGAACAGTCTGTACCTATCCTTACTAAAGAATTCGGTTTTCAAAACAGGGATCAATTTATTAACACATTCGATAATTGACTCCTGCCCCTCCAATTTTGGGGACACAAGGAAGCGCGTATCGATTTTGCGGAGAATTGTTCAATTTACTGTATTTATAATATCAGGCGCCGCTATTTCTCTCTTGTGTTTATGATATTTTTAAACATGTTCCTACAATTTAAAATCCAATTGATAGTTCCAGAGATTAGCACTTTAAATCACACAGCAGTGGCAGCTTTATTATTTTTGTATAGATTTTAGGAGTATTTAGAAAAAGAATCGCGCTTGAAAAAAAAATCTTGTAAATGTATTGGATTTGCGATGCAACGGTTAACTGCGAAAGCGATCAACTGCTAATTAAAGTGATTAGTAGGTAGTGAATTGGTGTGTTATAAATTAATGGCCAAAGTTTTAATTATTGTTGTTAATTAAAGTGTCTATTTCGGGTTATTTAATTGATTGTTTTTATTGTTATGAACGCTAAGTTCGTTACAAAATACAAATAGATTTTATTATTGGCCTGAAGTAAATAAAAATAGACTCAGAACTGAATAGACTGAGAATTTCACTGCTCCATATATCGTTTTAAACTCGCGTTTAAAGTTCCTCATTCAAACAGCGGGCCAAAAGATCATTCAAGATTTAAGCCTGGCTTTCAAATATTTTAATTAAGTACACCTTTTACAAAATAATTAAGTATTGGCCTCTAAGGAGGTTATTGTACTTGTCAACGTAGTACAACTTTTGCGCCAAAATGATGAAAAAGAATTATAAATTCACGATTATTCTCAAAAGGTATTCAGTTATTCAAATTAACACATTTATCCCTAATTTATAAATTAAGAATTTAAAAAAACGAATATTTGTCAATTTCTAGCCTGAAAACTTGTAAAACTGTGTCTTAACTTGTAAGGAAAAAACGGCCCTTACAAAATTTCCAGGCCCAAAAACCTACTTAAACTTTTTTATTTCTTTTCCAGGTCTAGCGGTACCATTTGTGGAGTTGACAGTGACCCACGCATCTGTGCTGACTATCCTGGCGATCAGCTTTGAGCGGTACTACGCCATCTGTGAGCCACTGCGCGCCGGGTACGTGTGCACTAAGACGCGTGCGACGCTGATCTGCGCGCTAGTGTGGTTCTTCGCTGCATTGTTCACCAGGTACTTTTTAGTGACAGGTGGTCAGTGATGGTACTTTGGGTTAATGTGTTTAATAATGGTATTTGAATTGAAATTAACTTTGGTATAAGGCTCTCGCATTCAGGCGCGATGCGATAATGTTCTTCTCTTCTCTGGCATGACAGCATCTCAGATTGGAGAGGCCCAAAACTTTGTGTGTGCGAACAGTTCCAATATATATGCGACAGTGATTCAACGCTTTAGCATAAAAAAATATCTGTCTGAAATGCTGTTGTGTTATATAGACCATTTCTGACAACTTCGACTTGGTCATAAGAAATGAATTAAGCTTTGAGTTTTTCTATAAAAATACGAAGTGATTTTTCTGAAGTACTGATTGGTCTAAAATGCCATTTATAACAAGCAAAACGTGAAACCAATTTGTGAAAATTGTTGCATAAAAATTGTGTTATTTTTTGCATCGTGAAGCTTGGTGCTAAGTGATTAACAATACGAGGTGCTATGTGTGCGTTTATCTCAGTGGCGAAACTTCGTGGTCAGGGGTTCTGGTGCACAAACAAATTTGGCCCTAGACTCCAGACCAGAGGTTTTCTGGATCTAAGGATATGGATAAATAATTGTTGCCGCTTTCCGTCACTGACAACGTTGCCTGGGAGGGGGGAGGGGGGCTAAACTGAGGCCAAGGTGCATTGTACCCTTCGCACCTAAATAGTTACGCCACTGGTTTATCTACTGTGTTTGGAACGCAGCAAGCAAACGCCGAGACCGCAGCTTTTTAACAAGTTTTACACTTTTGCTATTAACTATACACCCAACATGGACGATGGGTGTTGGTTCTGCTTTAAGCTAAGATTTAAAAAAAAAGAACAAGTGATATTCTATTATTATATTCTATTATATTCTCCTTCCCGCGGAAACCAGAACAATACATTACTCGTTGTTTTTCATGTCCATAAACTATGGAGGATAACGAGAGTTGACGATTCAGGATAGTGTCCATATTCCGTTTTTGTAATAATAATTATATGATTGGTAGGCCAATGAACTCTTTTGCCATGCTTAATCGCAACTACTATAGTAATTTAACATTTTCAAAGAACGGATTCGGATTTTATCCTTTTCGCGAATTTAAGGACCAGATATTATCTGAAATGGGGCTTTATATCCCCGAGGGTAGAAAAACATTATTCATGTGTCGATCATTTTGACGGGTTATTGGCATGTGAATGTGAAAGCTAATACATTTTTCCTGTCTCTCTAAATCCTAATATGTAAATACGTCAAATCATTGGGACATAAA
Source organism: Hecatera dysodea (assembly GCA_905332915.2). NCBI lineage: Eukaryota > Metazoa > Arthropoda > Insecta > Lepidoptera > Noctuidae > Hecatera > Hecatera dysodea. The sequence continues at coordinate 13,509,658 of HG995310.1, read as the reverse complement.
TCATGATCGGTGAAGGGAACCCTTTCTATAGATTTTTTGTGTTTGTTAGTGTACTTAATCGTATTGATAGTGTAACACCAAGGGACTCTGGCCTTTTTTTTTGGATGGGAATTCATCAAATGACTTCTCCCGCTCTGGGCGGAGCGGAAGGGAGTGTAAGACTCTTACTGACTAAAACCCACCCGTGATCCTTCTAGTGCCCTTTGCGTTCCGGGGCCGCGGTGATTCTTTCGAACAAATTCCGCAACAAGGGACTCTGGCCTACATTGTTACTTATAATAAATTCTACTCAATAAACATGGGATTGGATTATAGTTAATATTTATTTACGGCGTGTGCCTTCCGAGAATGCTACATGACTTCTATATAAAACAATAGTTATTTGTTATACAAGAGTGCAAAGTTGCTTTTTAACCGCGTGCTCAATTTTGATGACCGAGCAAGCGAAGGATTCTAGAATTTAATCACGAGTGCAACATTCAAAAATTAGAATCCTGAGCGTTAGCGACGGAATCAAAAGAGCACAAGGTGAAAAATCTTTGCACTCGAGTGCAACACGTAACTTTTCATCCCACCTCAGCGAGGAAATGAATAAATGCAAAAAAAAAAAAACATATTTTTCTTATTCGCATTTCAAAAGTGTTCTTTATTCTTTAGCCTGACACCAAAGTTCTATCGACAAACTTGACAGCCAGTGACTCGTAGCCAAGGATGCTACATGGTCAAAACAATATCTTGAACAGTTTTAAGGATCGATTTCGCCCTCTTGAAGGTGATAAAATTATCAGAATTGAACATACTCGCGAGGTAATAGTATGCTTTGTCCTATTCCATACCAATCCAGGCTATGGCCTACCCCATAATTAATTAAATTCAGCTGTTGAGGTGTCATTCTTCAGATCTCTGTACAGGGTGTTTCGTGTTCCAGTAGTGCTATTTGCTATATATATAAAATATCTTTTTTTTTAACTCAGCCGTCAAATTACGAGTTACACGTAATGAAATAAAACATATTGACTTTTTCTCGACCGGAAAAACACTGATGAAAAAAAAAACAAGTTTTCCGATGCAGTTTTAGGTTTTTATTTATTCTCAATCATAGATTTCAATGCCTGCATCAGACTGCTTGATTTTAAAAAAAAATTAGTCGATTTTCGAAAAAAAAAAATGTTATTGTTTCTTAACTCTATAACACCTACAGAACACCACCCTTAAATATTACCACTCACTTCTGTAACACCCTGTATATAGTATGTTAACTAACAGAGGGCGCAATAGTATAGCATCCATATATATATAATAAGTAAAATATTACCATATTACCATTCGAAAACAAAATGTTTTTTTTTTTTAATATTAAAATATTCACTAAAAATGTTAAATTGATACGTTAAAACACTCTGTAAACGCTTACTTGCCGGTTTGGGCATTGCTACTACGAGTATTTACCATTCCGCGCTACTATTTTGATTTTAAACAGGATATTTAGAATTTATTGTGTTTTTTTTTTAATTTGGATTATTTTATGCTTATTTTTCTATTCTGATATTTTTATTTTAATCTATTAATGATATAGATTAACGAGTATAAGGGAACGCCCTCTGTTATTTAACATACTGTATACAGATATTCTCAATAATAATATTAGAAGGAAAGTTTCAGGATCAAAGAAACAATCTTTCTCAAAATATAGTTCAAGAACGCTAAGTTCGTACTAAACTATGCTATTAACGTCGTCTTAACTTCAAACTGAGACCATAGCTCCATTTTCACTTACTGCACTTTTCCTAACTCTTTGGATGTCTTACACATTGCTTCATTTGCCTCTATTATAAGTTACTTATAGAACGCCACATATTCCGACAAAGTTTCAACGTCGTTTCAAATAGGGTTGTCACCAATCTTCCTTCGCACTCAGCAAATGCGGAACTTCCGCATGATATACATACATCCACATTAAACCACGATTCTACTTGAAACGAAGACATGTGACATTCACCAACCCGCACTGGGCCCGCGTGGTGGATTACGGCCCGTTCCCTCTCCTAGAGAGGAGGCCTGTGTCCCAGCAGTGGAAACATTAAAAGGCTGATTATGCTTATGCTACCTGCAACCAGCTCGCATGCAAGTTGCTTTACATTTCGAGCTGCCGAGGTATAATGTAATCAATCGCTCGATCCTGCACCGCAATATAATTAAACTTGCATGCGAGTTAGGTGCAGGCGGAAACTCGGCCTTATATCCCTCTACGCGATTTGCAAGGTCTTATAAAGTAAATCCTTGAACCAAGCGAAGGTCTTTCAACGCCATACTTGGTAACAATTTGGCCACTGGTTAGTGGTGTCATTTTTATTTATATTTAAATGATCGTCTACAAAAATCTAACAAGGTGATTAAGCTGTAAAACTGTTTTGTGAAACATACTCGCGTTTAACAACAATCTGACCTAGTGGAAAGCGGTGATCTGATCTGACGAGTACCTCTTCGACGCCTTGTTGAAACGTACAACGCACACTTTATGGACATAGACATCTTATTTTATTCTAACAAAAAAATTAAAACTCTCACTATAGCTTCATTAGCATCCAAATTTTAATTAGCACTTAATTCTTAACTTAAATTCTCAAAATCAGCTTCCGTTTTTCACTTATTTGATTAATCTGTGGACAATAGTGTGGGTTATATGTTTACCTATTTATCTTAAGAACCTAATTGTATTGCCTTAACATGTAACTGTTTTTTGTCCCTAATAAATAAAATAAAATAAAATCTGGTTGGAGATACATCAGTCTTGCCTAGAAGTTAGTAACCTATTCACTCTTCACTTTAACATCTCCAAGTTGTAAGGCTCAGGAATCACAGACTCCGACAAGGAACTCCACTCCTTAACTAAAAAAGTATTTTCGAAACGTTCAATAAATTAATCTATACTTTATCTTATAAAGCTGAAGAGTTTGTTTGTTTGTTCGGTTCGCTGAACGCGCTAATCTCCGGAGCACCTGGCTCTAATTGAAGACATCTTTCAGTTTTGGATAGCCCATTTATCGAGGAAGGCTATAGGCTACACCATCACGCTAAAAACATCAACGAAAACTGTCGTAAAAACGTTTTTTTTTTATGTGTCGGCGACGAAGTTTCTGGTTCATAATTCATATCTTTAAAATGTGATTTAATCTTTTCGTCCTTTTTTCTACCACCACGCCATGTCCGCAGCTCTGCTAAGAAAGCCGCTGTTACATCCTTGGTCCCCACTCACATATTCAGCATTATCTTGACATTTTATTGATGTCTTCATTTCATATTCTTCGTTTATTCGAATCGGATGCTGTTACTTGCACTCTTCGCATTGGAATCTAAAATTCTCCACATGGATTTTAACAATTCAATTGGTACTCGTAGTTTGAGAGCAGCTTATTTTACAGGACTATGTAGTCGACTCAATTGACTAAAAATGTTTGAACACTCGAAAGAAGATTTTGCTGAGCGTCTTTTAACGTATTTACATCACACTATTGTTCCGCTCTTTCTTTGTCTCATATTTTGCCCGGGTTATATTATCTTTAACATATTTTTTGTCTGAAATATTGTTTCATCATCTGCCTTGCCTTTTCCCAACTATATTGGTGTCGGCTTCCAGTCATACCGGATTCAGCTAAATACCAGTATTTAACGTGGAGCGGCTGCCTACCAGACCTCCACTATCCAATAACTGGGGAACACGGTACTTCTTGGCAAGACTGGTGTCAGATTTTCTGGCTTCTGACAATCCGTAACGACTGCCAAAGATCTACAAGTGACGGGACCAACGGCTTAACGTACTTTCTGAGGCACGGAGGAAACTCGGTATGTTAAGACGGTCACGCATCCACAAACCAACCTTGGCAAGCGTTGCTTAGCCTTGAAGATGCCATAACCTTGCGGCATTGATAACCATGCGGCTGTTATTCTTTAGCCACGAGCTCCTCATCTGGAATATTGTTTGCAAATTATAAAAGATTGTTCAAATACGCGCTGTTTTCCGGGATTTATAACACATTTATGGGAACATTTATACTCTCAAAAGTCAACTCCTTTGTAAAGATTCTTCTTGTAATATTCTAGTTGACTTCTGTTGATGGCAATCGCGAAGAATAAGATGTTGCACTTATCTATTATATTATTGCTACAGTCTTTTACTCGTCTCTCGCTTTTACATAAGTGGTTTAATCTTCTTGCTTTTGAAGGCCCAATATCCATACACACATTTGAAAGGATTTGTTTTTGTCGATCGATGTCATCGAACAATGAACTCATTCATATCATCTACCAGGAATTCCTCTACTATAGTCAAAAGTCATTTAGGTATCTACTCAACCTACAAAGTTTTGAACAAACAAGCCAATTCAAAACAAAACCCGCAATTATTAGGCTCTGACAAGTTTTCTTGTTATGGAAATTCATTGTTTACGAGTGTTTTGAACTAAACTTAAGACTGAACGACATCAGACACCACGCTTTCATTGAGAAGAGAACAAATTATTTTATGACTTGGGAATGTCATTGTCAAAGTTTTCCAAACAAGCAACATTCAGTGATAGTGAAGTTAATCTCGTTGTGAAAAAAAAACGTAGTATGAGGTAGGATTAATACTAGTTGCCAGAGTTGCGGATTTGTTCGAAAGAGTTACCGCGGCCCTGGAACGCAAATTTGCACAAACACGGATGAGTTTTAGTCAGTAAGAGTCTGACACTCCCTTCCACTCCGCCTAGAGCGGAATAAGTCATTTGATGATTTTCCACCCATAAGAAAAAAATACGACAATGGCTGCTTGTATACAAGCTTCTGTGTCTAAATTTGCGGGTGAAGTGTTAGTATTGTTATATGAACTAGCTCTATGATGTAAGTGAATGCCCAGGCAAGGGCTAAAATTTTGATAGCCTTTGATTTTAGACTTAAATTGCCCTTTAAAAACGCAGCCATACATAGCAAAGCCGTACCTGCGTTGTATTCAAGTAGAAAAGCAGTATCCATTAGCGCATCGAGAGGGAGGGTGGAGGTGGCTAAGGGACTCAAGTCCTCCCAAAAGCCTCAGATTTATTTGGTAGTCTACAGCCTAGCGAATTCAGTGAGGGATTTATGAAAATTATCCCAAGGAGCCCGCCCGCCCTCAACCTGCCCCTGAATTTGCCCTTGCAAGAATCGGGATCTTCCAGGTATCCAAGATTCTTGCCTGTCTCCAGTTGGAGTATCACGAAAAACCCATTTCTGTGTTTTGCCTGAAAAATATGCACAGTCACCATCGCAAGATGGATATGAGGATAATTTATAGTTTTGTCCCAACTATCCATAATCTCATTTTGACTTCAGTATTGGGTACATCATAATTTGCCACAACGTGACGATGCCATCATGATTCCTAGTAGGAGAAAGTCGGAGCTATACAGAGTTAGACAAATAGCATTAGCCTTTTTTCACAAGGGACTCATGGTGCCACTGACACACCATAGTACCCTAACAAAGAGGCAGAAAACCGAATGTGACTTTATTATTTCCTGGCAAGTAGTTCAAGACGATCAATGCTCAATATAGCGTCGTTTCAGCCATCCTGTTACTATTTGCAGTATTGCAATTCCTACTTCCAATACGGAATGGATTCTTGTAACAACATTTCTAGTTTAGCTTAGGTTTTATGGAACAATAGCAGTTCTATGATAGTTTTCTTTGGCTTTAATCATTTTGGTTGGAAGAAAGTTCTAGTGTTTTAAGTCTGTGTGGAACATTTCGTTTTGATACAGAGAGTACCACACAATCAAATTTTTACAAAGTGCCATTTCATTTAAGTTAAAAAACTTTATAATTCAATAGAAAAAGAAAAACATAAAACGTTAACTAATTTTTAACTATCAATATTAAAGAATTAACTTTTTTTTGTAGAAAAAACGAACATTAGGAATTTCTCCTGTGTCGTGGGTGCGTTTGCAAATATATAAATTCACTTACAAGACCCGGGACAACTATATATAGGCCATACAATAAATAATTTATTCCGTGCGGGAATCGAACCCACGACACGCAGGGCAGTAGCCAATTGCTCGCCACTGCGCCACCCGTGCCGTCACTCTTCTAATTCTTGCTGCTTGTCAGTTAGGGTCGGCAAAAATACCACGGAAAATTCCAACATCTACTTTTGCTATTAATTTGGACACATTTGACTAACACATGCTGTTGATAGGTAGGTACTCGAGATGTTATCTTTATAAAGACCACAATACTAAGGTACTTGTATAGTAATTAATTTCAATGTATCTGTAAAGCCTTTTTCCAATGAGGGTTTTCAGGAAAATTCACGCAACCAGCTGGCGCCACATAGGCGAGAGGCCTACTTCCTTGAAAAAGCGACTTTGAGTTAAAAATGACGTCGATATCAATTTGACAAATGTCTGAAAACATTACCGTTTTGACACGTGTCTGGACCTGGCGCCTCAGTGCTGCCACCTGGTGGTTCTCATTTCAGAAAAGCCTCATTCGTAATTGGTTTTATTTGGACTAAGTACTTAGTGACGCAACATTTCCAATTTTATAATCAAACTACCCGACTTCACGACGACTTTCATAAAAACTTAGATCTTTAGATGCTGCAGACAAAATAATTCAAAAATAACACATCCATATCAAAAATGATGTCACCAGTCATCTCTTTGTTTGTCTATACTCTTACAGTCCTATTTCTGGCAGTAATTCTATTTCCAACGGACAAAACTTACTTATTTGGTGCCCTTTGAGTCAGGTCACGAAGGTTTAATGTCGTTACACTTCGTATTATTGTTTGACATGCTAGTTGCAAAGAGGCTTATTTCTTCCTCTCGTGTATTTTCTCGAAAGAGCTGTTTGTGTGTCCATTTGTGTTGTATTTTTCCCACTGTATGTTATTACTATGTTTTAAACAGTTAGGTAGAAATAATAATAGCTGGTAGCTTGGACTCTGCTCCCGACACGGTGGACTACTCACTCCGTTTTGTATTTTTAAAGGTTTTTGTGTGTGTTTTTTTAAGAAATATTTAAAAATATAAAATTGTACGTATAGGAAAGTTAATAAAGAGACAATACTATACCATAATGTATACCATGATTGAAGTTCTCTCATCAATATTATCACCACTTTAGTCGAAAGGTGTCTACTGCTGGACATGGATTCCCAAAGTGTTGCCTCATCGGTCGGTTTGCGATCCCCGCGGCCTTTAGCAGGTCATCATTCCACCCTGTGGCCTTCCAATACTGTGAATTTCGTATACGCCACTCCAGAACTTTTCGCCTCCATCGACCAATCATCGATCGAGCAATGTACCTTAAACCGGCTGCCTCTTAAGTTTGGTGATTCTTTGGGTAACTTTGACATCTTAATTCCTGTTTCAACCACGCCACGCAAGGAAACTCCAAGCATTATTTAGGAGACTTAAACGTTTCGCTTTAGAAGGTCTCTTGTCTGTACCAAAAAAACTAAAACCTATTTGTCATACAGAACGGAATTTGAAGCTTACCATACAGAAATTCTTTTTGAAATTAAAATTAAAACTTCGTCGTAGTAAAAAACGCTAGTTTCTCTAACAAAATTAGTTTCACAATAAGTTTTTCGCTCGACCTAAATATTTCCCGAACAGTTTAACGAGTTGAACTATAAACCTCAAGTTTTGGTCCTCGTGAACAATTCGGACATATTGTCCAAGCTACTTTATAGTTCGATACACAGAGCATGGAGACTCCATGGTGGGCACTGCTATAGACGGCAATGACAAAACTTTCCATACAAACCAAGCGCGTCAGTGAGTGTCACCATTTACTCAAAGGTATTGATGACCTGTGACAATTCAGACTATGGCTAGACCAGCTGAAACTTTAATTCAACGCTATTCTACGGCCATGAATTAAATAAGCAACTAGCGATGCGACAATACGTACATAAGTACGTAAACCGTCCTCGTTTATCGTTTTAAGCATGGCTCGAAGAAGTCAGCAGAAACAGACAGAAGTAGACAACGACTCTTTTGACACCCGACAACAAACAGAGCCAAAAGGAGGTTTATTATTTCACTATTTGGTGAAAAAGATCGCGTCTTCAATCATTTTGCACTGGACACTTTTTATTTGATTTTATATACATAAAATCAATTAAAATGCGCCTCAGGCAAAAATACTTTTGCCTGAAGCGCATTTTCTGAACTCATAAAATGGGAAGTTTGCATCGCAGTTACAATCTGTCAAAAACTCTATTTTTGACAGATGACAGATTGCAATTGCAATACGAAAGAGATGATGGATTTCTTTCTTTGTTAGTCGTTCTGTGCTCTGCCATTTCATAGCTGAATGAGCCCCGGCTACATATTACTACGCCAAGCTATAAAACAGCTGGACGCTTGTCATAACGTTACTTGCAAGGTTCTTCGCTTTGCATTTTATTGGCTGGCAACACTAAAAGCTAGGGTTGCCACCATTCGTAGAATTGGTCCTAAATTGTTCATAATAGTTGGGAAAATTATGGCGAGTTTCATATCGGGATTTTGTTGGAGTTTGTTCGTTTTATGAAAGTTGGAACGGTTTAATAAATTAATATGAATAGTTGTATTGGACTTTCTAGTGTATGTAGGTAAAGTTAAAGTGAACTTTGCCTATACTAGAAAATAAACTAATATAGATATACTTCTGTACATAATAATGTACCTAGGTATTTGAAAAATGGAATTATATTATCCATTGTTTACTTTCAAGTGAACACAGAGTCGATTCTTCTTTCATCGTTGAGACTTCCAATATAAGTTGCACCTTCAAAAACATTATTCCTTATTTTCGTAAATATAACATATATATAGTAGTATGTAGTACCATTCCAAAGCCCTAGTTACCCACAAAAGGCATTCTAAACAAAACGTTTAACATTTCCGAGCAACCATAATATTCTTTTCACAAAGAATCCTTACAACTAGGAGACTGGCTTCTCCAGTATATTATTCTAAAGAATTTTTAATACCGCAGCTTATTGGAGTTCTACACGAGACGTTTGTCCCGTATATTGGTTCCGAGTTTAAATAATAGATGGCGCTGTGCAATAAATCCTTCGTTCAGCCGCCATATTGGCCGTCTGTCGTTCGTTCAGTTCAATTGTCTGAACGAATGAATGGAACTGTTTTTAATTTGAAATATTGTCGTTGTTGTAGCGGGAAATTATTTTTGTATATATTTTCGATTGTTGATATAGTTCTGGTGTTGAAAATATTATAATTAAAATACCCATAAAAACCTTAAAGTATGTTATACGATATAAGATATATGATAGTTCTTTAAATGTAGCTATGTTCTTCCCTTTATTCTCGATCCTGAACGTCACATAAAAGAACATCAATAAAATTTATTTCATACGGAATACCTACTACACATCAAGTTGACTTCATTGTTTTTTATAAACCTTGATAAAATCGATAAGTCAATTAGATTTTTTTTTTAAATTAAAGACGAACGGCTTTTTTTTTTCAAAAACTTCATTCGTCTTCTCAGATTAAAGATACTCAATGCATATTTTACTCATAAACTGTGTGATAAAAAGATACGTTTTCAACTATGAACTAAAACCCTTTGAGAAACAAGGTTCGTACAATTTTGCGCTTGACTTTATGAATGTTTGTGACAGCTATTGTGTATGTTCTGCTTTATTTGTCTGTTTGTTTGTTTGTTTTTGGCTCTGAAAACATATTTAGCATACGTCACGGGATCAGTGATACCATGAATTGAAAATGTTTTAATTTTATTAGTTTATTTTGTAGACAAGTTGAAATAGAATAACATTCTTAACTACACATTGTTACGTAGTTCATTTTCAATTTCTACTAACGCATATTAAAAACTACAAAGTCAATTAACGTCATACATCATGTTGTCAGTCAACTGACCTGAAACATGAAATGACGTCCAAAAGCAATAGGTTCGCGACCTGTCCCCATTTGACCACAGCGGTGATGTTAAGCATGATAAGTGAGCTTTTTGCAGGTCGCCGTTACAAATGGTAATTAAAATATGACAATATTAATTGAAACTAGAACTATGCTTTTTGTAGAGACAGTGAAATATGAATTATGGAGGAAATACTAGATAAGTGGACTGCGTGGCTTATTATTTAAACTGCAAATATGACAGACGTTAGACTAAGGTAAATAGAGATATTGACGATTATGGTGCAGCAAGCTAAAATAAAAATACAGCTGGTCCCGCGGACAGTCATGTTTCTATAGACATTGACGCTTATCTTATGTTGGGGAATTTTGTATTGGGCTAAGTAACAATATAGGATAACTGAGGAGATTGCATAATAGTTTAGTTGTCCTCATCTTCAAAAGAAATCGTGTTTATACAGGGTTATTTGTAAAACACCAACAACCTCTTAAGAGGACTAAACATGAAATCGCGAAGAAAAAAATCAGCTGACTAAATTTAAAAATGAAAACAATATATCTAGTTTTAATTTCCGCCAATATTAGTGGGTTGCAGGTATGCACCTCCCTCCCGCCCGCTATATTATGCACATGCAAGATTACAAGGCAAATGCAAGGATTTTATGCACATGCAGGAAGGCAAAGCAAAACCCAACACCATATAAATAATAAACGTAATACGAAACGGTGGGGCGCGGGCGGGGTCGGTGGGTTACGGTGTACGTAATGGTGTTGGGTTTTGCTTTGCCTTCCTGCATGTGCATAAAATCCTTGCATTTGCCTTGTAATCTTGCATGTGCATAATATAGCGGGCGGGAGGGTGGTGCATACCTGCAACCCACTAATATTGGCGGAAATTAAAACTAGATATATTGTTTTCATTTTTAAATTTAAAATGGATTTCCGCAAAGTAACGCCTGACTCAATCAATTTTTTTTTCCTTACATTTATGTTCGTATAACTAATTAAAATGTAGGGAACAGCTGATTTTTTTTTCTTCATTATGGTAATGATGTAAAAGTTGTTCATGATCATGAGTACAATGACCCCTTAAGAGGTTGTTGGGGTTTTTCAATAACCCTGTATAATAGATGTAGGTAGTATAGGAAATAATTGAAAAAAAAAAACAGTTATATTATTACAGGTATACTAGGTATTCAAGCCTTTGTATTCCGTATTTAAAATAATACCACGATAAAGACTTTTCTATTCTATTCTGTTGATTCTATGTTCCCATATACGTGTATACTGTATAGTAAATATGTTTTCATATTTTGCACTAACCCGCTTGTGTCGCACTGTCATATTTTATTTTTAATGAATTTTTCTGCACAATTTTTCGAACTATTTATCAATTGATTAATCATTGTGTGTTTTATGATGTATGGTAAAATAAGACTTATTTATTAAAGAAGTTAAAAGATAACTTTACTAGGTATAAATACTAAGAATTTTATTAAAATATTTTTCTACTAGAAAACACTGAATCATGTATATTTCCAAAAGATAAGAACATTAAATCAAATTAAATGCTTGCAGAAAGCATTCATAAATATTAAAAGTAATGTGACAGGTAAAGTTTAGTTTTAACTGACTCTGTAGTTTTTATAAGAAACGTTTATTTTATGGGACTATTAACTATAAAATATGACCAATGTTCATCGAATTCAAACAAACAATTGCATATTTATGGGTTTTACTTGCCACAAAGATGTATACTGACTATATAGAATAGGGAATATGTTTGCAATATTTTAATTTGCCAAATAAATTTTAGCTCTAGTAAACGATGATTTATAGAAATCTGATACGAACTTTGATGTTAAATTCCATGACAACAACAAAAAAAAATACAAAAATATTTATTGGAACAAGAAGCACATTTACAAAAAGTATGTGTTCATTAACAGCTACATTAGTAATAACTACTGTGTCGCGGCCAAAAGCGCCCAACTCCAAGAGGGGAGACGACAGCGTTCCGGGTATTTGTATAGACAAGTAAAAAAATAAACTAAACTAAACTAACTATACGGAGGCCATACAAAACAGCGTTTTCGCGAGAGGAACATATACATATATTTGTTTAAAACAGAGATTTTTATTTCATGCATATCCCTATTACTCTTGGTTTTTGTTTTTTTTTTTAATTATTATTTTATAAATATTGGAATGTTAATAGTATCAACGTTAGACGTTGAGATATTGGCTGAATAAGCGATGCCGTACATTTGATACTAACCTTCACCAAAATAATAACAAACACGTGAATTCAATCTTTAATCACCTAAAAGAAAATAAGCAAAAAAAACAAAAGTAGAAAAAAACATGCCCATTGAACAGAACAAAGAATAGGCGGATACCGTACCAAAAGTTGCTGACAGAGTTCTAAGACAGATGAATCACAGCTTCCTAAATTGGTTAAGACCCGCTTTCTACTTTCAAAAATATTTAAGGCTCATCCATTACATAAAAACAATAAGCTTGAATGCTTTGGCTATGAGGACCATCTGTCATGTTCAACAAGATTGAATAACGACGGCCATCTTGTTTGATTTATTGGATTTAAAAACAAAAAAAGCTTTCGAAAATTGAAATTTAAAAAGTTTTAATTTGAATAAAAGTGCCGATGTTTTCTATTTTCCAAGAAATAACATTGTGTTAATTGACACAATATTGAGTAAAAATGAAAAATACTTAAATTAATAAAAAAGAACCGAACATGATTGTGCCAAAATGTCTCAATTCGGCATTATATCAGGTGACAAATTGGTATTACCACCTAACGCTGATTTTTAGTACTTAATTGAGTAAAGATAACCAAAATGACAGATTGACTAGATTAAATACTGTTTACGTTGAACTTATCCAAACATTGCAGCAATATGTTAGATAAACAAACTAAATGTCTAAAAATAAACTCACTCAAAAACTAAAGAATTATTCGCATTCGCGTCCATAAGGCGGAAAATAAGGGCGTTATTAAAAACGGTCGATTAAACATAACACATAAATCAGACACTTAATATAATTAACACACTGCAACTGAGAGTTATATCTAATTAATATTAATAAAATATAATGTGTCATTTAAGACTAAGCATAACATTTTAATGAAGCATTTGAATAATCTACAGGAAATTACATATCATAAACGTCGGCATGATTTAATATTATTTGTAGGGCATAATGTTGTAGTATGTAGGTTGGTTGCATCATACATTAATCTTAGAGAAAGCGTAGCATCATTATTAGAACTCCACCTATTATTTTCGTAGATGAACTTCTGTTGCAATATCATCTGTAGTTTTTGTTTTTTGTTAGCTTCGTAGTTATCATAATCTTTCTTCTTTTCAGCCCTATCCTGGCCATTGCTGAGCACCACACCGTGACCCGTCACGACGGCACCGCCTACGGCCAGTGCCTCACACAAGCTGTCACCTTCTGGCAGATTACATTCTTCATCGCCATCATAATCCTACTCTACGTACTACCTCTAATCATTCTCATAGTATTATACAGCGTTATAGCCAAAAATTTAATCAGTGCAGCTTCTAAAGTTGTCATGAATAAAACTGTAGATCCTTACAATACAAGAGCTAGGAAGCAAGTTATTCTGATGCTCGGGACTGTTGTATTATGTTTCTTTTTATGTCTCATGCCTTACAGAGCTCTCACGTTATGGATTATAATAACACCACCAGAATTTTACGAAGATTTCAGTCCAGAGAAATGGTATAATATCCTCTACTTTGCTAGAGTAATGCTTTATATAAATTCGGCAATCAATCCCATACTTTACAATTTAATGTCTTCGAAATTCCGCATTGGATTCTGTAAGGTCTGCATTTGTTATAAGAGAAAGTTAGAAGACAAGACGAGGCGAGCTCAGAGGACGATTACCAACGGATCGACAACAAGCAGCAGCTTAACGCGAACGACGAATAGTTTGAAGAAACTGTTCAGTCAAAGAAGCAGCATCGACCGAACAGACACAGAATCAGAAAGTAAGGAAGAAATAGAAAAGGGTCTATTTGAGAGAATATTTCCCAGCAGAACATTTGTGAGACAACAGTCGGCGCCCGTTTGTTCCAATGCAAAACCGATCATTAATAGGATGAGAAGCGAAGGAAATATCGAGATATCTGAAGTCGTTGATGTCGAACATAAAATTGATCGCGAAGATTGTACGGGAGGTGATACTGGCAAGTTTATCGGTCATTCCAATAGTAAAAATATTAGGTCAGACAGTGAAGTAGATAATTTGGGTCGAAGCCACTCTTTGAGACGAAGCGTCTTAATAAACAGTGCCAAAGCTAGGAGCATGGATTGTGAAAAGAAATGTGTGTCGTACCAAAAGATAAAAGTTGACTGTGTTGTCGCTTTTCAGAAGTCTAAAAGTGTTGATTACGAATTTCCTGAGAGTTTTGTATGATGATTTCTTGTATGCCACAGGAAGAGCTTTTGATCTTTTTTGAGTTTAGGCTTGAATCTACGTGCGTAGACTATTTCTTCAAAGGGCATTATAAACGTAGCTTTAGGAATCGGAATTTCACATCTTGAAAAATGATATTTATTTGTAGCAAAATTCCTCGATGTTTTATAAAGTTGAGGTACCTATGCCTGATATAATATTCTTGTGGCACATGTGTACGTGTTCAAATGTCAATGCTTTTACTGAATTATTGTTATTTATAAAGTAAGTATAATGCTTCTAAATGGAAGGATTATGTTTATGATGAATTTAACATCATACTGTTTAAATTATGAAGTAATTTAAATTCTATTAGCAATCCGTGTATTCTGCTGCATTGTTTGTTTTTGTTTTGTTTCAAAATGTTTTTCACCACTACAGACAGAATTTTTGGTATTGTTAGTACCTATTTAATACCACATTATATATTATATTTATTTGCATAATTCATATTTATTTATCGTATACATATCCAGTATGTTTCATTGGAATTTCAGCACAACTTTTTTATTTGTATATCTGTTGCCATGATAATCAAAGCATGCAAATATCTAGCAGCTTATTAGTAATGTATTTAAAAAAACCTAGCTCTCTAGACAACTAATCTTAGTCATACCTGCCAGTTGAATTAATTTAACTCTAAATTATAAAAAAAATCATAGATGTGTTAAATAACAGAGGGCGTTCCCTTACATTCGTTAATCTATATCATTAATAGATTCAAATAAAAATATCAGATTAGGAAAATAAGCATAAAATAATCCGAATTAAAAAAAAAATTGGCATTAAATCCGAAAAATCCTGTTTAAAATCAAAATAGTAGCGCGGAATAGTACCTACTCGTAGTAGCAATGCCCAAACCGGCAAGTACACGTATACAGAGTGTTTATTTAACGTATCAATTTAACATATTTAGTGAATATTTTAATATTAAATAAAAAACATTTTGTTTTTGAATGGTAATATTTTTTTTATCATATATAGATGCTATACTATTGCGGGTTAACGGGAACGCCCTCTGTTAGTTAACATACTGTATATCAGGGGTCTATTCATAAATATGGAACATGATTAAAATAGATAAAACCTTTTTAAAACTAAGAGCTATACCTATCCATAAATACTTTTTTAACATTGCTTAGCTAAAATACTGATAATCAGATTCTTTATTCAAAATTTTCTATGGAGGATTTCAATTTAGAATCTCTTAAACACAATTTTCGCTTGTAGCATGGAATGTATTGTAAAAGCAATAAAAGCCGTTCGCATAATGTGGCAAACAGTGCGATATGGCAAACAGCATTTTTAGAATGATCCTAAAGTAAATAGGTAGTCATATTTATGTATACCCATTGAAACATTGTCTCAAGGCTGATTTTTTAATAGTCAGAAAATTTTTAATTGAACAATAAATAGATGGTTGAAATTTCAAACGGCAAAAGTGACAAACAATGCACTGTTTAATTTTTAACTCTCAGCACTGAACGGAGCGCTGAAAATCAAGTGTCCAAATTGTCTGCGTCTTTCGACACTTGAAATTTCAACCGTCGAAATATTGATTTTCGAGATATTATTTTCTATACAGACGCTGCCAAACTGCCATTTTTATTCCTCAGGTAAAAGTGGACCATCAATTGAAAAATCGACCTTAAGGTCTACTTGCAAACTAGAGTTATTTATTAACTTCGAAATAGGTGCTAATCCGCGGCCATTATTTATGGAACGGAGACGTCATGAGCTGAGAGGTTAACCCCGTGTTAAAAGATAACTCTAGTTTGCACAAGCGGAGAGTTAAGAGTTATAACTTAGTCACCCCGTAGATCTAAAAATAGTAAAATACCTGGCCGTAAATATGACTCAACGAGTTTAAGAAAAGTTCAGCTTTGTAGAGCTCAATTTCTGTTGAGTATATAAGTACGTCTTTTCTTAACAGCCAAACATGTCATATGTATATACGCCTTGTTACGAAAAAAAAAAAACGACGAGTATAATATGTGTATTTTAATGTTTGTCCCTTGTTATAAATGTGATTGAAAATGCCTATTTATTATATGAAATATTATAGGAAATAAACGAGATATTAATATAATAAGTGCCAAAGTATATACGTGTTTATTTTAACCTTGATTCAAAATATGAGGGAAATTGAAGTAGGTACCTAAGTTGTTAATTGTCAAAGTCTAATGGCAACTGATTTGATTGAATTAGGGTTTTCTGAAATGAAGAGCATCAGGTGGCAGCACTGAGGTGCCAGGTCCAGACACCTGTCAAAACAGTAATGTTTTCTGACATTTGTCAAATTGACATCGACGTCATGTTTAACTCAGTCACTTTTTCAAGAAAGAAGACCTCTCGCCTATGTGGCGCCAACAGGTTGCGTAAATTTTCCTGAAAACCCACATTGTTATTCCGTTAGTGTGGCTTAACCTGCATTAGAGTCTTCGTGAAAACAGCTATCTGTGTTCCAAATTTCTTCTAAATCTCTAGTGCTATTTCGTAATAATTTCACCGAGACGAGTGACGAATATATCAGTAAGTTGAGCTTTTTACACTACTGCCCAAAAAAGGAGTGTTATGTTTTGAGAAAGAAAGGGTTGATTGACTTTAGCAAACTATTTTCATTTCGATCATTAAATTATAGCCGGTAATGGGAAGCAAATTTTTTTTGTGTAGATTTTTTTATCAGAAATCGTTTACTTTTATTTATATTCCACACTTCCCTTACTTCCTTTTTTTACCCGACTACGGCAAAGCCAAAAGGAGGGTAATGATTTTGGCTATCTACTTTACTGAACTGGTTTTTATTGATAAAAACAGTGTTTTTATATTGGTATGTAAGCTAGCTCCCTAATAATTTTCTAAACTGCGTCACATGGGGTGGTAGCCATAAAAATGCTAACCATCTTTTATTGAGCTGTAAAATATGTAATTTGTAACAACTGTTACTCTGGGGGAGGGTTTAGAAATTTTAATTTCTTTGAATATTTAATTATAAGAACTGCATAGCTTGGTAGAGCTTTGAAATAATATTGGATACCAAATTATACATTCGGAAATTAAATCAAAGTTCGAGAGTCACCAAATCCATTTTACTTATCTATCCTACCGCGCGCTTGTAAATTTGAACGTTTGGATGGCTGTTAATTAGTCACGGTTGAACAACTAAGCGGATTTGAACAAAACATGCCCCAATTTTGTAAAATGTTGCCAGGATTAGCACATGATAATTTGAATCCCTTTAATACCTTCCCTTGAAATAATTCCCTACTCTCGAACAGACGAAGCTACCTCCTGGAAATATTTAAATCAAGAGGGAACTGTTTCCTCGTCAACCATCGTCAACCACATCACCGCTTACTTTCAGGTGGTATTTTGGCCAAACAAGAGAACAATAATTATAAAAGAACTGCTAGTATTCAAGGTAGTAAATATATCTGGTAATATGGAAAGCTTATAATCCACATATTACGTATTACATTATATAAAAAACATAACCATATGCGGACAATATGAATGATGAATTCATACATTGTACAATCCATTGTATACCAAAACTTAAGTTTAGCCAGAACATATCTCATTCTCAGAATCAAAGTGGCTTAACTTAAAATTCCTGTTATTTATAACTTTGCTATAAACTGACCGTGACCAAACATACTCTAAAACCAAGTGATGAAAAAGGTTCCGAAATATAATTGAGAAAGGAACAGCTTGTACATAGGTCTCGGGATATATTTGTTTTTTTACCCAACACTTTTTCAAGATTTTAATTCTAAAATTGCAATTTTTGAGTTAGGTCCCTTTCATTCTAAGGATGCGATATATGTATCTCATCTGGATGATTTAGCAGACAATGCACGCCATCGCAGCCTGTTTAGTTATGGCGAAGTTTAAGTTATTGCACATTGTGTGTTAACAATGGCAGATAGGGTTGCCACCCACGAGATCTTTAAAATATTTGTTCGACAAAATATCCAGTCAAGAAAATGATAGTTTAGTCCGTTTATTATCACTGCTGCCCATGAAGTTTATCTAGAGAAAATACATCTTTTTTACACAACTGCCCAAAAAGGAGTGTTATGTGTTTTAAGGGATCATGTATGTATGTTTGTGAGTTTCTTTATTCCACCATAACTTCTAAACGGCTTAACTGATATCGATGTATGTATGTAGTATCTTTAGAAACGTTGAGTTATCCCGGGTAACATAGGCTAGTGAAAAATTTAAAAATAAAATAAAAGGGGGAGCCATAGTCCACAAATAAAACGAAAATATTTAGTTTACATGAAAATTACGACTAAGTTTACTATCATCGTCCCAAGCTTGCTCAGTACATAGCAAAAAAGGTATAAAAAAACAAATAATTAAAAAAAGTCCGGCTACTTGTAAAGAACTATTCAAAAAACCCGACCCCCGACTGCAATGAAAAGATTATTATTTATAATTGTTTTTAATTTTTTAGCTCAATTTTTAAAATTGCAGGCGTGTTTTTATTTAATTTTTTAATTATTTGTTGTACAGAATTATGTTAAATATTTCTGTACGTTTCTGAAATAATTATGTTAAATATATATTATTTCTGTACGGGGTAAACCGGTGTGGATAGAAAATGCAGAGGTGAATAATAACGAAAGTTTTAGTGGGGTTTTCACATATACCATATTCCACATAAAGCATCCTTAAAAAAACATAGTTAACAAAAAATAGAGTTCTTCATTGCTGCAAATAATACTTAAATAACGTGAGAATTGCAATCGGTCTCGTAAGTATTTATCCACCCTTACATTTTCTATCCACCCCGTTTTACGATATATTTATGTACTAGTTTCAATAGTCAGATAGCTTTTATTTTAAGAATAAATATAGCGGTTACGCATCCTTCTACACAAAAGCTTTCAAACCGGTATTTTAATTCAGTAGGTACCTAACAGTTATCTGATTATTGAAAAATGAGACATTACAGCAATTGAAACTAAAAGTGCAAAACATCATAAAGCAGGTAGCAGTTACCTCCAGCGGTAGCGGATTTTTTACGGAAGAGTCACCGTGGCCTAGCTAGCGTTGAAAATGCCGAAAATAACTATTTCTTTTTTCACGAAAAAAATCAAATTGTGCTTTTTTCCGTTTTTACGCGTGAATATAAATATGCATGCATGCGTGCATAGAAATATAAACAGAAGAAATCCTTTGGAAGGAACAGAATTCTTTCGAATATTTTGGTTTATATTTTGAAAAGTTGAAAAAAAAAATGTTATTGAAATTTAAATATATTTTAGGTAAATAAAGGTAAATAAAGCAGAAAAAAAAAACATTTTTTTTTTCATTCTGCCAAAATCAAAATCAAAATCAAAAGTCATTTATTCAAACTAGGCTGAGCGACAGCACTTTTTGAACGTCAAATTTTACATAAAGACAGTCCCCCAAAACGCCCACCCGTCACCACTTCCTAGTGTTTTAGCTGGGAAGAAGAAGTGGCGCAACAAACTCCCCAGCAACACATCTGTCTGTTGCGTTTTAAGAACTTGAATTTATACAATAGTATGCAAAGTCATTACATGCCAAAGGTAGGAAAAAAATCAATTATCCAACATGGAAATATTAAATCAATTCACTATAAAAACATTGTAAAAAAAGATTGACCTACATAGTCATAAAAAATTATACAAAACAAAAAAAAATATATATATATAAATGAACTCATATAACCTGTCATAAGCTAAATTATAGAGAAAGAACATGATAAATATGACATTGTCTTGCGTTCAACACAGCGACCAACTATCTTTGTCGTCTAAATAGTCATTAATAGAATAGTATGCCTTCGAACAAAGGTTAGATTTAACTTTAGCTTTAAATGAGTTAAAAGGCAGGTCAAGAAAAGAAAGCGGAAGTTTATTGTAAAAATGGATACCGAGCCCCACAAATGACTCATGGACCTTACGAAGTCGGTGGGAAGGAGCATGTAGCTTGTGCTTGTTTCTGGTGTTAAAGTTGTGGATGTCGCTCATTTTACAGTATAGATGTATATTTTGCCTAATATATAGAATGTTTGCAAAAATGAATTGAGATGCTACTGTAAGAATTCCAATGTCTTTAAAAAGTTCTCTTAATGAAACTCTAGGCCCTAGCTGATATATTGCTCGCACAGCACGTTTTTGTAAGACAAATACATTTTGTATATCAGCAGCTTTTCCCCACAATAGAATACCGTAGGACATAACGCTATGGAAATAACTAAAATAGACTAACCGAGCTGTCTCAACGTCAGTATATTGTCTCACTTTCCTGACAGCGTATGCGGCAGAACTGAGCCTTCCCGATAAACTTGATATATGTGGGCCCCATTGTAGTTTGGAATCGACAGCAATTCCCAAAAAAACTGCCGAGTCCACAGTTTCAAGTACTTCGCCACTTAAGGTGATATTGGGTCCTAGATTTCTAACATTTGGTAAAGCAAACTTTATACATTTCGTTTTCTTGGCATTTAAAACTAGA
Organism: Hecatera dysodea; assembly: GCA_905332915.2. Lineage (NCBI taxonomy): Eukaryota > Metazoa > Arthropoda > Insecta > Lepidoptera > Noctuidae > Hecatera > Hecatera dysodea. The sequence continues at coordinate 13,488,736 of HG995310.1, read as the reverse complement.
TTATTGGTCGTAAACCAATCCGTAACCATTGAGAGAGCGCTGTTTACGTTACTGAAATCTTGTCTATTCCTTTCTACTTTAAAAATAAGAGAGGTATCATCCGCGAACAATACTACGTCACATACGCCGTCCGTTTTAGTAGTACATTTTAATATGGACGAGTTAATGCATAGAAGTTAAACAAAGAAAGTAAGTATTTGAAAAAAAAAACATGAAACGTTTCCCGTTTCATACCATAATGTCCATATTTTTCGTTTTTTTATTCGGTTTTACTGATAAAAAAACTTGAAATATATACTGGCAAAATTTCTTGAAACTTTCGAATGAAACATTGTTAAAAAAATCACGGAATCGGAAAGAAACGGAATATTTTCCTGCTTTTTTCAACGCTACCGCGACTCGACAAATAGGAGACTGATGGGCATAAAGAGGAACACTGATGGGTTTTAGTCAGTAAGAGTCGGACACTCCCTTCCACTCCAGCCAGAGCGGGAGAAGTCATTTGATAATTTCCCAACCATGAAAAAGGTAGCAGTTACCTGGGCCCCAAGTCTGCTATTACAATAGTATTAGAATGGTCTATCATTGATCTCATAATGGTCGATTTTGACAAGTTTGGTAATCTACTAATATAAAAGCGTCATTATGACTTTCCAATGGTCAACCACTGACACGCCATTGAAAGAAATGGCATAGAATGGTAATCTCGTACATAATGACTAATGAATGACAGACGTATGCGGTAGTCTGCTAAAATGTTGACAGTTTCTTTGATCAGTGACCTACCATTAGAACGCCATTGTGCAGTCATTTTTTTTAATAGCTCGGTTATTAAAAATTATTACGAAACCATTGACCGACCAATGATCGACCATTATGAATTTAGCAGATTACGAACTTTTAGCAAAATGACAATGGGATCGTGTTGGAATGACAAATTTATAAAAATAGCAGACTTGGGGCCCAGGTAAATAAAGGATAGGTCAGCAGAAGACTCCGCACGGAATTATTCATGCATTCACATACATACTTTGTTCTATTGTTTGTCTATTACATAGTTTTTCGGAGATCTATAAGCAACATAAACAATAATTTTGAAAACAACAGTTCTCGATAATGCGCACACATATCGAATTTACATATAGTGAATTGGCACAAATCAATTGTTAAAGACAGTCAGTCGCTGTCAAGAGGCGAAAACTTGAATATCTTAGCCACATTATGCGTAGCTCGAAATATGACCTGTTGCAACTTATAATTCAGGGGAAAAAAAGTCCAGGAAGAAGAAGAACATCTTGGCTCAAAAATCTGCGCCAATGGTACAACAAAAGCACACGTTCCCTATTTAGAGCTGCTGTGTCGAGGGTCCAAATTGCCATGATTGTCGCCAACCTTCGGTAGAAGATGGCAGTCAAAGAAGAAATACAGTTAGTATAAATAAAATCAACATAAACAGTTCTAACACACAATCATCCTTTCCTACTCAAACATTATCAACTTCAAAACCTAACTCAGATTCCTCATAGCCGGGACAACCCTTAAAAAGTGGGTGTCAAACATGCCACAGCCACTGAATTATACAATTTGTTTACCGAGTTAACCTCACGGCTGTTTACAGAGGGTTCAAGGGTGTTCTCTCGCGTTCAAACCAGTATGTATGGTGTCTTGTATAAATCATGTACATGTATGCTCATAATTTTGCCCTTCAGGAAGTGTAATAAGTAAGTACATAGAACAAGTGTGGATGATAGAAAGAAGAAAATAAGAAAAGAAAGAAAACTCGTTTATTCCGCCATAGATGATGCACAAAAATGAAATACACATACCTACTTCAAAGAAAATAACGTTTAAATTAAAACTTAAAAACAATGTCAGGACCGGACAACGACTGCTACGAGTTTCTGGTCACACCACAGACAAAATAAACACATTTAAGCTTTTGTCTATGGCGTGACATCGGGCTCACCTGTTCTTGTAAATGAAGATCCTACTTGTGACGTTAGTTTTTTATATTCATACAGCTACAAACGGCGTTCATGGAACACAACATATTGTCACATACCTACATCAAACGCACCCACGACACAGGAGAAATTCTTAGTGAAAAAAAAAAATACTATATACTATATGAAAGCGAAATACCACTCACTGATTAATCACGAAATCTCAGAAAATATATCACTAATAAGCTTAAAATTTGATAAGTAGGTTCCTTATAGGGTGTAGACATCCGCTAAGAACGGATTTTATGACACTCTACCGCTAAGGGGGTAAAAGATTAAATAGACAGTCGTTCTTTGCAAAATTTTAGTTGCATTCGGTAAGGTCCGGAAGCCAACACCAATATAGTTGGAAAAAGACTGAGCACATGATAAAATAAGTTCGAGAGACGCCCCGATAAATGAATAAAATAACTTGGACGAACAAAATAGAATGAAGTTGTGAAGTTAGAAAATCAGGAAACATCATTGAAAGCCTACTTGGTTTGCTTCCAAGAAATTAATAAATACTATATATTTGTTTATCTCAGCTATGAGGTGCAACACCGTTTCTTAAAAGTCACATTAACCATTAAATATTATAAGATCTAAGATAGAATTATTCAGTTACACTGGACTAGGTAAATTACTAATTCATTTCTAAATCTATATTTACTAATATATAAAGCTGAAGAGTTTGTTTGTTTGTTTGCTTGACCGCGCTAATATCAGGAAATACAGGTCCGATTTGAAAAAATCTTTCAGTCTTAGATAGCGCATTTATCGAGGAAGGTTACATATTATCACGCTACGACCAATCGGAGCAAAGTAGTCATGAAAAATGTGACGCAGACGAAGTTGCGCGGGTCAACTAGTCAGGAATAAGAATGCCTTACATACATTTTTTATTCCCTGGATGGGAAATCATCAAATGACTTCTCCCGCTCTGGGCGGAGCGGAAGGGAGTGTCGGACTCGTACTGACTAAAAACCACCCGTGATCCTCCTAGTGCCCTTTGCGTTCCAGGACCTCGATGACTCTTTCGAACAAATTCCCCAACAACAAAAATACGTCTTAGGTGAGGGTTTTGTGCGAATTTCGATTTACAAATATAGCATGTCTACGAAAAATAGATTCACGAAAATGGAAAAGTCAAATTACACCCAATGGGACAAACTGAATTACATAAAACTGAAACTTTTATGTTTGAACCAAATCCATTCAAATATATCAATGCATAAGTTTAACTCGGTCTATCTGTGTATCTATGGCTATCTGTCTGTTTGTTACCTCTTTACATCGTAACAGCTGAACGTATTCGCATGAAAGAAAGACAATGACGAATGATGAAGGCGGAGAGGTCAACCGTATGGAAATTGAATGGGACAAGGGATATTTATCATCCTGGTAATATCTACGTATTTTAAGGGATAATTTTCGCTGGAAACAGGCGGGTGACTGACAGAAGCTAGTCTATACCTACTTAAATTATAAAGAGGAAAGATTTGATTGTTTGTTTGTATTGAATGGCTCCGAAACCACTGAAACGATTTGAAAAATTCTTTCACTGTTGGGAAGCTACACTATCCCCGGGTGACATAGGCTATATTTTATGTCCATATTCGCACGGGAACGGGAACTATGCGGATGAAACCGCGGGGCGCTACGCTAGTTGTATATACATAATTGTACCAGCAATATTGGCAGTTTGTCAATGAAATGCCAATGCTTTGTGCAATAAAATGAAATAATTTATACCTGTAATAGCATCGAAATGCTGAAGAGATTTATTATTGAATAAAAATAGGCTGTTAGTACCACATTATGACACAATTTTTAAGTTATGAGATTAGTTATGTTCTAATAGTTTTTTTTACTCAATTTTAATGAGAGTCGATCTGGGGCAGTACTAGATCATAAAAAAGCAGCATAGTTTAATAAGTAACGTTTTCCGAGGTAATTTTGTGGACCACCAATTGCATGGTGCTAACCTTCCCTATATCATTGTACAATTTTGACTGATGGTTCCGTTACTATTTATAGATCTTCAACAGTATTGTTTTAAGTAGGTAAGTCAGAAACTATCACATGACTTCTCCCGCTCTGGGCGGAGCGGAAGGGAGTGTCAGACTCTTACTGACTAAAACCCACCCGTGTTCCTCCTACTGCTCTATGCGTTACAGGGCCGCGGTGACCCTTTGGAACAAATTCCGCAACCTTAGCAAGCACTGGTCCTATGGCCTTCTTTGCTGACATCTCATTGAGGCGCGCATGAAACAGGATTCTCCGTCAACCGGGGCCTGCGGGCGTACCATGAGGTGTTAAAACGTGAGTCTTCCGAGCGAGAAAGAGGGATAGAGTTATACATCCTATATAGCTCCATCCCTTTTTCTCGCTCGGAAGACTCACGTTTTTAGACGTCATGGTACGCCCGCAGGTTGTTATCAGACGGTGAGCCACCCATCACTCGCCGACTTCACGGGCCCGAAGTCGGAAACCTGGTTTATAAATTGTATCATGTTACCCTCTCGCTGGGTGGTAGTAAAGATGTTTCAGTCCATGTAAAATTAAGGTTTTCAATTGCATGCGGTGCAGACAAAGTGTCAACCCCAATATACTTGAGAAAAGGCTCGTCAGATTATTCGAATTAATTTTCACAGATAATATTGTTCTTAAGAAATATCTGTCTAGAAAGGTCAACTATATTCCAAAATGTTAGCCAAGCGTCCTCACTACAAAAAAGTATGAAATAGCTTTTCATAATGAAGCAATATTTTTCTTTATTCCCAGAGTCGCTTCCACTTGTGATGATGAATTAATTTAATTTGCGCAGACAAATAAAGAAATAGCCTCCGTTACGGAGCAATATTTAAACAAGGTAATACTATGAGAGCGTAATATATATTTTTTGTAGGTAGTTTAATATATTCTTCAGCTTATATTTTTAATCGTGTAGAATTTTGCTGTAAGTGGGTAAACTTTTCATTGCAACCGAGGTGGAATATACGCGCGAGGTAAGAATTTGATGGAGCCAAGAGACTGCAATGACAAATACGTGTTTCATACGATGATTTTCAACATAATCGAAAACTGCCTTATTGCCTGAGCTGGAACCAAGATAGATGAAGTGGCTCAAAACGGTACTCTATTCACATTTGATTGGGCATCATCTATAGAACGCCACCCGCTACGATCCACGCTAATGTAATAACTGTTAACACCGCGAAAAAATGAAATTCCATATTTATTGAAAAAAAGTCTGAAATATACAGTATGTTAACTAACAGAGGGCGTTCCCGTTAACCCGCAATAGTACCTATAGCATCCATATATGGTAAAAAAATATTACCATTCGAAAACAAAATGTTTAAATTTTTTTTTATATTAAAATAAAAATATTAAAATGATACGTTAAAGAAACACTTTTTACACACGTACTTGCGCTACTATTTTGATTTTAAACAGGATTTATCGAATTTATTATCATTTTTTTTTTAATTCGAATTATTTTATGCTTATGTTTCTTTGGTGTTATTTTTATTTTAATCTATTAATGATATAGATTAACGAGTTTAAGGGAACGCCCTCTGTTATTTAACATACTGTATAACCTTAGTGCTGTTTTACATTAAAATTTCGCCTTACTAAACGTCTTGTGTGTACAGAAATAAAATAAATTGCAGTTAAAACCTTTTGATTGTAGATAATCTCATTCCCAGTTCGATCACCCAGAGAGACCGCTGTCGCTAAGAGAATTTGAATTCCCAAGCCAGATTTACATATTCCTAGCCACAAGTGGCTTCGTTTAAGGCTTCGTAACTTAATATAGGAAGAACTATTGGTTGTTATGGGTAGGACATAAATAGACTCATAAGCTTCCCATTTGGAACGCTGAAAAAAACGCTGCGTTAAGTAATATACGACGACGGACGCTGCGGAGACAGAATACTATTTTAGACGTTTTTTCATATAAATATGTGCCCAGTATCGGTATCCATTCTGATTAAGAAAAAGTATGGACAGGTCGAAAGACAGACGGTCAGTATAAACAAAAATTTTATGAAATTTCTGTCTGCTTAACAACGGAACACCATAACTATAAAATATTTTAAGTGGTCCACAACAACTCTCGCAAGAATAAGCAGTCTTCATCGTAGGATCTTTAGGCTGAAACCATTTTTATTAAGCTCAGGAATCCTCCGTCTGTTAATGGAAAAAACTTTATAATAAGCATTTAAGTGCTATGAACACCCACTTATTTCAATTTTAATTTAGGTACCAGCAAAGTTAGCCACCTACTAAATATTGACTGTCTTTTTCTGTACACAGTTCTATTTGTTCTATGACGTCATAATATCGCCATCCCTTAACCGTAAGGCCTGCATTACTGGTCACAGAATTTATTCGAAAGAGTCACCTGGTCCTGGCCCTGGAACGCAAAGGGTATTAGGAGAAACACGGGTGGGTTTTAGTCAGTAAGAGTCTGACACTCCCTTCCGCTCCGCTCAGAGCGGGAGAAGTCATTTGATGAATTCCCATTAAAAAAGACCTCCATTACTGTTATGCTGACTGGTCTTGCACTTTTCAAATCCCGTAAACCCTCTTGACCATCACCAGGTCATAGGTCTATCTTATGGGAGCCTAACCAACGCTTCGCTCTTTCCGCATGTGGCCGGTTCAAAAGTTAATATATCTATACCCCATTCACGATAAGATTAGACTTTGACATACATCTTTTTTACAGTCCGTTCAACCGATTTTAACTTCTATTGTGTTAGTGGCATGACACATGGTAGCTGCAGTAAACAGTTGGTATTAGTAGAAGTAAAAAAAGTAAAAATCGGTTGAACGGACTGTAAACAATTTTGTTCCAATGTCTAATCTTATTGTGAATGGAGTATAGATACTGGGTCAAATCATGATCATCATCATATCAGTCAAAAGTACGTCTACCGCTGGACATAGGCCTTTTCCCCACGTGTCGCCACAACTACCGAGCCTGTACGTCTCGCATCCATCAGCTACCCGTGACTCTCACCAGATCATGTTCTTTTGTCTATGTTTCTTGCTCCAACTGTTTAGTGTATTTATTTATTATTTATTCATAACAACTTATCATTTACCACATACTCTTATATATCTACATAACACAGAACACTTATATATTTATCTTAATATCTGCTACCTCACGGAGCTGATTTACATCCGTGCACTTCAGAAAGGTTCAGTTGAAAACCAGCGTCAGGCAATAAGTTGTCTGGCATTATGCTGAACTGAACCTATTTTGGCGCAGCCGCAGGACACGCATTTCTTTTTTTGTTTTAGAATTAAGTTTTTATGGTGTGTATTTTGTGTGTCTCGATTGTGCCAAATAAACTCGTTTTCTTTCTTTCTTCTTCTTTATCATCGGTCCACCTTGTGGGAGGCCTTCCGAGGCTGCGTCTTCCGGTACGCGGTCGCCACACCAGAACTTTTCGCCCTATCGAGCAATTCCCTGGGCCCAAACCCCTCTAAGTATTCATGGTGCCTTAGTCACTGCATGTGACATGGCCAAAACAGTGTTATTCTATAATTGATATCGATTGTCACCGAAATGTCAACACATGTCAATCTCACACATTTGTGACTTATGATAATCACTATAACCGACAGATGAGAGAATTTCATTTTATACTGAGTCTTAAATGAAATGACATTAGTTCCAGCTTGCGATTAAGTTTTCTACGTATAGTTTATCACATGTACGGCATATACCTACACTTAATAGCTATGCAGCCACTTAAAAATACTTTGGGGAAACTATTCTATTTCAATTAACTGTTACTGGCAAAGTTAATTAAAAGAAATTCTTTAAAGTAGTAGGTTAGTACGACGAAGAAGTATTCAAGGTAAAATAGGAGCCTTAAAGGCAATTATTAGATCGGATTTTCCTTCTTTTAAAATTGACCCTCCAGATCCACAGTCAAACTTGTACTACGGTTTTGTGGGGCTTAGTTTATAAGTTGTAGGTATAGCATAATTCTGCCCTGCTTGGGCAGAGCAACGCCATGTCCTCGTCGAGGCGATCGGCGTCGGCAACCTCTCGACCTGGTTCAAACCATGCTCTGGAGCGACGAGGAATGGGAAGCGGTCGTCTCCTTCTGCGAAGCAGTAATGCTAGCGAAAGAGGAGGTGGAACGCGTGCGAGAGAGGTAAACCTCACGCTCCAGCCGCCACAATAGAAGAAGACGCCTCGGGCGTCGGTCGTCGGGAAACGCAGGGCGATTCCCGGCCACTGTAGGCGCGGGCCTGCGGATGGCGAGCTATGGGTGGCTCGTCGTTCGATAGCAACCAGGGCGCCTCAAAGAGCCGTCAGCGAAGAAGACGGGGCCCATAGGGTCAGTGCCTGCTAGGTTTGCGGAATTTGTTCGAAAGAGTCACCGCGGCCATGGAACGTAAAGGGCACAAGAAGGATCACGGGTTTAGTCAGTAAGAGTCTGACACTCCCTCCCGCTCCGCCCAGAGAAGTCATTTGATGATTTCCCATCCAAAAAAAAAGATATGCCATAATGTGAACTAATAACAAATAAATATTAAAAAAATGTCTTATAATACTGAGATGAAAGAAAACATTAAAATTCATTTTATTATTTATTGAATTTAATAAAAAGACTTGTAGAAACTATGTATACAAGTATGAACATAGACACATATTTGTACAGAAAATTTAACCAAAAGGGATACATGTTTCAATTTCAAATGAAAGTAATGATAGAAAAAAAAACTAAATAAGTAAAAATCATGAATAACCGAAATCTACCAAGACTTGGTCCAAGTTAACCCGAAGCCCGGTTCCCAGCCAGTACTGAAATGAGGAGTATCCATCCTTCTGAAACCGCCGCTGAAGTCAAAAGAACTGGTCGGATCTCTGTAGAGGTTCAGGTTTCCCATTGCGGAATAATCCTTCCGGTCAAAAAACGGGGTACTTGACATGCCCAGAGACGCTCCCACCCGGTCCTTATACATGTAGTCGACTCCCCCACCAACAGTGTTGTAGTGCGGCACGGTCGGAACTTCAGGAATGTGTCTGGTGATAGATCCGCGCACATCAACGTTGTGGTTATCATTGTGGAACACGTTCAACTTCCCAGCAGCAGTCAAGGAATCTTCACGCCCAGGAACATTCTGCTTCAACACCGTCAAACTATGGCCGTTGGCGTTTTCAAATTGAAGTCCGAGACCTTTAGCGCCAATGTCCAAGTTGTTGGTAAGACCCAAAGTCCCGAGAGCATTGAGTCGGTTTTTCTCATTAGTAGCTAGTGGTACTTTACCAAGTAAGTCGATACCACCATCAGAGTTAAGAGTGGCGCTGGTCGAAGCTCTGCGTATTCTTGATTTTGCAGAGTAGCTGGGTTCTTCATTATCTTGAACAAGTCCTTCTATTTCATAAACTGTGCGGCCGTCTTCATCGACAACATAGAGGTGCGGTGTAAGAGCTCCTTGGTTGCTTATTTGGTATTCATGGTCTTGTGGCAAATGTCTAGCGCTTGCCACGACGAAGATTGTAGCTAATACTAACTTAAGAACGAACATTTTTTTTTCAAATATTCGCCTGAAGTGTCGAATATTCAAGAGTCGTTGTGGAATGATGTTTGGACTCCTGAGACGCCTATTTATACTGGTAACCAAGAGAATTGATAAGGGATATAGGGGTCTCGCGTCAGAGATATAATTGTTGCTAGATGTAACATCTATAATAATATTATAAAGAGGTAACGTTTGTAAGATTGTGTTTGTGGATCTACCGAACCGATTTTCCAAATTATTACACCAATAGAAAGCTACGTTATTGTGGAGTGTCATATGCTATTATTATTCTATCTTATTTTATCCCCGTATTGCCACGGGAACGGGAACAATGCGGGTGAAACCGCGGGGCACTGCTAGTGTAACATATGTGTATTAATAGAATCGCAGTAGAGTTTATTTGTACACTTTTTGTCGGAAAATATATAAGATATAATATAGGAGATAAGAAAATCGTAATAGTAGTATTAACAGAATGGATACAGGACAACAGGATGGAACACTTTTACTTATATACATTTGTGGCTACTTAGACAAATAAGTTATCTTCTTCTCTTTAATTTTAACTCAAAGATAGACAATGTTGTCTGAATGACAAAAAATGTCTTCTATTAACTTTTGTAAAAAAAAAAAAACATTTGGATTTAGTAAAATAATTTATGAATTCCTTATTACGCTTCATTCACTAGACTACGCTCATCGCCATCCGTACCCCATCCAGCATGCATAATTCTCAGTTCGTCAAAGGAATGGCTTCCCCGCGATATCACAAACTGACCACTGAATGGCCTATTATTGTTTGTTCATTACCTCATAGCGAATTATCAGCGCGGTTCTCTCCCGCTTATCAACGAATAGGTAAAGTGGGTGTTGGTACCTACCTACTGGAAATTAACTGGTTATTTATTAGGAAGATAAGAGCGACCTCACGATATTTCATAAAATAATACAATTTCATATTTTTGGAAATGATTGAACCGGTTTTCGTGCTGACAAACACAGATATTGTTTTTTTTAATAACTTGGATCCAGATGCAACGTTACCAGGTCTTCAAAAATGCAAGTGTATTGGCATTTAATAAACTCATATCAATATTGTTTCCCAACAATTTACCTTTAACAGTAATGAGGCATCTTCATGTAAATGGTACTTATGATCAATCAGTACGTTTTTTTTTATTATTATTAAGACAATCTACACTCGCGATCAATAAACTGGACTCAATTCATCGCGCGTTCCTTAAAACATTTTTTTACAGTTTCTATGCAATAAACTATGGATCATTTGAAAGGTAAATGTTGATAGCTTTGAAATTTAAAAAAAAATATGTAAAAAAAAGGTACATGAAAGAACTATTTAAGGGCACGTTGCCCATGTCACTCAAGCGGAAACTCATGGACATGATTGTGTATTCTCCCTATTTTGACCTATGGTGCACAAACTTGGTCTTTGACTAACATTCAAAAGTCCAAACTCAAGGTTTGCCTCTCTGTCGACGATTGCTACCATGCAGGCACATCCAGGTTCCGCCCGAGAACAGAACTCGGCTCGATTGCTCTGTATCCCAATCTAAGTGATCGCGAGCAAACTGAAGCCGAGCTTGTCGATGGGATAGAGACAATTTGGGTCCCATGGATGGCGTGTTTGGGGTCAATTTTGCTTTTTTGACTCTTCGCCTCATTGTCCACTCGCTGACAGCCCTCCCATGAACTTCTCTGAGCTGCTGCTAGATGTTCACGATGATCAGGTGTCGATTTTAGAGAGAATCGCATCACTATCGGCCAGAACCTGGTGTCCAGACTAAGTTTTCAGTCTTCCTGAATCTCTGGTATATCTCCGCGATTCAAAACTGGCTCAGATGAAGCTCTCAAACGGTTTCTATAGGTGTGGTTTCCAATTTCTTTTAGCTCCAGTGTCATAATCAATTTTCACAAACTCCCACTTTTACAGGGCTTCCAAATAATATGCTGTATTGTTTTAAAGATTTATGTCTTTTGTTTTTACGTTTCATGACATGAGATAAATATCTTTGGTTAGGATATTGAAAAAGGTAGAAAGCTTACAAAATTACCTTTCCTATGATATAAAAGCAACAACTCATAGCAATTTAAAAACAAAAAAATGTTTTGAGCAACGTGAAGTGTTTCCAGTTTATTGCTAGCGAGTGTGTATCAATCTGTAATCATTGGAACTATAGAAGATGAAAGGTCCCATAGTGTTGTATTGTGTCTAATTGAGAGCTTTTGGCTATCTTTCAGCTTCAACATAAGTCCTGGACAGTTTTTGATTGCCTAGTGTTAATATTATTTAAAAATGTTAACCCACCAAAACCTCTTTTTTTTTCAACAGTGTATTTGGCAGCTTCAGTCAAGTTAATTTTTGGAAGTAAATATGTTTAGAACTGTAATGTGTAATCTAAATAAATACATTATTATTACTAATTAAGCTTTTCTCTTTCACAGCCCCATCCTTGCCGTGGCGACCTTCACCTATGAGGTCTACGATGACGGCACGGAGTATCCCGTCTGTCTCACACAAGCGGACACCTTCTGGTCAGCACTATTCTTCATCCTCACCATAGCGATCTTCTTTATCGTCCCTCTCGGAGTCCTGCTGGTCCTCTACAGCGTCATCGCCAAGAACCTCATGGAAAATCCCGTCATCATAGCACAAAACACCAAAAACACTAGCAATACTGGCAATGTTGTAAGATATAGGAAGCAAGTCATCCTGATGCTCGGCACTGTTGTTCTATCATTCTTCCTCTGCCTCCTACCATTCAAAGCACTCACGCTTTGGATCATCGTATTCCCACCAGAGACAATAATGTCATTAGGTATAGATGGTTACTATATACTTTTATATTTTTGTAGAGTAATGCTATATTTAAATTCGGCGATCAATCCAATATTATACAATTTGATGTCGTCTAAGTTTAGAGAGGGATTTGTGAAACTGTTAAAGATAAATAAGTTGACGAGATGTAGCAGGACCCTCAGAGAAACAATGCAAAGACGAGACACCTTCAATACGACCACTTCAACAGGATTCTCTAGCAGTCAGAATACATCAGATTCCTTTTGGAGACGTTATAGTAATAGGACATCATCTCAGAAAATCTTTGTCAATAGAGAAAGTAAAAAAGTCAAAGAGGAAACTGTACAACAAATGAAAGTGGGTGAAATCATTAACGTAGAGAACACAAGAAGAAACAGTATGAAAATGGTAGCCGCCTTAAATGAAACTGAAAGCGCCGATATATATGCCGATATACACGATAACCATTATTCTAATGAATTAGCAATAGACACTGCCAATGAGAACAATAAACAAATACAAATATTGAACCTAGATGTAAAGACAAACAATGTTTATTCAATAACTTTAGATGTAAGTGATACAGTAGAGGGTAGAAACAAATTCGTTTGTATACCAACTCTTGATAGAGAGAATAATATATTTATATACGATTACAGAACTAAGGAGAGCTTTGTATGAAACGTTTTGTTTGATGTAGCGAGCTTGGCTAGAAGCCAGGCAGTTCAGTGCATTTACTTAAGACAAGCAAATATATTTACGATCGACTCATACATCACTGGTTGAAGATAATCGTACTAAAATGGCCTGAATATATTATGTATTTCTATTAACCCGATATCTATTTGTGCCATTGATACGAAACTTTCAGCATCATGTTACAATAGGAGTCTATGTTTGTTTAGTGGTGATACCAATCAAATTCCTCTGACAGATCAATTTGTTCGGGAATGGCTTGCAATGTTCCAATTTCACACGCAATTAACGGGCCAATTAATTAAGTTCCGAACAGTTCCGAAACAACCTTTCGATAGATGGGCCTATTAATTAAAGGTACCTATTCATTTGGCTAGAATCTATGTACGTACTAATTACATAGGACTTGGATTTATGGCTTTAATATTCTTGGTGAAATTGTGTTTCTAATAGTGCTTGAAAATGAAGCTTCAGAAAACACTTTCGGAGATCTTGACAGCACAACAATGCTCTTAATTTTAAGTGCTTGAATATATTTACTTAGTAAAATTACTTTAACCATATTCTCCTTTTGCACAGTGTTATGATTTCTGAATTGAGTGTGCTATTCACATCAAAGTGTCAATACATAGTTCAAAATAAAATCAATGACAACAAACCCAATAAATTAAATTAGTCTACCGGAAACATGACCATTTCGATGTTTCCGAACGGTTCCGACCGCGTTCCGGGAGACGTAATAAAATAGATGGTTAAACTAGTGTGAGTCCAGTGAGAACTTCCAACTGTTCTCACACAAGTTGTACCGGCGACCTAGTGCTCTCACGAGCGGGAGTCTGCTGGATCCAAGAAGCACAGGATTGATCGATGTAATGGATACGCTTGGGGAGGCCTATGTACAGCAGGGATAATTGAGTTGAATGGTGCCAATACACGCATCATGTTCGTGCACGGGCGCCGTCAATTGAGACTGATCATCTCTTAACTGCGACTGGCTTATTTTTATCTTTATTTATATTTTGAATTGTTTGAATAAGATTATTTTTTCTTTACATTGTTCTCACATATAGAAGCAACAAGGATAATGTAATCAAGATTTTCTAATACATAATATGATTTAAAAGAATCTCTGTGGAGTTTCCTGCACGTTCTTCTCCATAGAGATGTACGCTTTTGAACGTAAAAATAACTTCACACAATTGTAAAGTGTCTGTACATTGTTTAAATGATTTTTTTGAGTTTTAAAGTATGTCCAGCCGTGAGTGGACTTCTTGCAGTTGAAATAATGATGATGAAACATTTTCATTGACCAGTGATGTATGCATTGATCGTCCACACACTATATCATAATTATTATCCGTATTTAATAGAAATGAAAGCTCGTAATCTCGTTCAGATATATTTATCTTGTATCTCTGACAGTATGATATAGTACGGCCTATTTGTCACATAGATTCTTATGATAAACGACCCAACATGGAAACAGTTTATTTCTTATAACTTACTTTTTGTATTGCTGAGTTACTTTTATTTCCGAGTGCTGAAATAATATCTATGTATGAAATTCCAAGTGAAAATGTTCAGGATTTTTAGGTCATCCATACTGGGTGACGTTTGATTCAACGGCTATTTGTCGGATGTTGGAAGTTTTCAAATCCAAGAGGTGTGCACTGTGTTCTGTTATGTTTATTTGGTGAGGTTTTGTGTTTTAAAGGTCAGCTGCATTCGATTAGACGTAAAGCCAACCCTAATATATAATAGTTTGGAAAATGATAGGCATAATGATGATGGTCCCCAAGTAAAAGTAGTTCATATTTAGGTATACTTTACCCCTGACAGATTGCGATTAATTCAAATCCCTGTCCAGGGCGATTCCCGGCAACCCTAGGAGCAGGCCTGTTGTTGGCGAGCCTTGATTGGCTCACCATCCGATAACAACGAAGTCTGGGCCAACAGCACGTTGAATTTCTCGCTCGAAAATGTATCAGCATAACAGATGGGGCGAGCTAAGAGAAAAAATATTTTAAAAAAATATAGATTATTTTTTATTTACAATTAATTCCAATTTACAGAGCATCTGTTTGTTGTATTGACCCATCTACAAAAATATATTGGGGTCAGTTTAAAGTGTAACAGAATATAGCTGAATATTACATGGAGCAAATGCCTTTCTGCTAAAGGATACCCAAACTGTACATCGAATGCCAAAGATCTATCTACAAATAACAGCTAGGACATACGAGATTTTAGAGGCGTATATGGATCGTCAATGATCACCTATTCACGGACCAACTTCGTCAATATTTTTATTTATTACTATTCACGGGCCGACTTCGGTCAGTGTAACACAAACTTGAAGATCGACTCGTGCATAATAGTTACGAGCATCGATATTTGTGTCCGTACAACGTGCGTTGAGCATTAGTTGCGGACATTATACTCAGGCGTGGGCTCCGTGGAAATGTAAAAGGTCTTTTCATTAGTGATTTTTCATAGCATCCTGGAATTTGAGATCGGTGATATGAGGCTCCAGTGCGTCAAAGCAAGTTAAGCTCTTCGTGTTAGATTGCCGTCCTATCGGTTTATTAGAGCGATGGAAAATGAAGTGCATCTGTGATTGCGCACACAGTTATCTATACTAATATTATAAAGCTGAAGAGTTTGTTTGTTTGTTTGTTTGTTTGTTTGTTTGAACGCGCTAATCTCAGGAACTACTGGTCCGATTTGAAAAATTCTTTCAGTGTTAGATAGCCCATTTATCGAGGAAGGCTATAGGCTATATTTTATCCCCATATTCCCACGGGAACGGGAACTACGCGGGTGAAACCGCGAGGCGCTGCTAGTGAACTATAATATCTCCCGCGCCGATGGCTAATTAACTATCCAAAATGGCCTATCCATAGCCGAAATCGATGAGGAAGACTGTTATAAACGGTGAAAGTCACTGATAAGCTTATTCTTTTTAATAAGGCCTTTGTAAGCTCTGTGCTCCGATCATATTTACAAATCCACTTATTCCAAGTATTATTTACCTCACGTTTTCAATTTCATTTCATGAAATTGCCCACCTGTCTGGCTTAGGATGTTTATCGAATGATCCCGTTACTGTGAGCCCCGATTCTCATCAATGCTTAATAACTTAAACATATTGCAGGCGAATGAACCTCTTTGGAGTAGCAAGAGCATAGAAGAAGCCTATCTATACTTACGTTCCACACTAGAGATTTTGGATTGTTTTTTATTTTTAGAACTTTACCCCACACTAGGGATTTCTCCTATATCGTGGATGCGTTTGCAAGCATACAAAGCCACTAAAATTGAAGTATTCTCGTTTGAGCACTTATTTTAAGAGTACCTACCAATGCGGTGCTTTTAAAAAACGTTTAAAAAAGTTTGAAAAAAAAGAAGTAAAGGAAGGACAGATACAACATTCAATTTCAAGCGTTTAAAAAGTCAATATCATTTTGCCGACAATCTGTGACTAAAAATTTACAAAATGCAGAGATTTTTTAGACGAGAAATGAGAACGTTCCTTACTTAAATAAAATACGGGAATAGGGTAGTTGACTAAAAAAATCTAATTAGTCCGTCAGATAGATTTCCAAAAAATATTGGACACGTATTTTTTCTATTATCACGTAAACAAAAAATGAAACCGATACAGAGCGTTGAAAACTCGTGTGAAGTCACTACTCGCTACAATTTTACCGAGCCGTAACGTCACAAGCCCCCACTCCTGATCTTTGATGCTTTGTATAATATATAAAGGAAAAAATACGTGTCCAATATTTTTCTATAATCTAACTGACGGACTAAACATAATCATATATTTTTTACTCAGGAAACATCCCTATTGCTCTTGTGATTACTTTATAGGTTACGCATTTATTTTCTTTCTTCTAGTTTCCATATTAGATTCATGTTATTTCATGCTGATCTCATATTGTCTAGTTGTCATTTATTATTTGATTAAATGTAGCCTTTGTTACTCGCTAATAATGCAGCTTGTCTTGGGTGAAATAATTATAAAAATCGGTTTTGTGGTTTAGGCATAAAAGCGTAACAAACAAACACACATTCGCATTTATAATATTGAGTAAGGATTTAAAGTGCATATTTTAGATGGGTATTCTATTACAGGACTGCCCAAAAAAAGGAGTGTCATATTATCAGGGTTGATGTATGTATGTTTCTGAGTTTTTTTATTCCCATAACTTCTGGCTTAACCGATATAGATATAGTTTAAAAGCGTTGAGTTATCTGTAAAAAGAGGGAGCCATGATTCATAAATAAAAATGAAATATTTTGTTTTCATGATAATTAGACTACGTACATATACGGTTATCGTTTAAAGCTTGCTTAGTACATAGCAAAAAAGGTATGAATAAAAAAAATACGCCTGCCATGATGGGGGATGGTTTCTTTGAATAGTTATTTACAGGTGCAACCACCGACTGCAATGAAAAGATTACTTTTTTTAATTTTTCAATTCACTTTTTGACATGGCAGACGTGTGTTTTTATTTTTTGTTTTTATTGGCAGTAGGAACACGTTAGGATTATTTAGAATTACGCTTTAATATTAAATTCTTCATAACCATAACACCAACGAGCTTTCAGTTCTATTAAAATGATTAAATTAGAGATTTTCCAATGCATTTTAATTTATAAAGACTTCTATACATACGTACATTTTATTTACTAGTCCAATTTTAAATATTAATACCTACATACATATTATATACAATTCTACATTTATTTTTTTGTACATAAAACAAAAAGTCATGAAATAAAAAAGTGTTAATATTAATGTGTTATGTTATCAATGTTATTATCACATAATAACAAATAATTAATTAGTAGAACTTATATTAAAACGATATGTCTAAAGGGAACGAATTATAAAAAGGAAAGTAGGTAAAAAAATGCCTAAAAGGGATTGTCTATCGCGAACCAAGTCGGGAAATGTTAGTTGTTTAAATGAATGTGTATATAGAATGTTATATATTTTATTACAATGTAATAAGTAATAATAATTGCATTAAAATAATAAATCATTGTCACCGGAATATTGTAAACTCCACAAAATTGTAATGAATCTAATAATAGATATGAAAAAATGTTTTGTGTATAAATCCCAGCCAGACTCAATAGTTTCCAATATATCCGTAACTTATTTAAAAAAAATGTTTACGATTTCACGCGGCATTTTACAATCTAACGGTGTTTCCAATTTTCCGGTGGCATCATCAAAAGACAAGGGGGAATGCAGCTAGATGAGGATTGGTTAATGCCCCTGGTACTATAAATGAATGAATGATTTTTTGAGCCGTTATTCTCATTCAGTTTTCTCTTTAGGTATTGTTAAGCATATGTTGCAGAATTTGTTCGAAAGATTCACCGCGGCCCTAGAACGCGCACTAGGAGGAAAACGATTGGGTTTTAGTCAAAAAGAGTCTGACACTCCCCTCCGCTCCACTCAGAGCGGGAGAAGTCATTTGATGATTTCCCATCCAGAAAACAAAAAAGGTTTTGTTGTATACTCTAGAAACAAGCAACTAAATTGCCTACTTTCAAATTTAGTCGTACTGTACCTACATGATGTGATCATTCAATTATTCAGAATTCCATATTTTAAGGCCTTTTGCATAATTCTAAACAAACTCATGGTTTAGTCCATAAGTATTATGAATCTGTTCAAAACATTTTCTAGCGCCTTAAACTTGATGTTAATCTCTGGAAAACTTTTAAAACAGAAATAAAATCCTTGTAACATATGCACAAACCATAACATCAAAAAATCAGCATTACTGATGAAAAAATTATATTACTTGATTGTAACAACAAAGGCAAAATATCAAACAAGGGATGAATACAGATATACAACAACAGATAATGATCAGATGAACAGATTCTAAATTATTCTCGTCATGTATTTTCTGAACTAACGTGATCTACTTAACTATGTATTTTGTTATAGCAGCTCTACGCAAATGATTAAGTTGAAAAGTTTAATAAATAACTAATTTAATCTAGTCTATCCAAAGGTTGTCTATAAGAGATTGCCCTGTGCAATAAGACCGCCCATTGTATACTTGTTTTTTTTAACGAGACTTCTCCGTGACTCGGAAAGCACGGTCCCGGCTGTCATTTGGAGATCTTTGGCAGTCTTTACGGATTGTCAGAAGCCATAAAATCTGACACCAGTCTTGCCAAGAAGTGCTGTGTTCCCCAGTTAATGGGTTGTGGAGGTCTGGTAGGCAGCCGCTTCACGTATAATACTGGTATTCAGCTGAATCCGGCTTGACTGGGAGCCGACCCCAATGTAGTTGGGAAAAGGCTAGGCTGATGAACTATCACACTGTGCACTCAGGATGCTGTGGGAGCTAGCACGTATTCTACCGAGAACTAAAATCAACCTTGGCTCCTGCGAACATACCGGAAGTGCTACATAAGCGTGGTAGACCCAACAGCATCCTGAATACATTGTCATACTGGACATGCAAGGCGGTGTATGCCCGCAGAGCATACCAGACCCACAGACTGCACGTGTAAAAAGACGAAACTAATTATGAGGTGCACAGTAACGTTTAATTAATAAAAAAAAATAGTTCATATGACAAAAAACTTGAGCAGTAAACTAAAAAGACCTGGTGTAGAACATTTTTACTATTCATATTATTTATTGCTTAAATAAAAGTTTCCCATGCCACGTTCTATACTCCTTCAAACTTAATATTTTTAATTTATGTCATTTCTATTATTCAAGTACCCATAATACTAATTTTTGCTGCAACATCGAGCTTTGTTTTCCAATGTTGCTAAAAATCTCTAGAAAGTTCTAGAATTGGGTTTATTCTATAAATTTGAGTCAAGTTAAAATAACTAAAAGGAAAACGTAGAGTGCGGGGCAGCGCCAACTCCTCCCTGGTAATGATCGCCAACAGACTGGATTGCCCTTACATCTGGCAATGCTATAGCAGACATATTGCTACTTCGTGAGTGTTTGTTTTTGTTTCGTTTCTTAGCCCTGGCTGAATAGCCCTTTTTTTGGATGGGAAATCATCAAATGACTTCTCCCGCTCTGGGCGGAGCGGAAGAGATTGTCAGACTCTTACTGACTAAAACCCACCCGTGATCCTTCTAGTGCCCTTTGCGTTCCAGAGCCGCGCTGACTCTTTCGAACAAATTCCGCAACTTGGCTGAATAGCCCTGGCTGGGGGCCCAAAATTCATTTGAGGCCACCACAGGAAAGTCCGGTTAAGCAATGCTGAACAGCGAGTGGTCCGCATCAAAAAATAAAATGTTTTGTTTGTGCTTGTTATGCTGTCTGTATCTTTATAAGTTTCTGTTTGTATATAAGTCATGTGAACTTGAATTAAACTTTTTTTTTTAACTATAAATATATATCGGAAGAATAACATGTGCCAAAGTGAAGGCTTTGTATAAATAAAGTGTATGACAAATGTAATAAAAGATGTTATTTTAATGAATTTGATTGTGAAAAGACAAAAATTGAATCATTTTATTTTTCTTTAGAGTTTAAACAACCACGGTGAATGACAATAAAAATATATGTATATTCAAAGCAAGAAGGTAACCCAAGCATACTATATATGTATATTTTCTGTACTATATTATAAAATCAATGAATTTGCAACCTTATAAAAAATATCTTTATTTAAATAGTTGCTGGATCTTTATTACTAAATAACTATTCTTAAGTGATTTTAATCTTATTTAAGACTGTTTATTTATTTTTTTATTTATTTATTACTTATATACTTTATTGTACACCTTGTAATAAAAACAGGAAAAAAATTTCAGGGGAAATTTTGTCTTCTCACAATCAAGAATATCCAAAACTATTTAAATAAGACGAATGTAATTAAATTGTATTCTCTTATTGCCTGTTTATGTGCAAAGTTGAAAATACATGTAATATTTAAATGTGTGTTTTATTATTCCTGATTGATAATTAGATCTTTGACAGACATTATGGATTGTCAAAAGCCAGAAAATCTGACACCAGTCTTGCCAGAAGTAGGTACCGTGTTTACCGTTCAAATATTACGTAAGCAGATTTTTCTAAGCAAAGGTAAGCAAACCTTTTCGCCCCCCCCCCCCCCCCCCCACCCCCCAGTATGTCTAGAAATAAGGAATTTTTAATCTATAGAGAAATGAACTTATAATGGTTCTCTATTAAGGCACCCGGTGGACAAGACTGCCCCGGGTTACCATATGTTTTCAAATCAAAATCGACTGAATTTTGCAGAAATCACCACTCGAATCCCCCCATACAGCATGTCATCAAAAATAATCAAATCAAATACCCCCATCCTGCCGTGCTTTCGAAATACTTGAATAACCCCTTACCCAGTTGATGGGTTGTGGAGGTCTGGTAGGCAGCCGCTCCCCGTAAAATATTGGTATTCAGCTGAATCCGGTTTGAATGGAAGCCGACTCCAATATAGCTCGGAAAAGGCTAGGCAGATGCTGGAGAAAAAAAAAAGTGAAAGTGAAGATTTTTTAGTAAGTCGACCGTACCCAGCATAACACAGGCTAACTTTAAAGTCACTGATAATTTTTCAGGGGATGGAACTTCCATGCATATGTACACCTTTCATTATCAGACCAACACTGATATCAGACAAAACATTAGGGGTGTCGTTAAAAAAATGATTTGGTTTTTATTTCTCATATTTAGTAATTGTTCCAATTATAAAAAGGGAGCCATCCCACCCCCAAAAAGATTACCAGTCAATCGTAGAAAAAGTCATAATGGTTCTCACAAGGTCTCTTCGGCGTCAGTGCATTGTATAGTTTAATGGCTGATTTGCCAACGCCTGATAGTTTTATCGGAGGAGTCTTCCGGTTGGAAGGCCTCCCAAAAGGTGGACCGATGACCTGGTGAGGGCCGTGGGTAACTGATGGATGCGAGACGCACAGGACCGGTGGTTGTGGCGACACTTTTTTTGTTTTAAAAAACGTTGCCCCACATTAGGATTACTTCTCCTGTATCGTGGGTGCGTTTACAAACATATAAATTCACACACAGAAACAGCCAGACCCGGAACAACTATCTGTAGGCCATAAAAATATTTTTTGCGTGCGGGAATCGAACCCGCGGCACGCAGCGCAGCAGTCAATCGCTCAACCACTGCGCCAACAGTGTCGACTTGGGAGAGGCCTATGTCCAGCTCTGGACGTCTTTCGGCGGATACGATGATGATGAATACTTTTGAATTTTTGACAGTTGTTCAATAAAAGAACTATCAGACGTCAGTTTTAATCCACGAATAAAAATTTGTGGTCGAATGAAAAATCAGCTTTAAGACATGTGTTCTCGTGAAATCAAACTTTCTGTAAGATACGTATCTATACTAACAATATTATGAAGAGGAAAGATTTTTGCTTGTTTGTTTGTTTGTACCGAATAAGCTCCGAAACTACTGGACCAAATTATATCAATTTTTTCGCCAGTGGAAAGCTACATTATCAGCGACTAACATAGGCTCATCTCCGTATTCCCATCGGAACGGGAACTAACTGCGGGGCGCTATTAATCATGTATAACATGAAAACAAGGTTATTCGTTAGGAAACGCTATGGAGTATCTCAGATCCTAGATGAGTGAAATGCCAAATACTAAACATCTCTACCTGCCCTTCTAGAGAACACAGGCGTGATCTTTCGATATCTCAATAAGTACAATACAAACTTTTTGGATCCAGGATTTCCCTGTTATCAGTCTCCCAGTAACGCGAAACATTATTAAGATAACAGGTCATCCATGTTTAGTATATTCAAGATAATGATTTACCTACATAAAAATAGTTACTAGGGGTCCGTGTTGGGCCTGCCGATGGCGAGCTGTGGGTGGCTCGCCGTCCGATAGCAACCAGGCCCGAGTCCACGGCGCGTCGTGTTCCACGCGCGCCTCATAGAGCTGTCAGCAAAAAAGGCGGGGCCCCATAGGGCCAGTGCCTGCTAGGGTTGCGGAATTTGTTCGAAAGAGTCACCGCGGCCCTGGAACGCAAAGGCGGAACACGGATGGGTTTTAGTCAGTAAGAGTCTGACATTTAATGATTTTCCTTCCATTGATAAGTGCGAAGCTGATACTATAACTACCTATCAAAAGCTCCTATATCCCAAATCCTAACTATAAAATTATAAAGGCAACAGTGGGTTGGATGGTTTGTTACGCTTACACGATTTCACTCTTTAATTGCCGAAACAATTGGATGAATTTTGGTACAGAAATAAATAATACACTGGAGACGGTTCTAATCTATACTTTAATAAGAGCGAAGCTGCGAGCAAAAGCAGTAGGTAAATATTTAAGGCTTTCGATTCTAAGAAGCTAAATGATTGCTTCTGGGTGGACGTGGGTTGGGCTTGTTCTTTAACCAGGGTAAGTATTTGGTGTGTCCCAGAGGCATGCCATAAACATACATGTCTATGTTTTTTCTAACGTTCTGCTTTTAGTTTTAATCATAAAAAAATAATATACAAAAAGAATTTTAATAAATGTATCAGCATTTATTAAATCTGTAGAAAAAACTAGTTAGTTCTGCATTATGGGTGTTCTTTATGAATATCTGATACAAAGTAGATACTGCATTTTTTGTGTCTCGGTTAATGATATGGCAGGCTCCTGAACAAAAGTTAACTGTTCACTGCACAGAAATAATACTTCTTGTCCGTAACAATAAACGTATAAATAAAAAAATATAGTAGTCGACTAAATAAAATCTTATGAGTCCGTCAGATATTATAGAAAAATATCAGACACGCTCACACTTAGATTTTTTCTTTTTTATGTTAGTGAAAAACATCGACTATATGGTAATTGAAAAATGAAGACGATACAGTGCGTTGAATACTCGTGTGACGTCACTACTCGCTACAATTTTTACCACACCGTGAAGTCACAAGCCCCCACTACTGATCTTTGATGCTTATTATCCTTGTCATTTTTTTATAGATTTGTTAAAGCAAAAAATACGTGTCCAATATTTTTCGATAATCTGACTGATGGACCAAAAATAATCATATTTTTTATTCAGGAAACATCCCTATTTTGCGTTGAAAATGTGCCTATGTACTTACAGGAAATAATTAAATAACTTACTGTATATAAGGCCTTCGGCCCAAGCTAGCAGGAATGACGTACATACAAGTAACTAAATATTTTAATTTTAAAAATTTAATTAAATTTAAATTTAAATTAAATTAAATTAAATTTAATTTAATTAAAAAAATACCATAATATTATTCTTAACCAAACATTTTGTTACTGAGGAAATAAATATGGACTGTGGGCTCTGGGATCTTAGTCCATTAGAAGTTATATCAATTTGACATAACTGTTTTTAAGAGCTTAGTGAAAATACTCAAAATACAGTTTTATTCAGAGTTAGCAACGTGTGCAAGAACATTGCAAACTGCATTTTGGAAAGTAAATCCTGGAATGGACTGTTAGCCCATAACTAAACAGATCAGTGGAAGTGGGCCATATACTTTTTGGTTCCCTATCCATTAGCATAAAATTTTAAGACCTAATATAACTTAGCATAATGTTGTTTGGCATAATTATTTTTTCGCATAATATAATTACGCATAACAGCTAATGCATAATTTTTTTAAGCATTATGTCTGTAACCATAATAATGATTAGGCATAATATTTTAAAACATAACCTTATTAAGCATAAAGTTCTAAAGCATAACTTTTTTAAGCATAAAGTTCTAAAGCATAACTTTTTTAAGCATAATATCCTAAATAAAATATTAATATATTATAACGTATTGAACAATTTTGTGAGTATTTTTTCGCTGTAGGAAGCAAGCATTGCAAGCATACAGCATGCAAGCAAGCATGCAGCATGCAAGCAAGCATGCAGCATGCAAGCAAGCATGCAGCATGCAAGCAGCATGCAAGCAAGCATGCAAGCAAGCAAGCAAGCAGCATGCAGCAGGCAGGGTTTCTGTGACGGCTCCGGCGCTGCGGCCCTCCGGCGGCCCCACGCGTGCTAATCGTCGCAGATGGCTTTCGCTCACCACCTCGCTCGCGGCTCGCTCGCAGCCGCCTGCTCCTCAGCCCGCGGGCCGCCTCGTCCCTACGCGCCTACGCGATTTTAAATAACACTCTAGGGGTAGGACAAACAAGACTACGTGAAGTCGGTTTTGCAGCAATTCGGTTCTGTGACTAACTTTTGTTGCACAGCATATTAATTTTTTAACCAACAATATTATTTGATTGTTACAGGTACTATAGCTAATTGGTTTACTCAGAATATTATGCTAATAGCCATTAGGCCTACTAACGTTATGCTAAAAGTCTTTAGGCCTACTAACGTTATGCGAATCAAATTTATGCCAAAACAAATTAGTCTTTAACATGATTATGCCAACATAAAATGTATGCCTAAAAAAATTATGCCAAAGTATTATTATGCCAAAACAAATTGTGCCAAAATCGTTATGCCGAAGTATATTAGGACAAAAAACATTATGCGAAAAGAAGGGTTCCCATACTTTTTGACTCAATCTTAGGACTAAGTAACTTTAAAAAACACTACATAGTATAAAACAAAGTCGCTTTCTCCGTCCCTATATCCCTATTGTATGCTTAAATCTTTAAAACTACGCGACGGAGATTATTTGATGCAGTTTTTTTTTTAAATAGAGTGATTGAAGAGGAAGGTTTATATGTATAATACATGCATAATAATTATAGTAGAGGAAACATTAGTATCTACATTGCATCCGTGCGAAGCCGGGGCGGGTCGCTAGTTAAACATAATTGGAAATGGTCTTACCATAACTAACATCCACAATAATAATAGTTTGCCTAAGGGAAGCCCATACAGCAGTGGATGTCTTTAATCTAAAACTATAGCACCATTAATTAAGATTGAGAAATAAACGAATGCCAAAAATTTGGAATTTAAATTAATTTGAATTTGCATAATTTTAATTAGGCCTTTTTAGTGTGGATGCATTAAAATCACATTTTAACGATTGTGGAATGATTCGACATTGCAATTAAGATAAACAATAAAAGGTTTTATGCAAAATTTAATTATGGTACTGATTTTAAAAATGTGACAGTATGTATGTTCGGGTTTTTGTGCTGTGTTTTAGGCCTAGTGGCCTAACTTCAAAACAACACGTACGAAGGTCTTCGATATTTAAAACAGTGTTATGAAATTGAAATGACGTTAAGCAGGACCCATGGCAAGACGCGGTTATGTCTAGTGGAGTAAGAGAGTGACCGGGTGGCCCAGGACTGGTTGAAGGAATGTTGGTCATCAGGCAGCGAGGAGGGCCTAGTTTTCATCGCGGGCAGAACC
The DNA here is from genome assembly GCA_905332915.2 of Hecatera dysodea. Classification (NCBI taxonomy): domain Eukaryota; kingdom Metazoa; phylum Arthropoda; class Insecta; order Lepidoptera; family Noctuidae; genus Hecatera; species Hecatera dysodea. The sequence continues at coordinate 13,462,321 of HG995310.1, read as the reverse complement.
TGGATGCGGATTACACAAGAATATAGGGATTAACTAAGAGAATTAGAGGTCTATGAACTACAGTGGGCAAAGTAATCACGTTTTCGTTTACGTTTAATGTTTTGTAAAATTACGTTATAATGACTTCGGAGTGATAAAGACAGTGCTAATCGTCCTGTATAGCTCCGTCTCTGTCTCACATCACATTGGCACGTTAGGGGGGGGGGGGGGGGCAGAATTGAATGCTTGGAAAAACAGAACCAAAACCGAATGGAATGCTGATTAGAGTTTAGAACAAATGAGGCTGTCACCGCAAAAGTGGCCTAACCCACAATTTTTCATATTCGTACTTAACTATCGCAATTTTTTAAAACATGATAAATGTTGATGCAAAACCGGCCTATTACTAGTGCCGGTGACACGTTTATGTAATATTAAGTCCGAATATGAAAATTTATGGATTAGGCCACTTTTGCACTGACGGTCTCAAACATTCAGCCTATTGTCACAGTATTACAATATTACAGTAGGGAAACGCCTTTGATGTCGCGCGATGCCGCCGCCAGTGTAGGTACTTACGCTGCCACATGCAAGTATGGAAGGGTTGTCACCAAATGGGAAATAAAACAATTGTGACTATTACTATTATGATGCACGCAAAATACGCGCTTAGTCGTGGAGTTGCGGAAACCAGCCCGCTTTTACATACATACATACTATTATGATGTAATCATTTATTCATATTTACATTCAAAATAATTGTGATTATTTAATCTAATATAATTATTTATTAAAAGTGTAAACCACATACGTACCTACATGTTATATAGGTAATAAGGATGTTTCCTGAGTAAAAAATATCTGATAATGTTTAGTCCGTCAGTAAGATTATAGAAAAATATTGTTCACGTATTTTTTCCTTTATTAAATCTATAAAAACTGACGAAGATAAAAAGCATCAAAGATCAGGAGCGAGGGCTTGTTACGTCACGGCTAGGTAAAAATTGTAGCGTGTAGTGACGTCACACGAGTTTTCAACGCACTGTATCGTCTTCGTTTTTTTTCTTATTATATGAAAAAAGAAAAAAATACGTGTCCAATATTTTATGGAAATCTATCCGACGGAGTTATCAGATGTTTTTAGTCAACTACCTTATTGTACAACTGTTTTACTTTTCAATTACCGTCTTTGACAGGCTTCTATCCATAACTCGCGCCTGGAAAGTAAGTAGGTACCTATAAATTCAATAAACAAACACATAAGTAGGTACCTTTACAATTATAATTATCAGACATAAAATTATAAGGAAAAGTGGCCAAAATTGTGTGCACAAGTCAGTTTTGTCTTAGCGGCGGCGGCGGGGCGTCTGTAATATTCCATAAGTCTATGATACACAAATGAAAAAACCTAACAGAATAGTTTGTGCGCACCATTATAGAATGTAAGTACCTATAATAAAATTATTACACAAAAAACACGCCCGCGTCTGCCCTTCGCGCTCGGTACCGCAAACGAAGCGTGTTTGCGGTACGCGGCCCGCGCCGCCCGACACCCCGCGAGTTCCCCTCCGTTGCTCTGCGCAAGTACATTCGTCGCCGTACTGTAGGAAATATTGTAATACTGTGCTATTGTCCAATCTGTGGCGTTTTTCTGGTGGTCGCTTTTGATGATTCTGGCTCTCTAGAGATGCAGTGGTTGGGAATCGATAGAGTGGCGGTCTTGTCCCACGAAAAAAAGTACGTTCTCAAGGACTTTTTTTGTAGATATGTAGGCGCAGCCGCTGGCAAAACGTTGTAGTATATATTTTTAAAGGTATATATAGGTATATATAGGTAGTAGGTAAGTAGGTATGCTAAGTCATGGATGAAGGAAAATATAAAACAGAATACTGTGAGTTTGTTTTTATAGGTATATATGAAATTAAAAGACCAGTTTAGTTAGAAAACAATATTGTTTGTTGTAATACTTACGTAGGTACAGTCGGTGATAGCAATTAACTGACCCCCTAAAAATTAAACGAATTTGAACCTTTTGCTTGTTAGCAGTAAGCTTATCGAACTAGAACAACGTTGGAACTGGTTCAACGTCTACGATCCATAAAATAGTTATTCGAATTTGATCTTTAATACGCAGTGTTAAGGTAGGTATGTTCTTGAATATTATTTTAACTTGTAATATAATACGTAATTTCGATCACGTTAAATATGTTTCGAGTGGTCTAGTGGTGACTGTAGTGAGCTGACAAATAGTGTTTGTAAGTTCGTAACCAGCGTAATTGACGCGTTTGTTTCTGTTTTGTATATTTATTTTAAGTTATAAATAATAAATTATAACTTTAGCAACAACAAAAAAAAAAGAAAACGAACAGAAATAAAAAAGTGGTAAAACGATTTTATTTTATAAAAAAAAAATATTATAAAAATAACATAATGATGACGACACGAAGATGATAATATTTACCTGCTTACTAATAACGTTGTTAACTGCACTGAGTTTAATGTAGTGAATCAGCATGTTATAATATTTAGAAATATAGGTATGTATTTCTATTTCATAACAATAACATCACCACATTAAATATCATTTAAGTAAATAAAACGGCATTATACGTTGAAGTTCTACCTGGTCTACTATATATCAATTTGTTTTATGAATAGTTATTTTAGTTATAAAATAAGGTTTTGACAAAAAACTAGGTATTCGAAATACTTCGTTACAAATTATAACAATAGTTAATTTAACACACACACTGACATACGTTAGTATTGTTTGTGACCAACACTGGTTACTCAAGTTGTGGAGCACCATTTTTTCTATTACTTGTTGCAAGCGGTCCCGCATACCGCGCACCATATTCCAACAACAATCACTTCCACTTGCAGTTGAATGAGTAGGCAAAAATGGGTGTTCAGTATGCCTTCTAACAATTGCTTGATGACGTTCTGACACAGGAGTATGTAACATAATAGGTTTTGGTCCAGGACGATCTTTTTGAATCAAAACTTCTTAGCGACAATCTGACTGTATTTCTCTGAAACAACACAATAAGCATAATTTTAGTAACGAATTATAGGTAAACATAATTTATCGATTACGTTTGAAAAAATACGTTTATCAAATTAGATTATATAAATCAAATTAGACCTATAAATGATCTCAAATTAGACTCATAATGAAACACAGTTAATTGTCTATTATTCTACATTCACCGGCTTTTAAGCAAACTAACGAATTAAGGAAAAAGTATAATTATAAATGAAGCATAAAAATAATACACTTACCGCTATATTAAGTTTCCTAGCAATCGCATTAATACCAACATTCTCCTCATGCAAATAGATTATTTTGTATTTTAAATAATCACTCAACTGAGACATGACGATTAAACTATCAAAACTGATAACAATTAAAAAAAGGAAAAAAGCCACAGAAATATAAAATACAGGAGAAGTGGCAAGGGGGCGTGTCGGTGTCCACGCGACATGGTCTGGGCGAGCATGTCTTACGCAATAGTCGAATCCGCGAACTACTGCGCTTCCGACCGTGAGCGTGATAAGATATAAGAATGCCGTGTTGTTCAGTGTTTTCTTGTAAAAACCGAAGCCTAAACCAAAACTTTGTTAATTATGGAATCACTTACCATATCAAAATACAAGTATTTTACTATATTTGTCTTTAAAATCATGAAAAACAACAAATCGTAAAATATTTCTTGCTTATACTATGTTATTTTTGTTTTCAAATATCAAAGCGACAATAACATATTACTATGAATACACTGCTCCTTAACCACTACCTAAGTTTGTCGCTAAGTGACTGGATGAGCAATGTAAAAATCACAAAACGATACTTTAGCAAGCCGATGTATCGCATAGTACGGCCGCTGCTTCTTGCTGCGAGTTAGTGATGTAATTGTGCAGATACACTGTCGACAACAATGTCGATTGTTGAATGAAATATTACAAAAGTGTACCAAACTTTCTTAGATTGCAATAAATTTTTGGTAAATAATCGTTCAAGTGTTTTTGGCTTTGAATTATCGTATGTATGCCTTATCCTCGTGCTACTTCCTTACTTTTTATGGTAATTGTATTTTACTTTCGATAAAGTTTCGAATGCATTATAGTAATCGGCATGTTTAAGATAATATATTAGTGACCTTTGCTTAAAATAGTCAACATATTCATGCTATTTATTTGTTATACATGGGCAGCATGGCGTGTGTAATAAATGCCAGAATCGATAAGTCAATCACTAGCGTATATGTAAAATAAATTGCTTTTGCACAGCACAACGATACCCAGCGTTGTTTTTGTGTGAGTAAGTTGCACGGTGTACTGTAAATATACGCTGTGTTTATTAGGATAAGGTTTATAATTGATTGTGTAGTACAGTCCGATTTCAAAAATGCGGGTGTGTGCGCGACTGCGTATCTATTGCTTTTACTGAACTGCATTCGTAGTAGTTGCCGGGTGGTAGGGCAAAACAGGAGACACAGGTTCCGATACATTTTCGGCTACAGTGCATATCTCCTTGTTTATTATATCTATGAAAAAAGCCAATTTAGTAAGGCAAGGTAAAAATGTTCGCGCGTATTCACAGCTATTTGTGCATAGAATATCTTGTTCAATTTATTCTTCTACCCCATATTCCTAATCTATAGCAGTTTTTGTTGAATACGCATATTGACGTCTAACTACCCACTTATTAAAATAGGTGAACATTATAAATAAATGACCTAACACCAACCTCTTAAAGCTCAAGTTTGCGTATCAAAATTATTTATTGTTTCTGTTCATTGAGTAGTGTTAGTCTGATAAACTCATATGTACATATTGAATAACGTTTAATGTTATGAGCATAGGGTGCAAAATCGAGTAATTTTTAGGGGGGTCAGTTAATTGCTATCACCGACTGTACCTACGCTGAAAAGAACAAAGAAAAAAAAAAAACTACAATAAAACTAGATATATTATTTTCATTTTCAAAGAACAAAGAAAGTTTAGGTACATCTACACTTGTTCTAGTTCTAGTTCGTTGTTTAAGCGTACCTATACCTACAAGGTGTATCAGATATAGAGGTCATTGTACTCATAACTACGAGAGGAGCTCGACAAATGGATGTGCGAATAACACTTTGCGACAAAACATTACTGCGACTCACCATAGTTCGAATGCACGCTTGTGCGACACACTGAGTTTCGACATCACGCTAGTGCGACAAACGATTGTGCGACAGTAGTTCGACACTACGGTACGACAAATCTTTTACTATCGGAACAAGCCCGAAATCGCGATATGAAAAATCAGCCGTTCATTTGGTCAAGTTCTGCGCACAAAAATGTACGGGGAAGTCGTTCTTTTTTTCGCGATTTCAGAGTTGCCCCTATAGTGAAAGTTGTTCGTAATTATGAGTACACTGACCCCTTAAGAGGAAATGTGTTGATTCTGTTACAGACCGCGCACTGTACTATTGTGTCATCCTATCCTATATTGGTAATGGGGTAAGATGATATAAACTATGGGTATGTTCAAGGGGCGCCACTTTGTCCAGCTGTAGAACAATAACTATAGGCTTTATAAATATAAGTTTTCTAAAACTCTTACGAAGTAGTGCTTCTAAGGATACGCCAAAGTTTAAATCCATCTGTACCCATTTGTCCTGACAAACTGTGTTGGTTTTTGGGGAAGCGTCGCTGCCGTCGTGGCTGTCGTCGGAGCTGGAGCTAGAACGAAATCAACGTGCAGTCCTCAAAGTTACATATATTATAAACCTACTCCATGTCTTATGTATGTCCTTTAGTTGGGGCAGGCGTGGGGTACAGCTCTGCGGCGTGGGGATCCCCGGTCACCGATGCCAAGGGCGAGGCGTTGGAAGAGTGGGCGGTCACGACCGGCTTGACCGTCCTTAATCGGGGTTCGGTATACACGTGCGTGCGGCAGCGGGGCGGATCCATAGTGGACGTTTCGTTCGCTAGCCCTGCTGTCGCGAGCCGTGTCCGCGACTGGCGTGTCGCCGTGGAGGTGGAGACGTTGTCGGATCATCGCTACATCCGTTTCGACGTCTCCGCCCAGACCGCGGGCGGCCGCGGTCCATCGGCCCCGAGAACGGACGGTCCACGTTGGGCGCGCAAGCGCCTCGACAGGGAGCTACTCGAGGAGGCCGCTATTGTGCAGGCCTGGATCCGGGAGTCGGCAACGACCGGACCCGTCGACGTCGAAGAGGAGGCGCAGTGGTTCCACGGGGCAATGACGCAAATTTGTGACGCGTCCATGCCCCGGGTCCACATACAACCCAGAAGGCGCCAGGTGTACTGGTGGTCCGCCGAGATCTCGCAGTTGCGCATCTCGTGCGTGGAGGTGAGACGCCAGTACACCCGATACCGAAGAAGACGTCGTCGGGTCCCTGACGAAGAAGCCGCGCTGTATGAGGTGTACCGCGCGGCTAAGGAGGCTCTGTGGCTGGCCATCGGCGAGGCGAGGACGCGAGCTAGGGAGGAGATGTTGGAGACTCTAAACCGGGAGCCGTGGGGGCGTCCCTATCGCTCGGTCCGGGGGAAACTCGGACCATGGGCGCCCCCGCTTACGGAGAGTCTCCAACCAGAGCTGCTGGAGGACGTGGTCGCAGCCCTCTTCCCGGCTCGAGCGGAGCACATTCCGCCGCCGATGGCTCTGCCCACAGCCGCAGAGCCCGAGGAGAACGCCAGCGTCCCAGAGGTGACACAGGCAGAGCTGAGGGCGGCCGTGATGCGGCTCCGGGCAAAGAATACTGCTCCGGGGCCGGATGGGATTCACGGCTGCGCGTTGGCCCTCGCTCTGAAGGAGCTTGAGCCCCAACTGAGAGGACTCTACACAGCGTGCCTAGAGCAGGGCCAGTTTCCCACTCAGTGGAAATCTGGTCGTCTGGTCCTGCTCAGGAAGGTGGGGCGCCCTGCGGACTCACCGTCCGCGTACCGGCCCATAGTGCTGCTGGACGAGGTGGGAAAGCTGTTCGAGCGGATAGTCGCAGCCCGCCTCGTCAGCCACTTGTGCGGAGAGGGGCCGGACCTGGCGGAATGCCAGTTCGGGTTTCGGCATGGGCGCTCCACTATCACGGCGATATCGCGTGTGAGAGTCCTGGCGGAGGAAGCGGTGTCCCGGGGTGGGGTGATGTTGGCGGTGTCCTTGGACATATCCAACGCCTTCAACACCCTGCCCTGGAGTTGTATTCGGGAGGCACTGCGCTATCATCGAGTGCCTCCCTACCTCCGCCGCGTAGTTGGGGCTTATTTAGCGGAGAGGTGTGTCACCTATCTGGGACGTGATGGCAGACACCAGCGCCCCATGTCGTGCGGCGTTCCACAGGGCTCGGTCTTGGGCCCGCCCCTGTGGAACATCGGGTACGACTGGGTGCTGAGGGGCGAGCTCCAGCCGGGAGTGGACCTGACGTGTTACGCTGACGACACGCTGGTCACTGCCCGGGGGAGCTCGTACAGGGAGGCAGCGTTGCTGGCGACGGCTGCGGTCTCACAGGTGGTGAGCCGCATACGTCGCCTCGGCTTGGAGGTGGCCCTCAACAAGTCGGAGGCCATAGCTTTTCATGGCCCCCGGCGGGCACCGCCGCCGGGATCACACATTGTGGTCGGGGGGGTCCGAATCGCTGTCGAGTCCACCATGAAGTACCTGGGATTGGTGCTCGACAGCCGGTGGGATTTCGGCTCCCACTTCCGGCGGCTGGCGCCCAAGTTGTTGGGTGCGGCTGGGGCGTTGTCAACGCTGCTTCCCAATCTGGGGGACCCGAGCACCGCCTGCAGGCGGTTGTACGTGGGGATCGTGCGATCGATGGCCCTTTACGGGGCCCCGATCTGGGCGGCTGACCTGACGGCCAGCACCATCACTGTTCTGCGGAGGCCGCAGAGGGTGATGGCCGTCAGAGTCATCAGGGGTTATCGCACGATCTCCTACGAGGCGGCTTGCGCACTGGCCGGATCTCCGCCATGGGACCTGGAGGCGAAGGTTCTCGCGTCACTGTATCGGTGGCGCGAGGACGCGCGGGCGCGCGGCGAGCGACTGATGCAGCGACACATCGAGCTGCGTCGGTCGCAGCTGCGCGAGGTCCTGGTGGCGGAATGGCGGGACAGGCTCTCACGCCCTTCCGCCGGCCTCGTCACTATCGAGGCCATCCGGCCAGTGCTCGACCTTTGGCTCGGGAGAAGGCACGGCTCCCTGACGTTTCGTGCGACACAGGTCCTTTCGGGACATGGCTGCTTCGGGAAGTTCCTGTGTCGCATAGGCAGGGAGCCGGACGCTCGGTGTCACCACTGCGTCGACTGTCGGGAGGACACGGCGCGGCATACGCTGGCAGAGTGTGCCGCTTGGGAGGAGCCGCGCCGTGACCTCATCTCTGTGGTGGGCAGTGACCTCTCGCTACCGGCCGTAGTCCAATCTATGGTCGGCGGCGAGGAGTCCTGGGACGCGGTGGTCTCCTTCTGCGAAACAGTTATCTCGCAGAAGGAGGCTGCGGAAAGGGAAAGAGAGATCTCGACCTCTGACCCCGCCCGCAGCAGGCGCACCGGGCGTCGGAGGAGGGCGTATGCTGCCCTCTTCCGGCCCCCCTAACTGGGTCCAGGGGCGGCGGACTTGGGGACGTCTGTCGCCCCCATTCATCCGGACCCGAGGTGGCGGCGCGAGGTGTTCCCGTGCGCCCCTCTCTGAAGTCACGGAGGGTGTTTAACACCTCACTCCCTCCGTAGACGCGAGGTGGCCCGCAGAGGCGGGCCGGCACCAGCCGGGGATTACGGATGTGGTATACGTTCCCGCGATCCCCGGCGTAGGTGAGAGATGGAACACCGGGGTGGTTTTAGTCAGTAAGAGTCTGACAGACCCCTCCGCCCGCCCCAGGTTGGAGGACATCCATGAGGATTTCCGCCCGTTAAAAAAAAAAAAAAAAGGCGTGGGGTACAGCCCCACGAACCAACACCACCAGGAACGTTAGACAAAGCACCATTTTACGAGCAATAGTGTTAATCTTTTTTTTTATTATAATTTCATTCTCTTCAATTTTTTTTTTGTTTTTTTTTTATGGGGAGGTACAATTTCAGTGATACTATTTTATCTTTGATATTTTAAATTTATTTTTCGCTAAAATTATTGCTTCTATTTCATTTTAATTGATCATATTTTACGTTGTATTTTTATACATATTGTTAGTTCGAATCCCTTGTTTACACCTTTTCTTGCAAAGTTTAATACGGTAATGTAGTTGTCTGTAAGTGTTGCAGCGCTAGAATAATTTATGAATAGTGTTAAGATAATCTTCTAGTATATGCAATATTGACGATCCTAATCAACCAATAGGTAATGATTACCTAAAGAAGAAGTAAAAATTCATGAGATTCACATGTGCTTCATCACTATATAAATAGTATAAAACAAAGTCGCTTGCCGCTGTCTGTCTGTCCCTATGTATGCTTAGATCTTTAAAACTCCGTAGCGGAATTTGATACGGTTTTTTTTTTAAATAGATAGTGGTTCAAGAGAAAGGTTTACTGTATAAGAGAAATACTGATAATTTCAAAGCAAACACTGGCTAGACCCTACGAGATAGATTAAAAAATGTAATTTTACACCTTAATAGCACTGGTAAATGTAAGTACATATATTTCTTAGGGATAACCCACAATAACCATTTTTTATCCTTTACAGCATTGCACTTCGAATGCGGGTCACTACTTCGTAATATAGCGTGTTTAAGGGAAGGTTCATATCTGACGGAACATGCGTCGCGTATTATCGGTCGCGTAACGCCAGAACAGACAAATGTATAGAAAAACACTTGACCGTTCACACTCAACCGATGATACGTTAGTGCGTCGAGTGTGAGCGGTCAAGTATTTTTCTATACATTACGTTACGCGACCGATAATACGCGACGCATGTTCCGTCAGATATGAACCTTCCCTAATCCCAAACATTTTGACTGTCACATTTTGCCTAATAATTGACATTGTGTCTATAGCTTCAGGACAAAGACCTCTTAGATGATATTGCTGCTAAGGTAGTAACCATTTGATTAACATATAGAACACTGAATAGGTAACAGAAAAGATATTTACAGCTCTCAAAATAAAGTTAAAAAGTTCATTTTGAGTTTGAGTTAATTTAAATTTTAATGAAGTCACACAATAGATATAATATCAACTAAACTATGGATATTTCGACTTGGTTTACTGTCGCCTTCGCTCCTGTGGCCGATTTGAATGAATTAATTTCCAGATTACACCTTTTATGTGCATTTAAAACCTATTTCTAAAATAAATTCAGACCAAACAGGTAAATATCGTATGTATTTACCACTCCCTGAAACTTTTAAACACTAATATAATACTGAACAACTAAAATAATCATTATTTTCCACAATATTACGCATAATATCACGAACACAGAATACGCAGTAGATGAAATGTCAAGATTGCCATTAATTCTGGCATTTTGATGCAGTTAGAAGTTAATCGCTATGCATAATGAGGATACCTACAATGGGACTAGACGCAAAGCCAGTTGTTTTGGCAGATTCATGTTGATAATGTCTAGAGGGGTGAATATTGTTAACAGTTTTGGGGTGGAAAATACATAAGTGAGATACAAACTTTACACTATCACTAAAATGGTTATTCTATTCTCTAAGGGCTGAATCTTCAATATTCAGATACCTATTACCAGATATAATTATATAGATCGTGTTGGAATGACGATTTTATAAGAAGTTGCAGACTTGGGGCCTAGATTGGAAATCGTAAATCCTGTCTTTACTGATGACGTAGAATATCCATATTTGGAAATAAAACTTAATGACTGTTACAAACAAACCTTTAAGTTACCGTTACCAATAATTTAATACTCCATGAAGATTGCAGATAGGTCCAAATTTCAGTTTTTAATTTGCTCCTGATTAACGAACCCATTTAGTATTTTTAACTTTTTATAATTCTTTAATTAATTTTGATATTACATTTTTTAAATGGGAGGGATTCAAATGAGTTGAATATGTACAGGCTGTTTCAAAAAAAGGCGATGGCGGCAGCAATGACATTCTGAGGATAATTTCTAATAAATATCAATGTCCATTGGACTTGTTCTGGGTAAGTATTGTGGTAGGGACAGTAAAATAAATGTTTATGTTACCGGCTTAACCCGATTTCAGGACAAACTAGTTTTGCCTAGGCTAAACTAGTTCTTCCTATACGCTTCAGGACAAACTAGTTTTGCCTAGTCTAAAATAATTCTTCCTATACGCGATAGGATTAATTGGTACAGCCTAGTCCAAACTAGTTCATCCTTTATCTGAAACATCGTTAAGGACTGCAGCTACGAAACATTTAGTTGGACCAGGCCAAGGTTTTGTGAGATGCAGCTGTAACAAAAACTTTTCCACAAATAGATGCCAGTGCAGGAAGGCAATGATACTCTGCAATTTTAAGTGTCATCATGTAAAAATAAATAACAATTTTAATTAATATTATATTATGTTGTAAAAGTGTTTTTTGTGATTGTATTTTTGTAACCCTACTAACATAGATTATAAGTTTATTACTAACCATTATGGATCATTGTTATCTCACTTTAAATGAAATAAGCAATTTTTGTTGGAGTTTGCAGTTTGTGAAAATGTTGGAAAGAACTGCACAGAAGTGGCTTTTATGAGAGTTTTGGAATGTGCTGTGGCTTTACTATTTTTTTTAGGTTTTTGTCTGCGGAAAACTTTTTTTTTACTATATGCATTCATTGCTAAGATTTATTAATTCACTAGTCTTTCTTAGTAAATATGAGACCAACAATTTAAAGCACTTATATGGTATACCAATCTATAAAGGCAATGTTATTTTGGCCTCAACTGAGGTGCAAGACATTTCGTATTTAAACACGCTTAAAAAAAAACGTTTTCTAAAACAATAATGCAGTGCACAAGAGTTCGTATGTTAAAAAATTGTGCAGAAAATGAGCCACAGGCAAAACTCATTTACAAAATATCACATCAGCCTGTATCAGAAATACTTTTTAATAAAGTAATTTTACAGCTAAGTAGCCGAGTGATAGCATCTTAATATGCACTTTAAGTGCTACTGAACTTGAGGTACCGAACCGGTTGAATACTGGTTTATTTTGGGTATGTTTACTAAATTGAACGCGATAGTATGTGGGTGAGTAGATATATAAATATTAAGTAGATCGTGTAGGTTGGAATAAAGGAAATGGGTCCTACAAATATGGTGGGTGTCTGAAGGTTTGTTTTCCGGGAAAATGTAGTCAGCGTTTTCTTGGAAATGTTATTAGGTTGTTATAGGTAGGATTGCATTATGCACTACACTTAAGAAAGGTTCATTTTGAAAAGAGACGAAGTTTTCTAACTTGTTTTAAACTTTTTTTATTTACAAACAGAATCGTGATGACGTCATAAGGAGTACTCCTTATGACGTCATCACGATTCTGTTTTTTATTTATGACGTGCCATTGTCATCACGATTATATTTCTGATCTTGATGACGAGCCATCTTGTGGAAGACCTTTCAACGCTGCGACATCAAACAATAATGCTCCAAATTAAGAGTGAGGATGCCTCAAGAGGTCAGTTATGGAAATGGAAAAGTCATATGATTATATCAGCCGAAGGACGTCCACTACTAGACATAGTCCTTCCCGCACGTGCCACAGTAAACGGTCCTGTGTGCATCCATCGGCTACCCTCACCAGGTTATTGGTCATCTTGGGGAATAGAAAAGTCTCGGTATGTAATGAATGACCCCCATCCATGGATCGACATTGGCAAGCGCTGTTTAACCTCAAAAATCGGACCCTGCAGCTGTTATTATTTTGCCGCGAGGAAAGTTCTGCAAAAGGTTCATTTTAACTTGACACCACAAAACACCTGTACGCCCAACACGTACGCCCTTCAATATGTACGCCCTACCAACTGGAATGACAACCAAAAATGTTTATTCTAAGCTTCTATTTTTAAATTTCCAAGTTTCAATGAGGCTCCGTTCCATATAACGAAACTTTTTCAATAGTCTCGCTTTAATTCTGGTGATATTTTTTTTTTAAATGGATTCGGGTAACCTTTTAAGGTACAAGGCTGCCATTTTGATATTCATAAATCTTTTGGATCATCGCCGGTGGGAAGTCGTATTTTTTCGTGTCTCAATAATTTTTGAAATATTTTTTGCGACTCAAGTGCTCGGAATACTTTTTGCTTGACCATTATTTTAGACAAAATTAACAGTACATACATATGGGTCAAATAAATACTTACAAAAGAATTAAAACTAGGTTTTCCCACGGGTTCGCTCTCGTGGCATAACCCAGAAAAACCACTAATAAGTATGGGTTAAAATTACGGGCTACTAAGTATGTTTATGGCAGTTTTTTCAATGTCAAGAATTTTCGTAATCGCATTCGTAGTGCCAGAGATGATTTTCTACAATTAAATAATACTAAAAATAAACTTATTTGTTATCGCTACGTAATATACCTAACGTCCATTATATTCTGCTGCTTCCAACGATAAGGAAAACGTTAAATACTATCAAATATAAACTACCATGTTTACCTCTTTATGACATACGCAAGGAGCGTTTACTCTTCACGGTACCTCAAACAAACTAAATTGACCAGTCTTAATAAAACTTATCGGCACGCGAAATGATTTGATTTTAAAAGTACATAAGTAAGTTGAGTTTTTGTCTTCTAAAAGAATTTAGAGAAATATTAATAAGATTTTAAGTTTCCTAAAGGAAGTGTAAAATCACTGTTTTTTTCTCTCTTAATTCATTTCCAAGATTTAGTACTTCATGTTTGTTTGATTCATTTCACACTCACAATATTATTTTGACACTTCAATCAGCGCAAAATAGGAAGGTTTTATCTTTTTATTTTTGTTATTCATATAAAAATACAACCTCTATGCACAAAACCATACCATTCAACAAAACTAAGTGAATACCACACTCAACCCATTGTCTCACCTTCATTAGCGTAATTAATTAAGTAAAACAATGATGTCGGTGATAGGGACACAGCTAAACACTGTTTGTCACACCCTGACAGTGACGAATGTTGCTAAATAGCGCTTACGGACGATGCTGAACGAAACGGAGTGAAAGGAACACATTCTGCGTCATGGTTGCGGAATTTGTTCGAAAGCGTCACCGCGACCCTTTTGTTGTATGGGAAATCATCAAATGACTTCTCCCGCTCTGGGCGGAGCGGAAGGGAGTGTCAGACTCTTACTGACTAAAACCCATCCGTGATGCTTCTTGAGCCTTTTGCGTTCCAGGGCCGCGATGACTCTTTCGAACAAATTCCGCAACCCTAGCAGGCACTGACCCTATGGGGCCCCGTCTTCGTTGCTAACGGCTCTTTGAGGCGCGCGTGGAACACGACGCACCGTCGACTCGGGCCTGGTTGCTATCGGACGCGAGCCACCCATTGCTCGCCATCCGCAGGCCCGCGCCTACGGTGGCCCGGAATCGCCCTGCGTTTCCCGACGCCCGGGGCGTCTTCTTCTGTTGCGGCAGCTGGGGCGCGAGGTTTCCCTTTCTAGCAAGCGTTCCGCCTCCTCCTTCGCTACCATTACTGCTTCGCAGAAGGAGGCAACCGCTTCCCATGCCTCCTCGCTCCGGAGCATGGTTTGAACCAGGGCCAGACGTGAGAGATCACCGCCACCGATCGCCTCGACGAGAACACGGCGTTGTTCCGCCCAAGCAGGGCAGATCTCTACCGTATGCTCAGTCACCGCGGCCCTGGAACGCAAACGACATTCGAAGGAACACGGATGGGTTTTACTCAGTAAGAGTCTGACACTCCCTTCCGCTCCGTCCGAATGGAAGGAGTCATTTGATGATTCCACATCCAAAAAAAAATAGCTTTGGATAAACTACATGTCTTGTGATCTCATACTTCAGTCATTTGATCACTGCCAAGGGTCGTGATGTGCCGAACTAACTTCTTCACCCCTACCTTTATAACGCTCTATAAATTACGTAGGTAGGTAAAGCAACAGCTTTAGGTACCTACTTGGTCAGACGTTACCAACGTTCCCTTGGTATCATCATAATAGGGATGTTGCCTGAGTAAAAAATATATGATTATGTTTAGTCCGTCAGTTAGATAATAGAAAAATATTGGACACGTATTTTTTCCTTTATCAAATCTATAAAAACTGACGAAGATAAAAAGCATCAAAGATCAGGAGTGGGAGCGTGTGACGTCACTATCCGGTAAAAATTATAGCAAGTAGTGACGTCACACGAGTTTTCAACGCACTGTATCGTGTTCATTTTTTGTTTATGTGAAAAAAGAAAAAATACGTCTCCATTATTTTTTGGAAATCTATCAGACGGACTAATCAGATTTTTTTAGTTAACTACCCTATTAAGGTTGTCGGATGACTTTCAGACGATACGGCCGAAGTTTTATTATTACGAGTTATTCAGATATGTTTGAGAATGGGAAGTTTCGTCCTGTGTGCTATCCAGGATATGCGCCACTCAGGGTTTCGGAATTTGTTCGAAAGAGTCACCGCGGCCCTGGAACGCAAAGGGCATAAGGAGGAACACGAGTGGGTTTTAGTCAGTAAGAGTCTGACACTCCCTTCCGCTCCGTCCTGAGTGGGAGAAGCCATTTTTTGATTTTCCACCTATAAAACAAATGACGTGCGTCTCATTCGTCGCCTCTAATCTATTAAAGAAAAGTGTGGCTCTAAAGAATTGAACCCACTCCGGTTTTCTTAATTTTAGATATTCGTAAATTTTGACTTTAAATTAACCTTTTTCTGAAGATTATCTACGTTTTGATCCTTGCTGAAATCAAATATCAATATTGAAATAAAAGAAAATTAATTCTTATTTCGTAGATTTTGGTCTAGATGCAAATAGCATCTTTGGCTTTTGGTAACTAGCATCGGTTGCTGCGGAGTTAAACTATGTAAATAATTAACAAGATTCTCGTATCTAACTGAAGCTTTGTGCTTTGCATTTTGAGCTTGATTAATTTATATGCTTTCTGGAGAAGCAGTAAATGAATCAGACTTTTCGTGTCGTTTAAACATTTATAGTGTAAATAATTTTCATCTGAATCGCGACACACGACGTAAAGTATTGTCTTTATATTCAAATTTTCCCCTTCGTTTCTCGTGTTGATTTGACTCAAACTTGTCCGATATGTCCAATAATTCGGCCCTTGCCCAATTTCCACCAATGGAAGACTTTCCAAAGTCAAAATGTTTATTTCAATTAGGCTATTAAACGGCACTTTTGAATGTCATCATTTACAGTTAACATAATAAAGTGACTCTACCGTCCATTCGCAAAGGTCCTATGGAGAAGAACGGACAAGAAACTCCATATTAACTGTTTTCGAATACATTTAAAATGTTTTACAATATTTGGTTTACAAAAAGTCATATACATACATATGTGAGGACATGCCGGTTTCCTCACGATGTTTTCCTTCACCGTTTTGAGAGCAGTGATGATGAAATTAATTACACAAAATAATGCGCCTGGCTGGGTTTGAACCCGCGACTTACAATCCGTAAGTCGGGCCGTTACCACTCGGCCACCACTGAAAACAAATCCGGAATCAAGATCTACAAATCCGGGACCATTACAGACTGTCAAAATAAGACACCATTTTGGGAAAATGTACTGTGTTAACTATTTGCTGAGTTTTAAAGTCCGGATGGGTAGTCGCTCCACTTAAAATACTGGTATTCAGTTGAATCCGATTTGACTGGAAGCTAGCCCCAGTATTGTTGGAAAGAGGCTAGGCAAATGACTTGTGACGTCACTTACTAAGCTCATTCCATTTCTGGCTCAGCTCAAAGTGGTACCTTTACAAGCAAACACCTTTGAGAAATATCTATTTAATGGCCTACTGGTGTCAGGCGCCAACACTGTTCCGTTAACTATTTGTTAAGGCCCAAAACAAATTGTTTAGATTAATCTTTTAAATTACCTTAACTGAGAATGTTTGGCATTTTGGCTGTATTTGGGGGGCTTAGATTCTTTTCTTGATAAGTAGGTATCTAGTTTATTTTTTATCAGGAAATGAAGATAAATATTTTCTAGATATCACAATTTTGCGCGGAGCAAATTTTTAACGACTGCCTATTTGACCACCACAACCCAGTAGCTGTGTAACACGGAACGCCACGAGCGCCCCATGGTTCGTTAGAAACGATCGACTCCATGTTGGCCTCCGAATCCCAACCATCAAACAGTTCATGAAGTGCCTTTACAAGCGCTTCATCGATTCAGCCGATTCGCACTAGAATCCTTTCATCGTATCGGCTGCTCGATACGCTCCCTCCAAAATCAGCAAGATTCGCCATCCACGGCACTCTCTAGTCGAGCCCCATGACCCCATCACCCTAATTCGAGAAAGCAATAGGGAAAGAAGTACTTAGGGGGCTTAGAAGTTTATTTTTATCAGGAAATGAAGATAAATAATTTCTAGATATCTTAACAAATGCTTAACGACTGCCTATTTGGCCACCACAACCCAGTAACTGTGTAACACGATGCCCCTTGGCAAGACTGGTGTCAGTTTTTTTTTTTAAACGTTGCCCCACACTAACATTTACTCCTGTATCGTGCACTCACATACACAAGACAACCAGACCCGGAACAATTATCTGTAGGCCATACAAACATTTGTTCCGTGCGGGGATCGAACCCGCGACACGCAGCGCAACAGCCGAACGCTCAACCACTGCGCCAACCATGTCATCATATTTCTTTGGTGTTTGAATACCCGTAACGACTGTCAAAGAATTCAACTGACAGCCAAGACCAAAGGCTCTACATGCTTTCCGAGGCACAAAGGTAACTCAATAAGTAATGGATGGTCACCCATCTACAAACCGACCTTGACAAGGGTAGCTTAACCTCAAATTTCAAACCGTGTGGCTTTTATGACTTGACCAGTCTGGATTGTATGGACTTTAAAAGAGACTTTGACCTCTGAGTTTGTGGCGGTGTTTTTTCTCAGGGTAGTCGGCTAGGAAACACCGGCTTCATCTAGCTTAAAATGACCAGAAATATTTGACGTGTAAAAGTGTTATGTTTAACCTATTTACAAAATAAATATCATTTATAAGTATAAGTCCACAGCACCATTAGTATATTAGGAACTGTCAGCATGTTCAGATATAATATACAGAATATGTCTGACGCACTGCAGAACACTTGACGATGAGTTATGGAACAGGCATATCGTCATACTCGTGGTAGTTGATAACGTCAGTCAGTCAAGTGTCTACCACGTCCCTCTTCGTCACTATATGTAGATGAGGGCTGGGATGAATAGGGCAAGGACCAAATAAGTAAACATAATTCTGCTGTGACGTATGATTAATTTATAGGATTGTTACCTACAATATCAGTGTGAAGGATGTCTTTCAGCAGGATAATATTGAAATTAAATCAAATCAAATCAAATCAAATCAATCTTTATTTATGAACACAGGTACAAAAAATATAGGTCTTATTTAAAAATACAGTCGAGCTCTGCGTCCTACCAAAAAAAAATTGGTGTACAAATACATATATTAGGCTTTTATAATTATAATTAACTTAAAAGGTATCATGTTAAATTCAATTTGTACAGAAGCAAAATTTAATCAATTATTATTTATTTTTATATGCATGTCAAAGTGATAAATTATATTATTAAGTTACATTAAAGGGCAATGTCATATTTTATCATTTAAAAATTCTACGTGAGGTAGTGGCAAACCTCAAACTCGAGTGTACAGAAGTCGCAGAGCGATTCCCGACCACTGCTGGCGTGGGCCTACCAGGGTTGCGGAATTTGTGCGAGTTACCGCGGCTCTGGAGCGCCAAGGATTAGGAGGAACACGGATGGGTTTCAGGGAAAAACACTTGACCGTTCACACTCAACCGATGATACGTTAGTGCGTCGAGTGTGAACAGTCAAATCGGTGGCGTGCAGTGGTTCGAGTTAGGGTAGGCCAGAAAATAATGTCCAAAAAAAACACACTACATTATTCAGGGTTGAAATTTGGTGTCTTTTTTTAAAAAAAAAAGGCAATTAAAAAAAAAGAACTCATTTCATTAAAAATCAACCCTGAATAATGTGGTTATTTTTTAAAATTTATTCGGACATTTTCTCTGGCCTACCCGAACTCGAACCACTGCACGCCACTGGGTCAAATGTTTTTCTATACATTTGTCTGTTCTGGCGTTACGCGACCGATAATACGCGACACATGTTCCGTCAGATATGACCCTTCCCTTAGTCAGTAATAGTCTGACACTCCCTTCCGCTTCCAGAACGGAAGATGTCATCTGATGATTTTTCTTCCTTAAAAAAAGGGTGTAGTCACATTTTAAAAACTGATTCTGCCCATGAAGACTACTTTTCGACAAGGCAGTCATAGAAAATTCCCAAAAATATTTTAATCTGCTGATGATAATTTAGATCGATTATTTTTCGAAATTGCCTATGAATTTCTTAGTTCCTATACATGGGCAGAAACAATTTTTAAATTACGACCACATGTTTTTGTAACATCCTGTATAGGGTACCAACATTTCGCCAACTATTTGCATGCTTAAAATTATGTGACACAGGCTTGCAGCCAATGGAATAGCGAAGACTGACAAAAGTATCGACCTCATAAACTCCGACTATACAGGCTCTTCCAAAAGTGCGTGGTTATATTTCAGGGTTGGAAACAACCATACCATATCATCATTGATATCATTTATCAAAAACCCAACCTCAAATAACGTCTAAAATTTTCAAGCAATCTGATGCAGTTTGCGGCATTAAATCATTGATTGAAAAATAAATGCCACCAACTGCATAAAACTGTTTAAAAAGTCATTTTTTGCCATTGTTTCTTTACTTCAAATTTCAGTTACAGAATGTCACCCTTAAATAATTAAAACCACGCACTTCTGAAACACCCAGATGTTTGCGAAGAGCGTGATTGACTATGAGTGACTAACTCGAGAAATTGTTAAACGCTCGTTAGTTAGTTGAATGAATGTTCATCAGCTTACCGTATTAGTTGATTTGCGTTTAATTTGTGACGCGTCGATAATTTCACCCGGGATAATTTTACCTTATTGTAGTTGCCCAATCAAGCTATCTATATGCCAACAAACGCGATCATTCATACAATAACATAAGTTGATGAGGTTTGAATAAAACATGGTTTCGATATCATAGCGATGTGAGAAACACAACTGATATTTTTTTAGAATATAATGTTCATTTGCTACAAGGTCCAGATATCTTAAAATTGATGCTGTTTTAGTTAATAATACAGTTTTGTTGAAAAATTTAGCTCCTTTTACTGTAAAAACGCAATTTCCCTGAGCTCTCTAGTTAGAAAGAGAGCAGATATTCAAAGTGAAATGACGTTTGAGACATAATTGCTTCATTTACACGATATAATTATCGTGTGAATGAAACAAAGTCTCAAATAAACTTTGGTGAATTATGTATTCAAGAAGCTTTAAATAAAATTGTTTTCTTATTGCTGAGAATCGTGACTCTATTTCAACTTGTCAATGGTTTTTCTCTGGTTCTTCATCTGTTACTATCAGCAGTGCACAATGTATATTGGCGCTGATGGGTACCTCCAGCTGTTCAAATATTTGAACCGATTGATAAAATATAAACTTGACAACGCGATATATTGGTTCATTTTTATCATTTTGACAACTGTTATTGCAAATAGAATATTACTTTTTCTAGTCCTTAAAGTGCAAATAAACCACAAGAAAAAATAGTTAAACCTTGCCTAAAAAGGCTAATAATAAAATTTAAAAAATAATATTTAAAAAAAAAATTAAATATGAAAAACAAGCATTCTGCCCCAAAATTGAAAACTGAAAAACAAATATTTAATGCAGTTGAGGGACTTTTAAAGAAATGTTCCAGAGTACTGTCCACCAACTGCATTAAAAATGCGCTTACATTTTAAGCGTTAAGAAGTTATCATAGAATGAAGAAACTCACTCTACATACAAACATGAAAACTGAAAACATAACACTGCTTTTTTAGGCAGTCGTGTAAAAACAACTAATTTACGCAAGTGCCGCACAACTTTTTTGATCACTGTATTTCGTTTCAACCCCAAACAAAAAATTCGCGAGACATAAAACCATTTTACATTTCAGACACAATTTTGTGGCATAAAATATTGCACTAAACTCGCTGTACACTAAAAGTACCGATTTATTTGAAATAACAAACAACAGCCATTTGTTTGGTACTTTTCAAAATGTGCTAAAATAAAATAAAAATCTGCGCCGGCCATTTTGTTTGGAGCTCACTTTTCTCGCATTTTCCTAGCATCACACCTACTCGGAGATGCGTAAAACAATGTTTAAATGGGTAGGGATGTGCGAAACTGCATTTCTATCGACTGTCGATGGAATTTTTATTTTTGTTTATTTAACAAGTAATGTATTTAACATTTATTCGTATACTAGCTGCTGCCCGCGACTTCGTCCTCGTGGAATCCCCGATTTTAAAACATTCTTTATCGCTGCTCCGCTCCTATTGGCTTAAGCGTGATGATATATAGCCTAAAGCCTTCCTCGATAAATGGTCTATTCAACCCAAAAAAAAATTTTCAATTCGAACCAGTAGTTCCTGAGATTAGCGCGTTCAAACAAACAAACAAACTCTTCAGCTTTATAATATTAGTATAGATTATATATTATTTCGGTGTACATTTG
The DNA here is from genome assembly GCA_905332915.2 of Hecatera dysodea. NCBI lineage: Eukaryota > Metazoa > Arthropoda > Insecta > Lepidoptera > Noctuidae > Hecatera > Hecatera dysodea. Next base: position 13,440,585 of record HG995310.1, on the reverse strand, counting down.
GCAAATATAACACCCAGGAAGGTAGAAGGAATAGAAAAACGTTAAACAGATGTTCCTTATTTTTAAAGAAATCTCTTCCCCTACACGTACGAGAATTTTTTATATAAGATGAAATAAATTAGGTACAATTGTTCATGCGGAAAATGTTTTTACCACGTCAAAACCTTATACAATTTTAGAATGAGGCCCAAAGGTTGAAATGTCTTTTCAAATTATGGCGACAAAAATAAATTAAAGAAAACATTACCATTTAAATTCAAGATGTTTAAAGAACAGAATACCCTTTATAAAGGTAAAAAAAGGTTTATTAAGATAAGATAAGGACGAGAATTCTATTTCCTCTCAGGTTCTCTTTTACCGTGTTAATTTCGAAAAAAAAAGTTAAGTAAAGTTTTTTAAGGCTGATATTTCAATAGACATACCTATAATATATAGAGAGAGATAACTTTTACCTGGATAGTAAATATGTAGGTTTGAGATAAGAGTACAAACAACGTGTAACAGAATAAACGAAATACCTCTTAAGAGGTCATTGTACTCACCATTATAAACAACTTGTACTGTGGGTCTAACCGCGATTTCGCGAAAAACATCAGCTGTTCCTGTCGAGTTATCCGCCCTTAAATGTATGAGGTAGAGATGGGTAACTAGCCGAAATTTCAATAACCTAGCTAGCCAGCTATTTGGCTATTTAGCTATTGAATGAATGGCTCACTAATCAGCTAGTGCTAACGGAGTAGCGGCCGCGTAGCCAGACTAGCTATCGATTCGAGTTCGATCCTCACTGCGGCAATGAGTTTAGATAATAATAAATTTATTGTTATGATTTCGTTTTTAATATTATGTTTTTTTTTTTTCCTTTTTTCGGAAAGTGTCTTGGGTGAACTGTCTTGGACGTCTACGGTCAGTAGTAGTTTTTATACTCTGTGTTGGCTACTCGCTGTTTGGATATTCTAGCTACTCTAGCTAGCCAGTAGCCAATAGCCAGTTGTCGTATCGACGGATATCATAACCGTGGCTATTTTTTGAATAGCCGCTATTTGGCTAGTTATTAGAATAGCTACCCACCGCTAGTATGAGGCGGTCGATTCTTTTTTGTTGCGACTTCAGTGAAGGTCTCGTTGTAAAAACTGTTCATAATAATGAATACAACCCTACCCTTACCCTTATCCATAACCTTTACGTTTCTAGGCCGCGGAGACTCATTCAAACAATTTCCGCAACCCAAGCAGGCGCTGACCCTATGGGGCGGTCTTCGTTGCTGACAGCTCTTTGAGGAGCGCGGACGGCGAGCCACCCATAGCTTGCCATGCGCAGATATTTCCTGCGTTTCCCGATGAGGCGTTTGTTGTTGCGGCAGCTGGAGCACGAGGCTTCTCTCTCCCGCACGCGTTCTGCCTCCTCCTTCGCTAGCATTACTGCTTCGCAGAAGGAGGTAACCGCTTGCCATGCCTCCTCGCTTCGGACCATGCATTGAATCAGGGCCGGTCGTGAGAGGTCACCGCCGCCGATCGCCTCGGCTCTTAAAAGTACTAAATGTTTGACAATGAGGGTTGAGAACATTTTATGGCAATAGGGTATTTTACTGAAAAAAAAGTACGTCCGTTAGTCCGTCAGATAGATTTACAAAAATACTGTACTCGTATTTTTCTTTTTCCATTAAAACGAAAAAAGAGGATACAATGCGTTGAGAACTTGCGTAACGTCCAATTATTACTCCTACGCGCCCGTCACGCCCGGTTTTAAGAGCTATCTTTATCTTTATATTTTTTATCGATTATGAAAATCTAACTTTAGTAGTCTACTTGGATGCTGGTGTATGATTTGCACAACCCAGTGGTAATTACGTGATGCCTGTAGCGAGTGTGTTGCGAATACTGTGTACGTGCGAAAAGTCCTGACTATCTGTAATGACTTTCAAAGATCCACAACTGACAGCCAGGACCAACGGCTTAATGTGCTTTCCGAGCCTCAGTATACACTGAATGCTCACCCAAACAAGGAACGACATCATTAAACGTTGCTCAACTTTGAAGATCGACCTGTGAAGCTGTTATTATTTAGCTACTAGCTCCAGAAAAGCTAGTCTGAAATATAATGACACTGAAAATCTTTATAGGCACACGATTGATCGATAACACTTTGACGGGTTAAGTGCCTTTGCAGCTAGGAACCAGAAAAATAGCTTATGATGATGGATATATGACACAAATAATCTACACTTCATACTATACAGTATATAATTTTTTATTTCGTTTATCTCTTTTTATATATGTACATATCAATCATATCTTTAAAAAAAAGCAGTCCGGCTACTGGTGGTTAGGGCTTTAAAGAAAGGATCTCCTCATAATACGAGCCATATCGAGCCTGCTTCTGTATAAAGCCCTTTATCCAATCGCATAACCCCAGCATCGACAGGTGGTCGTCAAAGCTTTTGGCCATTAGGCCATTGGCCGTAACGACCATCGGTATAATGACAGCCGAGTCCACATTCCACATATCGACAACCTCGTGTGCTACTCGTAAGTCAAGTTGGTTGATTTGTTTCTCTTTCTCAGCTTTCACGAGGTTCTCGTCATGTGGGATGGTAACATCACATAGTAATCTTTATTATTATTATCTATAGGTATATGAATATCATATTGTAAAGTTGTAGAGTTTGTTTGTTTAGTTTGGTCGAATGCGCAAATTTCAGGAACTACTCGGTTGAACTGAAAAATAATTTTACTGTTGGAAGGCTAGACTGTATAACATCACACTACGACGTATAGGAGCAGATCGTTCATGAAAAAGACAGCATCAGCAAGTGTAGTTATAAAGTTATTTTTAAATAAAATGTTCATCGATAGAAGAAAAGTAACAAAAGCACCCACCGTTACAGAAAGGCGCGTCAGACTAGTACTAAAGTTTTGATTGAAGTGGGTGTTAATGACTTCCAGGCTCTTTGTCATCACAAATAGTTGTTATTTCCACGTTATTTTTTCATCTCAGAGTCCGTGAAAAACAGTTCTAAAAGATTAAAAAATCACGCCTGCCATGTCAAAATGTAAACTAGTCGGGGGACCTGTAAAGAACTATTCAAAGGGACCGTCCCCCGACTGCAATGAAAAGATTATTATCTACATTGTTTTTAATTTTTAGTTCACTTTTTGAATTATTTGTTTTTTACTTCATACTTTTTTGCAAGCTTTAGACGATGGCACTATATGTTGTCTAATTTTCATGAAAACAAAATATTTTGTTTTCTTTTTATTTGTCAACCATGGGTCCCCTTTTTTATTTTTTTAAGGTTTAGTCTATGTAACCCGGGATAACTCAACGCTTCTAACGATACCACATACATACATTGATATCAGTTTAGCCGTTTAGAAGTTATGGTGGAATAAAGAAACTCACAAACATGAACCCTGAAAATATAATACACCTTTTTTTGGGCAGTCGTGTACCTCTAACTTTTTTCTTAATACGTAATTCCAACCTCACACTTATTTTTAGAATGAAACGAATGTCATGTTATTATTTTAAATGAATTATTTTAAGATTGGACGTTTATACGTGTACATAACATAATTTCATCACCACTGCTCTCAAAACGGTGAAGGAAAAAATCGTGAGGAAACCGTCATGTCCTAGAACCAAAAATTCGAAGACATGTGACATTCACCAACCCGCACTGGGCCCGCGTGGTGGATTACGGCCCATTCCCTCTCCTAGAGAGGAGGCCTGTGTCCCAGCAGTGGGAACGTTAAAAGGCTGATTATGTTTATACGTGTATTTCGAAAAAACTAGCAAGCCCTTTTTTCCTAAAATAAATGAACCATTTTTATTAATCTTGATACGCATATGTACATACGCAATATGTATACACAAAAAGTTAGGAATTATCGAAAAAAGTTTATCCTACATGCCCGATCTAAAGTTTGCGCAAACGAAGTCGGGGGTAGAAGCTAGTGAACCTACAATTTCTTCGGAACCCGTACCCCTTATGCAAAAGTGCTTTACGAGAAAATTATCACCGCTGTTAATTCGCACCAAGCGTTTCCAATCGTCTTTTGTAATGCGCACAACAAAGGAGTGGAACTCTCTACCTGCGTCTGTGTTTCCGAACGCATTCAACCCTGATCTCTTCAAAGTTAGAGTGAACAGGCTTCTTCTGGGTAAGCTCATTCCATCGTCGACTTTGTCTCTGTCACCTGCGACTTAGACTAGAGTCAAGAAAATATCCATCTGACAGTAAAAAAAATGTGTGTCTCATATACATATTTATCGATATATCATCGTTCCCCATCCCTAACCACGAAGGTCAATCCGAGAGGTCATTCCTCTGAATCAGAAGCTTTTTGCTCGGCAATAACAACTTAAACCAGCCCTATTACGGTCTTATTGGGCACAGTAATGTATGTGCCGCTGTAACTCTTGGTTTGAAAGGACACAGAGTGGAAAAGATCTGTACATAAACTGGAAAACGTTGGCAACGTTTTGTGCAATTGTTTTATAAGAAAAAAGGAAATACTGTTCGTTTATAGAAAAAAGCTTTTAAAAAAGTAGAGATTTTTCCCTCTGGAATCTCGGTTGTAACTGCCGGAATCTGGATTGTGTTGTGGCATCTGATATTTCCTGTTGATGGCAATAGGCCCCCTCTATAACATTATAAACTCACAGCAGTCCAGTATAAGTACCACATGGTACTTATACAGTACTTGCTGAATGGGAATGTGAAACGCTAAACAGGCACATCACTACTAGACTGTTTGAGAAATTAAGGAGTTGATGAAATTTAAAAACAGGATGACAGATGCGATAAGAAATAGGTATGTATGTTCTACTTTGGTATTTCACGAATAACTTACTCTAATTGTAAGCCTAAAACGTGCATAAATTGCTTTTTTATTTATTAAAAAAATATCAAAAACTTAGTAGCAAACATGAATAATCTGCCTAGCCTATTATTATATTCGTAACTATATTGGGGTCGGCTCCCAGACAAGTCGGATTCAGCTGTATACCAGTATTTTACATGGAGCGGCTGCCTACTAGACCACTAAAACCCATTAACTGGGGAACACGGTACTACTTGGCAAGACTGGTGTCAGATTTTCTGGCTTCTGACAATCCGTAACGACTGCCAACGATCTCCAAATGACAGCCGGGACCAACGACTTAACGTGCTTTCCGAGGCACGGAGGAGTCTCGTTATGATAAGGTGGTCACCCATCCACATACCAACCTCGGCATGCGTATAATTTAGCTACGAGCTCCTCCTAGTAGCAAACATGAATGATGGAACGAAATTGTGTATGTTAGCCGTTTGCGGGAAATGGGCACGATCTCACGTCACGTCAAAAGAAAAAAATATCTAATAAAATAAATATATTCAAATTAAAGTAACTAAAAATGTGAGGAAAAAAACACTGCTAAGTTCAATTTACAAGCCAAAACTCAAATAAAATAGAATCGACCAAATAATTGCCATTTCCCTCGCTCAGTCGAGTAAAAAGGGTTATCTTAACAAAAACGGACGATGGCCAATTGAAACAATGAGATGGTTTCAACAAATGAGTTTTTATGATCAAATCACCGAAATTGAAATCCCTTCAATGAGACCGTTACGCAAAATGGCCACTCAAAGAAATTGATTCTTGGTGCTGAACAGTTCGGGAATAAAATATTTTGCTGTTTTTGCCTAAAAGATTTTGGTAAAATGTGAGCCGACCAAAAAGACTGTGAAATTCTTATTTGAAACAAAGTGAATGTTTTTCATAAAAAACATCGTTTTCTATTTTAATTTTTTGGGCTAATTGCAGCCTAAGTTTTTACATTAGGTACTTAATTTAAACTAAACTTTACACCCTACTTTAAACTCTAAACTTGATAAAATAATTGAAGCTCAATTAGTTAAAATAATTTATTTGCACCTAATCATTCTTTGTAATGATTTTCTATTTCATAATTTTATTAATAATATTTGTTAAATGTTGCTTGTCAAAACCAGGCAGAATGTACCCGGCTCACTATATTTTTACATAAATAATTTGATTTGAAGTATTATTTAAAAAAAATCTAATACTACTTTAGATTGATATAAAGCGGTTGGTTATAAAGCGATAAAATTGTCAGTTTGTAGCATAATGAAAACGCTTGCTTGTCATTGTCTATACTGATAAAAGTACAGTTCCTACAGAATACGCAACGGAAACAAAGACGTGGAAAAAGCTAGTCGTAGAAAATGGCTATTAACATTTTCATTACGTCTATGTGCTCACTATTAGGTACGCTTACGTCGCCGTAAAGTATTTTGCGTAATACGCAAAATACGTTGAAAACCAGAATACACAGTCGATTAAAAATACTAAAAAGATAAGCAAATTAAATATCTTGACTTGCTTCGCGAGGTTGTGGACATGTGGGATGTGGACTCGGCAATCATTGTACCGATAGTCGTGTCAGCCAATGGCTTCATAGCCAGGAGCCTCGAACAACACCTCAGGAGGTTCTCATTAGGCAGCTGGATCAAGGGCTTGATCCAGAAAGCGGTACTTCTGGATATGGCCGGAGGAGGTCCGTTCTCTGGAGCCCTGACCGCCGATAGCTAAGGTCCTGTTCCCGATACCGGTGAACTACTATTGTACGCTCATTTCGTCATTTTATTTCACCGTTTAATTTTTTTTATAATTTATGTAATTTATTATTTACGTGATTAATCATTATTATTCTGCTTTTTAGAGTTCCATACCTGATGAGTAATGTTACCCTACGGTACACGTCAGTCGGTCTATCAGCGGGCTGTATCTCATTAACCTTTATAAATACCCAGCCATAGAGTATATTTTTGTATTGCTGCTATATATAGAACGAACAATGACAATACTGAATGAAATAGAGTGAGTGAATGAATGAATACATAAACACGATTATTTATGAGATATTCTGGCTTTTGAAACAGTGTAAACGGGCTTCTAATATAGCAAAAAAGAAATGGTAGCTCGACTCAGGATATAATTTTAACTAACCTTATATGAGGGTAGAATTTTAAATTATGCTATGAACCAAAATGGTTGGCCTATTTAAAGGTTCAACTACAAGACCCATTTTGATGAAATTTAATAGAAAAGCATCTAGGTACTTTCTTACCTGGAAAATTACTATTATATTTATAGTATTAATTCAAACCCGGCAAATTAGAAATTTCGCGATGCTGAAAACCAGTTTTTTTTTATTTTTTACATTCGTTTTGAAAATAACATAAAGTTCTAGTTTTCTCATAAAATGTGAGTTCTGGTTGTCTTTATAATAATTACCGAAACTGTTAACATTTGTGCCCCCGGAATATGCGCTTAGCAAAAGTTTTCGTCCGCGTGGAATGGCTACTAACCCCCCGATTCTGAAACATTCTTCATTGGAAAGAATTTTTCAATTAGACCAGTACTTCCTAAGATAAGCGCTTTCAAGCAAGCAAACAAACAAACTTTTCAGCTTTATATATTAGTATAGATTAAGAAAAAATAGTTGACAATTTCAAGCGATATTTTACAACTTACGACGTTTGCGTTTTTCCAGTAACACATTCATAATTATATGGATGATGATAGATGATTGCCTAAACCCAGCAAAACCAGTTACAAGCCGAGAAATTAACAATTTATTCTCGCCTTTGACTAACACATCATATTAAGTTCATAACACCAAGAAATTATTCTTACACAACCCAAAGGTTGTTTCCCTCAGACATCAGTATTCAAGAGTAGTGTGTATAAATTTGATTCAAGCAGGGGTCGTCAACCTGTTCCTTTGAATAACGTATCGTGTCACTCGATACGGCACGAGATGTTTTATCTTAAGTTCCAAGCACTGGGGATTCGATTTGCAAGTGATGTGGACTTAGAATAGTAGATGTTTAAGTGTTGTTTTCAAAACGAAGGCCGATTCCTGTAAAAGGCAAGTTCAAGTTTCAATCGTAATATCATTTTGGTGACAGTCAAAGTCAAGAGCTTGGCAAAATGTAGGGGAATTACTAGTAGATGTGTATGTTATGACAGTTTGTGACTGCGATGCTCCTGAAAAGTACGAGAATCGCCCTTCTTTCTGGTTTGAAAGTCTTCTTGAACATTGGACAAGTCTAAATACATCATTTGCCTTCCCCGTTTCCAACAATGTTGGCTTCAGCTGTTAATACAACCGGATACAAAAATGAATAGCAATCAATCTGCTTACACTTTTCCCTAATAAGTATCTAAGTTCCGTTTACATGGAGCGACTGTAGATAATTGCTCAATGTGTTTACATTCACCGAGCTTATTTGGAGCCGTTTGGCTCCAAATTGGGTAATCATTAAATGACTTCTCTCGCTCTGAGTGGAGCGGAAGGGAGTGTCAGACTCTTACTGACTAAAACCCACCCGTGATCCTTCCAGTGCCCTTTGCGTTCCAGGGCCGCAGTGACTTTTTCGAACTAATTCCACAATCCTAGCTGACACTGACGTCTTTTTTGTTGACAGCTCCTTGAGGCGCGCGTGGAACATGACGCGCCGTCGACTTGGGCCTGATTGCTTTCGTACGGCGAGCCACCCATAGCTCGCCATCCGCAGGTCCGCACCTACGGTGGCCAGAAATCGCCCTGCGTTTCCCGACGCCCGGGGCGTCTTCTTCTGTTACGGTGGCTGGGGCGCGAGGTTTCCTGCACGCGTTCTGCCTTCTCCATGGTAGGACTCTGCCATCAGAATTTCGGGCTCATAACTACCCGTAACGATTATTGAAGATCTAAAGATGACTGCTGGGACCAACGGTTTAACGTGCTTTCTGAGGCACTGAGCTGCGTTATTATGATCATCCATCAACTGACCGAACTTGATTTACAAACCTTTACCTTGAAAATGGGCCCGGCGGCTGTGATTACTCGGCTAAGAGCTCCTTATTGAGAACATTAACCTAATACTCAAAATAACAGTAAGAAAAAATACATTTACGAGTAGGTACCTAGATATTAACAAAAACTCCATAAAATTTCCGTTGTTTGAAATTCATATTAAATATCGACGGTTAAAAGGAAATAGGGTATAAGCGACAAAAAGTGAAATGTTCAGGAGAGCCGTTCAAAGTTTTAAATTTTAGAAAAACTGACGTAATTTTGTTATTTATTAAGATATCGTGAAAACTAAAACAGTTATAAAATCAGAAAAAAATGGAGCATTTACCGGTATTTTTAGTTTTAATGATTTTACGCTATTTAAAGTGGTTTTTGTCGCTTATAACAATAGCTTTTAATTTTCTAATGAGGAAATATGGCATAAGATACAAATGACAAAGTAAAATATTAAAGGATAAGAAGCCTAAGCGACATACTGATTTCTCACACAGCAAGGTAAAAGGGTATAAGAGACTAGACAGTTCAATAAGTGTTATAGGAAAAGAAGGATAAGGTACTTTTCACAGTGGTTGTATGGAAGCTAATAGAGCACAAGAAACAGTCGGCTTTCAAAACAATACCAGGATATAAGACATTAGTGACACACAATGTCGCTTGAAAGCAAAGGAAAAGAACGATAATCAACATTTGGCATTGCGTGAGTTTATGGAAATATGGATGAAAAGACACCCCAAAAATAATGAAGTAGCGCAACCAACACGATCCTTCATCAGGATAAGAGCTAAAACGGGTATTACACTACACTGTAATTTTGTCCCTAACTCGTAAAATAGGGTGAATTATTTTAAAAGTATTAGGGAGTCGATTTTCATACAACAAGACTAAGGATCCTTAGTCTTAGGGGCCTGTTTCAGTATACCCCACCCGTTCAAGTGATTCTAATTTACACTAAATAGTAGATTTCAAAGATGATAGTTCGTCATTATAGTAATTTTCATGTCACCTACTTACCTATTTACTAACAAGCGGATACTAGGATTTTTTTTAATAAAAAAAGACATTGACATGACATGGACACCTTATGGTGTCCTCCCCCAAGCACATCCAGTACATCAGATGACCCGATTCCAGGGTTATCCCTGGAATCGGGTCATCTGATGTACTTCCGCGAGGGAGACCAACAATCGCAAGGCGGCGTTGGGTTTCTGGTAAACAAGTCCTATCTAACAACTTTGTGGAAATGTCAAGTGTGTCGAACAGGGTAGCGTACCTTATTGTGAAGCTCACCGAGAGGTATAGCCTCAAGGTAGTGTAAGCACCGACCTCGACACACTCGGACGACGAAGTGGAAAATATGTTCGATGACATATCGAGAGCCCTCCACTTCACTACAAAGACATAGTACATCGTTGTCATGTTGACTTTAATGCCAAAGTGGGAGTACAGTATTGCTGCGAATAGGTAATAGGATACCATGGATTTGGAAGCAGAAATCATAGGGGGCAAATCCTCGTCAACTTCCTCGAACGGGAGGGGTTGTTCTTGATGAACTCCTTCAAGAAACAGACCCAAAGGAAATGGACGTGGCAAAGCCCCGACACTATGACCAAACACATGAGATGTCGATCTCATGTTTGTTTATCATGAATGACAAGAGGCATATATTCAGAGACGTCTCCGTGATCAATAGGTTCAATACCTGTAGCGATCACCGACTTGTCCGAGGCTCTCTGAATATTAACTTCAAGGCCGAACGTGTCCGTCTGATGAAGTCCAGACTCCGACCAACTCTGCTCCAAACCATGGCATGATCTGAAACGTTCCAGGCAAACCTGTAAAACCGATTCGCTGCCGTGGAAACCACAACAGACGTAAACCAGAACCTCTAAAATGTGATTTGGATCCTCAGGGAAAAGGGTACGAGATTCTGTGATATGCAGCGTAAGGGCAAGAAGTTCAAGCTTTCAGAAAGGACTTTAGGGCTAATGCAGGAATGACGTGAAAGCCCACCCGTCACTTCGTCGGCAAAGCGATTTCTAAACTGAGAGATCAACAAGCACGTACGACAGGACCTCCGGGGCTTCAATGCTCTTTCGGTTGAAAGAGCAATCGAGCAGAATCGGGGGTCAAAGGTGTTCGTACAGTCTCTTTGAAGAAGCCACCTGATGAAGTTGACCACAGCAAGTGGAGAAGTTGTTTCTTTGAAGCCAGTAGTTTTTTCGGAAGTGGAGGACTTCTATAGCCGGTTATACGCATCGCATGCATCTCGTCCTGATCCCAAAAATGAGGGTTCTAGAGCCACATTGACACGCCATTTAACCGAAGACCTGCCAGAAGTTCTATGGCATTAAGTCCGCTTTGTACAGTTTTGTTTTTTACTAGTGCGTAAAGTTTTAATAAATAAATAAGTCAGTATTGGCGAAATCGAGATCGCTCTTGGGCAGCTTAAAAATGGAAAAGCCCCTGGAGAAGACGGCGTTACCACAGAGCTGCTGAAAGCTGGAGGTAAACCCGTACTGAGGGAGCTCCAGAAGCTGTTTAACGCTGTCGTGTTTGAAGGGAGAATTTCAGAGGCGTGGAGTAGAAGTGTGGTTAAGATAACCACACTTCTACTCCGTTCTTCAAAAAGGGAGACAAGACCCTATTGAAGAACTATCGACCCATATCCCTTCAAAGCCACGTCTATAAGCTGTTTTCAAGAGTGATTATGAACCGTCTTGCGCGAAAGCTCGACGAATTCCAATTACCAGAACAGGCTGGGTTTCGGAGCAGATACGGCCGCATGGACCACATCCACACAGTGCGGCAGATTATACAGAAGACCGAAGAGTATAATCAGCCCCTGTGTCTAGCATTTGTGAATCATGAAAAGGCCTTTGACTCGGTTGAAATCTGGTCTGTTCTGAAGTCCCTGCAGCGCTGCCAAGTAGACTGGCGATACATCCAAGTAATGAGATGTCTCTACGAGGCCGCCACCATGTCCGTTCAAGTACAGAATCAGCAAACAAGTCCCATACCGTTGCATCGAGGAGTGAGACAAGGGGATGTTATTTCCCCGAAATTGTTCACTAATGCAATGGAGGATATTAAGTTAAGAAGTTAAGACGCTGAACTGGAACGAACGTAGCATTAACATCAATGGCGAATACATCTCTTACTTGCGATTTTTAGATGATATCGTCATCATGGCAGAAACGCTGCAGGACCTACAACAGATGCTGAATGATCTGGCTGACTTTTCTGTAACATCAACATTGTTTCGCAGTAAACATTTTGACTTTGACTTTGGATAAAACCAAGGTCATGTTCTACCGGAACCGATTGCGATTCACGGTGCAATTCTTGAAGTTGTTCAAAAATATGTGTACCTCGGGCAGACATTGCAGTTAGGTAGAAACAACTTTGAGGGCGAGGTGAATAGAAGAATTCAGTTAGGCTGGGCAGCGTTTGCGAAGCTACGTCGAGTCTTTACATCGTCGATTCCACAGTGCCTAAAGACGAAAGTCTTCAATCAGTGCGTCCTACCCGTCATGGCATACGGAGCAGAAACGTGGAGACTGACGGCTCGTATGGTCAACAAGCTTAAAGTCGCTCAGTGGGCTATGGAAAGGGCTATGCTCGGTGTGTCTCTGAAGGATCGCATCAGAAATGAGGTGATCCGTCAGAGAAGCAAGGTCATCGATATAGCCTACCGGATTAGTAAGCTGAAGTGGCAGTGGGCTGGCCATATTAACCGACAACCGTTGGGGTAAACGAGTTCTAGAGTGGAGACCGCGTCTCGGCAAACGTAATGTAGGACGTTCTACACTACGTTTGCCGAGACGCACGGTGGAGTGACGATTTGCGCAGGACGGCTGGCAGAAACTGGATGCGAGAAGCCGAAAATAGATCTAAGTGGCGTGCAATTGGAGAGGCCTATGTCCAGCAGTGGACTGCAACAGGCCGTTGATGATGATGATGATGATGATGGGTAGGTAGCTAATACTGCAGCTAGCAGGTAGGGAACTTAAGAATTAATTACGAACACTTGGTATGTATCCGTAATATTAACATTTAAAAAGGTAACAAACATAATAGTAAATAATAAAAAGCTTATTGGGTATTGTAGTATAAGTGACGTATAAGTATGATTGTAGAACGTGGAAGTAGGTTATAATGTGGTTATAATCGACACCATGATATCTAATTTAATTTAAGTAATAAGATATTATCGACAAAACTGTATTTATATTGTACGCGGAAGTAAGGTATAACCAACAGTGTGATATTAAAATAAATTTAGGTAATAGAGCATAACCTGCATAGCTTCCATAAAGTACTGAATGGTAATAGGGTATAACTGACAGAGTAATATGAAAATGAATTTCGTATATAGGGTACAAGCGCCATAGCTATGTTAAATTACGAAATGGAAGTAGGCTATAAACAACGTTTGTACTTTGTGAGGGAAAAGCTTAAAAGGCATAAACAACCGAAAGCTCGACAACCTTATGAAGTAAAAAAGCATTACCGACAACAAACACAAAATAAAACATTTTTGTAGGGGCACAAGCACCTTTGTAACAAAAATTACTTGAATTTTCGTCGGTTACGAAAACTAATACTATGAAAACGATTTTTTTTGCTAGGGCATAAACGCCAAAAAACTTATCGTAGAGCCACGAGAGTAAGCGCATTCGAAAGAGCGGAAAAATTTACGTAGGATGGCATATATAACTCATTTTTGACCAAAATGTCGCTTATACTTCCTTTTAACCGTCGATATAGTTTATCGCCAAAACAGCGCTGGCGTTTATAACCTACTTTGAAGAGATCAAAAACGTTTTGTTCTCAAAGTGTTCTACAGATTGTTGACACAGGCTAGTTCATAATAACGAACTATATCAAACTTTTGTCAGAAATTTGTTATTAGAATTTATTATCTTCTGTGGAAGACGCATACTGTGTATGAAGAGTCGGTATTTCATTTAGCTCAAATTTAATTGCATACATATTCACACGATTTTATAAATACTAAAATTAACAAATAGAATAAACTAAACTTACCAAAAACTAAAATAATGCATGATCAAAATCAATTGTCCTCAGCGCTGTCAGCTAGTAATGTGCCCAAGAGACTGGCGGCACTGCCACGTTGTATAGCAATGCTTAGCCTCTGACCAAAGTAAAAGCTATTCTTTCGGTCACGGGAAGTGTCAACCAGTGTTTTCGAAATGTCCTTCAAATGGTAGTGGGCATAAGAGCTCGAGGGTTTTAACCCCAGACGGCGAGAAAATAAAGCTACCAATATTTACGCTACTTAAGGCTTTCCGCAGCCACAGCAATAGCGCCAGCACAACACGAAGAATTAGGAAGATGGGATGCTAAAAAAGTTACTAAAGAAAGAAAGAAAGAAAGAAAAATGTTTATTTGGGTCTCGCACAAAACAATAAAAAAAATAAAAAAAACTAAAGAGATAAACACAGATACACAAGAAAATCAATCAATCATAATATACTAAAGAGTTGAACACAGGTTGCGTCCCACACTACAGGCCTACGAATATTTCAAAGAAACAAAGACATGCCGTCTAGTCTTTAGCCATCGTACCAGACCTTAAGGTTCTAATACAGTTGGAACTCATCGGATGATGTTAGCGTGACACGCAAAGCGGCCCGCATTACGGCTGCAAGATAGGCTGTGGTGCCCAAGGCGGTTGACAACCTCAGCACAGTGACAGCGATTAGGGAAAACGTAGTGAAGCAGCGAGGCGAAAAGTTGTGTCGTCGAAAAATGGTGCCAACGTTTTACCAGCCAGCAGGAGCACACACCCAGCAGTTGTAGCAGACATGGTCATCTGTTTGTCTAAAAGGTCAATGTCCAAATTACAAGATAATGAACATTTTTGGGCAGCCGTGTAAGTAGCGTTAAAATTATGATAAAATCTTGTATAAAGACGAACAGATGGTTGAAAGAAAACTATTAGGATTAAAATCTCGCTCGTAATCGATTACGTGTCTACTTTACTGGGGATCGATTCTAGGGAACCAGTAACAGTCTCTTTTATGAACACTAGACTAATGGGGCAGTGGATATCAGCCTGCATGAATAACAAGGTACATACAGCGTCATCAACTGGTTACACCCTTTGTTTAAGATATTTTAAAGTGATAACCAACTAAAACTCCGGATGGGTTTTAGTCAGTAAGAGACTATAACACTTTCTGTGTCTGGCTTGTTCCTCAAAAGGCCCTTTGCGTTCCAGGGCCGCGGTGACTCTTTCGAACAAATACCACAAGGCCATATCTGTGTGGATGAATGTGTATGAAGGACTTACCTTTATATTATCTATACTTATAATAAATCTGTAGAGAGGTCAATTCTGTACAGGGAATACATTTTCAAAATAACTATCAGGGGGTGATTAGTGATCGATACTGGTGCCAAAAATGCAATCAGTAAAATTTTTGTCTGTCTGTCTGTATGTTCTTTATAGAAACAAAAACTACTCGACCGATTTTAACGAAACTTGGTGCAACTATTCTTCATACTCCTGGGCAGGTTATAGTATACTTTTCATCACGCTACAATCAATAGTAGCAGAGCAGTGAAGGAAAATTTTGGGAAAACGGGAGAAGTTACTCCATTTATTAAGCTTCCGTCGCGTGTGTAGCCTTAATGGTTAAAGTTACATAGAAATCATGTATGACGGAAATGTGTAGAACATTTCCGTCATACATGATTTCTAATAAAATTATCTAAAAAATATCCCACAACAGCATATTATTATGTCTATCTTTTATGGTTGACTCACAATAACACGTGTAACTCCCGATAGCTTAGCAGTTCGGAGCTTTCTGATTATATTTGTTTACTCTTACGTTTATAATACTCTCACTCATCCCTAATTAAAAAAAGTGAACATTATTACCTATTCAATCAAAAAGAATCATAGAAATCGGTATAGAAACACCAAACTTATACATGAATACGCCATCCCGCCGTCGCGCTTTAATACTGAATCATGCTGTAAGATGTTATTGTGATTATTTTTGTGTAACTTTTGTTGCTATTTTATACTATTATACTATAATAGGTACTTTATGTAGGTATTTTATACTATAATAGGTACTTATTAGTTATTTTGGTAGTGTTTAAATATTCGTTCAAATTACAAATTATTAATAGTTTCAATTTTATTTCTTTTTAGGTGAAGTAGTAGTAGAAGTAAGAGCATAGATTTTTAGATACCGATAGGTTAGTTTTGGCTAATTTATGTTCTGTTTTTTTAGTATTAAGTAGGTAAAAGCGTAGATACTTTTATTAATTAGTAGTTATTTTATTAATTAGTTACACGTATACGGTATTTATTTTTAAGTGAAGTAGGTATAGGTTATTATAATATAATTTTGCACAGGCATTTCAGCTTTACTTTCATTTCTTTTTTTGTTGTAAGTTGTACATATTTCACACACACATAGTGATTTATCAACGCACAGCCCAAACCACTGAACGGATCGGGCTGAAATTTGGCATGCAGGTACCTGGATTTTATGACGTAGGCATCCGCTAAGAAAGGATTTTGATTAATTCTACCCCCAAGGGGATAAAATAGGGGATGAACGTTTGTATGAAAATTTGTCAATGTTAAACCGATCGGGCTGAGAGTTTCAAAATCGGGGGTAAAGTAACTATTCCACGCGGACGAAGTCGCTGGCAGAAGCTAGTTATTAATAAGTTATGTTAAGAATATGTGGGCAGGGCTACAAATGTAACGGAGTAAATTTGTACAATTATTTGTCTCGCTAGCTCGTGGCTAAAGAATAACAGCCGGACGGATCGATCTTCAAGGTTAAGCAACGCTTGCCAAGGTTGGTCTGTGGATGGGTGACCATGTTAACATACCGAATTTCCTCCGTGCCTCGGAAAGCACGTTAAGCCTTTGGTCCTGGCTATCATTTGTAGATCTTTGGCAGTCGTTACGGATTGTCAGAAGCCAGTAAATCTGACTCCAGTTACGCCAAGAATTACCGCGTTACCCTGTTAATGGGTTGTGGAGGTCTGATAGGTAGCCGCTCCACGTTAAATACTGGTATTCAGCTGAATCCGGTATGACTGGAAGCCGACCCCAATATAGTTGGGAAAAGGCTAGGCAGATGATTATCGCAATATACATACGTGTAACCGTGAACTGCTGTTTATTTCCTGGTTCCGTATCGCGGCATTCCAACCCTTCCAAGTGTCTCAATAATATAAACGTAAAAGTTTGTTTGTTTTTTAACACGCTTTTATTAGCTTCACTTGTAACTAACTACTTGGAATCTTAATTTGACCCACTTCACAGTCTCCGATTAGGATAAAATTTTGCACACGCTCTGAGTTCTGATGACAATACCTACATAGCTAGCTTACTATGATTTATTATGAAAGAAAGCATGGAGCGTTTTGTCCAAAAAGAGTAAAGATTACATAAACGCTCCACGCTTTCTTTCATAATAAATCATAGTAAATATTCAATAAAGATAACCTACTTATAACCATTTCGCATAGGTACGTTACCTAATTATTTATCGTTCATCACGAACTGAAATTGTTTATGTTTACCTGCAATCTAATGAAGATTCGAGAGAGATGGGGCGCTGAAAACAGTTATAGGTTATTTTAACGCAAGTGAAAACGCGGGCAAAATCTAATCAACGTTAAAACTTTGATACCTATTAAAAACCTCCCATAATCTATACTACCTACTAATATATAAATGTGAATATAAGTTTGTTTGTCACGCTTTCACGCGAAAACTACTCAACTGATCATCATGAAACTTTGTACACATATTCTTGGAGGTATTAGAAGTAACATAGGATACTTTTTATCCCGGGATTATGTTTCCTTGGGATAATTTCCGACATTCACGCGGGCGAAGCTGCGGGCAGCAGCTAGTCGTCAATATTTCACAACGATACATTTTGACAGCTTTCCTAAGACTGGCTACAAACCGTAACATACTCGACACTTAGACCGGCGTAAACTGAAGCCAGCAATAAGCCATAAGATCCATCGTAAACGATTTTCAATCAAGTCCCAGCGTTGTGGCGTGTCCCGGACTCGGGACTTGTGAAGTGCCGTCATAAGGCCGGGAATGGCCTCTTTTGTCCGGGATAGATGGTGATGTGCGAAGTTAGCTATCTTGGTTTGTAGGTGAAATATGCGATTCTAGAATGAAACATTGTAGAAGATTTACTGATTTTGCGCAACCATTGCAAACTGCTGTAGGTAATAAATTGTAGGATTTTGGTAAAACAAAAATACATTTTACTATGTCAATGTTACATAGTAAAACTTTTTACAAAAAAATATAAACGACTTCTACTCAAAAAAAAAAAAAAAAAAGTACAAAATAATTTTAATTTCGGAACTCGGTGTCTTTGGTTGCTTTTTCGTTTTTTGAACACCGACTTCCGAAATTAAAGTTATTTTGTACATTTTGTATTTTTTTTTTTATAGAAATCGGTTGTATTTTTTTTGTGCCAATCACATAGTTGAAAACAATAAACAAAGATGCGATTTCAGCAATCCCGAAAGATTTGCTATCATTTATTGAAGAGTTCCGTTGTCTGTCTCCGAAACCCATCATCAGATCTATATGAAATTTAAATAAGAACATCTCGGAATAAACCCCTTTCGAATAAAAAAATAATTTTGCAAAACCGTCTATATTTGACGGAGTTATGCTCGAACATACATAAAAAAATACAAACATCCGAATTGAGAACCTCCTCCTTTTTCGAAAGTCGGTACCGTAATTGCTGTTTTTTTCCCTTACAATTAATAAATGCCTATTTACTAAAACTAAGATGATTTAATCATTTCTAATTTGCATCTGAATGTTCGGCTGAACTGTATGTTTGTGCGGGATAGCTTATCTGTCGGCAAAGGCCTCATCTAAAGAAATAGAGGCAGACAAATCAAAAGATGGGAAGATAACCCCAAGAAAATAGCTGGTGGGAAAATATGGACCCGTTTAGCAAGAGACAGGAATACGTGGGTTTTTGTTTTAAAAAACTTTGCCCTGTACTAGGAATTTCTCCTGTGTCGTGGCCCGTGGGTGTGTTTACAAACATTCAATCTCGCATACACAAATAGCCAGACAGCCAGACCCGGAACAACTATATAAATACTAACTGTCTGTACAGGGTTATTTGTAAAACATCAACAACCTCTTAAGAGGTCATTGTACTCATCATTATGAACAACTTTTACTGTGGGACCAAACCTGAAATCGCTAAAAAAAACAGTTGTTCCTTGCATTTATGTTCGTATAACTCAGCAAAATATAGAGGACAGCTGATTTTTTTTTGCAAAAATTTTTCATCATGATGAGTACAATGTCCTCATAACAGGTTGTTGGTGTTTTACAAATAACCCTGTATAAGATAAAATATATATCTAGTAGGCTATACAAAAGTTTGTTCTGTGCGGGAATAGAACCCACGACACGAAGCGCAGCAGCCAATCGCTAAACCACTGCGCCAACCGTGTCGTCTCAAATCTTTAAAGGAGGCAAAGTTACTTACATATTTCAATTATGCGTTAGTTATTGTTGCGTGTTTAATCTCCGTAGGTCTAGTGGTCGCAAGTGCTATTTCTGAGTTAAACGTTCTAGGTTCGTTTACCGAGACAAGTAAATTGTTATTAGGTTATTCCATCTGGAGCTTCTCAGTAGGAACCTGGAGTTATTATTATACTTTAGTGTTACCACTATATGAATACAATATTTGGTGCTCTAATGTATATTCATTTGTACGTTATCTATATCTAGATTATTAATATTATAAAGAGGGAGATTTGTTTGTTTGTATTGAATAGGCTCCGAAACTACTGGACCGATTTCAAAAATTCTTTCACTATTGGGAAGCTATACTATCTCCGGGTTACATAGGCTATATTTTATCCCCATATTCCCACGGAAATGGTAATTACGCGGGTGAAATACTAAATATGCGCAGACGTAGTCGCGGGCAATGAGCTAGTATGACATAATTCTCTTTGCTGACATAATTCATATAATATGATGACACGGTTGGCGCAGTGGTTGAGCGTTTAGCTGCTGCGTTGCGTGTCGCGGGTTCGATTCCCGCACGGAACAGATGTTTGTATGGCCTACAGATAACTGTTCCGGGTCTGGGTGCCTTGTATTTGTGTGTTTACATGTCTGTGAATGCACCCACGATACAGGAGTAAATGTGGGGCAACGTTTTTTTAAGAAAAAAAAATGTCAAATCAACTTGTAGGTTTTTTATTGTTGTTTTGTCATCGTAGTCTTAGGTTTAGTATGTCAATAGCTTATATTTATATGTATTTTTTTTACGAAAATTTATAGTTATGTTTTAGTAATATTGAGTCGGAGCATGTAGACTCATTAATTTGTAAGTTGTGGTAACCTGTGATTGAATGTGCATCACACGAAAACGTACTATGTTATAAGTTTGTATTTTGTAGAAGTGTTTTGTAGTGTATGTAAGTAATCCTTAAATAAATAAAACAAAAATAACGCCGAAATAAGTATACCATACATCAAAGCCGTAGTAATAAGCAGTGACGTCACGAAAGCTGATAACCGCGGGGCTTCACCCACTCCTGGGAATATCGGGATAACCCGGCCAGTTCAAAGGTCAGGAAGCTGTTATTACTTTATAAAGATAAATAAAGCAGCAGAGCAGTGGTGACCGAGTGGTAACGGCCCCGACTTACGAATTGTAGGTCGCGGGTTCAAACCCAGCCAAACGCATTACTTTGTGTAATTTATTTCATCAGCACTGCTCTCAAAACGGTGAAGGAAAAAATCAGGAGGAAACCGGCACATTAAGAACCAAAATTTCGAAGACATGTGAAATTCACCAACCGCACTGGGCCCGCGTGGTGGATTACGGCTCATTCCCTCTCCTAGAGGCCTGTGTCCTAACAGTGGGAACATTGAAATGCTGATTATGCTTATGCTATAAGATAAAAATAAATGGGTGAGACTAAAAGTAAACTTCAATACACAAACTATTATTTTTATGTGTAACATTTTACCTCTCGCTTTCCTGCAATCTGCGGGAATGAATTTCGTGAAATGGAACAGAAGTGTGTAACAAGAAGCTGGGGAAGGGCGGGCAATGTGATTAGACCAATGAGCACGCGTGGTTGTAGAATTGGATATTTTACTACATACTACCTAATTAAAATCGTAATTCTATTTAGATCGCTCGTTAGATTTTCAAAAAATATACTTGGTTCAGGTATTTTCTGTCATTTCAAATCGTTAGAAAATTATGAAGATAAATCGCATCAAAATTCAAGACTAGGGACTGATGACGTCACGGCGCTTGTAAAATTGTAGTGACGTCACACGAGTATTCAACGCACTGTATCGTCTTCATTTTTTGTTTACGTGAAAAAAGAAAAAATACATATCCAATATTTTTTTGGATATCTATGAGACGGACTAATTTGAGTTTTTCAGTAAAATACCCCATTGGCCATCAAGTGGGACTAACCTCTTTGGTCAGAAAAAAAAATGTTTAAAAAGATTTGCATTACTTCAAGTGTAATTTAAATGAAATACATTTTTCATTTCGAATTATTCTTCGTTACGAAAAAACAGTTCAAGTAATACCTCAAGATATTTTATCAGGATATACTTAAGTATTAAAGTTATTTATTTCCAAGGTGACATGTAAGATTTTACACATCATATGCGATAACTGTATTTTACTACCGCCCTCATAAATTCTTACTTCTCATAAACAGTGGCAATTCTCATCAGTGTTCATAGATTTTCAATCACGATGTAAGCGCCACTGATGGAAGAATGGACTGAGCGATTTTTGTGATGGCATTCTTCACAAAATTGACTACCTTGTAGAAACAGACAAAGCCAGTGTGCGGCCAATGGCTGTATCTTTTTTATTGATGGTAGGGTGAGCCTCAATCAGAATTCTAAAGAAAGACAACTCTTAAAAACAGCTAGTCACTCAGGAATCATACTAAGGACACTTTATTATAATACAATAGCTTTGTGTGCCTTACAGCTACGCCAAATAGGTCAATCAATTAATATCTTAACTGTGGCTCATACCATCATTAAATCAGGTACTTCCGGTTATAATTAAATTTTAGGGCATACACCAGTTACATACAAATTTAAAATTAGTTGAAAATTAAGAGGATTTTACATAACATATAAGAAAAAGGGTAAAAATAAAATGGAACAAATTATGGTAGGTACAAATCAGTGGGCCACCAAACGCATCATGACTGCGGGAGCAATGATTTGTCTAATAGGAAGTCTTTTATAGAGCACTTGTTTACTAGCAGATCATGGAGATACTTTTTCTTTCTTTTTTTCCTTTCCGTAATTATTATAATAGGCCTAGAATATATTAAAGATGCGCGAAGCTGCACAGAAGATACTTTCATGCATGAGATGAGTCTTGCTTGTTACTGGGCGCAATTTGTCATAACGCCGTTTACGCGTGTAGTAATTATACATGTCAACATTATTTTTGACAAATACTGCAACCTCCTTAGGGATAGGTGAACCTATTCAGCAAAATGGTCTCTGTCACCTCTGACCTAGACCAGAGTCAAGAGAAAATCCATTCCATAATAAAAAAAAATGTCTGACAGCTGAAGATTGCCGACCGCTGGTCTCAACTAAGCCTTACGTTGAGTGTATGAAATATGTTTGCAATTTAATTTTCACTTCAAAACATTATAGAGAATGCTCCGTCCATTCCTCTATGTGTATGGATTGTGCCTCCATGAAGGTTCAATATCAGTTGCGACCCGGCCAGTAAAATGGCCGCCTTTTGTCAAGAACGAAGCACACTGCAATGGGCTGCCTTTTGTCAGTAGATAGCGTGACGATGCTCTTCGTTACCGAGATATAGACGTTTGTGTTAGGGCTTTAGGGGTTCAGCCAGGATGTTTTTTGCGGAAGCAAAATATTTTATGTTTAGTCAACCTAGATAAGGCTTAGGATTTCATTATGTTTTCAAGATGGTACACAAATGTTTGGTTTATATGGTGGTATAAGATATTTGTGAAAAGGTTGCAGCTAAAAGACGTATGATATGGCATAAGGACGGCTTCCTTACAGCATGTTAGTTATAAAAGCTTCTCAAAAAATGGCATGTAGTCAAGCCACAAAAAAAAAACCGGACAAGTATGAGTCAGACACACGCACCGGATTCCCGGCCACCGTAGGCGCGGGCCCGCGGATGGCGAGCTATGGGTGGCTCGCTGTCCGATAGCAACCAGGCCCGGGTCGTGTTCCACGTGAGCCTCAAAGAGATGTCAGCATAGTAGTCGGGGCCCGCTAGTACCAGTGCCTGCCAGGGTTGCAAAATTTGTTCGAAAGAGTCACCACGGCCCTGGAACGCAAATGGTAATAGAAGGATCACGGGTGAGTTTAGTCAGTAAGAGTCCCGACACTCCCTTCCACTTAAAAAAAAAAACTCTTTTCGATTTCCGAAAAGAGGCTGTTCGTCGATTTAGAAAAAAATACATAAATATTTATGTTGTTTTTTAATTTTTTCGTAAATTAGCCCAATTATATAATAAAAAGAAAACGTGATCGAATGCAACCAACAAAAAAAAAAAAACTTTAGATTTCGTTAATTTCATTTTGCTGTTGTAAGCTCTTTATGAACCTGAGTAAGGTCTTTCTCTTTTTTATTTCTATCGTTCATAAAAACGGTCGTAAATTATTTTAAAAAAAGATTCGAATTTTCAGCGATTCTTCAAATCGTCACGTACATATCGATTCAATTATTGGAATGCGTCACTTAAACGTATCGCTCGTAAGTTTTTCAACCTTTTTCAGCATACTTATTGTGAAAATGTTATAGTTTCATATTTATTTATTTATATCTTCAACAAAGAAGTGAAGTGATTGATACAAGTAGTTAATTTACGTGTGCTTCTTCAGGTATAGGAGAGCACATACACAAAATTAAAGTAAAATAGATACATTCATTCCTTTAAATTACATGATCAAATTATGTAAATTTAGAATTAAACTGAGACGTTTAACTTAAAACTACAGAAAAAACAATGGCAATTATGGAGTCTAAATATTAGAATTATTCCATTTATTCATAGATACATATATGAATTATATGACTTAACATTTCAATAAAAATATTTAATAAAAAAAAACATTTTGAAATATAAAAAATAGTTGCCCACCAGTATTGGAAACAGGGTCGATGTTATGGCTGTAATGGCTCCAGAGAGAGGAACCTCCTAACGATTCGAGTCATGACCAGAAGTACCGCTTTCTGACACCTCCTACTGCAAAGCAGTAATATTAGCGAAGGAGAGGGAAACCTCACGCTCCAGCCGCCGCAACAGAAGAAGACGGGCCTCCCCGGGCGTCGGGAAACGCAGGGCGATTTCCGACCACCATAGGCGCGGGCCTGCGGATGGTGAGCAATGGGTGGCTCGCCGTCCGAGAGCAACCAGGCCCGGATCGACGGCTCGTCGTGTTCCACGCGCGCCTCAAAGAGCTGTCAGCAACGAAGATGGGGCCCATATGGTCAGTGCCTGCTAGGGTTGCGGAATTTGTTCGAAAGAGTCACCGCGGCCCTGGAACGCAAAGGGCACAAGAAGGATCACGGGTAGGTTTTAGTCAGTAAGAGTCTGACACTCCCTTCCGCTCCGCCCAGAGCGGGAGAAGTCATTTGATGATTTCCCACCCAGAAAAAAAAAAAAAAAGGGTCGAAGCTATGGCTAGGTAATGGCTCCAGAGAGAGGAACCTCCTAATGATTCGAGTCATGACCGCTCCTAATGATTCGAGAAGTACCGCTTTCTGATACCTCCTACTGCGAAGCAGTAATATTAGCGAAGGAGAGGGAAACCTCACGCTCCAGCCGACGCAACAGAAGAAGACGGGCGTCCCCGGGCGTCGGGAAACGCAGGGCTGTTCAATTAGCTGTCAAAAGTGAAAATTGAATTAGTTTTATTTTACATTTATGCAAATGTTCCCAATCTTCACACACACTATCACCGTCAGATGAGAAAAACGCAAGTTCATCAAATAAAAAAAAAACACAAAAAATTGCACTGCTGTTTATTGTCACGTTATAAAAGTGTTGTTGTAAAAGTAATAACATCGTTATCTCTCTGTTCACACCTGGCGATGCAATCGTGATATATATTTAATACAAGTGAGTAACACTTCGTGTGTGTACCACTGAACCGTGATTCATTGACGTCAAGGTATTTCTGTAAAAATAACAGCAAGCAAGATATTTTGTAAGAACTCGCTGAAATGATGACGAAGTAGATGCTGAAATGAATTTGTTTAGATTGAGGGGAAAATCATTAAATGACTTCTTTCTCTGGGTCTTCGTTTGGGTGGGAAATCATCAAATGACTTCTTCCACGCTGGGCGGAGCGGAATTGAGTGTCAAACTCTTACTGACTAAAACCCATCCGTGTTGCTCCTAATGCCCTTTGCGTTTCAGGACCGCGTTGACTGTTTACAGGAAATTCTGCAATACTACGGGTAAATTAGCTACGGGTAAATTAGCTTAAATAAGTCTTGTCAAGAGGCATCGTTACCCAGTTACTGTGTTGTGGGGGTTGGAAAGGCAGTCGATCTATGTACAATAATATCCTTGTATTCAGTTACAATTTGTGTCCAATATTTTTTTGAAAATCTATCTTCCGGACTTATGTAAATGTTCTTTTAGAACAAATTTAAAAAAAAATACATTTACGGTACAAAACGGTCAAAAAAACATTACCCTAATTTAAGACGAATGGGTAAGCACTCCATTTTCTTCTGCTTTACGCTATTATTTCCCACTGGCTGATCACAGAAACCATTAAAGCAGAACCTAACACCTATTATTCAATCCTTCATTACATCACAAATACACAATACCTACTATTTATGCACCCCCAAATAACCACTTGCAAACGTTATCACTTGTCATCTGGTTCCAATGTGGCAACATTACCTTACCGAGAGCGCCCCGGTTAGTTAACCCAATTCGATGTTCCGTACGTGTCCACCATTTTGATCACTCATTGTGGCCGTTAGTGTACACAAATAAATTATGCCATTAAATGCTCGCCGAGATAATTTGCCACTTGTCTGCAGGTTTACGTGATGTAAGTCTGCCGGACAAATGATTGTGTAAGGAAGAAACTGTTATTTTGGATCAAGAGTATCACAACATAGTATAAAACAAAGTCGCTTCCCGCCGTCTGTCTGTCTATCCCTATGTATGTTTCGATCTTTAAAACTATGCGACGGATTTTGTTGCGCTTTTTTTTGATAGATTGAGTAATTAAAGAGAAAGATTTATATGTATAATACATGTATAATATAGTACGGATTTCGTATCAGCATTGCACCCACGCGAAGCCGCGGCGGATCGCGTACATTTTTATATACGACCACTGGGTTGAATCAATCTAGCTCAAGCAGCCCATTGGTTCAATTAGGTACCCATTTTAAGACTGGTCGTAGGATAGAGTGAATGGGTTGCGGAACTTGTTTGAAAGAGTCACCGCGGCCGTGGAACGCAAAGAGCATTTAGAGGGAACACGGGTGAAAACTCTATGTTAGAAAAGTTCAAATTACATTGCTCCCAATTTGTACATGAACTTCTTCAGACTTCTTCTAAAAAAAATAGGGCCTAGAGACTAGACTTCAAAATACACAACGCTAACGTCGATACTAGCGGACAGCGAGCGATGAGTAGGTTAGGATAAAAAAAATTGAGCCAAAGGACCACATAACAATCCAAAAAACCCTCTTTATTTGTTAAAAAAAAAAAACTTACTGAAAACACCATTTTACAAACTCCATCCAATAATATTCTTTATAAATAAACATTGCGCCACTTAATATCAACACTGTTTAATACGTAATTGTCAGTTCATTTAATTAGTCCATCAACACTCGATGTTTTCATTTGTTCATCATCCATCGTGTCCAATTTGTAACAATGTGGATTCGGTGATGTCCTCATTTTCATGAAGCTTTGTGACCAATGAAAGATGAGAGGCAAGCAAAATTAGCAAAACATTTTAAAGAAAATTTCTGTTTCATGCTCGAATTCTGGATTCTGTTTTTGCAACACATAGTGTTTTAGCATTTTTGACTTACACCATAAATATACACTTTTAAGACTTTTTGTTAGAATTTTTAGATGTTGAAATGTTTGATCCTATTAATATTATAAACGCGAAAGTTTGTAAGTATGGATGTATGGATGTTTGTTACTCTTTCACGCAAAAACTACTGAATGGATCTTGATGAAATTTGGCACAGATATAGATCATAGTCTGGAATAACACATAGGATACTTTATATCCCGGGATTATGTTCCCTTGGGACAATTTCCGACATCTACGCGGACGAAGTCGCTGGCAGAAGCTAGTAACTTAATAATGCTTCAACGGCTGAGCAGATTTGGATGAAATTTTCAATACAAATCCCAAACCAAGGCGAATTAGAACATGAGATACTTCATATCGCAGTAGAACGTTCCCGTGCGACAGTTTTCATGAAACATTAACATGGGTAATAGCGCAGGAAAAAGCTTGTACCACATCTCCTTGATCTACTTACCAAGTTAAATGAACGGTTAATTAAATTAAAACTTATGCATATTATCCTAACCACCGATGCTCTTAATTACAAAGCTGTATTGAACTGCAACAGAGCAAGTATCCAAGTTGCAGAAACAAGCAAATTGCAACTACCCGCAAATACTTCAAGTCGCTACACTGGAGTGTGGGGCCACAAAACTAGCAGTTGGTATGATCCAATATAATAAATAAGCTCTGAATAAAGTGACATTCTATGAGCGACAATGTTTGGCATACATCCAAAATGTTTTAGATTGTCTTCTTGATATTTCGGTACCAATATTTGAATTCTATATCTAAACTTATTTTATACTAGCTTCTGCCAGCGACTTCGTCCGCGTGGAATAGTTACTTTACCCCCGATTTTGAAACTCTCAGCCCGATCGGTTTAAAATTGACAAAGTTTCATACAAACGTTCATCCCCTATTTTATCCCCTTGGGGGTAGAATTAATCAAAATCCTTTCTTAGCGGATGCCTACGTCATAACATCTACCTGCATGCCAAATTTCAGCCCGATCCGACGATAAACGTAAGATTACTGCTAAGCTATCGGGAGTTACACGTGTTATTGTGAGTCAACCATAAAAGATAGACATATGCTGTAGTGGAATATTTTTTAGATAATTTTATGTAAAACATTTCCGTAATACATAATTTCTATGTAACTTTAACCATTAAGGCTACACACGCGATGGAAGCTTAAAAAATGGAGTAACTTCTCCCGTTTTCCCAACATTTTCCTTCACTGCTCTGCTCCTATTGGTTGTAGCGTGATGATAAGTATACTATAACCTGCCCAGGAGTATGAAGAATAATTGTACCAAGTTTCGTTAAAATCGGGCGAGTAGTTTTTGTTTCTATAAAGAACATACAGACAGACAGACAGACAGACAGACAAAAATTTTACTGATTGCGTTTTTGGCACCAGTATCGATCACTAATCACCCCCTGATAGTTATTTTGAAAATATATTCCTTGTACAGAATTGACCTCTCTACAGATTTAT
The DNA here is from genome assembly GCA_905332915.2 of Hecatera dysodea. Lineage (NCBI taxonomy): Eukaryota > Metazoa > Arthropoda > Insecta > Lepidoptera > Noctuidae > Hecatera > Hecatera dysodea. Next base: position 13,412,078 of record HG995310.1, on the reverse strand, counting down.
TATAAGTATAGATAGAGGACAGATTCGATTATTTGTTTGTTTTTTTGCAATTTAACACAAAAACTTTAGGATCGATTTAAAAAATTCTTTCACCGTTAGAATGCTACATCTGTACCAAGTAACATAGACTATATTATATTTTCAAAAAATTAAAGATCCCTACCTAAAATGGAACTATGTAACCCACGGAATTTGTCCGAAAGAGTCACCGCGGCCCTGAAACGCATCCAGAAAAAAATTAGAAATGTTACCTATAAAATACATTATTTGGCGTGCACTGAGAAAACTATTGATCATGCTTAAAAATTATATAGGTATTACATGATTAAATAACTCATTATTATCTACAAAAAGTTCGGGAAGGTATGTGTCTAATATTATAGCTAAGACAAAACAACCGTTTTTTTGTTCAAGCTATTCAATAAAAACCAGAGTGAAATGGAATAGTGGTGATTTTGGAATCATGACATTAATTCTTATCTATTTAAATGGTTTGAAAATTAAGGTTGAATATGTAGATGTAAAATACCGACCCTTTCGTTTAAAAGTCCACAACGGGTATAAAAATGCTCTAAGTAAGAAAAATGCTGTGGTATGAGCAAACAGCCCGACTACACTGGTGTAGTTTGTAAACGAAAATACGTAAGCCCGCGCGGACGAAGTCGCGGGCAAAGTGCTCGTTTGAGATAATTATCTTATCTTAATAACAACCTACTCTATGTTAAACAACACAAAGTCCAAACTCTATTACAATTCAAATATTTAAGTACCTAATGTCGTAATTGTACTTGAACTAACCATTCGAAAAATAAATACGGAATGGTGTAAAACTTTTACTTTACTGATTTACAGGGAAATGTTGCGGTAAAGAAAGACTTAACAAACAATCGAAATACGCTCGTTTCATAGCCCAACTTCAAGTGAACGCGACTGCATATCGAAGCAAGTTTGAAGCACGCAAGTTTTAATAGAAGCGGGGACCGCAGCATGTGCTAATTATTGAAAAACTCTGCTGATCACGCCAGCAATGTGGAGCTATCGTTGGAAAGAATTTAACATACTTAAATATCCTAGATCCTGATTGTTAAATATGGCACTAGCCATGATACTACAGCTGCATCTTTATATTGCAAGGCGAACCCAACTATAAATATACATCAATAGTAGGAAAAAGGTTAGGCAGATGGATAATGTGTAGTAGAGCAGAGGATTATAAACCCAGTTGTTCAAACACTAAGCTTTAATATGACGTCATAATGTCATCATGATTCCGTTGTCAAAAAGGTATAGCTCCAAACATCATGTGTCTATCTCCCTCTCACTCACTTGAACCATAATGGATTTAAGATCTCATTAAACCCAAATTACAACAACTAGTAACAAACTATCCTAATGTAAAAGAAGAAAAAAAAAGTTTATTTGTATCTAATAAGCTCCAAAACTACTTGACCGATTTCAACGCTTTTTCACTAATGGAAAGCTACGATATCAGCAAGTAATACAGGCTATATTTTGTTCCCGTATTCCCACAGGAACGGAAACCACGCTGGTAAAACCGCAGGGCGATGCTAGTATCATGCCACGTCAAGATCCACGTATTGGGTTGCCTAAATTCAGCACGGGCCACGCTGATACTATATTGAAGTATGATAAGTAGGTTTAGCAAAGGCCAAAGATCGAGCGTCAATCTCAGCTGTCTGCACCGTATTTTTGATCGACGAGATTCTAACGGCGCACTGACGTACTACAAGATAGGATAGAACACTTCTAAAAATAACTTTATTGATTGCAAAATAGTAACTAAAGATTTTATTTTGGGTTGCAAACAAAGCGATGGTCACTGCTGCCTTTAGACATCTGCAAAATCAGAAGTATCCTCGAAGTCAAGAATAAGAGAGAAAGAAAGAAAAATCTTTACGTGGGAATCTAAAGAAAAAAATAAATCAAAAACTAACAGTAATGATCAATTAATAAAACGCGATGTAAGAATGTTTCTTATGCCACAGAAACAAATGGTGCAGTATACTTACTTCTGCCAAAACTCTGAACGCAGCGGTAAGGTACACGTGGAGCAAACGGTGGAGGTTTGCCCTGCTTGGGTGGACCAACGCCGAGTCCTCGTCGAGGCGATCAGCGACGGCTATCTCTCGCGTCCAGCCCTGGTTCAATCCATGGTCCGGAGAGAGGAGGCATGGGAAGCGGTCACCTCCTTCTGTGAAGCAGTAATGCTAGCAAAGGAGGAGACAGACTGCGTGCGGGAGAGGGAAACCTCATGTCCCAGCCGCCGCAACAAAAGAGGACGCCCGGGCGTCGGGAAATGCAGGGCGATTCTCTGCCACCGTAGGCGCGGGCCTGCGGATGGTGAGCTATGGGTGGCTCGCCGTCCGATAGCAACCAGGCGCGGGTCGACGGCGCGTCGTGTTCCACGCGGGCCTCAAAGAGCTGTCAACAAAGAAGACGGGGCCCCATAGGTTCATTGCCTGCTACGGTTGCAGATTTTGTTCGAAAGAGTCACCGCGGCCCTGGAACGCGAAGGGCACTAGGAGAGGAACACGGGTGGGTAGTCAGTAAGAGTCTGGCACTCCCTCCCGCTCCACCCAGAGAGGGGGAAGTCACTAATTGATGATTTACCATCCAGAAAAAAAAGAGATAAGGAACACAGCTATCAAATTGAAATGTAACTGAGCGGGCAATATCTTCGGCATGTCACGAGAAAACTGGGGCTAGACGGGACTAGACAAGTGGCATTCTGTCAGTAGTAGCATGGCGAAGGTGATTTTCAAAACGTCAAAAATGTAGTATGAAATAGGCAAACGCTGTGCCATTTCTAATAGAATTTCAGTTCGTCTAGAACTTCTGGACGAAAGTAGCCACAGATTAGTTCCCCAACTTCAGTCATGGCGACGCGGTAAACCTAGGAAGTGTATTTTACTTCAAACATGCTATTACTAAATGAATTTCAATGTATGTCGTAAAATACACTCCGATTGAATACAGTTAATTCCAAATGTTAATTGAAATGAACACAATGTTCAAAATGTATATAACTTTTACAATATAAAACCTCCCGATTACACCGTGCCCACTATGTATAACTAGATACATAGAACTTACATTCTGATAATAACTAGAATGTTTGAACGAACTGATTGCCGGCAGAAAGGATCATGAATCAATTAGTTTGATTGTATGCCAGTAATTACAGCATCCTTCAAACTGAAACCCAGAAACGCTGCTAGCAACCAGAATAAGTCGGATAAATATTTCTGTAAACAAATACTAAAGTAAATAAAATAACTTTCCGATATCAGCTTCAGTACAGCCACGTGTAGTTCACACTTTTACGGACCAAATAAATTGTATAAATCCGACTTTTACTGGTTTTAGACTTCGCTGACTTTCCTAAGGATTGCGGTTCCGTAAAATCTGGAAGTCAGTATAACAATATTTATTCCTCAGGTGTTATTGGGTTTTTCATTAGCAACCTGGAATTTGAAAGTTGGTAGTGTGACACTCTCGTGCCTAGGAAAGCACGTGCGCCACAAACTGAGCATCTGTTCCCCCCCAGTCTTGTCAGATTACTGTCCCATTGGCCTATGGCAGTAAGGAACATAGAACGCACCTCTGTTTGTGCATTATAATATCTCCGGCTTACTTGGCTATTTTACCGTTCTTGGCTAATTGCGATTGGCCTAGATTTTTACAGAGAAATGACATCACGCCAAATTTCAACGCACTGTATCGTCTTCATTTAAGTTTTACGTGACAAAAGAAACAAATCATATTGAATATTTTTTGTGAATCTTATCTAAATAACAGACTTCACATGGTAATAGCATTTTTTTTTCGAATTTTATGATTAAACTTTTCTAGTTAATAAAAAGTGAAGTGTATATATATCATCATCAACCAAGCTGACAGACACTTAAAAAAAAAAACGACTCACCCAAACAACAAATTATATTTTATTATTTTCAAAATTGAATTTTATTCTTAACTACTTAAAGTTGTGACCGGACAAGGCGCTCCGATGGTCTAAACGTGCTTGGAATAAATACCAAAACTTGTTCAATAAAAAACTAAAAAGTTTTCCAACACAATTTGTTGTGACGCAAGTGAAACGCTTCGGAAACTAAATTGGCGCAAGTCGAAAGTTTTTATGGCTGTATTTTCTATTTTATTAAATGCGTAAGTTTGTGATTCGCTGTTTTCAGCTTTTAGTCGAAAAGCCCCCAGAGAAGCAAGTGGCTTAATATTAGAGGCATCATTGATCGATCTTCAAGGTAAAGCAACGCTTGAAGAGGTTGGTATGTGGATGGGTGACCATAGTCTCATCTTGTCATAACGACACTCTTCAATGCCTGGGAAATCATGTGAAGCCATTGGTCCCGGCTTTCATTTGTAATTTTTGGCAGTTGTTCGGATCTTCAGAAGTCAGAAAATCTGACACTAGTCTTGTCGTGTTGGGTTATGGAGGCAACATAGGGAAATGCTCCAAATAAAATATTGGTTTTTAACCAAATCTGGTGTGACTGGAAACGGATCCTAATATACATAGTTGGGAAAAGGCTATAGTTGATGATGATCCCAGAGCCCCCAGACTTTACTTATACAATATTCTGAGTAGGATCAGAGTACAAGGGGAGGGTACAAAACTTGAGAGTACATACTTTCTACAAAACACCAAAAATGGCCGCCAGTCCAAGCCAGCAGGTACGTTTATTGCGGATTTTTTCGGAAGAGTCACCGCGGCCCTGGAACGCAAAGAGCTTTAGGAGGAAAACGAACGGGTTTTAATCAATAACAGTCTGATACTCCCTTCTGTTCCACCAAGAGAGCTGAAGAAATCATTTTATGATTTCCAATCCATAAAAAAATGCGTAGGTATGTTGAATGTAAAATATGCTGACACTACTCTATAATACATTTTGTTTCCCAGACAATCGTTTGGGGACTCTGGGACCTTGCTTTACTTAGGAAATTTCTCATTTTGAGAGTTGGTGGTGATGGAATGAAATGGAATAAAATCATCTCAAACTATAAAGTAAGTGCTAAAAAAATCCTCAGAGCTATTTACTAAAACGCAAACCTTCAAACTATATAAACACAAAAGGTACTCGCTGTAATTAACATCCAATTGAAGCAACTACAGAATAATAATTAATAGACACAAAAAACGAAAGAAGAAAGAAAGGATAAAAGGCCCCTGTTTCAGAGTTGCAAAATAACTTTTAGGTAAACTATTTTGTTATAGACTGATTTGATTGATTCGCTCTTGGTATAAAATAGAAAAGCTTGCCAGTTCTCCAACGTATAGGCCAGAGGTGAGTAACATTTTATAAGTTAGTCCTAGGTTTTGGAGGCTAGCAGGAAAACCTTCAAATGTTCCCTAAACTCAGACAGAAAAGTGGAATTTAGGCAGGTATATCAGTCGGAAAAAAACGGAACCCACCCGTATAGGATCTCTTTGTTGTCCCTGTTTCTGACTGTCTGAACCTTTTTCTCTCAAAGGCGTGAAGGAATGAAGCTATGTGCTACTCTTTTTGTTTTTTTTTTTAAAAGGAATAAAGTTGTGTGCTATCCCTTTTTCAATCTTATCTCCCAAAACAACATATGTAGTTCAACATAGTTATTTAGTGTTGTATTTTTTTAACGAAAATTCATAATTATATTATAATAATATTCAGTCGGAGCATATAGACTCATTAATGTGTAAGCTGTGGTTACCTGTATTGAGTTTGCACCACACAGAAACGTACTGTGAAATAAGTTAATTTTTATTTGGTATAAGTTTTTGTAGTGTACTTACTCGTTGGTAATCCATAAATAAATAGTGTTAATAAAACAAAACAAGTGGTAGTGTTTCTCAATTTAAATTAATTTAAAAAATCTTTTATTCATAAATCGAACCACCTTGAAAAGGTTGGTTGCCCCACCTTCTAACAGAATCCCTGATTGGTACCTAACATCGAAAGCTTCAAGGGAGGCGTATTGCGAAATTGCACTTTACCAAATTGCGATCAACGGGTTACTTGAAAGGCGGTTTGTTAATACGCGTCTTTATGCTCTTTGGTTCGAGTGATTTCGTAAGTGAATAGCATCGGGCTAGATTTATTATGTCTATGATCTCTGCTGGGTAGAGTAGCTGTGAAGTATGAACTTCGAGAAAATCTTTTGTAGGTAGATATTAAATTGGATTTGAGCCAATGTCTGTGAGGTAGCAGACCTCACAGAGTAAGGAAACACAGGATCAGCAATTAGAATTAGTATTTAATTTTAAACTCAGCACTGACTTGTACAGATTAGAAACATGTTAGTTAATATTTGAACACAAACACAGTAAGTATACATAAGAGCAGTGGTGGCCGAGTGGTAACGGCCCCGACTTACGAATTGTAGGTCGCGGGTTCAAACCCAGCCAGGCGCATTACTTTGTGTAATTAATTTCATCACCACTGCTCTCAAAACGGTGAAGGAAAACATCGTGAGGAAACCGGCATGTCCTAAAACCAAAAATTCGAAGACATGTGACATTCACCAACCCGCACTGGGCCCGCGTGGTGGATTACGGCCCATTCCCTCTCCTAGAGAGGAGGCCTGTGTCCCAGCAGTGGGAACATTCAAAGGCTGATTATGCTACAGTAAGTATAACTCTACGATATTCGGAGGATAACCAGTATAATTGTGCAGATGTTCATCGATCGGAGATTAGGATCGAAGTGCTCTGCCAGTAAATTACTGCCGATTTGCTTGGAAAAATGGAATATGTTTGAAAATTAGAAAACGAAAATTACAATTATGACCGAAATGAGAATCAGAATCAGAATTTTATTAGCTCCAAATGTAGGTACAGTATAAGATGGATAAAATATTATGAGATCAACTACATTTCACCGGCCAGAACGAATGCGTTTCGTTCAGAACGCACACAGTTACAATGTCTATGAAACATAGCAATCTGTCTGCAGATCGTTACTGAAGTACTATATACTATAGCTAAGCGAAAAGTTATCACCATACTGTAGTAATATTTTTGACCACCAAATATTGTAAAACATTTATTTGAAAAGAGTAACTATGGAGTTTCTTGACCGTTCTTCCCCATAAGAATCTACCTTTGCGAATGGAAGCTACAGTCACTTAATTATGATAAATTTTAATGATGACGTTCAAAAGTGACGTTTAATGGCCTAATAGGGAAGTTAACTAAAAAAATCTGATTAGACCGTCAGATAGATTTCCAAAAAATATTGGACACTTATTTTTTCTTTTTACACATAAACAAAAAATGAAGACGATACAGTACGTAAAAAACTCGTGTGATGTCACTACTCGCTACAATTTTTACCGGGCAGTGACGTCACACGCTCCCACTCCTGATCTTTGATGTTTTTTATCTTCGTCAGTTTTTATAGATTTGACAAAGGAAAAAATACGTGTCCAATATTTTTTTATAATCTAACTGACGGACTTAACATAATCATATATTTTTTACTCAGGCAACATCTCTATTGAAATAAACGTTTTGACTTTGACTTTGTAGTCCACTAAGGGATATAGGCCTCCTGAATCATACGCCATTCTCCTCTCATCCATTTACTACGAGCCACTCGTCGCTCTGTGCATGCTAGCCAGAGCATGTCCCAGCTTGTGACTGCCGATTCGTGGTCTCCACACAAAAACCGTCTAACCCAATGGTCATCAGTTATTTTGTATGTAGTGCTAGTCAGGATATTCACTTACGATAAATGAGCTAAACCAAACTAAACATCGCTTATTATAACTCACACATCATTCAACCTCACTACTCGCACTCACACCCACACCCATACTCACTCAATTGCACACTAACACACTCACTCTTGACACACGCATCACACTTACTTGCGCGATTTGGCCTCATTCTCCTGTACAACGTTCATTCTTTTGCAGTGCCTTTTGTATAATGTTAATTTAACGCTTGTATCTTTATTTGTATTCTTAGTCTTGCATGTCAATATTACGTACGTTTGTCTACATTTCAATTGCATAGTAATTAATGATAAGTGGAAGCGCGGAGACTCCTAGTACAAGCAATTCCTTGCTTAAAAGGAGATCTCCAATATTATGTATCTAAAATAAATGCCCATTGTAATTGAAATAAACTTTTTATATTAAAAAAAAAAATTTGGCCAATATGACTAAGAACGTTATTTATTATTTACTAGCTTTTCCCGCGACTTTGTGCGCGCATATCCCGTTTTTTTTTTAACACTAAAACCATGCAGCATGATATTGTTCACTAGGTTTAACCGTGGATTAACTCGCTTAGCGTGTCCCAAAGGAAACGTGCATATACAAAGAGGTATAGATAGAGGTGATATTTAGCAGTAGTGGTGCTTTTGATAAGTGAAAGAATTTACGAAAATACCAGAAATTACGCTTCTAACGATCTGTACAAGATCACTCGTACGTCTGGCCATCAATCATCGCCAGCTATTTAGTAACAATTTAGATTTATGTATAAATAAAATAAATAAAAATAAGAAAGTCTTTTATTTCTTGCTATCCATAATAAGTTACAATGCAGTGACAATATTTAAACTAAATTATTTACATTGCTTAATTTAGAGGCAATTAATAATAAATCTGTTTTTTTTTTACAAATTGTGCATTTTGATTCTAAATTTTTATGAGATAATAGCATTTAAAATGTTATTAATAAAATCCATAATATAGTACAATCATAATTTTAGTCGAATTTAATAATTAATTGGAATTATCAATATTGATTTAATTAGTTAGATAAGAATTGTCATTATTATTATTATTTATTTATTATTAGATTTTTAATTAGATTGATTTGTTATTTATTATTCAAAGATTTTTGCTAGCAAGAACCCTCTCCATGAAAGGTAAAGGCCTCCTCCAGAGATGACCATATTTATGTATATACCATTATACCTACATAATTATATTAAAGAGTCCCCGCAAAGGCAACTTTAACATATTTGTTTATGCATCCCTTCACCACAAATAAACCACAAAAAAACATATAAATTTGTTCCCTCTACTACCAAAGCGGAGAGAAAATGATAAACACGCCGAAACTTCCCACTAGTATTATGAATAACTTTGTTCATATGGAATTCATAAAAAGATACCAGCGTCAAAGAGTTTTGTGGTTATTTTTCCCTCGTTTTTATGGAGGAATTTATCATAATATCTAGTTTTTCGTCGCAATATTTTAGCAGAGTATTCTGTGCAGTTTCACCGTAATTAACACGAAACCATATAGAACATAGTAACATTATAAAGAGGAAAGATTTGATTGTTTGTTTGTATTGGACAGGCTCCGAAACTGCTGAACCAATTTTAAAAATTATTTCACTGTTGGGAAGCTACACTATCCCCGGGTGACATAGGCTATATTTTATCCCCATATTCCCACGGGAACGGGAACTACGCGAATGTAACTGCGGCGCTGCTGGTCTATGATGATAAATACGGTGATTGGTAATTGAATGAATTCCGTTCCTGTTCCAACGATTTTGACTCCGATAACGACTGTGAAACAGCTGATCCTACCCACGATTCTCTGTTGAACGCTTCGCCAACTTAACTTTTCACATGCGAACCGTGCGTTGGAATAAAGTTCCATCAGCGAATCATTGAAATTAAAGCGTTCAGTTGACGAAACGGTCGTCGGAAAATCGTGTCTCGGACAACTGTTTCACAATCATTAGGGACCAAAATGCGTTGAGAATAGGGATTTCTTGAATAAAAAAAATGCTATTCTATTGTCGGTCAGTTGATGATCGTAAAATATTGGACACGTTTTTTGTTTTATCAAATCGATAAAAATTTACGAAGATAAAATGAATCGATGTTCAGGAGTGAGGGCTTGTGACGTCACGTCGTAGTAAAAACTGTAGCACGTAGTGACGGCACACGAGTATTCAACGCACTGTATCGTCTTCGTTTCTTGATCACGTGTAAAAAGAAAAAAATACATTTTCAATATTTTTTGGAAATCTATCTGACGAACTGATTCGATTTTTTAGTCAACTACCCTATTATATTATGTATCCCCTTTTTACTGGATGGGAAATCATCAAATTACTTCTCTCACTCTGGATGGAGCGGAAGGGAGTGTCAGACGCTTACTGACTAAAACCCACCCGTGTTTCTTAGTGCTCTTTACATTCCAGGGCCGCGGTGACTCTTTCGAACAAATTCCGCAACCCTAATACGATATCCCTCGACAAGAAGATTGAGCAATTGAGAAGATTTTGTAGATAGTTGTCAGTTTCTGACTTCTGATGACCCGAAGCGACTATCAAAAATATGACAACCGGGACCAACGCTTAACCAGCTTTCCAAGGCTCGGAGAACATTTGGTCTGTAATGGATGGTCAGCTATCCACGAACAGATCTCGCTAATCGTAACTTCACTCGTAATCAGACTCATTACGGCTCATACTACATAATTACCCACAAAATCATCAGATAAATCTTTGAAATACAACGGAAATGTGGTTAAGATCAGCATACGTATTTGCATCAAAATAATATATGTTGCAGTTAAAACATATGAATGTGCGCATCAGTGTGCGACAACGTGCGGACACTTTGAGAAACGTCCGAGACGAAACTAACAGACGTCATATTTATAAACGTTGGGAAGTAGGCGCCCATGTTATGAGCGGTAGCGGGAAGGAGAATATGAAAAAAACTAGAAATTAAAAGTTTGCAACTGCGATTCAATCTCAACGTCAAAGTTGCAGCTGCGAACGTTCCTTTAAAAATACGAAAATTTCTCCTTTGTAATCTACACGAATTTTCAAAGATACTTTAATTAATCATTCGAGATCATTTTATTTCATCGCACCGATTCAAGTATTGAAATTATCTTTGTGTATTTTAAGTTGATTTTTAAGTGACCGCGTGTTCAAATACTTTAAAAATATTGAGTTGCAATGCAATGTGAAGGTTTGAAAATATGATGATGAATGATTTCGAATTCTAAATTCAAACATGGTGAAAAAGGTGAAATAGTAGTGAGCCAGTCTAGACAAGTAACATCAAGAAGAACACGACGATATTTTAACCTACGATAAAAAGATAAGGTTCTCAAGTTGAAGCGCATATTGTTTTGTTCACATTATCAAATTATTAATTACTCGATGTTTTTTTCCTTCTTTTTTTTGGATGGGAAATCATCAAATGACTTCTCCCGCTCTGGGCGGAGCGGAAGAGAGTGTCAGACTCTTACTGACTAAAACCCACCCGTGTTCCTTCTTGTGCCCTTTGCGTTCCAGGGCCGCGGTGACTCTTACGAACAAATTCCCCAACCCTAGCAGGCACTGACCCTATGGGGCCCCGTCTTCTTTGCTGACTGCTCTTTGAGGCGCAAGTTGAAAAATACGCGCCCCTATGGTTGAATTATTATAATAATGATTACATTCGTAATTTTTTTATGACAATTCACCGTTTTAATAAACTAAATCACATCTTAGAAGTCAAAGCCAATGAGGCCAAAGAGTGTTGAAAAATAATTTGCTTTTGAGCTTCACCCGGTTAATTCGATTTTGATCTTTTTAACCGACTTCTAAAAAAGGAGGTTTTCAATTCGGATGTTTGTATGTTTTTGAAACTAGTCTGACCAAGGCAAAACAATGTTTGTCAATGGATTTCTTTGATGATTGAATTGTTAATGTGTACTTTGTTTTTATTCTTTAAAATTTAATTTTTAACATCTTGGTTTTCATGAGAAATAACGTGTCAACATATTATCTTAGTTGATGATCTACCAGCACGTCTTTAATTATGTTACTGTTTTTTGGCATTATTTTTATTTGTACTTAGTATGATATTGTGTTTCACAGTACTTTTATACCATTCTGGCTCTGGACGTGAAGACTTATAATTGGCTGCCAGATTATCAATCTGTTGTACATCACCATTATATTTAGCTGTAAGTCTTCCATAGTATTTAAATAAATTCAATATCACGTTATTTTAAATTCTCACTTGTACCACAACCCACATAATGAATGACGCGAGCACGTAAATATTTATATGAGAAATGTATTTTTGCCGCTACTATGCATATTCTCGTTGTTTACACTCGATCCTGTCACGGGTTGGACTGTAAACAAGGTACCAGTAACAAATGTAAATAAACAAATCATTAGTTCTTCACGGCATTTATTTGTTTAGGAAGAACATAAGTCGAAACAAACATTATTTTTTCTAATGTTTATTTGAAAATTAATTATTTTAAACACAAATAAATACCTAAGTGATTTCTTCTTGGTATTAGATGGTTGGGGCGATGGCTGAGCAATGAGGTTTGAGGCTTTTTTGTTTTCGGAAAAATTTATTGAATCTTCTCAGGTAAAACACTAGGAAAATAATAGTGACGGGCGGGCGTTTTTATGTTAAACTTTGAGGTACAAAAAGTGCTGACTCTCAGACAAAGTCGAATATATTACTTTTAATTTTTGTTGTCAATGGTCTAAAGATAGCGTTTCTGGACATGTGTTCGTAAGTATATAGCCTAGTTTCTAGAACGAAAATTATCAAAAAATTAAAGTCACAAATTCATTATTCAAACGCGCTTTAGGTTATTGATGACGGAAATTCAAACTTGCGTTCAATATGTGACGCATCGACATATATTTTTTGTAGAAACCGCCATAACTACACATGTTAAAAGAGCAGTAATATACGGCAGAATATTTTAAAAGCGTTTGATGATGTGAAAACGTCTTTTTTTTTTGGATGGGAAATCATCAAATGACTTCTCCCGCTCTGGGCGGAGCGGAAGGGAGTGTCAGACTCTTACTGACTAAAACTCACGTGATCCTTCTTGTGCCCTTTGCGTTCCAGGGCCGCGATGACTCTTTCGAACAAATTCCGCAAAATGTGAAAACGTCTGCGTTATTCATGAAGTTCATCCAACTTCATTGATGAAAATACAACCAATGCCAATTTAAAATAACTGAGAATGTTTTGTTTCAAAATACTGCTGTCAAATATTATAAACATTGTTATATTTTGCTGCATGTAATTAGAATAAAAGCAGATCCCAACATCTTTAGATAAAGGCTATGCAAATGATAATTATCATTATAATGGCCTAGTTAAAAGCAATCGGTTTTCCAAGCCACGCTTTCAAACATTAAACTATTGAATACATCTAAAAACCTTATAAAACTCCTAAGACTATCAAAACCCGTTGCTACCGAGAAACATCTGCGACTAAATTGACGGCACATAATATTTGTGTCACCCATAAATCCTTTTAAAAAGATTCCTTCAAGAGCATTAAAAAAACACGTCATAAATATGCAGGGAGGACTTATCTTCTCTTTATAGAGGTCTAAGTACTTTCCTATAGCTGACTCTTCAAGGGAATCTCACCATTAGGAGACGAGGTTTAGAGGATATTTTAGCGTGACTTTAAAGTGGGTACATGTCGGTTTATGGTCACTTCAAGGGGTTACATTACAGGCCAGTGATGTGACGCGTTCCAGTTTGGAAGGACGTCTCGCAAAATTGAGTACATTCTGCCTTTATGGGTACAGAATTATGAGTATGAGTATACGAGAGCGAACGTTATTAGTTTCTCTTAGTAATTTAAATCTTAGATTTTGACTAGAGGATAGAGTGCTCTTTGTCTAGGGAATGATATAGGGCCATCTATCTACCTAGCCTTTTCCCAACTGTATTGGGGTCGGCTCCCAGTTCAACAGAATACCAGTATTTTACGGATTCAGCTGAATACCAGTATTTTACGTGAAGCGGCTGCCTACCAGACCTCCACAACCCATTAACTGGGGAACACGGTACTTCTTGGCAAGACTGGTGACAGATTTTCTGGCTTCTGACAATCCGTAACGACTGCCAAAGATCTTCAAATGACAGCCGGGACCAACGGCTTAACGTGCTTTCCGAGGCACGGAGAAGTCTCGTTATGTTAAGATGGTCACCCATCCACAGACTAACCTCGGCAAGCGTTGCTTAACCTAGACGATCGACCCGTGCGGCTGTTATAATTTAGCCACGAGCTCCTCCACCCTATATGTGATATACCCTATATCAGAGAGTGATATAGGGTATATCTGGTAAATGAGGCCTGATTTAAGTGGCTTTGGTGACCACAAAACATGAAACATGGCAAGACGAACCGGGATGACAAAAGAGGTCACAATTTTCATGATTGGGAGAATTTCAGAGGAAGATTCTTCTTCTACTAACTCCAGAAGATTAAATCTGTGTTTGATCAATTTAAGAGGAGCCAGAAAAAGTTCTATTGCCTGGACTTGACTTGAGTTTTTCAATCAGGCTTGAAAATCGATATGACACTGTTACAAGCTGATAAAGAGACGAGTCTTTGTCTTTTTCCTTATTTTTTGAAAAAAAAAAAAACGTTGCCCCACACTTGTATTTACTCCTGTATCGTGGGTGCGTTCACAAACATGTAAACTCACATACACAAGACACCCAGACCCGGAACAATTATCTGTAGGCTATACAAACATTTGTTCCGTGCGGGGATCGAACTCGCGACACGTAGCGCAGAAGCGCGAATGCTCAATCACTGCGCCAACAATGTCGTCAAATTCACAGTCACGAATTTAGTACTGATGAAACTCCCATCAACGTATTGAAGTAATGAAAATACCACATTTTCCCCATACCCATATCACTCAGCAAATTTCACATGACAAATATCTCTTCTAACCACACAATAGGGACCATCTTGTAGAAGTCGTGTCTTGTGACATTTCACGTCCAATTCTTTGTTGCTAGGGACCTGAAGTGCCGGGTTAACGATAGGCCTTGAAGGGTTTACGCACTGAAGACATGTATGTAGTTTTTTCGACTTATTCCAGTTTTGAAAGTACTGATCTTGAAATGCTTACTTGATCACTTAAATCATCCAACCTTTTCCCAACTATATTGGGGTCCGCTTCCACTTTAGCTACATGCTGCCTAGCTGCGACTGCCTATTTGACCTCCAAAAGTCAGTAACTGGGTAACACGTATCGTGTTACCCAGTTACTGACTTTTGGCAAGACTGGGTCAGATTTTCGTGCCTCTGACTATTCTTCCCCTCTCCTTATCTTGCTGTGCCCGACAGGGCCCATATTGATCTTTTACCGTGTTATATCATCTATGTAATTCACATGGTATGCAATAAAATATTAAGTATTCATAACGACCGTAAAAGATCTTCAAATGATAGCCGGGTTCAACTGTTCAACGTGATCTCCATGGATGGGGTGAGTAGCACTATGATCTGATTTACATCCGTACACTATAACGTGTAAGGTTCAGTTGAAAATCAGCATCAAGCCACTTCCTGTTACCTAGTATTTTGCTCAACTAAGGTCTAGTTTACGTCTAGCATTTGGCATAGCCAAATGGGGCACACAACATAATTGTTGCGAATAAAGTATTCCTGTTATGTAACTCATGCATTTGAAACTTATCTAATTTATTAATTACATTCTATACGTGTTATTTTATATATAAGCTATATTATACTAAAATTTAATCAAAATCTGTTCAGTAGTTTTTACGAGAAAGAGTAAAAACATCACCCTCACAAACTTTCGCGTTTATATTATAATATACAGTACCTAATATAAATTATAATCTATACTTATAATAAATCTGTAGAGAGGTCAATTCTGTACAAGGAATATATTTTCAAAATAACTATCAGGGGGTGATTAGTGATCGATACTGGTGCCAAAAATGCAATCAGTAAAATTTTTGTCTGTCTGTCTGTCTTTCTGTCTGTCTGTCTGTCTGTCTGTCTGTCTGTCTGTCTGTCTGTCTGTATGTTCTTTATAGAAACAAAAACTACTCGACCGATTTTAACGAAACTTGGTGCAATTATTCTTCATACTCCTGGGCAGGTTATAGTATACTTTTCATCACGCTACAATCAATAGGAGCAGAGCAGTGAAGGAAAATGTTGGGAAAACGGAAGAAGTTACTCCATTTTTTAAGCTTCCGTCGCGTGTGTAGCCTTAATGGTTAAAGTTACATAGAAATCATGTATTACCGAAATGTTCTACATAAAATTATCTAAAAAATATCCCGAAACAGCATGTCTATCTTTTGTCAATTTTAAACCGATCGGGCTGAGAGTTTCAAAATCGGGGGTAAAGTAACTATTCCACGCGGACGAAGTCGCTGGCAGAAGCTAGTCATGTATAAGTTAGAAGTAAGATATTCCAGCAGTACAATAATTACATATATATATTTATACAGCGCAGCAGCGTAACTGAAATATCTTGAAAATATCCTCAGGCTTCGTATTGACCCATATCTTCTAACAGGCTCAGCCGGCAGACGCTGCGGGCGAAACCTGAAACCTTTATCGATGATAAAATGTTTTCTTAAACCGAACTCAAAGCAATAGGCCAGTAAAACGATTCGATAAACCAACATAAAAATATTGTTTCGGTCACAGATCATCACATCTAAGTGAAAATTTTACAAACTTTTAAACAACGTTCGCGAATGCGAATGTTGTTTAAAAGTTTGTAAAAGAAAAATATCCATAATTTTTGACAAACGCAGTCGAAATCTGTCAAAAATGTAGGGGCTTACAAATGAGTAGAATTGGCACATAGATATTACTAGAGACAGCATTCTCAAAACATTCTACACATATTAGCCAAGCGTGTCAGTGAGTGTCAACATTTACTCATAGAAATAGGGTAGATAATAACTAATTAGTCGATTGGATAGATTTCCAAAACATATTGAACACAAATTTTTGCTAATTTTTCTCGTAAACATAAAATGAAGTCGTCGTCACAAGTCCTGATCTTTGATGCGTTTTATCATCGCCAATTTTATAGATTTGATAAAGAAAAAATACGTGTCCAATATTTATCGATTATCCAAATGACAGACTAAAAGGAATTATATTTTTTTACTCGGGAATAATCCAGTGACAATTTTAATTATGGCTATGATAGCCAAAACTTGAGCTCAGCGCACGTATCGCGGATACTGAAAATAAGTGGCGGCTCCATCCACTGCCAGCACTAAAATTCAATGCTCCATATCTAAAGACTTGAAATTGATACTTCAAATCTAGATTTTTCCTCAGGCTTCAAATATAGCAAGAACGAACATCGATTTAATTGAATCTATGATTCTAGGATACATTATGAACCGATTGGTCAGAGAAATAATACGGCAAGATGGTGAAAATCTGTAATATCGGTTTCTCATAACCTATTTCTCAATATCGAACAAAAATAAAAAGAAAAGCCTGAAGGTCGAAGGATAATGTTTCTTTGTATGAAAGGTCAAGTGCGGTGACCCTCCGTTAATAGAGAGGGAACAAATTCGAACACAAGATGAAAGTATTCGAACTCGAAAATTCGAAATAGGAATTGGAGAATGAACCGTTGCAATTGGTGCAAGGAAATTGGAAATGTATTGTGAAGTTGCTTGTTATATTATTTTTTCTAAGGACAGAATTTTTACACGAGATCACGCAAAATTAATAGCCAAATTAATCCTACAAAAAAGGTTGTTAATAATTTTTTTCATATCGGTGATTTTGCTACCAATTATGTACTTATATAATTTGTCATTGGATTTAGCAATAGTGTGGACATCCCACCCAAGCGCACAAAACGTTTTGGAAATTTATTCATTGTGCGTACATCTACGGAGTGGAATTCCTTGCCAGAATCTGTGTTTCCTGTAACTAAAACCTGCTAGTCGTTAATTCAAGAGTAAATAGGTTACTTCCAGTCAAGCGTGCGTCATTTTAGACCACAGCATCGATTACCATCAGGTGAGATAGTGGTCAAACGCGTGCCTATCAACAGTAAAAAAAAAGAATGGGTTGGTCTTCATAATTGATCGTTTCGCTATACTCGTACATGGAATTTCGATCAAATATTTTATCTGATTTTGAAAATGCACTACCAAAAAAATTACTACTGGACTGTTTTTTCTTTTGGGTGTCTATTTATACACAAATCGTGTCACTTATGACAAAATAGAGTTGTCGATAAAAAATACCTTGTATATTGGCCTATTTCGGTATATATAATGCTATAACACGCCGCAGTTTGCACGTAAAGTGTAATGTCTACTGATGCAGTCCGCCAAAGCGATACTTAAAGATTTATTCTTTTCACCGAATTCGGAAATTTTGTCCGACAAACCACCCCCTCTCTAGTAATAACCCTTAACACGGAAACAACGCGTTTGGGTCACAACAGGACATTCCTACTAATTGAGGTCCTTGGGAAGAAAAAAGTTTTAGCCAAAAACAAAAGTTGGAGTAAGATTTTATTTATTTTACTTGTCTGTAACTGTGATAGCAAGATCGTTTGTTATTTTGTTAGCTTGTAAGTTAATATTGTCTGTTTTGTGATATTTTTCATTACGAGAAAGGAGAAATAATAAATAGAAATAGGTTTCGCACTTGGGACAACGACAAAACACGATTTATGCCGGAAGAGAATCACAGAGCGAACAAATTGTTGCGGAATTTGTTCGAAAGAGTCACCGTGGCCCTGGAACGCAAAGGACACTAGAAGGATCACGGGTGGGTTTTAGTCAGTAAGAGTCTGACACTCCCTTCCGCTCCGCCCAGAGCAGGAGAAGTCATTTGATGAATTCCCATCCAAAAAAAAAGCGAACAAATTAGCTCAAAGCCTTTTGTTAACATGTTGTTTTTACCTTATAGAGCACAAATTAAATAATTTGAATATGTCGCCGAATAATTTTAAAATGCGTTTTAAAATATCTTGAAGCATTGTAAACTTTCGATGAATTTGTTGTCAACTAAACATTTGGAATATTTTTTACGCATTTGGAATGACTGCGAGACATTATAGACTATCAAATTTTGATGTGTAAAAAGTATTTCGTATGGTCAGTTGACAATTTATAGAGATTTTACAATCTCGCAAGATATCTTATAATCTTACGGAGTTTGCCATTTTCCAGTGACAAACATATGCAATTTTCCTCACTTTCTCTCTAAACGCTTTTTCGGAAAAAATATCTCGACTAACTTTTCACACCTAGGACCAGCGATACCGTATCAAGTATCATCATTAAAATCAATTAATTCATTCCCAAACCTAAGAACTTGCCAGATCGTATGGAAAATTTCAAGGAGTAGGTAAACGATCCTAAGATAAGAGGAAACTCTCAGTAAATGGTAGTAGGCTTAGGTATTATAGGCTTTTCAACAGGCTCGGTAGTCAGTAGCAGTTTGAATATTAAGCCCAATGGTACAGAAGTGCCCAAAGACCTTTAGTCTTGTAATAATTACCAAGCCTAACAATTGAAAGCCGAAAATCCTTCACATTTAGTTTCGAGCAAAGCCAAAAGGGAAGTTATTAATGACACTAAAAGCAACCTACTTGACCATTAACCCTTTAGTGGTGATTATGCGATGTCCGCATAATTGAACGGGGTTAAATTGATAATTTATTGCTGTGTAGGTACCATTTTAGAGGTGGATCTGTGAGATGGGATGGTTAACTACATTTGAGGGTGCTCAAGAGATCTGGAATCTATGAGAAATTGTGACAAGCTATAAGATTTGTTAGGATGCTGCTTGAGTGACATCGAAAAAATTTGAAAGAAAGTTGTCTTGATATAGTAATGTGAAGATGAGTGATAAATCGAATGTTACTTAAAGAGTTATAAATTCAAATGTCGATGTAAGGAGTCCTCACATATGTATATGAAGTATTTTTTATATCTATACTAACATTATAAAGAGGAAAACTTTGTTTGTTTGGTTGTAATGAATAGGCTCAAAAACTACTGGACCGATTTTAAAATATCTTTCACCATTAGAAAGCTACATTATCCACGAGTATCATAGGCTATATTTTATCCCCATATTCCTACGGGAACGGGAACTACGCGGTTAAAACTGCGGGGCGCTGCTAGTACCAAATATTGTAAAATATTTATTTGAAAAGAGTGACTATGGAGTTTCTTGTCCATTCTTCTCCATAAGAATCTACCTTTGCGAATGGACGGTAGAGTCACTTAATTATGATAACTTTTAATGATGACGTTCAAAAGTGCCGTTTAATGGCCTAATTGAAATAAACGTTTTGACTTTCGACTTTGGAGAGTAAACACATATGCCTTCGAAAAACACAACTCGAAACATATCAGTTATCGTTTGCAAGTCTCATACGAAATCTTTCCAATATACACGTATCTTCAACCGAACAAAATATTTATGACCTCTCAGATCGGCATGAAAATGAACTTTGTCATTCCTTAGGGTAATCGAATCGTGGCAAAATATTAAAAAGGGCAGCGATTAAAATTTCGTCGGGGTCAAATGAAACGGGGGTGTTGTGCAGCGACAACGATGAATAATTTCACTTGACGCGACCGTTTCAGTCGTTCCCAGCGATGTTAATTGACGTTTGAAATTGCATTTTTACAGAAGTTACAGATAAACCAGTATTTTTTTTTTCTTAAAGCTGGACTTTTCGCAAAATTTTCTGTAAAAATAAAATATAGAGGACTAATTTCTAGTTTTCTATATTTTTTTCTTTCTCTTCTGACATCGACAAACGTTGTTTTGACCGAAATACATCTTTACAGTGCCACCAACCGGGCTTCTTCACCTACATTAAAATATACAAAAAAAAAACGAACAAAATTTCGGTCCAGCCTTTTATTTTTGTGAATAAGTCTGTGTATGTTTAAGAATTATAAGTGGGACATCACAAGGTTTGTTTTTTTTAGGATGTGAATTTATGAAATGAATCCTTTCGCTCTGGGTTGAATAGAAGGGAGACTCTTACTGACTAAAACCCACCCGTGTTCCTTCGAATACCCTTTGAGTTCCAGGGCCGTGATAACATTTTCGAACAGTTCCGTTCCGAACCTTAGCATGCACTGGCACTAGCGGAGTCCGTCCATTATGCAGACATCACTTTGTGCGCGCGTGGAAAACAACGTGCCATCGGCCCGAGCCTGGTCCTTACTGATGGCGAACCACTCTTGCACTAATAGCTAGAGTCTAATCATAATCAAAAAAAAAAATCAACGAACACTAAACATGTTTTCGCTGTGAAAAGTTCAGTCTCCTCGGAACAGCGACTCAGTGGCCGTATTACGAAGTGCCAATGCTATCATGATTCGTGTGAGGGAAAGAGATAGTGCTATTCGTCTTGTGTAACTCCGTCTCTCTGTGACACAGAAATCATGATGGATTTAAGACGTCATAATAGGTCGCCTGGAGACAGCACACAGCAGTGAACTTCTTTTAGATAAAACGTTCAAATGCAGCCTCGCGTTTCTATAAGTATTACACACAGCCACACCCCGATAAGTATTACGCAGCCCTAGTTTCGCCAAGCTAGTCTCTAAGGTCACTAGTAATTAGGCACGCCACTATTATAGCGATATGTCCTCTCTTCGAGGAGTGGTTGGAAAGGCGCCACGGTGCCTAACGCCAGCGTAGGTGCGGGCCTGCGGATAGCGAGCGATAGGTGACTCGCCGTCCCATAAGTGTAAGAGTGGTACTCGTAACGTCCCCGACTTACAAATTGTAGGTCGCATTCACCAACCCGCATTGGACCCGCGTGGTGGATTACGGCCCATTCCTTCTTCTAGAGAGGAGGCCTGTTTCCCAGCAGTGGGACGATTAAAAGGCTGATTATGCTTATTCTATTATACACATCCGAAACGAGAATGCACAGCCGTAACTATTGGGATAAGAACATGAAATTTGATGATAAAAAGATGATGTATGTGAGAACTATTAATAATATCCTGAGAAATATCCTTGAAGGTTGTGAGAAAAGAGAAAATTGCCAGTCTTACAATAAAATTAAATCACAAAATGGTACAAACCCATAAATTACTTTAATAAAACTTTCTAAACGGAGAATCAATGTGTTTGCCTACATAGTTATTTGGTGGTCGCTGCATGGCGCTCCTGGTCGCAGGCCCACCTGCGCCGGCGCAGCTCAGCGCGGGCTGCGTCCGACACAGGCGAGGGACTCGCCAATTAGGCTGAGCTTGTGTACGGAACCTGCGACGTTTTCTGCGGATGCTAGGCAGCGCCAGTTTTTCCTCCTCACAGTTGTGGGTCGGAATCTGAAAAACGATGGGAACAAAAACAGCTTTTGAAACGTATATTTTAAATACGAATGTGAGTTTGATTGTTTATTACGCTTTCATGCACGGAAAGCTGCATTATCAACGAGTAACATAGACTATTTTATCCTCGTATTTCCACGGGATTATGAACTACGTGGGTGAAACGGGGGGTGATAAACGGAGCTGCTAGTAGAATATAAAAGCAAGAAAGAAAATAATTTTATTCGGGACTCGAACAAGACAACAAACTCAAAGTGATTAAAAACTAACAAAACCCGTGTAATCTTAAAAAAAAATTAGGCGCAGGTATTCCAATATAAATAAACAAAGTCATCTAACATTCAGCTCAATTTAATAATCATATCAACACACGGCTAGCTGCAATCTTCCCCAGGCTCTGCGGTCGTTAGCCGACTCCATTCCACCTTCCTTTAGTGTCCATCATCTTTAACGTATTTATTTATTTATTTATACTTTATGTACAATAGTGGTACATGCGTGGACTTAATGCGACAAGGCATTCTCTACCAGTCAACCTTTGGGTTAAAAAGACAACACTGTGGTAGGTGTACAACAAATAAATAAAATACAAAATATATTTTTTGGGAAAGAAATTACAATCAAAATATATGATACTAATTAAATACATATATGCTAAAATAATAAACTAATAAATATGATGTCTTATAATATGTTTTATGTATAAGAGAACTTATAATAATTATAACGAAGACCAAACTAAGAATGACAGGCTTTTAAGTAGTGTTTACGGATTTTACGCTTAAAGGAAAATTTAGACGTATCGAAACCGAAGAATGCCCTAGAAATAAACTAAAACTGAACGTGTAACTCAACTGTCATGTATGAACGTGGCTAAAAATTGAAGGAGGTTAACCTGAGGAGCATCGCGAGGTGTCCGAAGCATAGACGTCAATGGCAAAGGGGGACGACGGAGAGGCGTGCGCAGCTTGGCGCGCGGCGCGCTCGATGCAGCTGGCGGCGGTGACCAGGAGCTGGCACAGCGTGCAGCCCGCCGACGACGCTGCCACCACATCACAAATACATTCCCTTATCATTAACGTGAAAATATACCACGACAGCATACTCCGTGTGAGAGCAGCGGTGGCCAAGTGGTAACGGCCCCGACTTACGAATAGTAGGACGCGGGTTCAAACCCAGCCAGGCGCATTACTTTGTGTAATTAATTTCATCACCACTGCTCTCAAAACGGTGAAGGAAAACATCGTGAGGAAATCGGCATGTCCTAGAACCAAAAATCCGAAGACATGTGACATTCACCAACCCGCACTGGGCCCGCGTGGTGGATTACGGCCCATTCCCTCTTCTAGAGAGGAGGCCTGTGTCCCAACAGTGGGAACATTAAAAGGCTGCTATGATGTATTCTCCGTACTCTTTTAGTGTGTGTGAGCGCGAGTGTTGTAAATGTTTCAATTACAAGCAATCGTGCTAGCACGTATAGTGGCGTAGATTATTTTCGCTTGAAACACAATTAGCGTCCATAGAACTAAATGACGACTCAGTTGGCGCGGTAGTGAGCGTTCGGCTGCTGCGCTATGTGTCGCGGGTTCGATCCCCGTACGGAACAAATGTTTTTATGGCCTACAGATAATTGTTCCGTCTGGGTGCGAGTCTGGGTGTCTTGTGTATGTGCATTTACATGTTTGTGAATGCACCCACGGTACAAGAGTTAATCCTAGTGTGGGGCAACGTGTCTTATAAAATAAAAATAACCTGCACTAATTCATCTTAAAATACTGTAGTATCAGTAACAGAAACATCACCTAGTTGTTAATCAAAAATAAGTACAAAAGCATAATAGCTTTTCCAGACTTGCAGAACTGGTGAAGGTAAAACAATAATAGATATAGTGTAGGATGACGGAGCTGGAGCAAGGCTCGTACATCGGCAGCACCTGGGTCGAGGTGGGTGCAGTCATTGGCAGGGGGCGGTGGATGTGCAGGTGGCCCAGGCGGCCCAGGGGGTGCGTGCTCCTTGGACCCCCCGCCGCTGCCGCCGCCGACATGCAGCTTTATATTGTTTCGCACCAGGTGAGGCTTGATCTCGTCGAACCACGCGTCACAGAGCTGTAACAACAATGATTTATCTGGTTTTATTTACGCGGCTATTTGCCAATTAGGAGTTCGACTAAAAGCAAAGCAGGAGGATCGGTTGTGACCATTGTAACGTCTATTCTATTCTATTTTTTTTTATGGCATACATGCCGATGTCGACAATTCTGCCATTGTCAACTGTGCTATGGAAAGACGTGTGAGACCAAAGACAACAAATGAAGATTTTTATAATTCTGGGGAATAAAACCTTGTTATGTTGAGGCGAAGCTTGTCAAGGACATTCTGACAGGCATCTCTTGCAACTTGCAAAAATATTTAAAAAAATAGTAGACATTCCTTGCTTGCGTCTTCAAAAATAAGGCAACAAATAAAACATAGAACCGCTTCGTAATGACGTACACACATTTGTGTACATAATATACCACTACGACACTACAATCATCTTAACGCAATTACGAAACTATGCGACTTAATGCTATACGTTTAGGAACAGGCGCTTACACCGACTAAAGCGTCCTCCAGTCCGTAGCGAACATTTCTGGGTAACTTATTCTGTTTCCTTGTAAGAATATCTTGGTGCTGCCAGATAGCACACGACATCGAGTCCTCGGGCACTCTCGCGGGGTAAGAACTTCTTCGTGACATGTCTTCCATGCAGCCCATCTCTTTACGAAACCGTTGCTGTGGCATTTTTAAGCACCCAACGATATCCACAGTATTTAAATAATAAAATAAAGTAGATAACACACAAAAATCTACACTAAGCGAATACTATTATAAACATTCAAAAATTTTTGTATAAAATTATACGTCAAAACCTACACTTGCAATTGTTCTGTCAAAAACTTTGCTTTTCTGTTATAAAAGTAAACTTCGATTGATTAATGAAAAAGGTTTAACCCCAAATTGTATGTAGCCTTTTACATAAAATGAGGATAAATAGAGGCTCTGAAAAATATTATTATTTTACTTAATTCAATATTTTATAATACATGGTGGTCGAAATTCGACCATATTTTTAACCGACTTCAAAAAAGGAGGTTATCAATTCGACCCGTATGTATGTAATATTTCCAGAACTGCCCAAGTGCCCAGTTTTCGTATAATTATGTTAGGTTATATCAGCGTCTGAAGCTGAACAAATATGCCTTTCAAAAGTGTATGTATGTTTTTATGTTTGTGTTCGCATATCTCCGGAACTACAAGTCCGATTTAAGTAATTCTTTTTTGTTGTACTAGACATTATTCAACTTAGGGAATACCGTAAGTTTCATCAAAATCGGTTCAGTAGTTTTTGAGATAGGGATTTTTTTCTATGTAGGTACAGCGATTACGACGAGATTTCTGTTCCGATTTACGTGGTTGTTTTTTTGTTATTTTATCTAGTTTTAAGCATTATAATACAAATTATTAGACTTCTGCAAGGAGTGCATATAAACTGAAACTATGCCGGAATATAAATTTTGTGGGCTAGCCTCTCGTCGCCATTTTGATTTTTAACCGAATCTAAAAACAGAAAGAGGTTCGCGTTCGTTTTTCAACGACATTATTTACAAAAAATACAACTGGCAGAAAAAACAGTACAAATCAACTTTAACTTTGTCTTCGGGGTCTTCGATTTTTTGACACAGACTTCCGGACATTGCTCTGCGCCCATACATTGTTCGCCCTGGAACCAAGAGCATCGGAAAATTATGTTTTGTATTGTCGATCATAAGAAAACTCCTATAGTATCCTATTTTTATAGCGGACTAGCTGCGGAATAGATTTATTTTAAAAAAAGTATCAGATTTTGAGGTTATAATCGACACTTCCGAAAATCACAGCCAGGTAAGTCGTTTTTTAAAGCAATCAGAGTCCGTTAAAATAGCCCAGTCGTAACATGCAATATAGTCCCGAAAGTCACAAAAAAACATACAATTACAAAGATAAAAACATATAAAATAATAATCAGAGCATAGGCTACAACTGACAGGACAGTGACACTGACAAGTGACCATTTAGTGACGTCAAAAATAGGGATGACAAAAACGATTCGATTTATCGATGTTTTACGCCATACGTTACAAACTACAGTATAACGTCAACTTTTTTCAAACCATAAGATAATACCAATATGACAATGTCCTACTTTACTTATAATAATAGCACTCTTCTATACTTGTAATATAATAACATCTATATCTAGTCAGCAATATTGTTTTTTAGAGAAAACATTTACAATATATTCAGTACCTAACAATAAGTATTTTTTACCCGACTAGGGTGAAACCCAAAAGAAGCCTTATTTTTATTGAAATTGTCGTAAATAATCATTTAGTTAGAAGTAAACCATACACTTTTCTAAACGATTATTAAAAACTCTGAAAGATTATGATGGAATATATAGCTTTTGTTCAATTCAGCATTATTCTAACTCCTTTTACGAATCGAGTATGACCTCATTTATAAAGTATACTTAGTAGGATTTTAAATTATACGAAATACAACAGTTCTCTAAAAAATCAATCGATCGATTACAATCGATTGGGCTGCATTGGGCATCCCTAATCTTTAGCGACACGACATGACGTTTGGCGAAGATGGCGGCGATTAATGTTATTAGCCGCGTAAAATACTTTTAATTTTCATTTTGGCATACAGCTAGTCCGTGTTACAAAAGTATTCGCAAGTAATATAATAAAATAAACAATTAATTATCGTGTAATCCGATACTTCTTGCTGGCCAGGGCCATTTTGGACAATATCCTAAGTTATTTTGTACGGTACTTTGTAGTGATTTTTCTGTCGGTTGTATGTTACTGTAAAAAAAAAAAAACGAAGTTGCGGCGCACGATATAACGTGCAAATGTTAGCATTATCTCTTTTGTTTATGATAGCGGCCTCAGGGGCCATCCGCAAAATAAATATATTTTCCTCCTGCCCTTATGAATTTATAGTTGACCTTATAATGACCTCAATCATTACATCGAAATAAACTCGGAAGGTGTCTGATGGCAATCAGCCCGAGCCACCGCAACAGAAGAAGACACCCAGGCGTCGGGAGCAGGCGCAGGGCGATTCCCGGCCACCGTAGGCGTGGGTCTGCACCCGCGCCTACGGTGGTGGGAATCGACGGTGGCTCGCCGTCCTATAACAACCAGAGAAGTCAGCAAAGAAGACGGGGCATAGAGTCTGAGCCTGCTAGAGTTGTGGAATTTGTTCGAAAGAGTCACCGTGGCCCTGGAGCTCAAAGGGAAGAGGAACACGAGTGGGTTTTATTTAACCTCATGTTAGTAATTCGCAATTAAAAGATAATTCTAAGTTTGCGCTAGCGGATCTTAGGGAACTTTTTTCTATAAAACAGAGACTGGAAAATGTAACTGTACATCTCTAGATCCTGGCTTATACCGAATTTCGACCAAAATACTCCGTTCGTCTGTTGTCAGATTATCCTTGTTTGGCAGTAACTAGATAGCGAATGGGTCGCAGGTGTTATCCGAATCCGAACGCTTTGAGCATGATGTACCTACAGCAAGTTATAGGAACTCTTCAAGATATTTTAAGAAGAAAAGGTACGACTGCCTGAAGTTACAGTTTAGTAAAGAGTTTTCACCTGATTTATTTTATGAAAGACCTTGTTTTTTTATTGATGGGAAATCATTAACTGATTTTTTCTGTTTTTGGGGAAGCGGAAGGGAGTGTCAGACTCTTACTGACTAAAACCCATCCGTGTTCCTCCAAATGCCCTTTGCGTTCCAGAGCCGCGTTGAATCTTTCGAACAAAATCTGCAGTTTATGAAAGACCTTTAAGGAAGGAGTTCCTTTAAGGAAAGACTTTTCAAAAGGATGAGGATATCTTCATTGGTTTGGCATGCTGGGAAAACGTATTTCAGGAAGCCTAGTTCCTTTTCAACCGTAGCCTTTTCATTTCACAGTTCCAGTTACTCACGCAGAGACGAATATTAATTTATGTACGAGCAACGTGAACACCTTTTGGCATGGCGATGCCGAATCTATACTAATATTATAAAGCTGAAGAGTTTGTTTGCTTGAACGCGCTAATCTCAGGAACTACTGGTTCGAATTGAAAAATTATTTTTGGGTTGAATAGACCATTTATCGAGGAAGGCTTTAGGCTATATATCATCACGCTTAAGCCAATAGGAGCGAAGCAGCGATAAAGAATGTTTTAAAATCGGGGATTCCACGGGGACGAAGTCGCGGGCAGCGGCTAGTTATAAATATTCCTTTTGCATCATTCACTGCATTCTAATAGTTATTGTCGCATTCTTCACTAGTCCACAAAGTAAATGCACAATTTGCATATTTATTCACTTATTCTCGTTACCAATGCTACGTTAATACGGAATACGGCCCGATGGACGAAGTTCCGAAGCTGTGCAGTTGAGAAGCATACGAAATCAACCAGTCTTCACTACATAGTATGAAACAAAGTCGCTTCCCACTGTCTGTCTGTCCATATGTATGCTTAGATCTTTAAAACTACGCAACGGATTTTGATGCGGACGGTTTTTTTAGCAGATAGAGCGATTCAAGAGGAAGGTTTATATGTATAATACATGCACAATAAAACAGAACAAAAAAAGAGAGAAAAGTAAGTCAAATTAAATACAAGTTAATCAAAACAAACAAAATCATAGCAGAAAATATTTTTGTGCCCATGCGGTTTCAGCACCGTAAATAAATATGTGATACTCGTCTTATCCTACAGAATCGAAATTTTGTAATAGCGACCGAACTCCTTCAATCCTTGGAATACAGGCCTTTTTTCCTGGATGGGAAATCATCAAATGACTTTTCCCGCTCTGGGCGGAGCGCTCCCTCCCGCTCAGCCCGTCGGACTCTTACCACTATTAACCCACCCGTAATCCTTCTAATGCCCTATTCTTCCAGGGCCGCGTTGACTCTTCGAAATTCTGACACTATTGTAATAGCAGACTTGAGGCCCTCGTTGCTATCGGACGGCGAGCTACCCAATACTGCCCTAGGTATACCGTTTATTAGTTAGTCGACCGATATGGAAGCAATTTGATATGGTAGAGTAGCTTGTGAAAGGGCTGTCTGATGAGTTTGTGATATGAAGATCAAAGGATTGATGGAATCGGCTTTGTGGAAACTCGGCGGTCGATTCCGGTTTCAAACAGCTATAGGTAGGCCAATCCAAGCGACTGAATATCCTGCAAAGGTATCAACAACTTGAAACTGAAGCCGAGCTGCCAAAGATAAAGTTACATGGCGTGGGATTAGTCTATGGCCACTGGATTACTTAAGCTAATGATGATGCTACAAAAGATAATATTTTTTCAAATCAAACTTTTTGTTAAGATACATAGGCGCTTACATAGGCAATGAAAGTTGATCAATAGGGATGTTGCCTGAGTAAAAAAATATATGATTATGTGAGTAAAAAATATATCTATAATCTAACTGACGGACTAAAGTCCGTCAGTTAGATTATAGAAAAATATTGGACACGTATTTTTTCCTTTATCAAATCTATAAAAACTGACGAAGATAAAAAGCATCAAAGATCCGGTAAAAATTGTAGCGAGTAGTGACGTCACATGAGTTTTCTACGCACTGTATCGTTTTAATTTTTTGTTTTTGTGAAAAAAGAAAAAATACGTGTCGATTTTTTTTTTTGGGAATCTGTCAGACGAACTAATCAGATTGTTTTAGTTAACTACCCTATTATATTAATAAGCAATACTGGTATATTGTGACGTCACAAAATACAAGCAATTCACGGCAACGGCCGCAAGTATCAATTTGACCCCTTTATATTTTTTATAATGTTTAGCCGGGATAACTCAACGCTTCTAACGATACCACGTACATTGATATCGGTTAAGCCGTTAAAAAGTTATGGTGGAATAAAGAAACATACATACATACCTATTTGAACCCTGAAAACAAAACAATCCTTTTTTTAGGCAGTTGTGTGAGACCGATTTCTAGCCAACTGCCCGACGACGTTCGGAGCGTTTCAGTACAAACGCTCTCATAGCGCTTGCTCGCTACCCGCTTACAGTCACACCGCTCTCAATTCAATAAACCATACATTACGATACAGTTTGCAACAAAGTCCATTGTCTACGCAAGTTCGCACAACTCGAAAACTTTTTCAACTTTCACAATATACACTTTTTTGTTCCACCAATTTGGCTGCCAAGAATAATTAGGTACACAATTTCTCATAAAAAACTTTGCGAATTTTACGCTGAAATAATATCTGGGGGATATAGATTTTTCTGTAAATTCGCTTGCGTTTTATTGTTACAGACCTACTGTATACTAAAAAAAAAATCAAAGCATTTATTTCAATTAAACCCTTTACAGGCACTTTTGAATTGTCAAGTCGAAAGAGGTGAAGCTATCTGCACGTTCCAAAGCGTAGATCTCTATGGAGAAAAACGTGCAAGAAACTCCACGGTCATTCTTTTATATCATATTCTGTATTACATAACCTTGGTTACGTCTTTGGTCGCTTCTATATGTGAGGACAATGCAAATAAAAAAAAGGAGCAGGTTTTTATAGTTTCCTTATCAAAATCAATTATTCAGTCAAAACTTACGTTAGCAGGAAATAATGAACTACTAGCTTCTGCCTGTGGCTCCACCCGCAAATCGGAAATTACCCCAACGGAACATGCTTCCAAAATAAAAAATCAGCTCCTATATTCAACTCGAGATTACCTATATAGGTATACACTTATCCGTGTAAATATTACCCAGAAATAATCAATGCAAGTTTCCACATTCCAGTCTTCATTTCAATCCACAATGTTATTTTTCTGCTGAAAATTTAGTACCTTAATAAAAACACAAACCATCTTACTATCCGAAAAAAATCCTTACGACGCAGTAACTTTATTTTTTCCGGTCAATAACTAGAAAACATCAGCTAAGTGGTTTTCTGACCTAGCTAGCCGCGCGGTTTTGCTTATGTTAGATAGTAATATTTTAACTCAGAAATACATTTGGAACACCATTACGAAACACAAGAGCCATTTAAACAAAAAAAGTAATAATAAGGACTTTTAGAAGACATTATGGCAATGAGGCACGTACTACCTATACCCCATTCACGATAAGATTAGACATTGAAATACATCTTTTTTACAGTCCGTTCAACCGATTTTGACTTCTATTGCGTTGGTGGCATGACACATGGTAGCTGCAGTAAACAGTTGGTATTATAATCACGTTTTTGCTTTTAATGCCATCCATAGGTCTACGGAATAGAAGTAAAAATCGGTTGAACGGACTGTAAACAATTTTGTTCCAATGTCTAATCTTATTGTGAATGGAGTATAAGTATGAATGAGACTTTGGTTAACGTTAACGTTCCAATCGTGGTTTGTCTTTGGGTGTACTTGCAATGCATTCAGCGACAGTCATCGGTTGGAAATAAAGCAAGATAATAAAATGTTTATTTAGGGCTCTATCGTTATTTTTATTTTTTAAATTTCGCTGCACCATGCTGAGATAGGGACCTTTTTGGCCTCGCACAGACTTTTATTTATTTTACTTGTTGTTATCTTGTGTGAGTCCCAAATAAACATTTTCTTTCTTTATTTATTTTCTTATCCAGGAAAATAGCATATTTGCAAAACGAATGCATTACTAAGAAAACAACGTTGTTATATAGTGGTGTTGGTCTTATAATAATAAGCCTTTTTTTTATTTCGAAATCAATAATACAGTATTTTATACCACAGTTTACAGAATGTCTCTGATTTCGACGTGCCTCAAGGCATAGGCCTCCTCTAACGTCTTCCATTGAACCCTGTTCTTGTTACTCTTCTCCAGTAAGGACCTGCAGTTAGTTTAATTTCATCTTCCCATCTAGTAAATTGTCTTCCACGATTTCGCTTGCCATCCCTTGGATACCATTCCGTCACTGCCTGGCTCCACTTTCCTTTGGTATCCCGCATCATGTGCCCTGTCCATCTCCATTTCTGTTGGTCTATTTTCACCAATATATCAGTCAATTTGGTTTTTCTTCGGAGTTCGACATTTCTGACTCTGTCCTTTCTTTTAGAGCCCAACATGCTTCTCTCCATTGCCCTTTGACATTTGGCGAGTCTTTCTCTTTGCAACTTGGTCAGAGCCCATGTTTCGCAACCATATGTTAGGCATGGGAGTATACATGCCTCGAAAGTTTTCTTTTTCAATGCCATGCTTAGGTCTTTAGACTTCATGATCTCCTTTAGGGACCAGTATTTTTTCCATCCTAGGGCAATTCTCGTGCTTATTTCTTGTGAAGTTTGGTCTTTAGTTGATATAATTTGTCCGAGGTATGTGTAATTATCTACGTATGCCAGAATTTCGTTGATTATTTTTATATCAACTAGAGTTGAGTTAGTCATTGTGTGGATGGTGTTGTATTACGGTTTTTTAATTTTACATACTCATTAAGTTAATGAATTATGTTCTTATTTTAAAAGACAGTATATTCAACAAATAAATAACTTAACTTTTTCCTAGAAATTGGATAATCGGATGCATATTTACTTAAAGTAATTTACTAACATATTATGGAGAGGGCTTCTTAAAATATTTTGTATTCAAATAAAATCCCGGGATTCCGGGTTTGCATAACTACTCAGTACTCGTAGATGTAAAACACACATAAATAAATTCAGTAGAACTTACTTAACACCAACTTGAGCCATGTTTTCTTAATTTTTTAGGGAAAAGCAACCGTATAACGTTTTTTATATGTTACAGAGTGTAAAATGTACTTTGTTGATCCCGGGAAAGAATGTTTTTTTCCGATGGAAAAAGTGCTTTCTATAATAGCCAACATCAGATATAACTTAGCCAAATATGCATCCGAATAGCAGATCTCTACTTATTATGCATTAAATACCTTAAGTTTTTCATGAAAGTAAAACCTTAAAATGGGAAATTGATAATTCTAACACTGAGTCAGGTTTTTTGTCCGGCGAAAAGTAAAATGGCCGTGAATTTCCTTTTTAAACTGTGACTGCATTCATGAATTTCCTCCTTTATTTTTACAAATGACTTTTTAATGTTCAGTGTTTTTCGGATGTTATGTAGTTTTAATGCGAGTTTAATCTTGTTTTTCATATCTTACGATGCACGGAAAATATATCATAATATTCTGCACCCTCCAGATATATTCCCCAAGTTTGTGTTAGTTTTGTTGATTGTGCCAAAACTTCGGAAATTTGGTGCGATTTATTAGGATTTGCAGAACCAGAACATACATGTATGAACATTTTCTATGTCTATTTTTGTTGTTATATATTTTTAATCCGGTGAATTTTAATTTGATTGTCAGACCTTAACATTTCACCCATAAATATATGTCTGAACCATGTCACAAACTCCTATGCTTATTTCAGTTTTATTGAGATCGCAGTGCCGTTTACATATTCTAAGTAACCATACATCCCCATTTCGAGTAGTATTCACAAGTAACTAAGTACATATATCTATCTATCTGCCCGTTTGTTTTTTACCTCTCTCTGGATTTGGTTGAAAGCTGACACACAGTCACTGTAGAACAAGTCCTAGAAACCTGAATAGGACGTACATAAACTTATAGGTGTCCCGAAAATATGTATCTTTGGGATAATTTACCCGCAACAAAGAAATACCGAAAAACTAGTAAAGCAACTTTCAGGAAATAGACTAAGAGGTTGAACCACAGGGTTGAACACTAGTAGTCGAAAACACAACAAGATCAGTATCTTGATAATCTAGGTTTGATTCTCGGTTCAGGCATAGTATCATTGTGTTATTCAATCTGGAACGACCTAAGGGCTGGCTTTTGACTTGGCAAAGAATAAGCATTGCCTTACAACGGGGCAATGCTGCCAGAATCTCGGGTAGATTACCAGTAGCCAGCGATGCGGAGGAATTTTTTGACGCATATTCTAGACTATTTTAGTTTGAGTTAGTTTTGATTAAAAGAGTATGTAGGTACACCTCTGCCTAATCTTAAGGGGAACACAAACGTGATTTGATGTGTGATATTATGTTCTACCCTCGATTCTAGAAGAATCTATACCACATACGATTTTCAGTGATTTATTAAATTACCTTTTCGATTTGCTCTGCCTACGCACCAAAGCAATATAATGTCTTGAAGGTAGTTAGGTAGATAAATGTAAACCTGAAAATCATCCATCAGGCTCGTCTTGATTGATTCGCGTCTGGAAACTTTTATAAAAGTGTGTAATATTAAATCAATCAATGATACGTCTATCAATCATGTTGCTCATTAATTTCAGAGTAGATTTCATCATAATAAACACATCAAAAGTATCTAGGGATCAACATATATTTTTGCAATAACTTTCCTCCTGATTGATATTAATTAAAATTTTCTTTAAGGATTCATCAAATAAAGTGTTTTCGTTTGTCACAGTAACGATAAACCAAGTCACCTTTGCATTAATAAAGAAATTTGCCATTTTCCTAATAAAGGGATTTTTGACATTTGAACCACTAACATTAAAGTTCGAAAAAAAGACTGAAATAACAGTTTTCTTTAAAATTTTATTGGGTAACTTAAACAATTAATAATCCGTGTTTCTACCGCGAACACTAACAACACAAGAACATCGGTTTGGCATACTCAAAATGAGTTCATCCAAATCACGCTGTGGAATGGCCGCCCATGTTCGTTGCAACAACAAAAAAAGGTCTTCTTGCGACTGGATACCCTCCATATTCGGCAGAGCTCTTCTCTGTAGCATATCCCATGCATGCTCAATCGGGTTCAAGTCTGGCGACTGAGCAGGCCAGGGCAGGACATTGATGTTAGCTGCGGCGAGAGTCTGTCTTACAACTCTTGCGGTGTGCGGTCGTGCATTATCATGCATTAACTGAAATAAGGGACCGATTTGCACTTGTAGAGGAACGATGACGTCTGATACAATCGTCTCAGCATAAATTTGAGCGTTGAGGTTGCCTCTGATCCAAATCAACTCAGTTCTTCCGCCGATCCAAATACCCGCCCATACTATGATGGTTCCACCACTATAAGGATGGACTTCCTGGCAGGATTTTAATCGCTGTTGGCGTCCAGGGGTTCTCCAGTGTCGTATACGTCTTGTATCCGGTCTCATACCAAAACGAGACTCATCAGAAAAGCACACGAAACGCCATTGTTCTTCTGCCCAATTTCTGTGTTCAAGAGCCCATTGATATCGAATCCTACGATTGTGCATTGCTATAGGTGGTACCCGTAGCGGTCTTCGGGAATGAAGGTTCACTTCATGCAAGCGGTTTCTGACTGTTTGGTCGCTAATTAAGTTCCCTGAAGAGTGATGAAGCCTCACGGCTAACATCATGGCGGTTATTGTTGGAGCTCTTCGAGTTAAGATTTGAATGTATCGGTCTTGTCTCCGTGTGGTGCAGCGATACCGTCCTCCATGGCGCTCAGCCAAGGTAAGCGAAGAGCTCTGCCGAATATGGAGGGTATCCAGTCGCAAGAAGACCTTTTTTTGTTGTTGCAACGAACATGGGCGGCCATTCCACAGCGTGATTTGGATGAACTCATTTTGAGTATGCCAAACCGATGTTCTTGTGTTGTTAGTGTTCGCGGTAGAAACACGGATTATTAATTGTTTAAGTTACCCAATAAAATTTTAAAGAAAACTGTTATTTCAGTCTTTTTTTCGAACTTTAATGTTAGTGGTTCAAATGTCAAAAATCCCTTTATTAGGAAAATGGCAAATTTCTTTATTAATGCAAAGGTGACTTGGTTTATCGTTACTGTGACAAACGAAAACACTTTATTTGATGAATCCTTAAAGAAAATTTTAATTAATATCAATCAGGAGAAAAGTTATTGCAAAAATATATGTTGATCCCTAGATACTTTTGATGTGTTTATTTAGTAATTACGGATGAAAGATTGAGCTTTATGAATTTACTCTTTAAACATACATTAACTGTTTATATTAGATTGCTATAAGTACCTGAATGAAGAGCAGATCATATGCTAGAAAATTGAAATAATTGCTTCTTTTTAACATCAGCTCAAAAACAATCAAATGCTTCAATTTCAACTTCATCCACGACCTATTAGAATAAAAACTGTTTACGACTTTTGTGAATCAGATAAAATCAGCATCATCTCTTTTAAATTCAATTCTTGCTAACCTCGTTTGGTCCGGAGCGAATAAAAACAGAGCACTCCCGATCAATCAGGCCGGCTATCAAGAACAGTCGGTCACGGGAATATGGCCTTTTTAGCACGCGATGACTGAATAAGTCGGATTTTTTTGTTCTTTAGTACGTATCAGCGAGGAATTGACCCACTGCCTGTTATTCTTATACCAGGAACAACGGTAATTGATTACATACTGGTAAAAACCAATGACATATGCGTACTGTACGTATATACAGATGTGTCATGCATCATAATTACAATTTTTACAACTTCGCAAAAAACATGGTTGGCGCAGTGGTTGAGCGATTGCTTGCTGCGCTTCGTATCGAGGGTTCGGTTCCTGCGGGTGTACCATGAGGTGTTAAAACGTGAGTCTTCCGAGTGAGAAAGAGGGATAGAGTTATACACTCTATATAGCTCCATCCCTTTTTCTCGCTCGGAAGACTCACGTTTTAAGACGTCATGGTACGCCCGCTGCACGGGTTTCAAGATCGCGGTAGTTCACCTTCATTTTATGTTGCCATTTCTTTTTTTTTTTTGAGATTAGCTTGCTCTTGACTCTAGGCCAGAGGTGACAGAGACAAAGTCGACGATGGAATGAGCTTCTTATGCGCGTGAAACCGCTGGGCGCTGCTAGTTTTTAATAAGAACTAAGAAAGGATTTTGTAGAAATAAACCTTTGGGAGGGGAGTCTCCTATGTTTGTATTTAAAAACTTAAACTTCATAAAAATCCTTAAACCACCCCCTGATTGGGGTCAAAGGGATGTTATAATTGATAATGTAAGAATCTTAACGCTTAGTCCGATTGGTTAACAACTTATCAAAATTAACTTTATAGAAAAATCCGAAGCGACCCGAACAACTCATTTTTCTTTGATGTGTTTTATATCTTGTAATTTTAAATGGGTTTTCCTGTTGCTATAACAAATAAGAATAGAATCAAGTTTATTCGTTCATTCTTAGATGGAGCAGTGGTGGCCGAGTGGTATCGGCCACGACTTACGAATTGTAGGTCGCGGGTTCAAACCCAGCCAGGCGCATTACTTTGTGTAATTGATTTCATTATTATTTCATTATTACATGAAAAAATACCTGCTGTCCCTTACATTTATGTTCGTAGAACTCATCAAAATGTAAGAGACAGCTGATTTTTTTTCGCGATTTCAGGTTTGGTTCCATAGTAAAAGTTGTTCATAATGATGAGTACAATGACCTCTTAAGAGGTTGTTGGTGTTTTACAAATAACCCTGTATATTATATTGCTAAGTTATTTATATTAATAATACTTCATTTATTCATCAAGTAACAAGGACTCATTAATACACAAAACTTAAATATACTTAGCAAAAAAACACAAACGTACAGCACAAAACCACGTCTTTTAAAAAAAGCAGTTCTTAATTATACTTAATTTTTACCACAGTACCTTGACTTTTAACAGAGGTTAATATTTTCATTATAACACGTATCTATATTAAAAAAAAACTAGTTTTTCTAGGATATAAATACAAGATGGTGAACAAAACGTTCGCAAATCAGTGTTAGATTCGCAGAATGTAGTAGGTATTACAGCTTCGCGCCAGTTCTCGTTAGCCATGGATAACGGGGCGAGTGCCTTGTCCATTGCGACCACATCTCGGTCAACTTTGAGAAAATATTCTCTGAGACTGCACATCTCGCGGTTGTGGAGAGTCTTAGCATTTAAAAAGCTTCGACTTCCACATTTTCGCGGGATGTACAGTCTCATCATTGACGATCGTGGTGTTGCATCCGGTTTGCGGTCAGCAGTATGCGGACTCTCCTATCCAAGGCGTCAAGTTCGGTTTGAGTCCACTTGAGTATGCCGAAAGAATACATTAATACTGGTATGACCCAACCGTTGAAGGCGTGCAACTTATTTCCGCCAGACTAAAGGCTGTTTAAAACCTTTTTCAGGCGGCCAAAGAAGCGCTCCTTCAGCGATTGCTTCCGACATACCCAAATACTTGTAGGTTTCGGTCGAGCTGAGGGATCTAACCTATATGGAATCCGAGAGTTGAATTCCTTGAGATTCCATTATCTCCCCTTTCTTTACTGCACTGTTTTTCTTACTGACTAAAACCCACCCGTGATCCTTCTAGTGCACTTTGCGTTCCAGGGCCGCGGTGACTCTTTTGAACAAATTCCGCAACCCCAGCAGGTACTGACCCTATGGGGCCCCGTCTTCTTTGCTGACAGCTCTTTGAGGTGCGGGTGAAATACGGATTGAACCAGAGCTAGACGCGAGAGGTCACCGCCGCCGATTGGCTCGATGAGGACACGACATTGCTCCATCCAAGTAGGGCAGACCTCCACCGTATGCTCCACCGTGTCCTTCGGGCGATCCACACACTGTTGACACCCGGACGTGTCCTCCCACTGGATCCGAAACAGGTATCTCTTTAAACAGCGCTGGGTTGAAACTGTCGCTGTCTCCATACCTCCGTGAGATCCCGCCGAAGCTCCATCCACTGCGTAGTAGTTTGCCGCGGTAGCAGAGTTTCACCCCGGCATAGCGCCTCTACGCGCAACACGTGAACGTACACGATGGCTCTCGCCTACAGATTCCACGTCAGCAATCCGGCAAGGTTTGCCGCCTCGCCGAAGACCGTGCGGTATCCCCAGATCCTGTCGTTCTTCAGGGGCGGCCCCAGAACCGAACCTTGCGGAACACCATACGACATCTCTGGCCGGTTCCGATCTCCCCGGTGGATATAGGTTGGCACCGGTGATACCGGAGTGCCTCCCTGATGCAACTCCAGGGCAGGGTGCTGGAAGTGCAAGCCTTTTCGTTTGATGTAGTTTGCCTCACTTGCGCGGTTTTAGAGCTGTGATATAATAATTTGTATATTATAATATCACGAAATTTATTGCATAAATCATAACAATCTTAATCATACTTAATTTCTACCACATAACCATGACTAATAGCAGAGGTAATCTTTCCATCATAACATGTATAAAAACTGTGTAAAAAACTAGTCTTTCTTGGCTATAAATATATATGCTGACCAGAACGCTCGCAGATCGTTGCTAGATTCGCAGAATGTCAGTGCTTGTGGCGTTAGTGGTTGTACTGTGGGTGGCGCTCGCTGCTTGGGTGTGGCTGAGGCAGCATCCAAACGCGCCTCCTGAGTTATCTGGGGCACTGCCAATCATTGGACATTCACACCAACTCTTTGGTGATCGAAAACGTGAGTTTCTGATTAAAATATTTATTTTAAATTTACCCACCCGTGCCTGCCTGTGTGCCATTTCAGATAATCTATCTCTGAGCATTTATCGACGTAAAGAACCTAGCACTACTTTTTTAAAGGACATTATCAAACGCCTCCTTCCACTCGAAGCGGAACAGACTCTTACTGAATAAAACCATCTGTGTTCCTCCAAATGCTGTTTGCGTTCATAGGGCCGCGGTGATATTTTCGAACAAATTCCGCAACCCTAGCAGGCACTAGCCCTATCGGGCCCCGTTTTCCTAGCACCGCTAAGGAACGCACTGTGTGTTATTGGTACAAACGCGTTCGTTTGACAAACTTTACCTCATCACACCAAATCAACATACTTTTACAAATGGTCGCAAGGCAGATAATAATATTTTAAACAAAAGCAATAGAATAGAATATAATACTTTACAGAAAATATAGGCGAAAAAAAACATTACATAGGGTGACACAATGGGCGACCTTATTACTAAAAGCGATCTTTTCAAGACAACCTTTGGATGGATTTTAAAGAGAAAAAGAAATACAGTACTGTAGGTAGTCTTAGGTGTACTAGTTTACAATAAATACACAATAGATAAATACATTTATACAATAATAATTATGAAACAAAAAGCATAGAATCCAAATAAAAACGATTAAAGAATTGTACCTTTAAGGCATTCATTTTATACAAAAACAGTGCTCAGGCTGTGTCCTGATTGATATAGCGTGCTGTTGGAGAAGCATGGTTTGATTGGAACTCATT
This sequence comes from Hecatera dysodea, assembly GCA_905332915.2. Classification (NCBI taxonomy): domain Eukaryota; kingdom Metazoa; phylum Arthropoda; class Insecta; order Lepidoptera; family Noctuidae; genus Hecatera; species Hecatera dysodea. The sequence continues at coordinate 13,371,709 of HG995310.1, read as the reverse complement.
TAAAAAAAAAAGCTTTTTAATAATAAAAAAATATATAAAAAGTATAAAATAACTTTAATTTCGGAAGACGGTGGTTTTCGTTGTTTCGTCATGTTTTGAACACCGACTTCCGAAATTTAAGTTATTTTATACTTTTTGTGTTTTTATAATTTATTACAGATCTATGGAATTTTCTAAGAGAAATTCAGATCTCATCATTAGCAAAAGGTGGTGTTGCCGAGATCCGTTTATTTACTCATTCACTTTACGGTAAGTGATCCCATGTCTTCACCCTCCTAACTTTATCGCAGTTCATTTTGTGTCAGCGCAGCGTGTCTTCCTCTTCAAAACATTTCTGTCTGTCACCTCAGTTTAGTCATCTCATTTCCAAACATATCATCGTTCACACCCTTTACAGCAGAACATTTTGTCTATATCTATACATATAATAAATCTGTAGAGAAGAGTCGTTTTTATACATTACAACAATTTAAAAAATATATAGCCAGAGTGTTAAAGAATAACTAACAACCCATTTCTAGCATTTTTAAGCACTAACTATAAATACGTAAAGGGTATATTCAAAAACAAAATAATCATACGTAATTTATAAATGTTTCAGTGGTAACCGATCCAGAAGACGCTCTCACAGTTGCCAATTCATGTTTGAGTAAACCGTACATCTACGATTTTATAAAAGAACAATTAAATAATGGTCTTTTAACATCTGAAGGTAAGTGAAAAGGAAATAAATACTCTAAATTTAAAATACATGACAGATTGAAATATATATACTACGATAAAATATCAACACCGGGGCTGTGGAACAACTCCAGCCGCCGCAACAGAAGAAGACGCCCCGGGCGTCGGGAAACGCAGGGCGATTCCCGGCCACCGTAGGCACGGGCCTGCGGATGGTGAACTATGGGTGGCTCGCCGTCCGATAGCAACCAGGCCCGAGTCGACGGCGCGTCGTGTTCCACGCTCGCCTCAAAGAGCTGTCAGCAACGAAGACGGCGCCCCATAGGGTCAATGCCTGCTAGAGTTGCGGAATTTGTTAGAAAGAGTCACCGCGGCCCTGGAACGTAAAGGGCACAAGAAGGATCAAGGGTGGCTTTTAGTCAGTAAGAGTCTGACACTCCCTTCCGCTCCGCCCAGAGCGGGAGAAGTCATTTCCTATTCAACCCAAAAGAAACTCTGGTATCCGCAACTCAAAGTCCAAGCGCTGCTATAACCGCCGGGATTCATTTGTTATTTTTGATCCAATCCAAATCTACAATCAAGAAAGGTCAATAACGCCAGACGCTGGTTGTACTTGGGTTACCGAATTACTTTACCCTAAATCTCTGGGTCGCTTGGTAACAGATGAGCCGCTGATTCTTGCGCTTCTATGAAAGCTATGCACAATATTGGCAGACGGTGTCTCCTATGACATAGGTGTGTTTTGATTTTGTTTCAGCGTCTATTTGGAAAGTCCATCGCAAATTACTAAATCCAGCGTTCAACCAACAAGTACTTAATACATACGTGAATGAAATGAACGTGCACGCTCGAAGTCTTGTCTCTCAATTAGCTTCGCAAGCGGAAAAAGGCCCTTTTGATATGAGCAAGTTCTTTGTTAACTATACACTGTCTACTGTTACTCGTAAGTATTATCGAGATCTGAATGCATCTGTCACCGGATAATTGCAAAATCCGTAAGATTATAAAATATATTGATATTTTAAACTCTCGATCTCAACATTAGGAATACTTTTTAACACATTAAAATTTCATTTTTTTATAATATTTGTTCTGATTTTTATAAAATCTTCATTAGTAAATGATGCTATTGTAGCTCGCAAATATGAGCACATAATGATGGAACCGGTGCGGAAATCCAAATATGGACCACGTTTGCATTATGAAGATACTTGCAGTTGCAGCATCACATACAGTGATCCTTATTAATTTTATGGAGCGAGAATCTTTATACTCTGATGATGCTTAATGTATGTTTTGCCAAAAACAACATTATTTTCAAGAGTAGTAATATAAAAATAAATCAAGTGCTGGATGTGTGGGCTCCGGGCAAATAACAATTTCGATGGTTCCGTGTCGACATATGAGTCTGTGATTTTTTCAAAAACAATTGATTCATATTATTAACCATAATTTTTGGATTTTCATGCCCATATTCCATTTTTGGTGCCCTACTCCATATTTGGTTCCTAATTTATTACTTTGAATAAAAGAAAATATTATTTTGTTAATCTACATGTTTAACATAGAAATATTGATTGCTGAATTTCAAATAAATGACTGATATAGGATTACTATCGATCGTTTCTGATTTGGCTTTAGTATTTTTATAGTAGGTATCCACAAAACGAAATGGTATTTCATATTTAGTTACATTTCTGTAATAGTTTTTGGATAGTTCGCACCAAGCAAGTCAAGTTTCATTTTTCTGCTATCACAATACAGTTTGCGCCTTAATGACCAGTAGGTCATAAATGTTCATAGTCTTAATTTTTCGCCTCCGGTAACAACCACATCCACTGAGGTTAAACACTGCACTCAATGGCTTCCAGACCCTCCTTTTTTTATCGTGGGGTAATCCTCATGGACTATCCCCCGTCTGGGGAAGACGGGGGGCTGTGCCGGACTCTTACCGGCTAAAACCACCACGGTGTTCCGTCACTTGACCGTAGGCCGGGTCGCGGGATTCGCAAAAGCACGCACCGCAACCCCGGCAGGTCGGCCAGGGGCTGGCGGACCTCTCTTCTGTGGGGCCTAGCTCCACGTCCTTCTGAGTGGCACGCGTGGAACACGTCGCGTCGCCTACTCGGGCGGTGGGTCCCCCAACCCAGCGCCCGCAGGCCACACACTAGGGTGGCTGGAGGTCGTCGCGCGGCCTCCGGCGCCCGGTGCGTTCCAGACCCTCCTTACAGCGCCCACTTCACAAAAAGAAGGCATATTTGACAAGGAATCAGAGAAGTTGAAATGATAGTTTGGATAAAAATCTATTTTCTGTTTTCCAGGGTCTTCGCTCAGACTGAATACACAAGATCAAACCATAATAATTAAAGATTATGCAAAAATAATTGACGATTTATCAGCTCTATATTGTGAAAGATTAACAAAAGTGTGGTTGCATTTACCGTTTTTATTCGACTGGAGTGTAATGAAGCTCAAACAAACTACACTTTTGAGGAAACTGAAGAATATCCTGGATCCGGTATTTATTTATTTACATAACTATTTTTTTACCATTAATATTTTTTGGTAACTACTCCGTACAATCTCTGTTCCAGAACAACTACTCACCGCGGGGTTTGATTCCCAAGTCCGATCGTGTTATTGGGTTTTTCATAAGGAATTACTCAGTAGCTGCCTTTGTTTAAAGGAGTGTTGAAACCTCTGTGCCTCGAAAAGCACGTAAAGCATTTACCCGTTAATCTATTTTCAAATTGGATAGATATTTTAACGTGCGATTACTATAAGAATTCATTCTGATCATACTGGTCACGGATCCTAAATCTATACTAAAATACTAATCTATACTAATATTATAAAGAGGAAAGATTTGTATTTTTGTATATAACAAATAAACACAAAAACTACTGGACCGATTTCAAAAATTCTTTCACAATTAGAAAGCTACATTCACCCTGAGTAACATAGGCTACATTGTATTCCCACGGGAACGGGAACTACGCGGTAGAAACCGCAGGGCGCTGCTAGTCATAAATACTTCCGGTTCTATTTAACATCAATATTTTAAGGTTTATCTCGAAATCTCCTCCAGCTGTTTAAACAATTAATCTTAGATCTCGTTTCTCACAGCTTGGTATACTTATGCGGCATAGTATAAAATCGGTTTATTTTCATAATTTTGGTATACTTTCAGATTATACGTAAAAGAAAATCAGAGTTAAAAACAGATATGTACGATGACTCTACAGCAGGTAAGCAAAATAAATACTTTAATACGCTCATAAACTTTACCTTACATTTCAAAGCGTAAAGTAGCAGCAAACCTATACAGAAACCATTATTTTGCAGACAAATTTAAACCTATCTTAGATCAAATGCTGCATTTGGCTGAAGAACAAGACGCCTTCACAGAAGATGAAATCAGGGAACACCTGGATACTCTAGTAGCGGCTTCTTACGATACTACAACTTCTGCTTTGACACTTATGTTGTTAGTTATAGGATCACACCGAGATCTACAAGATAGAATTTATAATGAGTAAGTACCTTACAGCATAAGTCGCGTAAGGGGGGAGTCGCGTCAGACAGAGGACGAGTGTAGTGACCGAGGAAATCCTAGAAAACGCTGGCGTGACGAGTTAGTGACGTTCATGACAGATTGGAACATATTATTATGTAGGTTAATGAAAGTTAAACGTAGGTTAAGTACCTACGTTTAACTTTAAACTTAAATTAACGTTCATTTTTCTGACCTACACCTGGGCAAAGGCTCCTCTATAGGAGGGGGAGGGCCGTAATCCAGCACGCTGGCCCAGTGCGCGTTGGTGAATGTCACATGTCTTCGAAATTTTGGTTCTAGGACATTCCGGTTTCCTCACGATGTTTTCCTTCACCGTTTTGAGAGCCGTAGCGATGAAAATGAATTACACAAAGTGCGCCTGGCTGGGTTTGAACCCGCGACCACTGCTCCACAATTTTATTTTTATGTTTAGCCCAGCTATAACATGTAACGGTGACATGCCAAGTGGCGCAAGACAAAAGGTGGAAGGTTCTTGGAGGGTTCGATGAAATAATCAGGAGGCTTGAGCAACTCTTGCCAAAGGTCTCAGCTTTCCGAGTTGGTGCTGTCTGTAGATGGATTATTGCATCAAAGATCCAGCCTTAGCCGCGGAAAATAACAGCGAACAGAGCTCAATCTTATGGCGATAAGCCGAGAGCAACTGTGGCAACCCAGCGCTGGTCAAAAAGGGAACACAATTGCGACTATAAGTTCCCTTTTTAAAGAGTGGCCAAAGAGGCGCCACGACGTCCTCACCTTCCGCCTGACGGAACACGTTTGTTTCGGGAGGTACATGTATTGGATTCCACAGGAGGACACTCCCGGGTGTTACCACTATTGTTGTACAGTAGTATATGTTAGACTTCAACCCTACATGGGGGGACCACTGCCGTATTCTGTGCCTGGATCAGCCCCGGGTCGTCGACGCGTCGCGTTCCACGTGCGCCTCAAAGAGATGTCAGCAATAGGGTAGTTGACTAAAAAAATCTAATTAGTCCGTCAGGTAGATTTCCAAAAAATATTGCACACGTATTTTTTCTTTTTTCACGTAAACAAAAAATGACGACGATACAGTGCGTTGAAAACACGTGTGACGTCACTACTCGCTACAATTTTTACCGAGCCGTGACGTCACAAGCCCCCACTCCTGATCTTTGATGCTTTGTATCTTCGTCAGTTTTTATAGATTTGTTAAAGGAAAAAATACGTGTCCAATATTTTTCTATAATCTAACTGACGGACTAAACATAATCATATATTTTTTACTCAGGAAACATCCCTATTGACAGGACCGCTAGGTGTAGTGCCTACCAGGGATGTGATTTTTTTTCGAAATACTTACCACGGCTCCGGAACGCTAAGGCGATGTTCACAAAACTGTATTTGTTTATATACTGTATCTCAAAGTGTGTGTGTGTATCCTAAGGGCATTTGAACACAGATAGGTTTTAAAACCCTCTTCAAAAAAGGAGGTGGTTGTAATTGGGGTGTTCAATATTTATACTAATTTTTTTTATATATTCGGGCATTACTACGACACAACCTTATGGACGCATTTGCAAAATTCTTTTTTTCTTCGTCTTTCAAAATAAAAGAAGTTTATCGGGAAATGAGCCAATATAAATTTCGTTTTATTGAATGAAGAACTATGGAATTAATATGGACTGGTTGTAATTATTAGAGGGTCACTAAAAAGTGAAAAATAAAAACAACCGACTTCCAAAGAAAAGTACAATGTAAATTTAATTTTGGAAGTCGGTGTCAAAAAAACCACACCAGAAACACCGATTTCCAAAATTCTTTTCTGGCCTTCCACTTCGCCCAGAACGAAAGGAGTCATTTGGTGATTTCCGATCCAAAAATAAAAGATTAAGCCTTAAAAATTACGAGCATTAATGATCAATTTTTTATTCCTTACAGGTTACAAGAAGTACTTGAACATAAAGATGACGTAACGAAAGAAGACCTGCCAAAACTTGTGTATTTGGATGCGGTGATCAAAGAGATCATGAGATTGTATCCTGCCTCTCCAGTAATTGCAAGAAAAATTGACAAAGATCTTAAACTGAGTACGTACCTTCTGAACTGTAATGTTTGGTATCTAAATTGATCACATGTTTTAAACTTATAATAATATAATTTTAGTCTAAATTATCTATATTTTCTATGCATATTAAAAACTAGCTGCTGCCCGCGACTTCGTCCCCGTGGAATCCCCGATTTTAAAACATTCTTTATCGCTGCTCCGCTCCTATTGGCTTAAGCGTGATGATATATAGCCTAAAGCCTTCCTCGATAAATGGTCTATTCAACCCAAAAAGAATTTTTCAATTCGAACCAGTAGTTCCTGAGATTAGCGCGTTCAAACAAACAAACAAACAAACAAACAAACAAACAAACAAACAAACAAACAAACAAACAAACAAACAAACAAACAAACAAACAAACAAACTCTTCAGCTTTATAATATTAGTATAGATTCTAAAATCGTAGTGAAAATTGACCACAAAATTGTAGAACAGGTTCTGTACAAATTTTGCATCATTTCAAAATCATCGTGTTCAAATGGGGCAAAACTTAAAAAATAATTAGCGACTAAACTATTGCTCGTATTTAATTGATTTTTGGTATTGAGCTTGTAAATGATACCTAGTATATGCAATTTAAAGGGAAGCCCCTCTGTCGTATCAACTTTGTATATATTTCTCAGGAATTTATATGAGTAAATAAGTTAATGATAGAATAAAGGAGGATTACGAATGTTAGGTTCGACCTACAACAAGTCTTTCAAGTTGTCTTTAGACGGGCAGTCCTTAATTTGTCAGAATTAAATACTTACAACGCCTATCTTTTTTAGCATCCGTCTGTAAGGATCAGTAATTAATCTGTAGTGAATTCGTTTATGTACGAAAACTAGAATCGAATGGAATGAAATAGAATAGAATAGAATAGGATAGAATAATAGGATAGAATAGGATAGAATAGGATAGAATAGGATAGAATAGGATAGAATAGGATAGAATAGGATAGAATAGGATAGAATAGGATAGAATAGGATAGAATAGGATAGAATAGGATAGAATAGGATAGAATAGGATAGAATAGGATAGAATAGGATAGAATAGGATAGAATAGGATAGAATAGGATAGAATAGGATAGAATAGGATAGAATAGGATAGAATAGGATAGAATAGGATAGAATAGGATAGAATAGGATAGAATAGGATAGAATAGGATAGAATAGGATAGAATAGGATAGAATAGGATAGAATAGGATAGAATAGGATAGAATAGGATAGAATAGGATAGAATAGGATAGAATAGGATAGAATAGGATAGAATAGGATAGAATAGGATAGAATAGGATAGAATAGGATAGAATAGGATAGAATAGGATAGAATAGGATAGAATAGGATAGAATAGGATAGAATAGAATAGAATAGAATATGTTTGTATGGAACTACTCTACGCATCTAACAAGGTGGCGTTAGTGTGCAAGAAAAATAGGCACCAGTTTCCAAGCCAGCCCAAACCTCATTCAATAAACACGACAGTTTAATTTCAAACGTATTCAAGTCCAAATGAACCTATGTTACATCATGCCCAGCCCAGGGCCAGACATTGTCTGTTGCGGTGGTAAACGGGCTATCTGGTTTCCTGCTGCACTGTTTGATTCTATTCAGTTAAATCTGGGAAAAAATGCTAATGATGGCTAGACAGATTGAAATTAAATTCTTATCGCGTCTTATCACTATACAATACAATAGAGGTGTACAACGCTTGTCTCACAATTATGTTAACTTTCAGAGAACTGCACGTTGCGAGCTGGAAGTACCTGTGCCTTAGGGTTGTACGGTCTCCTCCGTCACCCGCTGTGGGGTGCAGACGCCGATCAGTTCAGACCGGAGCGATGGCTGGACCCTGCCGGCTTGCCAGATAACCCGAGCCTTTTTGCCTCCTTCGGTGTCGGGAAGCGAAACTGTATAGGTACTTATTTACTTTAAAACTTGCCCAAATTCTTTATTAACCACTAAGGGCCGGTTTTACAATTGAGGAGTATGTGATAATGCGTGAATAGAAAAGAATAAAATAGAATAGATTGGAATAGAATCGAATAGAATTGAATAGAATAGAATAGAGTTGAGTATAATAGGGATGTTTCCTGAGTAAAAAATATATGATTATGTTTAGTCCGTCAGTTAGATTATAGAAAAATGAAAGAACGGAATGGAACGGAATGGAACGGAATGCAACGGAATGGAACGGAATGGAACGGAATGGAACGGAATGGAACGGAATGGAACGGAATGGAACGGAATGGAACGGAATGGAACGGAATGGAACGGAATGGAACGGAATGGAACGGAATGGAACGGAATGGAACGGAATGGAACGGAATGGAACGGAATGGAACGGAATGGAACGGAATGGAACGGAATGGAACGGAATGGAACGGAATGGAACGGAATGGAACGGAATGGAACGGAATGGAACGGAATGGAACGGAATGGAACGGAATGGAACGGAATGGAACGGAATGGAACGGAATGGAACGGAATGGAACGGAATGGAACGGAATGGAACGGAATGGAATGGAATGGAACGGAATGGAACGGAATGGAACGGAATGGAACGGAATGGAACGGAATGGAACGGAATGGAACGGAATGGAACGGAATGGAACGGAATGGAACGGAATGGAACGGAATGGAACGGAATGGAACGGAATGGAACGGAATGGAACGGAATGGAACGGAATGGAACGGAATGGAACGGAATGGAACGGAATGGAACGGAATGGAACGGAATGGAACGGAATGGAACGGAATGGAACGGAATGGAACGGAATGGAACGGAATGGAACGGAATGGAACGGAATGGAACGGAATGGAACGGAATGGAACGGAATGGAACGGAATGGAACGGAATGGAACGGTAATACTTCTCAACCGTAATAACAACCAACGAGACATGGTAACAACACTGTTTTATCTACACATAATACTTGCTTAGTTGGAATACAATACTATCGTATTGTTACAAGCTTGAGGTTCATGGCGACGATAAAAACAGCTGATTTAATAACCAAAAATAATTAATCAATACTAATTACAATTATAAACTCAGTTTTAAGCACTTTATTCTCATTAAGACAAAACTCACTAATTAAAAACACAATTGAACTAATGATGTGACAATATCATTTGCTTGTGCGTTAAACTTGAATATCCGTTTATGATAATGATTATACTCGCAGGTATGCTGGAAGAGATTTCTGTAGAAATAAGCATCACCTTTGTACCTATTTTCTGTTTCCTTCTTCTTATATTTTTATTATATGTGTGTACATAAATTGTTAAATAAATAAATAATGATTATTGAGAATAATCTTTTTTATTTAATTCCACAGGTAAAGTATACGGTATGATGGTGATAAAGATAGCACTGGCGCACATTTTACGGCGATATTGTGTAACTGGCGACATCAACAATGTAGTTTGTGAATACAATATTGTAGTGAAGCCAGTAGAAGGGCATCATATTGTTTTAAAACCAAGGACGGAGATTTAGTGCTATTAAACTTAGTTATGCGTGAAGTTCGGTATTTATTTATACATCTATACATATAAATAAAATTGGAGAGTCTGTTTGTGTATGTTAATGTTATGTTGGTGTATGTACCGTATATATTCATATGAATAGTCTGTTTGTTCTGGCTAATCCTTGAAATGGCTGGACCGATTTTGACGGGACTTTTATCGTCAGGTAGCTCATGTAATAAGGAGTAACTTTAGGCTACTTTCATTTTAGAAAAAATCTTTTATTTTCGAAAAATAAAATAATGATGCAATGTCCAAGTACTATCCAGTACCGCGCGCAGCTCACGCGCATGCCACCGCTTGCCATAACGTCGGGCGCCTCCCACCACTTATTCCACCAACGAATCAATATCCCACCAACGATCAATATCACAACCACGCGGATGAAGTCGCGGGCAGAAGCTAGTATACAATATACAACATAGCGTGCTTACAATAAAAGGGTACACTATAAAGGCGTATCAATACATCACTAACACTAACTAAAAGTCAATTTAGACCCGTACGATGTGGCACAAGAGTATTAGGAGAACTGACCCCAAATTAATTGGGCCAGTAAATCGAAGAAAGAAAGAGAAGCTAAAACTTGCCTACTGCATGATGCGTGAGGGAGTAGCCGTCACGGCACCAAATCAACCTGCATGATGCAATTAGCTGGGACATTTCCTGGTTAGCAGTAGACAAGTGTGGGTCCACACTTGTGTATGTATCTACCAGCTTTTACCATAAACCTACGTGACGTTGTCTCGTAGTCGTGTCGTACTCGTGACCAACTAGTCTTTTCCTGTTTTACATCGTCACGTAGTCGTACCATATAAAAATCATTCCTCTTTTAATAAAGTTTAGCTGCAGTGGCCCTAAGCTATTAGTTGTCCATCAAGCAGCCGATTGCCTCGTAATTGCCGACACATTCTCTACTTTATAACTTCGGGAACTGATAGAATTGGGTTAACAACAGATGGGGCAGCGGTTCAGTTTCGTGGCTCGTTTGGCGTTCATTTAATTTTCAGAAAAGGGAAAGGCGGATAGGAATAAGTTTTTGTGTGTTTACTTACTCAAATGGGTAAGGTTAGACTAAAACAATAAAATATATGCTATATTAAAAAATTAATGCTCTAATAAACAATGATGAAATAATCATCTGTTGACGGAGTTGCAAAGCTTTTAAGTTGATCATTATTAAAAGTCCGACTTGGTCTCTGACGTCGAAAGTCGCAAAGTCCACGCAGCAGCTATAGAAAATGGCGTTTTCGCAAAAGTGACAAATATTTTGTTTTAAAATTGTGATATCTCGTTACGTGTTTGATCAGTTTTAATTACGTAATCACAGTCAGTATTATGTTATTGAAGAAGTGTCAGTGGGCAGGGCACATTGCTCGCAGAACAGATTATCAGTGGGGCGTTGGAAGGCCTTCCAAGATGAACTGATGACTTTTTGAGGGTCGCGAGTAGCCGATGGATACGAGACCCGTAGTACCGGTTGTTGTGGCTACACTTTGTGGAGCCCTATATCCAGTAGTGGACGTCTGTTGGCTGATATGATGATGATGATTATATTGTTCGATAAACTGCTTAGTTTTTGTTTACGAGCATATTCCCTATTGCGAGACAACCTTTTCCACATTCTGACATCAATAACAAAACATTGCGCCTGTATTGTACGAAGGGTAAAGCAGAAGTATCCCCACACAAACACACATTTCACCAGACAGTATGTTTACCGCCCAAGTCCAATTAACATAGAACAAAACCTTTGAATATCATTCTCCGTTTTAAATTCAAACGAAATTACTTTTCAGGTATCTACCCACCCACATACTCTCGATTAAACAAACTTCAGTTGAAAACGTTGAAATCAATTAAAACAAATGACGTTAGTGAGTTTTTCCCCCCTACCCGCATCTGGTAATGTGGACTTAATAAGTACAGAGACGGTTCTTGGCGGCTATTATCGAGACGCCATTGCTAAAACTTTTCATTCAGTGTAATTTTTTAGGATTAGGTACCTATACGCTACAATGTTGTAACGTCACGTAAGGTATGAAGAAATGTATAATTACAAGAAACGCATAATCGATTTCCAAAGTAAGTAGGTATCTGATTATCGGAGATAAGTTGCGTCGCTGATGAGCCCTGTCGGCGAAGAGTCCTGTCGCCGAAATGTCCTGTCGGCGAAATGTCCTGTCGGCGATGAGTCCCGTCGGAGTAAAGGCTTGTCGGTATTCAGACTGTCGGCGTAGTGGCTGTCGGGGTTTGGTCGTACACTCATCTCAGTGAGTATCACTGTTTACTCATAGATATTGACCACAGCTACATGATCTGCCCGGGTTGCGGATTTTTTTTTCTCGAAAAAGTCACCGCGGTCCTGGAACGCAAACGACATTTGGAGAAACACGAAAGGGTTTTAGTCCCTTCCGCTCCGCCCAGAGCGGAAGAAGTCATTTGATGGTTTCCCATCCATAAAATAAAAAACATGATGGACATTCCACAAAAAAACGTTTTTTTACCAAATCTTATGAATAACGAAAGTATCATTATGCGTAGACTAAAGCAGTTGACTTGCCGAAGTTTATTTACCGCACCGCATCATCACTTACTATCTGGTGAAACAGTAGTCAAACGCCAGCTTTTGAATCATATAAAAAACTAGCTTCTGCCCGAGACTTCGTCCGCGTGGAATAGTTACTTTACCCCCAATTTTGAAACTCTCAGCCCGATCGGTTTAAAATTGATAGTGTCATACAAACTTTCATCCCCTATTTATCCCCTTGGGGGCAGAATTAATCAAAATCCTTTCTTAGCGGATGCCTACGTCATAACATCTATCTGCATGCCAAATTTCAGCCCGATCCGTTCAGTGGTTTGGGCTGTGCGTTGATAGATCACTATGTCAGTGAGTCAGTCACTTTTGAGTTATATATATTTAGAAGATAATACGACTAAAACAAAACTTGTGCTTTGCGCACATTGCATGGGCTCGAATATTGTTCGTGTGGCGTTTCTAGACGACTCCGTGCTCTGTGTCCATACTCAACAGGAGAACGAGAGCCGAGCAAATATTTGTGGCACGTAGCAAATAATTGTTCCCAAATGAACGTTTAAATTAATTGATTTTACAATGAACACTTTGATGTTTATTGTCCTACAGTTTGTGGACCCCACTTGAAGGTGGGAAAATTATTTTTATAGGTGGACTGCTCTCACATTGTTTTTTTTTTTTAAATTTGTTTGTGAGCAACAGACTTTTGTTCAAAATGGCTGCTTCATTTGCCAAAGAGGTCTAAAACTTATCGCCGAAGAGGGCTTTGTGCGTTTAGTTCGTAGCTTATGTTATTCTCTTCTATTTATTTTACCCGTTGCAATTAAGTCTTTCTTTGGGTACCAGAAATCAATACAAATACAAATTATACTTTCTTTGAATGAATGGAACGGAATGGAACGGAATGGAACGGAATGGAACGGAATGGAACGGAATGGAACGGAATGGAACGGAATGGAACGGAATGGAACGGAATGGAACGGAATGGAACGGAATGGAACGGAATGGAACGGAATGGAACGGAATGGAACGGAATGGAACGGAATGGAACGGAATGGAACGGAATGGAACGGAATGGAACGGAATGGAACGGAATGGAACGGAATGGAACGGAATGGAACGGAACGGAACGGAATGGAACGGAATGGAACGGAACGGAACGGAATGGAACGGAATGGAACGGAATGGAACGGAATGGAACGGAATGGAACGGAATGGAACGGAATGGAACGGAATGGAACGGAATGGAACGGAATGGAACGGAATGGAACGGAATGGAACGGAATGGAACGGAATGGAACGGAATGGAACGGAATGGAACGGAATGGAACGGAATGGAACGGAATGGAACGGTAATACTTCTCAACCGTAATAACAACCAACGAGACATGGTAACAACACTGTTTTATCTACACATAATACTTGCTTAGTTGGAATACAATACTATCGTATTGTTACAAGCTTGAGGTTCATGGCGACGATAAAAACAGCTGATTTAATAACCAAAAATAATTAATCAATACTAATTACAATTATAAACTCAGTTTTAAGCACTTTATTCTCATTAAGACAAAACTCACTAATTAAAAACACAATTGAACTAATGATGTGACAATATCATTTGCTTGTGCGTTAAACTTGAATATCCGTTTATGATAATGATTATACTCGCAGGTATGCTGGAAGAGATTTCTGTAGAAATAAGCATCACCTTTGTACCTATTTTCTGTTTCCTTCTTCTTATATTTTTATTATATGTGTGTACATAAATTGTTAAATAAATAAATAATGATTATTGAGAATAATCTTTTTTATTTAATTCCACAGGTAAAGTATACGGTATGATGGTGATAAAGATAGCACTGGCGCACATTTTACGGCGATATTGTGTAACTGGCGACATCAACAATGTAGTTTGTGAATACAATATTGTAGTGAAGCCAGTAGAAGGGCATCATATTGTTTTAAAACCAAGGACGGAGATTTAGTGCTATTAAACTTAGTTATGCGTGAAGTTCGGTATTTATTTATACATCTATACATATAAATAAAATTGGAGAGTCTGTTTGTGTATGTTAATGTTATGTTGGTGTATGTACCGTATATATTCATATGAATAGTCTGTTTGTTCTGGCTAATCCTTGAAATGGCTGGACCGATTTTGACGGGACTTTTATCGTCAGGTAGCTCATGTAATAAGGAGTAACTTTAGGCTACTTTCATTTTAGAAAAAATCTTTTATTTTCGAAAAATAAAATAATGATGCAATGTCCAAGTACTATCCAGTACCGCGCGCAGCTCACGCGCATGCCACCGCTTGCCATAACGTCGGGCGCCTCCCACCACTTATTCCACCAACGAATCAATATCCCACCAACGATCAATATCACAACCACGCGGATGAAGTCGCGGGCAGAAGCTAGTATACAATATACAACATAGCGTGCTTACAATAAAAGGGTACACTATAAAGGCGTATCAATACATCACTAACACTAACTAAAAGTCAATTTAGACCCGTACGATGTGGCACAAGAGTATTAGGAGAACTGACCCCAAATTAATTGGGCCAGTAAATCGAAGAAAGAAAGAGAAGCTAAAACTTGCCTACTGCATGATGCGTGAGGGAGTAGCCGTCACGGCACCAAATCAACCTGCATGATGCAATTAGCTGGGACATTTCCTGGTTAGCAGTAGACAAGTGTGGGTCCACACTTGTGTATGTATCTACCAGCTTTTACCATAAACCTACGTGACGTTGTCTCGTAGTCGTGTCGTACTCGTGACCAACTAGTCTTTTCCTGTTTTACATCGTCACGTAGTCGTACCATATAAAAATCATTCCTCTTTTAATAAAGTTTAGCTGCAGTGGCCCTAAGCTATTAGTTGTCCATCAAGCAGCCGATTGCCTCGTAATTGCAGACACATTCTCTACTTTATAACTTCGGGAACTGATAGAATTGGGTTAACAACAGATGGGGCAGCGGTTCAGTTTCGTGGCTCGTTTGGCGTTCATTTAATTTTCAGAAAAGGGAAAGGCGGATAGGAATAAGTTTTTGTGTGTTTACTTACTCAAATGGGTAAGGTTAGACTAAAACAATAAAATATATGCTATATTAAAAAATTAATGCTCTAATAAACAATGATGAAATAATCATCTGTTGACGGAGTTGCAAAGCTTTTAAGTTGATCATTATTAAAAGTCCGACTTGGTCTCTGACGTCGAAAGTCGCAAAGTCCACGCAGCAGCTATAGAAAATGGCGTTTTCGCAAAAGTGACAAATATTTTGTTTTAAAATTGTGATATCTCGTTACGTGTTTGATCAGTTTTAATTACGTAATCACAGTCAGTATTATGTTATTGAAGAAGTGTCAGTGGGCAGGGCACATTGCTCGCAGAACAGATTATCAGTGGGGCGTTGGAAGGCCTTCCAAGATGAACTGATGACTTTTTGAGGGTCGCGAGTAGCCGATGGATACGAGACCCGTAGTACCGGTTGTTGTGGCTACACTTTGTGGAGCCCTATATCCAGTAGTGGACGTCTGTTGGCTGATATGATGATGATGATTATATTGTTCGATAAACTGCTTAGTTTTTGTTTACGAGCATATTCCCTATTGCGAGACAACCTTTTCCACATTCTGACATCAATAACAAAACATTGCGCCTGTATTGTACGAAGGGTAAAGCAGAAGTATCCCCACACAAACACACATTTCACCAGACAGTATGTTTACCGCCCAAGTCCAATTAACATAGAACAAAACCTTTGAATATCATTCTCCGTTTTAAATTCAAACGAAATTACTTTTCAGGTATCTACCCACCCACATACTCTCGATTAAACAAACTTCAGTTGAAAACGTTGAAATCAATTAAAACAAATGACGTTAGTGAGTTTTTCCCCCCTACCCGCATCTGGTAATGTGGACTTAATAAGTACAGAGACGGTTCTTGGCGGCTATTATCGAGACGCCATTGCTAAAACTTTTCATTCAGTGTAATTTTTTAGGATTAGGTACCTATACGCTACAATGTTGTAACGTCACGTAAGGTATGAAGAAATGTATAATTACAAGAAACGCATAATCGATTTCCAAAGTAAGTAGGTATCTGATTATCGGAGATAAGTTGCGTCGCTGATGAGCCCTGTCGGCGAAGAGTCCTGTCGCCGAAATGTCCTGTCGGCGAAATGTCCTGTCGGCGATGAGTCCCGTCGGAGTAAAGGCTTGTCGGTATTCAGACTGTCGGCGTAGTGGCTGTCGGGGTTTGGTCGTACACTCATCTCAGTGAGTATCACTGTTTACTCATAGATATTGACCACAGCTACATGATCTGCCCGGGTTGCGGATTTTTTTTTCTCGAAAAAGTCACCGCGGTCCTGGAACGCAAACGACATTTGGAGAAACACGAAAGGGTTTTAGTCCCTTCCGCTCCGCCCAGAGCGGAAGAAGTCATTTGATGGTTTCCCATCCATAAAATAAAAAACATGATGGACATTCCACAAAAAAACGTTTTTTTACCAAATCTTATGAATAACGAAAGTATCATTATGCGTAGACTAAAGCAGTTGACTTGCCGAAGTTTATTTACCGCACCGCATCATCACTTACTATCTGGTGAAACAGTAGTCAAACGCCAGCTTTTGAATCATATAAAAAACTAGCTTCTGCCCGAGACTTCGTCCGCGTGGAATAGTTACTTTACCCCCAATTTTGAAACTCTCAGCCCGATCGGTTTAAAATTGATAGTGTCATACAAACTTTCATCCCCTATTTATCCCCTTGGGGGCAGAATTAATCAAAATCCTTTCTTAGCGGATGCCTACGTCATAACATCTATCTGCATGCCAAATTTCAGCCCGATCCGTTCAGTGGTTTGGGCTGTGCGTTGATAGATCACTATGTCAGTGAGTCAGTCACTTTTGAGTTATATATATTTAGAAGATAATACGACTAAAACAAAACTTGTGCTTTGCGCACATTGCATGGGCTCGAATATTGTTCGTGTGGCGTTTCTAGACGACTCCGTGCTCTGTGTCCATACTCAACAGGAGAACGAGAGCCGAGCAAATATTTGTGGCACGTAGCAAATAATTGTTCCCAAATGAACGTTTAAATTAATTGATTTTACAATTAACACTTTGATGTTTATTGTCCTACAGTTTGTGGACCCCACTTGAAGGTGGGAAAATTATTTTTATAGGTGGACTGCTCTCACATTGTTTTTTTTTTTTAAATTTGTTTGTGAGCAACAGACTTTTGTTCAAAATGGCTGCTTCATTTGCCAAAGAGGTCTAAAACTTATCGCCGAAGAGGGCTTTGTGCGTTTAGTTCGTAGCTTATGTTATTCTCTTCTATTTATTTTACCCGTTGCAATTAAGTCTTTCTTTGGGTACCAGAAATCAATACAAATACAAATTATACTTTCTTTGTTCTTGTTATACAAGTGAGTTCGTAAGCGTTTGACTATAAAAAAATGTTCAATAAACATTTTATTTAAAAATACCTAACATTTAAAAGTACCTAATAAAAGTATCATTAACACGTTCTTTCTTTAATTAACTGCGTTCCCAATTCTCTCCCCCGCCTAAAGGCAAATTTGGGGGAGCGCAAATTGACGTCGGCTCCCAAACTTCGGTCGAAAATATAGTTATCCGCTCTTGGACGAATAGATATCTACTTTGTCTCAGGTGCATTATTAGGCAGGCACACCACGATACCTTTTTTTGTTGGATAGGAAATCATCGAATTACTTCTCCCGCTCTGCGTATGGGCGGAGCGGAAGGGAGTGTCAGACTCTTACTGACTAAAACCCACTCGTGATTCTTCTTGTGCCCTTTGCGTTCCATGCTCAGATTCCAGGCGCGCCGTCGACTCGGGCCTGGTTGCTCTCGGACGGCGAGCCACCCATAGCTCGCCATCCGCAGGCCCGCGCCTACGGTGGCCGGGAATCGCCCTGCGTTTCCCGACGCCCGCGGCGTCTTCGGTAGCGGAGGCCGGAGAACGATACGACAACTAGATATCTTGTCTGTCTTAGGTGCATTATAAGGCAGGCACACCACGATTACTAGGATCACAAAGCAAGAAATAGCCACACCGACACCCATTAAAGATACTGTTACAAGCTTGAGAGTCGTGACTAAAACAACCAATTAAATAATTATTTAATTAAATAAGATACGAAGATTTTCCAAAGGTTTTAAAGGTAAATGGACGTCTTTTTAAGAAGAAGTTTATTGCAGTCGAGAGGAAGTTATTTATTTGAGCAATAAATCGCCGCAATCAGAAACATTAACTACTTATCGAATCAATCAATACTTTCCATTAAAACCAAGCTAGTCATTTTTATAAATTGATTAGCGATACGAGCGATAATTTCATGAGTGATCTTCAACAGCGAATTAAAGAGATAAATAGTGCAATTGTGTTTTATAATTAGTATAATTATAAAACACAATTGCACTATTTTATTATTAGAGATAAATAGTGCAATTGTGTTTTATAATTAGTAGTTGAAATTAAAATTTAGTATTATTAATTAGTATTTGAAAGTATTGATTGATTCGATAAGTAGTTAATGTTTCTGATTGCGGCGATTTATTGCTCAAATAAATAACTTCCTCTCGACTGCAATAAACTTCTTCTTAAAAAGACGTCCATTTACCTTTAAAACCTTTGGAAAATCTTCGTATCTTAAAGGTGTTCGTAGGCATGGGTTAATAAATAAAGATCAGTTACCCTCCGAATAAAATAAATTGCTTTTAGTATAGCCTATCTTGATTGCACACAAATGGGACCGAGTTCCTTCAAAATCCAGTATTACTTATACAAAAACCTTTTCATTTGCCTTTTGTTTTATATCCTGTGGATTTATCCTTTTGGTAATTTGCTTTTGTTTCTTTTTCTGGGTTCCGAAACGTTGATATGATTAACCGGAACTGTTATTTTACCACTCGTGTGTTTGTCCGACTGGCTGTAACAGGATTCAACAGGGACTCATAACATTTATATATAACACTTTTAGGCCCAGTCCGCACTGCGATATTTCACCGCGCGATTTTTTTCTCGTGATTCTGTAACACGTTCAGTACTATGGCACTAGCCGCACTGACGTTATAAAATTCGCGCGGAATAAAAATCTGTGATTTGATGCAAATTGAACGCGATTTATCCCCGCGCGAATGTTTTGTGCAATAGGAAGTAGTATGACTATGGCCGCACTGCGGAAAAAAATTCGCGCGTTTCTCTCATTATTTTATTTATCACTATCAGTCATCTCAAGTCATATCATAAAATGTTCACTGGAATGTAGTCAATAGTCAAATCAGTCAGGTAGTAATGAAATGGGAAGATAGATTATGAAGACAATATGAATAATCATCTTAGCAGCGCCTAAATTGCAGAGGTGTAAAAATATATCTAAGCATTTGATAAAGATCGATTTTTTCAATTATTTCGAAGAAAGTAGAGTAACTACGGAGTTTCTTGTCCGTTCTTCTCGATAAGAATCTACTTTTGCGAATGGACGCTAGAGTCACTTAATTATTATAACTTTCAATGATGACGTTCAAAAGTGCCGTTTAATGGCCTAATTGAAATAAACGTTTTGACTTTGACTTCACACAAAAGTCCACGTTGCTTTTTTCTAATTCGATCGATTTTTATGAAATGCCGAGATATAAGTACAGTGAACGAAAATAATAGTTTTATTTGCGTTCACTGTTGATATGTATATGTATGTACTAGTACACTGCGATGCATACCCCTTACTAAATATGGAATTCAGCTGAAATTGCTTTTCCCCAAACTAGTCGTAGTAAATTATTGAATGATGTTTTACTCATTCTATAATATCTGAAAAACTTTTCAGTGTATTTTCGTAACTCTTGATATTTTATGTAGAAAAATCCTTTCATAGGTCTCAAGCCCGTACCTACATATATGGAGGAATCCAGTATTCATGACATATTTTTATACGTCTGTTATGTCCCCACCGTAGTCTATACTAATATTATAAAGAGGAAAGATTTTTATGTAACGAATAAACTAAAAAAAAACTGGACCGATTTTAAAAATTCTTTCACCATTAGAAAGCTACATTCACCCTAAGTAACATAGGCTATATTTTATCCCCGTATTTTCACGGAAACGGGAACTACGCGGGTGAAACCGCGGGGCGCTGCTAGTATCAGATAAATGAAAATGTTTCTGATGTCCATTACACGTTCGTCTCAGCCGGGAACAGCATCGAACTGACAAAAATCGCGCGAAATTTTACTCGCGGTGCGTACTAGGCGCGATTTCGAGCACGGAATATAAGTCGCGAGAATAAAAATCGCGCGGTGAAATATCGCAGTGCGGACTGGGCCTTAGGGTTAAATTCGAGAAATAAACGTTTGTCAAACTGTGTCTTGTGATATAGCAAATGCTTATGGCTTATGGCTTATGGCAAATGCTCATGGCTTAACGTGTAATATTTTTAAGTTCTTTATTTCATACTAGCAGCGGCCCGCAGTTTCACCCGCGTTGTTCCCGTTCCCGTGGCAATACGGTGATAAAATAGCCTATGACACTCCACAATAACGTAGCTTTCTATTGGTGAAATAATTTTGAAAATCGGTTCAGTAGATCCAAAGATTACCCCTTACAACGCAAACGTTACCTCTTTATAATATTAGTATAGATTAAATTATCTATGATTCGATCGTTACCCTGTGAGGACGAGTCTGACACGTAGTTTCCTGGTTTTTGTTGTATGTTCCTAACCGACCTTTACGTGTTGACCTTGAAAAAATTGACCGGAAAATAACTGGAGTCACCGCCATAGCTTCCAAACTGAAGTGGCGGTAGGATGGCTATGTCTGATGAAGGACCTGTGGCGCTGAAGTAATCGAGTGGTAAATGATAAATGATATTTATTTATAAAATCATGCTGTAAGATGTTAATGTGATTATTTTTGTATAACTTTTGTTGCTATTTTATAAAATTGGTACTTATTAGTTATTTTGGTAATGTTGAAATATTCATTCAAATTACAAATTATTAATAGTGTAGAAGACTCACTTTGCGTTGGATGGGAGTTATTCCAATGAATAGGCACAGGTTTCTTGTAATATGATATAATGTTACACAAGCACGGTTACAGTTCAAGCAAAGCGTGGAAAGTAAAAGAAGGAGAAAGAGTCAGGGTTCACTAGCTTTTTAGCACAGAGCACACAGCCGGTAAAGCAAGGCGCGAGAGGGCAGAGCACAAGCGGTTAGCGTCGCGGGCTTCGGTCGACTGGCCGGAGTGCCCGCGCGCAGCCGGGACACCCGCCCCGCGGCGCGCGCAGTCCCCTCAACATTCCATTGCCTGCGGCGATAAGGAACCGGTCGCCGTGGCGCGTTAACTTATTCACTAATACTAAACTATAATCTGTGAGACTGTTTGTTTGTTGAATTATTACTATGAAAAAATATAGATGCTATACAAATAGATATGTGCGGAGTCAGGAGTCCGCCACATCACCCCCCTCCAGAGACCGTCACTACGGGCGATAATAGTCTGGAAAGTGCACCCTTCGTCCTGATCGCGTCCGTTCGACACTAGGGTCGTCAGCTTTAGGACTGGAATTGGTGACTTGTGTTTGTGGTGGTGTTTGATTAGTGTTTGTGATTTTTTTGTTAGTGTTTTTGTTGTTGATTGTGGTGTCTGTGTCGTTCAATATGTAGGCTGGTTTGATTCGGTCTATCGATACTGTGACTGTCTTACCACTTAGGAGGAGTTTGAATACTTTTTCCCCCCGTTCTATGACTTTATGAGGCCCTGTGTATGATGGTTTAAATGACCCGGTAGTTGCATCATTTCTTATGAATACGTGCGATGTTGTAGCTAGGTCCTTAAAGATAAATGTTGCTCGTTTATTACCGTGTCGTGTAGCCGGTGATGGTTGTAGCTTTCTAGCGTACCTGCGTAACCTGTCTATATACTCAGTTGCGTTCACTACCATGTCGTTATCCGGTTGGAAGAAGTCTCCTGGTAGGCGTAATGTCTCCCCGTATACCAGTTCTGCGGTAGTCCCTCTTATGTCTTCTTTGTAGGCGTTTCGGATTCCTAGGAGAACTAGCGGGAGTGTTTCTACCCAATTTTCGTTTCCGTGGCAGGTAATGGCCGTTTTCAGCTGCCTGTGGAATTGCTCAACTAGTCCATTGCATGCCGGGTGGTAAGCTGTAGTTTTACGGTGCTCGAAGCCTGCTACTTCTGATAACCGTTTGAAGAGGTTTGACTCGAATTGTCTACCGCGATCTGTAACGATTTGGGTGGGGCAACCGAAGCGTGAGATCCATCCATATAAAAGTGCTCTCGCCACTGTTTCTGCTGTAATGTCCTTGATAGGTATTGCCTCAGGCCATCGCGTGAACCGATCGACTGCGGTGAGGCAATACTGATATCCTTGTGACAGTGGCAATGGTCCGATCAAGTCTATATGTATGTGCATGAAACGAGTGCGAGGTAACTTGAAGTTGCTGAGCGGAGCTGAAACATGGCGAGTGACTTTTGAGCGTTGGCAAGCTAAGCAGCTTCGCGCCCAAGCCCTGCAATCTTTCCTCACTTCTGGCCATACGTATCGTTCTGCTACGAGTTTAGCGCTGGCGTTCGCACCTGGGTGGCTTAGCGAGTGTAAACTGTCAAATACCTGACGGCGGTATTCTTTGGTGACGTATGGTCTAGGTGTTTTGGTTTTTCCGTCGCAGTACAGCTCTGTATCTAGTCCACTAGCAATACTTTTTTCAAACACAGCGAGGTTTTGCCGTTCAGAAGTTGTTTGAGTTCTGGATCGGTGCTTTGAGATTTGGCTAACTCGTTCAAATTGATGGGCTGTACTACTTCTTCGACTCGTGTCAGTGTATCGGCCACAATGTTATTTTTCCCTGAGATATGTCTGATATCCGTGGTGAATTGGGATATGTAATCTAGTTGTCTAAATTGTCGTGGAGGGCAATGTTCTTTGCGCGACTGGAATGCGTAGCATATTGGTTTGTGATCAGTATAGATGACAAACTCTCTGGCTTCAACCATATGTTTGAAATATTTAATAGCCTCATATATGGCGAGCAGTTCGCGGTCATAGGGAGAGTATTTCTGTTGTGTTGTACTCAGTTTGCGAGAGAAGAAGGCGAGAGGCTCCCAGGTACCGTTCTTCTGCTGCTGTAGTACTGCCCCCATGGCAGTGTCTGAGGCGTCAGTGACTAAAGAAAGCTTTGCCCCAGTGTCTGGGTGCGCCAGCATTGCGGCCTTGCAGAGACCTTTCTTACACTCTTCAAAGGCTGCCCCCTCTTCTGGCCCGAAATTGACGGGGTGTGAGCCTTTTACGGTCCCTGACAAGAGTTTGTTGAGAGGCGCTTGGTGTTGTGCTGCATTTGGGATGAACCGTCTGTAAAAATTTACCATACCGAGGAATCTTCTCAACCCGCGTATGGTTTTTGGTGGGGGAAAGGTGCTGATGGCCTCGACTTTTCCTGGTAAGGGTTTGGTGCCTTTGGCCGTGATGCTATACCCTAAAAATGTGACTTCCTGGGCACCAAATACACATTTCGAGGAGTTAATAACCATCCCGTATTTCTGTAGTCTAGAGAACAGCTGTCGCAAATGGTCTTCGTGTTCTTTTTGGTCTTTCGAGTAGACTAGAAAATCGTCTAAATATCCGTAACAGAAGTCTAGCCCCCGCAACATTTCGTCAACAAATCGCTGGAATGTTTGTCCCGCGTTGCGGAGGCCAAATGTCATATATGGAAATTCGTATAGTCCGAATGGTGTGGTGATGGCGGTCTTTGGTATATCGTCCGGGTTGACCGCAATCTGGTTATAGGCCTTTACTAGGTCTATTGTAGAGAAGATCTGGCACCCGGAAAGGTTATGCGAAAAATCGTGAATGTGTCGGGTTGGGTATCTGTCCGGTATCGTTCGCGCGTTCAACATTCTATAATCGCCACATGGACGCCACCCGTTGTCTTTTTTTGGAGCCAGATGTAAGGGTGAGGCCCATGGCGAATCTGAGGGTCTGGCAGTGCCAATTGTTAGCATTGATTCAAACTCCTCCTTTGCGATTTTTAATTTGTCAGGAGCTAGACGTCGTGGTGTGCATGATACCGGTGGTCCGGGTGTTGTACGTATGTGATGCACAGTGTTATGTGTTGGTTTGCGATGTATACCAGATGGTCGGGTAATGTCTGGAAATTCCCGTAGTATATCGTGGTATGTAGTGTCACCAATCCTTACCTTTACTGAAGAGACAATGTCGAATGAACGCGCAGGCAAAGCCGGGGTGGCTAGTGTGGTTTCAGCGTCGATGAGTCGCTGGTTTCGTACGTCTACTGTTAAATTGTAGTAAGATAGGAAGTCCACCCCTATTATCGCCTTAGTAACGTCTGCAACAATAAAATTCCACATGAAGTCACGGCGCAAGCCTATATTTAATTTTAGTTGTATGTAGCCGTACGTATTTATAACACTGCCGTTAGCCGCGCACAATTCATAGTTTGTCTTTGTACGTCGTTCTTTAATAACTGACCTGGGGTACACACATACGTCACTGCCGGTGTCGACAAGAAATTGAGTCTTTGTAGTGTGGTCCGTTACGAATAAGCGACCAGAGGTATGGCAGCCGTCGGTCGCTGTCACTGACTGCCGGTCGCGTTTCCCGAGTAGTCACAGGGTTTGTTGCACTTGGTGGCTCTGTTTCCAAACTTGTAATGGTACCAGCATACGGGGAACCTCCTGTAGTTTGAGCTGGTGCGTCCAGATGACGACCGTCCCCGGCTGTCGCTGCGAGACCGGTGTCTGGACCGTGATAGTCTGTCCATTTGTGTAGTAAGCGCTTGCACTTGTTTTGTTAGCTCAGCTATCTGGTTGGTCACCAGGTCTGCGTTACTACCCGGTCCAGTTCGCGACGTGGACGCGACCTGAATGCTACTCGGCACTACGTCGTGTATGCGGTCCGCTAGTTCTGCCACTTCCTCCAGTGATGCTTTCGACTGCGAGGCGATTATTGTTTGCGTGCTGCTGGGTAATCGGCTGGTCCAGATAGTCCGCAGAAATTCTTCGGGTACGTTCGGTCCTGCCAGGTGACGCAGGTGCCGCAGAAATTGCGATGGCTTCCGATCGCCAAGCTCCTCTTGTGTGAGGAGCTGGTGTACTTTCTTCTCCCTTGATGCCGATAATCTCTTTACCAGCTCTGCTTTTAATCTCTCGTACTTGTCAGAGGCTGGTGGGTCGGTAATAATGTCCTCGACCTCGGATGCGTAGACTGGATCGAGACTACCGATAGCGTAATGGTATTTGGTAGTTTCGCTGGTGATGTTTGCCAACACGAATTGGCTTTCCAGTTGTGAGAACCAGAGGGCTGGTTTTTCTGGATAAAATGGGGGTACCCTCACTCCAACTCGATGCACGTCGGAGTAGCGGCTGGGGTCGCTTGAAGTTTTTGCTCCGCCATCTTGATCCACTTGACCTTGACTCATCTTGTGCTCCGTCGGGGTCACCAATGTAGAAGACTCACTTTGCGTTGGATGGGAGTTATTCCAATGAATAGGCACAGGTTTCTTGTAATATGATATAATGTTACACAAGCACGGTTACAGTTCAAGCAAAGCGTGGAAAGTAAAAGAAGGAGAAAGAGTCAGGGTTCACTAGCTTTTTAGCACAGAGCACACAACCGGTAAAGCAAGGCGCGAGAGGGCAGAGCACAAGCGGTTAGCGTCGCGGGCTTCGGTCGACTGGCCGGAGTGCCCGCGCGCAGCCGGGACACCCGCCCCGCGGCGCGCGCAGTCCCCTCAACATTCCATTGCCTGCGGCGATAAGGAACCGGTCGCCGTGGCGCGTTAACTTATTCACTAATACTAAACTATAATCTGTGAGACTGTTTGTTTGTTGAATTATTACTATGAAAAAATATAGATGCTATACAAATAGATATGTGCGGAGTCAGGAGTCCGCCACAATAGTTTCAATTTTATTTCTTTTTAGGTTAAGTAGTAGTAGAAGTAGGAGCATCGAGTTTTAGATACCGATAGGTTAGTTTTGGCTAATTTATGTGCTGTTTTTTTAGTATTAAGTAGGTAAAAGCGTAGATACTTTTATTAATTAGTAGTTATTTTATTAATTAGTTATACGTAGTTATAGGTATTTATTTTTAAGTGAAGTAGGTATATGTTATTATAATATAATTTTGAACAGGCATTTCAGCTTTACTTTCATTTCTTTTTTTGTTGTAAGTTGTACATATTTCACACACACATAGTGATCTATGAATGCACAGCCCAAACCACTGAACGGATCGGGCTAAAATTTGGCTTGTAGGTAGATGTTATGACATAGGCATCCGCTAAGAAAGTATTTTGATTAATTCTACCCCCAAGGGGATAAAATAGGGGATGAACGTTTGTATGAAGCTTTGTCAATTTTAAACCGATCGGGCTGAGAGTTTAAAAATCGGGGGTAAAGTAACTATTCCACGCGGGCGAAGTCGCTGGCAGAAGCTAGTCTATACATATAATAAATCTGTAGAGAAGAGTCGTTTTTGTACATTACAACAATTTAAAAAATAAATAGCCAGAGAGTTAAAGAATAACAAACAGAACCCATTTCTAGCATTTTTAAGCACTAACTGTAAATACGTAAAGGGTAAATTACAAAACAAAATAATCATACGTAATTTATAAATGTTTCAGTGGTAACCGATCCAGAAGACGCTCTCACAGTTGCCAATTCATGTTTGAGTAAACCGTACATCTACGATTTTATAAAAGAACAATTAAAAAATGGTCTTTTAACATCTGAACGTAAGTGAAAAGGAATTAAATACTCTTAATTTAAAATACATGACAGATTGAAATATATATACTACGATAAAATATCAACACCGGGGCTGTGGAACAACTCCAGCCGCCGCAACAGAAGAAGACGCCCCGGGCGTCGGGAAACGCAGGGCGATTCCCGGCCACCGTAGGCGCGGGCCTGCGGATGGTGAACTATGGGTGGCTCGCCGTCCGATAGCAACCAGGCCCGAGTCGACGGCGCGCCGTGTTCCACGCTCGCCTCAAAGAGCTGTCAGCAACGAAGACGGGGCCCCATAGGGTCAATGCCTGCTAGAGTTGCGGAATTTGTTAGAAAGAGTCGCCGCGGCCCTGGAACGTAAAAGGCACAAGAAGGATCAAGGGTGGCTTTTAGTCAGTAAGAGTCTGACACTCCCTTCCGCTCCGCCCAGAGCGGGAGAAGTCATTTCCTATTCAACCCAAAAGAAACTCTGGTATCCGCAACTCAAAGTCCAAGCGCTGCTATAACCGCCGGGATTCATTTGTTATTTTTGATCCAATCCAAATCTACAATCAAGAAAGGTCAATAACGCCAGACGCTGGTTGTACTTGGGTTACCGAATTACTTTACCCTAAATCTCTGGGTCGCTTGGTAACAGATGAGCCGCTGATTCTTGCGCTTCTATGAAAGCTATGCACAATATTGGCAGACGGTGTCTCCTATGACATAGGTGTGTTTTGATTTTGTTTCAGCGTCTATTTGGAAAGTCCATCGCAAATTACTAAATCCAGCGTTCAACCAACAAGTACTTAATACATACGTGAATGAAATGAACGTGCACGCTCGAAGTCTTGTCTCTCAATTAGCTTCGCAAGCGGAAAAAGGCCCTTTTGATATGAGCAAGTTCTTTGTTAACTATACACTGTCTACTGTTACTCGTAAGTATTATCGAGATCTGAATGCATCTGTCACCGGATAATTGCAAAATCCGTAAGATTATAAAATATATTGATATTGTAAACTCTCGATCTCAACATTAGGAATACTTTTTAACACATTAAAATTTCATTTTTTTATAATATTTGTTCTGATTTTTATAAAATCTTCATTAGTAAATGATGCTATTGTAGCTCGCAAATATGAGCACATAATGATGGAACCGGTGCGGAAATCCAAATATGGACCACGTTTGCATTATGAAGATACTCTGAAGAAGGGATGCAATTCAGCTTGCAGTTGCAGCATCACATACAGTGATCCTTATTAATTTTATGGAGCGAGAATCTTTATACTCTGATGATGCTTAATGTATGTTTTGCCAAAAACAACATTATTTTCAAGAGTAGTAATATAAAAATAAATCAAGTGCTGGATGTGTGGGCTCCGGGCAAATAACAATTTCGATGGTTCCGTGTCGACATATGAGTCTGTGATTTTTTCAAAAACAATTGATTCATATTATTAACCATAATTTTTGGATTTTCATGCCCATATTCCATTTTTGGTGCCCTACTCCATATTTGGTTCCTAATTTCCACAAAACGAAATGGTATTTCATATTTAGTTACATTTCTGTAATAGTTTTTGGATAGTTCGCACCAAGCAAGTCAAGTTTCATTTTTCTGCTATCACAATACAGTTTGCGCCTTAATGACCAGTAGGTCATAAATGTTCATAGTCTTAATTTTTCGCCTCCGGTAACAACCACAGCCACTGAGGTTAAACACTGCACTCAATGGCTTCCAAACCCTCCTTTTTTTATCGTGGGGAAATCCTCATGGACTATCCCCCGTCTGGGGAAGACGGGGGGCTGTGCCGGACTCTTACCGGCTAAAACCACCACGGTTTTCCGTCACTTGACCGTAGGCCGGGGTCGCGGGATTCGCAAAAGCACGCACCGCAACCCCGGCAGGTCCGCCAGGGGCTGGCGGACCTCTCTTCTGTGGGGCCTAGCTCCACGTCCTTCTGAGTGGCACGCGTGCAACACGTCGCGTCGCCTACTCGGGCGGTGGGTCCCCCAACCCAGCGCCCGCAGGCCACACACTAGGGTGGCTGGAGGTCGTCGCGCGGCCTCCGGCGCCCGGTGCGTTCCAGACCCTCCTTACAGCGACCCACTTCACAAAAAGAAGGCATATTTGACAAGGAATCAGAGAAGTTGAAATGATAGTTTGGATAAAAATCTATTTTCTGTTTTCCAGGGTCTTCGCTCAGACTGAATACACAAGATCAAACCATAATAATTAAAGATTATGCAAAAATAATTGACGATTTATCAGCTCTATATTGTGAAAGATTAACAAAAGTGTGGTTGCATTTACCGTTTTTATTCGACTGGAGTGTAATGAAGCTCAAACAAACTACACTTTTGAGGAAACTGAAGAATATCCTGGATCCGGTATTTATTTATTTACATAACTATTTTTTTACCATTAATATTTTTTTGGTAACTACTCCGTACAATCTCTGTTCCAGAACAACTACTCACCGCGGGGTTTGATTCCCAAGTCCGATCGTGTTATTGGGTTTTTCATAAGGAATTACTCAGTAGCTGCCTTTGTTTAGAGGAGTGTTGAAACCTCTGTGCCTCGAAAAGCACGTAAAGCATTTACCCGTTAATCTATTTTCAAATTGGATAGATATTTTAACGTGCGATTACTATAAGAATTCATTCTGATCATACTGGTCACGGATCCCAAATCTATACTAAAATACTAATCTATACTAATATTATAAAGAGGAAAGATTTGTATTTTTGTATGTAACAAATAAACACAAAAACTACTGGACCGATTTCAAAAATTCTTTCACAATTAGAGAGCTACATTCACCCTGAGTAACATAGGCTACATTGTATCCCCGTATTCCCACGGGAACGGGAACTACGCGGTAGAAACCGCAGGGTGCTGCTAGTCATAAATACTTCCGGTTCTGTTTAACATCAATATTTTAAGGTTTATCTCGAAATCTCCTCCAGCTGTTTAAACAATTAACCTTAGATCTCGTTTCTCACAGCTTGGTATACTTATGCGGCATAGTATAAAATCGATTTATTTTCATAATTTTGGTATACTTTCAGATTATACGTAAAAGAAAATCAGAGTTAAAAACAAATATGTACGATGACTCTACAGCAGGTAAGCAAAAGAAATACTTTCATGTACCTACTTACATACGCTCATACTATGCTTTGCTAATAAACTTTACCTTCCATTCCAAAGTGTAAAGTAGCAGCAAACCTATACAGAAACCATTATTTTTCAGACAAATTTAAACCAATCTTAGATCAAATGCTGCATTTGGCTGAAGAACAAGACGCCTTCACAGAGGATGACATCAGGGAACACCTGGATACTCTAGTAGCGGCTTCTTACGATACTACAACTTCTGCTTTGACACTTATGTTGTTAGTTATAGGATCACACCGAGATCTACAAGATAGAATTTATAATGAGTAAGTACCTTACAGCATAAGTCGCGTAAGGGGGGAGTCGCGTCAGACAGAGGACGAGTGTAGTGACCGAGGAAATCCTAGAAAACGCTGGCGTGACGAGTTAGTGACGTTCATGACAGATTGGAACATATTATTATGTAGGTTAATGAAAGTTAAACGTAGGTTAAGTACCTACGTTTAACTTTAAACTTAAATTAACGTTCATTTTTCTGACCTACACCTGGGCAAAGGCTCCTCTATAGGAGGGGGAGGGCCGTAATCCAGCACGCTGGCCCAGTGCGCGTTGGTGAATGTCACATGTCTTCGAAATTGTGGTTCTAGGACATTCCGGTTTCCTCACGATGTTTTCCTTCACCGTTTTGAGAGCCGTAGCGATGAAAATGAATTACACAAAGTGCGCCTGGCTGGGTTTGAACCCGCGACCACTGCTCCACAATTTTTTTTTTATGTTTAGCCCAGCTATAACATGTAACGGTGACAGGCCAAGTGGCGCAAGACAAAAGGTGGAAGGTTCTTGGAGGGTTCGATGAAATAATCAGGAGGCTTGAGCAACTCTTGCCAAAGGTCTCAGCTTTCCGAGGTGGTGCTGTCTGTAGATGGATTCTTGCATCAAAGATCCAGCCTTAGCCGCGGAAAATAACAGCGAACAGAGCTCAATCTTATGGCGATAAGCCGAGAGCAACTGTGGCAACCCAGCGCTGGTCAAAAAGGGAACACAATTGCGACTATAAGTTCCCTTTTTAAAGAGTGGCCAAAGAGGCGCCACGACGTCCTCACCTTCCGCCTGACGGAACACGTTTGTTTCGGGAGGTACATGTATTGGATTCCACAGGAGGACACTCCCGGGTGTTACCACTATTGTTGTACAGTAGTATATGTTAGACTTCAAACCTACATGGGGGGACCACTGCCGTGTTCTGTGCCTGGATCAGCCCCGGGTCGTCGACGCGTCGCGTTCCACGTGCGCCTCAAAGAGATGTCAGCAATAGGGTAGTTGACTAAAAAAATCTAATTAGTCCGTCAGGTAGATTTCCAAAAAATATTGCACACGTATTTTTTCTTTTTTCACGTAAACAAAAAATGACGACGATACAGTGCGTTGAAAACACGTGTGACGTCACTACTCGCTACAATTTTTACCGAGCCGTGACGTCACAAGCCCCCACTCCTGATCTTTGATGCTTTGTATCTTCGTCAGTTTTTATAGATTTGTTAAAGGAAAAAATACGTGTCCAATATTTTTCTATAATCTAACTGACGGACTAAACATAATCATATATTTTTTACTCAGGAAACATCCCTATTGACAGGACCGCTAGGTGTAGTGCCTACCAGGGATGTGATTTTTTTTCGAAATACTTACCGCGGCTCCGGAACGCTAAGGCGATGTTCACAAAACTGTATTTGTTTATATACTGTATCTCAAAGTGTGTGTGCGTGTATCCTAAGGGCATTTGAACACAGATAGGTTTTAAAACCCTCTTCAAAAAAGGAGGTGGTTGTAATTGGGGTGTTCAATATTTATACTAATTTTTTTTATATATTCGGGCATTACTACGACACAACCTTATGGACGCATTTGCAAAATTCTTTTTTTCTTCGTCTTTC
Organism: Hecatera dysodea; assembly: GCA_905332915.2. Classification (NCBI taxonomy): domain Eukaryota; kingdom Metazoa; phylum Arthropoda; class Insecta; order Lepidoptera; family Noctuidae; genus Hecatera; species Hecatera dysodea. The sequence goes on along the minus strand of HG995310.1, from coordinate 13,339,474 downwards.
AAAATAAAAGAAGTTTATCGGGAAATGAGCCAATATAAATTTCGTTTTATTGAATGAAGAACTATGGAATTAATATGGACTGGTTGTAATTATTAGAGGGTCACTAAAAAGTGAAAAATAAAAACAACCGACTTCCAAAGAAAATCACTACAAAGTACAATGTAAATTTAATTTTGGAAGTCGGTGTCAAAAAAACCACACCAGAAACACCGATTTCCAAAATTCTTTTCTGGCCTTCCATTTCGCCCAGAACGAAAGGAGTCATTTGGTGATTTCCCATCGAAAAATAAAAGATTAAGCCTTAAAAATTACGAGCATTAATGATGATTTTTTTATTCCTTACAGGTTACAAGAAGTACTTGAACATAAAGATGACGTAACGAAAGAAGACCTGCCAAAACTTGTGTATTTGGATACGGTGATCAAAGAGATCATGAGATTGTATCCTGCCTCTCCAGTAATTGCAAGAAAAATTGACAAAGATCTTAAACTGAGTACGTACCTTCTGAACTGTAATGTTTGGTATCTAAATTGATCACATGTTTTAAACTTATAATAATATAATTTTAGTCTAAATTATCTATATTTTCTATGCATATTAAAAATTCTAAAATCGTAGTGAAAATTGACCACAAAATTGTAGAACAGGTTCTGTACAAATTTTGCATCATTTCAAAATCATCGTGTTCAAATGGGGCAAAACTTAAAAAATAATTAGCGACTAAACTATTGCTCGTATTTAATTGATTTTTGGTATTGAGCTTGTAAATGATACCTAGTATATGCAATTTAAAGGGAAGCCCCTCTGTCGTATCAACTTTGTATATATTTCTCAGGAATTTATATGAGTAAATAAGTTAATGATAGAATAAAGGAGGATTACGAATGTTAGGTTCGACCTACAACAAGTCTTTCAAGTTGTCTTTAGACGGGCAGTCCTTAAATTGTCAGAATTAAATACTTATAACGCCTATCTTTTTTAGCATCCGTCTGTAAGGATCAGTAATTAATCTGTAGTGAATTCGTTTATGTACGAAAACTAGAATCGAATGGAATGAAATAGAATAGAATAGAATAGGATAGAATAGGATAGAATAGGATAGAATAGGATAGAATAGGATAGAATAGGATAGAATAGGATAGAATAGGATAGAATAGGATAGAATAGGATAGAATAGGATAGAATAGGATAGAATAGGATAGAATAGGATAGAATAGGATAGAATAGGATAGAATAGGATAGAATAGGATAGAATAGGATAGAATAGGATAGAATAGGATAGAATAGGATAGAATAGGATAGAATAGGATAGAATAGGATACCACGGCGGGGCTCGCCGCTGTAGCGGCGGTGAGGCCCGTTTTAGAGGAGTGGCTCAATAGGAGACACGGCGCCCTCAGCTTCCGGCTGACGCAGGTGCTTACCGGACACGGATGTTTCGGGAAGTACCTGTGTCGCATAGGCCGGGAGCTGACGTCCCAGTGCCACCACTGTGGTGATTGCCGCGACGATACGGCGCTGCATACGTTGGCGGAGTGCCCTGCTTGGGCCGAGCAGCGCCGTGACCTGGTCGCGGCCGTAGGTGCTGCGGGAAACATCTCGCTTCCGGCTGTTGTGTCTACCATGGTCGGGAGCGAGTCAGGGTGGAGTGCTGTCGCCACCTTTTGCGAGGTCGTTATGCTCGCAAAGGAGGCGGCGGAAAGGGAGAGAGAGGCTGCCTCCTCTCTCCCCTCCCGCAGCAGACGCACTGGGCGTCGTAGGGTGGCTGACTTCCGGCCACCGTAGGGCGCGGCCTGCGGACGGCAGACTGGGGGAGTCTTGTCGTCCGATCAGCAGCAGGCCTCGAGGCGGCGGCGTCGTGTTCCGCGCGCGCCTCAAAGTGGAGTCCTGCGGCCGGGGTGACGGCCGCAGTGGGTGACGGAGCCCGCCTGACCATCTGGCGGGCCGATACCCGTCGGGGGGTCGCGACGAATGCTTCGGCGATACCCGCCCCTCCGACACACGGGTACATGAGGAACACGGGTTGGTTTTTAGTCAGTAAGAGTCTGACAGTCCCCTTCGCCCTTCCCCGAGGTCGAAGGGACTCCATGAGGATTTTCCAACCCGAAAACAAAAAAAAAAAAAAAAAAAAAAAAAAGGATAGAATAGGATAGAATATAATAGAATAGAATATGTTTGTATGGAACTACTCTACGCATCTAACAAGGTGGCGTTAGTGTGCAAGAAAAATAGGCACCAGTTTCCAAGCCAGCCCAAACCTCATTCAATAAACACGACAGTTTAATTTCAAACGTATTCAAGTCCAAATGAACCTATGTTACATCATGCCCAGCCCAGGGCCAGACATTGTCTGTTGCGGTGGTAAACGGGCTTTCTGGTTTCCTGCTGCACTGTTTGATTCTATTCAGTTAAATCTGGGAAAAAATGCTAATGATGGCTAGACAGATTGAAATTAAATTCTTATCGCGTTTTATCACTATACAATACAATAGAGGTGTACAACGCTTGTCTCAAAATTATGTTAACTTTCAGAGAACTGCACGTTGCGAGCTGGAAGTACCTGCGCCTTAGGGTTGTACGGTCTCCTCCGTCACCCGCTGTGGGGTGCAGACGCCGATCAGTTCAGACCGGAGCGATGGCTGGACCCTGCCGGCTTGCCAGATAACCCGAGCCTTTTTGCCTCCTTCGGTGTCGGGAAGCGAAACTGTATAGGTACTTATTTACTTTAAAACTTGCCCAAATTCTTTATTAACCACTAAGGGCCGGTTTTACAATTGAGGAGTATGTGATAATGCGTGAATAGAAAAGAATAAAATAGAATAGAATAGAATAGAGTTGAATATAATAGAATAGAACGGAATGGAACGGAATGGAACGGAATGGAACGGAATGGAACGGAATGGAACGGAATGGAACGGAATGGAACGGAATGGAACGGAATGGAACGGAATGGAACGGAATGGAACGGAATGGAACGGAATGGAACGGAATGGAACGGAATGGAACGGAATGGAACGGAATGGAACGGAATGGAACGGAATGGAACGGAATGGAACGGAATGGAACGGAATGGAACGGAATGGAACGGAATGGAACGGAATGGAACGGAATGGAACGGAATGGAACGGAATGGAACGGAATGGAACGGAATGGAATGGAACGGAACGGAACGGAACGGAACGGAACGGAACGGAACGGTACGGAACGGAACGGGACGGAATGGAACGGAACGGAATAGAATGGAATCCAATGGAATAGAATAGAATAGAAGATTTTATTTTTATCGAATTTAAGTATTACAGTTGAGGCGTTACCTTACATAAAGCCTCAACTGTAATACTTCTGCCACAGCTTCAACTCACCAACGAGACATGGTAACAACACTGTTTTATCTACACATAATACTTGCTTAGTTGGAATACAATACTATCGTATTGTTACAAGCTTGAGGTTCATGGCGACGATAAAAACAGCTGATTTAATAACCAAAAATAATTAATCAATACTAATTACAATTATAAACTCAGTTTTAAGCACTTTATTCTCATTAAGACAAAACTCACTAATTAAAAACACAATTGAACTAATGATGTGACAATATCATTTGCTTGTGCGTTAAACTTGAATATCCGTTTATGATAATGATTATTGAGAATAATCTTTTTTATTTAATTCCACAGGTAAAGTATACGGTATGATGGTGATAAAGATAGCACTGGCGCACATTTTACGGCGATACTGTGTAACTGGCGACATCAACAATGTAGTTTGTGAATACAATATTGTTGTGAAGCCAGTAGAAGGGCATCATATTGTTTTAAAACCAAGGACGAAGATTTAGTGCTATTAAATTTAATTATGCGTAAAGTTCGGTATTAATTTTGTTCAAAAATAAATAATGTTTTGGTAAAATGTGACTTTTTTTGGTGCGTTTTGTTATAGTATAATTCATAACGGGTATGTATTAAATGTTTTTTATGTCACAATGTTTTATCAAAAACGTCTCATAACTCCACTCAAATAAATACTTAAAATAGCCTAGCTTTTTCCTGCGACTCCATCCACGCAGATGCATGATACAAATATTATTATAGCACTTTAGAATAAAAGAGCTTTCTCTATTTTTATTTAGAATTCGTACATTCCTCGTAGTTCTGGAGATTACCTACTCTAGAAACAAACTAAAAAAGAAACGTTACGTCTTTAAGTTATTAATATACATTACTAGCGCCTTAAGTAATTAATATACATTACAAGTCTGATATTATTCCAACAATTCATCCAACGTCATTCCAACACGATCCCATTGTGTTTTTGCTAAAAGTTCGCAATCTGCTAAATTCATAATGGTCAATTACTAGTCAATGGTCTCGTAACACTTTTCGACAACCGAGATTTTAAAAGAAATGACTGCACAATGACGTTCTAATGGTAGGTCACTGATCAAAGGAACTGTCAAAATTTTACCAGATTCGCATGCATCTGGTAAAATAATGCACTATAATAAACACGAACGAAGAGTCAACTTACACCCGTACGATGTGGCACAAGAGTATTAGGAGGGCTGACCCCAAATTAATTAGGACAGTAAATCGAAGAAAGAGAGAGAAGCTAAAACTTGCCTACTGCATGATGCGTGAGGGAGTAGCCGTCAAGTCACCAAACCAACCTGCACGATGCAGTTAGCTGGGACACTTCTTGGTTAGCAATAGACAAGTGTGGGCCCACACTTGTCTATGTATCTACCAGCTTTTACCATAAAATCTACGTGACGTTGTCTCGTAGTCGTGTCGTACTCGTGACCAATTAGTCTTTTCCTGTTTTACATCGTCACGTAGTCGTACCATATAAAAATCATTCCTCTTTTAATAAAGTTTAGCTGCAGTGGCCCTAAGCTATTAGTTGTCCATCAAGCAGCCGATTGCCTCGTAATTGCCGACACATTCTCTACTTTATAACTTCGGGAACTGATAGAATTGGGTTAACAACAGATGGGGCAGCGGTTCAGTTTCGTGGCTCGTTTGGCGTTCATTTAATTTTTAGAAAAGGGAAAGGCGGATAGGAATAAGTTTTTCTGTGTTTACCTACTCAAATGGATAAGATTAGACTAAATAGAAACCAGGGCAATAAGGCATATTATGCTATATCGAAAAAATAATGCTCTAATAAACAATGATGAAATAACCATCTGCGACGAAGTTATAAACTTTACAGTTTGTAATTATAAAGAGGCTGACTTGGCTTCTGACGTCGAAGCCGCAAAGTTTACGCAGCTGCCATAGAAAACGGCGTTTTCGTGAAAGTGATAAATATTTTGGTTTAAAATTGTGAAATCTCATTACTTGATCGGTAAGTTTTTATTACGTACTAGCAGCGCCCCGCGGTTACACCCGCGTAGTTCCCGTTCCCGTGAGAATATGGGGATAAAATATAGCTTATGTCACCCGGGGATAGTGTAGCTTCCCAACAGCGAAAGAATTTTTTAAATCGGTTCAGCGATTTCGGAGCCTATTATAAACAAACAATCAAATCTTTCTTCTTTAAAATATTAGTATAGAATCACTGTCAGTACTGTGTTATTGAAGAAGTGGCAGTGGGCAGGGAACATTGCTCGCAGAATAGATGATCGATGGAGCCGAAAAGTTCTGGAGTGGCGACCACGTAGCTGGACGGATGACGCAGCCTTGGCGCGGCCTCCTACTAGGTGGACTGATAAGCTGGTGAGGATCCGGGTAGCCAATGAATGCGAGACGCACTGGTTGTCGTGGTGACACTTGAGGGTACTATGTCCAGAAGTGAATGTCTTTCGGCTGATATGATGATGATCACGATTATATCGTTCGATAAACTGGTTAGGTTTTGTTTTCGAGCTTATTCCCTGTTGCGAGACTCCCTGTATTCTATGAAGTGTAAAGCAGAAGTATCCCCACACAAACACACATTTCACCAGACGGTATGTTTACCACCCAAGTCCAATTAACATAGAACAAAACCTTTGAATATCATTCTCCGTTTTAAATTCAAACGAAATTACTTTTCAGGTATCTACCCACCCACATACTCTCTATTGAACAAACTTCAGTTGAAAACGTTGAAATCAATTAAAACAAATGACGTTAGTGAATTTTTCCCCCTACCCGCATCTGGTAATGTGGACTTAATAAGTACAGAGACGGTTCTTGGCGGCCATTTTCTAGAGACGGCATTGCTAAAACTTTTCATGCAGATCAAGACGTGTGTCAGTGAGTATCACTGTTTACTCATAGATATTGGCCACAGCTACATGATCTTTTGACGACACGGTTGGCGCAGAGGTTGAGCGATGATTGGCTGCTGCGCTACGATCGCGGGGTCGATTCCCGCACGGAACAAATAAATATTTGTTATATTACCTACAGATAGGTGTTCCGGGTCTGGCTGTAGTGTTTGTGTATGTGACATTGTATATTTGTAAATGCACCCACGACACAGGAGAAATTACTAGTGTGGGGCAACGTTTTTTTAAAAAGAAAGAAAGAAAAGAAGAAAGATCTGCACGGGTTGCGGATTTTGTTCGAAAAAGTCACCGCGGCCCTGAAACGCAAACGACATTTGGAGATACACGAAAGGGTTTTAGTCCCTTCCGCTCCGCCCAGAGCGGAAGAAGTCATTTGATGGTTTCCCATCCATAAAATAAAAAACATGATGGACATTCCACAAAAAAACTTTTTTTTTACCAAATCTTATGAATAACGAAAGTATCATCATGCGTGGAGCAAAGCAGTTGACTTCCCGAAGTTTGTTTACCGCACTGCATCATCACTTACTATCTGGTGAAACATTAGTCAAACGCCAGCTTTTGAATCATATAAAAAACTAGCTTCTGCCCGAGACTTCGTCCGCGTGGAATAGTTACTTTACCCCCAATTTTGAAACTCTCAGCCCGATCGGTTTAAAATTGATAAAGTGTCATACAAACTTTCATCCCCTATTTTATCCCCTTGGGGGTAGAATTAATCAAAATCCTTCCTTAGCGGATGCCTACGTCATAACATCTACCTGCATGCCAAATTTCAGCCCGATCCGTTCAGTGGTTTGGGCTGTGCGTTGATAGATCACTATGCCAGTCAGTCAGTCACTTTTGAGTTATATATATTTAGAAGATACTAGTATTTCGCTTGGGGGCGCGAGTTGCAAGCAACCCGCGGTGTCTTTTTAGTATTTTTTGACTAACAATTATTATTTCCCTGTGAAAATAATAATTTGTGTCAGGTTTCTGAGAAACGCAAAGGGGTTGAAAGTAGGGGGTTAAAAAGGGTTGAATTTTTTATTCGTCATATACTCATCGAAACACCCTCTATACAACCCCGAAAACCATTTTTCTCTACAATGTCAGATTTCTGAGATATACCAAGGGGTTGAAACAAGGGGGTTGAAAAGGGTTGAATTTTTTAATTGGCCATATACTCACCCAAATACCCTCTATACAACCCCGAAAACCATTTTTCTCTAAAATGTCAGATTTCTGAGATACGCAAAGGGGTTGAAAGTAGGGGGTTGAAAAGGATTGAATAGGGTTGAATAGGGTTGAATTTTTTAGTGGCCATATACTCATCCAGACACCTTCTATACAACCCCGAAAAGCATTTTTCTCCACAATGTCAGGTTTCCGAGATATGCCAAGGGGTTGAAACAAGGGGGTTGAAAAGGGTTGAATAGGGTTGAATTTTTTACTGGCTACATACTCATCCAGACACCCTCTATACAACCCCGAAAACCATTTTTCTCTAGAATGTTAGGTTTCTGAGATACGCAAAGGGGTTGAAACAAGGGGGTTGAAAAGGGTTGAAAAGGGTTGATTTTTTTATTGGCCATATACTCACCCAGATACCCTCTATACAACCCCGAAAACCATTTTTCTCTAAAATGTCAGATTTCCGAGATACGCAAAGGGGTTGTAAAAAGGGGGTTGGAAAGGGGTAATTTTTTTTTCGTTTTATTCTCACCCAGACACCCTCTATACAACCCCGAAAACCATTTTTCTCTTCGACGTCAGGTTTCCGAGATAAGCAATGGGGTTGAAAGAAGGGGGTTGAAAAGGGGTAGTTTCAGATTTTTCCCATACTCACCCCGACACCTTCTATACAACCCCATAAAAAGTTTTTCCCTCCTAGCACGGGAAGTGGGAGAACAATTATGTCAATCAATCAATCAATCAGTCAATCAGTCAATCAGTGAGTGGTTTTTTAATTGTATATAATATAACTAGTATTTCGCTTGGGGGCGCGAGTTGCAAGCAACCCGCGGTGTCTTTTTAGTATTTTTTGACTAACAACAAAGGGGTTGAAAGTAGGGGGTTGAAAAGGGTTGAATTTTTATTGGCCATATACTCATCTAAATACCCTTTATACAACCTCGAAAACTATTTTTCTCTACTATGTCAGGTTTCTGAGATATGCCAAGGGGTTGAAAGTAGGGGGTTGAAAAGGGTTCAATTTTTTATTCGTCATATACTCATCGAAACACCCTCTATACAACCCCGAAAACCATTTTTCTCTACAATGTCAGGTTTCTGAGATATGCCAAGGGGTTGAAACAAGGGGGTTGAATAGGGTTGAATTTTTTATTGGCCATATACTCATCCAAACACCCTCTATACAATCCCGAAAACCATTTTTCTCTAAAATGTCAGATTTCCGAGATACGCAAAGGGGTTGTAAAAAGGGGGTTGAAAAGGGGTAATTTTTTTTTTCGTTTTATTCTCACCCAGACACCCTCTATACAACCCCGAAAACCATTTTTCTCTTCGACGTCAGGTTTCCGAGATAAGCAATGGGGTTGAAAGAAGGGGGTTGAAAAGGGGTAGTTTCAGATTTTTCCCATACTCACCCCGACACCTTCTATACAACCCCAAAAAAAGTTTTTCCCTCCTAGCACGGGAAGTGGGAGAACAATTGTGTCAATCAGTCAGTCAATCAATCAGTCAGTGGTTTTTTAATTGTATATAATATAACTAGTATTTCGCTTGGGGGCGCGAGTTGCGAGCAACTCGCGGTGTCTTTTTAGTATTTTTTGACTAACAACAAAGGGGTTGAAAAGGGTTGAATTTTTATTGGCCATATACTCATCTAAATACCCTTTATATAACCTCGAAAACTATTTTTCTCTACTATGTCAGATTTCTGAGATACGCAAAGGGGTTGAAAGTAGGGGGTTGAAAAGGGTAGAATTTTTAATTGGCCATATACTCATCCAGACACCCTCTATACAACCCTGAAGACCATTTTTCTCTACAATGTCAAGTTTCTGAGATATGCCAAGGGGTTGAAAGTAGGGGGTTGAAAAGGGTTGAATTTGTTTTGGCCATATTTTCATCCAGTTGCCCTCTTTATAACACCGAAAACCATTTTTCTCTACAATGTCAGGTTTCTGAGATATGCCAAGGGGTTGAAACAAGGGGGTTGAAAAGGGTTGAATAGGGTTGAATTTTTTATTGGCCATATACTCACCCAAATACCCTCTATACAACCCCGAAAACCGTTTTTCTCTAAAATGTCAGATTTCTGAGATACGCAAAGGGGTTAAAAGTAGGGGGTTGAAAAGGGTTGAATTTCTTATTGGCCTAAACTCACCCAGATACCCTCTATACAACCCCGAAGACCATTTTTCTCTACAACGTCAGGTTTCTGAGATACGCAAAGGGGTTGAAAGTAGGGGGTTGAAAAGGGTTGAATAGGGTTGATTTTTTTATTGGCCATATACTCACCCAGATACCCTCTATACAACCCCGAAAACCATTTTTCTCTAAAATGTCAGATTTCTGAGATACGCAAAGGGGTTGTAAAAAGGGGGTTGAAAAGGGGTAATTTTTTTTTCGTTTTATACTCATCCAGACACCCTCTATACAACCCCGAAAACTATTTTTCTCTTCGACGTCAGGTTTCTGAGATAAGCAATGGGGTTGAACGAAGGGGGTTGAAAAGGGGTAGTTTCAGATTTTTCCCATACTCACCCCGACACCTTCTATACAACCCCATAAAAAGTTTTATCCTCCTAGCACGGCAAGTGGGAGAACAATTATGTCAATCAGTCAGTGAGTGAGTGGTTATTTAATTATATATAATATAATAACTAGGACTAAAACAAAACTTGTGCTTTTCGCACATTGCATGGGCACGAATATTGTTCGTATGGCGTTAAATAGTAAATAGTAAAATTTTATTTGCATAGATTGTAGGTATATAAAATGAGATGTTATAATAACGTAGGAGCGCCCTGTACACGACGACGACTCCGTGCTCTGTGTCCTTACTCAACAGGAGAACGAGAGCCGAGCAAATATTTGTGGCACGTAGCAAATAATTGTTCCCAAATGAACGTTTAAATTAATTGATTTTACAATGAACACTTTGATGTTTATTGTCCTACAGTTTGTGGACCCCACTTGAAATTATTTTTATAGGTAGACTGCTATCACATTGTTTTTTTTTTTTAATTTGTTTGTGAGCGACAGACTTTTGTTCAAAATGGCTGCTTCATTTGCCAAAGTCTAATACTTATCGCCGAAGAGGGCTTTGTGCGTTTAGTTCGTACCTTATGTTATTCTCTTCTATTTATTTTATCCGTTGCAATTAAGTCTTTCTTTGGGTACCAGAAATCAATACAAATACAAATGATACTTTCTTTGTTCTTGTTATACAAGTGAGTTCGTAAGCGTTTGACATAAACATTTTATTTTCATGATTCCTTAAAAATACCTAACATTTAAAAGTACCTAATAAAAGTATCATTAACACGTTCTTTCTTTAATTAACTGCGTTCCCAATTCTCTCCCCCGACTAAAGGCAAATTTGGGGGAGCGCAAATTGACGTCGGCTCCCAAACTTCGGTTGAAAATATAGTTAGCCGCACTTGGACGAATAGATATCTACTTTGTCTCAGGTGCATTATTAGGCAGGCACACCACGATACCTTTTTTTATAGGAAATCATCAAATGACTTCTTCCGCTCTGGGCGGAGCGGAAGGGAGTGTCAGACTATTACTGACTAAAACCCACTCGTGATTCTTCTTGTGCCTTTTGCGTTCCAGGCTCGGCTTCCAGGCACAGCTCTTTGAGGCGCGCGTTGAATACGGCGCGCCGTCGACCCGGGCCTGTGGCCGTATTACGAAGTGCCAATGCTATCATGATTCGTGTGAGGGAAAGAGATAGTGCTATTCGTATTGTGTAACTCCGTCTCTCTCTGACACAGAAATCATGATGGATTTAAGACGTCATAATAGGTCGCCTAGTTGCTATCGGACGGTGGTCCACCCATAGCTCGCCATCCGCAGACCCGCTCCTACGGTGGCTGGAAATCGCCCTGCGTTTCCGGACGTCCTCGGCGTCTTCGGTTGCGGAGGCTGGAGAACGATACGACGACTAGATATCTTCTTTGTCTTAGGTCCATTATTAGGCAGGTACAACACGATACCTAGATTCATAACGCAAGAAACAGCCACACCGATACCCATTAAAGATACTGGTACAAGCTTGAGAGTCGTGACTAAAACAACCAATTAAATAATTATTTAATTAAATAAGATAATAAGATACGAAGATTTTCCAAAGGTTTTAAAGGTAAATGGACGTCTTTTTAAGAAGAAGTTTATTGCAGTCGAGAGGAAGTTATTTATTTGAGCAATAAATCGCCGCAATCAGAAACATTAACTACTTATCGAATCAATCAATACTTTCAAATACTAATTAATAATACTAAATTTTAATTTCAACTACATAATTATTAACAATACTTTCCATTAAAACCAAGCTAGTCATTTTTATAAATTGATTAGCGATATTAGCGATAATTTCATGAGTGATCTTCAACAGCGAATTAAAGAGATAAATAGTGCAATTGTGTTTTATAATTAGTATAATTATAAAACACAATTGCACTATTTTATTATTAGAGATAAATAGTGCAATTGTGTTTTATAATTAGTAGTTGAAATTAAAATTTAGTATTATTAATTAGTATTTGAAAATTATTTGAAAGTATTGATTGATTCGATAAGTAGTTAATGTTTCTGATTGCGGCGATTTATTGCTCAAATAAATAACTTCCTCTCGACTGCAATAAACTTCTTCTTAAAAAGACGTCCATTTACCTTTAAAACCTTTGGAAAATCTTCGTATCTTAAAGGTGTTCGTAGGCATGGGTTAATAAATAAAGATCAGTTACCCTCCGAATAAAATAAATTGCTTTTAGTATAGCCTGTCCTGATTGCACGCAAATGGGACCAAGTTCCTTCAAAATCCAGTATTACTACGAATCCTTTTCATTTGCCTTTTGTTTTATACCCTGTGGATTTATCCTTTTGGTAATTTGCTTTTGTTTCTTTTCCTGGGTTCCGAACGTTGATATGAAAAACCGGAACTTTTATTTTACCACTCGTTTGTCTGTCTGACTGGCTGGCTACTGACGGGAGGGAAGACCGAATCTGCTGACATTTGGTATACATCTGAGTATTTGTGACACATACAGGGACACATAACGTAAATAAATAAATCACGAGTGTACGTCACTTTTAGGGTTAAATTCGAGAAATAAACGTTTGTCAAACTGTGCCTTGTGATATAGCAAATGAAAGAGCTTAACGTGTAATATCTTTAAGTTCTTTATTTCATACTAGCAGCGGCACGCGGTTTCACCCGCGTTGTTCCCGTTCCCGTGGCAATACGGGGATAAAATATAGCCTATGAAACTCCACAATAACGTAGCTTTCTATTGGGGAAATAATTTTGAAAATCGGTTCAGCAGATCCAGAGATTACCCCTTACAACGTCACAAACTCACAACCTCACAAAGTCGCAAACGTTACCTCTTTATAATATTAGTAGGTATAGATTAAATCATCTATGATTCGATCGTTACCCTGTGAGGACAAGTCTGACACGCATTTGGCTGGTTTTTGTTGTGTGTTGCTAACCAACCTTTACATGTTCACCTTGGTTCCAATTGACCGGAAAATAACTGGAGTCAGTGCCATAGCTTCCAAACTGAAGTGGCGGTAGGATGGCTATGTCTGATGAAGGACCTGTGGCTGCTGAAGTAATCGAGTGGTAAATGATAAATGATATTTATTCTGTAAGTAGGTTAAACATAACACTTTTACACGTCTAATATTTCTTGTCATTTTAAGCTAGATGAAGCCGGTGTTTCCTAGCCGACTAACCTGAGAAGAAACATCGAAACAAACTCAGAAGTCACAGTCTCTTTTAAAGTCCATACAATCCGTACTGGTCAAATCATATGAGAACCACGTAGGTAACGGTAGATCACCCGTTGAAGTCCCCCAGCTAGGTCAACTGACGTCCTTAAAAGGGGGATGAGACAAACTGCAATTTTGCCGTGCTTGCGATTGGAGCAAAGATTGCGTATCGCTGCTGAACATACTTGCTGCAGTTGTCACTAGCGCAGTAGAACTAGCTTCAGCCCTTCGACCTTACCAATTTAGAATTGCTTGTAAATGGTCTATTTGAAATAAATGGATTTGATTTTGTGTTTGGAATCATGTGTTTTAGTCCGTTTTGGGAGAGACCTATGACCAACATGGATAAATTGAGTTGATTGATTGAACTTCCGTTGCTGATGAGTTGGAATTTCAGGTTTTTATTCCATCTAATTAACGTATGCGTGGCTTCACTTGCTTTGATACGGATCTGTCTCTTGGGTCCTGTAAAAATGTCACAAGAAAAACTGCGCAACGCATAAGCGTGACACGAACGTTTTTCATCACGATTTACGCTGATAATGGCCAGTGCTAGACATAAGCCTCTCCCAAACGTCACTGAATCATCTACATCTAACATTCCACGAATGGGTCAAAAATTGATATGATTGATTGATAGGCAGTTCCTATAATTATGAATGTGTGAGTGCCCTATCTGTCAAACATTCAGTACTAAACCAACGATCATTTGTGACACCCGTGTTCTTATTCACGCACCTCCCAGTTGAAAACATATCACAAATGATTTCCGATCCATCATTAAGTTACAAATTATTAAGTCTCTAATTTTAAGTTAAAATCTCAAGTCTTCAAAACATTCTGGCAGAATGTCAGGTCAAAGTAGCAAGTTGGCAACCTTAGGGAAACCCCGCGAATTGTTTGGGACGCATACAAATGGCTCTGTTTTTGTAACCACTTCATCTCAATTAGGGTAAAGCTTTTGTTACTGGCCACACCAATTTAGTGTGACTTCGACTATTTGAACTATTTTTATTTTCACTTTTATTTCAGGATTCTACGCTTGCCGAAGTCAATAATATCATCAGTAACATACCGAGTTTCTACTGCAAATAATTCCGAAAAAAATCCTAAAATCGGTCGCTTACCAGTTAATGAATCCTCAGAAATTCTTGATAGCATTCGAGAATACGGCATTTTAATGAAAAAGTCTAATTAGTCCATCTGATAAATTTCCAAAAAGTATTGGACATGTATTTTTCTTTTTACACGGAAACAAAAAGTCGATACAGTGCGTTGAAAACTCGCGTGACGTCACAACGTCCTACAATTTTCTTGAACTTTGATGCGCTTTATCATTTTATTTTTTTTTACAATTTGAAATGACAACAAAAACGTGTCCAATATTTTTTGAAATTCCAACGGATGGACTAAATAGAATTATGTTTTTTATGTGTAGTAAAATACCCGATTTTTTATTCTGAATAAATCTAACTACCTACCTACTAAAACTAGGTATTTTCCTCTTTGAAAATTGAAGGATCGGCCTCTAAAGGGGTCCAGAAGTAAGTAGACATATTTAAAGGTAGTGTTCTGTATCTGCTACATAGTTGGGAAAAATAACAAAATATTGACTTTATCGAAATATTGAATCTATCACAATCTAGAGTGATTTTTTCTTAACTTGGTTTTTGGGGTCGGGCCCAAAAACCAAGTTAAGAAAAAAACACTCTTAAATGTGTCTTAATCCATTTAGCGGTCTTTATTTTAGTTCAATCATAGATTCAATACCACCCTTATAAATAGGTAAGTATGTATAAGGTATGTACATATATGTTCCAAAAGTGCGTGATTATCTAAGAGGGTGATGTCGGGAAGCTAAATACATTAAGGAAACAACATCAAAACATAAAAAGGTAACTTTTTCAACAAAATCAACCAAAAAAATATTCTCAAATGGTCCGAAGCAGTCTCATGCATTGGTGACATCAAACTTGTGATTAAAATAAAGTAAATACCACCAACTGTAACAAACTACCACGCATTTCTGGAAAGTCCTGTACAAGCCAAAGAAAACCTTATATATACACCTAACAAGATAAGTGATTCAACCAAATGCAATATTCGGTAACATGCCGCCTACTTACCATAATCAAATATCATTTCTTTGCCGCAGAGACAGCTTTCATTTCGAAAATAAAGACCTATTTTGGCAGGTATAAATATAGGTGGATTTAAATATAATGAGTCTGTGTCAACAGCAAGGTTCCTGTGCTTTCTGCTTCCGTACAGGGCCTCAAGTCTGCTATTACAATAGTGTCAGAATGGTCTATCATTGACTTCACAATGGTTGATTTTTACAAGTTTGGTAATCTATACTATCTATATCTATAGATACTAATATTATAAATCTGAAGAGTTTGTTTGTTTGTTTGTTTGAACGCGCTAATCTCAGGAACTACTGGTTCGAATTGAAAAATTCTTTTTGGGTTGAATAGACCATTTATCGAGGAAGGCTTTAGGCTATATATCATCACGCTTAAGCCAATAGGAGCGGAGCAGCGATAAAGAATGTTTTAAAATCGGGGATTCCACGGGGACAAAGTCGCGGGCAGCAGCTAGTCTACTAATATAAAGCGTCACTATGACTTTCCAATGGTCAACCACTGACACTCCTTTGGAAGAAATGGCATAGAATGGTAATCTCGTACATGATGTCAAATTAATCAATCAATCAATCAATCAATATCTTTATTGTGGATCATAGGTAAGTACATAATACAGGTCTTAAATAATTAAATTGTGAACAGCTATGTCCCGCCCTTTGGGCATACAATGGTTAAACACAAGTTTATAATCGAATTTAAATTTAAAATTACATTATAATTAGAAAAAATTAAGAATTCACACAGAAAGTAATAATATAATAAAATTAAAACGCAATGCATTCTATATAATAGGTACACATCAGTGGGCCACCGAACGCATCATGACTGAAGGGGATTATATTGTAGCAGTGATTTGTCTGATAAGAAGTCTTTAATAGAATAGTAGCACTTGTTTACTAGCAGATCATGGAGATACTTTTTAATTTTTTTCATTTCTGTAATTATTCTAATAGGTTCCGGAATATTATTAAAGATACGTGGAGCTGTACAGAAGATACTTTCATGCATGTGATGAGTCTTGCTAGCTACTGAACGCAATTTGTCCTTACGCCGTATACGCGTGTAATAATTGTACATGTTAATATTATTTTTGACAAATACTGCAACCTCGAATATATACACACACGGCAGAGTTAATACATTCATCTTTTTAAAAAATGGCTTACAGGAGTCAGTTTCACGCAAGTTAAATATAGCCCTGATGCAGCGTTTTTGAGCAATAAAAACGCGCTCCTTGTCTGTACTATTACCCCAGAATATTACACCGTATCTGAGAACAGAGCTAACGTAACCGTGGTAAGCTGTTAGTAAAGTACTCTGATTCGCTATTTTACCCAATCTGTAAAGGGCATATGAAAACTGTCCCAGTTTTTTGCATACTTGATCAATTTGAAATTTCCAATTAAGTTTGTTGTCGATAACATATTAATATTAATGACAGACGTATGCAGTATTCTGCTAAAATTTTGACAATTCCTTTGATCATGACCTTTAGATCGATGATCATTTGAACGTCATTATACAGTCATTGCTTTTAATAGCTCGATTATCAAAAACTATTGCGAGACCATTGACCGACGTACTTTTTTGATTTTTTGTGGAAGTCGGTTGTATTTTTTTGTAAAAAGTTTTTTTATTTTTCACTTTTTAGTGGTACCTACACCCCCTCCCCTCCCCCACCTAAACGAACGAATTACATCGGTGTAAAAAAAATGCACTGCTCCAATGCAGAGTAAACTAAAAGGTCGTCAATGTAGACAATGTAGATATTTTTTTTAGATTTTTGTTGATTTTTCAAAAACCGCTTGTTCGATTTCGATAAAATTTTCATGGGACGATTTGGGAAGTATACCCTTTTCAACAAAAAATTAAAATTTTTCAAATCGGTTGGCAAGCGACGGAGTTATGCGCGAACAAACAAAAAAAAATTATTAACATCCGAATTGAGAACCTCCTCCTTTTTTAGAAGTCGGTTAAAAATAATTTTAACTTTGCGTTTTTTTGTGATGTTACTTAAGAACTATCGAGACTCCCTCCCACCCCCTTGTAAGAAAAAATAAGACATAGTCGACCCCCCCCCCCCCCCCAACCCCAAAATCGTCTTACGTAACAAATGAATGGCCCCTTACCGGGCTCTATATATTATAATACTACACTTCAGGGTCTATAGATTGTTGCGGAATTTGTTCGAAAGAAGAATTTGTTCGGAACGCAAAGGCCACAAGAAGGATCACGGGTGGGTTTTAGTCAGTAAGAGTCTGACACTCCCTCTCGCTCCGCCCAGAGCGAGAGAAGTCATTTGATGATTTCCCATCCAAAAAACCAAAAAAAAAGGTCTATACGGTAATTCTAGGCAAGCGTTCTCCATTGTCGACCACATCATCGCTTTCAATTAGTTAAGATTGTGGCAAAACGCGGGGATATCTTCTTCTTCTATATCTATATCTATACTTATAATAAATCTGTAGAAAGGTCAATTCTGTACAAGGAATATATTTTCAAAATAACTATCAGGATTAGTGATCGATACTGGTGCCAAAAATGCAATCAGTAAATTTTTGTCTGTCTGTCTGTCTGTCTGTCTGTATGTTCTTTATAGAAACAAAAACTACTCGACCGATTTTAACGAAACTTGGTGCAATTATTCTTCATACTCCTGGGCAGGTTATAGTATACTTTTCATCACGCTACAATCAATAGGACCAGAGCAGTGAAGGAAAATGTTGGGAAAACGGGAGAAGTTACTCCATTTTTTAAGCTTCCGTCGCGTGTGTAGCCTTAATGGTTAAAGTTACATAGAAATCATGTATTACGGAAATGTTTCACATAATATTATCTAAAAAATATCCCGCTACAGCATATGTCTATCTTTTATGGTTGACTCACAATAACACGTGTAACTCCCGATACCTTAGCAGTTCGGAGCTTTCTGATTATATTTGTTTACTCTTACGTTTATAATACTATCACTAAAAAAGTTAACATTATTACCTATTCAATAATAAAAGAATCATAGAAATCGGTATAGAAACACCAAACTTATACATGAATACAATAATAAGCCATAGCGCCCCGTCGCGCTTTAATACTTAATCATGCTGTAAGATGTTATTGTGATTATTTTTGTGTAACTTTTGTTGCTATTTTATAAAATAGGTACTTATTAGTTATTTTGGTAATGTTTAAATATTCGTTCAAATTACAATTTATTAATAGTTTCAATTTTATTTCTTTTTAGGTGAAGTAGTAGTAGAAGTAGGAGCATAGATTTTTAGATACCGATAGGTTAGTTTTGGCTAATTTATGTTCTGTTTTTTTAGTATTAAGTAGGTAAAAGCGTAGATACTTTTATTAATTAGTTAAACGTAGTTATAGGTATTTATTTTTAAGTGAAGTAGGTATAGGTTATTATAATATGATTTTGCACAGGCATTTCAGCTTTACTTTCATTTCTTTCTTTGTTGTAAGTTGTAGGGGAGACCGGGTCAAAATCGTATAGCTAAGGGTTTAGGGTTGTAGTTCTTTCATATTAAAACACTAATTTATCTATTCAACAAATATAATTAGTCAGTCTCATAAGGAACATAATCAATTGCACATATTTCGAATAATTCAAATACCAAACAATAAAAACGAAAATTATTAAACTTCTTCTAATTACGATTTTGCCCCGACACATGGGCAAAACCGTATACTATATACGATACGAAAAAATCGGTTTAAATCGTCACAAGCCTTTGCGAGTGGAACTGTCCAGATCATTATTCTGTCTAAATCGGTTTATTCGATCTTGTAATATTGATTTTGGTACCTCAAAAGTTTTGGCAGCTTTCAAGTAACCCATAGTGCCATCAAATACGGCTTGAACAGCTTTTTTATGTTATCCGGATCCTATTCTTGTCTAGAAGTAGTCCTTTTATAATTACGCGGCATTTTAACTGCACCTAAAATAAAATAAAAATAAATAAGTTTATGTTCATTCATACGGGTCAAAATCATATAGTAGCCGGTTTTGCCCCATACGGTTTTGACCCAAGGCTTAATGTATAAATATATCACTCACTACTAGATACGCAAACCAAACTTACCCACTCAAATATTTGTTAATTATGAGTAAATATACACACTTTAACATTGTTGATTGGACACTTACCTATTATACACGTAAATTACACTATTATTGATTGAATTTTTACAAAAATAAGATCAAGTACGCCGAAAAACAATAAAATCGAATGTTTTGATAACGCGCGTATCTATAGCGACAAGTTTTTGTTGACAAATAGCTCCCATTGGTTTACGACGCTGAGCAGTTTGCGCGCGGGAATGTTGAATTATTGACAAGAATAGACATGCTGTACTGTTTTACCCCGGTATACGGTTTTGTACAGGTCTCCTCTACATATTTCACACACACATAGTGATCTATCAATGCACAGCCCAAACCACTGAACGGATTGGGCTGAAAGAAGAATGGCAGATCTAGTACACCAAACTTTTTTTGTTGTTCTGTTATAGAATTTGTACCACTTATTAAGGCAATTGAGCCATTCATTTTCACGTATGTGTACTGTTTTTAGAACTTCGGATTAATTGATAATACAAATAAAAAGATTTTAATAACTAAACGTTATACAATCGTAAACTAAACGCAGTTATATTTTTAGAAGTCGCCAATGAAAAATAACACCAATATCGAAATGATAATTAATTATTAAGAAATAGAAATAACATTAAATTGATTAAACACTTATATACCTACTATACCTATGAACGTATAATCGTTGCATAAAATCATAATAGCTTACGATTTAATGACAAGAATGATTTCTGTAAGCAATGTTTTTTTGTACATTTAGTAATTATTTATTGACGGGTAAAAAAAAAACTGTCATTGAGTTCAATTCTTTGCTGTTGTTTTGGATTGTGGTTTGTGAGTCTGAGTAATTAAGCGAATTATTATTATTTAAGAACAATAGGATGCTGCTCACGTGTGATGTGTGTTATTTGGTACCTAAGCTATGCTCGCCATGAGGGGCCGCCAACCTGCCCCTTTTTTAGATGAAAATGATTTGATTTGAAAGTACAATAAAATAAAATAATGCTTACAAAAAGAAAGTACCTACCTATTTTTATTTATCTACAATTGACGCCCCATCAGAACTTCATAATGATCAAACAGTTGCAGTCCGCTGCTGGACATCATAGGTAGGTATCTCTTAATCCACCCCAATTGAGTAGGTAGGTACGATCCTCATCTCAATCTACATACTTATTGGTTATTAAAACACTACAAAGATAGCGGCAAGCAATCTAGAACATTACTTTATCACCAAAACAATGATAATGTACCCATATGTAACACTAGTACCAACATAACCTTAAAAATAAAAGTGGTTATAACTTCTACGCCCCAAGTTCTAAAAATCTAGGAAATTAAACAGGGCTTGTCTATCACATTACCTTCTAATTAAAACAAAAAACATCCTGAAACACGAAATATTATTAGCGGTACTAAAGTCTCAGACAAGCCTGCCTTTGTCCTTTGGCATGCAGGTAGATGTTATGACGTAGGCATCCGCTAAGAAAAGATTTTGATTAATTCTACCCCCAAGGGGATAAAATAGGGGATGAACGTTTGTATACATGAAACTTTGTCAATTTTAAACCGATCGGGCTGAGAGTTTCAAAATCGGGGGTAAAGTAACTATTCCACGCGGACGAAGTCGCGGGCAGAAGCTAGTCAGCAATAAAAAAAACTCGTTAAAAATCCACGTCAGATTTGACTTCCCATTTTGCACAAATTGAAACAAACAGTTATCAAAACCGAAGCGGGTCACACGTTACGCCGAATATGAAGTGATTCCAGACGAGGATATAGACTCTGTCACACCCTGATCACTTGATATCGACACCATTTTAGTGACATTGAGGAACAGTTATTTAAAGTTAGATCTGGCGGAAAATCAATTGCTGCCAATGTCGTATTATTTACTAGCCGCTGCCCGCGACTTCGTCCCCGTGGAATCCCCGATTTTAAAACATTCTTTATCGCTGCTCCGCTCCTATTGGCTTAAGCGTGATGATATATAGCCTAAAGCCTTCCTCGATAAATGGTCTATTCAACCCAAAAATATTTTTTTAATTCGAACCAGTAGTTCCTGAGATTAGCGCGTTCAAACAAACAAACAAACACTTCAGCTTTATAATATTATAGTATAGATTAGTATAGATGACGTGACGCGAGGGTATTTGTGTCCACAAGGTTTAAAAAAACAACATGAAGCTAAGTTCTCTCGCTTCGCTAGCTCACTCTAGCTCCCACAATGCCATTCGAACCCAACCTTTCCGTGTCACGGAGCCTTAAGTTCCCTATGCCCTGTGCCCTATGTTCCGCTACTTGGCTAGGCCAGAAAATCTGATAAATTGGAGACTGTACTGATTTTTTATCAGTAAGCCTGTAAAGGCTTACTGATAAAATTGCTTGTCCGTAGAGTTTCTTGCACGTTCTTCTCTATCTAAAAAGCTTCATGTTTTTGACTGACACTTAACAATTCAAAAGTGCCTGTAAATGATTTATTTGACACTAGCTTCTGCCAGCGACTTCGTCCGCGTGGAATAGTTACTTTACCCCCGATTTTGAAACTCTCAGCCCGATCGGTTTAAAATTGACAAAAGATAGACATGCTGTTTCGGGATGTTTTTTAGATAATTTTATGTAGATGACTTCTTCCGTTTTCCCAAAATTTTCCTTCACTGCTCTGCTCCTATTGATTGTAGCGTGATGAAAAGTATACTATAACCTGCCCAGGAGTATGAAGAATAATTGCACCAAGTTTCGTTAAAATCGGTCGAGTAGTTTTTGTTTCTATAAAGAACATACAGACAGACAGACAGACAGACAGACAGACAGACAAAAATTTTACTGATTGCATTTTTGGCACCAGTATCGATCACTAATCACCCCCTGATAGTTATTTTGAAAATATATTCCTTGTACAGAATTGACCTCTCTACAGATTTATTATAAGTATAGATAAATGCTTTAAATCTTTAAATGGGTTATACTAGAGTTAATTACATTCATACTAATTACACCACATTCCCATTATAATGGTTCCCAATATCCATACCAATTTTTAGCTCTGCGAATTATTGTAATCTTAACCCAATTAAATGAGCTAACTTGACCGCATTAATATGTGTCACAAAAAAAAGACTATATACTTAATAGCCGTAGCCATCGTCGATATTTTTGTTTTTGAACATGTAGATGCTTATGTCACTTAACATCTCTTCGAATCTAATTTACCAAATTTATTAAATTCATCAAACCGTTCAGACAGATAGTCACAAATAAATAGACACACATACATACAAACATACTCTCAACATACATTAGTACCCTACAATCCCTCTCCGGGGGCAATTAGGTAAACGATGCATAAAATTAAATAACGGATAATATTAAAATATTGCACAACCTGAACCTGTTAATTCAACAAAAGTCGTTGAACTTACTAGATAATGAATTTTATAAAAGCTAACCGAATTTTGTAACATTGGCGTGTTCAGAACTTTTTGGTTTCTCGTCCGGTCACGGTTAGTAATCTTGATCTGTTCAACCTTTTTTTGGCCAAATCTTAACAGTGATGATTGATGTTTTAAGTGTTAACGACTTTTGATATTTTGTACTCGCACTTCGAATATTGTCAGTGACTGTTCAGACATGCTTAGGCGTAGTTCAAACAGGTATCAAGAGAGTTCATACAAACATCCAAGTCCTTATATTCATATATTGGAAATAGAATTAACAGATTCTTATAAATTAAATGCAAGATACGCGCTTCTTAAAACTACTCAAAAACTTAAAAAAAAATGGATTAATAGTTACAAAAAGAGAGAGAGAGTGATTTTACGCTTTCTATAGAAAACTCGAAATGATTCTCTATCTCTAAACAGTTTTGATGCCACCAACGGCAAACCCTCGGGCAGAAGTCAGTATTTTAATTTCAATTAAACCAAGCTGCCCCAACATAGCGACTTAAGGAAAAGCAGAAATAACGCTAAACCAGGAAATACTCCTAACCAATATGCTACAATTGCACAATAAAGTCTGTCACACACAGTTAAGAGCGTTCATGCCTAGCGCGGCACGTCAGGTTTAGGTAAATAGTTCGCAAATTTCACTCACACAGAAGCGTGGGTAACTGTGTGCGTAGACTAGCCGCGTGCGCTCTCTTTGTACTTCGACTAACCAACTTTGATCCGTTAGCTTTAGAGCAATAATAATGTATTGTTATAGAAAAATTAAACTGGAAGTTATATACAAATTATTGTTATTCTTATGATTTGTAGATTTATGATTAATAAATAATTATATTTGAAATATTATTTTGCCTTTACACCTTTTCATATCTGAAATCCTCTACAGACGAAATCTAGTTATTTTGGAGAAAAGTAATATTAATAATTGTACCTACTTAAGTGTTGGTAATTAGTTCTAGTGGATTGTTGATAGCTTTTTTCATTTTATGGTTACGATGAGTAGGTGGGTAATTAAATAAAGATTTATCATGTTATATTTAGTACCTAAATCATTTATGATAAAAAAGCTGTATAAATCATAAAATAGTTTCCCTCAATTGCATTGATCGGCTATTTCTGGGATCAATTATTTCGGGAAGAACGCATACATAATACAATTTTGTTAAACGAGGAATCATTTTTTCTTTACAAAATTGAAATTCTTTACAAAACTTTGTAAATTTTTACAACTTTTATTGGAAATTCAGGACTAGTGTACACCGCAAAAAGACACACATTTTTGTTTGAAATATTTAATTGGCCCTGAACTTGGTAATACCAGTCATGTTCAACATTGAAAATTACGTTATCGCCATGAAATAAAAATAATATCCATATAAAATAGATTTAACGAGTAGTGCTGAATTCAAATTCGGGCGTTTTTTACAAATTTTGGCAAAATTGGAAGCAGTTAAAATACTTCTTCTCAGCTCGAGTCACAAGGCACTCACAGCCTGAAGAACTGTATCCCTTTCAATGAAATGCCGTTTCAAGGTCAGTGTTTTTAAATTTTCAAGGAAAACTACATGTGTCTGCTTGAAATTGTCTGGGTTCATGACAGGCGTTTGACATGCATTTGCGTAATTGACTTTGTTCACGAGCCCTGTGCTAAAGTTTATTTTTCGGCGAGGTATTTTGCGTTTCAGATTTTGATTTATAGAAAAACGGTTTTGCTCTAAATGTTTCAGGGATTGACCTGGACTTTTCTGGTAGGCACATTTATAAAGGGTAGTTTGAGGTTTATCTGTGTTTAAACTAACCAAGCGGACGGAACGGGGAAGCGATGGCCGTTTCCTTAGACGTCTCGAAGACCTTCGACAGGGTATGGCACGCTAGCCTTTTGAGCAAGCTTCCAGCGTACGGCATTTCTCCTGCTCTGATTAACTGGATAGGAGACTTCCTGAGTGAACGGTCTCTCCGAGTTGTTGTCGACGGCTGCTCATCAGAGCCCATGACGACTAATGCCGGAGTTCCTCAGGGGTCTGTTCTCTCTGCAACTCTCTTCCTACTGCATATCAATGATCTGCTGGTACCCGGTATCTATGGGTATGCAGATGATAGCACAGTTGTAGAGAGATACCTGCCTAGTGCTCGGGCTAGTAAGGAGCTAATCCAGTCCGAACGAGAGGCTATGGTGGAGCGTACGAATGTCTCACTTCAGGCAGTCTCCAAGTGGGGTGAAGCCAATCTGGTGGGATTCAACGCCGCCAAAACACAAGCGTGTCTGTTCACCGCCAAAAAGAGCCCGTTCACCTTGGCTCCTACTTTTCAGAATGTATCCCTGGAGTGCACCGACCGCCTTCAGCTTTTGGGAGTAGAAATCTCTTCAGACCTAAACTTTGGGCGGTTCATTGAGTCCAAAGCCAAGGTGGCTGCTAGGAAACTCGGCGTTCTCGCAAAGGTCCGCCGGTACTTCACATCAGAACAGCTTTTGATGCTATATAAGGCACAGGTTCGTTCGTGTGTGGAGTACTGCAGCCATATATGGGCTGGTGCTGCGAAATGCCACCTAGCGGCTTTGGACTCGGTGGAAAGGCGAGCGAAGAGGCTAATTGGTGATCCAGATTTGGTTAAATCCAATCTTCAAAGCCTTGAGCACAGGCGTAAAGTAGCCAGCCTTTCGGTGTTTTACAGGTTGCATTTTGGAGAGTGTGCGCAGGAACTGCATAACTTGATCCCGCCATCCCTTTTTTACCATCGGACGACCCGACGTACGGCGAGTATCCATCCATACGTTGTTGAAACTTCTACGGTCCGGACTAAGCGTTTTGCCTCGTCGTTTATACCGCGAACATCGAAGGATTGGAACAATTTGCCTGCGGCGGTCTTCCCGTCCGATTATAATCTGAATGTCTTCAAGGCAAGAGTGAATAGGCTCATAAACTAGTGCGCCTTACCATCAGAGATTGCATCGCTGCTTACCATCAGGTGGGATCGCAGTCAAGCACTAGTTTATAACAAGTTAAAAAAAAAAAAAAAAACATTTACTATAAGTGAATAATGACATAACAGTAAGTCCATCGATGTAACAACTTCATTCAAATTTGTTAGGCCAATTCCTGAAACTATGGCTCCTGACACGGCGCCTTCATTGACATTTACCTAGTTCATTTTTTGTGTTTCACCGTGACTACTCAGTTCGAATTTAGAATTGCACATATTACATTGAAAGAATTGTATTTTTTTAAATAAATAATAATAGTGGAAAATTATACCTAAAGATCGCATTCATTTGTCACATTTATTATTTCTCAACTCTTGTGGTAGCTGTGATTCTTCGGTATCATTCTCTTGTGACATACCCGCATTGACTTGTTTTTGTATGGTTTAGAAAGAATAAGAAATAATTAATTTCACAAAACTAGTTTCAGTACAGCGCAACTTGTTTCGTATAATAATTAGTGTCGTGAAATCTACAGTATCACCGAAATAATGGCCCCGTCAGCATCAAACCTTTATTTTGCAATCTACAGTAATATTATAAAGAGGAAACATTTGTATGTTTGTAACAAATATATATTTTTTATTAATGTCCTAATATTGAAGAATGTGACCTTCTATTTTCTATCGGTTATTAAAATCCCCGTGTAAGAAAAATGCGAATTGGCTATAACCAGCTACGACATTAAAAGTGGTTCCTCGGTAATGTACTTTTTAGCTTCATTAGCCTTGGCCAAATTTCCGTAACTTTTCCTTTTTGCCCCGTATAGCGCCTATTGCTACTCATAATTATCGGGAAAAAAAATGAAATCATACATAAAAAGAGTTATCTTCTTTCATGATTTGAACTCCATTACTTTAAAATAATGATGTAATCATCAAAGTTTTGTTTCGTTAAAAAAAAAATAAACAAAAAGTATCAATTCGTCCTAGTCGCTCTAAGAACTCGACAAGCTATAATACAATTTTACGCAGCACGCGGCAACCGGAGCGACACACGTCCAACCTCTGAAAGGCCTCGGCCGGCACTGAGCGCTGGTGCGATTCCGCGTCGATTATATAGTAGTACTAAATAATTTATAGTAAAATTAATATAGAAGTTATTTAAAAAAAAAATGTACCATGTTTTAGAACGTAAATGTTTTCATTTACTAGGTCTAAAAAACAACAAAAATACCTTTGATTTCATCCTAAAATAACACGTTTAAAAACTCGAAAAGTGGCTAAAAATGACACTTTTGAGTATACTTTTCTTGTATAAAAACTTACAATAATTACGTTTTTTTTTCAGCCAAGCACTAGTAAATGTTATTGTTTTTTTAATAGTAATATTTCTATAAGTTTGTCGTTTATGGTTTTACTATTATCTAGCATTTGCGTAGACCATCGACCGCTAGTTTTAAAAAGGGATTGAGTAAAAACTGTTCTAATGAGAAACCTTTACGATCATTTGAAAATATTTTTCAGCCAAGCACTAGATTATGAAATCCTCAATAATTTGACGTCAATATCTTATCTACGAATTAAATAGATTATCGTTTTATTGTCCGTCGGAAATCATCAATTTTGACTCCAGCGCGGTTTTTACGGATGAACGCTCTTAACGGCTCCTCCACATCTCAAGCAAAGCCACAGCGTAACTATAAATCCAGCTGATGTCAAGCTATACAAGGCTATAATATAAAAATGTTCACCCAATAGCAACATTTGATCTACGATAATCACCGTTACTGCAACGAAATAAAGGCGTTATTACAGAAAAATTGTTTCGGTTGACTGTGTCGTCTGGGGGCGCAGTAAATCTGTCTGTCCGTACATTCGCTAAGTGCTTTGTGGGTATTATGAGTTTTAAATGGATAGTTTTGGTTTTGATATCGTGAAAGAGTGTGAAGTTTATGGATACTGAGAGGTACCTGCAGCTTGTGTTAATATTGCCTGCCTGGCCATTATAATAATTTTCTTCCTAGCATGGGCGTACCCAACTGGGGGCAGGGGAGGGCAACTGGAAATCTCGCAGAAAATGTATGAACTCGCCTAATCACAGCGCAGTACACACTGGCAAAATGCACGGGGCAATCGCTTCAAAAAAAAAACCGCAAAGTGAGCAAACGCTTCAGTCGCCAGTCAACGCCGCGCCGCGGCGACGATGATGACGACGACGAAATGTGATTTTACCCCCCCCCCCCCCCCCCCCTAGGCTGGAAGCTAGAGGCATTTCGATAGCAAACACGGTTTTTTCAAATTAAATAATCATGATAATTCACTCAAAAACTGCAATCGCCGATGTGGGCAACAAATCGAAGTGGGATTGAGCAGGTCACATATTTGGGAATACAAGGATAAAATATAGCCTATGTTACTCGCTGATAAGCTTACAACGGGTCAATTTTTATTTTTCAAAATCGGTTTTGTGGTTTAGGAGTTAAAGCGTAACAAACAGACAAACCAACTCACAGTCGCATTTATCATATAAATGTTAGGTTGTACTAAGAGAATATATTATTAGACTATGCCTTTGTCATCCAACAACTGGGGTATATCATACCGACATAGGTAATTTTTATTTTTAACGATAGAGATTAGCGAGAAGCATGTATATTTTTCACTTCCTATAGAACACATAAATTGCTCTCACTGAGAGGCCCTCTAAACAGATTTTTTGAAAAGAATTCTTAATTAAAATTTTAGACCTATGTAGGTATCTGACGTACGCATCAAGCTTCATTTTTTTGTCTTGCAAGTTTGTATGAAATACCCCTTCTTCTGGATGCGAAATCATCAAATGACTTCTCCCGCTCTGGGCAAAGTGGAGGGGAGTGTCAGACTCCTGCTGACTAAAACCCAACCGCGATCCTCCTTGTGCCCTTTGCGTTCCAGGACCGCGGTGACTCTTTCGAACAAATTCGGCAACCCCAGCAGGTACTGACCCTATGGGGCCCCGTCTTCTTTGCTGACAGCTCTTTGAGGCGCGCTTAGAATACGGATTGAACCAGAGCTAAACGCGAGAGGTCACCGCCACCGATCGCCTCGACGAGGACACGACGTTGCTCCACCCAAGTAGGGCAGACCTCCACCGTATGCTCCACCGTGTCCTCCGGGCGATCCACACACTGTTGACACCCGGACATGTCCTCCCGCTGGATCCGAAACAGGTACCTCCTGAAACAGCGCTGGGTTGTAACTGTCTCTTTCTCCATACTTCCGTGAGATCCCGCCGAAGCTCCGTCCGCTGCGCAGCAATTTGCCGCGGTAGCAGAGTTTCACCCCGCCTCAACGTGTAAATGTACGCAAAAGCTCTCGCCTACAGATCCCATGGCACCAGTCCGGCAATGAGGTTCGCCGCCTCGCCGGAGACCGTGCGGTATCCCCAGACCCAGTCGTAACCGATGTTCCACAGGGGCGGCCCCAGAACCGAACCCTGTGGAACACCGCACGACATCTCTCGACAGTTCCGATTTCCTCGGTGGAGATAGGTAGATACCCGGTGATACCGGCGGGCTTCCCTGATGCAACTCCAGGGCAGGGTGCTGAAGGCACCCCTTACATACGCAAGCCTTTTCGTTTGATGTAGTTTGCCTCACTTGCGCGGTTTTAGAGCTGTGATGTAATAATTTGTATATTATAATACCACGTTATTTATAGCATAAATGCATAGCATAAATCATAACAATCTTAATTATACTTCATTTCTACCACATAACCTTGACTTTAGCAGAGGTTATATTTCCATCATAACATGTATAAAAACTGTGTAAAAAACTAGTCTATCTGGGCTATAAATATATAGGCTGACCAGAACGCTCGCAGATCGTTGCTAGATTCGCAGAATGTCAGTGCTTGTGGCGTTAGTGGTTGTAATGTGGATGGTGCTCGCTGCTTGGGTGTGGCTGAGGCAGCATCCAAACGCGCCTCCTATGTTATCTGGGGCAGTGCCAATCATTGGACATTCATACCAACTCTTAGGTGATCGAAAACGTGAGTTTTTGTTGCAGATTATTTATTTTAAAGCTTCACCCGTGTGAATGCCGGAAATTGTCCGAAGGGAACATACTCTCGGGACAAAATGCCTATGTGCTATTTCCGACTGTAATCTATCTCTGTGACAAATTTCATTAAAATCCATTCAGCCGCTCTGGCGTGATTGAGTAACAAACCTCGATCCACCTATCCATCCACCAAAATGTTGCATTTATTGGCGTATAAGACCGAGCACCGCTTTTCTCTTTTGGCTAAGGCTGGGAAATCATTCTCAGCTCTGGGTGGAGTAGAAGAGGGTGTCAGACAGTCTGACACCAAGGGCATTAGGCGAAACACGGACGTGTTCCTCTTAATGCCCTTTGCGTTCCTAGTAAGCATTTCCCCTACGGGCTCTGACCTAGCACCGTTTAGGAACGTACTGTGCGTTATTGATTCAATGGCTTTCATTTGACAAACTAAAGCTCACAAATCCACATATTTTACAAATGGTCGCAGGATATATAATAATACTAGCTTCTGCCCGCGACTTCGTCCGCGTGGAATAACTATTCCACGCGGACGAAGTCACGGAAGGCGCGGATTTAATATTTAATCGGGGGTAAAGTAACTACTTTACCCCCGATTTTGAAACTCTCAGCCCGATCAGTTTAAAATTGACAAAGTTCATGTCCAGACATATGTATACTGTCCATGCCAGGTTGTCTGGAAGAGATCGCGGAATGCGATAAGACCGCCCATTGTATGTGTTTTAGTTTTTAAGTTTACTTTTTGTGTTACTTTTGGTTTACAATAAAGTATAAAATAAATAAATAAATAAATGAAGTTTCATACAAACTTTCATCCCCTATTTTATCCCCTTGGGGATAGAATTAATCAAAATCCTTTCTTAGCGGATGCCTTTTTTTTTTTTTTTTTGGATGGGAAATCATCAAATGACTTCTCCCGCTCTGGGCGGAGCGGAAGGGAGTGTCAGACTCTTACTGACTAAAACCCACCCGTGTTCCTGCTTGTGCCCTTTGCGTTCCAGGGCCGCGGTGACTCTTTCGAACAAATTCCGCAACCCTAGCAGGCACTGACCCTATGGGGCCCCGTCTTGTTTGCTGACGGCTCTTTGAGGCGCGCGTGGAACACGACGCGCCGTCGACTCGGGCCTGGTTGCTATCGGACGGCGAGCCACCCATAGCTCGCCATCCGCAGGCCCGCGCCTACGGTGGCCGGGAATCGCCCTGCGTTTCCCGACGCCCGGGGCGTCTTCTCCTGTTGCGGCGGCTGGATAGAGGGGCTTCCCTCTCTCGCACGCGCTCCGCCTCCTCCTTCGCTAGCATTACTGCTTCGCAGAAGGAGGCGGTCGCCTCCCATGCCTCCTCGCTCCCGACCATGGCTTGAACCAGGGCCGGACGCGAGAGGTCGCCGCCGCCGATCGCCTCGATGAGGACACGGCGGTGCTCCGCCCAGGCAGGGCAGACCTCCACCGTGTGCTCCACCGTGTCCTCCGGGCGATCCACACAGTGATGACACCCGGACGTGTCCTCCCGCTGGATCCGACACAGGTACCTCCCGAAACAGCCGTGTCCGGTGAGCACCTGTGTCAGGCGGAAGGTGAGGACGCCGTGGCGTCTCTCTAACCACTCCTCAAAGAGGGGACTTATCGCCGCAATGGCGGCGTGCCCAGCGCTGGGTTGCAGCAGTCGCTGTCTCCATACCTCCGTGAGATCCCGCCGGAGCTCCGTCCGCTGCGCAGCAATCTGCCGCGGCAGCAGAGTTTCGCCCCGGCGTAGCGCCTCCACGCGCAACGCGTAGACGTGCGCGAGGGCTCTCGCCTCTAGATCCCACGGCAGCAATCCGGCAAGGAGGTTCGCCGCCTCGCCGGAGACCGTGCGGTATCCCCGGATCAACCGGATGGCCATGACCCTCTGGGCCGAGACCAGGTGGCGCGCTGGCAGTCGCCTCAGCGACAGCGCCCACACCGGGGCCCCGTAAAGGGCCATGGACCGCACGATCCCCGCGTACAGCCTCCGGCAGGAGGCGTTTGGTCCCCCTAGGTTGGGCAAGAGCCGCTTGAGCGCAGCCCCGGCCCGCCCCAGTTTGGGAGCCAAACGGCGGAAGTGCTCCGCAAAGTTCCACCGGCTGTCGAGGACGAGACCCAAGTAGCTCATCGTCGACCCGACGCCGATGCAAACCCCTCCCACCGTTATCTGGGATCCCGATGGTGGCCGGTTCCGAGGGCCGTGAAAACACATAGCCTCGGACTTGTGTAGGGCCACCTCGAGACCCAGTTGCCGGATCCTCCCAACGACTGCTGCAACCCCGCGTGTCATCAGGTCGACCGCCGCCTGGTGCGACCCCCCCTGCGCCAGAACCAGCGTGTCGTCAGCGTAGCAAACAACACTGACGCCGCAAGGGAGGTCGCCGCGCAGCACCGAGTCGTAACCGATGTCCCACAGGAGCGGCCCCAGAACCGAACCCTGTGGAACACCGCACGACATCTCTCGCCGATTCCACTCTCCCCGGTGACCGGGGTAGATGACGGCTCTATCCGTCAAGTAGTCCTCGACCACGCGACAGAGGTAGGTTGGCACTCGGTGATACCGGAGTGCCTCCCCGATGCAACTCCAAGGCAGAGTGTTGAACGCGTTGGCGATGTCAAGAGACACCGCCACCACCACCCCGCCCCGGGAAATCGCCTCCCCCGTCGTGAGGGCTCTCACGCGCATGATGGCGTCCACCGTCGAGCGCCCCGCGCGAAAACCGAACTGGTTCTCCGCCAGATCCGGCCCAACTCTCACCAAGTGCTTGACGAGGCGGTTTGCAATGACTCTTTCAAAGAGCTTGCCCACCTCGTCGAGCAGCACGATGGGCCGGTATGCGGACGGAGAGTCCGCAGGGCGCCCTGGCTTCGCAATGAGGACCAGTTTCCCCGTCTTCCAGCGACGTGGGAACTGGCCCCTCTCCAAGCATGCGCTTAGGAGCCCACGTAGTCGAGGCCCGAGAGCCTCCGAGGCCAGGACCCAGGCTTTCCCAGGTAAGCCATCGGGTCCTGGGGCGGTATTTTTGGCCTTTAGCCTGTTAACCGCCGCTCTCATGTCTACCTCGGTCACCTCCGGAGTATCGTCGTCGTCGTTGCCGTCGTCGGTGTGGTCCGCATCGGGCACCACGGGTAGCGGAGCCATAGGCGGGGGAGCATGGTCCCCTCGCGTAGGGAACAGAGCGCTCACCACGTCCTCCACCAGCTGGGGCCGGAGACTCTGCGTCAACGGGGGGGCCCAGGTGCGGAGTTTGTTCCGCACCATTTTGTAGGGTCTTCCCCACGGGTCCCCGTCCAGAGACTCCAGCAGCTCTTTGCGAGCCAGATCCCTGGCCCGCAAGATCCCCGCTTGGAGGGCGGTCTTCGCCGCTCTGTACACCTCGTACAGCTCCGCCTCCCTGGCCTGCGCATCCGGAGGGCGGATGCGGAGCCGGCGATGTCTGGTGTACGGGTGACGCGCAGCAACGCACGCTTCTCGAAGCGACGTCAGCTCGCGCGACCACCAGTACACCTGACGGCGGGCGCGTCTTGGCTGGACCCGGGGCATTGCCACGTCGCATATTTCCGACATGGTCTCCCGGAACCGCTCCGCCTCGTCGTTAATGTCAGCAGGCCTGTCCGGTGGTGACACCCAGGCCTGCACGATCGAGGCTTCCAGGAGAAGCTCCCGGTCCAGCTGCTTCAGCGCCCACCGCGGACCACTCGGGGTCTGTCGGACCGGCGCGCTTGAGGTCTGGGCGGAGACGTCGAACCGGATATACCGGTGATCGGAATAGGTCTCCACCTCCTCCACAACGCGCCAGTCGACGACACGCGGTGACAGAGCGGGGCTGGCGAACGAACTGTCCACCACGGATTCACCCCGCATCCGCACACACGTGGGGACAGAACCCCGATTTAGGACGACCAGGCCTGTCTCCAGAGCCCAGTCCTCCACCATCCTACCCCGCACGTTCGTATAACGGGAACCCCAAGCCAAGTTCTTGGCATTGAAGTCCCCGAGAACAATCACGGGGAGGGGACGATACCCGACGACGACGATACGCAGCTCCCTAAGGGAGTTGTGGAATTCGGCGAGAGTTCGGTTCGGGGAGAAGTAGACTCCCACTACTACAATCTCCCCGAACCGTGCTGCTACGCACCCCTGTCCTCTCCTAACGCACTCCAGGGACGGGGTACCGGCGGCGGCCGACGAAATAAGGGCCACTGAGC
The DNA here is from genome assembly GCA_905332915.2 of Hecatera dysodea. Classification (NCBI taxonomy): domain Eukaryota; kingdom Metazoa; phylum Arthropoda; class Insecta; order Lepidoptera; family Noctuidae; genus Hecatera; species Hecatera dysodea. The sequence continues at coordinate 13,305,353 of HG995310.1, read as the reverse complement.
CGTCCAGGTCCTTCACCCAGTCATCCCTGGGCGGGACGTAGTACGGCTCAGCGACCACGGCGATATTGATCAACCACTGCGCCATGCTCTGGACCAATAGGTCCTGAGCGGCGGCGCAGTGGTTGATGTTCGCCTGGAGGAGGCGTAATGGAGCCGTTATTGGCATTCCATTTCGGCCTCCTCCCGGGAACCCTTAGTGGGCTCCGGTGTAGCAGCCGCCGCTGTCGCGGCGGCTACATCAGCGGCGGTGGCAGCGGCGGCGACGGAAGCGGCGGCTGGCACGGAGACGGCAGAAGAGGGCTTCTTACCCCCGGCTTTCGTGGGTGGAGGGCAGGCTTTGCCCCCAGCCCAGTGCTCGGCTGGCTTGCCAGCTGCCGCACATGCAGTGCAGTGCGGCGCGGCGTTGCAGGAGCCAGCTTTGTGACCGGGCTGACCGCAGCGGAAGCAAAGCTCGCTGCGGTCAACCTCCGAGGTGCAACACGCCCCCGTGTGGTTCCCCACTTGGCAGCGGAAGCACCTCAGAGGCCTGGGCTCCAGCAGCTTTACCTGCGCCGACACCCAGCCCACCAGAAGTCTTCGACCCTCTGTAATCTTCTTGGCCGCCGTCACGGGGCAGCTCACCACGACGGTGCGCATGCCCGTGTAGTCAGGACGTATGGTGCCTGCCTTGACTTGCTCGGCAGAGCACCCTCCCGTCCTGACCACGGCGGCCACGACCTCCTCCTCGGTGACGGAGTCGTCCAGGCCCAAGATGCGCATATCAGCGCACTTGGTGGGCCTGGACACTCGGGCATCTTCCGCGTTCAAGGACGCCCTGAGCCTCTCGGCCAGAGCGTCTGCGGTTGGGCCGCTGGCTTCCCCGGGGATCTCCAGCATACGGGCACCAGTCATGGTTACCCGCAGCCGGAGGCCCCCGACGATGCCGAGCTCCCGGAGGTCTACCGTCTCCTTTGCCTTAGTTAGCAAGTCGCCGTACGACACGCCCCTCTTGACCGCGTCTGGCTGTAGCGTTAGCACTACAGCTGCGGTCTTTGGGGCGCGGAGCATCGCGGCGACGCGTCGCTCCTTTTGCCGCCGTTTTCGCGCCCGTTTCTTGGCCGCCCTGGCTGCCTTGCCCGCCTTCTTCTTCTCCCCGACCACTTGCCAACCGGCTTCGGCAGAGGAGTTGGAAGGCGGGTCGGAAGATGAGGGCTGCACTGCCGGCGCTGGAGCCTGCGCCGCCTGTGCAGCCGCTCCGCCCTTCTTTTGCTTGGCCGGCCCCGGTTTACCCGATGCCGGCTTTGCAGGTGCCGACTTCGTCGGCCCGGCCCCTGCGTTGGCCTGGCCGGACGTACCCGGCTTGGCAGCCACGGCGGCCGCGTACGAGGCCGCCTTCTTGCCCTGGGTCTTTTGGTCCGCCGCTAGTGGGGGGCGCAGAACGATGCCCTCCAGGACGGAAAACCGTTCCCGGAAGGCGGCCAGCTCCTGCCGCACCAGGTCCAGCACCTGGTTCTCAGGTGCCGGACCCGGCGCAGGCAAGGGCCGGCTTTGCCCCTGCTTTTGCCCCCCTGGAGGCTGTAGCGGCCCCCGTGAACTGGCTCCTCGGAGACTGGCCAGGTCCGCTCGGAGCTTCTCATTCTCCTTATGGAGAAGCTCCGTGGTGGCCGCCAAGCGGGCGACCTCCTTCCGCAGTTTGGACGTTTCGTCCGTCGCAGGCCTGCGGAAGGTGGCCTCCGCTGCCTCCAGGATAGAGGCCGCCGCCTCGCTTATGGCCCTGTTCTTGGACGCTATCGTCCTCTTCAGGGTCACAGCGCGGACAACGGCCTCAACGGCCTCCGCGAACCCGGCCTTTCGGTCGGGGGCACCAGCGGCTTCCGACTCGCTACCCGAAGACCCCGAGAGAGGTCTGGGATCACTCATCCCGGGGTGCCGCCCCTCCTCGGCGAGCTTCGCCGTTCGACGAGCCTCCTGGGCGGCGAGCCGTCGCCCCTTCCCTCCCCGACCTTTACCTCGCTTACTGGTGGGGACCTTGCGAGCTGAGGCCAGCTCTCCCTCAGAGGACGACCCCTGGTCATCCTCCGGTCTCGGACGCTTCCGGAAGAACGTATTGTTCTCCGCAGCCCCCGCAACCTCCCCACCAGTATTCTCCTCGCTCATCGCGGCAGATGCGGAGTCGGAATCCGACTTCGCACTTTTCCCGCGCCCAAGCGACGGCTTCCTCCAAAGCTTGGAAGGTCGTGCGCCCTGCAACAATATCTCCTCCATGGGCTTGGAGCCGGAGGGTCCTTGGTCATCCTTTTTTTCCTCGTTCATCGTAGTCCGGTTGTCAAGCATATGGTCGTTGGTTGTGTCCGAAAGGACAGATGGATGGCGTTTGTTGCCCACCCCAGAATACGGAGGGCAGCCCGCCGAAGCGGGGTGGGATTCCCCGACTGCTGAGCAGTCGGGACCCACCTGGGGACTTATTTCGCAAATGCCTGGGTCCATGATTTCCTTTAAAGGGTGCGGTCCCTGTATTCTCCGCCCCGTCTCAGGGCCTCCTCTCCTCCCCTCACCTCACTGCTCGCTCGCTGCTCCCACAGTCACGTCTGATGATCAGACGCGTACCAGAGAGCAGCGAGCAAGCCTGACACGCACACCGTCCGCAGACCCAAACACTGCTCAGGTCTCCGAACGGTGTGCCCCTAGTGTGTCTCTCTTTGTCTGATCCCTCACTTGCGACCTTCCGGCATGAGTGGCTCTACCGGGAAAGCTCGCAAGATCATTGGGACGCGCAAGCCCCACCACGACGGCAACGTGGAGACACATTCGGTGGGGTCTTAGCGGATGCCTACGTCATAACATCTACCTGCATGCCAAATTTCAGCCCGATCCATTCAATGGTTTGGGCTGTGTGTTGATAGATCACTATGTCAGTCAGTCACTTTATTTAAATTCCAAAGGAAAGTAATTGTACCTTTAAGGAACAATTCATTGCAAACAATAATTGACAGTGTGCTTGTTTGAGAAGCATGGTTCCAACGGTTTCAATGGAAGTCATAAATTTAAAAAAATACACGGAATTTCTTCGAGTTTATAATTATTATCATTACAAATGCAATATCGCAGAAAAACTAAAACCCACAAAAACACTTTCGGAAAAGGAATAAAATGTGTATAAACTTTATTTGAATTTGCATGTTCAAGTCCAGCCGATCTATTGTAGTTCGAAGAGGCACGGAAAAACCAACTGAATCCTATAATTATGCTTTGTTCTACAATCATTTTAATTTCCGACTTTACTCAAACTATGAGCACAACTAATTAGAGTGCAGTTTTTATACAAGTTTGCTGCAAGAACAGTCAAAAGTTTGAAATGTCATTGTCAACTAACTTAACTAGTTAACAAAATCAACACTTTAAAGTGTTTTATGTAATTAAAAATTAATTATAAATAATACTTATTTAATTATTATGTTCGTTTATTCACTAGAACATACATAAAAATTATATTTTTAAATCTTTCATGGCAAATTAAAACTATAAATATAGTAGCTCACCGGTATCGGGAACAGGGTCCAAGCTACTGGCGGCCAGGGCTCAGAGAGAGGAACCTCCTAACAATACGAGCCGTGTCCAAAAGTACCGCTTTCTGAATCAAGCCCTTGATCCAGCCGCCTAACGTGAGCCTATTAAGGTGTTGGTCGAGGGTCTTGGCTATTAAGCCATTGGCTAACATGACTATTAGTACAATGATTTTCGAGCTGAAAAACAGCTGTTTCTTACATTTTGATTAGTTATACGAACATAATTGTAAGGAACAGCTGTTTTTTTTTCCTGATTTCAGGCTTGGTCCCATAGTAAAAGTTGTTCATAATTATGAGTATAATGACCTCTTAAGAGGTTGTTGGTGTTTTACAAATAACCATGTATATCCGGATATTTTTGGCGCAGCTGTTTAAACAAATATTTTTAGATTATTACTATAGAAATATAAAATATATCCATGTTTATTACAGATCTATGGAATTTCGTAAGAGAAGCTCTGAATTACTCATTAGAAATAGGTGGTGTTGCCGAGATGCGGTTATTTACTCATTCACTCTACGGTAAGTGCTCCCTCCTGTATCTTCACCCTCCTGACCTTATCTCAGTTTATTTTTTGTCAGCACAGCACTCTTCCGCTTCATAACATTTCTGCCTGTCAGCTCGTGGCTAAATTATAACAGCCGCACGGGTCGATCTTCGAGGTTAAGCAACCCTTGCCGAGGTTGGTCTGTGGATGGGTGACCATCTTAACATAACGAGACTTCTCCGTGCCTCGGAAAGCACGTTAAGCCGTTGGTCCCGGCTGTCATTTGGAGACCTTTGGCAGTCGTTACGGATTGTCAGAAGCCAGAAAATCTGACACCAGTCTTGCCAAGAAGTACCGTGTTCCCCAGTTAATGGGTTGTGGGGTTGTGGAGGTCTGGTAGGCAGCCGCTCCGCGTATAATACTGGTATTCACTGGTACCCCAATATAGTTGGGAAAAGGCTAGGCAGATGATGATCTCAGTAATCATCTCATTTCAGAAGAATAACACAACTCAATTTTTTTTTAATGCTTCAAGCGTCTACCTGTTGCCGTTATCAATATCGAGCAAAAACTAGCAAAATCACATTTGTTGCATGGGGGTCTCCTTAAATATTTGTTTTATTTTAATTTTATTATTTATTTTTAAAGTGAATGTAAAACTAAATATTCTGTGAATATTTCAAGCGTCTACGTGGGCCCTGAGTCTGCTACTACAATAGTGTCAGAATGGTCTAACATTGATCTCATAATGGTTCATTTTTACAAGTTCGGTAATCTACTAATAAAATAGCGTCACTATGACTTTCCAGTGGTCAACCACTGACATTCCATTGAAAGAAATGGCATAGAATGGTAATCTCGTACATAATGACAAATGAATTACAGACGTATGCGGTAGTCTACTAAAATTTTGACAGTTCCTTTAATCAGTGACCTACTATTAGAACGTCATTGTGCAGTCATTGCTTTTAATAGCTTGGTTATCAAAAAGTATTATGAGACCATTGACCGACCAGTGATCGACCATTATGAATTTAGCAGATTACGAACTTTTAGCAAAATGACAATGGAATCGTGTTGGAATGATAAATTTATAAAAATAGCAGACTTAGGCCCCTGTTGTCGTTATCAGTATTGAGCAATAACTCTATTATAAATCAATCTCAAATCTGTGGGGTACTTTCCTCAAAAGACCACTTCAGACACCAACCTACATGGTTCTCATATGATTTGACCAGTACAATTGTATGAACTTCAAAAGAGACCTTGACCTCTGAGTTTGTTTCGGTGTTTCTTCTCAGGGTAGTCGGCTAGGAAACACCGGCTTCATCTAGTTTTTATAACGGCCAAAAAATATTGACGTGTAAAAGTGTTTTTTACAACCTACTTACAAAAAATAAATCATTTATCATTTATATTTCTATCTTTATTATTGTTTTTGCTCGAGTTATTTATGTTTTTCTGTTTTTTTTTTTTTAGTATTAATTGCTCTAGCGGTAACAGAAACACATCATCTGTGAAAATTTCAACTGTCCTACTATAACTGTTCATGAGATACAGCCTGGTGACAGACGGATGGACGGACAGTCTTAGTAATAGGATCCCGTTTTACCCTTTAAGTATGGAACTCTAACGAAAAAACACAAAATAATCTCGTTGTATGTAATTTATAAATGTTTCAGTGGTAACCGATCCAGACGACGCTCTAACAGTCGCCAATTCATGTTTGAATAAACCTTACATCTACGATTTTGCAAAGGATCAATTCAAGAATGGTCTAATAACATCCGAAGGTAAGTGAAAACAAAAAAAATAGCTCTTAATCTAAAATTTATGAAACATTGTATTATATATTAATTAAATATGTCTACATATATATAAAGATTGAATTATATGCATATGAATGTATGTGTATAATTTCGCCGTTTCAATACGACGGCGACGTCGCAATAACTATAAATCAAATTCTCTCTCTAGAGCCGTGATTACCGCCGATATTTCGAAGTTCTTAAAAAAGCGCCTACTGGTGTTTCCGTCATTGGTACATGCACCAATCAAATCCAAACCTATAACTGAAAGCCGCATGAAAATCGGACTAGTAGTACTGGAGATAAATGGGAACATTGGTTTGCACAAACAAACAAACATCCTCTCACCCCAAACGCATACACTGTCTCCGTTCCGTCGTGGGTGAAAAGCGTCTACTGGTATTTCCGTCATTGGAATTGCCGAAGTTGGCTTTTGGTATATCCACCAGGTCCTTAGGACCTATACTCCGCTATTAGACTAAGCATGAAAATCCGTACACTGCTTGGTCGCCAATATCGACTTCGATAAACAACTATATAGTTTCTCAAGCTAAAAAAATAATCTTAGAGTATATTTGTGTTTTTTTTTATTTCAATTCTAATTTGTTTGATTACCTGTACCTACTACTGATAGAATTTAACACCGCAGAGTGGAGGAACTGTTCAAAAGACTTATCGCGGCCCGGAAATTTGAAGGCGGCTAGGTAGTAAGACAATCCCTTCCGCTTCGCGCGGTAGCAGTCATTTCTCATAGCAACTCCAGGTCCAAGCGCTAATATTCTAGACGGGCGGGAATCATTTGGTTCTTTTGTTTAATTGGACCCGTGAAGGGCCATGGGCCGCACGATCCCCACGTACAGCCTCACCCCCCTCGGCAGAAGGGGTTTGGATCCCCTTGATTGGGCCTACCCAAGTTTGGCTGCCAAACGTAGGAAATGTTCCGCAAAGATCCACCGGCTGTCGCGGACGAGTCCCAAGTACTTCATCGTCGACCCGACGCCGATATAGAGTTAATGAATTATTTTGCCCTGAATCTAGCAATCACTGAGCCAGATGATGTGCTGTTTCGTCCGCTTTTTTTAAAGCTCTGTCTACTATAACAAAGGTGTGTTTTATTTTTGTTTCAGCGTCCATTTGGAAAGTTCATCGTAAACTACTAAATCCAGCGTTCAACCAACAAGTACTTAATACATTCGTGAATGAAATGAACGTGCAGGCTCGAAGTCTTGTTTCGCAATTAGCTTCGAAAGCGGACAAAGCCCCTTTTGATATGACCAAGTTCTTCATAAACTATACACTGTCGACTGTTACTCGTAAGTACCTATTATCGAGATCTCAATTTACCTTTCACCAGATGATTGCAAAATCCATAAGATTATAAAAATCTTGAGAGATATTGTAGTAAACTCTTGGCAAATTGACAACTGAACATTGAGAATACTTTTCGCATGACTACGAGAAATTTCGATTTATAAAAAAGTTGTCCAAACGTTCAGTTCACTCAACTTATCGAGAGTATATAATCTCTAAAGATATTTTATAATATTACTTAGTTTGCCATTTTCCGGTGAAATATCTAAGGAGCATAATAATATGTATTGTCGTAGGGTTACATTACGACTTGGCTTGTGACGGAAATCCACCAGGTAAATGTGCATGCGAAGTAACAGAGATGTACCACAACATCAAAGATTTATTCACAGAAATTCATAGTTCGCACCAAGCTTAGATGTCAAAGTTTCATTTTTGGTCTTCATTTTTCGCCTCCGGCAAACACCACATCCATTAAGTTCAAGCGACGCACCTCCTCTCAACCGTGCGTTGGGGTAAACGAGTTCTAGAGTGGAGACCGCGTCTCGGCAAACGTAGTGTAGGACGTCCTCAGGCACGGTGGAGTGACGATTTGCGCAGGACGGCTGGCAGAAACTGGATGCGAGAAGCCGAAAATAGATCTAAGTGGCGTGCAATTGGAGAGGCCTATGTCCAGCAGTGGACTGCAATAAGCTGTTGATGAGAATGATGATTATGACCTCCTCTGAATGGGAATGATAGTTTGTATTTTGTTGTTTCTTTTCCAGGAACTTCGCTCAGACTGAATACACAAGATCAAACCATAATAATTAAAGATTATGCAAAAACAATTGACGATTTAACAGCTCTATATTGTGAAAGATTTACAAAAGTGTGGTTGCATTTACCGTTTTTATTCAACTGGAGTGCAATGAAGCGCAAACAAGCTATACTTTTGAAGAAAATGAAGAACATCATGTATCCAGTATTTACTTTTTTACATGACTCTTTAGATTTATTTTGTAACTATTCCGTACAATCTCCTTTCAATCACAACTGCTGACTGTGGGGTTGGATTCCCAGGTCCACCCGTGTTATTGGATTTTTCATAAGGAATTTCTCAGTAGCTGCCCAGTGTTTAGTGAAGTGTTGAAACCTGTGTGCCTCAAAAAGCACGTAAATCCTTGGCCTTTATCCGTTCATCCATTTTCAAATCGGATAGGTGCATTTGCTACAAGGATACACAGTATGACCAGTATGTATTCTCTCTCGACCACGGATCCCAACTCTATTTTAAATCTTTCCAGTTTTATAGATTATTAATTAAAAATTAATCTCGATAACTCTGACACTGTTCTAACAATCAACCTACGATTTCCTTTCACACAGCTTGGTATACTTATGCGGCACCAATCAATTTACTTTTATAATTTTGGTATACTTTCAGATTATACGTAAAAGAAGAGCAGAATTAAAAACAAATATGTACGATGACTCTACAGCAGGTAAGCAAAAGAAATACTTTCATGTTCTTACGCTATACCTTGCTTTGCTGATAAACTTTACCTTCAATTTGAAAACTTCTGGTTGCGTAAACCTACAAAGAAAACATTATTTTGCAGACAAATTCAAACCAATCTTAGATCAAATGCTGCATTTGGCTGAAGAACAAGACGCCTTCACGGAAGATGACATCAGGGAACATTTGGATAGTCTTGTAGCGGCTTCTTACGATACTACAATTTCGGCTTTGAAACTCATGTTGTTAGTTATAGGATCACACCGAGATCTACAAGATAGAATTTATAACGAGTAAGTAACTTTTTCTCCGAATGGGAAATCATCCTGTGACTTCTCCCACTCCGGGCGGAGTGGAAGGGAGTGCCAGACTCTTAATGACTAAAACCCACCCGTGTTCCTCTCTTAATGCCCTTTGCGTTCCAAGGCTGCGGTGACACTTTCGAACAAATTCCGCAATCTTAGCAGGCACAGAGCCTATATATAGGCTATATATATATAGGCTCGCATGGAACACGACATGCCGTCAACCCGGGCCTGGTTGCTATCGGACGGCGAGCCACCCATAGCTCTTTATACGCAAGCCCGTGCCTACGGTGACCGGAAATCGCCCTGTGTTTCCCGACGCCCGGGGCGTCTTCTTCTGTTGCGGTGGCTGGGGCATGTTGTTCCGATCTCCCTCACGCGGTCCTCCTCCTTCGCTAGCATTACTGCCTTGCAGCCTTCTGCGAAGCAGTAATGCTCCAGAGCACACCTCCTAAGGGTACTACTTTCCATGCTTCTTTGCTCCGGACTATGGATTGAAGAGCCGGACGCGAGAGGTCACCGCCGCTGGTACTTATAAGTACCTTACAGCACAAGTGCAGAGTCGTTACGTAACCGAGGAAGGTCTAGGAAACGTTGCCGTGATTAACAGTTTATAAATCGAAGCTTAACAGCCTTGATTAAACTGTTAATCGTAGTTCCGGCCCCGGCTTTCTCTTCTTAGATTTTTTAACGGGGGCAAAAAATTAGTTTTATGTTTGCAGAAAGCAGGCCCAGAATGCACCTATACTCAGCCCAGCAGTCGCAGTCACAGGGTCCTTACATGAACAGGTAACAGGCTAAGCGCCGAAAGACGAAAGGTGGACGATGTACTGAGTAAAGACGCCACACAAACACTGAAGATCGGAGCCATCGAACAACCCCCGGTCGTCTCTAGTGCGACCGATCTGCGTGTGAACTCTATTTAGAGTATACCAGGTCGGCAATCGGAAATGGTAACGTAGTAGGTTCTTCGGAGGCTCAATAACCCAAGCAGCAAAATGTGGTCTAGTAATTGTCCTGGAACCACCATTTCATAGGACTATAACGGAATAGTAAGCAATTATAACCACGGAAAAGGGCCCAATTTATAGGCGTATTTTACCTAATTAAATTTCTATAGTAGAATTGGTGAATACCACTTTTACCAATAACAACCTCATAGTTGGACTACGTAAAACTATTTGCGCCCGCGCAGCTAACTAACAGCTCATAATGGAACCAAACACGACAGTAACGACCTTATAGTTGGACTACGTAGAACTATTTGCTCCCGGGAAGCTAACTATCAGCGCTTAATGGAACCAAATACGACAATAACGTACACAGTGAATCTCTTACAAGCTCATACAAAGTGTTGTGAATTGGTAAATGTTATTGCGCACATTTATAAAGATTAAAACATAATAATATCCATTTCTAATAAATATTATCTAGAATATAAATTATGAGTAGAGTGTTAGTTAACAATAAATCAAGATGTATAATGTGTTTGAATGAGCACAGCATGGCGCACGTATATTTTCTGTGAAGTATAATAAGTTTTTAATCAAAATTTTGACGCGCCCCTTAAAATTTGCTTTTTCATTAAGTTGAATTTTAAAATAATGTTAGTTTCAGTAAGACATACAGCGAAAAGTCGCCATTTTGACAAAGTTTTCCCAAATACATTAACAAACCGCTATAGGCTTACTTTGTTTAATAATGGTAAACATCAGAACCATTGCTTGGCCATATTGTTTGGAATTAGAGTTCCGCAAATATTTCTATAACCGAACGGTTCTTTTATATTGCTATTAGATACGTGCCTTATTTTAGTTCTTTGGTTTAGGTGTCAGCATTGAAAATGGTAATGTTTCTGGACGTCGATCGCTTTTTGACTAAAAAGGGATTTCCGAGCTTTAAAAACCTTAATAATAGTAAAAACCAATGTATTCTTGTACAGGACACCACGGATATAGTTTTGGATACTAAGTATATTAAATTAAACCTTTATAATCGTGTTAAGATTATAACAATTTTGGTTGATACCACTATAAAACCGTTCCATATTACTTATAATTGTTCCGTAAAGTGAATTTATAAACCATTATAAAACTAGGTAATAAATACAAATAGTTTCCGGTTTGTTTAGTTCTATTTGTCACTCTTATTGGCGTACTTTATTTATAGTAGTTCTATAAAGCTTCTTGTTAGCAGTTATAAGTATAGCTTACCAGTTTATCTACTCTTGAGTGCATTTACACCCTCGCGATACTTTTATAGCTCACCCAAACTTATAGTGCACCCTTAATTTCTACCTATAAGTGATTATAAGTTAATGTATAAGATCAGAAATACTATAAGACCCAACTTACTCCATGCTGGCTATTATAAGCGTGGTAGTAAATACTAGAACCGTTAAGAGAATATTATAAGTGCTGGAGGCCTATATGATCTGCACTATAGGATAATTTTGCTGCTTGGGAAAATAATCAGGAGTCTTGAACTTCGCTTGCGAAAGTTCGCATACTTCCATTGTGGGGCTGCTGCAGTAAATGTACTCACACATCCGAAATGTAACCTTACCTGCGGCAAATCTCAGCATGGCGGACGGAGCTCTGGGAGATCTCTTGGCGGTATGGAGAGAACGATTGTCGTAACCCAGGGCTGGGCAATAATCGCCACCAAGATTTATCGCCACAATAATGAAGATAAGTTCCCTCTTTGAGGAGTGGCTAGAGAGGTGCCATAGCGTCCTCACCCTACGCCTGACGCAGGTACTCACCAGGCACGGTTGTTTCTATAGGTACCTGTGATGAATTGCGTAGCGTGTGGTGGTACTCATTCCCGAGTGTCAATACTTTACAGATCGCCAGGAGGCCACGGTGGAGGCTACCCTGCTTGGGTTGAACACTGCCGTCTCTTTGTAGAGGCGATCCGTGGCAGGAGCCTTTCGCGGCCCCGGTTCATTCCATAGTCCAGGGCGAGGGAGCATGGGAAGCAGTCAGCTCCAGTCACCACCAGTAATGTGTAAAGGCCTACGCCTAAAAATTAAAGGACATTGGCGATAGACCATTAAATTGATTTAGGCAAGCTGGAAGTTTTGGGAAAAAATAAAAACAAAAGACCTCCAAAGAAAAACCACTGCAGAATTACAAAAGAATTTTAATTTTGACTGTCGGTGTTTCTGGTGTGATATCTTAGAAGGAGTTAGGAGGGTTATCTTGGAAGAAGTTATTCGATGATTTCTCATCCAAAAAATAAATAAAAAAAGGTTTAGACTTAAAAATTACGATCACGAATGATCAATAGTTTATTCCTTACAGGTTACAAGAAGTACTTCAACATAAAGATGATATAACGAAAGAAGATCTGCCGAAACTCATGTACTTGGATGCGGTGATCAAAGAGGTACTGAGATTGTATCCTACCGCTCCAATTGTTGCAAGAAAACTTGACAAAGATCTTAAATTGAGTACGTACCTTCTCAACTATATTTTTAATGTCTACATTGATCATATATTATCCGCTTTTAACTCTTAACAGTATGAAGTCACAATATTATCCGTACTTATGTAATGATCTACATATTAGTATATGTAGATTATTACATAAGATACTAATCTTCTATGCTATGCATATTATAAAGGACTAAAATCGTAGGGTGTTTGTTATCAACTGGCGAGAAAACTAGTGAGCAGATTCTATTCAAATTTTGCATATTTTCCTAGGTCAGGTTATAGTCTGCACATTGTAATGCTAAGTATGTGCTATGGAGGATGAGCAACATTAAATTATGTCTGTTTTAAATGCCAATTTGCCGATGACAGAATACAGAACAAAAGACGGGTGTTTTTCTAAGAAGAATCAATTTCTCATAAAGATAAAATACCAGGTGTGATCGGAATTTTTATAAATGAAATGTCCCCATTGGATCGATGGGGACATTTCATTTATATATATACATATACATAATATGTAAAAAAACTAGATAAAACTTCACAAAAATGGGTTTTTGCAGTTTTCAGCCAAACGGTAAGTTTAATCATAATAATAGGTCTGACAAATCGTTGATAATACAGTTTTCTATAAAAAAAAAACGTTACTTCTTCTTTCCTAAGTAGTTCAGAAATGGTGGTTCCATTTCTGAAATGTAACGATTCAAAAAGTAGTGTCCAACTAAAACAAGTTTTTACGGCTGAAACCGAAACTCATATCATAATCTAAAATAAAATAAAAGTATCTATGTAGGAATAGGAACAAAAAAACTTAAAAAAGGAAGAAGAGGAGGAGGATTGGTAAAATCCAATGTACAAAAAAACTTGGCAAACAAGTCATGATACTATTGCGCCACAATTAAATTAAGGCAAGGAAGATAGCGGCATTCGTTACCACTAGCGCATAGTATCGAGTAGCAGAACGGTTAGAGTCAAGAATTGAGACTTTCTTCGCTAGAATCTAGAACATTTAGAATTCTCAAAATCTAGTCACTCGTGACCGATATGTACGCGAAGTTTCGAGATCTTTCTGAAGTGGTAGGTAATTAGCGTTTAAAGTTTTAATTATATTATTTTTGTTTCATTAAAATGACTATATTTGGTTATTTAATAATCGGCTTATTGTCTGAACCCCAAGCTCGCAATAATTGGTTGTAGAAGAGAGGATTTAAACCATGCCGATCCTACTCAATTAGACTTTTTCATTAGTTATTTGGATGGGCGACACCAGTGTGTTCGGGTTGGTAACTTCATAAGTGACGTACGGCGTTCCACAAGGCAGCAGTCTGGGACCAAACTTATTTCTAGTAATATAAACGACCTTACGAGTCTCAAGCTTCCCCATGGCAAAATAATCTCTTTTGCAGATAATACTGCTCTTCGGTGTACTGTGAATACTTTTTTTTCTCTTTGTAAACAATTTTTCATAATTTTAATATTTAAATATGAAAAATTTAATTAGATCTAGGTGTATGTGTAAATAAAATTCTTATCGCATTCAGGTATTTTAGAGTAGAGGGTTTCAATAGGCAAAGCTGATCTTAGGTAGAAGCTTGTTTCTAAATTTTGTGAACTTTCAGAGAACTGCACGTTGCGAGCTGGGAGTACCTGCGCCTTAGGGTTGTTCGGTCTCCTCCGTCACCCGCTGTGGGGTGCAGACGCCGATCAGTTCAGACCGGAGCGATGGCTAGAGCCTGCCGGCTTGCCAGATAACCCGAGCCTTTTTGCCTCCTTCGGTGTCGGGAAGCGAAACTGCATAGGTACTTACTTACTTAAACACTTGCCCAGATTCTTCATTGACCACTAAGGGCCGGTTTCTGAATTGAGAGAGTTTAAGTTAAAACGGGTGAAATAGTTTTTCAGGTCTTAGTAGACTAACAAATACCCAATACAAAAAAAAAGCAATAAAAAAATCATAAATCGGAGGTAAAAGTGTTTGTTTGAACTTCAATCGGTCTTATTCTTGTCGGAGGATGATTAAATATCTTCCCAAGACATGAGAAAGTGAATATTCTCATAGGAAACTATACAATAGAGAATTCTCACTATAAACTCGTCGAACTAATTCCAGAAGATAATGTAATCAAGTATAATGTTTCTAAAATACAGAATGCCGTTGTGAAATGTTGTCTACAGCTCAAAATTTTTGGCGGAAAACGGAAATTGTCCATGGTTCAGCGTGTCTCATTTTCTAGCTGTCAATGTCATGAATCTTCAACTGACCAGTAAGACATTGGTTTCTCCTGCTCTTTAAACGACCAATCCCTTGACCTTTACAGAAAAAAAATTGAAACCAATAACAATATTCCTCTCCCAACCAACTTCCATTCCCTTCTCACCCACTTCTCTCCATAGCGTTGATTTTGAAGTGCCATGTTTGACCGAAGCAGTGAATGCTTGGAAAATGGCTTGCCCGAATACGGCGTTGCCCGATAACCTATCATCCCAGAGACGTGAGAGAGAGTGGGATGATCCGCTTTACATGTTGGTGCGGAATAACCTCTTAAATACGTCAACCAACACTGCTGAGCGTGCCCGCCTGCTGGCTGTGGGTGAATGGGAGTCGGGCCTTTGGCTACAGGCACTACCGTCACCCAACATAAGTACTATGCTGAGTGGCACCGCCTTCCGGAACGCTACATGTCTGCGTCTGGGTGCTCCTAGCAGTGCTTCACATCGCTGCCAATGTGGTGAAGCAGTTTATTCCCTCGGACACCATGGCCTGTCCTGCAGTAGAAGTGCGGGTCGAATAGCATGGCACGCCAGCATTAATGACATCATCCGGCGGGCTCTTGTCACCGCCGGGGTGCCAGCTGTATTATAACCGAATGGCTTGGCGCGAGACGATGGGAAGAGGCCAGATGAGATGACCATAATGCCTTGGAAGGTGAGCAGGCCTTTGGTGTGGGATGCAACATGTGTTGATACCCTTGCGCCATCCCATCGTCTTAGCACGGTGGTTTGTGCTGAGGCGGCTGCGGCAGGTGCAGAAAATCTCAAACGGCGCAAATACAACAACCTTATTGGGAATTATGTATTTGAGTCGTTTGGGGTTGTAACACTAGGGCCCGAGTGCTCATTGACTTTTTCGTGAAATCAGCAATCAGTTAGTCGACTCTTCACGTGAACAGAGGGCTGGCCTTTGGTGAACGAATCAGCATTGCCATTCAACGTGGCAATGCGACCAGTGTTCTGGGCACTTTTTCCGTTGACAGCGATGTGGACGAATTTTCCGATGACCTATGAGTCTTTCCTCCTGTTTACTCCGCTTGTAGATATATAAATATTTTCTTATTAGGTATATATTGTTCAGTTGTATTTTGTAAATAATAAGATTTCCATATTGTTTCTAATAAAAAATAAAATTAAACATTTTAATTGCTGCACTAACAACTAGGTACCTCGAAGTACAATTTCGACGACCTGCCTCTATGCTGCTGTCATGACGTGATACTGGCAGAATAGTCGGATCCGGTTCAGTTGCCATAAAAGCAAAAAAACACTTGTTTGTTTAATTCACATATAATACCTGCTTAGTTGGCTTATAAAATTATGTTTTTTATTTAATTCCACAGGTAAAGTATATGCTATGATGGTGATAAAGATAGCACTGGCGCACATTTTACGGCGATACTGTGTAGCTGGTGACATCAACAATGTAGTTTGTGAATTAGATATTATAGTGAAGCCAGTAGAAGGACATCATATTGGTCTAACACTAAGGACATAGAGCTAAACTACAAATGAATTTAATTTTGCGTGAAGTTCGGTGTTGGGTATTTTCGTTAAAAATACAATTTGTTTTGGTAAAATACAACTTGTTTCTTTTTGATACATTGTTGAGTTTTTCGTAATTGTGTCAGAATGTTTGTCAAAGACGTCTTATCTCCCTCCCAAATAAATACTTAAATATTTACAGACTAGCCCGCGACTTCGTCCGCTATGCCTATTATACCTAATCTATACTAATATTATAAAGCTGAAGAGTTTGTTTGTTTGTTTGAACGCGCTAATCTCGGGAACTACTGGTTCGAATTGAAAAATTATTTTTGGGTTGAATAGACCATTTATCGAGGAAGGTTTTAGGCTATATAACATCACGCTTAAGCCAATAGGAGCGGAGCAGCGATAAATAATGTTTTAAAATCGGGGATTCCACGGGGACGAAGTCGCGGGCAGCAGCTAGTTATATTATAAAAATACCTATTTAACACTTTTGAATAAAAGATATTTTCTGTTTGCTTGGGTTTTTTTTTAGATTATGTCATTACTCCTAGTCTCGGGGATTACTCACAAACAAAGGATACCGGTTTAAATTATTAATATTCATTACTAGCACTTCGTCCGCGACTTCAGTAGTTTTCTAAGTCCGATGTGCTGCAGGTGTAAGCACATTTCGAAAACTTCATCTTTCATGAGCACCGCAATCTCAATCTTAATCGATTAAAAAGATAAGGAAAAATAGGTACTATCGCGGACACTTCCGCCTGACCACCGTTAAGCTCATTTTTGCTAGCACTTAAAAATAAAAGCGCTTACTGGCCCCGCCCCCTTGATCTTGAATAGACGAATGAAAGAAAGACTGGCGCGGGCGACGCACACCGCACGTGGTGTATTGTTATAGCAAACTGGTATTATTAGAAAAAATTCTAACTGAAATTGGCTTATGCAACTAAATTGTTAGTTGCATAAGCCTTGGTTGGCAATTATAATTAAAAATTCCAACAAATTCAAAAAGAAGAAATTATATTTGCTGAAATTTTACATTATTATAGACATGTTATTAAATCCTAAAAAATAATCGGTTAATATCTCTAATCACTTTATCTAAAATGGAAAGGGCAAGGGGAATAAATTAAATAAACAGAGATATTCATAAAATATTAGGTATCGAATTTGGATACATTAAAGAGGTAAAACACAATTCAAGAAGAAGTTGGCAATAAAATCAACTCAAACAAAAATGTCCTTTCCTTGAGGGTGTAACTTATTATTCTCAGTAACAGTTTTTCTTTAGAAACAGTAGATATTCTATTGATGATATTCTTACCTAAATTACGATATAATAATGTCGGTGGTATAGTTATTTAACAAAACATTTGAAATGGCATTATACACGCATTATACAATTACATGAAATAATCAACAAAATCAGTAATTAAATAATATATTTAGATAAAAAAAAAACATTCTTAAATTAAGTTTACCGTTAAAACAAGGTTATAATATAATTAGTAGTTATACCCAAACAAAGGGTGACTAGGTCAAAAAGACAAATCAAGTTAAAAACCAAAAAATGTTTTGTATACCTATGACATTCTTTTCTAAAATGACTTTTATAATTTTTAGGAAGTATTGTTTATTTGAAACCAATAACAAAAATTGAAGCTTTTCATTTAACCGCTCGAAAGTATTTGACACCTGCATTTTTTTTAAGTCACATGCAATACATTTTAAAGAAATCATTTATTGGGTTTAATTGTTTGTATAACACCGCAAAACACTTATCTACAGTACAATCGTAAACAACTATTGTTATTTGCCGACTCCTGGTCATAAAACCATGATAGTGTTATTGTTGGAATTTCTTCGAGGTTTATCTTTGAAGTCGCAATTTTGTTTGGATTTAGTTATTGATACTAGATGTATATATATATATATATATATATATATATATATATATATATATATATATATATATATATATATATATATATATATACTCAAGTAAAATATAGAATAATTTCTACAAATATTTTTACGGTAGTTATCTGATTTTGACCAGAACACACGCTCTGCATAGCTCAGTACTTAAAGTCTACCAATGTTTTTTTCCCTTCTGAGTTTAATTTTTTGAAGAAAATGGGTAAAACTAAGGAATATTCGCAAGAGGTCAGGAGCATAATAATAGTCCTTCATAAATTTCAAGATTGAATTGGAGGATAATGCAGTGCCTTCTGGAGCCCATTTAATTGGTCCGTGATTTATATTTCAACAGGATAATGATCCAAAACACACGTTAAGAATATGCAAGGACTTTTTAAAGTCTTTAGTAGTTTAGTAGTCTCTTTTAAAGGACTTTTTTTGATGATGGAGACCCGCTCTATGTAAAGCACGACGAACTGTGGGCAATAAAAAAAGGCGAATTTGCACCCACCACACGTTGATGGTTTGCTATTGTAATGAGATATGGACATGTTGCCCGCGGTCTATTTTCCAAGACACCCTCTTCTTCATTGTCTAATCCAGAGTCTGACTGTGTTTCTCTACAAATAATAAATAATCTCATAAAAGATGTTGCTGTTGCTTGTTTAAGATTCTGAAGAGAAGAATAAATAAAATACTTTTTATACCGATACACAGTGGAAAGCATTGAAAATATTACAAATCAAAATATCAAATGTAAACTTAATCAATATTACTTAAGTATTACTTAAGAATACCTTTACCTATTTAAAGACCTATAAAATACTCATTCTGTATAGTTTTCGATATTCAGATAGATTCATGATAGCACAAGTTTAAACCTTAGTGGTTTTTGGTTGCTATTTAATTTAGATAATACTGTATTCTTTTGTATAAATGATAAATAAATAAATAAAAATGTTTATACAGGGTTATTTTGAAAAACACCAACAACCTCGTAAGAGTTCATTTTACTCATCATTATGAACAACTTTTACTATGGGACCAACACTGAAATCTGTTCCTTACATTTATGTTCGGTAACTCAACAAAATGTAGGGAACAGCTGTTTTTTTTATTCGCGAGTTCAGGTTTGGTCCCATAGTAAAAGTTGTTCAAAAACCTACATTGAAATTGAAACAGATAGTGCGTGTGAGAGCGAGAAAGTATTCGAGTTCACGCGTCACAAGTTCATACCACGGTCATAATCATTACAATCGCAATTTCTATTATATAATACTTTACTGTTTTAAAACAAGCTAAAGAGTATTTAATTACTTGCACAAGATAAAATTTGCATTGTAAAGTTTGCACTTTGCATCGTTAGTAAAATTTTATTTATGTTTATATTTATTTTATTTTAATTGTATTTTAATATGGCAGAATAAACATGGGTCAGATGCCCCTCGGAAAAGTTATGTAGATTTTTTTTACCATGAAATCACCTTCTTAAGAGAAACATTCTCGTAAGTTATCAGACCTCTATTTGCATTAGTTTATCAAATAAAATAATTAATAGAATTTTGAAAAAAGAAGATCTCATACAACGTATTTTTTTATCTTTTGCAAACGTCACATACGCTAAAGAAGTATTATGCAAGATATTTTTAAGTCTTCACAGTGATTTATGTAACGAAATATCGCAAATTAAAGTTTTTCATACAAAAATTTAACGTATTTTAAGAGACACTAGCACTATTTTTTTTTTTGTAAATTACCCTTTCTAACATATATTTTTCTCAAAAATTTTGGTAGCGTAGAACAGTGTTAAAAATATTGTACCACCCATGTTTATTCTGCCATACTCTTTAGGTTTTCTTTTTTATAAATTTGGTAAAGAACCGAATTTACCATAACAATTATGGTAAATTTGGTTCTTTCTAGACTAAAATAATTGACTAATTTACTTCAGCGATTTGACTAATATTAAAACCTTGTCCATGAAAAATTATAATTTGATTTCGTTCCTGTCGTATGAGATTTCTGAAAGACATTATGCACAAAATGTTCCAGCACAGTTAATAAAATAAAAATACATCATCCGTAAAATTCACAGCGAGTACCTACACACTTGATACGTCACTACACTGCGCAGTGCAGGTAGCGACTAATTGCGTTATTGCTATCCTAATGGGTCAAAACTTTAAGGGGGCGTGGCTCGGCGCATCCGCAGGGTGTAAGCGATTTTTGTGCGAAAGTGGTCAGGCGTAAATGACCGCGATAGTACCATGGCTATGACAACAAAACTGTGCTATGCGCATATTGCGCGGGCACTAATATAATAGGGTAGTTGACTAAAAAAATCTAATTAGTCCGTCAGATAGATTTCCAAAAAATATTGGACACGTATTTTTTCTCTTTTCACGTAAACAAAAAATGAAAACGATACAGAGCGTTGAAAACTCGTGTGACGTCACTACTCGCTACAATTTTTACCGAGCCGTAACGTCACAAGCCCCCACTCCTGATCTTTGATGCTTTGTATCTTCGCCAGTTTTTATAGATTTGATAAAGGAAAAAATACGTGTCCAATATTTTTCTATAATCTAACTGACGGACTAAACATAATCATATATTTTTTACTCAGGAAACATCCCTATTAGATGTGGCATTTCTAGACGACTCCATGCTCTGTGTATGAACTTAACAGGAGAACGAGAGCTGAGTAAATATTTGTGGCATTATAGCAAATAATTATTCCCAAATGAACGTATAAATTAATTGATTTTACAATGAATTTATTGTCCTAGAGTTTGCGGTCCCAACATGATGGAAAAAAAAAATTATAAATGGACTACTCTCACATTTTTATTCAAAACTAGCTGACCCAGCAAACGTTGTTTTGCCATATAAAATAAAAACAATATTTAGGGGTGTTCAGAATGATGTTCTTTACCTATAGATAATAAAAGAAAGTCACAGGTGAAATGTACATAGCTTTCTATTGGTGAAATAATTTTTAAAATAGAAAACTTATAGCTAAAATACTTCTTAGCTGTATCCCGCGGTTTAGCCTGCCGGCGCGATTTATTCTTTCTGGCTCAGTGTTCTTTCTTTCGTCTCCCAAGGATCATTGCTTGATGTTAAATAATTATGGTTCTGGTATCCTGGTACTTTGTAAGTCTTCACTCACAATTCCAGCCCCAGAAATGCTTCGACATGTTTTAGGAACATACCTACAATCTACATTGTTTAAACAACAGTGAGTACTTGTAATTTAATATGAACTTCATACAATAGCAATAAAGCTCAAATTGACTCTACGTTTTAGTTAGAAAACGTTTGTATGGGAAAAAGAAAAGGGCTGTTTTTAGGGTTTTTCCGGCAATTATTCGATTTTTTCTCGCCGTAAACACCACCTTGAACTTCAACGGCCAAATTGGTCCAGGCGTTGTTGAGTTATGCGCTTACCAACACATTTTGCGATTCGCAAAGAGGTTTAATACACGAGGTTCTGAGCATCTAGTTCATATCTATGTTATTCTCTCCTCATGATAGCCGTTGGAAATAAGTCTTTCCTTGGTACCAGAAATTAATACATATAGCTATAAATCTATACTTATAATAAATCTGTAGAGAGGTCAATTCTGTACAAGGAATATATTTTCAAAATAACTATCAGGGGGTGATTAGTGATCGATACTGGTGCCAAAAACGCAATCAGTAAAATTTTTGTCTGTCTGTCTGTCTGTCTGTCTGTCTGTCTGTCTGTCTGTATGTTCTTTATAGAAACAAAAACTACTCGACCGATTTTAACGAAACTTGGTGCAATTATTCTTCATACTCCTGGGCAGGTTATAGTATACTTTTCATCACGCTATAATCAATAGGAGCAGAGCAGTGAAGGAAAATGTTGGGAAAACGGGAGAAGTTACTCCATTTTTTAAGCTTCCGTCGCGTGTGTAGCCTTAATGGTTAAAGTTACATAGAAATCATGTATTACGGAAATGTTTTACATAAAATTATCTAAAAAATGTCCCAAACAGCATATGTCTATATTTTATGGTTGACTCACAATAACACGTGTAACTCCCGATAGCTTAGCAGTTCGGCGCTTTCTGATTATTTATTTGTATGAAACTTTGTCAATTTTAAACCGATCGGGCTGAGAGTTTCAAAATCGGGGGTAAAGTAACTATTCCACGCGGACGAAGTCGCTGGCAGAAGCTAGTAATTAATAAACCACTCACTGACTGACTGACTGATTGACATAATTGTTCTCCCACTTCCCGTGATAGAAGGGGAAAACTTTTTATGGGGTTGTATAGAAGGTGTCGGGGTGAGTATGGGAAAAATCTGAAACTACCCCTTTTCAACCCCCTTCTTTCAACCCCATTGCGTATCTCAGAAACCTGACGTCGAAGAGAAAAACGGTTTTCGGGGTTATATAGAGGGTGTTTGGATGAGTATAAAACGAAAAAAAAAAATTACCCCTTTTCAACCCCCTTGTTTCAACCCCTTGGCATATCTCAGAAACCTGACATTGTAGAGAAAAATGGTTTTCGGGGTTGTATAGAGGGTATCTGGATGAGTATATGGCCAATAAAAAATCAACCCCTTTCAACCCCCTACTTTCAACCCCTTTGTTGTTAGTAAAAAAATACTAAAAAGACACCGCGAGTTGCTCGCAACTCGCGCCCCCAAGTGAAATACTAGTTAATACATATAGCTACTACTGACATTTTCTTCATTTTTGATATACAAATATTCTTCGTAAGTGTTCGACTAACAAAATACGTTACGTTTTTCCAAAATAACATTTAAAAGTACCCAGTTACAAGTTCTTTACTCAAATTAACTGTATCCGCGATTCAGTCCCCTGTTTAAAGGCAAATTTGGGGAAGCGTAAATTGTCCACGGCCCCCAAATTGCGGTCGAAGGCAGTTAGCTACTGGCTGAGTCGACGACGCGTTGTGTTCCACGCGCGCCTCAAGGAGCCGTCAGCATCGAGGACGGGGCCCCATAGGGTCAGTGCCTGCTAGGGTTGCGGAATTTGTTCGAAAGAGTCACCGCGGCCCTGGAACGCAAAGGGCACAAGAAGGATTACGGGTGGGTTTTAGTCAGTAAGAATCTGACACTCCCTACCGCTCCGCCCAAAGCGGGAGGGGTCATTTGATGATTTTCCATCCAAAAAAAAGGCAGTTAGCTACTTCTGAACGAATACCTTGTCTCAGGTTTCATTAGGCAGGCTCAACACTATACCTAAAATCACAGAGCAAGAAATAACCGCACGGGCACTGATTAAAGCTCTAGATACCATTAACTTATGTGTGTTTACGTGTACGTACTTATTTTCATGTAAGCAAGCAAACTTTGTTATTGCAGCCTTGGTAAGACCGTTTTGGTGAAGAGGCTGAAAGAATGCGATTCAATTCGCCAAAGCGAGAAAAGTCGTTTGATGATTTCCCATCAAGAAATAAATAAACCGGCTCCAATTACTAAATATTTTTATACTAGCAGCGCCTCGCGGTTTCACCCGCGTAGTTCCCGTTCCCGTGGGAATATGGGGATAAAATATAGCCTATAGCCTTCCTCGATAAATGGGCTATCTAACACTGAAAGATTTTTTCAAATCGGACCAGTAGTTCCTGAGATTAGCGCGTTCAAACAAACAAACAAACAAACAAACTCTTCAGCTTTATAATATTAGTATAGATTTAAATATCTATTTTCATAATGAGATATTTTAAAATAGAATTTTCTTATCAGATGGAAATTTAGGGTTAACAAGATTCTGCCAGATAGAGGGCTATCTGGCAGATAGAATCTTGATGCTCCGAAATTTACTTGGCATATTTTTCTTTAATCGAATATTTGTAATGTATTAAAATAATTTTGTATAAGTACCTATTGCTGGGCCGAATGTTTATATGCCCGAAATTACAATGACATACTATTAAGATGGCATAATTACCTTCGGCATAGTTAAAATTCCGCATAATTTCGTTTAGGATAATGTTTACTTGGAACAACAATTATTTTTTTATAATTTCACTTGGCATAATATGAAGACGGTAGAATTTCATTTGGAATAATCTCATTTAGCCATTTCTATAAAATAGCATAATTACCTAATTAAAATTAAAATTTAAACATTGTCTTAAAAGCTTTGTACTACTTACAAAATTAAGAGTTTTATATGTATGATAAATGAGGGTATACCGTACAATTTTCTGGGAAGTGAAGATTATGCTATCCGTTGTTATGCAAAATAATATTATCATATTGAAAGTTCTGCTATAAAGGATAGACCCGAAAATTTATTATTACCTTTTCGCCACAACTACAGAAAAAATAACTGTTATAGCTACAGGAAAACCCATAAGAATTCGATGAATTTGAAGGAGCCATGTCAAAGGAACATGAACTGTAAAGAACGTTTCGCATTTTTTGTAAGGTTATAATGATAAATTATATTTATTTTGTAAGTAGGTTAAAGATAATACTTTTACACTTCAAATATTTTTAGCCATTTTAAGCCAGATGTAGCCGGTGTTTCCTAGCTGACTACCCTAAGAAGAAACACCGAAATAAACTCAGAGGTCAGTCTCTTTTAAAGTCGATACAATACGTACTGGTCAAATCATATGAGAACCATATAGGTTAATGTCTGTAAAGGCTACCTTTTGTTTTAACGCTAACGGTACCGGTCGTGGTTTAAAAAATTTAAGCTGTGCGTCTGGCTTTATTTTCAACGTAACTTTGTGCTTATTAAACGTACCTAGCTCATCGGTAAACAGTTGAGCGTATTTTCCTTTCAGATAAGTCACAAGGTCTACACCTTTAATGTGATTACATTGAACGCTACATAGCTGTAAACTAAACTTAGAAATGAAATCGCGGCCCAACAGCGAAGGTTGTTTGTTATTATATTGCCCCGTATTTACAACGTAAAACTTTAAATTTTCTGTACGACCTTCATAAGTCACCGGCAATGTAATGCAACCTAACGGTGAAATTTTACTACCATTATAGCAATTCAACACTGTATTACAGGACTTTAAATTGTATTTATTTCTAAATTTCAAATTGTAAACAACATCTGGCAGAACTGAGACAGCGCTACCGCTATCTATCTCACACATAAGCATTGTACTGCCCACCGACACTAATTGTTGCATCGGTTCGCCATTGACACATTTTATGTTAAATAATTCATAAATACCTTCAAATGGGTCCTCGTCATCCGCTGTTAAGAACTTGCTACTTTTCACCTTAATTCTACACATACGCTTTAAATGGCCCTTTTGATTACACTTTTTACACGCATAGTTAATAAATCGACACTGTTCCGCACTATGGTTTTTATATCCGCACACACTGCAACACTTCCTGGCGTCCGAGATGTCTGCGGCGGCGGCGGCGCGGCCCGCGGCTTCTGGCCGCTGCGCACTGACTGCGCCGCTCTGTTTTAACGCGAACACGGAATGCGCCGGCTTTTGAGGTGCCACATAGATTTGAGTGGTCCTGTCAAAACAGTGCATTAATTAATTTATCAGTTGCCGTGTAGCTCAAACTTAGAACTTTAAGGAGCTCAACGATTTCACGAACAATACCAAAGTAAGGTCATTTGGGTAGGCCGCAAAAGTACTTAAACTGCCACTGCCAGACATCGTTAAATACTGGTATGTATAGTTACTCACATAGTTCTCATATTCACAAAAATAAATTTAGTAAAAAATATAATACTTTACAAAATAAATATTTAGGCCACACTTTTGAACATCATCATCGTCATCATTTACGTTAAAATAATAAATAGACTCTAGATAGTGTAAGATTCTTCCATTATCAATTATAACATCCCCTTAACCACAGTCAGGGAGTGGTTTAAGGTTTTATTCAAATTTTAAGTTTTTAAATAGAAAGAAAAACCCTCCAAATGTTGATTTCACAAAATCCATTCATAATTAAACTATTGTTCAAAATTCAAGATTATAGTCGAAACGCCTTGAGCAGTGGTAGCATCTTACGACGTTTTAAATAATAAAGAGATGAAGTTTGCTACTTACATATAGGTATATGTAAGTAGCAAACTTTACAGGTGCAGATAACTTATGGAAAACCATAAGTTATCTGCAGGTATTCAAACAACCATGAATACATAGTGTGTAAAAAGTATATGCATAAGGATTAAAATTAAATTACGCATAACATGGTAAGCATATCTAGTTCCTAACTTCTTACCGGAGCGCGGCGTTTCTATTAAACTTTTTACCATCATAAAAATAAAAATAAACTAATAGGATAGACTAGATTACATGCGAATAGATGAAGAATTAGTTGAACATATCGGCACCTCAATGTTATTGTGGGTATTGAATAGAACTTTAGTCTATTATTTTGTTCTATTAATTTTAATGTCATGAATCGTTAAACCTTGGGTGACATTTCAGTTATACGGACTATAGACAAACGCCCTGATACAACAACTAGTAATAATAAATAAATGACTTTAATGGATAATCGTGTGGGATGCAACTTGCGTCATCCCATCTTCTTAGCACGGCGGGTTGTGCTGGGGCAGCTGCCGCAGGTACAGAAAATCTAAAACGGTGCAAATACAACAACCTTATTGAGAACTAGCTGCTTCCCGCGACTTCGTCCCCGTGGAATCCCCGATTTTAAAACATAATTTATCGCTGCTCCGCTCCTATTGGCATAAGTGTGTTGATATATAGCCTAAAGCCTTCCTCGATAAATGGTCTATTCAACCCAAAAAGAATTTTTCATTTCGAACCAGTAGTTCCTGAGATTAGCGCGTTCAAACAAACAAACAAACAAACAAACTCTTCAACTTTATAATATTAGTATAGATTATGTATTTGAGCCGTTTGGGGTTGTAACACCAGGGCCGTGGGGTCCGACAGCTCATCGACTTTTTCGCCAAATCAGTAAGCAGTTAGTCGAAACTTCACGTGACCAGAGGGCTGGCCTTTTCTTTGGTCAACGAATCACCATTGCCATTCAACGTGGCAATGCGGCCAATGTTCTAGGCGCTTTTCCCATTATGTACCTAAAGGCCTTAAGCGCCTCATGGAATGTGTGAGATCTTTTGTGGCAGATATAATAACTTTGCAGGAGACGAGACGTGGTTCAACATGATATCCTGAGGTGAGTTGACCCGTCTACTGGATGTCTGAAAGGAAGACCTTATGACGGGGTTGCTATTCTATGGCGAAAAACTGCGTATATATCCGTCACTCCTGTGGATTGCAGTAGTGACCGATTAGCGGCGTGTAACATGATGGTTAATAACGAACGTGCGGTATAAGAACCTGCTAATTGATGTCTGGGTTGAGCATGGGCTTTCATCAATGGGTCTGTATCCAAACATGTAGTTTTTAGGTTTTGGTGCTCAGTAGACCGCCACAACCACAATTTAGCCAATCGGGGTATCATAGACCCTGTCGACATATTGAGATTGCGTGCTCATGACTAAATGAAGTTTCCGAAATGTGCTTACACCTGCAGCACCTCGGACCTAGAAACTTACTGAAATCGCGGACAAAGTGCTAAAAAAATAATTAATAATTTAAACCAGTATCCTTTGTTTGTGAGTAATCTCCGAGACTTGGAGTACCTAATAACATAATGTTAAAAAAAAACCCAGCAAACAGAAATATCTTTTATTGGAAAGTACTAAATAGGATTTTTTTATAATATAATTAGGTATAATAGGCATAGCGGACGAAGTCACGGGCTAGTCTGTAAATTTTAAGTATTTATTTGGGAGGGAGATAAGACGTTTTTGAGAAACATTCTATGTCCTTAGTGTTAGACCAATATGATGTCCTTCTACTGGCTTCACCATAATATCGAATTCAAACACTACATTGTTGATGTCGCCAGTCACACAGTATCGCCGTAAAATGTGCGCCAGTACTATCTTCATCACCATCATACCGTATACTTTACCTGTGAAATTAAATAAAATACATAATTTGTCAATTTTGTATTCCAACTAAGCAGCTATTATATGTGGATTAAACACTCAGTGTTGTTACCAATGTCTGGCTGGTGAGTTGAAGACTCATGACATTGACAACTAGAAAATGACACGCTGGCGAAAGACTTAAACGAGCATAAGACCATGGACAATTTGTAAAGTTTCTTGAAGCTGAACGCTTTATGTATGAGTTTTAGAAAAGCACGTTACACTTGATTACATTATCTTCTGAAATTAGTTCGACGAGTTTATAGTGAGACTTTTCTATTGTATAGTTTCCTATGAGAATATTCACTTCCTCTTGTTTAAGGAGGATATTTAATCATCCTCCGACAAGAATAAGACCGATTGAAGTTCAAACAGACACTTTTACTTCCGATTTATGAGTTAAGAATTGGGTTCTGTCAGTCTACTAAGACCTGAAAAACTATTTGACCGATTTTTAAATCAAATTCTCTCAAATCAGAAACCGGCCCTTAGTAGTTAATAAAGAATCTGGGCAAGTGTTTAAGTAAGTAAGTACCTATGCAGTTTCGCTTCCCGACACCGAAGGAGGCAAAAAGGCTCGGGTGATCTGGCAAGCCGGCAGGGTCCAGCCATCTCTCCGGTCTGAACTGATCGGCGTCTGCACCCCACAGCGGGTGACGGAGGAGACCGAACAACCCTAAGATACAGGTACTCCCAGCTCGCAACGTGCAGTTCTCTGAAAATTCACAAAATTTAGAGACAAGCGTCTACCTAAGGTCAGCTTTGGCTATTGACACCCTCTACTCTGAAATACCTGGACGCGATAAGAATTTAATTTACACGTACACGTAGATATTTTTTTTTTTCATATTTAAATATTAAAATTATGAAAAAATGTTTACAAATAGAAAAAAAAGTATTCCACCAGAAGCTTCAACTGTAGGTGTACTCTGGACACAGCGTGCAAGGGTAAAATGAATCATTTGTACAAATGTTGGGACCACCATTATAAATTAAATGTAGAAAGTCCCCTCGATCGATCGAAATAATATTATCTTTGGAAGTTAGGCGCTGTCGTTGTCGTTAGCTATTTAAATATCTAGAAAAATTTCTTAGTCTAGTTATTACTGGCTAAGAGGCAGTTATTACTCGAAATAAATAAATTGCAGTTGATCAACATGGACGATCTTAGGAGCGCTTCTTGTACCTTTCTGTATACGGTAGGTCACGTCACTGATCTTTGTCATAATCTGGTACGGTCTGTACCCATTTAGGTTGAAACTAAGGAGGTTTCCCTTTGCTGTGAACTGGATTACGCAACCACAGTTATGAACCTTTGTCGAGCCCTTTATTGTGCATTTTGCGGTCATAACGGGTTTTCATCTTTTTAGAAATTTGCTGGCCCGATTATCTGACGTGCTCATAAATGTCGTTCATTTTGTTTCGCAAGTCATTCACATAATCGGTTATAATGCGTGACACTTCAGGTGGAATTCCGGTGATCAGATCTGCAGGCAGCCACAATTCTCTTCCAAAGTTTGCGAAAGTTGGTGTCACCGATGTGCTTTCATGAACAGCACTTCGGTATGACAGCAAAAAATAGTTTTATATGAAAAAAATAACAAGTGACATAATTAACTTGATAGTGTGTGAGTCCACTCTTTGTGTGAGATGGAGGTGTGCATGAATACTCACTCATGCACACCTCACTCACGAGAGGGTGTGTGAGATTGCGTGGCATTGTGACTTTTTGTGTTAAAGTTAACAATAAGTAAATAGCAAAATAGACAAATAAATGTATAAATTAGTACTTAAGCAACTTGTCTCCTCATATATGAGTTTTTGAAGATAATCACAATCTTTAAGTTTCGATGATTAATGTCATGTATCATCTAAAATCATGTAACTATGTTATTTTCTCATTAATATAAGAAATTGCTGAAATATTTGCTAGTCGACGTCATAGACTAGTAAATACCAATTCATTGGTTAGGGTCACGTACTAATGAGTTGGTGAAGGGTATCGGGTAACGGATGCCTCTCATTTTAGCAATTGATGCATCGGTATATACATATACTGGTCAAGGTCATGGATCAATACATATACCTACTGCCGATATAAGACAGATTAAGTTAGGAGTGTCCGGTAACCGACACCCCTAAAGGTTATAATCATTTTGTTAATCAACGTCATGGAGTACTTAATAATTAAGTCTATTATAGAAATATTGTGGAGTGACTGTTTTTGAGTTTTGTTTAAATAAAGTCGAATATACTAGGTACTATAATGACTTGTAATCCGATAGCAAAATATTTTGAGTTAGGGATATCAGGCAACCGATATCCTTAACGGTTATAAACAGTGTTAAGGTCATGTTTACCTATCTATTGTAAAGTAATTGAATTTAAGATTAAAATTATTAAAAACTAATGAGAGAATGAATGTGTAATAAGTTACATTTATAATGTACATATTAGATGAAATATAGAGCAGTGTTTTTTTTCTTTTGACACATAACGAGGGACTCGTTGGGAGCCGGATGGCCGAGCTGTTATAAACATTTAAATAATGCCTATAATTATTTATGTATATTTATGACTAAATACAATAAATTCTATGAACTTGTATGATAAAAGCAGTTGTATTGACTTAATGTGATTAGTCGAGACTTTGACAGTTAGCAACGACCAATCATAAGCAAGTAAATGGCGGGGATAACAGAAAATCCTCGGCGGGCATTTCAGTGCCCGCCATGGCGGACCATTCGTTTTTCGACACTGGTGCAAAACGCTTGTATTGTTTCGCAGTATTAAACTCTGTTACTGTACGTCTATAATTATCGTAACAAAAAGTGTGTTTGTTTTTTTATTCAAAGTTTTTACTTCTGAGTGTGGAACCAATACGGCTCATATTAGTATATGTAGATTATTAGACAAGTAAGGATAATATTATGACTTCAAACTATTAAAAGTTTAAAATATATTATCAATGTAGACATTAAAAATTATAGTTGAGAAGGTACGTACTCAATATAAGATCTTTGTTAATTTTTCTTCCGACAAACGGAATGGCAGGATACAATCTCAGTACCTCTCTGATCACCGCGTCGAAGTACACGAGTTTTGGCAAATCTTCTTTCGTTATATCATCTTTATATTCAAGTACTTCTTGTAACCTGTAAGAAAAAGAAATTATTGATCATTCATGGTCGTAAATTTTAAGGCAATTTTTTTTATGAGAAATCTTCAAATATCCTCTTCCGCTTTGGATGGAGCGGAAAGGAGTGTCAGAATCTTACTGACTAAAAATCTTTTTTACAAAAAAAAATGCAACCGACGTCAAAAAACGAAGATCAAAACAAAATCACAAACAACGACAATCAAAATTAAAGTTCTGCAGTGGTTTTTCTTTGGGGGTCTTTTGTTTTTATATTTTCACTTCAGTGCTTGCTACCAAAACTTCCAACTTGTCCAAATCAATTTAATGGTCTATCGCCAATGTTCTTTACTTTTTACGCGTAGACCTAACCCTTCGCTTGCACTACTGGTGGTGACTGTAGGTGACTGCTTCCCATGCTCCCTCGCCCTGGACCTTGGATTGAACCGGGGCCGGACGCGAAAGGCTCCTGCCACGGATCGCTTCTACAAGGACACGGCAGTGCTCTACCTAAGCAGGGTAGACCTCCACCGTGTCCTCCTCAAAATCTGTAAAGTAATGACACCCGGGAGAGTCTTACCAGCACACGCTACGCCATTCATCACAGGTACCTCCCGAAACAACCATGCCTGGTGAGTACCTGCGTCAGGCGGAGGATGAGGACGCTATGGCACCTCTCTAGCCACTCCACAAAGGGGGAAATTTTCTTCACTATTGTGGCGATAAGTCCCTCCTTGCTCAGCGCTAGGTTACGACAATCGCTCTCTCTATACCGCCGTGCTGAGATTTTCCGCAGGCAAGGTTATATTTTGGAGTACATCTACTGACAGCACCCCCACAATGGAAGTATGCGAACTTTCGCAAGCGTTGTTTATTTACTCCTGATTATTATTTAATCGAGCCTCCGAAGAAAAAAATCAAATCCAGTTTATAAATCAAGGCTGTTAAGCCTCGATTTATACACTGTTAATCACGGCAACGTTTTCTAGGCCTTCCTCGGTTACGTCAGAGCGGGTTCACATTAGGTCGGACCGACAGTTTTATCGGGCCGACAAACGTATCGGATCCATATTGGCATATGTATTTCAATAGCAACGTTCACATATGGGCGACCCGACAAAACTAACGTAGCCGACACTTTTACCGGACGTTCAGCTACGATTTCTGTCGGGTCGGCATAATATTGGCGTACTGGCAAGTATAGCGCCGTTCACAATTGTATTTGCGAAGCGGCGGCGGAGTCACCCGCCCGCCACCCTTCGACCCGCTCATTCCCTGCTCTCGGCACTCGCGCAAGCAGTTTAGTCGACGTGTATGCATATATTTTTATATGCATACCGACCTAATGTGAACCAGCTCTAACGCTTTGTGCCACTCTGGACTTGTGCTGTAAGGTACTTATTCGTATCGGCGGCGGCGGCGGCCCTCTTGCGTCCGGCCCTGGTCTAATCCATAGTCCGGAGCAAAGAGGCATGGAAAGCGGTAACCTAAGGAGAAGTGCTCTGGAGCATTACTGCTTCGCAGAAGGCTGCGAAGCAGTAATGCTAGCAAAGGAGGAGGCAGACCGCATGAGGGAGATCGAAACCTCACGCTCCAGTCACCGCAACAGAAGAAGACGCCCCGGGCATTGGGAAACGCAGGGCGATTTCCAGTCACCGTAGGCGCGGGCCTGCGGATGGAGTGCTATGGGTGACTCGCCGTCCGATAGCAATCAGACCGGGGTCGACGGCGTGTCGTATTCGATGCGAGCCTCAAAGAGCTGTCAGCAAAGAAGACGGGGCCCCAAAGGGTCTGCGCCTGCTAAGATTGCGGAATTAGTTCGAAAGAGTCACCGCAGCCTTGAAACGTAAAGGGCATTAAGAGGAACACGGGTGGGTTTTAGTCCGCCCAGAGCGGGAGAAGTCATATGATGATTTCCCATCCGGAGAAAAAGTTACTTACTCGTTATAAATTCTATCTTGTAGATCTCGGTGTGATCCTATAACTAACAACATAAGTGTCAAAGCAGAAGTTGTAGTATCGTAAGAAGCCGCTACTAGAGTATCCAGGTGTTCCCTGATTTCATCTTCTGTGAAGGCGTCTTGTTCTTCAGCCAAATGCAGCATTTGATCTAAGATTGGTTTGAATTTGTCTGCAAAATAATGATTTCTTTGTAGGTTAACGTTACCTTATGAATTCAAGTGGAAGGTAAAGTTTATCAGCAAAGCAAGGTATAGCGTAAGAATATGAAATTAGGTATTTATTTTTCTTACCTGCTGTAGAGTCATCGTACATATTTGTTTTTAACTCTGATCTTCTTTTACGTATAATCTGAAAGTATACGAACATTATAAAAATAAATCGATTGGTGCGGCATAAGTATACCAAGCTGTGTGAAAAGAAATCGTAGGTTGATTGTTTGAACAATGTCAGAGATATCGAGATAAACCTTAAAATAATAATCTATACTTAATATTATAAAGCTGAAGAGTTTGTTTGTTTGTTTGTTTGAACGCACTAATCTCAGGAACTACTGGTCCGAATTGAAAAATTATTTTTGGGTTGAATAGACCATTTATCGAGGAAGGCTTTATCATCACGCTTAAGCCAATAGGAGCAGAGCAGCGATAAAGAATGTTTTAAAATCGGGGATTCCACGGAGACGAAGTCGCGGGCAACAGCTAGTCTTAAATAAAACTGGATGGATTTAAGATAGAGTTGGGATCCGTAGACGAGAAAAAATACACACTGGTCATACTGACCAGTGTGCGTTCTTGTAGCAATAGGGATGTTTCCTGAGTAAAAAATATATGATTATGTTTAGTCCGTCAGTTAGACTATAGAAAAATATTGGACACGTATTTTTTCCTTTATCAAATCTATAAAAACTGACGAAGATACAAAGCATCAAAGATCAGGAGTGGGGGCTTGTGACGTTACGGCTCGCTAAAAATTGTAGCGAGTAGTGACGTCACACGAGTTTTCAACGCTCTGTATCGGCTTCATTTTTTGTTTACGTGAAAAAAGAAAAAATACGTGTCCAATATTTTTTGGAAATCTATCTGACGGACTAATTAGATTTTTTTAGTCAACTACCCTATTGCACCTATCCGACTTGAAAATGGATGTGCAGATAAAGGCCGATTTACGTGCTTTTTGAGGCACAGAGGTTTCAACACTTCACTAAACACTGGGCTGCTACTGAGAAATTCCTTATGAATAATCCAATAACACGGGCGGACCTGGGAATCTAACCCCACAGTCAGCAGTTGTGGTTGAAAGGAGATTGTACGGAATTGTTACAAACAAAATTTAAAGAGTCCAAAATGTAAATTAAGAGAGTTCAAAATGTAAATAAGTAAATACTGGATCCATGATGTTCTTCACTTTCTTCAAAAGTATAGCTTGTTTGCGCTTCATTGCACTCCAGTTGAATAAAAACGGTAAATGCAACCACACTTTTGTAAATCTGTCACAATATAGAGCTGTTAAATCGTCAAATGTTTTTGCATAATCTTTAATTATTATGGTTTGATCTTGTGTATTCAGTCTGAGCGAAGTTCCTGGAAAAGAGACAACAAAATCCAAACTATCATTCCCATTCAGAGGTCATAATCATCATCATCATCAACAACTTATTGCAGTCCACTGCTGGACATAGGCCTCTCCAATTGCACGCCACTTAGATCTACTTTCGGCTACTCGCATACAGTTTCTACCAGCCGTCCTGCGCAAATCGTCACTCCACCGTGCCTGAGGACGTCCTACACTACGTTTGCCGAGACGCGGTCTCCACTCCAGAACTCGTTTACCCCAACGGTTGAGAGGAGGTGCGGCGCTTGAACTCAATGAATGTGGTGTTTGACGGAGGCGAAAAATGTAGAATATGAAGTTTTATTTTTTTTAATTACCTATTGGTTATTAAGTTGCAAACTATATTGCAAGAGCAGAAAATGAAACTTTGACATCTGAGCTTGGTACGAACTATGAATTTAAGAGAATAAATCTTTGATGTGGTGGAAATTTCAGTACATCTCTGTTACTTCGCATGCACATTCACCAGGCGAATTTCCGTGACAACCCAAGTCATAATGTAACCCTACGACAATACACATGCTCCTTAGATATTTCACCGGAAAATGGCAAACTAAGTAAGATCATAAAATATTTTTATAATCTTACGAATTTTGCAATTATCCAGTGAAAGGTACATTGAGATCTCGATAATAGGTACTTACGAGTAACAGTAGACAGTGTATAGTTTATGAAGAACTTGGTCATATCACAAGGGCCTTTTTCCGCTGTCGAAGCTAATTGCGAGACAAGATATCGAGCCTGCACGTTCATTTCATTCACGTATGTATTAAGTACTTGTTGGTTGAACGCTGGATTTAGTAGTTTACGATGAACTTTCCAAATAGACGCTAAAACAAAAATAAAACACACCTTTGTTATAGTAGACAGAGCTTTAAAAAAAAGCGGACGAAACAGCAGATCATCTGTTTCAGTGATTGCTGGATTCAGGGCAAAATAATTCATTAACTCTATATCGGCGTCGGGTCGACGATGAATTACTTGGGACTCGTCCACAACAGCCGGTGGATCTTTGCGGAACATTTCCTACGTTTGGCTGCCAAACTTGGGTAGGCCGGGGCTGCTTTCACGCAGCTATTGCCCAATCTAGGGGATCCAAACCCCTCCTGCCGAGGGGGTGAGGCTGTATGTGGAGATCGTGCGGTCCATGGCCCTTCACGGGTGGGCACTGTCGCTGAAACGACTGCCAGCGCACCACCTGGTAGCGCCCCAGAGGGTCTGGCCATTCGGCTGGTCCATGGATGCCGCACGGTCTCCGGCAAGGCGGCGAGCGTCCTTGCTGGATTGCAGCCGTAGGATCTGGAGGCGAGAGCCCTCGCGCACGTTTATGCATTGCGCGTAGAGGCGCTACGCCGGAGTGAAACTCTGCTGCCGCGGAATATTGCTACGCAGCGAACAGAGCTCATATGGAGACAGCGACTGTTGCAACCCAGCGCTGTTTAGGAAATGGTCACCTCCTTCTGCAAAGCAGAAATGCTAGCGAAGAAGGAGGCGGACCGCATGGGGGAGAGGGAAACCTCACGCTCTAGACGCCGCAACAGAAGAAGACGCCCCGGTCGTCGGGAAACGCAGGGCGATTCCCGGCCACCGTAGACGCGTTGCTGCGGACGGCGCGCCTCAAACAGCTGTCAGCAACGAAGACGGGGCCCTATAGGGTCAGTGCCTGCTAGAGTTGCGGAATTTGTTCGAAAGAGTCACCGCGGTTCTGGAACGCAAAGAGCACTTAAAGTATCATGGGTGGGTCTTAATCAGTAAGAGTCTGAAACTTCCTTCCGCTCCGCCCAGATCGGGAAAAGTCATTTGACAATTACCAATCCAGGAATAACCAAATGAATCCCGCCCGTCTAGAATATTAGCGCTTGGACCTGGATTTGCTTTGAGAAATGACTGCTCCCGCGCTGGTCGGAGCGGAAGGGATTGTCGTACTAAAACCTAGCCACCTTCAAATTTCCTTCGCGTTTCAGGGCCGCGGTAAGTCTTTCGAACAGTTTCACAACTCTGGTGTTAAAGCCTATCAGTAGTAGGTATAGGTAATCAAACAAATTATTGAAATAAAAAAAACACAAATATACAATAACATTATTTTTTTAGCTTGAGAAACTATATAGTTGTTTATACATATGTCATCGGAAAATGGCAAACTCTGTAAAATTATAAAATATCTTGAGAAATTGTAGACTGTCGACAAAATTTTCAACTGAACATTTAGAATACTTTTTTACGCATCAAAAGTTTATAGTCTATAATCTCTGGAAGTCGATATTGGCGACCAAGCAGTGTACGGATTTTCGTGCTTAGTTTAGTAGCGGAGTATAGGTCCTAGGCACCAGGTGGATATAATAACAACCAAATTCGGCAATACCAATGACGGAAACACCAGTAGACGCTATTTTAAGAAGTTCGAAATATCGGCGGCAGTCACGGCTCTAGAGAGAGAATTTCATTTATAGATATTGCCAAGAAACGGGAAAATCTATATATATAAAACAAAGACGGGTTTGTTACAACACTTATAACTTGAGATCTGCTGGACCAATTTTCTTGGTTTTTGATTCGTTGGATTTGTCTCCGCCTCGAATAGCAGAATACGTCTTAAAAACAATGAAATCTCGACGAATACATAATTATGAAAGATGAAATCATTTTCCCAAAATGTTCCTTTGTTTCGTACCTGTCAAACATTTGTAAGTAAGGATGCACGTGTACCAGCAGACCATAAACATGTCGAAGCATTTCTGGGGCTGGAATTGTGAGTGAAGACTTACAAAGTACCAGGATACCAGAACCATAACTATTTAACATCAAGCTATGATCTTTAGGAGAAGAAAGAAAGAAGACTGAGCCAGAAAGAATAAATGGCGCAGGCGGATGAAACCGCGAGATACAGCTAAGAAGTATTTTAGCTTTAGGTTTTCTTTTTTTTAAATTATTTCACCAATAGAAAGCTAAATTTCACCTGCGACTTTCTTTTATATAGAACATCATTCATACCCCTAAATATTGTTTTTATTTTATATGGCAAAACAACGTTTGCTGGGTCAGCTAGTATGTATATAATTCAATCTTTATATATATACAGACATATGTATATAATTCAATGTTTCATACATTTTAAATTAAGACTTTTTTTTTGTTTTCACTTACCTTCGGATATTAAAAGACCATTCTTGAGTTGGTCCTTTGCAAAATCGTAGAAGTAAGGTTTATTCAAACATGAATTAGCGACTGTTAGAGCGTCGTTTGGATCGGTTACCACTGAAACATTTATAAATTACATACAACGTGATTATTTTGTGTGTTTTTTCGTTAGGGTTCAATACTCAAAGGGTAAAACGGGATCCTCTTACTAAGACTACGCTGTCCGTCCGTTCGTCAGTCACCAGGCTGTATCTCATGAACAGTTATAGTAGGACAGTTGAAAATTTCACAGATGATGTGTTTCTGTTGCCG
This sequence comes from Hecatera dysodea, assembly GCA_905332915.2. Lineage (NCBI taxonomy): Eukaryota > Metazoa > Arthropoda > Insecta > Lepidoptera > Noctuidae > Hecatera > Hecatera dysodea. The sequence continues at coordinate 13,267,141 of HG995310.1, read as the reverse complement.
CTATAGCAATTAATACTTAAAAAACAGAATAACATAAATACTTCGAGCAAAAACAATAATAAAGATAGAGATATAATAGAGTTATTGCTGAATACTGATAACGGCAACAGGTAGTCGCTTGCAATATTCACAGAATATTTAGTTTTACATTCACTTTAAAAATAAATAATTAAATTAAAATAAAATAAATGTGATTTTGCAAATTTTTGCTCGATATTCATAACGACAACAGGTAGACGCTTGAAATATTCACAGAATATTGAATTATGTTATTTTACTGAAATGAGATGACTACTGAGATGACAGGCAGAAATGTTTTGAAGGGGAAGACACGCTGTGCTGACACAAAATAAACTGAGATAAGGTCAGGAGGGTGAAGACACGGGAGGGGAGCACTTACCGTAGAGTGAATGAGTAAATAACCGGATTTCGGCAACACCACCTTTTTCTAATGAGTAATTCAGAGCTTCTCTTACGAAATTCCATAGATCTGTAATAAGCATAGATATATTTTATATTTCTATAGAAATAACCCAAAAATATTTGTTTAAACAGCTATGCCAAAAATATCTGGATATACAGGGTTATTTGTAAAATACCAACAACCAAACTGAAATCACGAAAAAAATCTTTTTTTTTTCGTGATTTCAGGTTTGGTCCCATCGTAAAAGTTGTTCATAATGATGAGTATAATGACCTCTTAAGAGGTTGTTGGTGTTTTACAAATAACCCTGTATATGGCTTTGATTATTCTTTGCCACCTCAAACCCCTCTGGATGGAACTCCTAACTCTGACTGCAGGGTGTAAAGAAACCGGATATGTATGTGTGTGTATAGCCCACCGGATTAATAAGCTGAAGTGGCAGTGGGCTGGCCATATTAGTCGTAGAACCGACAACCGTTGGGGTAAACGAGTTCTAGAGTGGAGACCGCGTCTCGGCAAACGTAGTGTAGGACGTCCTCAGGCACGGTGGAGTGACGATTTGCGCAGGACGGCTGGCAGAAACTGGATGCGAGAAGCCGAAAATAGATCTAAGTGGCGTGCAATTGGAGAGGCCTATGTCCAGCAGTGGACTGCAACAGGCTGCTGATGATGATGATGATGTAAAGAAACCTGGCTTGAATGGTATGAACGGGAGCTAATTTCGTTTCCATCCCATATTTGATCCTAACCTATCCATGTCGGGATGCCCCAAGTTCCCGAAAACGTAACCTTCATTTGCAAGGTTACGGTTGCGGGTTAGTCAGGGATCAACCTGTGTCATGCATCATGGTCGTTGTCTTAAGTACCACGACACGAAATTTGCGATATGAAAATACTCTCTTATGGAATCGGAAGTGCCGTACTACAGGTATGCGCCTGATCCAGTTCTCGCTGATGACAATATCACACACGACAAGACTATTTTGGCCAATAAGCCTGATAAAGTGGTGGTAGACCGAATGAAGAGGCGTGTCAAATCAAATATCCTGGCCGCCGGTAGCTTGGACCGTGTTCCCGATACCGGTGGGCTACTAAATTTATAGTTTTAATTTGGAATGAAAAATTTAAAAATATAATTTTATATTTCTAGTGAATAAACGAACATAATAGTTATTATTTATAATCTATCTATCTATACTTATAATAAATCTGTAGAGAGGTCAATTCTGTACAGGGAATATATTTTCAAGATAACTATCAGGGGGTGATTAGTGATCGATACTGGTGCCAAAACTGCAATGCAGTAAAATTTTTGTCTGTCTGTCTGTCTGTCTGTCTGTCTGTATGTTCTTTATAGAAACAAAAACTACTCGACGGATTTTAACGAAACTTGGTACAATTATTCTTCATACTCCTGGGCAGGTTATAGTATACTTTTCATCACGCTACAATCAATAGGAGCAGAGCAGTGAAGGGAAATGTTGGGAAAACGGGAGAAGTTACTCCATTTTTAAGCTTCCGTCGCGTGTGTAGCCTTAATGGTTAAAGTTACATAGAAATCATGTATGACGGAAATTTTCTACATAAAATTATCTAAAAAATATCCCACAACAGCATATGTCTATCTTTTATAGTTGACTCACAATAACACGTGTAACTCCCGATAGCTTAGCAGTTCGGAGCTTTCAGATTATATTTGTTTACTCTTACGTTTATAATACTCTCACTCATCCCTAATTAAAAAAAGTTCACATTATTACCTATTCAATAAAAAAGAATCATAGACATCGGTATAGAAACACCAAACTTATACATGAATACAATAATAAGCCACCGCGCCGTCGCGCTTTAATAATGAATCATGCTGTAAGATGTTATTGTGATTATTTTTGTGTAACTTTTGTTGCTATTTTATAAAATAGGTACTTATTAGTTATTTTGGTAATGTTTAATATTCGTTCAAATTACAAATTAATAGTTTCAATTTTATTTCTTTTTAAGTGAAGTAGTAGTAGAAGTAGGAGCATAGATTTTTAGATACCGGTAGGTTAGTTTTGGCTAATTTATGTTCTGTTTTTTTAGTATTAAGTAGGTAAAAGCGTAGATACTTTTATTAATTAGTAGTTATTTTATTAATTAGTTATACGTAGTTATAGGTATTTATTTTTAAGTGAAGTAGGTATAGGTTATTATAATATAATTTTGCACAGGCATTTCAGTTTTACTTTCATTTCTTTTTTTGTTGTAAGTTGTACATATTTCACACACACATAGTGATCTATCAACGCACAGCCCAAATCACTGAACGGATCGCGCTGAAATTTGGCATGCAGGTAGATGTTATGACGTTGGCACCCGCTAAGAAAGGATTTTGATTAATTCTACCCCCAACGGGATGAAATAGGGGATGAACGTTTGTATGAAACTTTGTCAATTTTAAACCGATCGGGCTGAGAGTTTCAAAATCGGGGGTAAAGTAACTATTTCACGCGGACGAAGTCGCTGGCAGAAGCTAGTTAATTAAATAGAACACGTAATTTGTCATTAAAGTGTTGATTTTATTATTAGTTAAGTTAGTGGACAGTGACATTTTAGTTGAAACTTTGACTATTCAACTGCACGCTAATTAGTTGTGCTCATAGTTTGAGTAAAGTCGGAAAGTAAGATTATGGTAGAACAAAACATAATTATAGGATACACCGTTGTTTTTTTCGTGCTTTTTCGAAATACACATAGATCGGTTGAACTTGAACATGCAAATTCAAATAAAGTTTATACACATTTTATTCCTTTTCCGAAACTGTTTTTGTGGTTTTTATTTTTTCTGCGATATTGAATTTGTAATGATAATAATTATAAATGTTTTTTTTTTAACCGACTTCTAAAAAAGGAGGAGGTTCTCAATTCGGATGTTTGTATTTTTTTTTTTATGTTTGTTCGCGCATAACTCAGTCGCTTGCCAGCCGATTTGAAAAATTCTTTTTTTGTTGGAAAGGGTATACTTCCCAAATGGTCCCATGAAAATTTTATCGAAATCGAACAAGCGGTTCTTGAAAAATTAACAAAAATCTAAAAAAAATATCTACATTGTCTACATTGACGACTTTTTAGTTTACTCTGCATTGGAGCAGTGCATTTTTTTACACCAATGTAATTGGTTCGTTTAGGTGGGGGAGGGGAGGGGGTGTAGGTACCACTAAAAAGTGAAAAATAAAAAAACTTTTTGCAAAAAAATACAACCGACTTCCACAAAAAATCAAAAAAGTACAAAATAACTTTAATTCGGAAGTCGGTGTTCAAAAAACGTTATTTTGTACTTTTTTGATTTTTTGTGGAAGTCGGTTGTATTTTTTTGTAAAAAGTTTTTTTAATATGACTTCTAACATAATATGGCTGGTTTGAGAAGCATGGTTCCCTACCATACTTCTCAAACAAGCACACTATCAATTATTGTTTGAAATGAATCGTTCCTTAAAGGTACAATTACTTTCGTTTGGAATATTATTATATTATGCTGCGACCATTTGTACAAATATGTGGATTTGTGAGCTAAAGTTTGTCAAATGAAAGCCATTGAATCAATAACGCACAGTACGTTCCTAAGCGGTGCTAGGCCGGAGCCCGTAGGGGAAATACTTACTAGGATTGCGGAATTTATTCAAAAGTGTCACCGCGGCCCTGGAACGCAAAGGGCATTAAGAGGAACACGTCCGTGTTTCTCGTAATGCCCTTGGTGTCAGACTGTCTGACACCCTCTTCTACTCCACCCAGAGCTGAAGATGTCATTTAATGATTTCCCAGCCTTAGCCAAAAAAGAAAAGCGGTGCTCGGTATTATACGCCAATAAATGCAACATTTTGGTGGATCGATCGTTTGTTACTCAATCACGCTAGAGCGGCTGAATGGATTTTAATGAAATTTGTCACAGAGATAGATTACAGTCAGAAATAGCACATAGACATTTTGTCCCGAGAGTGTGTTCCCTTCGGACAATATCCGACATTCACACGGGTGAAGTTTTAAATAACTGGAACAAAACTCACGCTTTCGATCCCCTAAGAGTTGGTATGAATGTCCAATGATTGGCAGTACCCCAGGTAACTTAGGAGGCGCGTTGCGATGCTGCCTCAGCCACATCCAAGCAGCGAGCACCATCCACAGTACAACCACTAACGCCACAAACACTGACATTCTGCGAATCTAGCAACGATCTGCGAGCGTTCTGGTCAGCCTATATAGTATTTATAGCCCAGAAACACTAGTTTCTTACAAAGTAGACTAGTTTTTTAAAAGTCAAGGTTACGTGGTAGAAATTAAGAATAATTAAGATTGTTATTTTTTTAAATATGCATTTATGCAATAAATAACGTGATATTATAACATACAAATTATTACATCACAGCTCTAAAACCACACAAGTGAGGCAAACTACATTAAACTAAAAGGCTTGCGTATGTAAGGGGCGCCTTCAGCACTCTGCCCTAGAGTTGCATCAGGGAGGCACTCCGGTATCACCGGTGCCAACCTACCTCCACCGGGGAGATCGGAACCGGTGAGAGATGTCGTGTCGTGTTCCACAGGGTTCGGTTCTGGGGCCGCCCCTGTGGAACATCGGTTATGACTGGGTCCGGGAATACCGCACGACGGTGTCCGGCGAGGCGGCGAACCTCCTTGCCGGATTGCTGCCGTGGAATCTCTAGGCGAGAGCCTTCGCGTACGTTTACGTGTTGCGCGTGGAGGCGCTACGCCAGGGTGAAATTCTGCTACCGCTTAAATTGCTGTATTTTCATAATATCTCATTATGAAAATACCTATTTTTGACGAACAATACCAAAGTAAAAACATTTGGGTAGGCCGCATAAATTACTCAAACTGTCAGACTAACTGAAATAAGACCCTAATATGGTGATCTACCTACATAGTCCTCACATTCACAATATGTTATATGAGAATCATGCAAATCTGTGTTTGAAATTATTCAAACACAGATTTGCATGATTCTTCAGGCCCTAAGCGCCTGATGGAATGTGTGAGTTCTTTTTGTGGCAGATATAATAACTACGCAAGAGACGAGACGTGGTTACTTCAACATGATATTCCACTGCAGTGCACAATAAGTGAGGTGAGTTGACACGTCTACTGGATGTCTGAAAGGAAGACCTTATGACGGGGTTGCTATTCTATGGCGAAAAACTGCGTATATATCCGTCAGTCCTGTGGCTTGCAGTAGTGATCGGTTAGCGGCGTGTAAAACAGTGGTTTATAACGAACGTGCGGTATAAGAATCTGCTAATTGGTGTCTGGTTTGAGCATGGGCTTTCATCAATGGGTCTGTATTCAAACATTTAATTTTTAGGTTTTTGTGCTCAATAGACCGCCACAACCACAATTTAGACAATCGGGGTATCATAGACCCTGTCGACATATTGAGATTGCGTGCTCATGACTGAAGATGAAGTTTCCGAAATGTGCTTACACATGCAGCACCTCGGACTTAGAAACTTACTGAAGTCGCAGACGAAGTGGTAGTAATGAATATTAATCATTTAAACCCGTAACCTTTGTTTGTGTGCAGTGAGTAATCTCCGAGACTAGGAGTAATGACTAATGACATAATCTAAAAAAAAAACACACACACAAGCAAACAGAAATATCTTTTATTCGAAAGTGCTATAATAGGCATAGAATAATGTTTGTATCATATATCTGCGCGGACGAAGTCGCGGGCAAAAGCTTGTCTGTAAATATTTAAGTATTTTGGATGGGAGCTAAGACGTTTTTGACAAACATTCGGACATATAAAGAAAATCTCAACAAATGTATACAAAAAAAAAAACAAGTTGTATTTTACCAAAACAAGTTGTATTTTTAACGAAATTACCCAACACCGAACTTCAAGCAAAATTAAGTTCATTTGTAGTATATCTCTATGTCCTTAGTGTTAGACCAATGTGATGTCCTTCTACTGGCTTCACTATAATATCGAATTCAAACACTACATTGTTGATGTCGCCAGTTACACAGTATCGCCGTAAAATGTGCGCCAGTGCTATCTTCATCACCATCATACCGTATACTTTACCTGTGAAATTAAATAAAATACATATTTTTTCAATTTTGTATTCCAACTAAGCAGCTATTATATGTGGATTAAATACTCAGTGTTGTTACCAATGTCTAGCTGGTGAGTTGAAGACTCATGACATTGACAACTAGAAAATGACACGCTGGCGAAAGACTTAAACGAGCATAAAACCATGGACAATTTGTAAAGTTTCTTGAAGCTTAACGCTTTATGTATGTGTTTTTAGAAAAGCACGTTACACTTGATTACATTATTTTCTGAAATTAGTTCGACGAGTTAATAGTGACACTTCTCTATTGTATAGTTTCCTATGAGAATATTCACTTTCTCATGTTTGAGGAGGACATTTAACCCCACCGAATGTGTCTCCACGTTGTCGTCGTGGTGGGGCTTGAGCGCCTCAATGATCTTGCGAGCTTTCCCGGTAGAGCCACTCATGCCGGAAGGTCGCAAGTGAGGGATCAGACCAAGAGAGACACACGAGGGGCGCACCGTTCGGAGACCTGAGCAGTGTTTGGGTCTGCGGACGGTGTGCGTGTCAAGCTTGCTCGCTGCTCACTGGTACGCGTCTGATCATCAGACGTGACTGTGAGAGCAGCGAGCAGGCAGATAGGTGAGGTGAGGAGAGTGGGCCCTGAGAAGGGTCGGAGCAAACAGGGACCGCACCCTTAAAAGGAAAAAATAATGAAACAAGGCTTTTGTAAAATGAGTCCCCAGGTGGGTCCCGACTGCTCAGCGGTCGGGGAAAACACCCCGCTTCGACGGGCTGCCCTCCGTACTCTGGGGTGGGCAACAATCGCCTTCCGCTTGCCAGTGGCAACAAGAGCCGAGGAGGCTCCGAATCGACGTCATCCGGATTCGCTTCTTACAAGGAGCTGATGGCGTTCGATTGTGTTGAGGAGGGTTCGCCTGAGCGCCGGGGAGGTGCAGAATAGGATTCTGGTTCTGCACCTGACCTAGTAACGGTCAGCTCGGCGGGCTCTGGAGAGGAAAGAGGGGGGGCTGCTGCGGAGAACGTCAAGTTCTTCCGCAAGCGGCCCAGACAGGAGGACGACGGGGAGTCGACCTCCGAAGGCGAGTTTTCCTCCACCCGCAAGATCCCCACCGCTAGGCGGGGAAGGGGCTGTGAGGCAGGGAGGGGGCTGGCTCCCTCTACCCGGGAGGAGCGTCGGGCCGAGGTTGGTGGAGGAGGGGCGTCGCCCTGGAGGGAGCGGTCGCAGGGTTCCCTCTACTCTTCCGCCTCCTCTCGACTCTGACGACTCGGAGTCCCCGGGAGAGGTGCCTCCAACTATTGAGGAGCAGAGGGCCAAATTTGAGGAGGTCGTGGAGGCCGCGATCCGCGCTGTGGCATTTAAGAGGAAGCAGTCCTCAAAGCGGGTGGCCATCAGCGCGGCCAAAGCCTCCATCCTGGCGGCAGCGGCGGCTAACGTCAGCGGGCCTCCCTCAAAGGAGGCGTCTGAGTTGCGGGCGGAGGTCGCCCGCCTCGAAAGGCTGAGGGCGGTCTTACCCGCGGACGAGGTCCGGGTGTCCAGGCCGACTAAGTGCATTGATATGCGCATAGTGGGCCTGGATGACTCCGTGACGGAGGAGGAGGAGGTTGTGGCCGCCGTCGCCAGGACTGGGGGGTGCTCTGCCGATCTCGTCAAGGCGGGCACCATCCGTCCTGACAACACGGGCATGCAAACCCTTGTGGTGAGCTGCCCCGTGACGGCGGCCAGAAATGTGTCGGAGGGTCGAAGGCTCTTGGTGGGGTGGGTGTCTGCGCGGGTAAAACTGCTGGAACCCAGACCTCTGAGGTGCTACCGCTGCCATGTGGGTAACCACACGGGAGCTATGTGCCCCTCGGAGGTGGACCGCAGCGGACTTTGTTTCTGCTGTGGTCAGCCCGGTCATCGGGCCGGCTCGTGCGAGGCCATGCCGCACTGCGTTGCATGTGCGGCTGTTGGCAAGCCGGCCGAGCACTGGGCTGGGGGAAGGGCCTGCGCGCCATCCACCCCGACCAGGGGCAAGAGGTCCGCCGCCGCCGCCGCCTCAGCCGCCGCCGCGGCTTCCGTCGCCGCTTCTGCCGCTGCTGCTGTGGGTGCTGCGACTCCCGGTACTCGGGAGGGGGCTGAAATGGAGTGCCAGTAATGGTCCCATTGCGGCCTCCTCCAGAGAAAAGTCGGCCGCTGTGCTATCGCGCAGTGGCTGATGCCTGTGGACGGTGAGCGTGGGTGGCTCGCCGTCCGATACCAGGCTGAGTCGACGACGCGTTGTGCTTCACGCGCGCCTCAAGGAGCCGTCAGCACCAGAGACGGGGCCCCATAGGGTCGGTGCCTGCTAGGGTTGCGGAATTTGTTCGAAAGAGTTACCGCGGCCCTGGAACGCAAAGGGCACAAGAAGGAGCACGGGTGGGTTTTAGTCAGTAAAAGTCAAAAGAGTTAAGAATTGGGTTCTGTCAGTCTACTAAGACCTGAAAAACTATTTGACCGGTTTTTAAATCAAACTCTCTCAATTCAGAAACCGGCCCTTAGTAGTTAATAAAGAATCTGGGCAAGTGTTTAAGTAAGTAAGTACCTATGCAGTTTCGCTTCCCGACACCGAAGGAGGCAAAAAGGCTCGGGTGATCTGGCAATCCGGCAGGCTCCAGCCATCGCTCCGGTCTGAACTGATCGGCGTCTGCACCCCACAGCGGGTGACGGAGGAGACCGTACAACCCTAAGGCGCAGGTACTCCCAGCTCGCAACGTGCAGTTCTCTGAAAATTCACAAAATTTAGGGACAAGCGTGTACCTAAGTCAGTCAGTCAGCTTTGGCTATTGATATCCCTCTATTCTAAAATACCTGAACGCGATAAGAATTTACTTTACACGTACACGTGGATATAATTAAAAAGTTGAACTTTTCTTTAAATTAAAAGCTTGAACTGTAGGTACTCCGGACACAGCGTGCAAGGGTAAAATAAATCATTTGTACAAATGTTGGGACCACCATTATAAATTAAATGTAGAAAGTCCCCTCGATCGATCGAAATCATCTTATCTTTGGAAGTTAGACATTGTCTTTGTCGTTAGCTAATTAAATATCTTGAAACATATCTTAGTCTAGTTATTACTGGCTAAGCGGCAGTTATTACTCGAATTAAATAAACTGCAGTTGATCAACATGGACGATCTTAGGAGCGCTTCTTGTACCTTTCTGTATACGGTAGGTCACGTCACTGATTTTTGTCATAATCTGGTACGGTCTGTACCTATTTAGGTTGAAACTAAGGAGATTTCCCTTTGCTGTGAACTGGATTACGCAACCACAGTTGTGAACCTTTGTCGAGCCCTTTATTGTGCATTTTGCGGTCATAACGGGTTTTCTACGGGTTATCTTTTTAGAAATTTGCTGGCCCGATTATCTGACGTGCTCATAAATGTCGTTCATTTTGTTCCGCAAGTCATTCACATAATCGGTTATAATGCGTGAGGCTTCCGGTGGAATTCCGGTGATCAGATTTGCAGGCAGCCACAATTCTCTTCCAAAGTTTGCGAAAGTTGGTGTCACCGATGTGCTTTCATGAACAGCACTTCGGTATGACAGCAAAAAATAGTTTTATATGAAAAAAATAACAAGTGACATAATTAACTTGATAGTGTGTAAGTCCACTCTTTGTGTGAGATGGAGGTGTGCATGAATACTCACGCATGCACACCTCACTCGCGAGAGGGTGTGTGAGATTGCGTGGCACTGTGACTTTTTGTGTTAAAGTTAACAATAAGTAAATAGCAAAATAGACAAATAAATGTATAAATTAGTACTTAAGCAACTTGTCTGTCTCCTCATATATGAGTTTTTGAAGATAATCACAAAATTTAAGTTTAGATGATTTTAGTCAACGCGTATACATTGAGAAGTTATTTTAGCTTGTTGTAGATGTAGCGGCCAATAAACGGAGCTAATCGAGTGGTGAGTTCGGTTTTGAAAGAAATCAATTGTAGGCAAATAAAAGTTGTGTTCTTTTAATCGTTAAACACTACATACCACCACCTAACCTAAAAATAAAATCCTCCTAACTACAAAATGGCATCAAAAAACTCGTCCGCATCGCTATCGACTGGGAGTGAACCCAATAGACTGGCGGCAGTGTTACATTGTATGGCAATGCTTATCCTCTGTCTGAAGTAGAAGCCAGCTTTTGGGTCACGCGAAGTGTCAGCTAAACGATTAGCAAGTTCTTTAAATAACGCATAAGCACACGGACCCCACGGTCCATCAGTTTAAACCCCCAACGCGGCTCAAACATATAATGCAAATGAAATGTTTTGTACATCTTTTCAATATCGTAGTTCAGTTTCTTATGTTGCATTAGCTTTGATTCAGGAGATAGAGCTGCCTTACGGTAAACACCTCACAGAACTCAGAGGTGGAATACATACGTATTTTGAAGGAGTAAACCTTTAGTATGGCACGTTGTGCCACTTCCACGGGATTTAAAGTGGACTTATGAGTTCTTTTGCTGTAAAGACGTAAGTCATGAACGACTGGCAGAGAGCAAAATATATTTCGCTTCTGTACAGAGGGCTCGACAACGTGTCACAATATAATGACGTTGAGACAGCTCGGTTAGTCTATTTTAGTTAATTCCATAGTGTTATGTCCTACGGTATTCTTGTGGGGAAAAGCTGCTGATATACAAAATATATTTGTCTTACAAAAACGTGCTGTGCGAGCAATATATCAGCTAGGGCCTAGAGTTTCATTAAGAGAACTTTTTAAAGACATTGGAATTTTTGCAAACATTCTATATATTAGGCAAAATATATATTTATACTGTAAAAAAGGAGCGACATCCACAACTTTAACACCAGAAACAAGCACAAGCTACATGCTCCTTCCCGCCGACTTCGTAAGGTCCATGGTGATCCATTCAACTTTCTTTTCTTGACCTGCCTTTTAACTCATTTAAAGCTAAAGTTAAATCTAACCTATGTTCGAAGGCATACTATTCTATTAATGACTATTTAGACGATAAGGATAGTTGGTCGCTGTGTTGAACACAAGACAATATCATATTTATCATGTTCTTTCTCTATAAGTTGGCTTATGACAGGTTATATGAGTTCATATAATTGTTTTTTTTTGTGTGTAATTTTTGATGTAGGTCAATCTGTTTTTACTTAATTGACTCAATCTACTCTATACAATGTTTTATATTGAATTGATTTATGATTTCCATGTTGGATAATCACTTTTTTTCCTACCTTTGGCATGTAATGACTGCATACTATTGTATAAATTCAAGTTCTTAAAACGCAACAGACAGATGTGTTGCTGTGGAGTTTGTTGCGCCACTTCTTCTTCCCAGGAAGAACACTAGGAAGTGGTGACGGGTGGACGTTTTGGGGGACTGTCTTTATGTAAAATTTGATGTTCAAGAAGTGCTGTCTCTCAGCCTAGTTTGAATAAATGATTTTTGATTATTATTTTTTTTGTCGGAGAGTCTTAAATACGAAAATTAATTTCCTGATCCTACCACAGTGGGTCTGAATGTCGTCTTTAAATTTGAGATGGTTTTCTATCGTATTCATAATGCTAACAATCTATTGTTTTGACATGTTCCAGTGTAGGATAAGAGCAGTTACCTAACTTTAGAAACACTCGTGTGGTATGATTTTAAGACGATCGTGATAAGTGTCTATGTTTGACCGTATACTAAAACAAATATACTTCGTTCTATCCAAATTTCGTATCAAAATATAGTTCTCGAGCCATTCTCTTGCTGAATCGAAACTGGATTGGGCGGCATCGAAAGCCTCTTTCCATGTATCGGAAGAGAAAACGAGAGTAGTATTATCTGCAAAAGAGATTAGTTTGCCATGGGGAAGCTTGAGACTCGTAAGGTCGTTTATATATACGAGAAATGTTTGGTCCCAGAATGCTGCCTTATAATAATAATAATAATAAATGTGGAGGTCGAGGCTTCTTAAATGCTAAGACTCTCCATAACCGCGAGATGTGCAGTCTCAGAGAATATTTTCTCGAAACCGATGTGGGTATGCACCGCGATGTGGTCGCAGTGGACAAGGGACTCACTCCGTTGTCCATGGCAAAAGAGAACTGGCGCAAACCTGTAATACATACTACAGATGACCGCAAGGAGGTATGGAAAGGCAAGGAGCTCCACGGGCGCTTCTATCGGGCTCTCTATGGGTCCGATGTAGATTTCTCAGCGTCCGTGGCCTGGCTACGTTTCGGTGATCTTTTCGGAGAAACTGAAGGTTTTGTGTGTGCAATTATGGACGAAGTTATCCTAACGAACAACTACCGGAGGCATATTATGAAGGACGGGACGGTTGACGTGTGTCGGGCATGTCACCGTCCGGGTGAGTCCATCAGACATATTATCTCTGGTTGTTCTCGTCTGGCTAACAGCGAGTACTTGCACAGACATAACCAAGTAGCCAGGATTATCCACCAGCAACTTGCTTTGAAATACAAACTTGTGGATTCTGAGGTACCGTATTACAAGTATGTGCCCGACCCAGTTCTCGAGAATGGCCATGTCACGTTGTACTGGGATCGGTCTATCATCACTGATAGGACTATTGTCGCCAATAAGCCTGACATAGTGGTGATAGACCGATTAGCGCGCCGCACAATGATAATCGATGTAAGCATTCCGCATGACGAGAACCTCGTGAAGGCTGAGAAAGAGAAGCAAATCAAGTATCTTGACTTAGCACACGAGGTTGTCGACATGTGGGATGTGGACTCGGCTGTCATTGTGCCGATTATCGTTACGGCCAACGGCCTAATGGCCAAAAGCTTCGACGACCACCTGTCGAAGCTGGCGTTACGCAGCTGGGTGAAGGGTCTGATACAGAAGGCAGTACTCCTCGATACGGCTCGTATTGTGAGGAGGTTCCTTTCTCTGCAGCCCTAACCACCGGTAGCTTGGACCCTGCTCCCGATACCGGCGGACGACTATTTTTTATATTTTTAAATGTTTTTTTTATGTTCTTTTTAAGAAATATTTAAAAATGTAATTTATAGGAATATAATATGAATAAACGAAATAATAATAATAATAAAATGCTTTATTTGTGATTTTGACAATTTTAGAATTCTTATATACATACTTCTGCCAAACTGCATAGCAGTTTGTTGGCAGACGTAGCTCCCGTGTTATTAAATTACTTATCCATTCTAATTTACATCACATAATTTAGTAATCCTTTAATTACACTTTAAGAAACCATCATGCTATCACTGAGTGCACCTAGAAGATATTTCATCGTCTTATATTTAAACACCCTTTTGGAAGTTGACCCACTTTCGATGTCTGCGGGTAAACTGTTGAATATTGTAGGAACTAAGCTTTTATCACATCTTTGTCCATAATAATTATTGCACGTGGGCACTTCGAACGTCTTATATTGTTTTTTGCTTCGAGGCCTTAATTGCACAGTCCTGATTTTGTAGTCTTGGTGGCAGTAATGATCTAATGCAACTAATAGCGCTACCCTCTCATGTACCGGTAAGATTTTAAACTCAACAAACAATTTCTCATAGTTATTAGTTCTTTTACATCGTAGTTTGGTTTTACTGTCTGCTAATTTTTTTATAAATCGAATTTGTAAGGCTTTAATTTTGTCCAAGTATGTTTTAAACGTTCGTCCATAACATTCCAGTCCATAAGAAAGCAGCGAATCCACCAGCGCATAGTATACAACAAACAAAGTAGCCCTATCCAGTACCACACTGAGGTGGTGGAACTTTACAAGAACCGAGCGTAATTTATCACAAAGTTTCATAATGTGCATTTTCCACGAGAAATTGGTGTCTATTATTAGTCCTAAGTACTTGTAATCCTCCACCACCTCGATAGCCGCACACTCACACTGTGAGACACTGCCGTCGTACACGCTATGCAGACATTCATAGCTGTGTCCTATAATGCGCGGCGCGCGTCCAATATTTTTATAATAAGGTGAGCGTATATGCATACATTTTGTTTTATTTATGTTAATAAGTATTCCGTTATCGTTTGCCCATCTTATAATGTTCGTGAAATCGGCTTGAATTTTGTTTTCTATTACATTTAGGTCGTTATCAGCGTGCACCAGGCATGTATCATCTGCATACATATATATATGACAATTATGCACCACATTGCACATACTGTTAACATGCATAATAAATCCAACCGGTCCATAGACCGATCCGGTGGGCACACCACAGGAGTGGTCGGGGAAGCTAAACCCATCAGCTTCCCCGACCACTCCGTCGACCACAGTTCTCAGCGTTCGGCCTGCGAGGTACGCTTGAAGCCAGGTATTAAGTGGCCCCGCGACCCCACACTCCTCCATAGCTTGAAGCAGCTGGTGGTGCTCCAGGGTCTCAAATGCTTTTTTGAAATCAATATAGACCACCATCACCTGCTTCCGCTGATTTAAATAGTCATTGATATCATTAGAGAACTGCGCCAGAGCCGTAGCCGTACTCCTACCACGTCTAAAGCCATGTTGGGCATTTGTTAAGATATTGGCTTACAATAAACTTTTCCACAATTTTATTTATTACTGAAAGTAAAGCTATCGGCCTATAGTTCGAGTAATCTGTATGTGCACCTTGCTTAAAAATAGGCCTTATTAGTGCAGTTTTTAATAGTTCCGGGTATAGACCTTTTTCTACACATAAGTTGATAAATAAGGCCAATACAGGACTTAGTTGAAACTTTAGATGCTTTATTTCCTTAACCCTTATATTATCTACCCCTGCGGATTTTTCACAGCTTAGCAAATTAATAATATTGAAAACATCTTCCGGACAAGCCTTCTGAAATCTTATTGACATTTGACTCTTGTTCACATAGCTAGATCTATCCAGAAACTTACGCTGACAAACATGTTTATTTTTTATCTCTAAGATTTCTTGAGTGAAGGTGGTCGAAAATTTGTTGCATATATCAACTTTGCTGTCCCTTTTTCCTAAGTGCTTCATAATAATGTTATCTAAGCTACTTTTTTCCCTCCCTACCCATGAGTTTATTTTTCCCCAAATTTGTCTAATATTCTTGTTACATTTTTTAATCTCTTCCTGGCGATACTTATTTTTAGCCTTATATATATATTTATTTGTTCTGTTTCTATATTTATTATATTGTAATCTTAGGGTCATATCATTGGGATTGGATTTCCATTTTTGAAAAAGTTTATCTCTAGTATAAATCATTTTTCTAATTGACTCAGTGATCCATGGCTTGTTTTTCCTACTGTTACGTATAGTTATTTGTATACTTGACTTATCGTAAACGTCACAAAAAATTGAGTAAAGACTATTATATAATTCTATTGGGCACTTACAGTTCAGAAGGTCCGTCCATGCAATATTTTCCAATAATTCAATAATCTTTTTATCACTTAATATTGTCCGCTGAGATTGTTTATTACTTACGGAATTCATGGTACCGTTATCAAGACACACTCCAATGATATAATGATCTGATATCTTACAGTTCAATACATATGAGGACACACTGCACCGAGTTCGAACCCACACATGATCAATACACGATCGTGTCACTCTGCCGCCGTATACCTCCTCCCGTGTTATGTCACGGTAGGCGCATTCCATCCCTATCTCACACCTGTTGTTTTCAAGGTTACTGATAACGCTGCCAGAACCGGTTTTACATAAAACATCTGGTGTCGCCATCTAAATAACTAATGAAAAAGTCTTATTGAGTACATCTGATTCCAAGGGCTTTTAGCTTGTTGATCCGGACAGAAATTGTATCGAAGGCCTTGGCCAGGTCAAGGAAAACTGTCAGGCATTTCTTTTTTTTATCGAGATGACCATGTCGATGAGAATATTAACAGCCTGATCCGTTGATTTGCCTTCACGAAAACTGTATTAGTTTGTAGAAAGCAGGTCCATAGTTTCTAGAGACCTCACAATTCTTTCATTTATCAGTCTCCCCAGAAGTTTTAATAGGGCTGAGAGATTGATATTACCTTTTATTCATGAAATTACCTCTGTCACCGGTCTTATGAATAAAGTCTTGTCTTTGGGAATTGGCCAGCCTTTGACTGCGGAAAATTTCTCTGGATCCGTGCTGATAATTTTCTTCCGACAGGACGCCCCAGAAAGCTAACTTTCTTGAAAAGCAAAAACTTCTTCGGACTCAACATGAGGTTTGCATTCTGGATTTTGATGAGCACACTTTCCATGTTTTGAAGATGTTCTTCAAACGTGCGATGATGATGTCATCCAAGTAGACGAGTCAGGCATCGCCAATTAACCTGGTTTGTACAAGTTGCATCAACCCTTCAAACGTTGCTGGAGCGTTACATAATCCAAAAGTTTAAGCTGACTTTCCTGTGGAAAATGCAGTTATTCTTTGTCCTTAGGGTCGATTTGATCTTGCCGGTAGTCACTGTTTAGGCCCAGCGTGCTAAACCGCTTCATTCCAGTAAGCATGTCCAGTAAGTCATGAATTTTAGGGAGTGGATAGCCGTCCTACTTTCTTACCAGCACTACGGGTGAACACCATGAACTTGATGAAGGTTCTATGACGCCATCTTTAACCATTCCGTCGATCATGGTTTTCACTTCCTCTTTCCGTAATTTCGGCAATCCCCTGGGCCACTAACGGATAAGCAATTCTTCTCACTGTTTTTATTTTGTGTTGAACTAAACCAGTTCTCCCGATGTCAGAATCGTTTGAAGAAAAATCATCGGCATATTTTAGTAACATCTTCTATGCCTTGACAATTTCATCTTGATATAGATTGTTTGTGCATTCTTGCTGAGGGTCCCAGTCGATAAATATTGGCATCGACATAACCAATCCACTTCCTCGCAATTACTAATCAGCGTGCCCTTTTCTATCATTTGTTCCTTATCACACGTATCCCAGAAATGTCGATGGATCTGATCAAAGTTCATGCCACTTTCCATGGAAAGTCATTATCTACACTTTCCACGAGTACACAACGATGAATCTGTCCAGAATTCCGAGGAAGACTAACCAGGACTATCATTTCCCATCTCAGAGGAAGAACAATCTTCTTAGACTGTACACATTTCCTGGTAACGCCCCTTCCATGAAAAGTTCCTCTTGTCTACATTTTCAAACTTCTTGCTTCCTTTTTATCTTAAGATTCCCGTGATATCCGAGCCTCACAGCAGCTCTAACCTCAAGGTCGCGGATGCCCTCGATGAATGCCTGCACCAGGTTCCCTTCAATGAGCGCCGATACCGACAGGTGTGCTGCAGCTGTGCAGGTGTGTGCAGCTTTTCCACTTCAAGGGCCC
This sequence comes from Hecatera dysodea, assembly GCA_905332915.2. Classification (NCBI taxonomy): domain Eukaryota; kingdom Metazoa; phylum Arthropoda; class Insecta; order Lepidoptera; family Noctuidae; genus Hecatera; species Hecatera dysodea. The sequence continues at coordinate 13,249,348 of HG995310.1, read as the reverse complement.
ACTGCTTCAGGTTTTTTAAACACATATTCCGGATGAGCGCCGCCATACTTAGATTTCAACGCCTCAACATACTGCTCATAAGTCACCTCCTTACCAAGGGCTTCTAGGTGGCAATCCCCTTGGCCGCTAATGGATTAAAATAAACACAGGAGAAGGTAATTCTTCTCCTGTGTTTATTTTGTGTTGAACTAAACCAGTTTTCTTGATGTCAGAATCGTTTGAAGATAAAATATCGGCTTATTTCAGTAACATCTTCTATGCCTTGTCAACTTCATTCTGAGACTTATGTCTGTTATATTTTGTATACCGACCAAGAAGATGTCCCATCGAATGGTGACACTTTAAATCCACGTAGCGAAGGTGAAGTAGTTACGGAAGTTGTAATTCCGTCTCCTACTTTAAGGTTGACGACTTCAATCCGATAATGCATAATGGTCGTTTCGTGTTTCAGCTTCCGTCAGGTGGTTCTCATGATAAAATATCTTATTTACCTTTTAAAACGTATATTTGTTTGCCAAAAGTAGCGAGGAGCATCTGTTCCTGCTGTCAGCGGGCCTGTTCCTCCTTGTTTCGCTGCAGCAGTTCTCCTGACCTTCGAGTCTGTTGTTGCTTGTCTCACTGCAGCTGTACTTCTAACCTTCGGGCCTGTTTCACCTGTCAGCTGACCTGTTCCACCTTTTCTGGCTGCACTGTTCTTCCATCCTTCGGGACTGTTCTTCCTGTCGGCGGGCCTGCTCCAGAAGCACCATCATAAAAACAGCAGTCTGTTGCTGATAATGCTGAAGCTACTGTGGACGGGTCGGCCTACATGGTCGGCAGCTATCCCTGCGTCATCTGTGGCGTTGCATCTTCAAAACGCCTTATTGCGAGCTTGGGGTTCATGACAATAAGCTGATTGAATAACCAACTATAGTAATTTTAATTAAACAACAATAATATAGTTAAAACTTTAAAAGCTAATTACCTACCACGTTAGAAAGATCGAGAAAGTTCGCGTACATATCGGTCACGCGTGACTAGTTTTTGAGAATTCTAAATGTTCAAGATTCTAGCGAAGAAAGTCTTTTTTTTGGTACCTACATAGGTACTTTTATTTTATATTAGACTATGATATGAGTTTCGGTTTCAGCCGTAAAAACTTGTTTTAATCGGACACTACTTTTTGAATCGTTACATTTCAGAAATGGAACCACCATTTCTGAAATAACTACCTACTTAGAAAAGAAGAAGTAATGTTTTTTTTATAGCAAACTGTATGATCAACGATTATTGTCAGACCTATTTTTATGATTAAACTTACCGTTCGGCTGAAAAATGCAAAAATCCATTTTTGTGAAGTTTTACTTAGTTTTTTTGTTTACATGTATTGGATCGATGGGGACCTTTCACATTTCATTTATAAAAATACCGACCACATCTGGTATTTTATATTTATGAGAAATTTATCCTTCTTGAAAAAACTTCTTCTTGAATATTCTGTTATCGGCAAATTGTCGTTTAAAACCATTTTAAAACAGATAATTTTATATTGCTCACCCTCCGTAGCACATAGCGTGATAGTGTGTTGACTATAACCTGACCGAGGAAAATATGCAAAATTTTAACAGAATCTGTTCACTAGTTTTCTTGTTGTTGATAACAAACACCCTTCGATTTTATTCCTTTATAATATGCATAGCATAGAAGATTAGTATATGTACATTTTATTAGACAAGTAAGGATAATATTATGACTTCAAACTATTAAAACTTTAAAATATATTATCAATGTAGACTTTAAAAATTACAGTTGAGAAGGTACGTACTCAATATAAGATCTTTGTCAATTTTTCTTGCGACACTCAGAATGGCAGGATACAATCTCAGTACCTCTCTGATCACCGCGTCCAAGTACACGAGTTTTGGCAAATCTTCTTTCGTTATATCATCTTTATATTCAAGTACTTCTTGTAACCTTTAAGAAAAAGAAATTATTGATCATTCATGGTCGTAAATTTTAAGGCAATTTTTTTAATGAGAAATCATCAAATATCCTCTTCCGCTTTGGATGGAGCGGAAAGGAGTGTCAGAATCTTACGGACTTAAAATCTTTTTTACAAAAAAAAAAATGCAACCGACGTCAAAAAACGAAGATCAAAACAAAACCACAAACACCGACAATCAAAATTAAAGTTCTGCAGTGGTTTTTCTTTGGGGGTCTTTTGTTTTTATATTTTCACTTCAGTGCTTGCTACCAAAACTTCCAACTTGTCCAAATCAATTTAATGGTCTATCGCCAATGTTCTTTACTTTTTACGCGTAGACCTAACCCTTCGCTTGCACTACTGGCGGTGACTGTAGGTGACTGCTTCCCATGCTCCCTCACCCTGGACCTTGGATTGAACCGGGGCCAGACGCGAAAGGCTCCTGCCACGGATCGCTTCTACAAGGACACGGCAGTGCTCTACCTAAGCAGGGTAGACCTCCACCGTGTCCTCCTCAAAATCTGTAAAGTAATGACACCCGGGGGAGTCTTACCAGCACACGCTACGCCATTCATCGCAGGTACCTCCCGAAACAACTGTGCCTGGTGAGTACCTGCGTCAGGCGGAGGATGAGGACGCTATGGCACCTCTCTAGCCACTCTTCAAAGGGGGAAATTTTCTTCACTATTGGCGCGATAAGTCCCTCCTTGCTCAGCGCTAGGTTACGACAATCGCTCTCTCTATACCGCCGTGCTGAGATTTTCCGCAAGCAAGGTTACATTTTGGAGTACATCTACTGACAGCACCCCCACAATGGAAGTATGCGAACTTTCGCAAGCGTTGTTTATTTACTCCTGATTATTATTTAATTGAGCCTCCGAAGAAAAAAATCAAATCCAATTTATAAATTAAGGCTGTTAAGCCTCGATTTATACACTGTTAATCACGGCAACGTTTTCTAGGCCTTCCTCGGTTACGTAAGAGCGGGTTCACATTAGATCGGACCGACAGTTTTATCGGGCCGACAAACGTGTCGGATCCATATTGGCATATGTATTTCAATAGCAACGTTCACATATGGGCGACCCGACAAAACTAACGTAGCCGACACTTTTACAGGACATTCAGCTACGATTTCTGTCGGGTCGGCATAATATTGGCGTACTGGCAAGTATAGCGCCGTTCACAATTGTCTTTGCGAAGCTGCGGCGGAGTCATCCGCCCGCCACCCTTCGACCCGCTCATTCCCTGCTCTCGGCACTCGCGCAAGCAGTTTAGTCGACGTGTATGCATATATTTTTATATGCATACCGACCAAATGTGAACCAGCTCTAACGACTTGTGCCACTCTGGACTTGTGCTGTAAAGTACTTATTCGTATCGGCGGCGGCCCTCTTGCGTCCGGCCCTGGTCTAATCCATAGTCCGAAGCAAAGAGGCATGGAAAGCGGTAACCTAAGGAGAAGTGCTCTGGAGCATTACTGCTTCGCAGAAGGCTGCGAAGCAGTAATGCTAGCGAAGGAGGAGGCAGACAGCATGAGGGAGATCGAAACCTCACGCTCCAGTCACCGCAACAGAAGAAGACGCCCCGGGCATTGGGAAACGCAGGGCGATTTCCAGTCACCGTAGGCGCGGGCCTGCGGATGGAGTGCTATGGGTGGCTCGCCGTCCGATAGCAATCAGACCGGGGTCGACGGCGTGTCGTATTCCATGCGAGCCTCAAAGAGCTGTCAGCAAAGAAGACGGGGCCCCAAAGGGTCTGCGCCTGCTAAGATTGCGGAATTTGTTCGAAAGAGTCACCGCATCCTTGAAACGTAAAGGGCACTAAGAGGAACACGGGTGGGTTTTAGTCCGCCCACAGCGGGAGAAGTCATATGATGATTTCCCATCCGGAGAAAAAGTTACTTACTCGTTATAAATTCTATCTTGTAGATCTCGGTGTGATCCTATAACTAACAACATGAGTGTCAAAGCAGAAGTTGTAGTATCGTAAGAAGCCGCTACTAGAGTATCCAGGTGTTCCCTGATGTCATCCTCTGTGAAGGCGTCTTGTTCTTCAGCCAAATGCAGCATTTGATCTAAGATTGGTTTGAATTTGTCTGCAAAATAATGTTTTCTTTGTAGGTTAACGTTACCTTATGAATTCAAGTGGAAGGTAACGTTTATCAGCAAAGCAAGGTATAGCGTAAGAATATGAAATTATTTATTTTTCTTACCTGCTGTAGAGTCATCGTACATATTTGTTTTTAACTCTGATCTTCTTTTACGTATAATCTGAAAGTATAGTACGAACATTATAAAAATAAGTCGATTGGTGCGGCATAAGTATACCAAGCTGTGTGAAAGGAAATCGTAGGTTGATTGTTTGAACAGTGTCAGAGATATCGAGATAAACCTTTAAATAATAATCTTAAATAAAACTGGATGGATTTAAGATAGAGTTGGGATCCGTAGTCGAGAAAAAATACACACTGGTCAATGGTCATACTGACCAGTGTGTGTTCTTGTAGCAATTGCACCTATCCGACTTGAAAATGGATGTGCAGATAAAGGCCAACGGATTTACGTGCTTTTTGAGGCACAGAGGTTTCAACACTTCACTAAACACTGGGCTGCTACTGAGAAATTCCTTATGAATAATCCAATAACACGGGCGGACCTGGGAATCCAACCCCACAGTCAGCAGTTGTGGTTGAAAGGAGATTGTACGAAATTGTTACAAACAAAATTTAAAGAGTCCAAAATGTAAATTAAGAGAGTTCAAAATGTAAATAAATAAATACTGGATCCATGATGTTCTTCACTTTCTTCAAAAGTATAGCTTGTTTGCGCTTCATTGCACTCCAGTTGAATAAAAACGGTAAATGCAACCACACTTTTGTAAATCTGTCACAATATAGAGCTGTTAAATCGTCAATTGTTTTTGCATAATCTTTAATTATTATGGTTTGATCTTGTGTATTCAGTCTGAGCGAAGTTCCTGGAAAAGAGACAACCAAATCCAAACTATCATTCCTATTCAGAGTAGGTCATAATCATCATCATCTTCAACAGCTTATTGCAGTCCACAGCTGGAAATAGGCTTCTCCAATTGCACGCCACTTAGATCTATTTTCTCGGCTACTCGCATACAGTTTCTGCCAGCCGTCCTGCGCAAATCGTCATTCCACCATGCCTGAGGACGTCCTACCACCCACTACGCTTGCCGATACGCGGTCTCCACTCCAGAACTCGTTAACCCCAACGGTTGAGAGGAGGTGCGGCGCTTGAACTCAATGAATGTGGTGTTTGACGGAGGCGAAAAATGTAGAATATGAAGTTTCATTTTGTTAAATTACCTATTGGTTATTAAGTCGCAAACTATATTGCAAGAGCAGAAAATCAAACTTTGACATCTAAGCTTGGTACTAACTATGAATTTATGTGAATAAATCTTTGATGTGGTGGAAATTCGGTAAGTACATCTCTGTTACTTCGCATGCACATTCACCAGGCGAATTTCCGTGACAACCCAAGTCATAATGTAACCCTACGACAATACACATGCCCCTTAGATATTTCACCGGAAAATGGCAAACTAAGTAAGATTATAAAATATCTTGAGAGACTCTCGCTAAGTTGAGTGAACTGAACGTTTGAACAACTTTTTTACAAATCAAAATTTCTCGTAGTCATGCGAAAAGTATTCCCAATGTTCAGTTGTCAATTTGCCGAGAGTTTACAATTTCTCAAGATTTTTATAATCTTACGAATTTTGCAATTATCCAGTGAAAGGTACATTGAGATCTCGATAATAGGTACTTACGAGTAACAGTAGACAGTGTATAGTTTATGAAGAACTTGGTCATATCACAAGGGCCTTTTTCCGCTTTCGAAGCTAATTGCGAGACAATATTTCGAGCTTGCACGTTCATTTCATTCACGAATGTATTAAGTACTTGTTGGTTGAACGCTGGATTTAGTAGTTTACGATGAACTTTCCAAATAGACGCTGAAACAAAAATAAAACACACCTTTGTTATAGTAGACAGAGCTTTAAAAAAAGCGGAAGAAACAGCAGATCATCTGTTTCAGTGATTGCTGGATTCAGGGCAAAATATTTCATTAACTCTATATCGGCGTCGGGTCGACGATGAAGTACTTGGGACTCGTACACAACAGCCGGTGGATCTTTGCGGAACATTTCCTACGTTTAGCTGCCAAACTTGGGTAGGCCGGGGCTACTTTCACGCAGCTCTTGCCCAATCTAGGGGATCCAAACCCCTCCTGCCGAGGGGGTGAGGCTGTATGTGGAGATCGTGCGGTCCATGGCCCTTCACGGGTGGGCACTGTCGCTGAAACGACTGCCAGCGCACCACCTGATAGCGCCCCAGAGGGTCTGGCCATTCGGCTGGTCCATGGATGCCGCACGGTCTCCGGCAAGGCGGCGAGCCTCCTTGCTGGATTGCAGCCGTAGGATCTGGAGGCGAGAGCCCTCGCGCACGTTTATGCATTGCGCGTAGAGGCGCTACGCCGGAGTGAAACTCTGCTGCCGCGGAATATTCCTACGCAGCGAACAGAGCTCATATGGAGACAGCGACTGTTGCAACCCAGCGCTGTTTAGGAAATGGTCACCTCCTTCTGCAAAGCAGAAATGCTAGCGAAGAAGGAGGCGGACCGCATGGGGGAGAGGGAAACCTCACGCTCTAGACGCTGCAACAGAAGAAGACGCCCCGGTCGTCGGGAAACGCAGGGCGATTCCCGGACACCGTAGGCGCGTTGCTGCGGACGGCGCGCCTCAAACAGCTGTCAGCAACGAAGACGGGGCCCTATAGGGTCAGTGCCTGCTAGAGTTGCGGAATTTGTTCGAAAGAGTCACCGCGGTTCTGGAACGCAAAGAGCACTTAAAGTATCATGGGTGGGTCTTAATCAGTAAGAGTCTGAAACTTCCTTCCGCTCCGCCCAGATCGGGAAAAGTCATTTGACAATTACCAATCCAGGAATAACCAAATGAATCCCGCCCGTCTAGAATATTAGCGCTTGGACCTGGATTTGCTTTGAGAAATGACTGCTCCCGCGCTGGTCGGAGCGGAAGGGATTGTCGTACTAAAACCTAGCCACCTTCAAATTTCCTTCGCGTTTCAGGGCCGCGGTAAGTCTTTCGAACAGTTTCACAACTCTGGTGTTAAATTCTATCAGTAGTAGGTATAGGTAATCAAACAAATTATTGAAATAAAAAAACACAAATATACAATAACATTATTTTTTTAGCTTGAGAAACTATATAGTTGTTTATATGTCATCAGAAAATGGCAAACTCTGTAAAATTATAAAATATCTTGAGAAATTGTAGACTGTCGATAAATTTTCAACTGAACATTTAGAATACTTTTTTACGCATCAAAAGTTTATAGTCTATAATCTCTGGAAGTCGATATTGGCGACCAAGCAGTGTACGGATTTTCGTGCTTAGTTTAGTAGCGGAGTATAGGTCCTAGGCACCTGGTGGATATACCAAAAGCCAACTTCGGTAATACCAAGCAATGACGGAAACACCAGTAGACACTATTTTAAGAACTTCGAAATATCGGCGGCAGTCACGGCTCTAGAGACAGAATTTCATTTATAGATATTGCCAAGAAACGGGAAAATCTATGTATATATAAAACAAAGACAGTTTTGTTACATCACTTATAACTTGAGATCTGCTGGACCAATTTTCTTGGTTTTTGATTCGTTGGATTTGTCTCCGCCTCGAATAGCAGAATATGTCTTAAAAACAACGAAAACTCGACGAATACATAATTATGAAAGATGAAATCATTTTCCCAAAATGTGCCTTTGTTTCGTATCTGTCAAACATTTGTAAGTAAGGATGCACGTGTACCAGCAGACCATAAACATGTCGAAGCATTTCTGGGGCTGAAATTGTGAGTGAAGACTTACAAAGTAGGGTAGGGAGGGGGAATGCCGCTCACTTAAGAAAAACATGGTGTATTTTTTAAATTATTGACTATAAATCAAGAGTAAGATGAATAACAAAGTCTTTAACTATCAAGTAATTAACAATTTAACAATAAAAGCATATATCTTTGACCTACTAATGGTAGGAAAACATTATTAAAAAAACACGTTTGAGCGGCATTGCCCATGACGTTGGGTAATGCCGCTCAGGGTACGGGGTAAGGAAACTCAAACATGTTTTTTGGAATATAACAAGTAAGATATATTTTAATTAAAGAAATATTAATGAGATCAACCTTATACAATAAAAGTAAAGTCTACAATCACAAATTAGCATCAATCATCCACATTTGTACGTAAGATTATCCTTTTTCAATTTAACAAATATAGTAAAGTCTTAATGTTATATCAACTTCAATTATTATGACATAATATGAAATAATAATAATTATTAGAGGTAACACAAATTAGAAATGATAATATTTTATTTCTGGATACATAAATCACAGATGTATCCATTTGGCGAATCCCATCCTGAACATATAGCATGAGCCCACAGTCCGCAGATGGTGCAACGATACCACAACTCGTTATTTTTTCCAAATTCTTCGCAAATAATACATTTGTTATAATTTTCATCATCCACATTCATTTCGTCATCACTGTCATCGTCGCAAATATGCTCTTTAACTTCACTCTCTGAAGAACTTTCTTGTAAAATTTTTGTCTTGTAAGATTTTTGTTTCATATGTTTGTTTTTCTTTTCTTTGGCAACTTTTTTGCAAGCCGGTTTAGCGGTAGTCCTTTGACGATTTCTTGGAATATCTACAACAATGAAGAAATAAGTCACAAAGGGGTAATGGCGCTCAGCTGAGCGGTATAACCCCAAACGGTCTTTTTGTAATTAATTTGAAACAAAAAAAAAACCATACACAATTGTTGAAAATTGATTGCATTATCACAAAATAGAAAAGTTTTTTTATCAGAAAAAAATAATAATAATTAAGTAAGCATTAAAGTTTTGGACTTACCGACGAAAAACACGTAACCAAAAATTAGATCAGCGCGGCCGCAAACAAAGAAACGCACTTCACGGTCAGATGACGCGAGCTGACTGTCCACTTGCATCGCTGTCTGTTAGAGGCCCCTTCCCCCCGCGCTTCACGCCACGTGGCGTGTTGCTAAGTGCCGTTTTGATAGAGCTACAGAGGTGAGTGCCATTACCCGGTGAGCGGCATTCCCCCTCCCTACCCTACCAGGATACCAGAACCATAATTATTTAACATCAAGCTATGATCCTTAGGAGAAGAAAGAAAGAAGACTGAGTCAGAAAGAATAAATGGCGCAGGCAGGTGAAACCGCGAGATACAAGTAAGAAGTATTTTAGCTTTAAGTTTTCTTTTTTTTTAAATTATTTCACCAATAGAAAGCTAAATTTCACCTGCGACTTTCTTTTATAATATAGAACATCATTCATACCCCTAAATATTGTTTTTATTTTATATGGCAAAACAACGTTTGCTGGGTCAGCTAGTATGTATATAATTCAATCTTTATATACATATATACAGACATATGTATATAATTCAATGTTTCATACATTTTAAATTAAGACTTTTTTTTTGTTTTCACTTACCTTCGGATATTAAAAGACCATTCTTGAGTTGGTCCTTTGCAAAATCGTAGAAGTAAGGTTTATTCAAACATGAATTAGCGACTGTTAGAGCGTCGTCTGGATCGGTTACCACTGAAACATTTATAAATTACATACAACGTGATTATTTTGTGTGTTTTTTCGTTAGGGTTCAATACCCAAAGGGTAAAACAGGATCCTGTTACTAAAACTATGCTGTCCGTCCGTTCGTCTGTCACCAGGCTGTATCTCATGAACAGTTATAGTAGGACAGTTGAAAATTTCACAGATGATGTGTTTCTGTTGCCGCTATAGCAATTAATACTTAAAAACAGAATAACATAAATACTTCGAGCAAAAACAATAATAAAGATAGAGATATAATAGAGTTATTGCTGAATACTGATAACGACAACAGGTAGACGCTTGAAATATTCACAGAATATTGAATTATGTTATTTTACTGAAATGAGATGACTACTGAGATGACAGGCAGAAATGTTTTGAAGAGGAAGACACGTTGTGCTGACACAAAATAAACTGAGATAAGGTCAGGAGGGTGAAGACACGGGAGGGGAGCACTTACCGTAGAGTGAATGAGTAAATAACCGGATCTCGGCAACACCACCTTTTTCTAATGAGTAATTCAGAGCTTCTCTTACGAAATTCCATAGATCTGTAATAAGCATAGATATATTTTATATTTCTATAGTAATAACCCAAAAATATTTGTTTAAACAGCTATACCAAAAATATCTGGATATACAGGGTTATTTGTAAAACACCAACAACCAAACTGAAATCACGAAAAAAATCAATTTTTTTTTTTTTTTGGTCCCATCGTAAAAGTTGTTCATAATTATGAGTATAATGACCTCTTAAGAGGTTGTTGGTGTTTTACAAATAACCCTGTATATGGCTTTGATATTCTTTGCCACCTCAAGCCCCGCTGGATGGAACTCCTAATTCTGACTGCAGGGTGTAAAGAAACCTGGCCTGAATGATATGAACGGGAGCTAATTTCGTTTCCATCCCATATTTGATCCTAACCTATCCATGTCGGGATGCTCCAAGTTCCCGAAAACGTAACCTTCATTTGCAAGGTTACGGTTGCGGGTTAGTCAGGGATCAACCTGTGTCTTGCATCATGGTCGTTGTCTTAAGTACCACGACGCGAAATTTGCGATATGAAAATACTGTCTTATGGAATCGGAAGTGCCGTACCTACTACAGGTATGCGCCCGATCCAGTTCTCGCTGATGACAATATCACACACGACAAGACTATTTTGGCCAATAAGCCTGATAAAGTGGTGGTAGACCGAATGAAGAGGCGTGTCAAATCAAATATCCTGGCCGCTGGTAGCTTGGACCGTGTTCCCGATACCGGTGGGCTACTAAATTTATAGTTTTAATTTGGGATGAAAAATTTAAAAATATAATTTTATATTTCTAGTGAATAAACGAACATAATAATTATTATTTATATTCTATCTATCTCTATATACTTATAATAAATCTGTAGAGAGGTCAATTCTGTACAGGGAATATATTTTCAAAATAACTATCAGGGGGTGATTAGTGATCGATACTGGTGCCAAAAATGCAATCAGTAAAATTGTTGTCTGTCTGTCTGTCTGTCTGTCTGTCTGTCTGTATGTTCTTTATAGAAACAAAAACTACTGACCGATTTTAACGAAACTTGGAGCAATTATTCTTCATACTCCTGGGCAGGTTATAGTATACTTTTCATCACGCTACAATCAATAGGAGCAAAGCAGTGAAGGGAAATGTTGGGAAAACGGGAGAAGTTACTCCATTTTTTAAGCTTCCGTCGCGTGTGTAGCCTTAATGGTTAAAGTTACATAAAAATAATGTATGACGGAAATGTTGTACATAAAATTATCTAAAAAATATCCCACAACAATATATGTCTATCTTTTATGGTTGACTCACAATAACACGTGTAACTCCCGATAGCTTAGCAGTTCGGAGCTTTCTGATTATATTTGTTTACTCTTACGTTTATAATACTCTCACTCATCCCTAATTAAAAAAAGTTAACATTATTACCTATTCAATAAAAAAAGAGTCATAGAAATCGGTATAGAAACACCAAACTTATACATGAATACAATAATAAGCCACCGCGCCGTCGCGCTTTAATATTGAATCATGCTGTAAGATGTTATTGTGATTATTTTTGTGTAACTTTTGTTGCTATTTTATAAAATAGGTACTTATTAGTTATTTTGGTAATGTTTAATATTCGTTCAAATTACAAATTAATAGTTTCAATTTTATTTCTTTTTAGGTGAAGTAGTAGTAGAAGTAGGAGCATAGATTTTTAGATACCGGTAGGTTAGTTTTGGCTAATTTATGTTCTGTTTTTTTAGTATTAAGTAGGTAAAAGCGTAGATACTTTTATTAATGAGTAGTTATTTTATTAATCTATACTAATATTATAAAGCTGAAGAGTTTGTTTGTTTGTTTGTTTGTTTGTTTGAACGCGATAATCTCAGGAACTACTGGTCCGATTTGAGAAAATCTTTCAGTGTTAGATAGCCCATTTATCGAGGAAGGCTATAGGCTATATATCATTACGCTTAAGCCAATAGGAGTGGAGCAGCGATAAAGAATGTTTTAAAATCGGGGATTCCACGGGGACGAAGTCGCGGGCAGCAGCTAGTTAGTTATACGTAGTTATAGGTATTTATTTTTAAGTGAAGTAGGTATAGGTTATTATAATATAATTTTGCACAGGCATTTCAGCTTTACTTTCATTTCTTTTTTTGTTGTAAGTTGTACATATTTCACACACACATAGTGATCTATCAACGCACAGCCCAAACCACTGAACGGATCGCGCTGAAATTTGGCATGCAGGTAGTTGCTATGACGTTGGCATCCGCTAAGAAAGGATTTTGATTAATTCTACCCTCAAGAGGATGAAATAGGGGATGAACGTTTGTATGAAACTTTGTCAATTTTAAACCGATCGGGCTGAGAGTTTCAAAATCGGGGGTAAAGTAACTATTCCACGCGGACGAAGTCGCTGGCAGAAGCTAGTTAATTAAATAAAACACGTAATTTGTCATTAAAGTGTTGATTTTATTATTAAGTTTTTAATTAAGTTAGTTGACAGTGACATTTTAGTTGAAACTTTGACTATTCAACTGCACGCTAATTAGTTGTGCTCATAGTTTGAGTAAAGTCGGAAAGTAAAATTATTGTAGAACAAAACATAATTATAGGATACACCGTTGTTTTTTTCGTGTTTCTTCGAACTACAATAGATCGGTTGAACTTGAACATGCAAATTCAAATAAAGTTTATACACATTTTATTCCTTTTCCGAAACTGTTTTTGTGGTTTTTATTTTTTCTGCGATATTGAATTTGTAATGATAATAATTATAAATGTTTTTTTTTTTTTAATATGACTTCTAACATAATATGGCTGGTTTGAGAAGCATGGTTCCCTACCATACTTCTCAAACAAGCACACTATCAATTATTGTTTGAAATGAATCGTTCCTTAAAGGTACAATTACTTTCGTTTGGAATATTATTATATATGCTGCGACCATTTGTACAAATATGTGGATTTGTGAGCTAAAGTTTGTCAAATGAATGAATCAATAACGCACAGTACGTTCCTAAGCGGTGCTAGGCCGGAGCCCGTAGGGGAAATGCTTACTAGGTTTGCGGAATTTGTTCAAAAGTGTCACCGCGGCCCTGGGACGCAAAGGGCATTAAGAGGAACACGTCCGTGTTTCTCGTAATGCCCTTGGGGTCAGACTGTCTGACACCCTCTTCTACTCAACCCAGAGCTGAGAATGATTTCCCAGCCTTAGCCAAAAAAGAAAAGCGGTGCTCGGTCTTATACGCCAATAAATGCAACATTTTGGTGGATCGATCGTTTGTTACTCAATCACGCGAGAGCGGCTGAATGGATTTTAATGAAATTTGTCACAGAGATAGATTACAGTCGGAAATAGCACATAGACATTTTGTCCCGAGAGTGTGTTCCCTTCGGACAATATCCGACATTCACACGGGTGAAGTTTTAAAATAAATAACTGGAACAAAACTCACGCTTTCGATCCCCTAAGAGTTGGTATGAATGTCCAATGATTGGCAGTACCCCAGGTAACTTAGGAGGCGCGTTGCGATGCTGCCTCAGCCACATCCAAACAGCAAGCACCATCCACAGTACAACCACTAACGCCACAAGCACTGACATTCTGCAAATCTAGCAACGATCTGCGAGCGTTCTGGTCAGCCTATATAGTATTTATAGCCCAGAAACACTAGTTTCTTACAAAGTAGACTAGTTTTTTAAAAGTCAAGGTTACGTGGTAGAAATTAAGAATAATTAAGATTTTTATTTTTTTAAATATGCATTTATGCAATAAATAACGTGATATTATAATATACAAATTATTACATCACAGCTCTAAAACCACACAAGTGAGGCAAACTACATTAAACTAAAAGGCTTGCGTATGTAAGGGGCGCCTTCAGCACCCTGCCCTAGAGTTGCATCAGGGAGGCACTCCGGTATCACCGGTGCCAACCTACCTCCACCGGGGAGATCGGAACCGGTGAGAGATGTCGTGTGGTGTTCCACAGGGTTCGGTCCTGGGGCCGCCCCTGTGGAACATCGGTTACGACTGGGTCCGGGGATACTGTACGACGGTGTCCGGCGAGGCGGCGAACCTCCTTGCCGGATTGCTGCCGTGGAATCTGTAGTCCAGCCTTCGCGTACGTTTACGTGTTGCGCGTGGAGGCGCTACGCCAGGGTGAAACTCTGCTACCGCTTAAATTGCTGTATTTTCATAATATCTCATTATGAAAATACCTATTTTTGACGAACAATACCAAAGTAAAAACATTTGGGTAGGCCGCATAAATTACTCAAACTGTCAGACTAACTGAAATAAGACCCTAATATGGTGATTTACCTACATAGTCCTCACATTCACAATATGTTATATGAGAATCATGCAAATCTGTGTTTGAAATTATTCAAACACAGATTTGCATGATTCTTCAGGCCCTAAGCGCCTGATGGAATGTGTGAGTTCTTTTTGTGGCAGATATAATAACTACGCAAGAGACGAGACGTGGTTACTTCAACATGATATTCCACTGCAGTGCACAATAAGTGAGGTGAGTTGACACGTCTACTGGATGTCTGAAAGGAAGACCTTATGACGGGGTTGCTATTCTATGGCGAAAAACTGCGTATATATCCGTCACTCCCGTGGATGTAGTACCTAGTGACCGATTAGCGGCGTGTAAAACGGTGGTTAATAACGAACGTGCGGTATAAGAATCTGCTAATTGGTGTCTGGTTTGAGCATGGGCTTTCATCAATGGGTCTGTATTCAAACATGTAATTTTTAGGTTTTCGTGCTCAGTAGACCGCCACAACCACAATTCAGACAATCGGGCTCATGACTAAATGATGAAGTTTCCGAAATGTGCTTACATCTGCAGCACCTAGGACCTAGAAATCTTCGTGAATGTCGAAGATTTCTAGCGAGCGAAGCCTCGAGCGGCTGCTGATAAAGAATAAAGAAAATCTAACTTATTCAGTCATCGCGTGCTAAAAAGGCTATGTTCCCGTGGCCGAGTGTTCTTGAAAGTCGGCCTGATTGATTGGGAGTGCTCTGTTTTTATCATGGACGTATTGTATAATAAGTCCATGGTTTTTATTCACTCCGGGCCAAACGGGGTTCGAAGGTTTTGAAGGAATTGAATTTAAAAGATATGCCGCCGGTTTTATCTGACTCATAAAAGGAGTGCCTACCTAAACAGTTTTTATTATGATACTGTAGAAAATTATAGGTAGCTTTTGTGCTTGGGCTTGAATTTATTACAAAACTAGTTTTTTGTCAAGGCTTCGTTCGTTCGTAGCCTGTAACCGTCTCCAGGCACAAGTTTGCGGACTGAAGCATTGGGTGGCTCGATAACAACCTGACCTGGGTCGAAGGCGCGTTGTGTTGCACGCGCGCCTCAAAGAGATGTCACCATAGTAGTCGGGTAGTGCCTGCCAGGGTTGCGGACTTAGTTCGAGAGCCACTGCGGCCCTGGAACGCGAAGGGCATTCGGAGGAACCCGGGGGGTTTTTGCCAATAAGAGTTTTACACTCCCTTCCGATTCGCCCAGAGCGGTGATAAGTCATGTGATGATTTCCCATCGATATAAAAAACCGTCTCCAGGATCCACATATATACCTACAGGGTTATTTGAAAAACACCAACAACCTCTTCAGAGGTCACTATACCTAGGTACGCATCATTATGAACAACTTTTACTATGAGACCAAACTTGAAATCGCGAAAAAAAAATCAGCTGTGAAAAAAATCAGTGATGAGTAAAATGACCTGACCATGAAACAAAAAAAAAACAAAATCGATTCAGTTTCACCGCTTTAGGCGTGACAGCATATAAAAAACTCACATTTCGTCCCTTAGCTAACAACACCGCTCAAGTCATTTTTGCCAGTTACTTAACATAATTTGAATGAGGTGGAAATAGAGCTCTTTGTCACCTATTGAACTAATATAAACTATACTTGGCGATCAACCAAACCTAGGTGAAACCTAAATAGTCGTCACAGAAGTGCCTCAGTACATTGGTTACACTAAATTAATCAGTTTTTTCGTTCTAATGTTAAAGTTATTCAAAATGACTTGAGCGGTGTTGTTAGCTAAGGGACGATTTGCATTTATACCATTATACTTGTCTGGTTTTGAGGTTTTTAGCTATGCTACGTAATGGTAAAATGTAGAAACGAATGTGAAATAATACAGTCTGTTTTTTTAATTGTCTGTTTCTATTCCTGGCTAGGAATTTTAGTTTTGATCAAAATCAGGCTTGATACTGATTTGATATTTCGCACATTTGAAGAAATCACCTGTAATGTGTTTTATATTGCGTTCACACTGCGAGCTGTGGCTTGAACATTCCGTTTCCTGAAGATCTTTTTCTGAGCCGCTTTGAAAGTATCTAAAGGTGATGGTACCTAACCAATGGAGCCTTTCAACGGGCTGTATTGTATAAAATTATCATAGGTAATTTTTCCAGATGTACGGAACCGGGTTTTTTTTTCAACTTTATGCAATCAGATTTCCAAAAACAAAACTTTATCCTCTTTCAATTAGTTAGCAAAACCGGCTTCATGTCCTAAGTTATTACGTAATTAGCAAACGTAACACCATCTTAGAGCGGGTTCACATTAGGTGGGACCGACACGACAGTTTTATCGGGCCGACAAACGTGGACGGATCCATATTGGCATACGTATTTCAATAGCGCCGCGCCGTTCACATATGGGCGACCCGACAAAACTAACGGAGCCGACACTTTTCCCGGACGATCAGCCACGATTTCTGTCGGGTTGGCATAATATTGGCGTACTGGCAAGTATAGCGCCGTTCACATTTGTCGGGGCAAAGCGGCGGAGCCACCCGCCCGTCACCCTTTCACTCGCTCATTCCCCGCTCTCGGTACTCGCGCGAGCAGTTTCGTCGACGTGTATACAGAGAAAACACGTTTCAAATATGGAGGGCGAAATAAATACAGAACTTTTCGTCATCCATCGTATACAAAGCCAACTCACGACTGACTGCTTTGTGGCAGTAAAACGACCGTACCGTCAGTGGTGTTCACATTAGGTCGAGTCCGCAGCGTCTAGTGTGAACAGCAACAACCGACAGTCGGTCAACGGTAAACTGTCGGTCTAACCTAATGTGAACCAGCTCTTATAGTGACCATATAAACATTAAAATTCTTTTGTTTTAAATAAATAAATTGACTTGGCAATCGCACTAAACAATCTAATCTATACCTACTTCTATACTAATATTATAAAGATGAAAGATTTGATTGTTTATTTGTTTGCATTGAATAGGCTCCGAAACTACTGAACCGATTTGAGAAATTCTTTCACTGTTGGGAAGCTACACTATCCCCGGGTGACATAGGCTATATTTTATTCCCATAGTACCACGGGAACGGGAACTACAGCTAAGTGGGTGAAACGCGGGACGCTGATAATTTTAATATAATATGTATTACTTAGGAGATAGTATTGTTTTCTTGCGATGGCCTAGTCAATATATTTATTTTAAACATATTAAGATTTTTAGTATTGAAAATATAGTCCAATTAGATTTTAGGTCAGCTAATTACGTAAGTAATAACTTATACAGAAGGTCCCTAGAGAAAGGACTGAATAAATTAACAGACTTGGTATTACATGGATCTCACAAGTTTTTACGGTAGAAGAACTGAGTTACGAGATTTGTTATTTTTTTTACAACTATGTTTTTAATGGCTATCAGTAGTCATTAGATAGGTAAGTACCTACTATCAGAAGTAGCCAGAAGAACCATCCAGTCCCACAGCGCCATCTATGGAGAATTTATAGAAACTTTCTTAACACGGAATCAAATAAACATTTTTACGTAAGGTAACCATTTTATTACGTGAAACAATTATAATTTATTACTTAAATATAAATAAAATTATTGTAGTGTTGAGCTTACAACCAACGTTATAGGTAGGTACATTTAAATGCGTACAAATTAATAAATACAGTGTGAAATCTTAATGGTTGTTTTCCCGCGGTAGGACGATTACCCATCAGTAGTACTATCGAAACACAAAGTTAAACTAAAAAAAAAAATGTTTTTGTTTTTTCAAATCATTAAAAAAGTGTTCATAAACTCGAAAGAGCGAGAATCAATAGTAGTGCACTAGACTAGATACCTACATGAGACGCACGTACCGCCGCGTACCTACATGTCGCGCGATGCACTACTGTTGGTTCAAGTCGCTTTCGAGTTTTGTTTATCACAATTGTTAATCGGCCATTTATGGAGTCTAATATTTTTTATATATATAAATCGATTGTATTACCGATACAAACTCATTTCGCTTCGGGAAAACAACCATTAAAATTTCACACTGTATAAACTCATAACCAGTGTCCAACATAAATATTTCATTTATTGGCTGTTTAACATTTGTTACAAATTACTAGTGTCTGACTTTCGGTTTCGGCCTAGTTTCGGCAAAAGCACTGGTTTCGGCTTAGTTTCAGTTTCGGCTACCATCCAATTGCAACTACGGGCGGAACCGAAACTATATTCGGAAGGTTTCGCGCTGCGATTTATTTTAGACAAGCTTCAGCCCGCAACATCGTCAGCGTAGACTTCAGAATCAGTGAAAATACTGGTAGTGTGTGTCTTCCTCAGTCTCCGCTAAGCCATACCATTATTCGGGATTAAACCAGTTCAGCCGTTTTTATGACTAGCGCGCACAAACGCACAAAACGTGTCAGATTAATTATATGTATACAATTTAAACTATAATATGTTCCAAAAAATAATTGGAAGTTTCAGCCGAAACTGGGAGCTAAGCCGAAATTCGTTTTCGGTTTCGGCCGTAAAACTAGTTTCGGTCGGACATTATAAATTACTGCTTTGAATATTGGCTTTGATCTATTCTAGCTAAAATACTCTTTTAGGCAGTATTTTTATTTTTTCAGAAAAATAATAAATGAAATATTTCTAGTCCTATGCCCCGTTAATGATGTGTATCCATACATGACATACAGGTAGTAACCGCTTTTGTAATCTAATAAAGGCTCGAATAAGCCTCTCGAATTAGCCACATGCTTAGTTTAAATACTAATTGGCTCTTTATTCATCTGAAGACAATTTGAATTTATAATCCACGAATAAGTAGAATTCGAATCGGGTATTTTACTGAAAAAATCTAATTAGTCCGTCAGATGAATTTCCAAAAAGTATTGGGACACGTAATTTGTTGTTTTTCACGTAAACAAAAAATGGAGACGATACAGTCCGTTGAAAACTCGCGTGACGTCACTACGTGCTACAATTTTTACAAGCGTCATGACGTCACCAGCCAGGCTGTATCTTTATATTTTTATGACGATTTGAAATAAAACAAAAAAAAACGTGTCCAACATTTTTTGAAAATCCAATGGACAGACTTAATAGAATTATTATATTTATATCTAGTAAAATACCCAATTTAACTATGAATAATCTTGTATATTCAGGCCCAGTCATACCTTAACTCACAATTTTACTATAAAATATGCTTATAAACTAACCTAACCATTCTCTAGTATACATGTACCATTCCATAAATAAACGTCCAGAACAATACATAAGTGAACAGCGCTCCAAAAAATCCGTTTGTCAGGAGGCTTTGTCTTGAGACGTAGTATTTGTTCCATTTTGGACCGGTCTTCAACATGAACATTACCCAGAGGCTGACCACTGCGAAGACATAGAATGCAAACCCGTACAGACCGGTGAGGCCTAGGACACCTGGAATTGAGAAGATTATAGTTAAGTTTTGTCATCCATGTACCTACATTCCTATTGGTGCAAGCGACAACCATTTAAGAATGTCTTTTATGTGATGATGATTTTATTGAAAATCACATGGACATGTGGGTTCCAGTAATCACTAACACAATCGCACACACATAATACAGGGACTGTTATGTGTGTGCGATTGTGTAGACTGAATTAAAATTAATATTTTTTTACGAATTGCAGTAATTCCTTTAAGTTTTGTACTGTCTGATTCGCTCTATCATTTTAGACTATGTTTTGTCTACACTAATATCATAAAGAAGAAAGATTTGTGTGTTTTTAATGAAGTATGTAGGTAAAACATGTTCTTCTTCTTTTAAACGCATTGATACACAGATTGACTTATTTACTTTAGAAACACACATTTTGAAAAATTGACGATCATAACTAATTATTGCACACATTTCCAACTTTGCACTATTTACTATTCAGAACTAACCTTCAAAATGTGACTAGAGTAGAACCCGCTTATAATGATATGTAAGGGAAGTGACAATCACATCATACTAAAGGGACATCATACAAAGCATAGTCTTAGAAAATAAACAACTTTTCACTAAATACCTATTTTTTCGCAGATATTTAGTGTCATAAAGAGAAACACTAAAAATTGCGCAAAATGTCGTTGCAGGGAAAGGGGTAAGGGCTTGCGGCATTTCATGATAACGAGTGGAGGTGTTCACTCACTATAACCGAGCATAATTTCTTAAAAAAAAAAGGTCATAATAAGAAACAAGCCAAAAAGCAAAGTCATTATGAAGAAACTTTTTAAAATCATTTCTATTCTTTAAGCAGTTGGTCAATATAGGCTGAGTCATAATAAACGGATTCCACTGTAGTTTTGTTTTAAGACTATAGTGGATCTATGGCAGGCTGAATACATAACACTTTTTGTCGTAACGTCATTTTTTGGTTAGTGGTTAATGGACAGATCAATGATCGATCAATTCACTCTGAAACTTGGCATGTGTCTCCAAAACAAACAAAATATGCTTTCACAATGGGGAGGTGAGCCACTTTTAATAAAATTGTTACATTAACCTTTAACTATGGACGCGCGGTCTGATAGACCGCTCGCAGTTTTTAATTTTCATGTTCACGCACTTCCCCGCCCCCCTCACTACTGACGCGCTCAGTAGCTTCGGTTTTAGTAACGAAACAACTGTTGAAGCGGGAGGTTGCGTCGTTGGCTGCGAATCGGGTGAGTAATTTGACTTTAAACTTTGATCGCGGTCTGTGAGACCTCGGGTCCATATTTGCAATACTTACATTTTATTTTTTATCAATACTGTGTTTGTTTTAGGTTAGGTTGGTTCAAAATGCAACCAGCATCAGGTCAAAGAAATCGAGAGAGGAGATTTTCTCAAGGCATTAGCACGGTCTCTGGTAGTTCCTTGTATGCAAAGACGTGCTCTAAATTCAAATTTGCAAAAGGGAGTTGAAATTGGCATTGACACGAATTTTAGGTGCAGATATGCCTGTTGGAGAGTCCTCTACACCGGAAATGAATGATTCTAAGCGAAAGACGTGCAGGCTGTGTCCGTCAAAATTAAAACGAAAGACTAACTACGCTTGTGTAAGTTGTAAACAAGCGATTTGCCTGCAGTGTTCCAAGCCCTTATGCAAAGACTGCCAATAATGTTACCAATGTTGGACCATTGTCAGATTTTTTTTGTTTTATTTTGATAAGTACATTTTTTGTTTTTTATATTCGTTAAACCTTAGATTTAAAGATATTTTAGATGATTGTTCAAAATACTTTAAAGTTTAATTTTTTTCTTCC
Organism: Hecatera dysodea; assembly: GCA_905332915.2. NCBI lineage: Eukaryota > Metazoa > Arthropoda > Insecta > Lepidoptera > Noctuidae > Hecatera > Hecatera dysodea. The sequence goes on along the minus strand of HG995310.1, from coordinate 13,227,599 downwards.
TTTAAGTGATCTCAGGTAAAATTTAGACTGAAAGTGCCTTAAAATGACAATTTGTTAAAATTCATAAAAAATAAAATAAGTTTTGGTTAAATACATGTAAAGTCTTTAAGTTTGAAACCTCTAGTTGATAATAATAATAAAAAACTAATAAAAATACAAGCATCTAATCATTAATTTTACCATGAAATATAGCGGTCTGTGAGACCGCGCGTCCATGGTAGTGTGACAAAAAAAGAACGTCCATAGTTAAAGGTTAACATACACACAGTAATCTGTATTATATCTATGATTCTCAATCATAGAAATAGCAAAGTCATACAGTGCTTAAAAAAGAAATAACCATTAAGCACATCATGTAGGTAGCTAGTGTTTTTAAGATGAATGAAATCCGCCCCTAAGATGACACACTGACCAAGAATACATGTAAAAAGTTTTACTTATATTACAAAATGAATTATTTTGAACAGAACAGAGATGTTGGAGCTTGTATGAAGACCGATAGAATTCACAAGTTTGTGCCTGTCTCTAAACTCTATGTTAGGCTAAGTAGCTCTTTATCGTACTATTCTACTGTAGTCCAATCAGCAATCATCATCTGCCTAGCCTTTTCCCAACTATATCGGGGTCGGCTTCCAGTCAATATGGAAATTAATTACACGATTAAATAAATGAATAATGAATTACCAGCGGTGGATCCAGACAATGCAGCCATAGATGTTCTACAATATTCGACAACCACGGCATTGTTTCTAAGTGCAGCGTCGCTGTACGCAACGGGCTCGGACTTGGTGTTATCTTTAGACACTTTAGCTACAGACATCTTTTATTTTAACTGGTTGATTGTTTGTTAAGTTTAAATTGAGGAAATGGTCAATCAATTTCTAGCAAGAGCAGTATCATATGTTTTCAGTTCAGGACCATCAAGACGACATCACGATTCACGACACTTACTTGGTTGACATTTGACATTGGCAGAAATCATTGATTTGACAGCTGATGCTAAAACTGACATATACCAGCTGATAGGTAGATAAGCGCTATTTTATTTATTTACCGTAAGACCGTAGTCATACCGTAGTATAAATCATGTTTTTCGTTTCAGTTACATTTCAGTATGCCTGTGATATATTTTTTTTTTCATAATTAACAGGAAACCTTATTTTCGTTTCATTTCAATTATTTCCGTTAATGAACCATAGACCGAAGTAATCTGACATTAGGATTTTCAAAATCAGTTTCACTTACCAATGACTTGTGGTTCAGTACATAAAAAAAAATCTCTTAAAATACATCGACATCGGAACTATCGCAAGCCCGTTCCAACTAGCTCATTTTATATCATTTCCATATATCCCAGCAATCCGTTACTATTTTTAAGTTTCACAAAGGGGTTAATTATAGAAAAACCCTTGTTTCTTATTCTTATCACAATGTTATTGTCGAATTTCAACTTCATAGAACCAAGCGTTAATATTCTTCTATACTAATCTATAACGCCACCTAAATCGTTTGTCAGTTTAACGGATAATGATAACCTTTATTATGTACTCGCTTCTGCCAGCGACTTCGTCCGCGTGGAATAGTTACTTTACCCCCGATTCAAAGTCAAAGTCAAAGTCAATTCATTTATTTCAACTAGACCATTAACGGCACTTTTGAACGTCAAAACATTTGAAAATAAAAATATAGTGACTCTAGTTGTCCATTCGCAAAAAGTAGATTCTTATGGAGAAGAACGGACAAGAAACTCCATAGTTACTCTTTTCAAATATGTATAAGTTTTACAATATTTTGTATACATTAGCCAATTGGTTATATGTGAGGACGATGCACCCGAATAAAACTAAGTACTATACTATTAACAGGTACACCAAAGAAACAACAGCAGAGGTAAAATTAATAAATTTGCTAGTCAGGGACATAGTACTCACATATTTATAATTTTTTCAAATCCTTGTTTTAAGCTTGTTTTATACAATTACCAACAATGAATCAGTGTGTGTTAAATTAACTATAAAAGATCAGTAACTACACCTGTATACATAGCAGATAGATCACACATACAGGCCGACAAATTTGACGACACGGTTGGCGCAGTGGTTGAGTGTTCAGCTGCTGCGCGATTTTGAAACTCTCAGCCCGATCGGTTTAAAATTGACAAAAGATAGACATATGCTGTTTCGGGATATTTTTTAGATAATTTTATGTAGAACATTGCCGTCATACATGATTTCTATATAACTTTAACCATTAAGGCTACACACGCGACGGAAGCTTAAAAAATGGAGTAACTTCTCCCGTTTTCCCAACATTTTCCTTCACTGCTCTGCTCCTATGGATTGTAGCGTGATGAAAAGTATACTATAACCTGCCCAGGAGTATGAAGAATAATTGCACCAAGTTTCGTTAAAATCGGTCGAGTAGTTTTTGTTTCTATAAAGAACATACAGACAGACAGACAGACAGACAAAAATTTTACTGATTGCATTTTTGGCACCAGTATCGATCACTAATCACCCCCTGATAGTTATTTTGAAAATATATTCCTTGTACAGAATTGACCTCTCTACAGATTTATTATAAGTAAGAAGATAAGATAAGATAAGATAAGATAGATAGATGATAGTACTGACTTAATATTAAGTTTCAAGTAGGTACATTGGCGGACGGAATATAAAGATTCTTCCACACAAAATTTTGTATCGTCATGAAATAACCTTTTTGGAGTTGGAGTGTAAAAATAATATTTCAACCTAAATTAGTTAGTGAAGTCAGTATTCGTGCCAAGTTTATTGGGCCAGGGAATAAGATTTTTCATACAAACTTTCATTTTCTTTCAATTTTCATGTTTCTAGCGCCAGCGCTTTCAGCTTTGCGTTGATCGATCACTAACTCTACCATTCAGTTTTTTTACTTTATATATAAACATCTACCAAGAATGAGTTTAGGTACCATGAATGACACAGGGCAGGATACGCTCAACGTGATTTTTTCTGCCTGATTCGTAAGTACTTACTGCACTAGTGAAGTTTATTAGTGTGTATTGTATATTCCGTACATTTAAGAATCATTCTTTTGGTTTCTGGTCCTTTTCATAGTATTGAATTTAAAATTTAGAGCATCAACATTTTTCTGCAGTTTAGGCCTTTTCCCTAGAGCGGGATAATAGTTCGTCGGACAAAAAAAAAATCTTTACAGAACCCTAAAAACGAACTATTTTGAAACCGTCGGTAAAACAGTTTATGACAAGCGAAGCCATTGAACTGTGTGAAAATTTATACTCTAGTGTGTGTATTCAATACAAAAATTCTCGTTGTATAGCCACTCACACAAACACATATTGTTCATGTGTTTTCGCGGTACTGAAGCGTCGGTGTTTCGGTGTCGGAACTTATTTTCATTTGTAATTCTAAATATAATGCATTTTAATCAGTGTTTTTAGTTTTATTCGTGATATAGTTAGTGATAACGCTTATGAAAAGCGCAGTGATGTTAACGGCGGGCTGGTTCCGCTAAATTCTATGTATGGAATTATCATGGCGCGTGTTTCAGTGTTGCTGAGTGCTTTCTCGTAACAAATTAGGACTTTGCTCGAACGATATCTGAGCGCTGATGATTATAGTTAATATTCTTGTTTCTGTGTAATAAAACGATTCTGAATCTGGTGTTGGAACAATTATATCTGGAAAGACCGTTGTGTAAAAAAGGATATTAAGTTTTCGATGTACTGTGGCTCAATTATGCACCAAGGAGACTGCCAATCTGACGATTTGTCTTGTGTAAATTGCAATCACTGACGCGACTAAGCTGGATAAAGTGGAGGTTAGTAGAAATTTTATTTTTTAATTCATAAAACCTATAATTTCCCCTTCCAAAGCATGATATTGTGTTCAAATATTGAATTAACCTATTTCATGAGAAAAACGAAACTTCATTTCGATTCTTTTGTTTCAGCAAACCAAGTGAAACGGTTTGGGACGGGCGTAACCTGTTAATATTGGTTTATCGGCATATTTGGCATTGTTTTTTTCTCAAAAATATGGGATTAAAATAAACAATTCGCGATTTGGTGCGATACTTGCGATGTTCTATTTTGTTACGTCAGACGCATATAGAAGGTCCTAGATTAAACGAAAGAGGTCACAATGGACGAGTCTGAGGATAACATGGGCTCTGAGGATTTAAAGGCATCTGATAGTCCTCAGATTGACCGATCAAAACCAAAGAAAAGATCACTCATCGAACGTGAACTTGAAACTAGTTTGACTTCAAGAGTGACATCCCCGGTGTCTGTTAATGATGGTACTAGCACCAGTCGCTATGGCAGAGCTCGCCGGCTCAAGACAGAAATTGAGCAGTCTGATGCCAAGAAAGTGACTGCAGAACTAAAGTCACCATTGCCCGAGAAATCACCATCGAAGACTCAATCACCAGTGTACAAGATGCATGCATCAAATTCTCCATTGAGATCAGAACCACCAAAATTAATAGGTGTAGAAACATTTTTGGAGAATCAAATAGAGAGTATTTATCAAGAAAATATATCATTGAGTCGCTTTGGCACTGAAGAAGTAAACAAAACTAGCCCGTCTCCTGCTAAGAAATTCCCGAAAGTTTATATACGGAAAGACTTGATCCAAAAGCGAGAGTCTGATGAAAATGTGGTGTTTATCAAGAACATGTTCTCACCAGCTAAAAGCGGGAACAAGTCTTCTAGCACTCATTTAAATAATATTTTGGAACGCTCCTCTGAGCGGTACAGCTTGGGTTCCCCTAAGCCACAAAATGGACTCTTAGACAATTCTTCTGTTGTCAAAACTCTGGACTTTGACGGTAAAAAGAAAAAGAAAGAACAGAAGGATAGTAAAACTCCATCTAAGAGTGATTTGTTTGAATTAGAAGCTAAATGTGCCTACCAAGTAGGAGACTTGGCTTGGGCTAGGATGGGTACATTTCCATTCTGGCCGTCTATTGTAACCAGAGACCCCTCAAATGGGGTTTTTGTTAGAAAGAAGTGTAAGTATTTAGTTGCATTTTTCTTAAGATATATGTTGAGATTAAGTTGTCATAAACAACTACATCTTAGTAACATTTTATGCTTTAAGCTTTAATTTGAATCATTTTAATTTTGTCTGTCAGATGCAAAACTACATTAATGTGGTTATTCATTATGGATTTAATCATTTTTATCCAAACTTCCTTTAGTAAAAGGTTAATGCTTTACAGTTTAGAAATCCTAATGCTGCATAGTTATAAGGTAAAACAGGCATTTACAATTCTACCTACTTATACATAGTAATATGAATTATATACTAATTATGTATGTACTTCTAATTGTTTTGAAAAGAATAATAATAATAATCTGCTAAATGCCTTTGCAATGTTATCAAAGTACAGTCATTGAAACTTACAAAATGCTTGCTGCAATTTTATATTATAACTAACTAGCTTCTGCCCGTGACTTCATCCACATGGAATAGTTACTAACTCCCCGATTTTGAAACATTCTTCATTGGTGTTCAGCTCCTATTGGTCTTAGTCGTGATGATATATAGCCTATAGCTTTCCTCGATAAATAGGCTATCTAACACTGAATTTTTTTCAATACAGACCAGTAGTTCCATAGATTAGCATGTTCCAGCAAACAAACTCTTCATCTTTATATATTAGTATAGATATTGTTGTGCAAGTGCATAATATGCATACAAACCCACAGATAATTATATATTTAAGAGATTTTCCTTAACTATATATACATAATCAGGGCTACACATACTACATAGATATTATCTATGTAATTATGTATCTGGTAAAATGGGGTGTATTGAAATGCAGGGGTAAATAATGAATCTGTGGTTGGAATTTTCATGTTATTTAAGGATTGTTTGCAGTAATGAAGAACACCACTTTTTAAATATTTTTTTTGTTATGTAATATTTGTGTGATACCATTAATATGGTATTTAATCGCAATAAAAGTTTCGCTTATATTCAACCCTGCATTTCTATCCACCCTGTAAGGTATTCTTTTAACCTGAAGAAAATATAAGCCTATCTTTATAAGAAACGTGCACGGCGTAGATTATGCCATATAGTGTAGCAAATCTGAAACTTTTACGTTGTAAATATTTGACCTGTGCTGCCACCTATTATACTTCCTGCATCCTCCGTTTAGGGGAACGTGCACCAACTAGGCTGTGCCATGTAGTGTTGCAAATTTGAAACTCATAAGCAAAATATACTTGAGACAGACGCGTCTGTGTTGCCACCTACAGATTCTGCACGTTCCCTATAGTGAGTACTCTGAAAACACATTCCAAAAAATTTCTAATACTCTATGGAACACTTCCAATTTTACCTTCTTTCATTCCATTCCTTCACAGTATACGGGCGTATAGAACGTGACGTCATCCACGTGACATTCTTCGGGGATAATGGGCGTCACAGCTGGGTAGTCGACACCATGCTCCGCAAGTACCTTGGCCAACTCGAGTTTGAGAACACACGGGACAATTTTACACCTGAAGTATGTTTTATCACTTTATTTTTATAAAACTAGCTGCCGCACGCGGTTCCGCCCGCGGGAATGTCGAAAATTATCCCAAGGGAACATATTCCCGGGATAAGAAGTATGTGTTAATCCAAACTATAATCCTCCTCTGTGCCAAATTTCATCAAGATCCATTCAGTAGTTTTTGCATGTAAGAGTAACAAACATCCATACATACAAACTTTCGCGATTATAATACTGGTAAGGGTAGTTCCACCCCATGTCTACCTGTAAGTTATAAAATCGAAACCTACCAAACGGATTTTCATACGATTCTTCCTGAATGAATTGAATTGAATGGACGCAGTACTTCATGGAGTACTAGGAGACTAGTAGTTCTTCCTAAATTACTATCTAAGATTTATTATTCTATATTACCAATATGAATTTTGAATAAAGATTTATTATTATTTTTATTTATAATCTACACAAAACCTAATGAATTTAGAAAATTTTGTTTTGTGTGAAAAAGTACAGGTGATTATCCATCTGAACCTTTGATCTCACACACATCATCATCATCTCACACACACATCTTAAACACATCTTGAAATTTAAATAATAAATCTTAGATAATTATGTAGGTAGAACGATGTTAGATACCTGTACTATCTCCTACTACAGGCATCTGTATCACATGCGGCACGAGCTCAAACAATGTATTAAGAATCGTCTAAGAGTTTTTAACAATATTTACTTTATATTCGAATAGTAAGTGATTTATGTGAATAGAAATTGGCTGAAATATAACGAAGTTTGCAGAAGATTTCGGAAAAAATCATTCTGACTGGGAGCTTATATATTGCTCTGCTAAAGCATTCTCTCCCAGACACTTTAATCGATTTAAATTGACTTATCTTTTAATTATTTATAGAATCATTTTTATTATAGGTATAGGTACAACAGCATTTCTTGTAAAAAACTAAAATATAAAGGATTACAGAAAGTCATTGACCTACTTATTTTTGAGCTTTCTCAAATTTAATGTAATGCTAATGATATCTGACATAACAAAATCTACATTAATATTTTTTCTCGTTTTCTAGGACAAGAAAAAAGACCCCAAACTGTATGCAGCATTTTTCGTCTCTGAAAAGAAACAACCATTATGGATCAACTCAGTAGAAGAAGCAGAAATGCTTCTAAGAGAACCAAAGAGATTGAGGATAGATATCTTCAACGACATGCTAGAAAAGTCTAGGAATAAAGCGAAGCAACAAAAGGGCGGTAAAATCGTAGGTAGGACAGACAGTGACTTGTCGTCGTTGACCGAGACTTTGTATGAAAGCTTGTTTTTAGATGGTGGTAAAACTGACAGCACGGAAAGGTCTAGAAAAAGGACAAGGCACAAGTCTTTGGACATGTTCGAAGTTGTCACGGCTTGCCTGGATAACATGGCCGCCAAAACTGGCATCACCAAAATCCAAAGACAGTCCCACATGGATAGGTGGCTACAGAAAGCTAAGTCGAAAACACCTGAGAAAATCCAGGCTAAGCCTCAAGCTCCCCCAGTTCTCCAATTGCCTCAAATCAAAGAAGAAAAAAAAGAAAGTAAAGTTAACAGTGCAAAAAAAAAGAAAACTTTTTCTAGAGTAGCAGTAAATAAGCCTTATAGTTTACGAAAATCTATGACCGAATCCCAGAATTTAATGCCTTTTCAAAATGAACATGACTATAGTAAACATGTTATAGAAGTTTCAGATTCGGATCCCAATTCTACTGATACAGATAGTTGCAAGAACTTTGCTTCTCGGGAACCTGTTGGTGATGGTAGTATTGAAAAAGCTGCTGTTGAAAATGTAACTATTAAAACCGAAGAAAAAGAAAAACCCGAAAAAAATGAAGATACTGAAAAAGACGTAGATATTGAAAAAAACGGAGATATTGAGAAAGATGTAGAAAATGACAAAGACAAAAAAACGACAATAAATGAAGATGATTTGGAAGCAGGGAGTCCTAAAGAAACACTACCAAAAGTAAATGGATGTGATTCTTCAGAAGGCGAAGACATGGATGAAAATAGTCAAAATAGTATTATAAGTATATCAACATCCGGCAATAATAACACGTCGGAAGGCCTACATGGGGCAAAGATATCTTTTAGCCACTATGAACTAGCTGCTGAAAATGCAATGGATACTGTAATCACTAGAGATCAAACAATAAGTCCTGTGTATGAAGATGAATTTTATGAAAACTCCCAAATAAGTCGAGCCTCAGCAATTGATGGAAGTCACATGGAAGACGAACAGATCACTCCTAAATTTAAACCAAGCGAAAAAGTTAAAGCAGACTCTCAAGAAGAAACTACAAATGATGATGACGAATCAACAGTTAGCAGTACTGAACGCAGCTACATGTCTGTCGATGAAGACAGTGATTATAAGCCAGATTATGAAACTGATAGCCAGACTGATAACTGTACTTTGAGTGATGCAACTCTTAACAATGACAGTCTATTGGATAAAAACGATATTGATGACGATTCTGATTTAGTTGTTAAGAAGAAAGTCGTTATAGAAACCGAAAGTAGTAATGTTAGTCTTGACAAATTAAACAAAGAAATCGGTGATATAAGCGACATAACAAATGACGTACCTTCCAAATTAATTGGGGAAACTAATTTAAAAGACGATATAAAGGAGAAAGTTGCGGAAATGATGCCAGAAGAACTGTCGAATGGAGTTAGTAATGATTTTGATGTAATAAAACCTAGTGCAGTAGAAATCACGAATCAATTAAATTTGCCTGATAATAAACTCTACGGGAGTAAAATTTTGACTAACATTAGTGATGAAATCCCAAATCGTTATATTGTTGAAAGTATTACAAGTAATGGCCCTATTAATGGCCTTATAAATGTTAAAGAAGTTGATATGAATACTGCCAAAGAGATTCATATACCTATTTCTAAGCCTGCATTTATAAGAGACAATGGCTTTCATAGTGAGGATGCTCATATGAATGGAGATAAAGATTTGGATACAATTTCTATTCGTTCAGAAGACAGCGTGACGTCAACAAAATCCGAAAACAAACGCAGGCTACGTTCAAAACAAGATAAAAAACCGGAAAACCCTTTAGACAACGCAGAGTTTGCTAAATATTTTGAACTCAGACAGGATGCCATAATGGATGAAAATCCGGAGTTAACTCAAGATAAAATTGTATCCTATTTATATAAAACATGGCTATATGAAGAAAATTCAAAATCTGATGACAAGAAAAACGACGATTTACGAGAGTTGAATTTAGTTAAAGGACTTAATCCTCTTCCTGAACAGAAAAATAAACCAACTGAAAGGGATCAAACGAAAAAAAGGAACTCTCATAAAAGGAATTTGAGCCTAAATAAAAATATTATCCAGAATTTTTTACATAGAAAGACAAGAGGTGAAAAAAAGATGGTTTATACAGATGTGGATAGTAATTTTCATGTCAATGACCAATCTTCAGATGAAACCGATGATGTACCGTCCCCGGCGTATGAACCACTAGACGATGATGATAAACCTGAAATAAGTCAGGTGATAAATACTGTACAGAAGCAGTTTCAAAGTAAAGTAAGAGAAATTGCATTAGGAACTTCTACGCCTATAGAACCTCAAGAAAATAAAGGCTTAAGAAAACTTAAAGAAAATAAAGACGTCAGTGAACTTAAAAAAAATAAAGTAGTCAATGATCTCAAAGAAAATAAAGACGTCAGTGAGCTTAAAGAAAATAAAGACGTCAGTGAGCTTAAAGAAAATAAAGACGTCAGTGAGCTTAAAGAAAATAAAGACGTCAGTGAACTTAAAGAAAATAAAGACGAAATCAAACTTAAAGAACATGAAGACGTGGACCTCACTGGAGAAACAAAAGTTGATAAAGTAACTGAAAGTACTAATGAGAAAAATAAAGACATATCGCAAATCGATCCTTCAAATGCAATACATGTAACTTTTCCACAAAAACCAGAAAATAGTAAAGTCAATGATGATTATGGCGCTGATTCTATTGATTCGGAAGATAGTGAGACACCGCTAATAAGATGTAAACTACGCTCAAAAGCCAAAAAGGAAAATAATCTTAAAGAAGACATTCAAATCAAAGACGAAGAAACTGATACGATTTCCATACAATCTGGTGACAGTGAAGTATCTCTAACCAGGCGTAAAAAGAAATTCCTTCCGAAGAAGGTCGAAAATGCATTAGAAGATCCCGAATTTGTCAAGTATTTGGAACTAAGACAAGACACTTTGATAGACGAGAATCCACAATTGACTCAAGACGAAATCGTCACTTATTTATACCAAACCTGGTTGTACGAAGAAAACACTAAATCTGAAATTAAGAAAAATGATGATATAGAACAATCGACTTTAGTGAAGGGACTCAAAGATCCCGTACAACAACCCAAAAAAGTTAAACGGAAAATTAAAACTGAGAAAGAAACGGAAAAAGGCGAGAAAAAAGAAACTGACGACGATTTGGTACCGAAAGACAAGCCGAAGAGAAAAGTAATAAAACCTTACTACAACGAAGAATTTTCAGACATTGAAGAAGAGCTTGAAGTGTTTGCGATATTTAAGTCTAAGAATAAACAAATTTCTGAAAATGGAGAAGAATCTGAAGAGCCAATTCATGAAGGAAATGACATTGATGAAGTGGAACTTTACTTTGAAGAGCTGGCCCAACCAAAACCTAACGTTTTCAAAGGTTTGATTAGAGAGAAAGTATGCGAAATCTGCGAGATGACTGGAAACCTCGTCAAATGTAAAGGATGCAGTGGCATGTTCCATGTCGACTGTGTCAACAAAGAAGAAGTAGAGATTCCAGCCCCGACTAGAGGCAGAAAGAAAAAGAGAAAGTGCAATCGGAAACCGAAAAACTCTGATGAATTTGACAGCCAAGACGAAAAATCCCAAGATGTTTCTGAAGATGCATCAATTGAAGAAATACTAGAGACAGAAACAGTACAGTGTACAGTTGATGCAGTGACCTTAGAAGCTCAACTAGAAGCCAAAATGAAGGAGCTGCTCGAGGCGGAAAACGATAAAATCGATTACGATTCATATTCGAGCGACGATGGTTGCGATTGGAGCGACACAATTCCAGGCAAATGCGAAATCATTGACGTTAAACTAAAACCTCGACGTTCGAATGAAATAGATTACTCAAATTTCAAATGCAAGAACTGTCAAAAATACGACACGCCCATATGCTTTGTGTGCAAATCTGCTGTGGCGAAAAACGAAGCGACTTTGCGACAAAAATGTCACGTGGCACACTGTCATAAGTACTATCATTTGAAATGTTTGGATCATTGGCCTCAGACTCAATTCAATGGGGGCGAGCCGTCGAAGACTAATAAGAAAATTAATGAGTACTTTGAAGCTTTGACCTGTCCCAGACATGTGTGTCATACTTGTGTGTCTGATGATCCTAGAGGCTGTAAGACCAGATTCAGCGGGGATAAGTTGGCGAGATGCGTACGATGCCCTGCGACCTACCATTCATTCTCAAAATGTCTGCCGGCTGGAACGCTGATATTGACTGGATCACATATTATTTGTCCGAGGCATTATGACCATAAGTGAGTGATTTTGATTCTTTTCATTAATGTTGTAAATTATAGTTGTTAATCACGCGCTACAATTAGACTGTCTCACGGGCAATATCGTTGGCAAAAGCTGAAAAAGCTGAATAATTTGGAATAATCGATATTACCCCTAGAAATACAGTCTTTTAAAGTACTAAAGTCTCAAAGAACCTCGGCTGATAAATAAATATGCACATATAACTTTAAGGTTTGTTGGTATGTCCTAGGCATTGTAACTCAAGAACTGACAGCGACTTCGCCCTCGTAAAAGTTCAAATTTATCCAAGTAACATACTCCTTTTTTTTCTTTCTGGGTGGGAAATCATCAAATGACTTCTCCCGCTCTGGGCAGAGCGGAAGGGAGTGTCAGACTCTTACTGACTTAAACCCACTCGTGATCCTTCTTGTGCCCTTCACGTTCCAGGGCCGTGGTGACTCTTTCGAATAAATTCCGCAACCCTAGCAGGCATTGCCCTATGGGGCCCCGTTTTCGTTGCTGACAGCTCTTTGAGGCGCGCATGATAATAAGATTTTTAATACCTACCACAAAAAGTTATAAGCTAGCTTCATTTTAAAATTTGAGTTTTGGTATTATATCAACTCCATACTCCATACTCCTCTACTCCATTTGGTGTTATACCTTTTTTTTATGCTCTGCCGTTTATAAGATTAACGACTTAACTTTGCCTCTCTCGTCTCCAGGACGGGCAAAGTTCCATGTCACGTGAACACAGGCTGGTGCTTCATTTGTGCGCTGGGCGGGTCACTGATTTGTTGCGAGTATTGCCCCACTTCCTTCCATGCTGAGTGCCTCAACATCAAGCCGCCTGAAGGTAAGGTTCTAGAAGTAGAAATCATAATAGTTTTACTATGAATTCCTCGGAAGTTCTGTTTGTCGATCAGTCATAAGATATATAATTATGTTGAAGTTTTCTACTATATAGGTATCGGTACTTGCAATTATAACCATCGATATATAACATCACTAGCATTTCGCCCGCGACCTCGTCTGCGCAGATTTAGTACAAACAATTTCCACCTCCATTTCACCTCCTTAGGGGTGAAGTCTTGAGAAGTTCGTAAAATCCGTTCTTAGTGAATTACAACAGCTCAAAGTCGCTTAGCGGGCTAAGGAAAGGGCTATGCTATGTGTGTCTCTGAGGGATCGCATCAGAACTGAGGTGATCCGTCAGAGAAGCAAGGTCGATATAGCCCACCGGATTAGTAAGCTGAAGTGGCAGTGGGCTGGCCATATTAGTCGCAAAACCGACAACCGTTGGGGTGAACGAGTTCTAGAGTGGAGACAGCGTCTCGGCAAACGTAGTGTAGGACGTCCTCAGGCACGGTGGAGTGACGATTTGCGCAGGACGGCTGGCAGAAACTGGATGCGAGAAGCCGAAAATAGATCTAAGTAGCGTGCCATTAGAGAGGCCTATGTGCAGCAGTGGACTGCAACAGGCTGTTGATGATGACGATGATGTTCTTAGCGAATGTTTACGCCCTATAAGGAGCCTACCTGCCAAATTTTAAGTTTGCTTTTGTAGGTGTTATAGCTTCTTAGATTTCGTGGTAAATTAGTGACTGGAATTTCGCTTTTATAAATATAGACGTATAGAAAAGGAATTGCTGTATGCAAAAGCTTGCCAAGTGCGAGTCAAACTCGCATACAAAGGGTTCCGTACTATCAGGAGAGCAAGAAGCAATTTTGCGAAATTAAATGATTCTAGGTCAACGGCAAGTGACCTCTGGTTTGCGAGTGTTGAAAACCACGGCATTGTGCACCTTTGGTGCGGAACCGGTCCAATGCGAGTCAGACTCTCATTGGACCAGTTTTTAGGATGTGTAATGTTATTTATTAAATTACTATTTTTAATATAACAACAAACCATCATCTATGGTTATAAACACGTATGATATACATCCAAGAGATATAATTTATTTTTATATAATCTGCAGTTGACCTATGACACATTTAAAACAATGATTAAAAGTCATAATGTTCATATTTTATATAAGATGTCGTTCTAACCGTCAACATGACATGCACGAAGTTAGTAAATAAAAACGAAAACGATGCAATGCGTTGAATACTCGTGTGACGTCATTACTCGCAATTACAATTTGTACCACGACGTAACACAAACCCCTCCTCCTGATCTTTGATGCTTATTATCATCGTCAATTTTTATAGATTTGATAAAGTAAAAAATACTTTGCCAATATTTTTCGACAATCTAACTGAATAACGACTGTAAAGATTTCAACTGTCTGCCTATTACGGTCCGCAGATACAGCCCACTGAGAGACTGACATACGAGTAGCGTAGTCTTTGTAACGTTTATCCTTTAGATGCGGAACCCTAAATAAACCAGTACATCTTCAATAACGCGGCGTAAATTCTTTCCATGAAATCCGTAACTATGAAACGTGGAATACCGGTAACTCAAATTGATAAAAAACTTTTTACAAAAAAATACAACCGACTTTTACACAAAAAATCAAAAAAGTGCAAAATAACTTTAATTTCGGAACTCGGTGTTGGTGGTTGCTTTTTCGTGTTTTGAACACCGACTTCCGAAATTAAAGTTGTTTTGCACTTTTTTGATTTTTTGTGTAAAAGTCGGTTGTATTTTTTTGTAAAAAGTTTTTTATTTTTCACTTTTTAGTGGTACCTACATCCCCTCCCCTCCCCCCACCTAAACGAACCAATCACATTGGTGTAAAAAAAACGCACTGCTCCTTTGCAGAGTAAACTAAGAGGTCGTCAATGTAGACAATGTAGATATTTTTTTTAGATTTTTCGAAAACCGCTTGGTCGATTTCGATAAAATTTTCATGGGACCATTTGGGAAGTATACCCTTTCCAACAAAAAAAGAATTTTTCAAATCGGTTGACAAGCGACGGAGTTATGCGCGAACAAACATAAAAAAAAAAAAAAATACAAACATCCGAATTGAGAACCTCCTCCTTTTTTAGAAGTCGGTTAAAAATTGTTTCCAACGCATCTCATCATCAAGTTTTTAGGTCAAACCAATCTCTACGTAGTATAAAACGAGGTCGCTTCCCGCCGTCTATTCCTCTCTACCTCTCTACGCTTAGATTTTTTAAGCTGTGCGGCGGAATTTAATGCGGTGTTCACTGTAATTTAAAGGATTTCTTCCAACATGTTTATTTGTATTTAAAAAAAGTAATAAAAATATCGTGTAGACAAAATTGTTGTTTTGCCAAGTGTCCAAAAAGCGATTTATGGGCGCACATCTGTAAAAATGACCCGTGTCGGGAAGGGTACTATTATGTCGTACAAACATTGGCCGCGCGATTCCATGGACGGGAACTAAAAACTTGACCTTGTCGAAGCGGGACGCTTGCGAACGAACGCTGTCTGGCGCCGATCGTAAATTCTTCACATGGGTACACGATTGTATTCAAATTAAGAATGAGGTGTTTTTCGATTAGCAAACAGCCAGTATGATTAAGGTACCCTAGGCGTTCGGATAAAAAGTAACTATTTTTGCCTATTTTAAAATAAGAAAAATATGTTATTTTGGCGTTGTCCATAGATTCTACACATTAATTCGGGAATCGGCAAAATCGGATGTATGTAGATGACTGTTTGGGAGAAAGGCCAGCCGGCTATATCGGTCGGGTTTTGGCGATGAATAGTTCAGTACTGATACCCGATCGGAACTAGCCGAACAAAACACAACATGTGCTGTCATTGATTCGGGGTGGCCTTGTCGTTCAACAAATACTGCCGAATCGATTGTCTGCTTATGGGCGTGGCGCCCCTTAGACTAACTTTATTTTGGAACGGGACCTTCTAAGTCTCAAAATGAAAAAAAAAAAATTGTCTCATGGCATGGTACATTTATACCGAACTTGTTTTCAGCTATCGCATTTACTAATGTTAGGCCATGCGCTAGGTTTTCTGTACGACATACAATATAAAATCTTAATTATAATACATTAAACACAGATTTAAATTAACCTAGATCGGGCGGGTCGCTGCCTAACATTGCAATTCCGAACCACCATTACTTGCATCTTTAATAATAAAATGTTAGTTTTAACTTATTTTAGGCACTATAATTGTATGGTATATTTTATTACTTTTCAACCGACTTCCAAAAAGGAGGAGGTTCTCAATTCGACTGTGTTTTTTTTGGTGTGTGTTTACCTCATAGCTTTGTACTGGGTGTACCGATTTTGATGATTCTCTTATATTCGAAAGCTGGTGCTTGTTGTGTGGTCCTATTTAAAGATTGAGATCTGACGACTAGTATTTGAGTTATCCCTAATAATGCAGTATTTGAGTTAACCCTAATAATGCGTGGCTTAGTTTACATTGACGTACAAAATAACTTTAATTTCGGAACTTGGTGTTTGTGGTTGCCTTTTCGTTTTTTGAACACCGACTTCCGAAATTAAAGTATATTTTTTTTTGCCAAAGATACACTTTTTTATAAAAGCTTTTTTATAATTTCTCCTTAGGTGGTTACATGTGCGAGGACTGCGAGACGGGTCGCCTACCACTGTATGGAGAGATGGTGTGGGTCAAACTTGGCCATTACAGGTTAGTAGCTATCTTATACGTTATTTTAGGATGGGACGACATCAAATGACTTCTTCCGCTCTGGGCGGAGTGAGAAGGGAGTCTCAAGGCTTTTACATAATACATAATCAGCTTTTTAACTTTCCCACTGCTGGGACACAGGCCTTCTCTCCAGGAGAGGGAATGGGCCGTAATCCACCACGCGGGCCCAGTGCGGGTTGGTGAATGTCACATGTCTTCGAATTTCTGGTTCTAGGACATGCCGGTTTCCTCACGATGTTTTTCTTCACCGTTTTGAGAGCAGTGGTGAAGAAATTAATTACACAAAGTAATGCGCCTGGCTGGGTTTGAACCCGCCCCTACAATCCGTAAGTCGGAGCCGTTACCACTCGGCCACCACTGCTCTGGCTTTTAATAACGACTAAAACTCCCTTTCCTCCAAATGCCCTTTGCGTTCTAGGGCTACGGTGACGTTTTCAAACAAATTCTACAACCCTGTGATGTAGTCATCCTGCGACTTTTTCTATAACAATTCTATGAATGTGTCTCCACACAGCGACTCAATGAGATAAAGGTGTGGTGGACAGTGGTCGTGCCTTAAGGATTATCTTGCAGTATCAAAATGTCTCGTAGTTTATCCCAAGCATTTGGGTAATCTCCAATAGAACGACACTTTGTCTAGAACACCTGGCTTATTGAAACTTATGGACTGTACAATAGGGTAGTCAACTAAAAAAATCCAATTAGTCCATCGGATAGATTTACAAAAAATATTGGACACGTATTTTTTTCTTTTTTCACGTAAACAAAAAATGAAGACGATACAGTGCGTTGAAAACTCGTGTGACGTCACTACTCGCTACAATTTTTACCGAGCCGTGACGTCACAAGCCCCCACTCCTGATCTTTGATGCTTTGTATCTTCGTCAGTTTTTATAGATTTGATAAAGGAAAAAATACGTGTCCAATATTATTCTATAATCTAACTGACGGACTAAACATAATCATATATTTTTTACTGAGGCAACATCCCTATTTCTTCGCAGATGGTGGCCCGGTATAATTCTGCATCCATCAGAGATTCCCGAGAACATTATGGCAGTGAAGCACAACCCCGGAGAGTTCGTAGTGCGGTTCTTTGGCCAATACGATCACTACTGGGTCAATAGAGGACGAGTGTTCCCGTTCCAAGAAGGTCAGTTTAACACATTATATCTATAAAATAAAAACAAAGAATAGTATTTAGTAGAACTGTCATGTATAGGTACTGACTCAGAACAATGAAAATTTCTCGTCGGCCTGATGGACATTTTTTCAAAATCCGCGCAGACAAAACTCGGTATTGTGTGACCCATTAGGCAGTGATGTACCAATAAATACATAAATAAAGCCTTTATTGCCCAAATTAACTTAATTCAAGTATTAAGTAAGCAGAATATTTAACATTTTTGACCCCCACCCTTCTTGACTGGAAGCCGACCCCAATATACACGGTTATTTGTAAAACACCAACAACCTGTTAAGAGGTCATTATACTCATCATGATGAACAACTTACTATGGGACCAAACCTTAAATCGCGAAAAAATCAGCTGTTCGTATAACAGTATAACTAATCAAAATGTAGGGGATATCTGATTTTTTTTGGGTTGTTGGTGTTTTATAAATAACCCTGTAGATAGGAAAAAGGCTAGGCAGATTATGACTAATCTTCGATCTATTTTGTTCAAAGGTGATTCTGGTCGGATATCAACCCAGAAGTCGAAAATCGACGCAGCTTTCACTACAGCCATGGAACATGCACAGAGAGCCTGCGAAATACTGAAAAGTAAGTGTGTTACCATTTATTGTATTTGCTACAGATAATATTTCAATTTCGTTAAAAAATAATGTTATTATTTATTAAATAATGAAAAGAACAGATCATAACAAGAAACATCACAAAATCTTAATAGGTTTGTCTGGATGTTGAAACACCTTGTTTTCTGGATAGGAAATCGATTTCGGGATACACAGTAAAAAGTTATGAGTAAAAAATACAGTCTCCTTGAGAACCTCTTCCTTTTTTAGAAGTCGGTTAACAGAAGCCGAATTGGCCACCTTTGTAAAAATAGATGCCCACGTAAGAAGGTATATTTAAATTACGAGGATATCCTTTTTTCTGGATGGGAAATCATCAAATGACTTCTCCCGCTCTGGGCGGAGCGGAAGCACAGTAAAAATATGGAACAGTATGGAAACTAAGCCCATTTGTTGAAATAATTACCTACGCTCCACTAGAGAGCTAGGGTTGTCACTTTTAATGTTTGCAATAAGTATTTTATTGGAACGAAGTTCTTTAACACGACTTGCGGTAGGAGTTAACTGGGAGAAATAGTCACGCGAAAATGCGTTACTGCATATTCCATGCGACTTTTTTCTTTGGTCAAAATGTACTAAATAATGCCATTGTAAAAAAAAAAAAATACAAACTGAATATTGTTTATCATTTCTATGCCATTTTATTCCATTTCAATTATACCTAATATCTCCCCTAAAATTTTGATGAAGGATTTCTGTATGTTGAATAAAAAAACTTTTTACAAAAAATACAACCGACTTCTAAACAAAAAAAAACAAAAAGTACAAAATAACTTTAATTTCGGAACTCCGTGTTAAAAAGTTTTTTATTTTTCACTTTTTAGTGGTTCACTCCCAGCTAAACATACACATCACAGCATCACAGCGTACGTGGTATAAATTGGTGTAAACAATAAACAAACATGCGATTTCAGCTATCCCGACAGATTTGCTATCATTTATTGAAATTAACAAAAACCCGCTTGTTCGATTTCGATAAAATTTTCATGGGACCATTTGGGAAGTTATACCCTTTCAGACAAAAAAAAAAAAATTTCAAATCGGTTGGCAAGCGACGGAGTTATGCCCGAACAAACATTAAAACGACTAGAATATAATGTTGTCGTAAAATTATGGTCATTTATTTTTCCATACTCATAAGGATTAATTTATTCCATATGTTATATAAATTATAATACAATATAAATCAAAATTAGTCTTCGGTATAAGGATTTAATACTAGTATTAAAAATCTGTGCTTGGGTACACAGTTTTTGCAAAACTAAAACCTGACCGGGCCACCTATAGCCATTATAATAGCGTAGGTATTATCTATGAACACGGCACCCGCCACTGAGCGCACCGCGAAAGTCCCTTAGGGGCCTCGTAGATGTGCGCGTCTGTGTGAGTGTGCCGTTTCGACCGTTTGTTCGTAGTTTCTGTACTGTTCCATATTTCTACTGTGGCGGAAGGGAGTGTCAGACTCTTGCTGACTAAAACCAATTACGGTCGGGCCCTTCTAGTGCAATCTTAATACTATAATAATAATGAGCCTTGTTTGAAATTTAAAAAAATAATAAAACATTGTAAGGTAATTAAAAAAAACTTACATTTAATAAATATGACAACACAAACAACATTACATGTCACTGTGATTATCCATAGTCCTCCTTATTTTTTACTGCCTGTAGGTATATTTGGTATATATGTATCTATTACTAACAGCGCCCCGCGGTTTCACCCGTGCAGTTCCCGTTCCCGTGGGAATATGGGGAAAAAATATTGCTTATATGTCACCCGGGGCTAGTGTAGCTTTCCAACATTGAAATAATTTTTAGAAACCTATTTAATGCAAACAAACAAATCAAATCTTTCCTCTATAAAATATTAGTATAGATTTGGCATAATTTGTAAGTATGTAAGTATCTTTGTACATATATTATATATATAAATCTATCTTGTTATATTATTGTTAAATTGGTTTTTGTCTCACCATTGACAGCCCAATTTCATGTCCGTACTGTCCATGCCAGGTCCAAAAAAAAACGCATCGAATTCGGTCTCCGTTTGAGAGCTACGATGCCACAGACACACACACCTTTTTGCGTCGGGGGTTAATAAAAGAGAATCGAAGATTTTTTTGAATTTCTTTTTATAATTTATAATAGGCTAGTTGACAAAATTTGGAAATTAGTTTAAAACTATAGCTTAGCATCTATTTCACCCCAAAAATATATTATTTTAAGAAAAATAGGTCTTTTACATTAGTATTTTGAGACTTTTGAAATGAATTTGAAATTGATCGTGAAAAAGGCCAAGACTGTCATGGCGTCTGTAATGACGTCACATCTCGCGAAACAGTCGTCTTTGTTTATAACAGTCAGCTGTGTTTTTTTTAATAAATAATGAATTCCTCGTATTATAAATACTGTATAGTGCCCCAATGTACAAGTACAACGGTAAAAACGCAAAACAAATTATTCATATATGTTCCAAACAATAAACAAATACGAAGAAAGTGGTTAAAAATGGCAAGGTGGGAAGATTCTCTTACTTTATCAACTGATTCCACAATTTATTTCTGTGACGATCATTTTGATGTAAGCATTAAACACAACTCGATGTATCTATTTATAAATGTATAGTAAAAGAAATGAATTTTGCAAAATCTACCATAATATACCACACAAAATTGTATGACTTGAATAGGGTTTTATGATTTATTTGAGTTAAATAGTTATTTGTGTAAAGTCGTTTTTTGCTGCGAGTGCTGATTTTGAATCCTGAGTGTGGCGAGGGATTCAAAGGCACGAGATGAAAAAAACTTTGCTCTAGTGTAACGCACATAACTTTTCACTTCAGCAGCGAGAACACTTTACGAGTTAAAATAATAAACAGGAATAGTAGTACCTTTATACTTAATTCTGCATTAATAACTTGTTGTTTTTACTCATCCGGTGTTAAAATACTGTTCTCGTAGCTAGTTTCACTCATATTTTACGATTATTTTAATATTTTTTAACTTTTCAACTCTACGCCAGCCACGTTCGATTCTGGAGCTCTTTTATTTAAATTGAGGTGTATTCGGAAATTGCACCCATGATATTTTATTATTCAAAATATATTATGTAACATTATTGAAACTAGAAATAAATATTTAGAAGTTAAATATCAGTTTTATTTGCAGTAAATACTTATTATCGTTTTAATACAACAATAAGTTCAAAATTCAATAAATTGCATTAAAAGACATAATTAGCTTTTTGCAATTTTTTTTAGTTAGTACTAAAATTCCGAACGTGTTTGTCTCTGAGGTCGAATTCAAAATCGGAACTTCGAAAGGCCTGGTCTTTGTCTCTCTCTCTTTCTAATGGCGGGAAAGAGATAGAGTGTAAATGTTTCGAATTGTAGGTATGATTAACCCATGGCTGAATGAGATATTCACGGCTTTCTGAAAATAAAATAATTTAAAAGTTATTCAGTGAGCAAAATCGCATTTTGCTCACTAATTCAGGCAGCAAAACCTAAAATCATGTTTGAGCTACTGAAGTGAAAATATTATTTTCGTTTTATAAAATGTAATAATTCAATGCATTGCAATTCAATAAGGAACTAGCATAGTTGAAAAAACGAAGGATGTCAATAATCGCAGATTGTTTGAATGAGCCAAAGGAAAGTAGTACCCCAAGTTTATCCGTTTTTCAAAACGAACTGTATTAATTTAAAAACAATTGCTGAAAGCTTGCGAAATAACCTGTTCACTTTATGCGAAAATGATAGCAACAACATAGCGTTTCGCGAGGTGTGACGTCACGCTTCCTGATTGGTGTTTAATGTCACGTGATTAAACGCCTCATTTTGTCGATTTTATTTTGCAAAAATATTTTTAATCTTTTGTTATATTAATAGAAAAGTTGTTTTTTTGTTTACTAATTATCATGGTTAATCATTAGAAACTCAAAGCCATCCGATTTATTCTTAGTGGAAACAAGCCTATTGTTCTTCCCGATTGAATATTTTTGTTGGAACATGAATTTACATATGGTATCTAAAATTGCACAAGAGATTGTGATTGAATAAAATAGAATATAAAGACTCATTATTTCAATATATAAATTATAAAAAGAGCTAAAAAATAATAGGGTGGTGTAGCAATGGGCGTTGTTTCTTGGGACAAGCCCACATTATTCCCATCAACTGGAACTTCTGACAGCCGGGATCAAAAGTGGCGACCACCAGAAAAACAGTCAGGAGTCAGCTCGACGAGTCCTGGAGAAACTATTCAACCGTTTTGGACCACGCAACGAAATTAATCAGAAAATCTAGCTTGTTGATATTATGTCGTGTCCCTTGCCTTGTTTTTCTTTGTTAAACTGAAGTGTGACGGGGTAAAATAATTTAAACGCGAAGTTTAATGTAACAAGACTTTATATTACCACGTCTCTACTTAATTAAGTATATTATGTAACGTTATAAATATACTAATTTGAACAACAAAATACTGTTTTATTTAGACGGACAAGAATACGGACAAACAAGTAACAATTAACAAAGTTAGGCTTTAGGATTAAATGAATATGTGATGATTTTTATTAATACGATTAGTCATAGAAAATGCGTTCCATGTTTGTGTTTATGATAATTAGGATGGAACGTAATTGCAAAATGTCATGTGTCAACTGTCAAACGTGGAAATAACAAACTATCGTGGTGTGTTATGATGGAATGTTTTAGTGTTTTTACATTATTTGATTATCTAAATGAGGATGTAGACCGCTACAAAACTAACAATCAAAAAAATGTTTCAGGTGCTGCCCCCAACGAGGAAGAATCTCTGGACATAGCGTCCTCCCTCCTGCCGCCTCACTACGTCAAGCTGAAGGTCAACAAACCCTGCGGCTCCCTGTGCGGCCGCAAGCTAGAGGACCCGGAGAGTTCACTGACCCAGTGCGAGTGTAACCCTAACGATGAGGACCCGTGTGGGCCTTACTCGCAGTGTCTCAATAGGTAAGACTAGCATCGCGACGCGATTTCACCCACGTAGTTCCCGTTTCCGTGGGGATATAATATAGCCTATGTTCACCGGAGATAGTGTAGCTTCCCAACAGTGAAAGAATTTTTTAAATTGGTCGAGTAGTTTCGGAGCCTATTCAATGCAAACAAACAAACAAAAAAACAATCAAATCTTTTATTTTTATTTTTTTAGGTCCACCAACAATTATTTACACTGATTACTTCTAAGAAACACATGCTGAAATATTAATTAACAGTGTAACAATTACTTATACGTAAACACCACATGCATAAAATAAAAAATGTAAAGGTTAAGCTAATTTACAAAGTAATAAGCGCTAAGCAAAATAATTTTATGAAATTGATCAATAATATATGTATAAGTTTGATACAATAAAATTGTTAACATACATACATTGATAGAATTTGGTAAAATATGAGAAAAAAAAATAACAATAATAATGATTGGTAGAATTTGATGAAACATAATAAAAATTGAAAAGAACAATTACAAAAACTTAGGTATCTGCAAATTAAATAGAATAAACAAGTGCATGTCATCGATTATAATCATTCCTCTTTATTATAAGTAATATTAGTGTAGATATAACATATATCGGATCTAAAATGAATTTCAAACATGATAACAATGTTTGGTAAGATGGAAAGGCACTTCTGGAATATGGTCATAGTTTTCGCGCTATGTCGTCTTCATTTTTTCTTCGTTTAAAAAATTAAAATAGGAACTAACAGTGTTTGGGAATCGAAAGATTTTTTCTCAGGAATATTTCCCTTATAAAAATCTATTGAAGATGTCCTTGAGCGGACTGACCACTAACAGATGGGCCGTCCGCATGTTTGCCACATAATATTACAGGCCATAGAATCCCATCTGTTCGGCTCGACCAATGTGGTCTCTACCGTTTGAAAAAGCTTGTGGATAATGAATACCAATCTTGACACTCGGTTCATGACGCCTACCTCGTAATTGAGTGAATTAATACAGTAACAAACATAGAATAAAAATATGTTTTCGACATAGATACAACAGCAACAAACACTTAGTAAAAAGAGAATAATAATATTACATTAAAATGATACAGTAAAATTTTACTGAGCGTGCCCATACCGAAGGTTTACCATCTCGAGATACTCATATTGGCTGTCTTTCACTATGTCGTTAAAACTACGGACGTTCAAAATCATAAAATAAAATACCGGCCAAGTGCGTGTTGGACCACGTATAGTGAAGGGTTCCGTAGTTCACTGTTAAAATCTCGTATCTCTAAAAGTATATAAGCTGTGATGTTCAAACCAATTTTCATTGGAAGTGTCTGTGATGTTCTATTTGCTCAATTTTTTTTTAGAATTTTCATGTTATTTTTACTCCGAGTAAAACGGCTGTGACATACAGATACATATATGTATATCCATACACGGATGGACAGACGGACATGACAAAATTATAAGGGTTCCGTTTTTGCCATTTGGCTACGGAACCTTAAAAACGATACAGTAAAATTTCGCTAAGCGAATACCGAAGGATTACCATCTCGAGATACTCCGATTGGCTGTCTTTCATTGTGTCATTAAACCTACGGGCGCTCGAAATAATAAAATAATAAACAATAGGTACAGTACAATTTCTCTAAGCGTGCTCATATCGAAGGATTACCACTTCGAGATACTCGGATTGGGTCTCTGTCACTGTGTCATTCTAAGTAAGGGCGTTCGATATAATATTTCTGAAAGTAATTTGGTTTAAATAATAAAAATCACTTTTGTATCTCACAGAATGCTGCTAACAGAATGCGGGCCGACCTGCCGTGCGGGCGACAGATGCAACAACCGCGCGTTTGAGAAGCGCCTGTACCCCAAGCTGGTGCCTTATAGGACGCCCAGCAGGGGATGGGGGCTCAAAACCTTAGAGGATATTAAAGCAGGTAAGATTCGTCTTTTATGTGTAAGTCAAGTAGAGAAAACAATATCTCTTACTTAATCTAAATATATATAACTCAAAAGTGACTGACTGACTGACATAGTGATCTATCAACGCACAGCCCAAACCACTGAACGGATTGGGCTGAAATTTAGCATGCAGGTAGATGTTATGACGTAGGCATCCGCTAAGAAAGGATTTTGATGAATTCTACCCCTAAGAGGATAAAATAGGGAATGAAAGTTTGTATGAAACTTAGTCAATTTTAAACCGATCCGACCGCTAAATAAAAGTAAAGCCGCAAAAACTATACCTAATTAATAATAATAGTTCTTAACGCGAGCGAAGCCGCGGGCAAAAGCTAGTAACTAATAAGCGTTCAAATTCAAGCCGTAATAACATCTCGGCGACAACCAATATCAAAATTTAGGGTGTTCGCGACTCCCGGGACGAATGCCAACGCTCCTTAGAAATATGAGAATTGCCCCTCAGACTAGCAATACAATTCGTAAAAGTCAACTTCAAGCAATTCTAAACTTTGCTTCGCGTGAATTAAATAAAGTGTAGTATTTGGGCCGGCTCAGGCCTGTATTACAGAAACTCTTTCGAGACCTCATCATATGTACTAACCTTTTGTGAATATAGGGAACGTGCATGGCGTAGACTACGCCATCTAGGGTAGCAAATCTGAAACTTTCACGTTGTAAATATTTGACCTGTGCTGCCACCTATATAATAATACTTCCTCACCGCACCCTCCGTTTAGGGGAACGTGCACGAACTAGAATTGGACACTGACGCGTCTGTGCTGCCATCTATAGTTTCTGCACGTTCCATATAGGTGGCAGCACAGACACGTCAATGTCAAGTATGTTTTACTTATAAGATTAAGATTTGCAACGCTAGATGGCACAGTCTACTTCGTGCACGTTCCCCTATACGGAGGGTGCAGGAAGTATAGGTGGCAGCACAGGTCAAATATTTACAACGCAAAAGATTCAGATTTACAACACTAGATGGCATACTCTACGCCGTGCACGTTCCCTATAGAAGCTCAATGTTTTTGTGTCAAAAATTGCTTGATTGTGGTGTTTCCGCTGAACAACCGTATACGGGGTTGTAATATTCTGTAAGAGCTCAAAACTTTTTAAACGTTTTAAAAAAGGAAGAGGTTATTAATTTAGATGTTTATATACAGGAATATTTTTTAATTCAGTGAACAATGAGTTTTATTAAACACGTATTTTTAATTTTGACATGTCTTAGTACAAAAAAATTAAGTTATCGTTGACGAAAGATGCTTACTTTGAAACTGACTTTATATATATATTTTCTGGCTTACAGGACAATTCGTTATAGAATACGTAGGCGAGTTGATAGACGAGCAAGAGTTCCGGCGGCGCATGGTGCGGAAACATGAGATCAGAGATGAGAACTTCTACTTCTTGACGCTGGATAAAGAGAGGATGATCGATGCTGGGCCTAAAGGGAATCTTGCTAGGTATGTTTTGTACAAGCAGCCTTAGAATGAAAGGGACCTAACTCAAAAATTGCATTTTTTGGCAAATTAGCAAGAATAAAGATCTTAAAAAAGTGTTGGTTAAAAATACAAATATCTCCCGAGACCTATGTACAAGTTTTCCCCTTCTAAACTTTCAGTTTATAGCAAAATTATAAGTAACAAGAATTTTGAGTTAAGCCCCTTTCATACTGAGAGTGCGGTACCTACGTGTCTTTGATGTTCTCGGACACCTGCTGCCGATAGTCCCAGTATGAACGATTCAAATGCATAATCAGCACAGGCCTCCTCTCTAGGAGAGGGAATGGGCCGTAATCCACCACGCGGGCCCAGTGCGGGTTGGTGAATGGCACATGTCTTCGAATTTTTGGCTCTAAAGTATTTTTGCTTTGTCAAATCTATAAAAATTGACAAAGATAAAAAGCATCAAAGATCAGGAGTAGGGGTTTGTGACGTCACGCCGTGGTAAAAATTGTATCGAGTTGTGACGTCACACGAGTATAAAAACACGTGTCCAATATTGTTTGGAAATCTATTTGACGGACTAATTAGATTTTTTTGGTCAACTGCCCTATTAAGTACAGCAGTGGTCGTCTTTCAATTGAAATTTTGATAACGATGAGTCAGTTCCATGTTTTTTTTTTTTTTTTTTTTTAATAATATAAAACATTATTATTTGTGTTTAATTTCAGGTTCATGAACCATTGCTGTGAGCCAAACTGTGAGACACAGAAATGGACGGTGTTAGGCGACGTTCGAGTTGGATTGTTCGCGTTATACGATATACCGGCAGTAAGTAAAGAAAGAAAGAAAGAAGAAAAAATATTTATTTACGACTCACACAACACAAAACAAAAAAAGAAAAGCTTATTAATAATTTTAAACTGTAAAAGTATTCTATAAGTAAAATCTAGAATTCCAGGTTGCTACTGTAAGCCTGAGAAATAAAAGGCCTTCCATGACCCCATAGGCTTTGATCTTTTAATTCAACAAAAAAATGTAATGTTTTCAGTATTCATGTATTTTTGTAAGTTATTACCGTTACCGTTTGTTGTTATTTCCGTTTTCCCGAGTAACATAGTCTAGTGAACATTTTTTTGGACTATTCAGCAGGTCAGCCAAGCAGAGACTTAAGAGCCATTTCACAAAATTTGAACGCTCGAGTTTAGGTTAAAATGCTAGCATATTGTATGTGTGCGTAAGTTACCCACACAAAAACCGAGCCGACAGTGTAGCGCGAGTGTCGAGACGGACTAAACAATCTTGAGCTGCTAACATCGTAATGCACATTTGTTCGCGACTTATTAAAAAGTGATTTCATTTATGCAGTAGAATTAAGGATTTCAAGGCCCCAAGTGCTATTACAATAGTGTCAGAATGGTCTATCATTGGTCTCATAATGGTCCATTTTGACAAGTTTCGTAATCTACTAATATAAAAGCGTCATTATGACATTCCAATGGTCAACCACTGAACACTCATTGAAAGAATGGTAATCTCGTACATAATGACAAATGAATTACAGACGTATGCGGTAGATAATCTGCTAAAATTTTGAGAGTTCCTTTGATCAGTATCCTACCATTAGAACGTCGTTTTGCAGTCATTTCTTTTAATAGCTCGGTTATCAAAAAGTATTACGAGACCATTGACCGACCAATGATCGACCATTATGAATTTAGCAGATTACGAACTTTTAATAAAATGACAATGGGATCGTGTTGGAATGACAAATTTATATACAAAAAATGTGTAGATAAGACATATAGGTAGTTTAAAAAACTGTACCTACACAAGTTATTATTATTTTGTAACTTGGGTAAAATATCACTATAACATGTAGAAATTTTATTTAAGCTTTAAATCAAAGCATTTCATTCAAGTAAATCTTTTACGGGCACTTTTGCATAATTAAGGGGTCGAACTAGTGAGATTGTAGTTTTCAAAACGAAAATTTACATAAGGAGAAAAACCTGCAAGAAGCTCTTAGTTACTTTATTCAATCAGGTTAAATATTTCAAATATGTTAGTTTCAACATTCGGCTTTGTTTTGTATTGTTATCTATACTAATATATAAAGCTGAAGAGCTTGTTTGTTTGCTTGAACTCGCTATAAACTCAGGAACTACTGGACCGATTTGAAAATTTCTTTCAGTATGAGACGCTAAGGCCAATAGGAGCGGTACACCAATGAAGAATGTTTCAAAATCAAATTAGTAATTATTCCACGCGGGCAGAGTCATCAATAATTTTGCGCCCTCACTTTAAAAATAAAGTGAAATAGCGATATCAATTCGGTAGAATCCCCAAATTGATTGAGTCTGAAAGTTCATCAAGTTCGTTAATTGATTCA
Organism: Hecatera dysodea; assembly: GCA_905332915.2. Lineage (NCBI taxonomy): Eukaryota > Metazoa > Arthropoda > Insecta > Lepidoptera > Noctuidae > Hecatera > Hecatera dysodea. Next base: position 13,198,254 of record HG995310.1, on the reverse strand, counting down.
TTAAGTCCGTGGTCTAACGCTACAGGTCCGTTCTTCTATAAATTGTATCATTTACTGCTAAATAAACTATGATATATAATTTGCAAAAATCCCCTAAACCCAAATTGAAAATTAAGGAAAAAACTGGATAAAGCGAGTCAGACTCGTGTTATTTCGATCGAGTTTTGATTTTTTCCGGGTTCTACGGAAGTTTATAAACTATGAAAGCACTCTCATTACTCTGGCAAAAATAAGCAAATTAAATTGAAGGGCAAACTGTTGTTGAAATAAATTGTAATTGCAAAAAATATTTTATATCATTTAATAAGAGAAAACTACAAATTCCCAATTTTCTAACTTTTTTTCTGTAAGTACAGAAAAAGTCAGAAAATTGTAGTACTACAGTACTGTAAAATCTATCTTCATGCCAAATTTCATGACTCTAGGTCACCGGAATGTTCCCTATTGGTTTTGATTCCTTTGCGGGCGTCAAAATATGCACCATAACCGGCCTTATCTCTAGATTGCATTGTCTTAGAACTTGATTTTTTTCACAGCTCCAAGTTAGTCTAAACATATATGAGGAATTCATATTAATTTTATAAGTTCCTGAGAAAAAGGGTCGTGACAGACGGACAGACTGGCGGACAATAAAATGATCCTATAAGGGTTCCGTTATCTGGGTGTCAACACTGTGTGGATCGCCCGGAGGACACGGTGGAGCATACGGTGGATGTCTGCCCTGCGTGGGCGGAGCAACGCTATGTCCTCATCGAGGCGATCGGCGGCGGCGACCTCTTGCGACTTGCCCTGGTACAATCCATGGTCCGGAGCGAGAAGACATGGGAAGCGATGAACTCCTTCTGCGAAGCAGTAATGCTAGCGAAGGAGGAGGTAGACCGCGTGAGGGAGAGCGAAACCTCACGCTCCAGCCGCAACAGAATAAGAGTGTCGGGAAACGCTCCGTAATAAAATAAAATATTTACGATTGATTCCGAATGGTTCACTGAATCGTCCAGTCTGTAGTCTAATGCAACAGTCAACATTCTTTCTCCTACAATATTAAAATAATAATGTTATTTGCTGCTCAATAACCGTATGCTTTAAATCAAGAGTTGTTTCTTAAAGATACAATTTCTATTACCGGATCTAACTTTATATATGTACCCGGCACAGCGTCTTTTCTAATGATAAAACCAAAATTTCTAATTAAAAATAAAACATGGCTATTAAATTTCGATACCTACAAATAAATTGAAATAGTAAACCGTGGCTTTCAAATTTATTACCATTTATTTTAATTAACCTTGTACAGGCAATTTTGAATTGTCAAGGTCGGACAGTCGAAAGAGGTGAAGCTATCTGCACGTTCCAAAGCGTAGATCTCTATAAAGAAGAACGTGCAAGACACTCCAGTGACACTATCTTAAATCAATAAATTATTACAAAGTTTGTTATAAATTGTTACTCTGTAAAAGGCAGCTAAATAATTACGTTTCCATTTATGATACAATGGTGTACAGAACTTTTAAACTAATAAACCAAATAACATCATTATTCTACAGAATACGAGAGTCGTATTTTACTTTAAAAAGCATTTTACTAAAAATAATAGCGAGTATCAAAACGTAGTAGTCGTAACATAATAATGGGTTTACAACACGCGCGCTTGAAGATCGGGACGCGGAAAAAAGTGACACAGGTCCTACCTCGACGGGCGTTTACGCCGTACTGATCGGTGACCGCTTGCGCATCGTAATTTATTGCAATTTAGAGTAGTTTTAAAAACGATGTTATTTCTAATTGAATAAAGCAATTGTTATGAAAACATAGAAACATATTCTTCAAAGAACATAGTTTACGGTGATATGTATATTTTCTTTTAAATTATATTTATTATGTTAAAAAAATAGCGATAAAGTTTAGATTAAAGTCGTGAAAATTGGACTCGGTTTTAATTTTTTTACTAATTAATGTAATCAAGAATCGAGAAAATAGTACGCAAAGTAACGACAAAAAGATATGTCTGATGCTTACCATATTTTTTTTACCCAAATTTACAAATGTTTTTGATAGATTTTGGAATCCAAAATTGTATCTGCGACGATTTTTCAGTAATCGAGTTGTGGGAAATTGATCACTACATAGAAACGAAGTTGGTTTTTGAAAATATGTTACTTTAAATAACAATACTAAGGACTGATCTATCTTATACGTGTATTTTAGATTTTCAGACTATTACCTAAGATCGTAAAAAAGACGACTAAAATCTTAAAAAACTGCGCGAAAATGTGAAATGGCTCTTAAATAAACTCCACCATAAATTCAGCCCTAAAATAAAGCCCTGTTTTTCTAAATGATATTTAACTTTAAAACTGATATTACAACGTTACAGAACAGTGAAGTGACATTTAACTACAACTTGGAATGCGCCGGCATTGAAAAGAAACGCTGCATGTGTGGAGCGAAGCGATGCTCCGGATATATTGGCGCTAAACCTAAACAAGTAAGTCGAATATACTAGGTATGAACCAAAACCATGGACGTTACCCAAAAGCCACTAAGCTGCCATTTTACATGCAACAAGAACAGTGGTCGTACCATGACGTCTTAAAACGTGAGTCTTCCGAGCGGGAAAAAGCGTGTATTCCCGTTCGTCCCCTCGACTTCGTCCCCCGAGGGGGACGAACGGGAATTCGTTATTTATTTTCCCGATGGTCCCTCTAAATTTTTTAGGGGACGAATGGGAATAATTTATTAATTCTTTTTTTTAGGTCTATTGCTCCCCACCAAATAATATAAGACTGGTGGTTTTAATTGGCAAAAAAAAATATTGAAATAAATATCAGTCATTTATTAAGGAATAAAAATCACAGAATCAACTTTGCGATAACTCGCAATATTTTTAACCTTCTTCTAAAAAAGGAGGAGGTTCTTTCTCAATTCGTATGTTTGTATTTTTTTTAATGTTTGTTCGCGCATAACTCCGTCGCTTGCCAACCGATTTGAAAAAATCTTTTTTTGTTGGAAAGGGTATACTTTCCAAATGGTCCAATGAAAATTTTTATCGATCTCGAACAAGCGGTTTTTATGTTAATTTCAATAAATGATAGCAAATCTGTCGGGGTAGCTGAAATCGCATGTTTGTTTATTGTTTACACCAATTTATACCACGTACGCTGTGATGGGTATGTTTAGCTGGGAGTGAACCACTAAAAAGTGAAAAATAAAAAACTTTTTACAAAAAATAAAACCGACTTCTAAACAAAAAAGTATAAAATAACTTTAATTTCGGAAGTCGGTGTGTACAACAACAAAAAAGCAACCAAAAACACCGAGTTCCGAAATTAAAGTTATTTTATACTTTTTGGTTTTTTGTTTAGAAGTCGCTTTTACTTTTTGTAAAAAGTTTTTTTATATATAATATTCTTTTTAATTAAGAATAAATTTCTCCTTATAACTAAAAAATTATGATTAAAAAATCAGTGTATAGAGCTTATAATAAAAAAAAAGTCTATTATATTACAATTAAACATTACAAACAGACTTTTTACCATTCAGGTTGTTTCCTTTTGAAATATGTATAAGTCACTATTTTTTGTAGTCACAGTTGCTTATGTGTATGGTGGCAAGATTTTACGTTTTACATTATGTAAGTAATTAGAAAAGTTGACTCATTATTTTAACACATAAATAGGGTCAGTAAATTACTGCACAAATCTTTTTAGTAAGACGAATGGCACTAATCGAAGAAAATATTCCCATTCGTCCCCTCTTGAATTAGGATTGGGACGATCGGGAACAAATTAAATATTATTTTTGTAAATTCCCGTTCGTCCAGGGGACGAACGGGAATACACCAGAAAAAGGGATGGAGCTATATAGGGTGTATAACTCTATCCCTCTTTCTCGCTCGGAAGACTCACGTTTCAACACCTCATGGTACGCCCGCAGGGCGAAATACAAAATGGATCCTGTCAAATGCAACACTTGAAAGGGGTCATTGTATTCGTGCTTATGAACTACTAGTTTCCGAAGTTGACCAAACTTTCGGTTTGGCCCTTTTCGACGGTAAACCGTGTATCGAAATTACGGCTGAGACCGAAACTGAATTCGAGAGGTCTTGCTCTGCGATTTGTAATTGTCTGTCACACCTATCTATAATTTTTCTATACTAATATTATAAAGAGGAAAGATTTGATCGTTTGCTTGTATTGAATAGGCTCCGAAATTAATGAACCAATTTCAAAAATTCTTTCATTGTTGGGAAGTTACACGATCCCCGGGTGACATAGGCTATATTTTATCCCCCCCGTATTCCCATGGGAACGGGAACGACGCGGTAAAACCGCGGGGCGCTGCTAGTCATAGATGAAAAAGGCTGTCCCGTACTAGTAACGGACGTAGTTGTGTGGAAATTAGAGACGGAGGTCTGATCAGCAGTGGGACAGTATACGGGGTGTTTCAGAAGAGCGTGATAATATTTCAGGGTTACGTTCTCTATTTGATTTACAATAAGGTGTGTGTGTTTTTTTAAATGACTATTTTTATTTTACTATTCGTTAGTAAAATAAAAATAGTCATTTAAAAAAACAGGAGTACCAAAAAAATGTGGAAATAAATCACTTTTCTAGCAGTTTGACGAAGTTGGTGGCATTAAGTTTATGTCCATCGCAGATTTGATGCTACTAACTGCATAAGACGGCCTAAAAAGTTTTTTTATGGGTTTTATGTCATATTTTGCGGTCTAAAAAATTCGATATTTTTTATTTTTGCCATATTTTCCTCACTGTATATCAGACTGAGCAGCGCTCCGCTTTTTCTCCCGCGTAGTTCCCGTTCTAGTGCGAATAAAAGTCTATGTTAGTCGCTGATAATGTAGCTTTCCATTGGTGAAAAAATGTTTTAAATAAAGTTTCGGAGCTTATTCGGTACAAATAAACCAACAAAAATCTTTCTTCCATATTTTCTGAATAAAAATTAAAGATTCTATTTAGTCCGTCATTTAGATATGCGTCATTTAGAAAAATATTGGATACGTATTTTTAACTTTGTCAAATCTATAAAAAATCGACGAAGATAAAAAAAGCACCAATGATCAGGCCACCACTCCTGATCTTCTGAAGTCACGTCGTGGTAAATATTGTATGTAGCACGTAGTGACGTCACACGAGTTTTCAACGCTGTGTATAGTCTACCTCACGGACTAATTAGATTTTTTTTAGTTAACTACCCTATTACCTAACCAAATTAGTCAACCCAAGAACTCGACAACTTACGTTTTAAACTATTTTTTTTTAATTTTTAATTTTTTTATTATTTATTAACTAAACCAGTCCCTTTCAACTTTCCAGGACGAATCTCAATCAAAGAAACCAAAAATCGCCGGCAAAAGGACATACAAGAAAAGAAAAACACAGGAAGAATCTCCTTCGACCAAAAACAAGCCAAAACGTCCAATTGGCCGACCACCAAAGCCAAAAGAGCTAACAGAAATCGAGAAAGATCTCCTTATCATTAGAAATGCTACTAACGGTATATCTAGCGACGAATCTTCTAGAAGTATGAGTTCGGAATACGAAAGAAATCCTAAAGCATTAAAAAGAAAAAGAGTCAGTTTTTCAACTGAAGAAATGATCCTCTATGATGGATCTGAATCGCCAAGCGTGAAGAAACATAAGATGCAAGAAAAAACGGGCGTCGGCGATTGAGTCTATGGTATAGTCGTTGCAAATCGGGAGCGTTTAGTGACGTATGTCAATGATGCGTTCGTGTAATGTAACAACTATGTTGGTATGTGTTGGTGCGAAATGTGTGTTGGACTGAAGTGTAATTAATAACACTAGTGGAACTATATAGGCTGATTTAGAATTTGAAGTTATTAGTGTAAGATGGATTAAGTTTTTTTTTGCCTTTTCGCACAATTTTTTTTTAAATTGATCATTGACGTTATAACAGAATTATTGTGATTTAGCTAAATTTGAAAAATAATGTACTTGTTTAATCAAAGCGCTAAAAACATATTCTGGCCGGAAGAATAATATAAAATTATGTAAAGAATACAAACATCATGTGTAAAACCATTTAGCTGAGAGACGATGGTTATTGAATCTATGTATGTAAATGTTCTTAGTTGAACAAGCAGAAATAAATAAATACTGTCTTCCTGAAACATACAATTTTACTTTAAAAACAAAATAGTATAGTTTACTGTTTGGATTCCTATGAGGAGCTCGTGGATAAATAATAATAACCGCACGGGTCGATATCCAAGGTTAAGCAACGCTTGCCAAGGTCGGATGGATGACCATCTTAACATAGATTCAAGATTCAAAGCATTTACTTCAAACAAACTATTTACTGGCACCGACCTTGAACTTGAATTCAAAATTCAAGGTCAAGGTCGGTCAGTCAAAAACATGAAGCTATTTGGCAGACCGAGACTCGTTCGTGCCTCGAAAAGCACGCTAAGTTGTTGGTTCCGGCTGTTATTTGTAGATCTTTGGCAGTAGTTACAAATTTTCAGAAGCCAGAAAATCTAACATCAGTCGTGCCGCGAAGTACCGTGTTCCCCAGTTAATGGGTTGTGGAGGTCTGGTAGGCAGCCGCTCTACGTAAAATATTGGTATTTAACTGAATTCGGTTTGACCGGAAGCCGACACCAATATCATTGGGAAAAGGCTAGGCAGATGATGCTCAGGTTACTATGAAGAGATATAAGGGAATGACCACTTTTATTATGCTAAAACATAGCAACTATATTCATATCTGGATATAATTCACTATATCAATGACTAGCAAGCACGCAGCAACAATATTGTAATGTTTAGTCGACTTGGGCACATAAACCATTGTGATTGCTGTGTTCCTATTCATTAAAAATTTGGGGGTTCCAACGTAACTCGACTTGACTGTATTTTAATCTGATTGATTGGTCATCATTGAGGCTGTAATGAATGCCACCGATGCTCCTATAAACATGGCATCCTACTGGGTTATAACTTAATAAAGGTCACCATCTCTCCGGAAGTGTAATATGTAAGCGATATCAGAACATCAGCAAACATCAAAGATTGTATTATTGTAAATATTTAGCATTACCTTTAGATTAACGTAAGTCAGATTAATAGTCTGATGCAAATAACGCCTATATTCATGGTTTGATAAAGTTCATATTAGTGTAATAAACGTTCGTTGACTTGTAAGGAGCAATTTGTTGTTTTAATGCCAAATTTTTGGAACGATGTTCCTTATTGGACGGTAGGTACGTACTTGGCGGATGAAGACGGCTATCCATATTATTACTATTCTATTGGCTGTACCCAGTAATAGGTGAGCGAAAAAAAAATACTACGATTGGATGTACAGATGGAGAAATTATTGATGAAGTTTGAGTACAATGATTTGAATAATCTATACATATAAATTTTGAGCGTCTATTTGTAATATTTAAATAACCGCTTTTTACTACGTGCATATATGAATATAATTATATGGTACCTACACCAAAATAACATTGTTTACAATTTTTGTCTGTCTGTTTGTTCCGGCTAATCTCTGAAATGACTGGACCGATTTTGACGGGACATTTATTGGCAGGTAGCTGATGTAATAAGGAGTATTTAAGGCTACTTTTATTTTAGAAAAATAAAGTAATGCTGCTATGTCCGCGTACTGTGCAGTACCGCGCGCAGCTCACGCGCATGCCACCACTGTGCCGTCACGTCGGGCGCCTCCCACCACTTCTCCCACCAATGAATCAATATCACACGGAATCGGGGGGGTTAATAACTATTCCACGTGGACGAAGCCGCGGGCAGAAGCTACTGTACAATAAAATATTTATTTTCACAACTCGAAAAAACATTAATTAATTACGAAATTCCTACCATTCCTTCAATTCATCAGTAATATGCTACAAAAGGAGCTTCGTTCCAACCGAGGTTTCCACGACACTCACTGTCTTTTTTATTTTAGTAATCTAGTTACAAATCCCGCTAAAACGATTAAATAAAATTTTCAGAAATGAAAAAAGAAGTTTAAAACAGAAACTACTTTATTAGATGATTTTCATTTACCTATATAACAAAAGCTGCCATTAGTACAAAAACCAATACAGGTTCTGGGGCTGTACCACGAAGTGCTAATGCTATCATGATTCACTGTGAAAAAGGGATAGTGCTATTCCTCTTGTATAACTCCGTCTCTCTCTGACACAGGGAGCATGATAGATTTAAGACGTCATGGTAGGGCTACTGATTTAAAAGATCTCGCGTATTTTAGCTGAACTTCGCGAATTAGCGGGATTTGAAACTTGCGCCAATCTTCAAGAAGGTTAGGAAGTAAATAAAAATGCAGTAGAAAAATTTAAATGAATAATGCAATTGGAAAATAAACTAGTTAGCTGTTCTACATTGTAAATCAGGTAAACACAAAAAGTTAATTCAAAATATTAGAATAGAATAGAATTGAATACTCTTTATTATGTACACCATACTTGTTACAGAAAATATAGACAAAGAAAACATTACATAGGGTGACACAATGGGCTGCCTTATTGCTAAAAGCGATCTTTTCAAGACAACCTTTGGGTGGATTCGAAAGAGAAAAAGGAAATACAGTAGTGTAGGTAGTCTTAGGTGTAATAATTATATATACAATAAATATATACAATAATATTAGGTAGACATCGTCAAAGCCGTCTTCACGATGGTCGCTTGGTATAGTTATAATGACCGGCACGAGTCGTGAGCACAGATGGGCAGTAGCGGGGGCAAGCTCGCGCATGTACACTTTCGGCCAAATTTATTTATTATTACCTATTTATTTACCAATCGCGTGCAGCCTCGGCGCCCCCTGCCTTCTTCATTCCGCCAAAGAGACCGGAAAATTAACTACTGCGCAGGTGTCAGTTTGTGCTCACGACTCATGCCGGTTACTATACCGGCGCGTAAGATGGCAAAGATTTTCGTAGTGGGGGAAGTTCGCGTGTGTAAAATTGTATGAAATTGCGCATGCGCCAACTATATCAGCTATATCCTCGTCAATCTCCTTGAACTTCTGTCTTCCACTGTTATAAAACGCTAAAGTTTCAATGTCTCTTCATATCGTAAAACAAGGTGGACAGAAATGCAGGATTGAATAAAAACTAAATTTATTGGAATTTTCACTTAAATACCAAATTAATGGTTTCCCATAAAGCATTAGTTAAAAAAAAATGCCTAGAGATTGAAGTTCCTCAATGCTGCAAATAATAGGTAATCAAGTAACGTCAAAATTGTACCTAATCAGTTTAGGTAAATTGGTTATCACGTGTTCTTGTTTTAACTTTCTTCCAATAAATGATTAAATCAAGCTGAGAAATACATATTTGAATTTAATCAAATGCATGCCTAAATGTACCTATCTATATTTTAGTTAGGAGTTTGTATTTTAAGTGTATATAAGTACATAATATGTGTGTAGTTATTAGTATTGTAGTATTTTACTAAATAAAAAACAACAAGCACTAATTCATTCATTTTTAATGATAGTCATTGTTGTCACACATGACGACTTTACCTACAAATATCTCGGCAACGTGTTACTAGGGCGACACGTTGCTAATAGTTTTAAGTTTTCTCCTATAACTTACATATACCTACATACGTCCCAAAACGAGCCGCTATGAAAAAAAAAATGGGCCAGGTAGCTATGCCAGAAAGGTTCTATCCTCTTTGCCACGGAGATAGTCTGGAAAATAGCACACAGGCTACTTTTCAACAGACTTTCAAAAAAGGAGGAGGTTCTTAATTCGACTGTTTTATTTTTTTGTGTGTGTGTTACCTCATAACTTTGTACTGGGTGTACCGATTTTGATCATTATTTTTATATATTCGAAAGCTGGTGGTTGTTGTGTGGTCCGTGATTTGATTGAGATCTGACAACTAGTGTTTGAGTTATCCCTAATAATACGTGGGTGGAATGGTGGCGGGAATGAAAAAAAACCGGGTTGTACCGCTAAAAAGTGAAAAATAAAATAAACTAAAAAAAAAAATACAATAGACTACAATAGGCACACAAAAAACTGTAGTGTAAACTGTTTTTTTTGTGTAGAAGGCTATTGTATTTTTAACCATCTTCTAAAAAAGGAGGAGGTTCTCAATTCGGATGTTTGTGTTTCTTTTTCATGTTTGTTCGCGCATAACTCCGTCGCTTGTCAACCGATTTGAAAAATTCTTTTTTGTTGGAAAGGGTATACTTCCCAAATGGTCCCATGAAAATTTTATCAAAATCGACCAAGCGGTTTTCGAAAAATCAACAAAAAACTAAAAAAATATATCTAGATTGTCTACATTGACGACCTCTTAGTTTACTCTGAAAAGGAGCAGTACGTTTTTTTTTTACACCAATGTGATTGGTTCGTTTAGGTGGGGGGAGGGGAGGGGGTGTAGGTACCACTAAAAAGTGAAAAATAAAAAACTTTTTACATAAAAATACAACCGACTTCTACACAAAAAGTGCAAAATAACTTTAATTTCGGAAGTCGGTGTTCAAAAAACGAAAAAGCAACCAGAAACACTGAGTTCCGAAATTAAAGTTATTTTGCACTTTTTGATTTTTTGTGTAGAAGTCGGTTGTATTTTTTTGTAAAAAATTTATTTTAGTATCTTGAGAGTATGTTCCCTTGGGATAATTTCAGACATTCACGCAGTCGAAGCCGTTGGCAGAACCTAGTAGTAAATAATAATACTTGCCTTAAATAAATTTTGATTAATTCGTAAAGAAAACTCCATAACATATAAATAAACTTTATTATTAAAACTGCGTCGAAATTCTAAGAATTTGTATCATAAATGCAAGTGTACAAGTAAAATATAAACAACATACGATAGTGTATAGAATTCTGTATCGCCTCTCGTTCACCATGGACAATATTTTATATCTTTTTTCGAAAAACACATCTGTGCACCATAGCAGCTGTAATAGAAAAAATCCATACATAAAAATGTTTTTTTTAAGGATTTTATATTAGTTGAGCAATGCTTGCCGAGGTCAGCTGTGGATTCGTTAGCTGTCTAGCCTTTTCCCAACTATATTGGGGTCGGCTTACAGTTAAATCGGATTCCTACATTTTAGGTAGAGTTGCTGCCTACCAAACCTCCACAATACGTTAAGACGGTACCTACTTCTTTAGCAAGACTGGTATCGGATTTTCTGGTTTCCCACAAATCGTAACGACTGGCAAATCTTCATCCCACCGGCTCCCTTTCACCATTAGATATCTAGACGCGCTGCCATTCACAATAAGCGTTTCCAAACGCCTTATAAAGTGCGCACAGCAAAGGAGTGGAAAAATATCTACTTGCATGTATTTCTGAACGCATTTAACCTCTATCTCTTCAAAGTTAAGACTAAACACTGCTTCTTATGAGTAAGCTCACTCCATCGTTGACTTTATCTCTGTCACCTCTGACCTAGACTAGAGTCAGAGAGAAAACTTAAATAAAAAAAAGAGAGCCGCGACCAACGGCTTTCCGAGGCACGAAGGAATCTCTGTATGTTAAGATGGTTGCCCGTCCACAGACTGATCTTCGCAAGAGTTGATGGCAAGGTAAAATTGTGTTTCCCAGTTCAGTTACTGGCGGTTCACAACCCAATGGTTTTGAAGGTCAGACAGGTGCTTAGCTATAGCCGGCTTTACTGGAAGCTGACCCCAACAGTCTTGAAAAGGCCATTTATGAATTCACATAAGACTGCACAAATATCCTCCTAACATCAATCCTCGATATTCTAATGTGTACTGGCGTCGGTTTGCCAGCGTTTGTAAACGACGACCCTAGAAAACTGACAGCTCTTGTATGTACTTACCTACATTCAGCCCATAAGACTGATCAGTGTTTCAACAAATTTGGCGGACCGGTAAGGGGACGCGTTTCGTTCGAAAACACTGTTGTCGACATGAAAAAAGAAAAGCAAGGGATGGATACTTACAGCACCAAAAAGAGCGCAAAATATGCAACCACTTTTGAGGCCAAAACTGAAGTTAAGACTATCAGGATCGTTGACGTCCAAGAATCTTTTGATCATTGTGTTAATTTTTATCCTCGCTTGCAAATTTCTTGGAGAGGAAAATTGATACTCTTAAACAGTAAATGAAAATTTTCTGATAGCAAATTCTTGTGAAGTTATGACTTTTAAAGCAGCATTCAGCGAGCATTTCAAAAAATGTGCCGCCGTTTGTAATAGGTAATATTTTCAGAGACGTACATAAAACAGCATAGACAAACCAGTGAACGAAGTAGACTTGAATCTTCTATCATACCTTTTATTGAAGAGGCTGTCAATACTTTGTCTATGAACAATGTTTTATTGTCAAATGGTCTTCAAATACCTACTTTTAGGCATTGTACAAAATAATACTAAAACAATTCGTAGAGGTTTATAACAGATTGGTATATGTAGATGGCTAAAAAGTTTCCTTGACAAAAAGATGCATAGGTACTATGCTTATAATTTCGAAGATAGGTATGAAATCCACCAAACCGCACTGGAATCACATGATGGATTATGGCCTAGTTGTTGTTGTTGTTGAGCAGTCGGAACCATAAATCTACCTGGGCTATGGAATTTGTCGAAACAGTTACCGCAGCCCTGGCACGCTAAGGGCATTTGGAGGAATGCGGGTGGGTTCAAGTTAGTAAGGGTCCAATCAGGGTTACAGAATTATCAAGGTTGTGGTATTCGTTCGAAAGAGTTCTCGCGCTCCTGGAACGCAAAGGGCTTTTGGAGAAACACAGCTGGGTTTTAGTCAGCAAGAGTCTGATACTCCCTTTCTCTCTGCCCAGAGTGGAAGGTCATTTGATGATTTTTCCATCCAAAAAAAGCGATATCCCTAACCCCTGGATAGACCGGTTTTGCACTAACCACATGAACTTTTGATTTTTTGCAACATTTATTAAGTGAAAGCTTCTCTTGGTTTGGGAACTTAACCAAGAGAAGTTTACACTTAATAAATTAATGTTGCAAATAATCATCAGTATGTTCAGGTGTCAAACATAGTCTGCAAGCATTCCTGCGGCAGTTGGCCATCTCTGGAAATCTCGTTTACAGGTTTGTCTGTCCACGAAGTTTATACCTACTACTCAAATGAGGCTGTGGTTTGTCCTGCTTTCGGGTCAACTCACGCTGCTCCAAAGAAATTACGAGCTTACCGTCTATTTTTACATTAAAAAAAATCACGCATTCCTAAAATAGAAATCAAATTGTAACTTCACTCGCACAAGCCGTAATAAAATATTAAATTACATGTTCCCTTTGAAAGGCATTGATTTGAATGGCAGATAATTGTCAAAGAGCTCGTAATGATACAAAGGGGCATAACAATTCATAGTAGGTTTTTATTCCAAGGTGCCTAGGTACGGGGGTGTGGGCCGCCTAGAGTGACACCCCTTTGAGGGTAACACTCGACCGGTCGTAGACTGATTTTATTTTCACGGTCTGTGGCCGTACTACGAAGTCTCAATGCTATCATGATTCGGTGTGAAAAAGGGATAGTGCTATTTGTCTTGTATATCTCTGTCTCTCTCTGACACAGGAAGCATGATGGATTTAAGACGTCATGGTAGGGCTGCTGGTGTCACCCCTAAGCGGTTGACGTAATCAGACCTGTCAGAGGGGAGGTGCAAACATTATTGAGCTCGTGACGTTGCATTATCTGCACCGGGTGTCACCCATGCTTCCTATATACGCCACTATATAACTGCTAAAAGTGTCTATTCTTATCACCGAAAGATATCCCACTGCTGGAGATAGAACACCTCCTAGTGTCACCAAATCTACCTACAGGTTCTGCGCGTCTGTCATCCAGACGATTCCCATGCCCTTCACCAGGTTATCATTCCCACTTAAATCCCATTGACTATCTGCATAGTCCAGTGTACTGTAGTAAAATAAGTATATCATTAATTAATCTAGAAAAATTCTTGAATGTTTTTTTTTTAATATAGCCTCTGCCTACTTTTCTGTAGTCCCCTATCTATAATTACGAGGAATGCGGGCAGGGGGGGGGTGCCAAGAATCTCCGGGCTACGGGAGGCCACCACAACAACAGATTGACCCTGGCGACGTACAACGGATGCACGCTACGGCTTGACTCGCATCTGGCGCAACTCGAGGTGGAACTTGGGAAAATTAGGTGGCACATACTAGGGTTGAGTGAAGTCCGAAGAAAGGGGGAAGACACCATAACCCTGGAATCGGGTCACCTAATGTACTTCCGAGAGGGAGACCAACAATCCCAAGGCGGCGTTGGGTTTCTGGTAAACAAGTCCCTATCTGACAACGTCGTGGAAATGTCAAGTGTGTCGAACAGGGTAGCGTACCTTATTGTGTAGCTCACCGAGAGGTATAGCCTCAAGGTAGTGCAAGTGTACGCACCGACCTCGACACACTCGGACGGCGAAGTGGAGAATATGTTCGATGACATATCGAGAGCCCTCCACTTCACTACAAAGACACAGTACACCGTTGTCATGGGGGACTTTAACGCCAAAGTGGGAGTACAGAATTGCTGCGAATCGGTAGTAGGACACCATGGACATGGAAGCAGAAATCATAGGGGGCAAATGCTCGTCAACTTCCTCGAACGGGAGGGGTTGTTCTTGATGAACTTCTTCAAGAAACAGCCCCAAAGGAAGTGGACGTGGCAAAGCCCCGACACTATGACAAAAATGAGATCGACTTCATCATGACGGACAAGAGGCATATATTCAGAGACGTCTCCGTGAACAACAGGTTCAATACCGGTAGCGATCATCGACTTGTCCGAGGCTCTCTGAATATTAACTTCAAGGCCGAACGTGTCCTTCTGATGAAGTCCAGACTCCGACCAACTCTGCTCCAGACCATGGCTGGATCTGAAACGTTCCAGGCAAACCTGGAAAACCGATTCGCTGCCGTGGAAACCACAACAGACGTAAACCAGAACCTCGAAAATGTGACTCGGATCCTCAGGGAAGAAGGTACAAGATTCTGTGATATGCAGCGTAAGGGCAAGAAGTCTAAGCTTTCAGAAGGGACTTTAGGGCTAATGAAGGAACGACGTGAAAACCCACCCGTCACTTCGTCGGCAAAGCGGTTTCTAAACCGAGAGATCAACAAGCACGTACGACGCGACCTCCGGCGCTTCAATGCTCTTTCGGTTGAAAGAGCAATCGAGCAGAACCGGGGGTCAAAGGTGTTCGTACAATCTCTTGGAAGAAGCCACCTGACGAAGTTGACCACAGCAAGTGGAGAAGTCGTTTCTTCGAAGCCAGCAGTCCTTTCGGAAGTGGAGGACTTCTATAGCCGGTTATACGCATCGCATGCATCTCGTCCTGATCCCGAAAATGAGGGTCCTAGAGCCACATTGACTCGCCATTTCACCGAAGACCTGCCAGAAGTCAGTACTGGCGAAATCGAGATCGCTCTTGGGCAGCTTAAAAATGGAAAAGCCCCTGGAGAAGACGGCGTTACCACAGAGCTGCTGAAAGCTGGGGGTAACCCCGTACTGAGGGAGCTCCAGAAGCTGTTCAACGCTGTCCTTTTTGAAGGGAGAACTCCAGAGGCGTGGAGTAGAAGTGTGGTCGTCTTGTTCTTCAAAAAAGGAGACAAGACCCTGTTGAAGAACTATCGGCCCATATCCCTTCTAAGCCACGTCTATAAGCTGTTCTCAAGAGTGATCACGAACCGTCTTGCGCGAAGACTCGACGAATTCCAACCACCGGAGCAGGCTGGATTTCGGAGCGGATACGGAACAGCCTGTTGCAGTCCACTGCTGGACATAGGCCTCTCCAATTGCACGCCACTTAGATCTATTTTCGGCTTCTCGTATCCAGTTTCTGCCAGCCGTCCTGCGCAAATCGTCACTCCAATATTTATCCAATTTTCTGTAATGCCCAAAACAGTACAAGCAAAATATTTATGAGTTTATAGAGTAGTCGAGTCGCTATCGACTCAGTACCAAATTTCCGGCGCCGACGGGTCTTTGATGAGATGTAACTTATCTACCTACCTTTCTATGTACGATATAAAATATTATTAGGAAATCCTATTTATCATCCTGAGACGTTCATATTTGTACCTCCTTGAAGTTGTATGTTGTAAGGGTTGGTATAATACGTTGTGGAGTTTGTTTGAAAGAGTCACCACAGCCCTGGAACGCAAAGGGCATTTGGAGGAACACGGGTGGGTTTAGTCAGTAAGAGCTCAAAGTTGAAGTAATATGACGATTTCGCATCCAAGAAGAAAAAAACTTTGGGATCTCTGTTCACTATGCTAGATTTAGTAATCCATAAGGGTTCCGTTTGTTGCCATTTGGCTACGGAACCCTAAAAACGAAGATATTTTAAAAATTCTCGCCGATTTCGCAGGCTGAACCTTGTCTTTATTCGTCATTCATAAATAGGAAATCCTATTTATTATCCATAGACGTTTATTTTTATATTCGAAGCTTTATTGAATAGAAGGCGTGAGTCGCAATTTTATTATTAATGAGAAAACGCTGACGCTGCGTGATTTTGAAACTTATTATGAACTGGCGGACGGAGATGGCTTACTTGAGTATTTCATGTAATATCATCTACTTTTGTTATTTATTATTTTCAGTTTCACAGTAGAAAAATGAATAACACTGGTATTCAGCTGAATGTAATTTGACTTGACTGGGAAAAGGCTAGACAGATGATATTTCACAGTAGCGGTAGCAATGGCTTACATTTCAAGTTGAGTACTTAGGTACTTTATTACTTACTGTAAAACTTATATTCATTATTTCAAAAATGATCATGTAATATTGCAAAAAATCCAATGTATCAATGCATTAATTGCTAGTAGGTACTAAGACAAAGTCACTGGCGTCGCTTCGTCAGGTGCTTTGGAAAGGAACCAGCGATTTTTACAGTGTACCTACGTCGGTGATTATCACGAAATCACACCATACCTGCACCATACAGCAGTGGTGGCCGAGTGGTAATGGCCCCGACTTACGAATTGTAGGTCGCGGGTTCAAACCCAGCATGCGCATTACTTTGTGTAATCAATTTCATCACCACTGCTCTCAAAACGGTGAAGGAAACATCGTGAGGAAACCGGCATGTCCTAGAACCAAACATTCGAAGACATGTGACATTCACCAACCCGCACTGGGCCCGCGTGTTGGATTACGGCCCATTCCCTCTCCTAGAGAGGAGGCATGTGTCCCAGCAGTGGGAACATTAGAAGGCTGATTATGCTTATGCTATACACCATACCTATAGTTCTTATACTAATATTTAATAAAAACACGTCAAATGCGAGTCTTACTCGTGAGTAAGTATTAGGTAAGTATTTTTTATTTGTTTAAGCATGGTATACATGATACATAGCATGCAAGATAATAATGAAATAGAAAAGTTCTAACATGTTCAGCCGCATATCGTGGCGTAAAAATTGGTAGGAAGAATCGCAATTGTGTGCAAATCGTGCACACAATTGGGTTAACAATTTCGTACGAATTTCACAAGAAGCAAAGTCTTCTAATGTTACCCACGGAACCCTTCGAATGAGATTCCGACTCGCACTTGACTGGTCTTTCTTTCTCATTTATTAGAGGAGGTTTGTCTATTATTCCAGTACTATATTATTGCTCAAAAAAACACTGATTTAAATGCCTCAGTCATCCATCTCATCCATACTAGCTCCAAAGGTTAATGTCGGCCCCCAGATGTATTTTATGAGCGCACATTTGTACGTGCTACGGCATAGCTATAGGTGACGTCACAGATACATACATGTATTACGTCAGATTTATGAATATGATGATTTGATTGGTGCAGTGTGTAGGTAATGAAGGTTTTTTTTTGGATGGGAAATCATCAAATGTCTTCTCCCGTTCTGGGCGGAGCGGAAGGGAGTGTCAGACTCTTACTGACTAAAACCCACCCGTGATCCTTCTTGTGGCCTTTGCGTTCCAGAGCCGCGGTGACACCTTTATTAACTATTTACAATCTACGAGTACATAATAATAGCGTATTTAATAGGGTATTTTACTGAAAAAAATCTAATTAGTCCG
This sequence comes from Hecatera dysodea, assembly GCA_905332915.2. Classification (NCBI taxonomy): domain Eukaryota; kingdom Metazoa; phylum Arthropoda; class Insecta; order Lepidoptera; family Noctuidae; genus Hecatera; species Hecatera dysodea. The sequence continues at coordinate 13,180,205 of HG995310.1, read as the reverse complement.
TCTGATAGACTATAAAATAATTTTGGACGCGTATTTTTTTCTTTTTTCACGAAACCAAAAAAAATGGAGACGATACAGTGCGTTAAAAACACGCGTGACGTCAGTACGTGCCACAAGTTTTACTAGCGTCATGACGTCACCGGCCCCACTCTAGATTTTTGATACGCTTTATATTCTTTATTTTTTTACGATTTGAAATGACAAAAATACGTGGCCAATATTTTTTGAAAATCCAACGAACGAACTAAATGAAATTATGATTTTGACATGTAGTAAAATAATCAGTTATTTAATCAAGTTTATCATTAAAATTTGACATTGATCGGTACGCACAAACAGAAAGCTCCCTATCAATCAGTATGAAATCGAGTGGAAACGACAAGAATCGATCATATCGCATGAAATAAACATCCGTCATGACGCGCCGAAGCGGTCGATTCAGCTACCGAATGAGTCTTGTGAGGTTTGAATCGTAGCACCGCTACGCCGTAGCAAAAGCGTAGCGAAGATGTAGCCGTGATGAACAGTTCTTTGCTGGCAAGAAAAAAACATTAAGGCTCTGTTAACTTGTCACGACATCTTTTGTATAGTTTTAACAACCTATGATTCATAATATTAGTGGTAGCAATAAGTCGTTAGAGGCTATCAATAACACCACTAATGGGCCCCAGAGGCGACCAAATATGGCAATTACCATCAGGCAAGTCGAAGTATTTTTTATATTTAATACACAAAAAATACAAAAACGTTTTCCACCGTCGTGCACATTATCGCTTAGCATCAGGTGAGTTTGTCCTCAAACGTGAGCTCATCAATAATGATTCAATAAAAAAACATGTATTACGAGATGTTTGAACATCACAATTGAATCATTTCAAATATCGTAGCACCGCTACGCCGTAGCAAAAGCGTAGCAATGATGTAACTGTAACCTCTTGCTACGTCTTTGTCTTGTCAAAGAAAGAATGTGTGATAGAGATATTGAGTTGTTAATTTAGTTTTTTTTTATTGATGGTACATAAAAGTAAATTATATACGTACGTATCTATAACTTAAAAACAAGACACAAGAAACTAAATCATTAATAAACTAGACACTAGAAACTAAACCATTTTATTATCATATCACATTTTTTTAACCGACTTCAAAAAAGGAGGTTATCAGTTCGACCCGTAAGTATGTAATATTTCCAGAACTGCCCAGTTTTCGTTTAAGTTAGTCTATATCAGCGTCTGAACAAATGTACCGAATTAAATGTTATTTACACTAGGAATTTATCCTGTATCGTAGGAGCGTTTACAAACATACAAATTCATATACAGAAACAACTATCTGTAGGCCATACAAATATTTGTTTCGTGCGGGAATCGAACCCGCAACACGCAGCACAGCAGCCAATCGCTCAACCACTTCGCCCTGGGTAACACAAAACCTTTTAGTAAGACTGGTGTCAGATATCGGTCTTTGGTCTTCTTTCTCGGATCTTCGGTCTTCCCGTAACGACTATCAAAGATCTGTCAGTAACAGCTAGGACTTACCAACACGGAGGAGGCTCATTATGTAATGGTCTAGTCTTCAGTGGCGTGCAGTGGTTCGAGTTGGGTAGGCCAGAGAATAATGTCCAAAAAAAAACACACCACATTATTCAGGGTTGAAATGTGTTTCTTTTTTTATATAGGCTATTTAAAAAAAAAACTAATTTCATTAAAAAAACAATATAATAACGCGTCCCGGGTTATGCTGGGGTTGCCGCGTTTCTGTAGCGCGTCGGGGATGTTCGCGGACGCGCGCGTACCAGATTTCGGCTCACTACTGCGGCTGCGAATCGCATCACTGATGCGTCAGATGCGCGACAGCCCCAATAGCTTAGTGGCAACTGTGGCCGGCAGGGTGGATGGCCTAATGGTGTCTCACTGGATGGCGGTACACAGACCGTCTTTCAGGTATATAAAGTAGGCTTATTGTGTATCTTTTTGTTTTTTAACCGACTTCTAAAAAAGGAGGATGTTCTCAATTCGGATGTTTGTATTTTTTTTTTTTATGTTTGTTCGCGCATAACTCCGTCGCTTTTCAACCGATTTGAAAAAATCTTTTTTTGTTCGAAAGCGTATACTTCCCAAATGGTCCCATGAAAATTTTATCGAAATCGACCAAGCGGTTTTCGAGAAATCTAAAAAAAATATCTATATTATCTACATTGACGACCTCTTAGTTTACTCTGCAAAGGAGCAGTACGTTTTTTTTACACCAATGTGATTGGTTCGTTTAGGTGGGGAGAGGGGAGTGGATGTAGGTACCACTAAAAAGTGAAAAATAAAAAACTTTTTACAAAAAAATACAACCGACTTTTACACAAAAAATCAAAAAAGTGCAAAATAACTTTAATTTCGGAAGTCGGTGTTCAAAAAACGAAAAAGCAACCACAAACACCGAGTTCCGAAATTAAAGTTATTTTGCACTTTTTTGATTTTTTGTGTAAAAGACGGTTGTATTTTTTTGTAAAAAGTTTTTTTGTTGTTAGTGTTTTAGTTAGTATGGATCTCTGGTCTGATAATAAAGTTGTTATTATTATTATTATTATTAAAAAACAACCCTGAATAATGTGGTTATTTTTTAAAATTTATTTGGAAATTTTCTCTGGCCTACCCTAACTCGAACCACTGCACGCGCCTGTAGTCTGGTCTGCTCCAGCAACACTAGCCGAACTCAGTGCGCAGATGGGTTCCACGACGGAACCTTGAACTTTTAACCGTGCAACTGTGACACATCCACAAGCTTCTGCAACCTACATTAGCCAAAGCTATTAGTATCATTAACAAAACTAAACTCCTCACAATTTTGCGCTCACTTATCTAAACTTAGTAAATAGTGGCTTAGTAAGTGGTTCCTAAGTGTCTGCTTTTACTCCAGATAAATATATTATGTATGTGCTTGTTACTAAGGGCTTGGCTATACCCTCGGCTTAAGGTACCTTTGGTAAAATGGAAACGCCCGCTTGTTTCTGGAATAGTATACAAAAATATACTATTGTTGTATGAGAAAGGATATACGTGATTTAATGATTTATCATTTAACTAGCGACCTGCCCCGGCTTCGCACGGGTGCAATGTTGATATTAAATCTCTGCTATAATTATTATGCATGTAGTATACATATAAACCTTCCTCTTGAATCAATCTATGTATTAAAAAAAACCGCATCAAAATCCGTTGCGTAGTTTTAAAGATCTAAGCATACATAGGGACAGACAGCGGGAAGCGACTTTGTTTTATACTATGTAGTGATTGAAAATCTGTTGTGTGACACTTTAGAGGGTATGCATGCGGAACATCCGTTGGAAAGGGAGGTACCTCCGACCGGACGTTTGTCGTGTCTGGTGGGCAACTGCCCAGTAGTTGATTTTTGGACTGTTGTATATTTTCAAATCGCGCGGTAAACTCTGATAGCGCGATGCAGGATTAAGTTAGTAGTTCGCTGCTGGCGGGCTAGATGGCGTTGCGCTTATTTTTGTTGCTGTAAAAATTATGCTTCGTTAATTTTTCTTCGGGCAGCATTGAGGCCGCTACAACATTTCCCTATCAGGAAAAATGAAATAAATACTTCAATGTTAAATATAAAAAAAGAATCAATCGATCATTAGCAAGGCTGAATTTTTATCCCAATGTATCTTCCAAAAAAAAAAAATCTGTCATACAAACCTTGGTCTGACACTTATACAAGTCGTTCTCAAATGCTGCCCCTTTATTCATGTGGAAATTTACATAAGTAACCATAAGTAATTTCTATTAAAATAGAAAACCAGTTTCTGTCCCGTTACTTCGTATGTGCATTTCCTGTATTCCAATTCCCCTATGACTTTCCTCATGAATGTGGTTATCAATCCAACTGATAGTTCCATAGATTAGCGCGTTCAAACAAAGTTCAGCTTTATTGTACTGCTAGCAGACCCAACCAAAAACAAACTCTTTAGCTTTATGGTACTGCTAGCAACTTCACTGGGGTAACATAAGAGAGAGAGGGAGTAAAAAAAACCCTGTTTTTGCACTATTTTTCAGTGATGCTCCTCTCTGTCGCAGCGTGATGCTAGCTTTATACATTATAATTTCTTATGTATAAAATAAATCTATATTGGCTTTGTACGTATTCGCCTAGTCGCCATGCGTAGTACCCTATAACGTTTTCAACTTAAATTAGAAATTAAATTTCTTTTGATTTTGTCGGTCAATTTTGATGAAATAAACGCTAAATATAACTCGGAATAACATTTAATATTTTTCACATCCAATCATTGGTTTTTGCGTGATGCTTCCACAAACATACAAATATTAAAAAAGAAACTATGTTTGTATTCTATGTAATTTTCCTAACGTTTCTTTTTTATTTTGATTCGAAAATATTCAATGTAATGAACAGACACGAAGAGCTTACGAATTTATTATATGTATTCATAATTTTATTTGAAACCCATATATTTATGAGCCAAAAGATCCAAGTTAGTTCTAAAATTACTCATTCATAGACACAGCTTTAGTGCGTAAGTACCGTAAGAGGGCCTCCGAGAAAACACTAACCATTCGGGAGCAGTACAGCCTTTTATCACAAATACTTAACCTACCTGCCGCAATAGACTATATACATGAAACACTGAGTTTATACTACAGCGATAAGATAAGTACACTTCTTGGTCTACCAAGATATAATTTCGAATTGTTTGAAAGAGTTATCGCGGCCCTGGAACCCAAAGGGCATTTGAAGGAACCGGTTGCTTAACCGGATTTGCTGGCTTGCTTTGGTGGCCTTAATATAAATATTAAAATCTCTAGCCAGGGTTTACTTTTTTAAGTTGCTAATATATACATAAATATATGTATGTAGTGGTATTTCGCTTTTATACATATATGTATGTATAAAGCTCACTGATTAATCACGAAATCTCAAAATCTATAACACCTAAAAACTTAAAATTTGGCAAGTAGGTTCCTTATAGAGTGTAGACATACGCTAAGAACGGATTATACGAAACTCCACCCTAAAGGGGGTAAAACGGGGGTGGAAATTATTTGTACTAAATCTGCACAGACGGAGTCGCGTCCGAAGTGCTATTATAGTACTCGTATATACGAGTAGTCTTCCTATTACTTTTCCAAACAAGGATATAGCAAATAGAACTTACTCTCTTACAAAGATCAACAGATATCATAATCCCTTGAACAGTCTTGTCGGTACTTAGCTTTCTTTGGGTAAGACTGAGAAGTAATTTAATTACTTTTCGACAAGGTAGACAAACAGTCGCTGGTAGGAACCGTTAGTGTTTTCTTTTATTTCTTAATCTTATTGTCATCTTGTACATCCATCTGCTTCATGGTCCACCGCGGTTCTGTCTTGATTTCGGCTGAGGATTTTGTTCGAAAGAGTCACCGCGGCCCTGAAACAAAGATACTAATAGAACTAGAAGGATCACGGGTGGGGTGGAACTAGAAGGACCACCGTAGGAGCGGGTCTGCGGATGTCGAGCGATAGGTGGCTCACAGTACGATACAACCAGCACCGTGTCGATGGGGTGTATGTTCCACGCAAACCTCAAATAGATGTCAGCAAAGAAGACGGGGCCCCATAGAGTCAGTGCCTGCTAGGGTGTAGGAATTTGTTCGAAAGAGTCACCGTGGCTCTGGAACGCAAAGGGCACAAGAAGGATCACTGGTGGGTTTTAGTCTGTAAGAGTCTGACACTCCCTTCCACTCCGCCCAGAGCGCGAGAAGTTATTTGATGATTTCCCATCCAGAAATAAAAAAGGGCTCCAATTTTGTGTTTACGGGTGTTTGTACCACTCAATGGGCATGCGGCAGACACGTCCAGTTCATTTACATATGGCGTGACGAAGTGGTCTTTAGGAACTGTCAAGAAGTGGCCCAAATTGGGAACAAGGGAAGGAACGACTGGAAGTATTTGCCCAGCTGTTCAGGTTAGAAATTATAGTAATAAAATAGTGAGGATCTAAACAGCGTTAACTGTATTTGAACTAGCCGTAAAGCTTAAATTTTGCGACTAGTTGTAACGCATGAGTATTTGTGAAATTGATAAAAATGATGCAAACTAGTAACCGAAATTGCTTCAAGCTTATATTTGGTAATTTAGTTGATTTTCAGTTTTAAATATAATTTAGTATATAGCGTGTAATTTTTAATCCAGTCCACGAGACCTTTTTGAATGCTGAAACGCTAAAGTTCCACTAAGCAATTTTTTTTTCTTACCTATGGATTTTCAGAATATTTATACGAGTACATAGATAGCAGTACCAAGACTTTCCTAACTTATGAACAAATACAATAAGTCCCTACTTACTTTGATAACTGAGGCGAAACTTGAGTCATTTGGGGATATAAGGAAAATAGTTGTAGGGTTTCATCTTTTATTACAGTTTATCTTTTGTCTTCATCTTTTTGTGCTGATTTGGGGATCTAATATTATTATTACGATAAATATTGAACTGTGGTATTAGTTGCTAAGCAATGTTGTATCCTGCAGTGGTGGCCGAGTGGTAACGGCCCCGACTTACAAATCGTAGGTCGCGAGTTCAAACCCAGCCAGGCGCATTACTTTGTGTAATTCATTTCTTCACCACTGCTCTCAAAACGGTGAAGGAAAACATCGTGAGGAAACCGGCATGTCCTAGAACTAAAAATTTGAAGACATGTGACATTCACCAACCCGCACTGGACCCGCGTGGTGGATTACGGCCCATTCCCTCTCCTAGAGAGGAGGCCTGTGTCCCAGCAGTGGGAACGTTAAAAGGCTGATTATGATTATGATGTTGTATCCTGCTGTAAAATCAGACTTTTTTAATTGTCACTGTTCAAGACTGCATTATTGGGAATGACAGGAACTTTTCAATGATTATTGTATTTGATGATTAATTTTAAAAACGTTTATTAAGAAAAAAAAATGACAAGATTTTAATGGATCTTTACACGAAGACGTATCGGAACGTAATGAAGTTCGCGCCCTTGTCGTGCCGCTGCCGCCGAGCCGCATTCGAACCCACTCGTTGCAGAGTTCACGCCGCCCGCATTGATGTTGCCGCTGAGTCCCGTCAGATGGCGCAGGTGTATCAGTGTAAACATACCGGCCCCTTTGGAAGTGTTTGGCTTCGAGCTTCCAACATGAACAATTCGGTATTCCTCAGGTTTCTTTTATTGCAGAGGGAGTGGACAGATTTTTGAAAAGGCTCGGCGTATGATGCCAGCCGCTGTTCGTATCTCAGCGACACGAACGATTCCATCTTTTCCGGGGAAAACGTTTATAACCCGGCCCAGTTTCCACTTGAAGAGCGGAAGGTTATCTTCTTTTATGAGAATCAATCTGTTCTGAGTAATATCTTCACTGTCGACCTTCCACTTTGTACGTTGCTGTAGCTCAGATACGTATTCCTTTGCCCAGCGCTGCCAGAAATGTTGCCTGAGCTGCTCCACCCGTCGGTAGCGGTCAAGTCGCGTAGGCATGGTCATCGTAAGGTCTTCGCAGGCTGGCGCAGTCAGCGGTCGGCCGATCAGAAAGTGAGCTGGAGTCAGAGGAAGATAATCGTTTGGGTCGGAGGAGAGAGGGGACAAGGGACGAGAGTTAAGGATAGATTCAATTTGCGTCAATACTATTTCAAACTCCTCGCGAGTCAACCTCGCATTGCCCAGTACCCGCCGTAAGTGGTACTTGCAGGACTTGACTCCAGCCTCCCATAAACCGCCAAAATGAGGACTGTAAGGCGGTATAAATGTCAAACGAATTTGGTTATGACTAATAAAATCGGAAATGTCATGAGAATTTTGAAAAATAGCAGACAATTCTTTTTCAGCACCAACGAAGTTTTTACCGTTGTCTGAAAATATTTGATGTGGCTTACCGCGACGTGCTATGAAACGTTTTAAGGCTAATATGTAATCCTGTGTAGTCAAACTACCGACTAACTCTAAATGTATAGCTCGAGTTGTCATACAAACAAATAAACATATGTATGCTTTTATTAATCTAGCACCCCTGCCTTTGCGGTCTAATATAAGTAGGGGCCCCGCGTAATCTACGCCGCACTGCATGAAAGGAAAGCTTGCCTCTAATCGTTCCGAAGGCAGGTTGCCCATGATCGGCGTCAACGTCTTCCCTCTCATGCGAGTACATGTAACGCAACTGTGTACTACCTGTCTTGTTAAATTTCGAGCTCCTAGCACCCACCACTTCTCACGCAGGGAATACATTAGCAATTGAGGCCCTGCATGAAGTAATCGTTTGTGTTCATATTCACACAGTAACTTTGAAAAACGATGTTTACCACACAATAATATTGGGTGCTTTTTATCATAACTAAAGTTAGTAGCATTGCCTAGTCTGCCACCTACACGAATTATATTTTTATCTAAGAATATATTCAGTCCAGCGACTTTATTAAAAGATTTGTTATTTTTAGATTTTAGAGGTAATTTATTCTTTATATTATGATATTCATTACTAAACGATTCTAATTGTACTAAGTGTGTCAACACGTTGAGTGAGTTTTGTAGCTCGTCCACCGATAAGGAACCGGTTTTGTGACTGCGGCCGTTTCTATGAATTTGCGCGAGCGAGTTATTAATAAATCTCAATACGTAGGCATAAATTCTTTGTAAGCGCATCAAGGACGAATAGCGATCAATGTTTAATAATGTATTTGTTTGTTGACTGAGTAAATTTATTGTATGTGATTTGATTTCTGGTAGATCGGTAGGTATCAAATCGTTATTATTATTGTCATTTGACCAAATAATTTTAGGTTCTCGCAAGAACGTAGGGCCGTGCCACCATTGACTATTATTTTCAAATTTTAAATTTTCGACGGTAGTGCCTCTCGTTATGAGGTCAGCAGGGTTCTCAGTACCCTTAACGTGCTTCCAAATTATATCATCAGTTAATTCGTTTATTTGTATTACACGATTTTGCACGAATGTTTTGAGTGAATGTGGGGACATACGTAGCCACCCTTGGACGATTGTTGAGTCGGTCCAAAAATAAGTTTTGTTAAAAGATAAACGTAAAGACTTTTTTATTTTATTATATAACTTTGCACCTACTAATGCGCCGCATAACTCAAGCCTGGGGATGGTTAACGTTTTGATAGGTGCTAATTTGCTTTTTGCACATAACAAATGTACGGAGATCGGTACCGATTCATTATTATTGTCTAGACACGACCTGATAAATGCACATGCACCGTACGCATTCTGGGACGCATCTGTAAATATATGGAGTTCTATATATTGCGCGTTGATACTTGTTATGTAACGAGGTATTTTAATATTGCGTAAATGGTGTAAGCTAGTAATGAATTGACGCCACGTATTAGCGATACTCTCCGGTACTTCTTCATCCTAGTCTAACTTATGTAGCCATAGATTTTGTATTAAACATTTTGCTGTGATTACAGCGGGAGCTAGCAAACCTAAAGGGTCATATACTTGAGAGATGACTGATAACATCAAGCGTTTAGTAATTACAGATTCGCTCTGTGTAAACTCCGTCGTAAAATGTAATTCGTCACTTTCAGTAGACCAACCTAATCCTAATGTTTTTGACAAATGAGTTTGGCCTATATTTAGATCTTTGGTACTTTCAGGACAGACTTTATGACTGAAAGTCCATTTATGTAACGGGAAGCAACCCTTTCGTAAAACTGTAGTCGTTTTATTACATAAATCTATTAATGAGTCGAGGTCATCGTGACCCGTGATTAGATCGTCGACGTAGAAATCCTCGTGGATTGTTCTAGCGACCAAGTCGTCGTCACACTCTTGCGCCAGTTGCTTTAAACAACGAATGCTTAAAAAAGGAGCTGACGCGGTGCCGTAGGTGACTGTGTTCAACTTGTACAATAATAAAGGTGAGTCCTTATTTTCCCTCCACAATATAAGTTGCAAGTTACGCTGATCTTTCTCAATTAGAATCTGCCTGTACATTTTTTCAATGTCAGCGCAAACTACATATTTATATTGCCTGAATCTAAGTAATATTGAAAAAATATCATTCTGTAAAGGTGGGCCGATATATTGTACGTCGTTTAACGATGTGTTATTGGACGTTTTTGCACTCGCATCGAATACAACGCGTAATTTCGTAGTGAGGCTACTTTCACGATACACAGCATGATGAGCGAGTATGTAATGTGGTTTACTTAACGTATCATTAACATTTGACACTGGCGACATGTGGCCGAGTGCTTCATATTCTCGCATGAAGTCACAATATAGGGTTTTATATTCGGGAGAACGATTTAATTTCCTTTCAAGAGACAGAAAACGATTCTTTGCCATGGTATACGAGTCACCTAACGAATTGGCAGATTCTTTCAAAGGAATGCATACCGAAAACCTACCGTGTTCATCACGTTGCGTAGTCTCAATGAATAACGATTCACAGAAACGATCGTCTTTTGACATTACATTTTGTAAGTCGGTGAGTTCTTCTAATTCCCAAAACTTTCTTAGTTGGGAATCAATTTGAACTAAGTTACATTGAACTTTATTGATTTTTAACGAATCTATATAACGAATAGGACCCGATAAGATCCATCCTATCTTTGAATCGTACAAGGTAGGGCCAGAACTAAGCTTTATTTTGTCCGTATTTAACAGGTCCCAAAATATATCCGCGCCTATGAGTATATCTATATCGGACGGGACACCGAAGGTCGGATCAGCAAGCGCGATGTTGTGAGGTATATCTATACACTCAAATTTAACGTGTGTTGAGGGTAATTTTGATATTATCCTCGGTAGAACTAAACATTGAATGTCAGTATTGAAATTATTTATTTTTGAACGGACGTTCACTTTACATGTGTGAGAACTTTTTGAAACGTTTTGTCCTACACCGTAAATGTGTATTGTGGAATTAGTAATTGGTATTTGTAAACGATTACATAACGATTCCGTTATAAAGCAATTTTGACTTCCGTTGTCTAGAAGTGCTTTAACTGTGTGATATTTATTATTTGAATCGGGTACATCGATAAGTGCCGTCGATAACAAAACCGGTTGTATCGCGGCATTGCACGCAAGTACGTTACGCTCGGAATGTACCTGTGCATCAGCTGATCTGCTTACGATATTTGACTCGGAACGCGAACTATCCGCAGACGCGACCATACCTACACTTTCCGTAGCAGCACTGTTATGAAGTAACGTGTTATGTTTTCCTTGGCATAATTTGCAGGAACCAAATGTGCATTCATCTGATGAATGACTAACGCGAATACAAATCTGACAAATATTTTTATCTTTGACAATTGTACACCTATCTTGTACAGACATATTTAAAAATGTAGGGCACGCAAATAGATGATGTTCTCCACTGCAAAGTGCACACACGCGCCCTTGTTTATTTTTGTCAAAGTTACGTTTGCTCTGAGTGGAAAGGTATGAATGCGTTTGGTGGGGTAACGAATTCGATTTCGAATTGGAAGGTTTTTTATTTTGACTCGAGTTTGATTTATTTGAGTCATGGTTACTTTGTTTCAGTGAAGAAACGGTTTTACTATATTTTGAATTTATCATTTCTAACACATCAGCACGGTTCCTAAGAAATGTGAGTAAATCATCGAGTTTTATGCTATTATTATTTTGCGGATCACTTTGCTTCGATATTAAAGAACCACTATGAATTTCCCATTCCCGCTCAGTGGATGGGTCAAGTTTTGAGACTACCAAGTATACAATGAGAGTGTCCCACGTGTCTGTTGATTCATTTAACGACTTTAGTGCACGTAAGTTCCGTAATGTCGAATCAATTAGTTTTCTTATTTGTACGTACGATTCATTTGCAAGCGACGGAATGGCAAATAAAGCCTTCACGTGATTTTGCACTAGTAATCGGTTATTGTGAAATCTATTTTCTAACAAGTCCCATGCGTGGGCATAGTTGGGAGCTGTGAACTCTAATGCACTGATTACGTGAGAAGCGGTGCCGCTTAGAGAAGATTTTAAATAATGAAATTTCTGTATAGCATTCAAATCATCACGACAATGTATCATAGTTAGGTACGAATTTCTATATTCTAACCATTGATTATATGAACCGTCAAACGCAGGTAATTTTATCACTGGTAGCTTGATCGACACAGGATTGAAATTGCTATTGTTATTAGCACATGTGGCAGTTTGAATTTCGTTTAATAAACACTTCGCAGTGGCCATAACAGAATAATACTTCTCTTCGAATGATTCTCGATATTCTAGCTGAGACTCAAGATCTGAATCTAACACTATTTTCTCAATTTCACTTTGGATATCATTAAAGTTTTGGAAAATGACTGTATTTGTCTGAATTCTCAAGTTAAATTCCGTGCGAGTTGCTAAATTGACTTCTAAATTTTCAAATTTCTTAACATATTTTTCAAACAACGTTAACCTACATTTAAGTGTGGCTCGCTGTTTCTTTAAATCAGCGAGCCGTTTAGACGATGATGTGTCTGCTGAGGGTATGACTAGTCGGGGGGACTTGGGCCTATCGATTTTAACGGAATCTTGACCCGTGGCTAACTGGAAACTTTCATCGTCACTCATTTTGGCCGATTAAACGAGGCTGGAGTACTTACAGTTTCCTGTTCGACACCACTCCCGGCACTGCAAAACCTGGGCAGCACGTGGCAACGCGCGACTGAAAACACGAGAAGTACAACAAATTAACGCAAATTATTGGAACAGGAGAGGAAAGAAAAGGTTTTATCACCAGACCGTGTGACTCGCCGTTTTCCAGCTCCTTCTTCAACGATTTTCGGCCGGCAGCCTGGCAAACGCTTCACGTGGTCGGGTAGGTTACTTGATATTCGGCGTTCGAAGGACCATTTATGTTCAAGACTGCATTATTGGGAATGACAGGAACTTTTCAATGATTATTGTATTTGATGATTAATTTTAAAAACGTTTATTAAGAAAAAAAAATGACAACATTTTAATGGATCTTTACACGAAGACGTATCGGAACGTAATGAAGTTCGCGCCCTTGTCGTGCCGCTGCCGCCGAGCCGCATTCGAACCCACTCGTTGCAGAGTTCACGCCGCCCGCATTGATGTTGCCGCTGAGTCCCGTCAGATGGCGCAGGTGTATCAGTGTAAACAGTCACGAATTTTTTTTTCTTTGTAAATTTATAAAAGCGAAATACCGCTCGCTGATTAATCACGGAATCTCAGAAACTATAACACCTACAAACTTTAAATTTGGCAGGTAGGTTCTTTATAGGGTGTAAACAGCCGCTAAGAACGGATTTTACGAAAGTCCACCCCATAAGGGGGTAAAACGGGGGTGGAAATTGTTTGTACTAAATCTGCGCAGACGAAGTCGCGGGCGAAGTGCTGGTATAATATATTCTTTAAAAATTAAGACTGATTATGATTGACTATTTTTTCCCACGAAAACATGACCATTCAGTTTTAGTTACGTTCGTAAAAACTAGTAGGTATCAGTCGAACACTAAACAACTTTCACTTTGGGAACAACCCCGAAATCGCGTAAAAAATAAAATAGTTCAGCTTCAGGTTTTACGAATCTTTTGCAAAAAAAAACAAAATTAGAAGATTAGTGTGTTCCCGTACAAAAAAATAAACAGTAAAAAATTGCATCATTCTTACAGAAGTGTTGACTTTTATAATAAAACACGTTAACCAACCTCGCACATGGGACTGGTTGCGACCCCAACTTTTCCGCAAAAATGAAGCTAATAGAGACAGATGATTATTTCGTACGTCTTCAATAAGGTAACGTTAGGTTTGTCTCCCGGGAGTGTTCATAAATAATGCGATTATTCGGCGCGGGGCCGCGGTTACGCTGGAGGCCGCACGGGTACTGGGGCGAGGCGCACAGCAATTGAATTAGTGGTAAATAGATCGCGAGATGTTTGGTGTTTGTGACTATGTCGCGTTATTTTTGGGTTGAAATATGTCAAAAATGCTTCATATGAACATGGATTTTCTGAAAGCCTTATTAACTACTTACTGACAATATACATATTTTTCATACAAAATTTACCATTATTACTTAGAAATCCCAAAAATAATTTCGAAAAATTAATAACCTAACGTGCTGTACTTGACTGCTTTGATTAAAGTAGTACTTACAGGTTGAATTTTATCCATCTAGGTGCAAATACAAACGAAAATGTGCCTATCCTCTCGAGAATTATGGTACTTCAAAAATATATAGCCGTGAGAGTAAAAAAACGTGTCAAGTATATTAAGAACTAAGTACCTAATACCGGTTTCCAAACATCGAGATTCGAAGACATAAAGCGGAACTGAAATGGAGCACTACACTGTGTATATAGATTGCACAGGTCATAGGCCCACTACACTGTGTATATGAGCTGCACAGCTCATAGGCCCACTACACTGTGTATATGAGCTGCACAGGTCATAGGCCCACTACACTGTGTATATGAGCTGCACAGGTCATAGGCCCACTACACTGTGTATATGAGCTGCACAGGTCATAGGCCCACTACACTGTGTATATGAGCTGCACAGGTCATAGGCCCACTACACTGTGTGTATGAGCTGCACAGGTCATAGGCCCACTACACTGTGTATATGAGCTGCACAGGTCATAGGCCCACTACACTGTGTATATGAGCTGCACAGGTCATAGGCCCACTACACTGTGTGTATGAGATGCACAGGTCATAGGCCCACTACACTGTGTATATGAGTTGCACAGGTCATAGGCCCACTACACTGTGTATATGAGTTGCACAGGTCATAGGCTCACTACACTGTGTATATGAGCTGCACAATTCATAGGCCCACTACACTGTGTATATGAGTTTCACAGGTCAGATAAGCAGACGCTCCATACAACATCGCTGAACAAGGCTGCCGTGTGCACTTCGCATGCTCAACCTGATTGCTAATGAGACGAACCCATTTGGTTGTACTCTGGGGCAATGCATTATTTATTATAGGTGTCAATAGTAGTTTAAGACGAGAGATAACAAATAACCTGTAAAGATAGATGTAGGGTGAATAAAAAAAACGTACTCAGATCATCCACTTAAAACGAACCCTACCATAGTTGAAAAAAGCAACGAACTCATTGCTTTTTCCAATTTAAAACACATAACATCAGCTTGTTTTTATAAAGACCATCAGGGTTATTTTGCTAGCTAGTAACCTTTTATCTTAAAAACAATATATACCTCTTACACAAAAATATGCTTTGAAAATATAGCCCGAATAAAGCTTACATAGTCTGGCAGCTGTGTCCTATCTCAATACAGAAGGTAATGTATTTTATTTATACCACGAACACAATAGAAGGAGAAATAAATTAAAAATAAACAGAACGGGCATGAATGTGGAAATAATGGGTAAGAGCGAGTGTTTACTTGGTATGCTGGGTTCCGTCTGGGAAATTTTATTAAATAAATAAAATGAAAATGCATTTTTTTTATTTCAGGTATATTTGGCCCACAATGTTGTTAGTGGAAAGATTTGCAAACTATGTTAGATACATTAAAGTAAATATTAAGTACGAGTATTTGCTGCCTACTAGAACCCCGGGCACAAGCACTTGTGTTTGAACCCAGTGCCCCAGAAGGGGGCTGTTCAGCTTGTGTCTGAGCACGTTCAGGATGGTGTTGTTATTTGAAGTCTGTCATCTACTTGACGCAGAGGGAGGAGCTCATGACAAAATATTAGGGGTTAAAGTATGAAATGGCCGATTTGTACTGAAAATCTAAATTGTTTATTTTTTTTTCGGAAACCTCAAATCACGAAGATTATATGTCAATTCAAAAAACCTATTACAATAAAACGGCAATTTCATACTTTAACCAATATTAATAACAGCCGCACGGCTTGGCAAGCGTCGCTTGCCAAGGTCGTTCTGTGAATGGATGACTATCTATTAGATATCGAAACTTCTCCGTGATGGAGATATAATCAATCGCTGCATCGTGCCTCGTAATGTCTTGCATGCGAGTTGCTGCAGGTGGTAACTCAGCCTTGCGTTAAAGTATAGTTTGACATACATATACTCGCACTGCGAATTATCAATTCAGAAAACTGGGGATACTTACCTATAGGGCTTGCTAGTTTGTACAACCTTTTTATGGATGGGAAATCATCAAACGACTTCTTCTGCTCTGGGCAGAGCGGAAGGGAGTGTTAGACTCTTTCTGACTAAAACCTAGCTGTTTTCCTCCTAATGCCCTTCGCGTTCCAGGGACTCGGCGAATCTTTCAAACAAATTCCGCAACAGTTTGTACAAGCTGTGATATGGTTGGTGAACCCTAAAACCGTTTCGTTTGGATGAATCGTGATACAGGTCTAATTTTCTACAGGAAGGGACCAAATGATGAAGGCCTATTTTTTTTTTCAATTCTATATGTCCACTGATTTTGGAATTAAATTAGTATTTTTGAAAGGTGGTTCCAGGAATACCTGATAAATATGTGATGTGACCTTTAAAACTCATATTTATTTCGTTTTTTTTTTCGTGTGAGTTGTTTCATGAATATCACAGAAATCTTTAATGTTAACACTTCTTTTTTAGGTAGCATAATACTGGTTGATGTGGCGGCACCTGTGGAAGTGTGGAGGCATGTGTCCAGCAGTGGTAGTCAGCTGAAAATATGATGATGATGCTCGTGGCTGAATAAAAACAGCTGAACGGGTTGAACTTCCAAGGTTAAGCAAGGCTTGCCAAGATGGGACTGTGCATGAACCATCTAGCATATCGAAATTCCTCCATGCCTCGGAAAGCACGTAACGCTGTTGGTCCCGGCTGACATTTGTGGATCTTTGACATTCGTTACTTGTAGTCAGAAGTCAAGAAATCTGAAACCGGTTTAGTCAAAGGTATAGGGAACGTGCAGAAACTATAGGTGGCAGCACAGACACGTCAATGTCAAGTATATTTTACTTATAAGTTTCAAATTTGCAACGCTAGATGGCACAGTCTACTTCGTGCACGTTCCCCTAAACGGAGGGTGCAGGAAGTATAGGTGGCAGCACAGGTCAAATATTTACAACGTAAAAGTTTCAGATTTGCTACACTAGATGGCATAGTCTACGCCGTGCACGTTCCCTATTGTATTACCCAGTTACTGGCTCGTGGAGGTCAGACAGGTAAAATACTGGTATTTAATCAACCGCAACATAATTGAGAAAAAGCTTATAGTTTGATTTTTAATTCGAGTCAGTAAAATGACATTTCCAATGTTGCAGGTTTTTAGTCTCAAATAAATAGTGATGTGGTAAAATCGAGTTTTTACTATTAAACTTAGTCGAGATTACATTTTTTTTTATTCAATATCATTAAACAGAATACAACACGGTAGGTAATTACATATAACATAAAATACTGTTATATTCTTTGTTTTTGGTTGTTGGATCATCACTTGTCACGCTATCAACGACATCTTGTTTTTCATTCTGCTCCCGAATTCAAAATCCCGAAACCCAACCGTCCACCTCTAAAGAGAGATGTCTCCCTCCAAAATGCGGTGCTGGTATTACATAACGCACCGTACCATTCAAGAAAAGTCGAGCGTATCCCCACTTCAAACTGGCGGAAGGCTGATATTATTCAGTGGTTGGATGAAAAACAAATTCAATTTCAACCTACAATGATAAAGGCTCAATTAATAGAAATAGTAAAATTACACAAACCTGATTACGAACGCTATGCTGTGGAAGAGTTGGCCGCTGAATACGGTGTCACAATCCTGCGTCTACCCCTTTATCACAGTGAGCTCAACCCAATAGAGTTAGTTTGGGCTCAAGCAAAGAGTTACGTCGCCAGGAACAACAAAACTTTTAAAATAAAGTTTCTCCAATTCTCCATGCCATAAAAGTCGAAGACAAAATTTATCAACTCGACCACATCATAGATGAATATGTGAATTCATTCGTTATAAATGTAACTGATTCCGATTCTGAATATACTGATTCAGAATCGGAGTCGGAATCAATAGCAACCGTAATGAATAAAAACGTATAAAATTACTTGTATTTTCCCGACTTTCTAGTGTTAATTCCTCTGAATCTCTTTATATATTTTTTTCCCAGCTTTTAATATGTTGGTAAGGTCCATTTTAAAAACGCTTTGATACCTAATAAAATAAAGCATGACTAAATGTCTAAGTCTATTGATTGCTGAACATCACTATTGTAGCGGGTCACCCTTTTTTGTATCAGTGACAGTTGCACTTGTCATTTTACTGACTCGAATTAAAAATCGTACTATAGATGATGATAATGCGTGACAGTTTTGACAGCACTTTATCTTTTTCGACATCACGATTCTTAAACAAGTAAGTAGCAAACCTCATTGCCAGGGTTACGCAATTTGTTCGAAAGAGTCACCACAGCCCTGGTGCGCGAAAGGCATTAGCAGGTACTTGGATGGGTTTTAGTCAGTAACAGACACACACACACACACAGAGACTTCCTTCCACTCCACCCAGAGCGGAAGAAATCATTAGATAATAAATGCGGAAGAAATCATTAAATATTTTAAAAAAACAGACCACAAGTTCAGAAGCTACTACATGAGTTCGCTCAGTTGTGGTCTACAGTTCAGCTCGTGCCGAAGTATAAGTAACACAAGCTGAGTTCGAACACAATCTGCATAGGAGGCGGCAGTCGCGTGTTTGCTGCTGTTTGGGGAACTCTCGGTGCGGTTGGAGTATTCAAACATAACATTTTAAACAAGATATATTTTTGAATTAACAGCGCATCGTAATGGTTTCCTAGTTTGCCTTGTACGCCAAACGGCATTTCATGCAAATTTTCAAATCGTTATTTTCCGAATTGACTGAACCGATTTTATCAAAATTCACACATATAAGCAGGATGCAAGGGTCTAAAAAGTAAGTTGAAAAAATTTTCGTTAAATACTGTTACAGTTAAATTAGACAAATTTTAAATTTTCCATACAAAAATAAATTTCCAGTTATCTTTTTTTAAATAAGACATTTCGAAAATGTTTTAACTATTTTTTAGACCTATGTATCCTGCTTATATGTGTGAAGTAACATTAAAATCGGTCGGCGTACACGCTCTTAGTAGGTAGTAATCGTAAAGACATGTATCCACCTTCGATTTATCATCATCTGCCTAGCCTTTTTCCCAACTATATTGGGGTCGGCTCCCAGTCATGCCGGATTCAGCTAAATACCAGTATTTATTCACCTTCGATTTATATTATTTATTAATCGAAGGTGGGTATTGGTAAGGTATATAGGTAGGTATATCTACTTTAGCCTGAAAAATCTGTCTATGGAATTATATAAAATTTTATAATTCAGACAGAGTCAAATAAATTGGAGTATTCAAAAATAGCGTCAGTACGTATACCAGAAAATTAACCAAATATGCTTTGTTATTCGTCCTTAATTCAGAAACCAGCCCATTAGACTGATGATTTATGAATTATACTGCATTTTTTTTGAGAAATTTTCTGTGAATTTCATAAAGTAATAAGAAAAACCAAGCCGAGTTTTGAACTTGGAAACTCATACTAAAACCACAAGCTTTATAGACTGTAATTGGGAAAGACGGAAATATTGGTCTGAAGTCAATATAGCACGAATATCATTGCATCCAATAAGTGTATGTATTTATAGATTGTGAGATTACCGGCTTTCGGATTGGGAAGTTAAGTGACCCAGAGTTAATGCCATTTGGTTCCCGAGCTACGGCCATTACAGACCAATATCTACACCATGTAAATACATCGTTTACGTCGTTTCGTCGGGGGGGTTTAGGTGGTTTGGACCCTCCCCCTTTAGCAAACGTTGAAAATAAAAATCGGTAGTAAATATTGGTCAGATGGCAATGGTTATTCTTACCCAAATTATGCACTGTATAATTACTAGCTCTTCGAATGAAATTGGCATTCAGAATTGTGGCTTATCAACAACTTTGAAACCCAAGTAAAAATTAGTTTATCTTTGTACAAACAAATTCTGCAACCAGTTCGGTGCCTACCTTGTTAAGATTCGCTACTGTTTAGGCCCTGTAAAGAGTTATTTATTAATTTGATCGAACGGATCTTCAATTCAAAAACCAATAAAGGCATTTCCTCAATATTATTGGAGGGACGTTTAATTTGCATTTAATTAAAAAGGAATTCATCAGCTTGAATTTGAAACGTTAATGCTTGATTTATTTCAGAAAGTGGTAATTGCGATCCGATTATTTAATTAATTTTAATCGAAAATGGAGGAGAGAAGTTAAGTTATTTATTTATATTTAACTAAGACAGTGAGGGTATTTGGAGACTTAATTATTTATTTGGAATCGAACTATCTGGTTTCGTGGTTTGTTTTCAGGGTTCCGTACTTCGAAAGGCAAAACGAAACCCTTATTGACACTTTGTTGTTCGTCTGTCTGTCAAGACCCTTTATCTCGGGAACGTGTGGAGGTTTCAAGTTGAAATTTAAAAGCATATACTCAGGTCTACAGTCTCTTAGACCTGTGAAAAAATCAAACTTCTAATTTAACGTAAAAAAAAAACGATACGGCCGTTTATGACGCAAAAAATGTATAGTTCGACACTCTCGAGTAAATCAAAAAGAGTACTTCCCGTTGACCTAGAGTCATGAAATTTGCCTAGAAGACAGTTATAACAGTAGATAAAGTAATGGGAAAAGTCTGAAAGTTTGAATTTGTAGCATTATCGTAAAAAAAAAAAACACTTTATAATGAAAAATATATTTTCGATGAAGAATTGATCGTGACGTACATTTATGTATGGGAAAACATTTTTTCAAGAACAAAGTTAATTTTGTCCTTCAATCTTAACTGCTATATTTTTATTAGAGTACTGAGAGCGCTTTTAGTTTATGACCTTTCGTAAGTAGGTAAATACTGTAAAAAAAAGAAACCTCGGTGCCCGAGTCTTTTCCCAACTATATTGGGGTCGGCTTCCAGTCAAACTGGATTCAGCTGAATACCAGTGTTTTACGTGGAGCGGCTGCCTACCAGACCTCCAAAATCTATCAATTGGGTATTTTTTAATCGACTTCCAAAAAGGAGGAGGTTCTCAATTCGACGATTTTTTTTTGTGTATAACCTCATATGTTATTTTGTACTTTTTGGTTTTTTTGGAAGTCGGTTGTATTTTTTGTAAAAAGTTCTTTTTTGGCAAGACTGGTGTCATATTTGCTCACTTCTGACAATCCGTAACGACTATCAAAGATCTATAAATGACAGCCGGGACCCCGACATAGTCCAGAAAAGTCTAGGCAGACTTATCATTGGGATGCCTGGTGGTAAGCGGTAGATGAGCGACTGGTCCAGAAGATATAATTTATCGTAGCGTATCTATGTAATAAGTAGACTATCAAATCCAAAGCCTGCAATAAGAACACAGAATATTCAAAACTCGTGTTCAGTGTCGAAGTCACAGATGTTTTAAGCGCATTTCATAGTTTAGGACCTAAATTGGTGATACGAATACTGTGGTACTCATTAGTACTTCAAGGTTTTAAGTGGAAAGTTTCGTTAAAGCTTATGAACATTGATAATCAGCCTTTTAAAGTTCCCACTGCTGGGACACAGGCCTCCTCTCTAGGAGAGGGAATGGGCCGTAATCCACCACGCGGGTCAGTGCGGGTTGGGTTATTTAGTACTTATCCCTCATATACTGGCAGATAATCTGTTTTTCCATAGGAAACAAATATGTTTATAAATAACTAGCAGCGCCCTACGGTTTCACCCGCTAGTTCCCGTTCCTGTGGGAAAACGGGGATAAAATATAGCCTATGTTACTCATGGTGAATGTAGCTTTCAAATGGAGAAATATTTTTTGAAATCGGCATGGTAATTTTTGAGTTTTTTCATTACGAACATAAACAGACACACACACAAAAATACAAATCTTTCCTCTTTATAATATTAGTAGAGACTAGCTTTAAGTCGGGAATTATTCAAAGGTATTGGGTATTCCAGCTAACCACCTATCTGCGAAGTTTCGTTCCTATCTCTTCAGCTATTGAGGCGTTTTTAAATAATGTTGCCGGTTTTTATTCATACAATTTTTTTAATATTTTTGTGTTGTTTTTCGACCCGTGCGGCTATATTAGGGTCGATTTTTTAAGTTCAGCAACGCTTGCCGAGGTTGAAGCTAGATGAACACAAAGTACTAAGCAAAAATATAAAATAACATTCATTGGAATTGAGAACCTTTCATTTTTCAAATAATAATAAAATTAATTAAAGAACTTGACAGAAAGTACAGTCCTTGCTAGAAAGCTCAACGTATTACAAACCGTCATATTTAAACGTTTCATTATAATATCACTCTTACGAACAAGAAAAGATGATGCAATTCCATTCGCGACCACTCTCGTACTATTCAAATCTCAGTGTGAAACATAGAGCTGAGAATCTCTGGAAGTGACTGGAGGTGGCATCACTTGTTATATTCTCGTGCCGCGCAATATATTCTGAGCACAAGTCCAATTCTCGTATTTTTAAGAAGCTTTTGCATCCCTTTCGCAGTCGCAAACACGAGACTTCTTTTTGGGAACTTTTAGACATTGATTTTCGCTGAGATGATTTGCGCCTTGATTTTGAACGCTTTTTCATTATGATTTTTTTTCCGCAGTGTACGCGCCAGTATCGACACCATCCTGCAAAATATAGCGGATAGGTGGGACAGCCCTCATTCTGGAACTTTGGATAAATGCTTATGTCAGTGGCGCACTGGCGCTGTCGCGAATAATTACATAATAGTAAATTTTATTATTCTTAAAGTGGTCGGTACCCTAAATTTTACGGTGTATAAATACTAACCAATGGATTTTTTTTTGTATTTTTTTAGTTTGTGTTATGAAAATTTATGACAATGCCATATCTAGCAGCAGCAGACGCTATTCGAAATTCTATGTCTGTGTGAAAGGAATATTCTGTGCAATTTTCTTATCTTGCACAAGCTGTAAGTTTCATCTAAGTTATTGCCCAGAGAGTGGAGCAATTTTAATTCCTTTGTTATTGCTCGACAAGATTTCGGGCTGTAACTTAGAGCTTAGCACCTTTCTTGGGTTTTTATTTGCATGTAAAATCTTTATTTGTTTTGTAGAGATGAAAAGTGAGATAGAACTTTTACTTACTCATAAACTAGCGGTCGAACCTGGCTTCGCACGAATGCAATAGAATGTTAAGTCTAAATTCATTTATCATTATTTTTGAAATAGTAACTTTTTTTTCTTCTCGTGTCGATTGACTGATAATAGTAACTTTTTTTTGTATGGGAAATCATCAAATGACTTCTCCCGCTCTGGGCGGAGCGGAAGGGAGTGTAAGACTCTTACTGACTAAAACCCACCCGTGTTCCTTCTTGTGCCCTTTGCGTTCCAGGGCCGCGGTGACTCTGTCGAACAAATTCCGCAGCAGCAAACCCTAGCAA
Source organism: Hecatera dysodea (assembly GCA_905332915.2). Lineage (NCBI taxonomy): Eukaryota > Metazoa > Arthropoda > Insecta > Lepidoptera > Noctuidae > Hecatera > Hecatera dysodea. Next base: position 13,156,781 of record HG995310.1, on the reverse strand, counting down.
AAACACTGACCCTATAGGGCCCCGTCTTCTTTTCTGACAGCTTCTTAGGAATCTGTGCCAGGACATACGTTGCGATATCTTCCGTATGCAAGAAACTCACTGCTATAATTAATAACCTGGCCACAAATTCCTTGCATAATTCTCACGGCAGTTTCTAAAAAAAAAACAAACTGTGGAAAAATAGAAGCTACACGCTTTTAAAGCCATTATGACATCGCCGTAGTAAAAAAATAGTTCAAATATTTTGCTCAAAATCTATAAAGAAAGAAAGAAATTTGAGCTTAAGCTCAGCATAATGCAAGATGGCAACACAAGGTATACCACCTGACGCTGATTTTCAGCTGCAACCTACGAGTGCCATACACTATATATACTAAAACATAAACACAAATATGATAAAGTAAAAAAATATATAACTACATAAACCAGTTGTCGTTTATTGCTTTTTGTAAATGGTATGAACATCCTTTGCGTAGTTTAGTAGAATTAAGACAAGATCATAAACATGACAGATTGGCATGTTTTGTATAGGTATAAATAAATTACGAAAAGCAAACATAAATTGATGGAGATCGTTTTTACATTTTCACGATTTCGGGGATGTTCAAATAGTTAAAGTTGTTCATAATGACGAGTATAAATTTATTTCTGACTTTTGCCAACAGGCGCTTAATTTTAAAGTAGGCAGACAGAAAACGAATAAATTGTCAAAAAGCTCTTAAAATGTCACATTTTAAATTCTAATGTTTAATTAACAGTCTTACTTAATTAAAATAACAACAATAAAACTATTAATGACTGAATCAAATTAATAATGAAATCCCGTCATAAAAAGAGATAATAAACGTCATTCCATCCCTGTACAATCGTAAACAGCTTTTAGCTGGCGAAGTTAAAATTGTTATTCAAATATATGTATGTACATATATATATTTGAATATATCCATCCATACCATCCTAACTCTTTATATATTTCACTAGCAGCGCCCTGCGGTTTCACCCGCGTTGTTCCTGTTCCCGTGGCAATACGGGGATGAAATATAGCCTATGTTACTCAGGATGAATGTAGCTTTCTAATGTGGAAAGAATCAGTTGGCTCTGTAGTTTTTGAGTTTATTCATAACACACATACACACACACAAAAATTCATTTTTTGTATCTTTATAATATTAGTGTAGATTGGAAAATTGCGGACTCTGTTAGATTGTAAAAAATCTTTATTAGAATTTTAGAAAATCGTTTCTATGATTAGAAAAACAAAAATTTTGTGTACCATAAATCCTATCTAAATTCACTAGTTTCTAATATGTGTGTGTGTTAAGAATAAATAGTTTACAATTTGACGCGATATTTTACAACCTTACGGCATTTGCAATTTTCCGATGACAATCTTACGCTTTCACGACTAAATCGCTGAACCAATTTTGATAGTTTTGGGTTAAATTGAGTTCTGGTGACAGTTGTTATTTTTTATTTTTTTTGCGAATATTACATTATAATGCGAAGCCACGGCCAGAAAATCTGACACTAGTCTTGCCAAGAAATACCGTGTTCCCCAGGTAATGGGTTGTGGAGGTCTGGTAGGCAGCCGCTCCACGTTAAATACTGGTATTCAGCTGAATCTGGTATGACTGGAAGCCGACCCTAATATAGTTGGGAAAAGGCTAGGCAGATGATGATGAATGTGAAGCCGCGGCGGTCTAGCAGTCTAGTACCTAATATTATACATGCAAAAGTAACTCTGTCTGTTTGATACTCTTCACGGGTAGACTATGTCCTATATAGATTTTTTCTCTCAGGAGAATAAGCCCTTGGGATAATTTTCGACACTCTTGTGGGCAAAACCGCTGGAATATGCTAGGTACTGTGTCCATGTATTAGGTTTCATTAACATACTAGGTAGTATAACAGCCCGCGGCCTTCGAACGTAAAGGGCATAAAGAGGAACACGTATAGGTTTTAGTTACTAAGAGACTATAAATCCCCTCCGCTCCACCCAGAGCGGAAGAAGCCATTCGACAATTCGTCTAACGGGGCCTTTGCAAGCAAACTTAGGCCCCTCATAAGGCTTCTAAAGGTCCGAGACATCAGGGTCTCGAAAAAAGGCCAAAAAATATCTAAGAAGAGTCATTGACGAAAGAAAACTTGAACTTGTTATCTGGTTTAGTTTCAGCAGTTAAGTTGCACAGTGTGTCCTATATATTGCCTGCCATTATATCATAAGCAAACTTGTACTTTATTGATGTTTATTTGACTACAGCAAAATAGAAGGGTGTCAGAACGGAATCGTGGTGTCATTGACACTTCTTAGTAGGAGAGGGGCTGAGCATGCAGTCAAACTCGCAACCAACTTTTTGACAGGCTAACGTTTTATTTCCTTCTTCGTTCAGATTTAACAGTATATATTCACGAATTGCCGCGCTTGTCTCGGTGAAATGCAGAACTAAGAGGCTCATTGGCGACAAAAAACTGGTGAATGCCGAGCTTCACAGCCTGGCTCATCGCCGCAAGATCACCTGATTAGCAGTCTTCTACAGATTAAAATGAAACGTTTAAATATGATGGTTTGTAATACGTTGAGCTTTCTGGCAAGGACTGTACTTTCTGTCAAATTCTTTAATTTTTTTATTGAAAGGTTCTAAATTCCAATGAATGTTATTTTATATTTTTGCTTAGTACTTTATGTTCATCTAGCTTCAACCTCGGCAAGCGTTGTTGAACTTTAAAAATCGACCCTAATACAGCCGCACGGGTTGAAATACAAGATAAAGCCCGGACAGCTTTTAATGCTTTACAAAGCACAGGTCCGGTCCTGCATGGAGTATTGCAGCCACCTTTGGGATGGCTCAGCTAAATACCAACTTGCCGCACTTGACTCGGTGGAACGCAGAGCTAAAAGGCTCATTGGTGACGAAAAACTGGTAAATGTCAAGCTTCACAGCCTGGGTCATCGCCGTAAGGTCGCCTGCTTGTCAGTCTTCTACAGATTGTACTTCTGGGAGTGTGCCCATGAGCTCCACGACCTCATCCAACCGGCTCTCTTCTAGCGTCAGACGTCTAGGCGAACTGTAAGTTACCATCCCTACCTTGTTGCTATTCCACCAATTCGCACCAAGCGTTACTTTTGTAATGCGCACAGCAAAGGAGTGGGACACTCTGCCTGCGTATGTGTTTCCGAACGCTTTCAATCCTAATCTCTTCAAAGTTAGAGTGAACAGGCTTCTTCTGGGTAAGCTCATTCCATCGTTTACTTGGTCTCTGTCACCTCTGATCTAGACTAGAATCAACAGCAAAACAAAAAATAAACTGCTTTCGTCCACTGGGTAATCTAATAAAATATTCCATTTGCTTTGTTAAACTTACTTTGGATTAAAGGTTCATTTAATGTACCTAAATAGTAAGTATTTGTATAGCATTCAGTTTCTGGGTCTTAGTAATAAAAACAAGCCGCCTACATCTTACGTGGGAGCTATTTGAGTCGAATAAATAACGATTCTGTTTAAGAAATACTTAATCAAGACTTGTTGACTTACTTGTGGCACGTGGGTTTGTATGTCTTGGTTATATTTAGTTTGATTAGGATAGGTCTGTATAAACTGTTTATTTTTGGGGTTCTGAGAGCTTAGTGCGAGTTTTTTAACGTACTCGATTGCGTTAACGTAAATTTTTGCTTATGTGAAATTGTATAGAAAAACTAGCTGACCCGGCAAATGTCGTTTTGCCAAATAAAAAAGAATAAAAAAGTTAGGGGTGGACCACGCTTAACATTTAAGGGGATGTAAAATAGGTGTTGTCCGATCGCCACCCTAGCCGATATGCACGCTAAGATTCACGAAAATTGGTTGAGCCGTTTCGGAGCAGTTCAACCACAAACACCGTGACATGAGAATTTTATATACACATGTATAAGATAGGTTTCCCGTTATTGTCACCAGACGGTGCTTATTCCGTTTCAATACAATTTGACGTTTACGCTAACACGATCGAGAACGTTAAAAACTCACACTAAGGCCACCGTATTTCATAAGAAAAAGCGGAACTCTTATGAGATCGTTTGCGTGTCTGTCTGTTCGGTTTTTACAGCGAATTTGCTCTGAAAATACGGCATTTTTTTCTTTTTGTAATTACAGAAAAACCTACGAAGTCTATGGTCTTAAAATATATGATATCAGCATAAAAAATACTAGCACTCACCCGCGGATCCACTCTTGTGGAATTAGTACGTTATCCCTTTAAAAATAATAGCCTATGTGTTATTCTGATGTACATAAATATATAGGTGCATATAAGCTGTATTACTGAAACGTTTTATCAAACTCGTTTCGATGGTTTTGGCGTGAACAGTAATAAACATAAGTCATTACTCCTTGCAAACTTTCGCGTTTATACATACACTAACTGCTGCCCGCTGCTTCGCCCGCGTGAATGTCGGAAATTATCCCAAGGGAACATAATCCCGAGATAAAAAGTATCCTATGTGTTATTCCAGACTATTATCTATATCTGTGCCAAATTTCATCAAGATCCATTCAGTAGCTTTTGCGTGAAAGAGTAACAAACATCCATACTTACAAACTTTCGCGTTTATAATATTAGTAAGAAGTAAGATACGGTAAGTAGGATTTCCGTCATTGTATGTACATCAGAAGTATCGCCAGAAAAAAAATTCTCAAGAAATAAGTTCCTCGGGTTAGAAACTATTACGGTAGGCAGATGATAAAATATTTAATTTCCACTCTAATAAGTGAAACCCCATCAAATATAAGTCACGAAATAAATACTAAAAATTATAAACGAGAGTACAAGAAATACTTCTAAGACTAGGTACATAAATTATTTAGCTTATATAAAACTTAGCAATAAAAATGTGAACGCGCAACAATTTCAAACGTGATCACCGACAATGAGTCTCATCAAAAAGTTTAATATCACCCAAAGGGCAATGGAGAGGGAATGACTCCGGAAATGCTCGGAGTTTCCTTGCGTGATTGAATCAAGAACGATGATATCCGAAAGAGAAACAAGGTTACCGAACTAGCCTTAAGGATCGCCAAACTGAAGTGGTTAAGGCATATTACTCGCAAAACAGATAAACAAAGCGGCCGAAAATCTTTCGGCTGATATGAATAACCTGCGTACAATATATTACTGTATTAATGATTAAATAAATACACAGATAATGTATTTAATTGTTTATTGGCACTGACACTGGGTAAACTTGTTGCTAACTTGAACGTTGTTAACTTTTCGTGTCGCGATCAAAAAGTTACTCGTCGCAAACTTTAATCAACGACTCGGAACTCCGAAGTCCGAAAGCACGCGATGTAAAAGATCCTTTTTACTTTTCATTACGTTCAAAATAAATAGAAAAAGTGTAAACAAGGTAGCGAATAATGAAATAAGGAGTTACTGTTTTTCATTTTATTGCTTCCGTTTTTTTTTTATCAGCTTGTATTTTAGCATGCGTTGCTGCGCTTTTATTTGGTATGTATTAGGGTTGCGGAATTTGTTCGAAAGAGTCACCGCGGCCCTGGAACGCAAAGGGCATTTGCGGGAACACGGGTGGGTTTTAGTCAGTAAGAGTCTGACACTCCCTTCCGCTCCACCCAGAGCGGAAGAAGTCCCAAAGGACCGGGGTCCGGAGGTAAATGCTCTTTTTAGTACACCATAACAAAATACATAACGAGCTTAAAAAATAGTAGAGTGGAACAATGGGCGGCCTTTCAATTGAATGTTAGTACTACGAATGTTTGCATAAGTAATATCGTTGCTCGTAAATATTTTCTAACTATTGCATATTTTACCGGTAGGAAAACGTATTCCAACAAGCTTTTTGCATCCCCTACATAGTAAAGAAACAATTAGTTAGCTAGTAACAAAGTTACGGATGCCAATACCAATGAAATGCTTCAGTTTTGTAGTAGCAATTGATAGTTGTTCAGTGAACTGCAAACTGCAGAGCGTCGATCAGTTTCACAGTTTCAGCGATACGGCAGATTATCTGCAAACTTATAACAATAATAATATTTTTTATACCTTTAAATGTTTTTTTTGTGTGTTTTTTAAAAGAAATATTTAAAATGTAAATTAGTAAGTAAGTTAAATGAATAAAGAGAATAATAATAATAATAAACATTTAATTCAGAAACTTGTTCCATAATGTTACCCTGTTCTCCATGACCCGGGATTGTTTTACAAATGGAAAAGAGTTTATTTTTGTTGATAAATTATATTGATTTTTTAAGTTGGTTAAAAATAACACCTTTACACGTCAACTTTTTTTTATGAATGGGACATCATCAAATTACTTCATCCACTCTGGGCGGAGCGGAACGGAGTGTCAGACTCTTACTAACTAAAACCCACCCGTGTTATCCCTTTGCGTTCCGCGCGGTTCCGTCGCGCGGACTGCCGCGATGTCTCTTTCGAACATAATCTGCAACATACACCTTTCGTGTCAATTTTAAATAAGTGAGTGCGGTATTTCCTTTGAGAAGAAACGCCAAAACGAACTCCCGAATTCAGTCTTTTTTAAAATGCTTACAATTTATATTGGTCAAATCATATGAGAACCATGTAGGTCTGAGGTTGGCTTTTGAGGAATGCACCAAACAAATTTTAGTGCACCTGTCGAGACTGTGCAAATATTTGTCAGTTATTGTGTAGCTCAACGCCGCCGTAAGGCTTACACTATCTAAGTGCTATAAGTTGCATGCAAGGTTACAGGGGTCTTAGTGTGTTTAAAGCTTAGTAAAGGTGCAAACCCACCGTGGCGAATGACGTGCACGGGCACGCAGAGCATTTTCAGTAAAGGTGCAAACCTACCGTAGCGCATGCCGTGAACGAACACGCTGCGCATTTGAGGCGCGTGGATTAATTTGTTTGATGTTGTGGATCTACGTTCCCACTGCTGGGACACTAGCCCCCTCTCTAGGAGAGGGAATGGGCGTAATCCACCACGCGGGCCCAGTGCGGTTTGGTGAATGTCACATGTCTTTGAATGAATATTTGTCGTTGTATAGTATACACTATATACCGACAAATATGTGGAACTGTAGCGTGGCCCACCGTGCCGCGCAGGAGCTGCAATTTTCGTAAAAAAATATTGAACATTAATTTCTCCGAAACCAGTAGTTCCCAGTTTCCTCAATCAATAAGTCTAGCCTTTTCGAACCTATGTATGTGTGATATATTGCAATATGTGTGTACTCGTGCGTAGAAGGAATGCGAGCAGTGTGGAATCGGCCATTATACGTGTAACGAAAGTGTTCTTTACACGTTTAATGGCCGAAACAAGGAGTGCCTTGTTTTATTCAAGTTTTATCCAAAAATACTACAAATTGGCGACGAGGATGGGATCTTCATGTGAGCAAGAAAGTGTGGTTTTGACATAATAGGTGTTGATTAAAATGGCTCAATAAAGAATGCTGTTTGGGGGACATATCACGTTTGACCACCGCGTGCAGGAATGGAACATTTTCAAAAGTCGTTTTACTCAGTTTTGTTTGGTGAACGATATCACAGATGACACCGACAAGGTGCAAGTGAAACGGAGATCCCTGATATTGATTCGTGTTTGGTGGAAGAAACGTACCGCATCGTTAAGGATTTGGTTTTCCCGGAAGAACTCGAGACGTTAGAATTCAAAAGTCTAATAGCTAAGCTAGACAGTCATTTTGCGTCTAAAAAGTGTACATTTGCGGAGCGGTACAAGCGGAACAAATAATGATAGGATAGGATGAAAGGCTCGGATTCCAGTCAAATTGAGTACAGCTGAAAAAGGTTCACAGAACGAGCTGAACAAGTACCTCTCAGTTCCGTGAAGCGTCTTTTAGCACACGTCGTTTAAGGCAGTCTCATGATATACCTATTCCTAACGAATATTCATACAAGAGTAAGCTATCGAATAGTAATTAAAAAAACTGTGCCACACTAACAAGGCAACCTCACTTATTAGTGTTGCTTTGAACGTCGAGATCTATCGATATGAAGTGTGACCACCTCTACAGTATCTACTAGACCACGGACGTGAGCGATGAAAGAGCTCTAGTTTTAATGAGGACCGAATTAATTGCTAGTGGTGTCAGTAATAAGTAAGTTAGCGAGATTTTCGTATGATAGAATAGAATACTCTTTGTTATGTACAGTATAATCTATACTAATATTATAAAGCTGAAGAGTTTGTTTGTTTGTTTGTTTGTTTGAACGCGCTAATCTCAGGAACTACTGGTTCGAATTGAAAAATTCTTTTTGGGTTGAATAGACCATTTATCGAGGAAGGCTTTATATGTATATCATCACGCTTACGCCAATAGGAGCGGAGCAGGTATAAAGAATGTTTTAAATTCGGGGATTCCACGGGGACGAAGTCGCGGACAGAAGCTAGTCTATACTAATATTATAAAGCTGAAGAGTTTGTTTGTTTGTTTGAACGCGCTAATCGCAGGAACTACTGGTCCGATTTGAAAAAATGTTTCATTGTTAGATAGCCCATTTATCGAGGAAGGCTATAGGCTATATATCATCACGCTAAGACCAATAGGAGCGGAGCAGTTATGAAAAATGTGACACAAACGAAGTTGTGCGGATCAACTAGTAATCTATACTTATAATAAATCTGTAGAGAGGTCAATTCTGTACAAGGAATATATTTTCAAAATAACTATCAGGGGGTGATTAGTGATCGATACTGGTGCCAAAAATGCAATCAGTAAAATTTTTGTCTGTCTGTCTTTCTGTCTGTCTGTCTGTCTGTCTGTATGTTCTTTATAGAAACAAAAACTACTCGACCGATTTTAACGAAACTTGGTGCAATTATTCTTCATACTCCTGGGCAGCGACTTCGTCCGCGTGGAATAGTTACTTTACCCCCGATTTTGAAACTCTCAGCCCGATCGGTTTAAAATTGACAAAAGATAGACATGCTGTTTCGGGATATTTTTTAGATAATTTTATGTAGAACATTTCCGTAATACATGATTTCTATGTAACTTTAACCATTAAGGCTACACACGCGACGGAAGCTTAAAAAATGGAGTAACTTCTTCCGTTTTCCCAACATTTTCCTTCACTGCTCTGCTCCTTTTGATTGTAGCGTGATGAAAAGTATACTATAACCTGCCCAGGAGTATGAAGAATAATTGCACCAAGTTTCGTTAAAATCGGTCGAGTAGTTTTTGTTTCTATAAAGAACATACAGACAGACAGACAGACAGACAGAAAGACAGACAGACAGACAAAAATTTTACTGATTGCATTTTTGGCACCAGTATCGATCACTAATCACCCCCTGATAGTTATTTTGAAAATATATTCCCTGTACAGAATTGACCTCTCTACAGATTTATTATAAGTATAGATAGATATTCTGATAAAACTCGAAACTCATCGTTCTTAAAAGATAAAAGTCAATGAATACTTTCCCACAGAAAAATATTAAATTAATTTTAATTTTAGGCAATTTCAAAGAATCAATAAAATCTATACTAATATTATACAGAGGAAAGATTTGTATATTTGCATGTAACGAATAAACTCAAAAGGTATTGGATCGATTTCAAAAATACTTTCACCGTTAGAAAACTACATTCACCCTGAGTAACATAGGATATATTTTATCCCCGTATTCCCACGGGAACGGGAACTACGTGTGTGAAACCGCGGGGCGCTGCTAGTCTAAAACATAATGCTTATTTTTGTGTTGTGCAATGAAGCGAAAATATCAGCGACTTTTTTAGTTTGCTGTAATATAAATAAAATAAAATAAATAACTAAACCCGGTTCTGAAAAACTCATAGAAATTGGTTGTTGATTTGAAAATAAAGTCCGTACTCGTAAATTCCACTTTTATATCTTTTGATGTTTATTCAACAGATTTTTAATACATTCTAACAACTGTGAAACATTTTAATCTGCAGGCTTTTTGTTTGCATTGAAATGTTTCCTGGAACGTATATTCGTATAAAATATGACGCATTGCATTTAAACACGTGCGGAAAAACTAGGTCAAATTAGATTTTTAGGTCAATCATAAAACGTGCAGTAGGAATTTCCTAAAAAGCTTAGTTCTTAATTTAGTAACTTTTAATGTTACCATTGTATTTTGTTGTTATTAAAATGTGTGGATGGGTGACCACCTTAACATACCGAGAATCCTCCGTGCCTCGGAAAACACGTTAAGCCGATGGTTCCGTCTGTCATTTGTAGATCTTTGGCAGTCGTTATGTATTGTCAGAAGCCAGTAAGTCTCGACTCCAGTTTTGTCAAGAAGTACCGTGTTACCTACATAGTTAATGGGTTGTGGAGGTCTGGTAGGCAGCCGCTCCATGTTAAATAATGGTATTTAGTTGAATCCGGTATGACTGGAAGCCGACCCCAATATAATTAGGAAAAGGCTAGGCAGATAATGATTAAAATGTGTCTAGGATTATTTGGCAACAAAGTGATTTAATTTAATTTAATGACTAGGTTTATCAAGTTCCTTCGCCCACGAGAGTGCCCTACCAGAACCGTCATTTTTTGGACGAGAAATAACCAATGATAGTCAGGCGTAGTTTAGTTGTTTACTAATGAAACATTCTAAGATAGTGTAGTTTTACAAGAGTTGTGTGATTTCAGGCTTGATACCATGGTAAAAATTGTCAATGATTATGAGTCAATGACGGCTTTATAGGCTTTGCGTTCGTTATTTTAGTTTAAATAAATAAATAACAAAATACAAAGGTGGAATTGACGCCTTAAGCATTCTCTACCAGTCAACTACGGGTCGTGAAGAGAAATCATAGCAGGTGCAAAAAATCGATACATATAATACAATTGTATAAGGTCGATGGCTGTACATTGAAGATATTGAAAAAAAAATTATATAAATATGGGTCGTATTTATTAGACCAACAGAAGCCGAAATTAAGAATTTTAGTCTGTCTGTCTTTCTGCCTGTATATTTGTAAGCGCATCACGCAAAAACTACTGCATAGATTTGAACGCAGTTTTAAACGTTCTACTGCTAGATGCCTAACTTAAAATATAAACAACATTTTACCACTTACAAGTACCACGCGTGCACAGTCGCGAGCAAAAGCTATTCGTAAATAATATTTCTTCTTAATTCGTCATATTTTATTTTAATCCACGAAAGCTTACTTTACACAATTGTTCACGTACAAATCAAATCAAATATTAATTTAAATTACATAAGTAGGTACACTAACAAATGTAAAATATAACAGACTAGCAGCGCCCCGTGGTTTCACCCGCGTAGTTCCCGTTCCCGTAGGAATACGGGAATAAAATATAGCCTTTGTTACTCAGGGTGAATGTAGCTTTGTAATGGTGAATGAATTTTTGAGATCGGTCCAGTAGTTTTTGAGTTTATTCGTTACAGACAAAAATACAAAAACAAATATCTTTTCTTTATAATATTAGTACAGATATAGGTCAGTATCTATTAATGAAATTATAATCAATATTGCACTATTATTTCTAATTTATGAAGGTATAAGTTAAAAATCTTTATATAACTTTATAGATATATGTATATATTAAATACAAAACCAAATTGCATGAATAAAAATACATAAAAACCGAGTTTAAATCAAAGTGAAACAGTTTACTCTCTGCAAACCTTTGACTGACATACAGAGATCACAATAGAAGGAAGGAAGCTGTGTACAATAGGGATGTTTCCTGAGTAAAAAATATATGATTATGTTAAGTCCGTCAGTTAGATTATAGAAAAATATTCGACACGTATTTTTTCCTTTATCAAATCTATAAAGACTGACGAAGATAAAAAGCGTCACAGAGTGGCAGCGTGTGACGTCACTTCCTGGTAAAAATTGCAGCGAGTAGTGACGTCACACGAGTTTTCAAGGCAATGTATCGTCTTCATTTTTTGTTTATGTGAAAAAAGAAAAAATACGTCCCCAATATTTTCTGGAAATCTATCTGACGGACTAATCAGATTTTAACAGGTAACTGCCCTATTCCTGTATTTCCTTTGTAAGACACAAATAAACATGTTTTCATTCTTTTCATAGGGCCCATAAATTCCAATACGTACGAGTTCCGACCACGTAAAGCCCCTCAACCAAGCCAACATAAGTGTACGAAATTCTTGGCTATAAATAAGAATTGCGTGGGTATACGCAATTACATACTTAACAGAGCTTTCATTCTAATTAAATAGCAAATACGTCATAAAAAGTATAAAAATCCGAGTTAGTACATTTTTATTCTTCAAACTCATTTGTGTAATTACATTTTTTACAAGCTTTATACGTTAACATGTTTTCGTATGTGTGTGCGGTTGGATTTTAGTAACTTAAAAACCATTTACTGACTAAAACCCACCCGTGATCCTTCTAGTGCCCTTTGCATTCCAGGGCCGCGGTGGCTCTTTCGAACAAATTCCGCAACCTAGGCACTGACCCTATGGGGCCCCGTCTGTTTTGCTGACAGCTCCGTGAGGCGCGCGTGGAACAGGATGCGCCGTTGACCCGGGCTTGGTTGCTATCGGACGGCGAGCCACTCACAGCTCGCCAGCCGCAGGCCCGCGCCGACGATGCCCGGGAATCTGCGTATGCCGACGTCCGGGGCGTCTTCTTCTGTTGCGGCAGCTGGAGCGTGAGGTTTCCCTCTCCCGCACGCGGTCTGCCTCCTCCTTCGCTAGCATTACCTACTGCTTCGCTTAATTTGATGTCAGCCCAAATGTCCTTACTTTGGTATTGTTCGTCAAACCGTTAAGCTCCTTAAAGATTTAAGTTTGAGCTACACGGTATCTGACAAATGCTTGCACTGTCTGGACAGGTCCACTCAAATCTGTGTGGCACTTTCCTCAAAAGGCTACCTCAGACATTAAGCTACATGGTTCTCATATGATTTGACCAGTACGGATTGTATGGACTTTAAAAGAGACTTTGACCTCTGAGTTTGTTTCGGTGTTTCTTTTCAGGGTAGTCAGCTAGGAAACACCGGCTTCATTTAGCTTAAAATGACAAGAAATATTGGTCGTGTAAAAGTGTTATGTTTAACCTACTTACAAAATAAATATCATTTATCATTTAGTACTTCTTGACATCAAATTAATACCTATGTAAATTTGGGCACAATGTCATTTTAGAGCTAATATTTTAGTTTAAACTTATTCAAGTTTTGTATAACTTTTATAAATACGTAAATTGCTTTCAATTATGTTTTTTTAATTCAATTTTGTTTTTACCGTCGTGGATTTATTCAAAAAGTTCAATTTTGCCTTTTATTTCAATATTTTAGAGAGAAATTTAGTATTAACATTGTAGGTACTACATATAGATACAACTACAAACCTATTACTGAGAACCGCATCAATATCGGAGTACTTTTGTTTGTTTTTTACAAAAACATATGTTTACTGCAGCGCCTCCTCGTGATTTGTCACCGTAACACATATCTAAGACCATGCACCAATCAAAACTTATACCATCACTGAAAACTGCATCAAAATTGGAATCGTAGTTTTGAAGTTAAATGACTACATTAGTTTTCCCAAATATCCTTGACTGCAGCGCCCCTTGTTGAGTTGTCACCGTAACACCTATCTAACAACATGCACCAATCAAATCCGAACCCATCAACTGAAAACCGCATGAAAATCGGATAAATGGGAACATTGGTTTGCACAAACAAACAAGCAAACATCCTCTCACCCCAAACGCATACACTGTCTCCGTTTCGTCGTGGGTAAAAAAAAACATTGTTAATTGAAATTGATTGAAGAACATAAAATGGCTTTTTTATTATTAGGTATACTATGGACCTGGTAGGTAATCATAGTAACTCCTCAATCAAACAAGTTAGCACCATCGTATTTGCAATCAGTGACAAGTATTCATATTTTAGCAAATTATAAAAATGTTTTACAAGATTTTTACTTACCGTTGTTATAAAGCTGAAGAGTTTGTTTGGTTGAACTCGCTAATCTCAGGAAATGGTGGTTCGAATTGAACATTTTTTAAGGTTGGATAGCCCATTTGTTGAGGAAGGTTATATAGCATTATGCTATGCATAGTATCCGTCCCTGACATAGGCGGGCCCGTTCATGGAAGAATTCGGCCGGTACTCGATTTGGATGTTAGTTGGCGGATTCAGACTGAGGATTTTTCAATTGGGAGGCTGAATTGGAGTCTTGCTGATCGGTATCTGGGTTGAACATGTTTGGCTTTCATGAATGGGTCTGACATGTAATTTTTAACTTTTTTTTATTAAATTTGAAAATGAAAATTATATATCTAGTTTGAATTTCCGCGAAAATTAAAACTAGATATATAATTTTCATTTTCAAATTTAAAATGGATTTCCGCAAAGTAACGCCTGACTCAATCATTTTTTTTTTTATTATTAATTTTTTACCAATTATTTTTTTATTTTTTATTTTTGTTTGTTTATTTGTACCTCTGTGTGTATGTATGGGGGGAATAAACTATTTTTCTTTCTTTCTATGACCAATAGGCTATAGCGGAGCATCAATGAAAAAAGTTGCAAAAATGGTTATTTTTTCTCTCTGATGTAATTTAAACGAAATAGCGTGGGCCAGCTAGAACTTAGTATGATGAACTTACTCTTTGAAGTAGGGAATTAGTTATTTAATTTAAATGTACTTACTTTTAAATTATAATGCTGGATTGTCGAAGAGAGTTGAAATCAAATTAAAAATTACTTTGGATTGATATTTACTTGAAATTTCTACTTACAAATTAAATGTAATTTATCTTTTATCATTTTAACCGACCTTAAGTACGTTTTAGATGCTAATAAAAGCAAGTACCTATTGCCTCAAAAAATAAGGTGGGTGTTTTAGCTTTATTGATCAGTGACCTTTCTTAGTTTGCTATTATTAAATTAAAAACTAAAGAATAGGTTTCAAAGCCATTTTTCTAAGCAGCCTGTTTAATTAAAAACGCTCCCGTCCGAGTTTCGGCTAGGTGGCCAATCAAAAACTAATAATGAACCAAGCTACTGAAAAATTTGTATTGGAAAAAAGCTTTGCACGACCGACTTCTAAACTATATTTTCGACTAACTTTAATTTCGGAAGTCGATGTTATTGCTTGTAAGTATATTTGTTTTTTGAATAGCTTTTTATGCGGTACCTTCCCAAACTTCGAATATAAAAATAATCATCAAAATCGGTACACCCAGTAAAAAGTCATGAGGACTGTAATTTTTTGTTTGTGTCTCTTAAGACACAAAATAAAATACAGTCGACTTGAGAACCTCCTCCTTTTTACACGATAAAACAAGAACCGTGACTGCCAGTACACAATAATAGTAAACAAAATAAATAAACACGTGTATATTTACTGATAAACCTACTATGACTCCAAAAAATATTAAGTGAATGGATAAAAACCCTTATTGTGATACTGAGACACTTCTCCAATACGTACCTACATTGGCACACGCTGATAAACATAGCACTGATCGCACGTACACTGTTTTCATACTCAAATACTGCTTAGTAATTTTGACTACATTACTACTGTTAAATTACACACCAATCCTTGTTTTTTATTTTATTGAATTTTTCATGTATAAAACATAAGTTATTCAACTTTACAACTAATTAAAAACTATATATTTACAAAATACAACTAAAGAAGATATAATATATGTACAAGCGGAGTAAAAAGTAGAAAAGACTCATAGGGCATCGAAAAATTCGTCCACATCGCTGTCAACGGGAAAAGTGCCTAGCAGCCCTATTATGACGGCTTAAATCCATCATGATTTCTGTGTCAGAGAGAGACGGAGTTACACAAGACGAATAGCACTATCTCTTTCCCTCACACGAATCATGATGGCATTGGCACTTCGTAATACGGCCACAGAACACTGGCCGCATGCTGATTCGTTGACCAAAGAAAAGTCCAGCCCCTGGTCACGTGAAGAGTTGACTAACTGCTTACTGATTTCACGGAAAAGTCGATGAGCACTCGGACCCACCGGTCCTGGTGTTTCAACCCCAAACGGCTCAAATACTATAATTCCCAATAAGGTTGTTGTATTTGCGCCGTTTGAGATTTTCTGCACCTGCCGCAGCCGCCCCAGCACAACCCGCCGTGCTAAGAAGATGGGATGGCGCAAGGGTATCGACACATGTTGCATCCCACAAAAAAGGCCTGCCCACCTTCCAAGGCATTATAGTCATCCCATCTGGCCTCTTCCCATCGTCTCGCGCCAAACCAATTGGTTCTAATACAGCTGGCATCCCGGCGGTGACAAGAGCCCGACTGATGATGTCATTAATGCTGGCGTGCCAAGCTATCCGACCTGCACTTCTACTCACATTTTGTAAAAAACATAACCTGTTTTGCAAATTGCGCTTGTGACCAAGAGACCAACGGTGCCATGTCTGGTGTATTTATTGTTCCACTGCGTGGCAAAGATTATTATCCTTCGTCGTATTCCGCACAATAGGTTATTTTACTGTAAAAATCTACTTAGTCCGTCTGGTGGATTTCCAAAAAATATTGGACACGTATTATTTCTTTCTTACGTAAACAAACAATGAAGATGATACAGGGCGTTGAAAACTCGCGTGATGTCACTATGTAGTGACATCACGCGAGTTTTCGCGAGCTACAATTTTTATTAGCAACGTGACTTCACCAGCCCCCACTTTTGAGCTTTGATGCCCTTTATCTTTATATGTTTTTTACGATTTGAAAAGACAAAAACGAACCAATCACAATGGTGTAAAAAAAAGTACTGCTCCTTTGCAGAGTACACTAAGAGGTCGTCAATGTAGACAGTGTAGATATTTTTTTAGATTTTTCGAAAACCGGTTGGTTGATTTCGATAAAATTTTCATGGGACCATTTGGGAAGTATACCCTTTCCAACAAAAAAAGAATTTTCAAATCGGTTCACAAGCGACGGAGTTATGCGCGAACAAACAATAAAAAAAAAAACATACAAACATCCGAATTGAGAACCTCCTCCTTTTTTAGAAGTCGGTTAAAAAATACGTCATGTCCAATATTTTAAATCGAACGGACGAACAAAATAGAATTATGATTTTTGTAACTAGTAAAATACCCAATACTGTCAAACCAGTCTTTAGGTCAGTCCGGTCCAGTTTTTAGGTCAGTCTTGTCGGTTAGAGCTAAACTCGTCCCGACATATTTGCCAAATCGTGAAGCCCAGAACAAAAGAAGTACAAATAACAAAAAATATTTTATCTGTTGTGATTATTTTCGTTCTTTATATCTATGGGCTATTTAAAAAAAATATGAAACGTCATTATCAGCCTCCGAAGACGCATGCCCATACGTAATGTTGTTAAAAGTAATTGCTTTAAACAGTTTTAATGTGCGAAGATTCCAATAGACCAACATTAAACATTTCAGTCAAAAGCACAATAATATGTTAAGTTTCAATACTTTATTAATACGATGTGCTCACTAAGCCACGATCGTGACTGAGTTGTGTGTCCAGTGCCTTAAACACTTCACAACACACTTTTTTTTCGGCAGGAAAGTGCATACATTTAGAATTATTGTGTTATGTTAAAATAACCCTCAGTGTTTGCAAATAATTCCCGATGTCATCGCTCTACCAGCGTTCGCCGGTGGACTGTTTCGGATACCGTTACAAATGCTGCCACTGTATCCCTTTGAAAGCTGCCTGCATCATGATTTGTGTTTTATCATTTGTAAGTGTCATCCATTATTGATCTAACCGACCAAACCAACCAAATTAACCAGTCCTGCAGCCCTACAATGACGTCTTAAATCCATCATGATTCCTGTGTCAGAAAGAGACGGAGTTAGACAAGACGTATAGCACTATCCCTTTCCCTCAAACTGAATCATGATAGCATTGGCTCTTCGTAGTACAGCCACAGTTATCTCTTTACGCTTCGTATGACGGGTAGAAAATTACTTACATTTTAAGTAAATAATTAAATCACAGCAAGTTCTGCTTTACCACGGAGATCGACCCGTGCCGTAAATATGATTTAGCCACGAGCTCTTCCACTTTTATTATGCATATTCAGAGGCATATAATTTCATCATATATCCCACACATATTTGTAATTATATTCTTTAAACAAAGGAGAAGTGTTTATTTGCGTCAAATATGACGCATATCATAACGAAATCAAAATCGGTTCATCAGTTCGGGAGTTACGATGCCACAGACAGACACACACAGACATGTCAAACTTATAACACCACGTCGTTTATGCGTGGGGGGTTAAAAACGAAACAAAAATATTGATTTGAAAAAGGTTGGTTGGTAACCCTATATTATTATTATCAATTGTATATTTGTTTACAGCTATATGCTGCAGTGGAACTTGCAAAATCAGACAGGTTCCTAAGATCAGTGCTTGGACGCTGTGACGGTGTCGTTCTTACAATGGCGAAGGTTGTGCATTTGTTTGTGATAGCCATCTTCTTGGTATCTTGTGGTGTTCTTATGTTTGGGATTATTATTGTGAGTAAATCTAACTTTATTTAATACTAGCTTCTGCCAGCGACTTCGTCCGCGTGGAATAGTTACTTTACCCCCGATTTTGAAACTCTCAGCCCGATCGGTTTAAAATTGACAAAGTTTCATACAAACGTTCATCTTAAACGTTCATTATTTTATCCCCTTGGGGGTAGAATTCATCAAAATCCTTTCTTAGCGGATGCCTACGTCATAACATCTACCTGCATGCCAAATTTCAGCTCGATCCGTTCAGTGGTTTGGGCTGTGCATTGATAGATCACTATGTGATCCCGTTTTCCCAACATTTTCCTTCGCTGCTCTGCTCCTATTGATTGTAGCGTGATGAAAAGTATACTATAACCTGCCCAGGAGTATGAAGAATAATTGCACCAAGTTTCGTTAAAATCGGTCGAGTAGTTTTTGTTTCTATAAAGAACATACAGACAGACAGACAGACAGACAGACAGACAAAAATTTTACTGATTGCATTTTTGGCACCAGTATCGATCACTAATCACCCCCTGATAGTTATTTTGAAAATATATTCCTTGTACAGAATTGACCTCTCTACAGATTTATTATAAGTATAGAAGACTAGCAGCGCCCCGCTGTTTCACCCCCGTTGTTCCCGTTCCCGTGGCAATACGGGGATAAAATGTGGAATGG
The DNA here is from genome assembly GCA_905332915.2 of Hecatera dysodea. Lineage (NCBI taxonomy): Eukaryota > Metazoa > Arthropoda > Insecta > Lepidoptera > Noctuidae > Hecatera > Hecatera dysodea. Next base: position 13,137,640 of record HG995310.1, on the reverse strand, counting down.
AGATTAACTATGACATTCCAAATTAACGTAGTTTTCTATTGGTGAAATTATTTTGAAAAATCGGTTCAGTAGATCCAGAGATTACCCCTTACAAAGTCACAAACTCACAAACGTTATCTCTTTATAATATTAAGTATAGATTAGCTGATCCGGGCAACTTCGTCTGAGTCACATTTTTCATGACTACTCCGCTCCTATTAATCTTAGCGTGATGATGTGTAGCCTATAGTTTTCCTCGATAAATGGGCTATCTAACACTGAAATAATTTTTCAAATCGGACCAGTAGTCCCTGAGATTAACGCGGTCAAGCAAACAAACAAACTCTTCAGCTTTATATATTAAGGTATAGATTATACCTTAATATACGACGATTGTTCAACCAGTTGGGTGTTGTGTGTGGTCGGCAACTGCACAATGGTTGTTACCGAGCTGTTGTGTATATGTACATATATGTATGTTCAAATCGTGTCGAAAACTTTCATAGCGCAATTTAGGATTTGTGTGACGTCAGGTCTAAATTTGTAGTTCCTATATCATCTTGCTAAGAAGTACCGACTACCGTCTCTCCCAGTTAATGGGTTGCGGAGGCCTGGTAGGCAGCCGATCCACGTAAAATACTGGTATTCAGCTGAATTCCGTTTGACTGGAAGACGACCCCCATACAGTTGAGAAAAGGCTAGCAGATAGTGATGATATATCAACGTCGATCATGCTTATTTTCGTTGAAATCTTGAGCAGAAGTATAGCGTAAAGCCCACGTTTTGCAAATTACGAGTATGTTAAAGGTTTATTAAATAAGGAAAGTCTATTGTCACCATTCCACAATTAGCAGTTGCGCTTATGTAAACTAAGGAGGAGTCTCTGTCAGTGAATGAGATGTTTTTTGCACATAAAATAAAAAGCCTAGGCTCACCTGATGATAAGTCCTGTATATAGGAAACGAAACGGTCGATGAGCTGGCTAGAAGGGGATATGGAACGGTGGCTGTTGCACCCGAACCCATAGTTCCACTCCCTTTCACCCAGCTACGCACATGGCTACGAGAACACACACACACTCAAGTGGAACGATAGTGGTCCTCGGTATCTGGCTACAGGCAGTCCAAGGAGTTTATACCAACCCTGGACTGGAAACTGACAGAGCATGCATAGAGAAGGAGGGAACGGTATCGCATGTGCTCCTTGAGTGCACAGGTGTAGCCGAAATACGAAGACAAACAATAGGGACACCGAATTCACTTACAGAGATGCTGAACATACTGAGTGGACTGATCTGCTTCTGGAGGGAGGTCGGCTGGTTGGAGTGGCCGCAATGGTCCAATACTATGACTAAGTGCGGAAACCAAAACCCTAATAGAATAGAAAAGTCCTGGATATCTGGCCGTTGCCGGTCATTAGTCGTGTTTTTGATAGCCTCAAAAACACGACTAAGTAGCTGTCTTGGTTCTGGTAGAACTGAGTTATTGGTGTGAACCGGTGTGAACTATAGTGAGTTAAAAAACTTGCGAAGGATGTTGTGACAAGCTAGCAGAGCCTAAATGATTTGTTTTTTTTTTTCAGCAAAGAAGTGTTCCACTCCACATATACGTTTGGACGGCGTTCGTATTCAACTGCATATGCGTGGTCCTGACAGTCATTGACCTCACTTTTCAAGGTCTCAACTACAGTAAAGTCACTAGGAGGACCATTATGATTTCAGTCTTAAATGTCTTATGGTATGCTTGTAAGTTTTTTTTAAATATTATAATTGATAGGCTCTTGTATGACCACGAACTCACCTGATGGAAGGCGAGGATGTGGTCGACGATGAAGAACGCTTGCCTTAACGCAATGGCTTAACTTGCTTTCCAAAGGGGTCTTGTGAAGTCGACCCCAATATATGTAGTTGGGAAAAGGCTAGGCAGATTGTTTTTTTTTATTTTGATCAATCTGTGCCTACGGACTACACATTAAGCCGTTGGTGCCGGGTGATGTTACAGGGATTTGAAGGATTTTAGAAACAGGAGAATTAATAGCGCATACGCCGATTTTAATGAAACTTCACACATATAAGCAGGATACAAAGGTTTAAAAAAACATTTTCGATAAATAGTGTTACAGTTAAATTAGACCCATTTTAAACCATACAAACATAAATTTCCAGTAATCTTTTTTCAAATAAGACATTTCGTAAATGTTTTTAACTAACTTTTTAGACCTATGTATTCTGCTTATATGTGTGAAGTTTAATTAAAATTTGTTCAGTAATTTCGCAAAATAGTGACTTGAAAATTTGTATGAAATGCCATACGGCGTACACGCTCTTAGAAAAATTTCCGCATCGTAGTCGGCCACGTTTTTACTAACAAGTAGCTCACAAGCACGTTGAGTTACGTTGTATTCAATTATCAAACGTTCGATTGTGTCCCGCAATGTAATTGGATGGAGCATTCAGTTCCCTTTAAAATGGTTGAGTTGAATGGTGCCGATACACGCGTCATGTTTACGTGTACAGGCGCCGTCAGTTTAGACTGGAGATCTCTAAACTGCCACTAGCTGGTGTTTATCTTTATACAGTATGTTAACTAACAGAGAGCGTTCCCGTTAACCCGCAATAGTATAGCATCCATATATGATAAAAAAAATTACCATTCGAAAACAAAATGTTTTTATTTTTTTAATATTAAAATATTCACTAAAAATGTTAAATTGATACGTTAAAGAAACACTCTGTACACGCGTACTTGCCGGTTTGGGCATTGCTACTACGAGTACTTACCATTCCGCACTATTATTTTGATTTTAAACAGGATGTTTCGAATTTATTGTCTTTTTTTTTTTAAATGGATTATTTTATGCTTATTTTTCTATTCTGATATTTTTATTTTAATCTATTAATGATATAGATTAACGAGTTTAAGGGAACGCCCTCTGTTATTTAACATACTTATTGTATTTTGAATTGTTTTATACAGCTTCTTTTTTTTCTTTGCTCTGTCCTCACATAAAGAAGCAACAAGGATAATGTAACCTTTAGATATTTGTAATATTTAACATGATTTAAAAGAGTGTCCGTGGATTTTCTTGCACGTTCTTCTCCGTAGTGATCTACGCTTTCGAACGTGCAAATAGCTCCATGTTTTTGATTGATCGACCTTGACAATACAAAACTAATGTTTTATTTGGAATAAATGCTTTTAATCTTGAACTAACTTGCATGCGATTCGTTTCCAAGTGGAAAAGTATGTAACTTTATATGTACACAATACTCCTTGGCAATAGAAATTCATAGATTTTTTGTTTTCTACCTATGAGGAAGGACAAAATTACAGCCTGGTCCGACAGTTTAATATAATTTCTGATGCACAGAGGTATCTGATATATTTTTTTTTGTCCACAGTATTTCTCTACTTTATAAACGTGGTGAACAGTTACAGAGCTCGGATAGTGGTCGAGTATAATTTCTATTACACGTAAATAAAATATATTGTAGTTGTAATATGATTTTTATTTCTGTAACATTATACAGCGTGTAACAGTAGGGAAGATGTAATTACAAAATTCATAAACATTTTGTTATTGAAATGATAAAATAGCATAAAAAAGGGCCACTGCAATGTTTTTATTGTAGTTAATATTGATTTTTAACAACTATTAGGAATTAATATAACGTGAAACGGATCGTAAACAATCAGCGTCTAGTGACGTCACTGGTGTTATGACAACGAAAACACGAACTTACATTTTAAATGACAGTTCATGATCTCTGGCAGACCGTTTAGTGACATCATCATTCGTTTTCGCGGGAAAAGAAAAACAGTTTATAATCGCAATTTTGGCATAAATTAAACCGTATTTTTTTTTGTATGTCTATTTTACACGGAATTCTTTTAAATGAAATTATTGCATGTTCCCTATTGTACTCATAATTATGAACAACTTTTTTTTCGCGTTTTTTGATTTGATCCGATAGTAAACTATAGGACCAAATCAAAAAACGCGAAAAAGATAATCCGCTTTTCAGTATATTTTGTCGAGTTATGCGCACATAAATGTATGGGCCGTCGATTTTAGACGCGGTTTCAGTGTTTTTCCCATAGTAAAAGTGGTTCTAATGTTGAGTAGAATGGTAATGCGTTTATTCTGTATTTGCGTTTACATGTTGTTTAAACATCCCTCGAATCTAGTGACTTGATGGGCAAGGCGAGCTCGCAAGTAGGTTACCGATCACCTTATCTGTCTGCTGCATTTTATTTCAATCTTTGAAAATTTTATATATATATATATGTATCTGTGTACCAGATCGTTACACAGATTGCATCAGAATCTCCACTTTTTAGAATGGCATAATGACCGGCGTGCGGGGCCAGCTAAAATAGTCCTTTGAGACAGCGACTCTCCTGGACCCTTCGCTGAACTTTCTGGCAGATATGGATATAAATGAAGGAAGAAAATACCTTAAGGTGTTGCTCCACAGCAACCCACGGCTAAGCTGCGCAAGTGTGCACAGCTTCGATTTCTATGAACATGTAACCAGCGTCATCATCATCAACAGCTTGCAGTCCACTGCTGGACATAGGCCTCTTCAATTGCACGCCACTTAGATCTATTTTCGGCTTCTCGCATCCAGTTTCTGCCAGCCGTCCTGCGCAAATCGTCACTCCACCATGCCTGAGGACGTCCTACACTACGTTTGCCGAGACGCGGTCCCCACTCTAGAACCAGCGTCAACAAGGGCTAAAAATCCTTAATGGACTAATAGCTACTGAACCCAGTAACGATATGTAGTGCTCGCGATTATTGTGCGTGTATGATAAATAATAAGAATCACATTTCTATGAATTTCAAAGCAACATTCACATTCGCATCGCTGGTGATCGCTGATCACCGATGATGTAAACTTCTCATCGTGTAGGGTTAGGTGAAATGTCAATTTATTCAAACAAGATAAAATGACGGTTTACTTCACGTGCACAAAATCTTGTTCTTTTCCAATTAGAATAGACTGGCTGAGCGTAACAAACGATTCATCGAACGAGTATGTTTGATCTTTTTTTACAAGATAAAAACTTTTTTAAAACGATTGATCAAACTTTCAATAGGCCAAAGAAATCTCAAATCAAATATTTTTGGGCATTTTGACAATTGTTGACAACAAGAACATTAGTCTTTAAACTCAAGTCTCATAGCAGGTGTTGTTATACAGTTTTGACATCCACCATGGGATAAAGGCAAGAGTCTATTCATTGAAGATTTACTCTAAGCATTAGTAAACTATACGATAGTGGAATCAACTTTTCCAGTATCTTTCTTCAGTAGGTATGTATTAAATGCCTAACATTACCACATACAGTGAAACCTAAATTCGATGTACCCATATTTACAAATCGACATGGAATCAACTTTTCCAGTATCTTTCTTCAGTAGGTATGTATTAAATGCCTAACATTACCACATACAGTGAAACCTAAATTCGATGTACCCATATTTACAAAGCGACATGGAAAAACTTTCACACACTACGATATAGATCTTACTTATTCACGTTGTTCTCTCAGAAGGCATTCGATGTACTCCGAATCCATGATGTACTGTAAGCAGTCTACGCCGAATACTAAGGACGATGTCACACGGGTATTTTTAGGTCCATTGTGTCAAACAAATATTGGAGACAACGCGATGCAACGCTCTATTCTGCAATGACGCAGCGTCACCTGCCGACGCTGTTCGGTGTCAGTGAAATTGAACAAACACAGTGCTGTGCTGCGTTACCGCTCCGACATCGCGGTCGCAGCGTTCTCCCCCCTTCCCGATTCTCGGGCCCCTTGTTCGTAGCACGTCGGTCTGATTTGTATTCGTAACAGTTCTGCCCCCCTAGCCAAGTTGATAATCTGCAATCGTTAACGCTAGTCGAAAACGAATCAAATGTATGAGAATGAAATCGTCTCAACGTTAAGTCACGTGGTTAGAGCAGACGAATAGATAATTCGTAGCCAAGTTCACATCGTTCAAAATGATAGAATGAATTGTTATCGTTTCTACAATCTTCAACGCTATATCCTTTGCCTGTTTGACGTTTGTAGGATCAATCGCCAGAGACTAAAGAATAGGTCGTTTCTCTAAAGACATTGTAGAACGAGCGGCCGACTCAGGCGCGTCAACATGGCTACCAACTTATCGTTTTCTACAGTGGCTGACACCGAGGCGTTAACGATTGGAGAACAGAATTCGACACGAAATGTTTGTAACTTGGCTAGGGGGGCAGTATCATTACTCCAGCGCGGCAGCGCGTCGTCACAACGCCGACGGAACGCAGCGTGTGGCACTACTCTTAGTGTTTCCTTGCGGTACTTGATATTCGATTAAGTTCTGTTTGAACCTGTAGACTATTTTGGGGTCATGATTGTATTTCGCTACAAATCATCCCAAGTTGTATTTACACGTAGTTATCTATAAATGGATTCATAGATTATATTTCAATGGTTCTAAATGTGTCTGTACAGTCAGAATAGCAAGTCATTTAATATTCCACTTTGTTAATTCTTTTAATATAACGTAACAAACAAAGCACGCGTACACATATTATGCACATAACAAAGTTGCCATTTGCCTCGTGCCCCGCCTGCTTCTTAAAAGCACAGATTTCGATATTTGAAAGGTTTGTCAGTATAATTTGAATCCGTGAAAAGCTGGGCTGAGCTGCAAGTTAATCATATCATCAATTCATCACCTACCGAGCCATTTTTCAACTATAAAGGTCTGTGTAGCGCTGACAAAGATAAGGCCGCCATCATTGCCGTAGTAGGTATTGAAATTGAGACTATGTTAAAAGGTGGTGAACAATAAAGTACATTCTACGTATTTATCTATGTACCTCAGTGAACGCAAATAAAACATGGAAGCATTACTTCAAGGGATCTAAGCGCGAATCGTGACCCAAAAATCCAAACAAACTCACACATCGAAACCTCGTCGCCGATTCGCCGAACCACACCAACAACATTATTGTTAATACGATGCACAGTTAAAAATTGACCTTATTTTTCAAGTATTTGGGTTTAAATTACCATGTAACGAATAGGCCGTGTAACTAAACACGTGAGCGGCGCAATCGGTAAGCTCCGCCTACCGCGGCGCAATGTGCTTTGGGTCATTTTTTTGAGTAAGAAATGCTTCCATATTTTATTTGCGTTCACTGATGTACCTAGGTTGACGACGGCTTCCAGTCAGTCAAGCAGGATGCAGCTGAAAAGTAAAATTATATGATTTCTATTGCTGACCGTATATTGAACAGAATAGTGGGTCCACACGAACAAAATTCCATAAACTTGTATAGTACAACCGGTCTGTACAACCAAAAGCCTGTATCATGACTGTGGAACCACTATAACAGCAACCGAAAGACATAATGGACGCAACATGTTTAATTAATTGTAAGTATTATAAAAAAAAACACACATTATCATTAAAAAAAAAAAACGATTTTATTTTACATACAAGTTGCTCATCGCAAAAGAGAAGCCCCATAAAGACGATACTTGTAACTATTCACTACACTTATGTAGTAGAAGCATGCTGTGGACAAATAAAACATTATTTCATTGAGTATAAGAAGGAGGAGCTCGTGGTTAAATTATAACAGCCGCACGGGTCGATCTTCTAGGTTAAGCAACGCTTGCCGAGGTTGGTCTGTGGATGAGTGACCATCTTAACATAACGAGACTTCTCCGTGCCTCGGAAAGCACGTTAAGCCATTGGTCACGGCTGTCATTTGGAGATCTTTGGCAGTCGTTACGGATTGTCAGAAGCCAGAAAATCTGACACCAGTCTTACCAAGAAGTACCGTGTTCCCCAGTTAATGGGTTGTGGAGGTCTGGTAGGCAGCCGTTTCACGTAAAATACTGGTATTCAGCTGAATCCGGCTTGACTGGGAGCCGACCCCAATGTAGTTGGGAAAAGGCTAGGCAGATGATAACAAACAAAATAATAAATGCTTCCGACGGAATGTAGTCAATATTAGCCAAGTAAGCAGGAGATATTATAGAGCACAAGAATGTGTGCACGTACAGGTGTGGCTTCTGTTCTTAAATTTGACGTGATCGGGAAGATATCAAGCGCAGGATCAAAGGCTTTACGTGTTTGCCTTCCCTAATCTCTTCAAAATTAGAGTGAAAAGGCTGGATAAATATGTAAGCTTATTCCATCATCGACTTTGTCTCTGCCGTCTCTGATCTAGACAAAGAGAGTAGGTAGCAAACCCAACTAAAAATCAAGTGAGGTACGAGGTTGTCATAGCACCGACTTCTATCATCTTTGTGAAAATTGGAACTGCTTTCCTATGACTCATGAGATACAGCTCGCTGACTGACAGATGGACCATCAGCGGAGACGTTCTTTCGGGTACGATTATTTTTCCAGTTTGACCCCTTCGTGTACTGAAAGCTAACAGCCGGCTAGCCGAGGATGGGCTAGGAAACGCCACGTGGTTCGCTAGAGCCAGTGCCTGCCAGGGTTGCCGAATTTGTTCGAAAGAGTCACCGTGGCTGGAACGCAAAGGGCATTTGGAGAAACACGGGTGGGTTTTAGTCAGTAAGAGTCTGACACTCCGTTTAAGTCCATTGTTGACTCTTACTGACTAAAATAGAATGGAATACTCTTTATTACGTACACCATATAAGTCGCAGAAAATATAGATGAAGAAAACATTACATAAGCTGACACAATGGGCGGCCTTATCACTAAAAGCGATCTTTTCAAGATAACATTTGGATGTATTTTAAAGAGAACATTGATTCGTGTTCCTCCTAATGCCCTTTGCGTTCCAGGGCCGCGGTGACTCTTTCGAACGAATTCCGAATTAATATTGAATACTTACAACTATACCAAGCAACACTCAAGGTCATGATCATAGCTGTTCTCCTAGTCATGCCAGTCTTGTTCACCTGGCACGCCAGAGATACCATGATCACCACTATGCTTATACAGTTGAATATCAACGCCACCCAGATATACACGTTGATGGCCTTATACTTGGTCTGAAAGTTAATAAAAAACATTATTAGAGAGTTGGTCTACAGCTATTTTAAAACTGTAGTGTATCCTGCAGTGAATCCAGCGCGGGAGGCGTTAAATGAATGCGCATGTCGATTATTTTATTTTGATCACCAGAATATAAAACGAGTTGGAGTCTTCGGCGCGCCCAGCTAAAAATCTGTGTGTTTATATCATTTACACTAGCAGCGCCCCACGGTTTCATCTGTATAGTTCCCGTTCTTGTGGGAATACGTGTTTAAAATATAGCCTATGTCACCCGGGGATAGTGTAGTTTCCCAACAGTGAAAGAATTTTTCAAATCGGTTCAGTAGTTTCGGAGCCTATTCAACATACATACATATATTCAACATATATTCTTATACAAACAATTGTATTGAATAGGTTCCGAAACTACTGAACCGATTTGAAAAAACAACAAACAAATCACACAAACAAAAACACAATCAAATCTTTCCTCTTTATAATATTAGTATAGATACAAATGTTGTTTTCTATTAAAGACCTTATATATGTAGGTCCCTATAGGACAGACTATATTATTTTTATTCTATAGAAGAAGATGGCAGATGAAAAAAAAATGAATAAAACTGTAGGTCGGTGCAAACAGCAGACACAATCGGAGCTAACGAATTATGTCTCGCATTTCGCGCTTCAGTTTGCCTAAAGCTTGTATTCAAATTATAAAAGACGACTTCAGTCTTTTATGAAGTACGCGTGTAAGCGAAGTCGTATTTTGAAAAGTTGTTCAGAAGCTTGTATGCTCTTATTAGGTCTTAACTTAATAAGAGTATACAAACTTCTGAACAACTTTTTAATTTTCTGAGGACAGATCAGGACAGACCACTGGAACAAGCTCGTATCTGGCATTTGTTTGTGCCAATTGTAATGTCCCTCTACAAATAAATCTATATAAATAACTAGTTATACCTGCCCGGTATCGCCCCCCCATAATTTACGCCATTAACAAGGAGTTTCTTATTATCCTTTTGAGCTAGACTTAATGTCTTAGGCATTTTCTACCAGTTAACCTTTGGGTGATGCAGATAAGTGGTAGGAGCAGAATTAAAAAAAAAAACTACAAACCACGATTAATATTAAATTAATACAAAGTTAAATATGTTACATACTATACAAACAATACAATAGTATTATATATGTACATACATATATTCAAACTAATACATGACAATAATTAAACAGTCGATGCAAAGAAATAATGAGTAAAAAATTAACGCTGTGACGATAATACTGCCAACGTCTTACGAATATTCTCGCGAACTTTTACTTTTAGGTGATATTGTCTCCTACTTACTCATAATCTACCTCCTCTTCAAAGGAAAAGAACTTTTCGAGATTTAGATTTGATTAATCAGTGAGTGAATGAATGATCTTTCGCTAACGTATAAGTTTCAAATTTGCAACGCTAAATGACACAGTCTACTTCGCGTAGGTTCCCCTAAACGGAGGATGTAGGAAGTATAGGTGGCAGCACAGATCAAATATTTACAACGTAATAGTTTCAGATTTGCAACAATAGATAGCATAGTCTACGCCGTGCACGTTCCCTATAACAAGACATAACGGCTACTCACAGAAATAATTCCAAGTAATAGTATACCGCAAGAAAGTAGGAATACAGTAATCACGGTTAGATGAATCATTTTAGCAAATTTAAATAAATTCTGTTTTTTCTCGGGAAATATTGCAATGATCGTCTTTTCTGATCTTGTTAACTCGACAAGTGCCCACATCTGAAAACAATAATAAGAGTAAGACATGATTGAATTAGAAGGGAGATGTTATTGTGTGTTCATTCATCGACAAAATTTCTGTCAAAAGCAGTCCAGTATTGAACCTATTTTTTTTCTAGATGGGGAATCATCAATTCAATTCAATTCAAATCATTTATTTCAATTAAACCCTTTACAGGCACTTTTGAATTGTCAAGACGAAAGAGATGAAGCTATCTGCACGTTCCAAAGCGTAGATCTCTATGGAGAAGAACGTGCAAGAAACTCCACGGACACTCTTTTAAATCATGTTCTGTATTACATAACCTTGGTTACATCCTTGGTCGCTTCTATATGTGAGGACAATGCAAAGGAAAAAAAAGGAAACTATAAAAACGATTCAAAGTATAAAGATTAAAACAAATCATTGGCAGTTAAGAGGTGACCAGTCTCAACCGATGGCGTCCGTTCACGAACATGACGCGTGTATCGGCACCATTTAGCTCAACCATTTTGAAGGGAACCGAATGATCCAACACACACGCCGCCATCAGCGAAACATTTAAGCGAGCATGACATGCTCTCAACTGCCATTTTAGTTCAAGTCACAAAGTAAACTATAACTTATCACATGTAAGTGGCTCCATGGTACTCACATTTACAATATTTGCAAATAAAATGCTTCTACATTATACAAAACTATGGTTTACAATAACCAAGCAACTACAAGTAAAAAAAAGAAAAGGAAATTATTTATTATCAAAATAATATTATAAAAAAAGGATAAATAAGTGAGACAAAAAAAAAAAGAAAAAAGGCGAGCATCTCTTCCAAATATAGAATCCTAATTTGTTTATCCAAGTGGTTGAGGCTGTGGAGCAGGAAATGACTGCTCCCGCTCTGGGCGGAGCGGAAAGGAGTGTCAGACTCTTACTGACTACAACCCAACCGTCTGACACTCCCTTCCGCTCCGCCCAGAGCGGAAGAAGTTATTTGATGATTACCCAGTCTTAAAAAAAAAGATATTTAACATTGTTATAGTGAATCACAAGTCAATTCTCCGTCTGTAATCCACCAATCCAATCTGATATCTGCTATCTATCTTCTAAATATATATAACTCAAAAGTGACTGACTGACATAGTGATCTATCAACGCACATCCCAAACCACTGAACGGATCGGGCTGAAATTTGGCATGCAGGTAGATGTTATGACGTAGGCATCCGCTAAGAAAGGATTTTGATTAATAGGGATGTTTCCTGAGTAAAAATTATATGATTATGTTTAGTCCGTCAGTTAGATTATAGAAAAATATTGGACACGTATTTTTTCCTTTATCAAATCTATAAAAACTGACGAAGATAAAAAGCATCAAAGATCAGGAGTGGGATCGTGTGACGTCACGGCTCGCTAAAAATTGTAGCGAGTAGTGACGTCACACGAGTTTTCAACGCACTGTATCGTCTTCATTTTTTGTTTATGTGAAAAAAGAAAAAATACGTGTCCAATATATTTTGGAAATCTATCAGACGGACTAATCAGATTTTTTTAGTCAACTACCCTATTCTACCCCCAAGGGGATAAAATAGGGGATGAAAGTTTGTATGAAACTTTGTCAATTTTAAATCGATCAGGCTGAGAGTTTTAAAAACGGGGGTAAAGTAACTATTCCACGCAGACGAAGTCGCGGGCAGAAGGTAGTTAAATCATAAAGTTAAAAACGATGAATGATGTAATTATGCAATTAAGAAGAAAAATATTCATGCAGATTCTTAATATTGTGTCATTTAAGACCACCACTAAGTAATTATATCATGAATGAGGGTTCCAAGACTGCTCAAAACTAATGCGACAAACCACGACCGTAAACACAAAACTGCACAACAAAATTCACTAAAACATCAGGAGACATTACGTACAAGCGCCAAGCCGTTTGGTGCATATAGTATGTAATAAAGTTCTTAACTGCACTTTGAATACAAATGACTCGTGCCTTCAGAATCCATGTTTATTCCCGTCAGATGTTCTGTTTACATTCAACAAACATGGCGCCTTTTCACTTGGAACATTGAGCTGGAAGGTTTCATTTTTACGTGTTTTCGAGTTTAAACGGAGCGTAAATTGCTGTAAGTTTTGGCAGGTGGAAGATACTTTAGCATCGGAGGTAACCTGCTGTTTCGTTCATCAGTTTATAGGATAAAGGTGTTGGAATTGGAGTATTTTTTTGTTACGAGCCTTTGGAGCCAGTCGAGTATTGCGTAAGTGCTAAGGTAGGGTTTTCAACAATATTTGTTAATTTACTTTTTTGGATTTTAGAAAAAAAAATCGATATTGAAACTATTTTGTACTGTTTTTTGGAGTTGTTATTTTTTTTTCTTGTAATTAGGAACGTCGTCCTTGTTTGAAAGTTGGTTAAAAATAGGCGACTACCAGAAAATAAAGCTTGTCAAGACCTTTTCTTTTCCTACAGGGGATGTTATCATATAATAATATGGTAACGATTTGGCAGTCGAGAATTGGCATGCATTGACATCTACCAACGGCTTTTTCTGGGAAAATAATGAAGACTTTTTGATTAGATGATGATATCCAGTTTCTTATAAAATCATCACTTCGTAGTTCAAAACTTTCGTAGTTAGGCATTGCTTAAGTAGAATCTACCAAAATTGAATAACGAATAAGTTATGATAAAATTGTACGAGATAAGTCGACGATTAACGATAACTTTACCATTAAACATGAAATCAGACCCACAGCTTCCAGCTATCAAACAGCTTACAACTTGTTAGTGAGCAAGTTACATCTGTACAAGTTTCAAATTCAATTTATAACTTGCAGTTACTACCCACATTCATTTTACACGATTGGCGCCGATTAAGAGTTGGCTAAATAAGTATTTAACACACTAAATGTGATTGGGAGACGAGTTTTAGAAGCAATGGTGAATCAAACCTATACGAATAGGTAGATACATTCATCCTAACCAATATTATTGAAGCAAATGTGAGTTTGTTTTTTACACATTCACGCCTAAATCATTGAGCGAATTTTGGTATTCTGATGGATTGGACTCGCAAAAATAATAATCATATAACTATTTCTAGAATACTTATATGATTATTATTTCTGCGAAAATCTATATTAAAGAGAGTGAAGCAGCGGGCAAAAACTAGTGATTAAAATAAATTAGTGAAGTGATTCAGGTGTGGGTTTAAAAAAGAGACAGGGAGTCTCTATTTTAAACCGACACCGGAATCACCTATTACCCGAAAATGCCATCATAATACCGCTGTGTGAAATAGATGGCGCTATAAGGGAGGAATAAAACTATTTCATTCACACAACGGAATCAAGTTCATATTGACACGTTATAGTTGGCTGACTCCTCAATCCAGTTACTGGGGAACACGATATTCTACATTTACTGTGTTCGTAGATTTTTTTCATCCTTATAAAAAGTAGAATTTGATCAAAAGAGTCACCGCAGCCCTGGAACGCAAAGGGCATTAGGAGGAACACGGATGGGTTTTAGTCAGTAAGAGTCTGACGACCCCTAATTCCACTTCACCCAGAGGGAAGGTTATTTGATTTCCCATCGATTAAAAAAGGTGCCTATACATATATGTACTTATGAGCGTGTACGCCGTATGTCATTTCAAACAAATTTTCAAGTCACTATTTTGCGAAATGACCGAACTGATTTTAATGAAACTTCACAAGTATAAGCAGGATACATAGGTCTAAAAAGTTAGTTAAAACATTTTCGAAATGTCCTATTTAAAAAAGATAACGGGAAATTTTTATGGAAAATTTTAAATGGGTCTAATTTAACCGTAACACTATTTATCGAAAATGTTTTCAACTAACTTTTTAGACCTATGTATTCTGCTTATATGTGTAAAGTTTCATTAAAATCTGTTTAGTCATTCCGGAAAATAAGGACTTCAAAATTTGTATCAAATGCCTGATTGACATGAGAGCATTTATGTAATACTAGCTGCTGCCCGCGACTTCGTCCCCGTGGAATCCCCGATTTTAAAACATTATTTATCAATGCTCCGCTCCTATTGGCTTAAGCGTGATGATATATAGCCTAAAGCCTTCCTCGATAAATGGTCTATTCAACCCAAATAGAATTTTTCAATTCGAACCAGTAGTTTCTGAGAGTAGCGCGTTCAAACAAACAAACAAACTCTTCAGCTTTATAATATTAGTATAGATTTGGCAGAAGACGCTGACCCCAAAAATGCATCGGAATAGGGGCAGCCAAATGATTAAAAAAGTACTAACAGGTTATCTGAAAACATTTTGATACTTACAAAAGAAATAAAGCATATTATAGCGACTCCTATTCTCAGCGGTATACAGCAGCAGCATCTCTCAGGGTAGCCAAGATTGTCTATTGGTGATCTGTACACTGACTTAATGTTAATATGTACAGAGCTGTCATACAAAGATAGCGATGGAGAGGGGAGCGGAGGGGGGCATTCGCATGGCGTTGTACTGAAAAGAAATGAAAAAAGATATATAACACCACGCTTATAGTCGTTAAAGTGTAAGGTATTGTACTAATATTAAGTGGTCATCGTGAATACGCGATCGTCGCGAGCGTATACGCCGTACGGCATTTGATACAAACTTTCGAGTCCTTATTTTCCGAAATGACTAAACCGATTTTAATTAAACTTTTTAAAATTGATTGAGTCAGGCGTTACTTTGCGGAAATTCAACGCAACTCAACGGTCAGCGAGTCAACACGTCCCCTGAGGATGCCTCGTGGAGAGGCGAAACACGTGTCGGTAATGGTGTTGGGTTTTGCATTGCCTTCCTGCATGTGCTTAAAATCCTTGCATTTGCCCAGTAATCTTGCATGTGCATAATATAGCGGGCGGGAGGGAGGTGCATACCTGCAACCCACTAATATTCGCGGAAATTAAAACTAGATATATTGTATTCATTTTCAAATTTTGAAACTTTTTACACAAGCAGGATACATAGGTCAAAAAAGTTAGTTGAAAACATTTCTTTTAATCATTCACGCGGATGGGAGTAATTTTTGTCAGAAGTTGTTTTAATTTATTATCCTTCTATATTTTCCTTCACCGTAACGAGAGCGTATTGATGAAAAAGATGACAAAGTACAGTGTATGCCTAGGTTCGAATTGAAAAACGACTATGATATGATTTCAAGATCGTTAATTTGAACCCAGGCGTACACGCCATTAACCACAAGGCCATCACAGCTCAAATTTCAGCATCGTGCCTGTAAAGTTTCACGCATGACTTTTTAAGTTACGTAGGTTTGGAAAATGCTTACCTTTTCTTAAAAAAACGCATAGGAAATGATATATGCGCAAAGTAATTAACTTCAAATAGTGTTTCCCATCACGGCTGATTGATTAATTGTTTATTAGTTGACTTTATCGATGGCTATTTTATTTTTACTTAAAAATACAATACAATTTTAGCAACAATTTATGATACATGATGAATTTGGCTTTCTGTTTACATGACATTTCAGTTTTTTATGAAACTTACTATAAATAAAATAGACCAAGACAGCACAAATACACAAGGGAGTCTTATCTAGACATAGAGGTTTTATTCACAAAACTTGAAAAATCCAAACAAGAGATCAGCAATGTTTTTTTTTTTTTTGGGGGTTATGAAATCATCAAATGATATTGTCATGGGTAGATCGTTTATTTTTTATCAGTGGGAAATCATCAAATGACTTCTGCCACTTTGGGTGGAATGGAGGGGAGTGTCAGACTCTTACTGACTAAAACCCATTTGTGTTTCTCCTGATACCCTTTGCGTTCCAGCGCTGCGGTGACTTTTTCGAAGAAATTATGCAACCTTGGCAGAACAGGAATGATAGGACGGGCTTTGATCTTTTTCAGAGTAGATACCAGTATAGTCATGTAGCATGGTAATGCCACATGAGTAATCATTAGCGGAGCAGATGAATTTTTTGACGGTCAATTTTGGCGTAGAAAATGCTGGCGTGATGATTTGATGGCTACCTACTAAGTGGCGGAGAAGGCATGAGTAGAAAGAAATGAGGGACAACCTTGCCTAACAGTGAGACAGTGGCAGGAGCTCTTGGCTACATAAAAACAACCGCATGGATTGATCTACAAGGTAAGGTACAAAGGTAAGTACATATATCCTTGCCAAGGTCATACCACGAGTGGGTGACCATTTAAACATTCCGAGATAGCCAGATTCTCGGGTAGCCAGAAGCCAAGAAGTCTGATACTATTCTTGCGAAGAGGTATTGTGTTACCCAGTTACTGGGTTATGGAGGTCGGTTAGGGATTCGCTCCGTAATGTAAACTACTAGTACTCAAACCGGTTAGACTAGAAGTCAAACCCAAGGTAGTTGAAAAAAAAATTTTTACAAAAAATAAAACCGATTTCTAAACAAAAAAACCAAAAAGTATAAAATAACTTTAATTTCGGAACTCGGTGTTTTTGGTTGTTGAACACACCGACTTCCGAAATTAAAGTTATTTTATACTTTTTGTTTTTTTTTTGTTTAGAAGTCGGTTTTGTTTTTTGTAAAAAGTTTTTTTATTTTTCACTTTTTAGTGGTTCACTCCCAGCTAAACATACCCATCACAGCGTACGTGGTATAAATTGGTGTAAACAATAAACAAACATGCGATTTCAGCTATCCCGACAGATTTGCTATCATTTATTGAAATTAACAAAAAAACCGCTTGTTCGATTTCGATAAAATTTTCATGGGACCATTTAGGAAGTATACCCTTTCCAACAAAAAAAGAATTTTGCAAATCGGTTGGCAAGCGACGGGAGTTATGCGCGAACAAACATTAAAAAAAAATACAAACATCCGAATTGAGAACCTCCTCCTTTTTTAGAAGTCGGTTAAAAAGGCTATTTTATTGATCCCGTTCTATCTCGGTACGTCTCAAGCCTTCTCTTCAAGGGAGTGGGTTGTTTGTTAGTCCCCGCATCATTAAAGTTATTTAAAGACACATCTTCTGTTATTGGATATAACTGCACAATTTCTCGGTAAGCCCACTCAAATACTTTCAAGTATTTGATTAGGCTTACCGAGAAATTGCAACAAACTACTCACACATAACTTTTCTTCACGTTATAGCAAACTTGCTCTGGTTGAAGAACAATAAAATTAGGTAGTTTCTAGAAAGTTTTCAGTTTGATGTAAGTTCTAGGCAAGAACCGCCGCCTACTCAGGCTTTAGTCAACACGCTTCGTAGTTTGAAAATTAGAACTTTATGTTAAACTCTCGTTTTTTCGCGATCACGTAGGAAATTTGAGAAATCCTCACGTGCTCCCCTACACTCCCCAAGGAAACTAAAACCCGTCGTCTTCCTTCTAATGCCCTTTGCGTTCCAGGTTCGCGGTGACGTTTTCCCCAAGGAACCTAAATGAAAAATTACGGCTTTCTACAACCAGCAGTCTCCAGTTCCGTCTTTACCATAAGGGCACAAAGGGCACGTGCCCAGGATCCCGCTTAATTGGGGGCCCTCAAATTATTATTATAGCTTTTCTTAAGAATCGACCAAATTGAACCGTGCACTAGATTCAAGACAAGACATAGGTACTAGACTCAAAGATTTTTTTTAAAATTTAGTTTTGGATAGAAGTCTTCGGAGGAAGGTAAATATCTTTACGAAACAACCCAAACTTACATACAAAAGATACGCACCGAGGAACATATACCCTCGTATCTTCTTTGTTGAAGAAGCAGCCTTTGATGTCAACTGAGTAAGATCGCAAGCACAGATTATGAGAGGGGTGTGATAAAAGAAGATATTGCATTACAAAATATATGTGTGCTGTGTGGCCACTACACGCGAGTGGCACTCACTTGACCCGCATCCCGGGCGGTCCAAATAGGGCTGTCACAAACTGATAAAATATGAAAATTAAGTTTTATTATTATGCTAAACTATACTCAATTTACTATAGCATTAGGCAGACGTTCTAAAAGGCTCTTTTGGGGGTACAATTTGTGTTTGTGTGTATTTATACAATGTAAACATTATTGCAGTAAAAATTGATGTGGAGTTAAATATATTCAATTTAAATAATAGCTGTCACACTTAATTGTACTCGTTTAACCTTCTGAAATTACAACGTTTTCATTTAATATTATTTAGTTTTTACAAAAAATATTGTCGAGTCAATGTTTAAACTCTAAAAGAAGCATAAGCATAAGGTAACTTAGGCCTACTTTTATTTTAGAAAAATACAGCAATGTTGCAATGTCCGCGTACTGTCCAGTACCGCGCGCAACTCACGCGTATGCCACCTCTGTGCCGACACGTCGGGCGCCTCACCACTTCTCCCACCAACGAATCACCAACGAAGTCGCGGACAGAAGCTAAGACAGACAGACAGATAGGGTAGTTTCCTGACCTTGGTGGTGGAAACTGAAAACCACGAAAGAAAGGTTTTCATTTGAACCTTTAGATAGTAGTTACTCTCTCGATGATTGTACGGATGCGAATCAGTTGTTGTTTTATAATGAAATATACAAGTAAATGTATGTTATTTAAATATTGTTAGTAAAATAAAAAGATCTTTAGTAATTAATAGATTTGTGGTAAACAGTTGAATGATGAAACCGTCGTCACAGATGATAGGTCATCTGCTTGTTTCTAAAGGTACAAATGTAAAAGGAGGTAAAGGTAAGGTAAAGGTTTTTTTACTTTGTCGAGCAGTTAACGTAGCGGACATCCTTTATAGTGTATTGAAACGTTATTGAAATAAAAATATATTTAGATTTTATGAGGACGTATCTATGGTAGGTATACTAATATTGTTTGATTGTTTGTTTGTATTGAATAGGTTCCGAAACTACTGAACCGATTTGAAAAATTCTTTCACTGTTGCGAAGCTACACTATTCCCGGATGAAATAGGTTATATTTTATCCCCATATTCCCACAGGAATAGGAATTATGCGGGTGAAACCACAGGGCACTGTAATAAATATTCCTATTGAAGAGATAATTATATACAATGGCATATAATGCGGTAAGGCAAGATTGTTCACAATAAGAATCTTTAGAAACATGCTAGTTCTCCTCTATAGGACAATCTAGGGTATGATAGACAAAGTCAAAGTTGATGTATATTTTTTAATAATCATATAAATAAATGGTTGCAAAACTTGTAATAATGTGAAGTACTAGCATATTTATTAATTTTACCTCTACTGGTATTACTTTGTTGTTCCTATCAGTAGTATAGTAATGTTATGTTGGTTGCATCGCCCTACATATAACCAATTGATTAATGTTAACAAAATATTGTAAAAGAAACTTCATAGTTACCCTTTTCAAATCCCCCTTTCAAACCCTTTTGAAAAGAGTAACTTTAGAGTTTCATGTCCGTCCTCCTCCATAAGAATGTACTTTTTGCGACTGAACAACTAGAGTCACTATTAAAAATCTTTTGACGTTAAAAAGTGCCTTTTTTATGCTATTGATGAAATAAATGAATTGACTTTGACTGTTATATCGATATCCAGACGCGTCGTGTCGCGAATTATTTTAATGAAATGTATTCCTTTTGCTGTAGAATATAAAGTCCACTATTGTGTCACACTAATATTAAATACGGGCAGCGTTAAGTCTTGGTGTGCAATGACGTGACGTTTTATATGTAGGCAAGTCACGGACCAATGAATCAAGTATTAGACAGAGCGATGAACTCGCAAATGAACTTTGTTTAGAAAAGAATAGTGTAATCTAAAAATGTGTGTTTCTGTAACTTAGAAACACACATTTTTAGATTAAATCGAGTGTCACACTGAGCGGTCTTCTAGCTTAAAGAGATATTTTAAAGATTTTTTTTTAATGAAAAACGTTTTTGTTTTCTTTTTTTCACACAAGTGCCAACCCTAAGCAACCATCCTCACAAGTCGGACGTGTGAAGGGCTATGGTTGCCACTTCTTTGTTTTCTTTGGGTTCCGGCGTCTTTATAAAGTTTATAAATAGAAGGTTTTAGCTTTAGGATCTTGGGCTAACACGTTTAGGTCGACTTTTCATTCATGTGGTACCCTTGTTATGTGGGCTTTATTTTTAGAACATTTTTTGTGAATAAAAAAGAATTCAGTAGAAGTACTAAGAAATAGAAATAGATAATTTTCAGATCAATCTGTGTAGCCTGTTCCCAATTATGTTTGGGTCGACTTCCAGTCCACAAGATTTTGCTGAATACCAGTATTTTATACATATGTAATGACTGTATATCTGGCCTCGACAACCCAGTAACTGCATATATACCACTTGGCAAGAAGAAGTCATAAAATCTAACACCGAGATTTAGATTAAAGGCTTCTGAGTATCTATCAAGAATTTTCTTGATAAAGATCTTCTTGATAGTCAACGTGCTAGGTACCAACAATATATCTATACTAATATACATATTAATAAGGCTGCAGAATTTGTTTGTTAGTTTGCTTGAACGCGCTAATCTCAGGAACTGCTGGTCCGATTTGAAAATTTCTTTCAGTGTTAGATAGCCCATTTATTGAGGAAGGCTATAGGTTATACATCATTACGCTAGAACCAATAAGAGCGGAGCAGTCATGAATAATGTTACACAAACAAAATTGCGTGGGTCAGCTAGTTCCTATTAAACAAAATGCTTCCTTTCTTTCCATCTTTGATGTAGTGATCAACGCTCTAGATACACATAAATGCCACATTTATTGACCTCCAAACTAAAATAAAGAATTAAATCCCAAGTTATCTAATACAATAAATAATCACCTTGCCTAAAGAGCAGGAAAAATATAAATAATCTTAAAAACTGTACGCCATTTATCTATTTCCTTGCACAATTATTAACAGTCCCACAGAAAAATATAGTCCTTAGACGTTAATCGAGCGACCATTTAATAGAGTGGCGCCATCTACCACCAGCTTTTAAAAAATAAGCAAAAAGAAATATGGCCGCCAGGAAAGACGATAAATCTTCATTCATTGTAGATAAAGAAGCTTGAGTAAATAAAAACAGGAGATAAGACCGAGGAAAGGTTTTAAAACAGTTCGTTTCCGTTTACTGAAGTCTAGTGTTTGAACAAGATTAGCTGTAGGAAATTAAAACACAGAATGTGTTTTTGTTTTCGGAAGTTGTTATGTTTGTTTGAACACTTGTGTGAGGACGTCTGGAACGCGAAATGCTGGCATAAAAAGGAGACAACCTAGCCATAAATGATGAAAAAACCGGCAAGTCGGAGTCACGCGCAAGATTTTAGAACGAATCATGTTAGTTTGAAAGCATAGACTTCTTATAGGTTTTGTGTGTAAGTAAAAGGCTGGGTAAAAAACTACGCTATCGAAATTTTAAGATATACATATTTTAAAATTATGAAAAAATTAATTGAAACCCTCACAATAATCCCTTTCATTTAATGTATCACACGGCACGGTTGGAAAAACTTAGTCTATGATACAGTAGCAGTCTTGATTGTGAGTTCGTGAACCACTACCGCAGGGTTTCGACTGAGCCTTTTTTATCTGGTGGTAAATCATCAAATGACTTCTCCCGCTCTGAGGGGAGCAGAAGGGAGTCTCAGATTCTTACTGACTTAAAACCACGCATCAGGGCGATTCCCGGCCACCATAGGCGTGGGCATGCGGATGGCGAGCTATTGGTGGCTCGCCGTCCGATAGCAACCAAGTCTGGGTCGACGGTGCTTCGTGTTCCACGCGCGCCTCAAAGAGCTCTCAGCAAGCACTGACCCTATGGGGCCCCGCCCATAGGGTCAGTGCTTGCTAGGGTTGACAAAGTCGCGGTGGTCCTGGAACGGGGCATTAGGAGGAACACTGATCGGTTTTATTAGTCAGTAACAGTCTGACACTCTCTTCTGTTCCGCTTAGAGCGGAAGAAGACATATGATGATTTCCCATTCTACAAGAAGGGTTCAGGTTTAGATCCGGATCAAGCTTACTGCCATTCATGCCTACAGGCATTAATGGTACTAGTATCATCATCTGCCTAGCCTTTTCCCAACTACATTGGGGTCGGCTCCCAGTCAAGCCGGATTCAGCTGAATACCAGTATTTTACGTCAAGCGGCTGCCTACCAGACCTCCACAACCCATTAACTGGGGAACACGGCACTTCTTGGCAAGACTGGTGTCAGATTTTCTGGCTTCTGACAATCCATAACGACTGCCAAAGATCTCCAAATGACAGCCGGGACCAACGGTTCAACGTGCTTTCCGAGGCACGGAGAAGTCTCGTTATGTTAAGATGGTCACCCATCCACAGATCAACCTAATAATATTAATGGTACTAGTATACTTACTCCATATTTCATGGCACTTATAAGCGAGTATTTGGCCTTAGTTTGACCCCTCGGGAAAACCAAGGTCACTTAAGTTTCTTCAAAAGTTAAGCCGTCTTTTTCTGTTTATGAAGTATATAAAATACTAAAGATAATGGCGGGAATCAAGTAAATATCGTATCTTCCTGTGCTAAAACTCACTAGACGGTAGAAATCTCTGTTCTTTAGGAGAAGATTCGCACTTGAGTAAATAATATTACTGGTATATTCTATAGTTTCTTTTCTATTATGTTATGACGGTTATGATTTATGTCATATTAGATTTTAGTTGAGTCTCAGAAAGCGTGAATGATATAGTTTTATGCAAATCTTGTTATTTTCGGAGACTTTCTGGGAGAAATATATCTACACAGATAATAAACACAAATCATTGGCCATCTTTTGCAATATTTTTGTATGTTTTTGTTTTCTAACAAACTTCTTTTTCTTTCTGGTCCTGATAATATAAATACAATGAGGACAACTTGCTGTCATACTTTTACTTATAGATAAACAGATAACTTTAGTCATAGCAACCACTTTGTAAGCATAATCAGCCTTTTTAATTTTCCCACTGCTGGGACACAGGCCTCCTCTCTAGGAGAAGGAATGGGCCGTAATCCACCACGCGGGCCTTCACGCGTATCTTCTCATTTTTAGTTCTAGGACATGCCGGTTTCCTCACTTTGTTTTCCTTTACCATTTTGACCACTTTCTGCCACACTCAGAGACGTTTAACGGTTACTTAAATCGCTCCTTAGTAAAAGTTTAAAAAAGTTCGCTCTCAGAGACAGTTAACGGTCCGTTACCGTCGCTTAATGACAATTAAAGTTAAGTACAGCAAAACCTTTACTTAACTTTTTAATGATTGATTTTTGACATTTACGGCTGAGCTTATATTTTTATTTTTAATACCATTCAAAATTAATTTCATTAACAAAGATTGTAGAGACTCCTAAAATGACACAGAAACAAATAACATGAACGGAAGTTTTTCAAATGCATGTGTCGCTTAACTGCTGACATAATAGATTCACTGAATGTACATAAAGCGATACTTACCATGATAATATGTTTTGATAAAACTGTAATTAAACTTTATAACACGAACGTTTCTTTCTTGCCGGGTGGACTTCTACAAAACAAACTAAATAAAAACATAACATTGACAGTTGGCAATAAGTGATACCAGAAAAAAAAAGGTCCGGTTGCATTATTTTATTTGTATGAAAATAGCTGTTTCGCTATGTCTTTTATTAAAAACGATCGGTAAGAGAACTAATTATCATTTATATTACTTATTTATATGCTTTTAATGTGATTAAATAATTTTTTTTGCTGTTTAATAATAACACTTTTTCAAGTGTGGCTACACCAACCGTTTATCGATGTGCAATCGATAGAATGATTTGACGTTATCCCGCCCTACGGATACTTAAAGTTGTCATTAACTAATGAACCGTTAACTTATGTCTCTGGGATAGATCGTTCATTAACAGATTTAATGATAATTAGTTAAGTACTAATTAGGACTAATTTAATGAACCTTTCTGAGTGTGGCAGTTTGTGTGCTATTGTATTTTTTTTTAATTTTCTGGCTTATTAGGCAATTTCTAATCAGTGTAACTCCTGAAAGTCAAAATCAAAACTGAGGCATTCACCAGAAAAGGCGGCAGGTAATTTAACTCGACGAATCCAAATGGAGAAACAATAAACTGTGCGGCTCATCATTTTTTCCGCCATTTTAATGATTTTTTAACCACGAAACAAGTAAACAATCCAGTTATAAATAAAACGGTTTACTAAAATTTTAACTTGTGTCTTAGCAATAAAATGCATTGCTTATTTTCCTTTTCAAAGAAGTAAGGCCGTGGCTACACAGTTTGCGGGATCTAAATTAGCAAGTAAGGCCAGATTTGCTGTTGCGGAATTTGTTCGAAAGAGTCACCGCGGCCCTGGAACGCAAAGGGCACAGGAAGGATCACGGGTAGGTTTTAGTCAGTAAGAGTCTGACACTCCCTTCCACTCCGCCCAGAGCGGGAGAAGTCATTTGATGATTTCCCAACCCAAAAAAAAGCCAGATTTGCTGGGCTCGGCCACGTCGAGAGTAACTGCGCCCCAGTATTTTCTACGAACGGGAGATAAACTTGGGTATCCTTTTGTACTATTACTTTTATGCATCCGAGTCTATTGAAATCTGGCATCGCCTACATAGTCTGAAGCCTCCACAGAGTCTTGAGAAAGACGGCGTCGAGAAAAAGATTTCAAACAAACTTTCAATACAAACCAAGCGTGTT
Source organism: Hecatera dysodea (assembly GCA_905332915.2). NCBI lineage: Eukaryota > Metazoa > Arthropoda > Insecta > Lepidoptera > Noctuidae > Hecatera > Hecatera dysodea. Next base: position 13,112,240 of record HG995310.1, on the reverse strand, counting down.
AGTGAGAGTTGATGGCCAATTCTGATCGCGGCCATGACAACCCAGACTTGTACTATAGCACGAATTTTGTAAGAAATTGCATTTAAAGGGGAATACTTTCATTGTAAAGTTAAGGACTCAAATTCCCTATCAGAGTCTGTCTTTCCTGATAGAGACCGGGGTTTTTTTAAGTAAAGAGTGAAAAGGTTACTTCTAGATATCCGTGCTCCATCGTCGATCGACTATATCATCGCTTGCCTTAGGAGAGATAGTGGTACAACCGCGAGACCGTTTTTAAGCTATTGCATAGCTTCTATCGCGGGCCTTGAGCGTGGCAACCGAATCCAGAAATTCCGTAACGAAAATAACCTAACACCGCTACGTAATTCGATTAGGCCCCGCCTTTTTAAAATGGTCGCTCGCCGTCACCGAGCCGACCCGAACGTCTGCGTTCGGAAACAATCGGTGGGACAAAGTTAAGAGAAACGTATGTGATTTACATTAGTACAGTAACCCAGGTGAACGAATCGAGACCATATCACAATGACGCAGAGTACTAAATATATAATTGCATAAGTTGATAAAAAATGCTATGCAATAGCTTTACCGCGGCAGTCCCCCCCCGAGTGCCACATGTATTTTTTTTTTGATAAAATAAAGATGGCGTCTCTATTTACAGACGCGACAAATCTGCTCTCAAAAATGGCCTCGAAAATAGCAGCGGAGGCCACATCCTGAATGGAAGCGTTTCTTTAAGTCAGTGTTTTCTTTGAGAGAAACGGGTAAATAGTTCTAGTTTATTGTGCAAGTACTATTTATATGCATTTATGATTGCTATCCTTGAACAACAGCCTTATGATTGAAGTCCAACTATGTCTTGATGGCTTCGGATATAGCGAGGGCCAAGTTTATGTTATTTATTCCATGTTGCGTTCTAAAGATTTATTTTTGTTATAATAAAAAATACATGGTTTTGGCCAACATTTGCGTAAAAGAAAATGCAATGTCTGCAAATAAATTGGGCACCCAATAATAAAATTCAGACTGACAGAAAAAGTAGACAGGTTAAGAAGCTCATTTCTTATATTATATTTATGCAATATAAAATACATTCAATCGTTGAGGCATTATTGATTTAGGAACATACACACTGTTCGATTTATAATGTAGAAGTAGGATAATAATAGTACTATTTGCATAAAAATTCTCTCATAGTGGTGAAGAAGTCTCCCCACTTGTATGTATAAAAACAGTTTTTGTAGCCTCATAATAGAAAACAAAGGCCATGTTTGCTGAGCTCGTTTGTGAAACTGTGTTATAGTTCCAGAGGGAACAACTATTACCCTTTCGATTCACAGAAGTTTCTGAAGTCCGGGAATAACGTTATTGTTTTGGGATTTTTATCAATGTATAAAAAGACATAGTATACCACATTCAAGAAATAACGTGCGTTTTTCCAAATATTTTGGGGTCCACGTTGGCCGTTCATTTTACAAGGAACGATTCCTAATTTGAAATAAACAACCCAGTGGATAACTCAGTAATACATAACCCATTGGCAAGACTTGTGCCATATTTTCTGACTTGCCGAGGCCCAGAGGGAACTCGGTATATGTCACTCATAGACCGCGTAGGTTTATCTCAAGTGGTTTTTTGAAGAAAGCACAACACTGATTTGAACGAATATGTCCAGACATTGCAGCAGTGCAAGCATTTGTCAGTGTTCGTATATCATAGCTCAGCTCAAAACTCTAAGGAGCAAATCAAATCAAATCAAATCAAAATCATTTATTTGTGAAACATAGGTAATCATAATGACATAAGATCTTACAAATTAGGTAGTGCGCTATGTTTTGCCATTTGGCATACAAATTGTCATAATACATAATTAATATATATAGTTAATTTTCGTTTTCGAGTATGCGATGGCAATATCTAATAGTACAAGCACATGCATGAAAATTAAATTTAATTATTCATAAAAATCAATTTCATTTCATATCAAAATTTTAAGTCAATCTAATAAAATTAAAGAGGAGAAGTTAATGTCAAAAATAAGAGAAAAATTATATATAATATTCATGTCAGCATTATTCAATTATTAATATAGAGATTGGTCATTAAGAAGAGCATAACTATATAAGTATGAGAACGATCTGCTATAGGTCTTTGCCTAACCCTGTAATACGTGATAACACGACTACTAATAACCTACATGGTTCTCATATTTTCATTCCTCCGTTTGACGTTGAACTTGGTGGACGTGTGTCGCTTGTCAGTGCATCGAAGTGTGTGATTGGTTAATTGTCGTTAAAATCAATTCCTTGTCACACCTTGCTTGAACTTACCTGAGGGACACTCCCAGCGGGTGGTCCTAGAGAGAGACGTAAATAACAGTGTTGTTGCAGTGCCAAAGTAAATCTGAAAAAGTGATTGCGATTCGCCGGGCTCGAACCACCGCCCTAGTGAGGAGTGATCGACCCGCATACGTATTGTGCCACCGTAACAGTAAGTTTTTGTCTCAAAATAACGATTCGCTACGAGCAACTGTCACCGCTGCTACGCTCCTACCGTGCGCGCTGCTACGAGGCGCCCCTGTGCTACGAAACTGCTACGAGATTTTTATCGGCTACGCTCGAACGCTGTTTGTTGCTATTGTTCTTGCGCAATATTACTAATATCATATCGGTTTGCCTGTGCACTCCCTGTAATTTATAATCCTTCAACTTACATTGATATTGTTGGTGATATGGCTACGATACAACGCACCCCACCAAACACCCCTAGATCTCCTGCGGCTACTATAAGCCATTCTCAGACTCGTTCAGAGCCTGATATCAGCACGGCGTGCGACTTTGTCAACAAAAATCGATATAAGCGCCCGCGACATGGTAACTCGCCAAGGGGCGCTATTGCTGATACCGGTTTACAAGAACCAGAAGTGACACAGGACTTATTTGAAAAGTGGAAGAAGGAGCAGGATGATCGATTTGCAGAATTACTGGCGGACCAAAAGAAATTTATGGCCCAGCTCTCTTCAGATATAAGGGATATTAAAACCCAAAACAGTAAGATTCAGGCATCTAACTCAGAAATCTGTAAATCAAATGCCGGTATCGTTCAGTCGATTGAATTCTTTAATAAAAAGTTCGAAGATATGAAGATGGAGGTGGAATTATTGAGGAAAGAGCGACGCGAACAGCTGAACTATATTGAATCTCTCGAACAGAAAATAGTAGATCTCCAGCACAAGTCGAGATCTTCTGCCATAGAATTGCGTAACATCCCGCAAACAAGCACGGAATCTACCAATACTCTAATAAAAACGGTGTGTGGGAGAGGCGTAGCTGTTGGTATGCACATAAATGAAACTGACCTGCGTGATATCTATCGCCTTCCAAATAAATCTACTACCTCTACTTCCCCGCGGCCAATTATTGCGGAATTTACTACTGTGCAGACCAAGCAGACATTACTTTCTGCCGTGCGTGCGTACAACAAAGGAAGAGGAAAAGACGACAAACTAAACACCACAGTCGTGGGTCTGTCTGGTGATCGTCAACCGGTATACATCTCTGATCATCTTCCAGCGAGCACCAAAAAGCTGTTCTACTTGGCCAGGGAGTTCGCTCACAAATATTCTTTCAAGTTTTGCTGGATCTCTAACGGCAATATATTTCTGCGCAAAATAGAGGGAGACAAACAGATTCTTGTTCGCTCAGAAAAATGTCTTAGTCCATCGGTAAATCAAGATGCCATCGTTTGACTATCTCATAAAGCTAATATTTTTTGTATATTTTTCCTCGTGTCTTTTCTTTGTATATTTTTAATTAGGTTTTTAAAATTAATGTTAACTCTTACACTAATCAATACAATCTTACCTACACTCATTCTCTACACCTTACACACAGTAAAACAATACACACAACCTATTTTATCACAAACACGCATATCCAACTACAAAATACTTTGTCCCATCAATACACACATGAGTACATTATATACTTGTGGTACTGCTACATACCGTATAATTCCAATAGATCAAACATTACTGATAATTATTATTTTGATGTATTACTCTGCAACACAGCGCGGAATATTTATCTTTTTGCTTACGATTAAAACGTCCTTCCAAGCTTTTCTTATGCTGCATTTTATAATAACAAATGGCTAATCTAGATAATATAAATAACGATATAGACGCGCTTCATGTTTCTAAATCACTCAAGTGTCAACCTGAGAGCTGTGCACAGTTTATAAAAGACCCAACAAAGGGATTAAAAATACTACATTTAAACATTCGAAGTATTACTAAAAACTTCGATGAAGTTCCTATCCTGATGCGTTTATTGGGATTCCAGTGTGACGTGCTCGTGCTCACTGAGTGCTGGCTAAGCAAACTTTCACAACTCCCGACTTTGGATGGTTATTCGTCATACTCAACTAATAGTACATATAATCAAAACGATGGCTGTGCTATTTACGTCAAATCTTCCTTTAAAATTGACATCAAGGAACCATCCTTTGATGACGCAAACTGTCTTATCTGTTGCATAGAAGATGTTACAATAGTGGCCATCTATCGCCCACCTTCTTTTATGAATATTAATAACTTTATTGAAAGTCTTGATAACGTACTCAAAATAACTACTCCCACCGTGGTACTAATCGGCGACATGAACATCGACAGTCATCTTTCCTCCATTGTCATACAGCACACACGTGAACTTTCAGTTCCAAGAAGGGAACGAAATCTGAAGCCCTGGATTACGCCTGGGCTACTTCGCTGTATAAGGCACCGTGATCGCATGCATGCCAAGCTCAAAAAGACAAAAAACAATGAAACATTAAAAATTACCTACACTCGATATCGCAATTTTTGTAATTCCCTTCTGAGAAAACTTAAACGCTTATATGAAAAAGAACAGTTTCATAATGCAAAAAATGATGTTAAGGCTACTTGGAACGTGATTAAAAAAATCTCAGATCTTCAAACTCAGTGCTCTCCCTCTTTTGATCTACTACATTTATTGGATAGCCCTAAATCCTCGCTTAGTCAACCACTTCTTTGCTAATGTAGGCAGCAGCTTGGCCTCGAAATTTAAATCACCCTCAACTGTGCCCAAATCTGTAGCAGTTTCAGAGTCGAGTAGTTCTATGGCACTCCTTGAGGTAACTGAAGACGATGTTGACTCAATTATTTTAGGTCTTCGGACAAACTCTGCTTCCGGCTTAGACTCGATACCATCAAAATTAATAAAGGCCGCAAGATCTATTTTAGTTCCAATTATTACACACGTATGTAATTTATGTATTAGTGCGGGTGTCTTCCCGACGGCGTTTAAAAAGGCAGTAGTTCACCCCATTCATAAGTCTGGGCGTGGAAACGATGTTAATAACTACCGTCCAATTTCAATTCTTTCAGCCATGTCCAAGATCCTGGAACGAATTCTGAACAAAAACCTGACCAGCTTTCTTTGTGCAAACAATATATTAGCCAATAACCAATACGGGTTCAGAAATGGAGTAAGTACCGAGGATGCGGTTATGGATTTATCCAATCACATAGCTAGGATGTTGGATGGAAAGCGCAAATGCCTGGGTATTTTCCTGGATTTGTCAAAGGCGTTTGACACCGTTTCTGCACCAGCCTTATTGAACAAAATGGAAAGCATCGGAATACGTGGCCTCCCGTTGAAAATCTTCGCGGATTATCTCAGAAATCGTACGCAAAAGGTGAAAATCGGCAAACACGAAAGTGATGAGCTCCCGATCACATACGGCGTTCCGCAAGGTAGTATCCTGGGGCCTACTCTCTTTCTCATTTATATAAATGATCTCTGCAAACTATCTCTTGACAATTGTAAGATCTATACATACGCGGATGATACCGCCCTTGTCATAGATGGTAGTAACTGGCCCCAGGTATACCATAACGCCGAAGCTGCGCTCTCCTCTGTGATGAAATGTTTGTCTGATAACTTACTTACCTTAAACGTTGAGAAATCGGTATATGTTCCATTTTCTATTCGGTCAAATCTTTGTCCTTCAAATTCCCTCATCCTACATGCTCACGCTTGTGTTTCCTTAACCCAGTGTTGCTGCCTCTCTCTTACTAGATCCCCATGCGTAAGGTACCTGGGAGTACTTATCGATCAGCACCTTAACTGGCACCCTCATATAGTCAAAGTCACGTCCCGGATACGTAAACTCATATACGTTTTTAAGAAGCTACGAAACTCTGCTGATAGTGAAACACTAAAACTAGTATACTTTGCACTTTGCCGGTCCGTTCTAACGTACTGTCTTCCCGTTTGGGGGGGTGCCACACAAAACGTATTTATCCGCCTTGAGAGAGCCCAGAGAGCTGTCCTTAAAGTAATGTTCTCTCGACCACGAAGGTATTCCACTGAACAGCTCTATTCCGACTGCAAGGTTCTCACTGTCAGGCAACTTTATGTGCTCCTGTGTACCCTACGCAAGCACTCCGCGCGCCCCCTTGTGGAGCCTACTGGCCGACTTAAGCATAATGTTTTCCCTCCCGAACGCCATAGAACTGCCTTTGCCAAACGTCAATTCTATGTTATAAGCACTATAATGTATAACCTCTTAAACAAAAAAATAAAAATTTATTCATGCCATAAACGTCAATGCAAAACCTTAATTAGAGACTATCTTCAAACATTAAATTATGAAAAGACTGAGGATCTTCTTCTGGGTATCTCGCGGTGCTGATGTTCTTATTCAAATTGGTCCATAGACTCGTATGCTTTAGTTATTTCTATATCTTCTACATTTACTCACTACAAACTCACACACACTCTACACTTACACCTACACACACTCTACACTAACACTTACTTACACACAATCACCATATATTTTTGTTTTCTCAATATACTTGTTTTTTTTTTTTTTTAGTAAATCTTTATAGTTTCGTTTTTTTTTAGTTTTCTAGTATTATTATTTTTTTAGTTTCTGTTTTCTTAGCCACCACATGATCACTGCTTCCTTAAATAATTGTCCTCTATTTAATATAATTATGGCTTTGTTTCTTACGGAGAACCACTGACTCCTAAGTTACAGGCCTACACCTAGTTTAGGAGTCAGAGTACATACATATTTATGACCATGTAATAAGCCTATATGTTCATAGTTTTATGATGGAAATGTATTTTTTTTTGTGTGAAATAAATTTATTATTATTATTATTATTATATTATTATATGACTTGACTACTAGTACGGATTGTATGGACTTTAAAAGATACTTTGACCTCTGAGTTTGTTTCGGTGTTTCTTCTCAGGGTAGTCGGCTAGGAAACACCGGCTTCGTCTAGCTTAAAATGACCAGAAATATTTGACGTGTAAAAGTGTTATGTTTAACCTACTTACAAAATAAATATCATTTATCATTTAACTATTTCAATTAAATCTTGCATGATATCACGACGGTCTATTCCAAGGCCTAAGGATACAAACAAAGGCCAAGTTTACTGGGTCACTTCCTTATTATTGGCCTCATTGGTCCTTTTAGACGAAACATATTCTTCATATAACGCGTTATTCATAACAGGGATTTTCGCTTTTTCGATAAAATACCGTTTGCCAATTAATGAAATGAATCGGAATAAGGACTTTGGTTTGTTATTTAATTAATACAGGATTTCATAAAATGTTGAGGTAAAGTAAGGTGTACGTTTATGGATTTATGGACGGAATAAAGATCAAAGTTCTACCCTGGGTCCCCAAAAAGCAATAATTTTTAAGAAGGGGCCTTTTTCAAAACACCAACAAAGAAAAACATTTAAAAAAATCTTGAGTTTAATATTAATACTCTCCTTATTCCTTAACCGGTGCTTGGAAAATAATAATGTATTTAAATTTCTGATATCATCGTTATTAAATACGATTTCTATATTGACTTGAAAACTTGATCTGACCTTAATATGTCATGTTTTAAACTATGAATAGATTCCAATCAAACGTCAGTATTCCATATTTTAAACTAGAGCTTTATCACAAACTTTTTTTTAACAATTTTTACAAATTAAAAGTTTAGACACCTGTTGACAAAACACTATAACAAAACTTCATCTATACACAAGGCCACAAGGTCACTTGGCCACGAGGTCACGAGGCCAGAAGTGTCAGTCTTTCTACACCATAGTGCACAGAGAAGCTTTGCCGCGCACTGCTAAATGGCGTTGCCTACACTTTCCATACAAACTAAGCGAGTGACTGAGTGTAACTGATAACTCATTGAAATTAACTGACCTTGTCAATTCTGAGTGATTATGATAGCTGTACACTACACTGCTCAGTTCGAATACATTGAGCTATGCGTTGTCCCTTCTGTCATTTGTAGATCTTTTTTTATAGATGGGAAATCATCCGCTCTGGGCGGAGCGGAAGGGAGACAGTCTCTTACTGACTAAAACGCATCCATGTTTCTCTTAATGCCCTTTGGGTTTCAGGGCCACGGTGACTCTTTCGAACAAATTCTGCAACTCTGTCAGATTCCTCAATCCTGGCGTGTAGATCGTTACACACCGTCTTATAATAGTTTCTGTAGCTCAGACTATCACTGCACGTGGCGGTAAAATAGGAGGCCGACAAAAACTCGGCAAATGAATTCCTATGATAGCCGACGTCGACTGGCGCTAAAAAGAAGCACTGTGGCTCTGTCTTACAAATGAGTCCCAGCATTATGCTGAGCGATGGCTGTATTGCACAGATGTGACACATCTTTTCTTGTATAAGTCGCTAATTTTGTTTCTTTTTTTAAGGATACGTCATACTTTAGCGCAAATACATTCGCGCTACAACAAATTAGCAATGGTATCTCTAGTTGCTGCCATGCTCTGTGTTCCATTCTAATACCAGTGACGGATGGGCAGTCCATTTGAAGGGTTAAGGAGATACATTTCTCTTAGTTAAGTCCTTGGGAGATAAACAGCTGATGTATCCTGTTGTCTTTGAAAATGAAAACAAAATATCTAGTTTTAATTTCCGCGAATATTAGTATTATCCTGTTGTGTTGAAACTTGTGTGCGGGCGAAGGTTATGAGGAAATGGGGGAGATAAGGATATTATGTTTGGAAGGTAGTTAGTAAAGACAAGGTCTTTAAAGGGCCTTGAGAGTCGTTAGATGAAGGAAGGACTAAACTATGTGTTCTACTGTTGCTGTACACTAAATATAAAGAAACACAGCTTAAATATGAAGGCGAGCTGTCACAACTGGGTTCTTAGTGCTATTGCCAGACGGAAAATTGCAGACTGCGTAACATTGTGATAATTACTTTTTAGTTTACAATTTCTTATAGAAGATTACGATATATAACTAACTAGCTTCTGCCCGCGACTTTGTCCGCGTGAAATAGTAACTGTACCCCCGATTTTGAAACTCTCAGCCCGATCAGTTTAAAATTGACAAAGTTTCATACAAACTTTCATCCCCTAATTTATCACCTTGGGGGTAGAATTAATCAAAATCCTTTCTTAGCGTGCTACTTCTCTACTTCTCTATCTACTTGCATGCCAAATTTCAGCCCGATCCGTTCGGTGGTTTGATAGATCACTATGTCAGTCAGTCACTTTTGAGTTATATATATTTATAAGTAAAAAACGTTTTGTATGGAATATATCCCATTCAAATTCAATAGTTTCCAATATATCCGTGTTGAATTAAGGAGCAAATTATTTAAAATTTCACGCGATTTGTAAATTAATGGCACCTCAAGTAGGCAGGCCCATTCATGGAAGAATTTTATTAGGTTAGTGCTTAGTTTGGATACTGTTTTGCGGGTTCCAATTTCAAATTCTCTATAGGGAATTCGAGTTCTGAATCTGCTAATTGGTGTGTAGGCTGAACGTGGTTGGGGGCTTTAATTGGTGTGTTTCTCAGCAAATAATTTTCAAATTTTTGTTTTAAAATTTGTATGTTTTTTGTCTGTTTCGGAGTAATAAAATATTTATCTTTCTTTCTAAGTAGTGCGCAGAAGTCTTAAAATGTTAATCTTTATTATTTTTAACCGACTTCTAAAAAAGGAGGAGGTTCTCAATTCGGATGTTTGTATTTTTTTTTTATGTTTGTTCGCGCATAACTCCGTCGCTTGTCAACCGATTTGAAAAATTCTTTTTTTGTTGGAAAGGGTATACTTCCCAAATGGTCCCATGAAAATTTTATCGAAATCGACCAAGCGGTTTTCGAAAAATCTATAAAAAATATCTACATTGTTTACATTGACGACCTCTTAGTTTACTCTGCAAAGGAGCAGTACGTTTTTTTTACACCAATGTGATTGGTTCGTTTAGGTAGGGGGAGGGGAGGGGTTTTAGGTACCACTAAAAAGTGAAAAATAAAAAAACTTTTTACAAAAAAATACAACCGACTTTTACACAAAAAATCAAAAAAGTGCAAAATAACTTTAATTTCGGAAGTCGGTGTTCAAAAAACGAAAAAGCAACCACAAACACCGAGTTCCGAAATTAAAGTTATTTTGCACTTTTTTGATTTTTTGTGTAAAAGTCGGTTGTATTTTTTTTTTGGTTTGAAAATTGAACACACAACAAGTGTAACAATTCAAGAAGAAAAAATAAAGAAAGTCATTCTGTATATTAAGTAGAAGTATATGTATTTAGGTACATTTATCTGGGTATATTTGTTTGTACGTATATTCTTATTTTATTTGTATGTATAAATAGTTAATAATGTGTCTTAGTTAACTTAAAATAGTCTATTGTAAGTTTCCTTCTCTGTCTCTTTACACACTGTGTCTACGTTTCATATCCCACTATTCGCTTCTCTCACTTTCTTCTGCTGGAAGAAATTTCTATTGAAATAAGCAGTACCTTTATGGTCCTGTTTTTTTTTTTTTAAATCCCCGCGTAGTTCCCGTTCCCGAAGGAATACGGGGTTAAAATATAGCATAAGTTATTTGCTGATGAAGTAGCTTATCATTGGTGTTTCTTGTCCGTTCTTCTCCATAAGTGACCTTTGTGAATGGACGGTACAGTCACTTTATTATGTTAACTTTAAATGATGACGTTCAAAAGTGCCATTTAATGGCCTAATTGAAATAAACGTTTAGACTTTGGTGAGAAAATGGTTAAAACCGGTCCAATAGTTTCGGAGCTTATTCGGTACAAATAACCAAACAATATTATTAGTCGGTAAACCATAAAAGCACGGAACATATACTCTGAAGAAAAGATATATTGGATTAAAAAAGTAATGTAGTTGTAGTAAAGTTAAGTCTGTATTAAGTATTATGGTTCCGTTTTTTACTTTTCAGATACGGAACCCTTTAAAACTTATCAGATCACCGGCTCATCCAATCATTTCATCACCTGGCAGGCTAGCACATAAAATACATAACTACATCCATCAATGAAATCCTTCAATGACAGTCGAAAAGCCGTACAAAGCCGACAACACCCGAACATACCCGAATCATAACGAACCAATTATATTTCACCTCGATATCCGATGACAATATTAATTAATTTATGATCACGTACTAGCCAAGCCGCCAAGGACATTTTTGGCCTAATGGCCAAATCGCAAACCAACATTTTAGCATCAATAATAAATATTGCCGATGCTAAAATGTTGGTTTACGTTTAAATTAATGCTGATCAATGTGATTTTGTAATTTAATTAATTTGTTAATGCTTAGTGAAATTTACCGAACTTCTTTGAACATTTATTTTAGGTACTTAGGTGAAGATAAATGTTTAGACTACATTCATTTTAAAGTTTATAAATAGTCGTACTGCGTATACAGGGTTATTTGTAAAAAAAATCAGCTGTCCCCTACATTTTGATGTAAGAACATAAATATTGTAAGGAACATCTGATTTTTTTTTTTCGCGATTTCAGATTTGGTCCCATAGTAAAAGTTGTTTATAATGATGAGTACAATGACCTCTTAAGAGGTTGCTGGTAATTTACAAATAACCCTGTATACTGGCTATAAAAAATAGGACCATCATCATCATCTGCCGAGCCTTTTCCCAACTATATTGGGGTCGGCTCTCGGTCATACCGGATTCAGCTGAAAACCAGTATTTTACAAGTAAAATACAGGTACTCCTCCAAGGAGCGGCTGCCTACCACCGCAAGCCATTAACTACACGGTAACACGGTACTTCTTGGCAAGACTGAAGTCAGATTTACTTCTGTCAATCCGTAACGACTGCCAAAGATGTAAAAATTACAGCTGGGACCAAATGCTTAGCGTGCTTTCCGAGACACGGAGGAAACTCACTATGTTGAGATGGACACCCATCCACAGACCAACCGTGGCAAGCGTTGCTTAACCTTGAAGATTGACCCGTGCGGCTGTTATTCTTTACGAGCTCCTCGGAAAGCCATGCCATGAAAAAATAGTACTGTGTTCTATTATAATTAAATATGGCGGGTCTGGCTGTTTTTTTTTTTCCTTCATGATGCAACAAACTTTCTTCCATCCTTTCTGTGTATGTTTTAGTTTTAAGTCATCTTTTGGTGTACATAATAAAACAATTGTCTATTATTTATACAAGAATACAGGCTTAAAGCCTTCCTCACACTTTTATAATATACTTCCCGCGACTTCGTTCGCTTCGCACTGCCTTCCATGCCCCCTTGCTCCGGACCATGGATTGAAGCAGGGCCCGGAGCGAGCACATGCATTTTTAACCGACTTCTAAAAAGGAGGAGGTTCTCAATTCGGATGTTTGTATTTTTTTTTTTATGTTTGTTCGCGCATAACTCCGTCGTTTGTCAACCGATTTGAAAAATTCTTTTTTTGTTGGAAAGGGTATACTTCCCAAATGGTCCCATGAAAATTTTATTGAAATCGACCAAGCGGTTTTCGAAAAATTAAGAAAAAATATCTACTTTATCTACATTGACGACCTCTTAGTTTACTCTGCAAAGGAGCAGTACGTTTTTTTTACACCAATGTGATTGGTTCGTTTAGGTGGGGTGAGGGGAGAGGATGTAGGTACCACTAAAAAGTGAAAAATAAAAATTTTTTACAAAAAAATACAACCGACTTTTACACAAAAAATCAAAAAAGTGCAAAATAACTTTAATTTCGGAAGTCGGTGTTAAAAAAACGAAAAAGCAACCACAAACACCGAGTTCCGAAATTAAAGTTATTTTGCACTTTTTTGATTTTTTAACGCAACAATCATAAATCTTTTGAGACCCTATTTTTAGATCTTTGAAGGATATTCCAACAACCTATTTAACCTTCTAAAACTTGACCAAGTAAGCCCAACTTCTTCAGCCTTATAATTAAGAATAATTACCAACAAATCGAAGGACTTCTCACCCACACGTAATTGTTCTGTTAACAAATTCACTGTTCAATAATTTGTATTAGCAGCTTGTTATTATTAATTATGACGGATCTGTGACAATTAATTATTGTTGTATTTTCTAGGGGATAGAGAAAATAACGGGTATTATTCAATTACATCCCAAGGGTATGGTTTTACGTCACTAATGTTTAAATTGATTGATAATGAATTTCATTCATTCATTCTTTCATTTCTGAAGATGTAAAGAAAACCATTACACTCGTACATAATTAATAGACGAGTGCTTTTCATAAGTTTATAATATAGAACATGATTTAAAAGAGTGTCCGTGGAGTTTCTTGCACGTTCTTCTCCATAGAGATCTACGCTTTGGAACGTGCAAATAGCTTCACTTCTTTCGACCTTGATAATTCAAAAGTGCCTGTAAAGGGTTTAATTGAAATAAATGCTTTGAGTTTTTGAATCGTGAGGAAACCGGCGTGTCCTAGAACCAAAAATTCGAAGACATGTGACATTCACGAACCCGCACTGGGCCCGCGTGGTGGATTACGGCCCATTCCCTCTCCTAGAGACGACGCCTGTGTCCCAGCAGTGGGAATATTTAAAGGTTGATTATGCTAATGCTAAATGTTTATTATTATTAATTACCCTCAACGGACGATAGGTCATACATGTGTGCAAGAATTAAAACATGAAACATAAACTATTGTTGTTTTCATCTACCTTCTAATACTTAAATAAATTCCCCATTCATAATCTGCCTTGATAATCAAAAAAGGAATTAAAACCAAGTCTACAAATTACTTCTATCAATGAATACTTTACTAAAAATGTTGCGGAGTAGAAGTTAATTTATTCCATTTTAGCTTACACGAGGTTCTATGAGACAAAATAATCTCAAACCCAGGATATTGTGGCCTTGAATACCGGGGTTAGTGAGAAAAGCAACTTTCTTTCTTCTTGCAAGATTGGAGGGATTATGTAAGGAAAATTATTGGAGTATGTTACTTATTAAGGAGCTCGTGTGTTCATAATAACAGCCTCACGGGCTCTTCAAGGTTAAGGAACGCTTGCCGAGGTTAGTCTGTGGATGGGTGACCATCCTGACATATCTAAACTGCACCTCGCCTTGCCTCGTAAAGTATGTTGAGGTGTGGGTGTTACTGATTGTCAGAATGAAAGGGGAATCGTGTTACCTGTTTCTGGTAGAGGTCTGATTATATAAAAAACTTTTTACAAAAAAATACAATCGATTTCTACAAAAAAAAAAACAAACAGTACAAAATAACTTTAATTTAAATGGGACCACACAACAAGCATCAGCTTTCGAATATAAAAGGAATCATCAAAATCGGTACACCCAGTACAAAGTTATGAAGTAAAACACCCAAAACAAAAAAACATACAGTCGAATTGAGAACCTCCACTTTTTTCGGAAGTCGGTTGAAAATATTCCAGATAAAAGCATTAAAAAATAGAATAAATTGCCCGAAAGTATACGGTCCACCAAAACAATAGGTATGTGTTTTTAAGCATAGGTTAAAGTTACTCTCAGAAAAAATATTCAGTATAATTATGAATAGAATTTATGGAAGATAAATTTTGTTTTTCTTTTTTACATTTTTTGATAGTTTATTTTTTATAATTAATTTTTATTTTTTACTATAAAGCTAAATATAAGTTTAATTTATATATAAATCAAATGTACGTTTGTGAAGGTTCCTAAACAATGTGATAGAAGGTACAAGATAATAATGACTTATGAATGGAGAGTTTTAAGTTATTTCGATGCGCTCTAACAGGGTAATATATTAATTACTTTGACCCAAGCTTGTAACAGTGTATACATTGTGCAATCTATACTAATATTATAAAGCTGAAGAGTTTGTTTGTTTGTTTGTTTGAACGCGCTCATCTCAGGAACTACTGGTTCGAATTGAAAAATTCTTTTTGGTTTGAATAGACCATTTATCGAGGAAGGCTTTAGGCTATATATCATCACGCTTAAGCCAATAGGAGCGGAGCAGCGATAAAGATTTTTTTTAAATCGGGGATTCCACGGGGACGAAGTCGCGGACAGAAGCTAGTAAATAAATAAATAGGCGCTCCATTATAAAAATACGGTGGTATTTAGCTGCACCTGGTAACACTGGAAATCAACACACATACAAATATATTTCGACTTCACAGATTGATTTAATATAACAAGCACAGGACAAACTATACTGCTGCCTGAAAACATACCAAGCTATAGTATCAAAGTATGACACGTTCATTCTACTCCAAAAATTAATTCCGCATCCAGCCCTAAGACACAGAAAACGTTAATTATTCATCTAAAATGTCATCCAATTGGGTCGGAAAAAGTTCGCAAACAAAAAAGGCAGGCTTAAGAAAGAAAATAAAAATGTTATAAAACATTAAAACGCGTAGGTACAAAAAGACGGATAAAACAACTTCGTCTTTTGTACTTTTCATTATTCTAATTTTGAATTTGGCCGTCGTTAAGCAAACATTTGCATTAAAATTTGTAAATGGATCCTTTGAGGCCGTGAACGCAAATGTTTCATTTGCGTTCTCTGTTTGAGGATATGTTTTTTTTTTTAAATTTTTTGGCACATTCATGTATCTACTTCGTAGTTATCGATTTCATCATGATCTTGGACGTTGAGTGAAAGAAACCGTAGTGAGAAATTCGGCAAGTTCTAGAACCAAATATTCGAGGACTTTGAGCCACCACTATTATTAAAGATACCTACAGTTATTTATTAATCTATCAATGTTTAATTTAATTGTTAAATATGTACGCAATTTTCAATATTATTTTCTATTGATATTATTAGTTGTTACCGTATTAATCAACTTGTCATTCCACCGCGCCTTTTTTTTCTGGATGGGAAATCATTAAATGACTTCTCCCGCTCTGGGTGAAGCGGAAGAGAGTGTCAGACTCTTACTGACTTAATTAAACCCACCCGTGATCCTTCTTGTTCTATTAGTATCTTTGTGTTCCAGGGCCGCGATGACTCTTTCAAATATATTCCACAACCCTAGCAGGCACTGACACTATGGCGCCCCGTCTTCTTTGCTGATATCTTTTTGAAGTTTGCGTGGAACATACACCCCATCGACACGGTGCTGGTTGTATCGGACTGTGAGCCACCTATCGCTCGACATCCGCAGACCCGCTCCTACGGTGTTCCTTCTAGTTCCACCCCACCCGTGATTCCTCTAGTTCTATTAGTATCTTTGTGTTCCAGGCCCGCGGTGACTCTTTCGAAAAAAACCCGCAACAATTCAAAGGACCTCCCATTGCAGTTAACACCGCATAAACTTAAAAACCTAGGTGAGCTTGAAGTGACCTGTTCATCCATAATTTCAGATGGAATAAAAGCAGTCACCGCGGCCCTGGAACGCAAAGGGCACAAGAAGGATCGAGGTATTCCATGAAGCACACCCAAATGAAGCACACCCAGACGAAGCACACCTAAAGTATTCCACTTAGCACACCCGTAGGTGGGCTTCAAATAAAAATTTAAAATAATTAATTTCCTATTCCACGAAGCACACCTACGAATATCACTCGCATAGTGCGGGGACTAAGAAATAAAAATGTCGATAGAAGAAAATATTTATTATTTAAAAGACTAACTTAAATTTCTAACATCATTCAGTTTCATTATAATAATGTGACACAATATTTGACATTTTTGTAATCTTGCTATTTTAAATCACAGATTGTTTCATAATTATCTTTCCAAAAAAATTTTTAGTTTTTAACTATTTTCCTATTATTTTCCTTTTTTGTGCTCTTAATAAAATCACAGACTGTTTCATAATATTATGCAATAAAAACTTGGACAAATATAAAAAACATTGTAAATATAGTTTTCCATAGAGCTCTATTTTCTTCTATCGACATTTTTATTTCTTAGTCCCCTATGCGAGTGATATTCATAGGTGTGCTTCGTGGAATAGGAAATTAATTATTTTAAATTTTTATTTGAAGCCCACCTACGGGTGTGCTAAGTGGAATACTTTAGGTGTGCTTCGTCTGGGTGTGCTTCGTTTGGGTGTGCTTCATGGAATACCTCGAAGGATCACGGGTGGGTTTTTGTCAGTAAGAGTCTGACTCTCCCTTCCGCTCCTCAATCGTTCAATGCACTGGGTATTCACGGATATAGCCCCGTCTTCATCATCTTCACCATCACGGTCGGGTCGTGGTAAAACACTGGTTTGTTGTTACGCCGCAGCCGGTGGTGAAGCAGTTGAGACACTCCGTGATTCTAGGCGTAGTCTATCAAGCACTGAGAAGTCATTTGATGATTTTCCATCCAGAAAAGCAAAAGAGGTCCTTTGAATTCAAGAAAAAGAAAATCTTAATTTAAAATCAAACGAACATAATACGTTCTAAAACTTTAGTTCTCTAAAGAAAGATTACTCTTTGTCTTTGACTTTCCGGATCAAAATATAGACGATCTTTCAATATTTTCTACATTTGGAAGAGTAAAAAACCTACCTAAAATAATGTTTGTATATCAATCAGAAATCGCTTTGCTAAATTGTTAATCTTAATAATTTTTCCCACCGAAACATATACGACGTAACAAACAACTTAGAAAAAAAAAAACACCCAAATATAGAAAATAAAGACTGCATCGTGCATTCGTGTTCCAAGAAACTAGACTGCACTATAAGACCGTGTACACACGAGCGGCGACGGGCCGAACCGGCGCTATCTACAAATATTTATAGAAAAGACCCCACTGGTTCACTGATTTAACAAAGCCCAGAACTCAATAAACCCAGGAACTAAGAAGCGAACTTTTTGCAAAGAAGTTTTCTTTATGATGTACGCTTGGAATAAGGAAATATATTTTTAAATTCACCCCTAAACGTGCGAAAAATAGAGACACACTTTGTGTGATACTTTTTTGTTTATGGTATCGATCTACATGAAACTGGATAAAATGCTCTTTGATATAATTAATAAAACACCTATTTCAGATTTTAAGCCTCTGTAAAGGTTATATGCGCGAGCAAAGCCGCAAGCGAAACGTAGTAAGCAATAATTCACTGCAGGCAGTCTTTCGGCCGGCGTCTCCAGTTGGTCTCGCGTCGCACCGTGCGACGGTCGCATGCCTGAAACGCTCCTTATTCGCGCTCCAAATTCAAAAGTGATATCTTTGTGTGGAATACGTGTTTAAAAAAAATACTTTTTTTTTGTTTTTAAAGTGAATTTGTGACAGTTTTTTGAGTGAATGGGATTATTATTTTTTTGACGAAATTGGTAAGTTTTTTTATTGATAAGTTTTTTCAGTGAGGGCGATTTTTAAGATGAGTTTTTCGTAAATGTAAAAGTTTTTCGCTGCGGGCTTTCGTACCCGTTTATTATTAATATAATATGACTTAGGTATATCTTTTATGGGTATTTATTATTTAAGGTAGCTTAAAAGTTTCAAGTGCAGGTAAGTATTTTTCCTAAATACTACGAAAGACTAATAGAATTGGTAGGTACTTTTTATTTTATGTTCTCGTTTTGTAAAAAAAGAAATATATTTTCATAATAAATTAATCCATAGTAGATACACCAATATAACTTCTAGTAGGTATTTGCTTTTACATTTTTTTTTCTAAATTTGTTTAAAAAGAAAGATAAACGAACATTAATAATAATTTCGGAACGAAAACAATTTCCAAAATCAATATAAAATAACGTTCCTACATTTACTATACATCCCTATCGTGCAATGGCTATTATTTGCTCTTTGAATATATGACATGATGGTTGAACAACACATACCGCGCGTTCGACCCAGACACTTTAAGTATCACTTAAATAAAAGCTTTGAAACGTTTACAAACATAAAAGCAGTATACTGACACAAATTCATAGTAATTATTTCATAATTATCTACAGTTATTTTATCATTACTGTCATTATCTACACACTTAAGTGTGTTCAATTCATAATTTTCTTGCCCTTTTTTACCAATTTATTTCAGGTCGCCGCAACATTATAATTATTATAACTAAATATTATAAAACAAAGTCGCTTCCCGCTTACATAGGGACAGACAGACGTCCCTATGTATGCTTAGATCTTTAAAACTGATGGAGTTTTTTTTAAATAGATAGATTGATTCAAGAGGAAGGGTTATATGTACGACTAGCAGCGCCCCGCGGTTTCACCCGCGTAGTTCCCGTTCCCGTGGGAATACGGGGATAAAATATAGCCTATGTTACTAAAGGTAAATGTAGCTTTCTGATGGTGAAAGAATTGTTGAAATCGGTCCAGTGGCTTTTGAGTTTACTCGTTACATACAAAAATATAAATCTTTCCTCTTTATAATATTAGTATAGATACACCCATAATATAGTAGAGAAACACTGACAAATTTAGAGGTTTCTAATGTGATGTCGTAAATAAATACATCTTTTCAGCACTGCACCTGTGCGAAGTCGGGGCGGGTCGCTAGTTCTTTTATCTATTTGCCATCATTTCAGTAGTCACCACCATTTAAGCCGTATCATCTTTTATAGCTCATTCATCGAATCTTTAGTATTCTTCTTTTTTTTAAGGATGGGAAATCATCAATCCCTTCCGCTCTGGGCAGAGCGGAAGGGAGTGTCAGACTCTTACTGACTAAAACCCATCCGTATTCCTCCTAGTGCCCTTTGCGTTCCAGGGCCGCGGTGACTCTTTCGAACAAATTCAGCAATACTAGCAAGCATAGCCTAGTATTACTATATACTATATTAGCAATAAAATTCAGAATATTAAGATTAAAAGAATTTTAACTTTAGCTTACTTTAGTTTTTACTGCATGGTACTCACATAGAAATGTAGGAACGTCCGGGAGATAAAAATATGGATATTGAATTTACTCCATTTGTATTCTGTATCAGTGGTTGTCACTAATTTGTGATCAAGGGATACATAGGACAATGTAAGCACAACGTGATCACTGCGGCTCGCACATTCGTCGTTTGGGTTTTTGTATTTTAACAGACTTGAAAATAAGGAGGTTATCAATTCGACCCACATGTATGTAATATTGTCAGAATTGCACAGTATTTTTATATGTTAGTATATACATACCTGCTTCTAAACATGTGTGCCGAATTTTATAAATGTTTGTATGATTGTATATTTGTATGTTTGTCCAACTTGTATATTTGTTGTATTCCAATTTTAAAAACGAAGGAATAAAAAGTAATTTAAGCAAAATTAAACCGATTTCAATAGTGTATTTTATTTCATTAATAACTAAAAAGGGAGAATGAAAAGTTTAATCTTTCAAAAATGTATATTGGCATATTTACTTCACATTTTTTTTTAAAAGATTAATCTTTTATTTCTCTATTTTTAGTTATTAAAATGAAATAAATTAAACTTTTGAAGTCGGTTTATTTTTTTAATTACTTTTTTTTATGAGAGATGTTGTATGGCAATACAAAATATAAGTTGCTTTTATGTAAAAGCAACCTGTGAAGTCGTGTCTACTAAAATTGTTAGCATATGTTACGGGCTAAAATGTGACCCGAGGCAGTCTACGACCTCTGATGATTAATAATGTATGGTTTTTGGGGATTGAAATAAAACAATAGGATGTTAATTTTTTATTAATATTAGAGACCATTAAATGCCACTTTTGAACGTTAAACAACTACAGTAATCATAGTGTGAAGGGCGACAGGACGGAATGAAAGAATAAAATGTGTTGCGCTGACCTCAAATCACATAATTTCGATATAATTATTTTCTATCCAAGGTCACTTAACACAAACAAACTCAAGTATTTTTAGGTAAATATTTGTATTGAAAAGGCCCTAAGAAACTATGGGTTGCAATTGAATTTCAACTTTGTTATGTATGGCATGAAGACAGTTGTTTAAAAATTCGATAAATATCTACTTACCAAGAAAACAATGGTGCCTGATTTGTCTACTGTATAAACAGAAACAATGGGCCCTATTTCCTCGCGTAATTCAACATTTAAATTTGTAATGAGATCATTTGTTAAATTTTGTAAAATCTGTTATTAAGGATTCCGAAAATCAGTAAAACATTTTTGATGTACTTTAAACAGACGAAGTGTATTAACGGATAAAGCTTGGTGCCTTTTGGAGGAAGATTGGATTATCTTTGGTAAATATTGCAACGAAAGGTGAAAAGTTCAGTAATCCCGTCTTTGTGAATTTCGATCCTATAAATCTTTTGGTTGCTTAACTAGCGAAGACATAACATTAGTATCGATTGTGTGTTATATTGGTTAATGAGTTGGAAAAGGATTTAAGTTTGGGATATATGGTTATGGGATTTGCGTTCAGTCAAGTATATTACGAAGACTTGACCGGTTCAGGTGCTTGGAAGATTTCTTATAGCTAGAAAGTTTCAGTTAAATATTTTTTGCTGCTACTCTTTAAGGTGCTTTATTTATTTTTACAAAAATTGCCATCTATCTATACTAATATTATAAAGCTGAAGAGTTTGTTTGTTTGTTTGTTTGAACGCGCTAATCTCAGGAACTACTGGTCCGATTTGAAAAAAATCTTTCAGTGTTAGATAGCCCATTTATCGAGGAAGGCTATAGGCTATATACCATCACGCTAATACCAATAGGAGCGGAGCAGCGATAAAGAATGTTTTAAAATCGGGGATTCCACGGGGCCGAAGTCGCGGGCAGCAGCTAGTAAAATATACAATGACGGAAAAGTAAGAATTGCCAAAGACAGCTATCTCTAGGTTTAAGACTAGACATAGTTCTGACACAACGTTTCTTTAAATATTTTATCTTTTAGGCCGCAAATACTCAAAAAAAAAATTACAACAGAGTCATAAAATATAAGTGACTAAAATGTGAATTGGTTTGTCGTTTGTGTTTGTATATTGTCAGCACTGTGAATGAAAGATCTACAAAATAAGTTCGATCGTAGGTTTTTACAGGATTTCCTGTTCTATGTGTGTCTAAAATGTATTATTTATTCCTTTAACAATTAATGTACAATTTAAGAAATTTTCAAAAAATTCAAAATTCAAAAGTCATTTATTCAAACTAGGCTGATAGACAGCACTTTTTGAACGTCATATTTTACATAAAGACAGTCCCCCAAAACGCCCACCCGTCACCACTTCCTAGTGTTTTAGCTGGGAAGAAGAAGTGGCGCAACAAACTCCCCAGCAACACATCTGTCTATTGCGTTTTAAGAACTTGAATTTATACAATAGTATGCAAAGTAATTTCAAGGCTCGCGAGGTTGTCGACATGTGGGATGTGGATTCAGCAATCATTGTACCGATAGTCGTGTCCGCCAATGGCTAAATAGCCAAGAGCCTCGACCAACACCTTAGGAGGCTCTCGTTAGGCAGCTGGATTGAAATGCTTGATCCAGAAAGCGGTACTTCTGGACACGGCTCACATTGTTAGGAGGTTCCTCTCTCTGGGACCCTGACCGCCGGTAGCTTGGACCCTGTTCCCGATACCAGTGGGTTACTATTTTTTATATTTTAAATGTTTTTGTTTACTTTAATAGAAATATTTAAAAAAATGTAAACGATAAGTATACAATACGAATAAAAGAAATAATACATACTTATATAAGTATATCGGGGTTCAAAGCTAAGGATTACGCCAGACGTAGATTTCACTATCAACACTCAAAGCATCCAAAACAAAATCCAAATTCAAGATCAAAGTCGGCAGAGGTGACTCCTCACAAGTAGCAATAAAACCTCTTTACAAATATCAAAACGTTTTAATTACTTGGCGATCAGTTTCAAGTTGTTAACAAATTCGTTTCGTGGCTTTATTTGTTTTCTAACGCTTAATTTTAATGATTATTTGTTTTGGTATATCGTTGATAATTTAATAATAAGGGTTTCTTCGTAATCTCTGTGTTTAGGCTGGGTTTACTTTGGGTGGTGAAATAAAGTATAATTATGTAGAAGTTTTAGAAATATATTTCATTGAAATATCGCTCATTTGCTAGAATTTCGACATATCTCAAAATTGATGATTTTTTAGTTTTAATAACTAAAAAATCATCCATTATGAGATATGATATACAGATGTGTTGAAAAATTGCAATCCTTTTACTTTAAAAACGTAATTTCTCGAAGAATATCTCCTCTCCCTCTCTCTGTTACAATAGAGCTTAGAAAAAATGGCTGCTTCCCTTTATGTCATATTCCCGATTGGACAACATGTCAAAAGTTTTAAAAACAACTGAACGCTAGTGGCGTTTGGTCAAGATTTTGATCTTCATACATCCATTCTCGTTTTGTCACCCTTTTTTAAACTAGTTCTTTGTACGGTACAGTCAACTAAAAAAGTTACCAAGTCCTTTTTGACGCTCTTTCTATCACCCGACTTTCCCAGAGGATATTATTTTCTTATCATAATGTAAAATTCTAAATTATATACGTTACATGCATAGGTATGTACCATGGCATTAAGTTTGATTGCCATGTGCAGCTTTTATCTATTTAACTTTGAAAACCGATAGTCCCAACCTTACTGAGATTGAATCAGACTGTGGAAGTGCAAAAAAACCAAGTGGTCAAGATTTACAATACAACTACCAGGAGACTAGAAAAATGTCGAAGTATTTTCGGGGCTGGAATTGTAGGCGGCAAAGACTCTCAAACTACCAGGATACCAGAATCATGAAGATATGTTTCCGGGGCTAGAAGTACGAGTGTTAAAAACTCAAAAACTACCAGGATACTTTACTTGTTTTTTTCTTGAGGCTGGGATAAATTTTTAATATCAATCTATGACCCTTAGGAGTCGAGGAAAAAGCAAAATAGTCAGAAATAATAAGCCAAAAAGAAGAAATGACGCTCCAGCCTCAAATACCCGAAATTACTGAATTGCGAAACCAGATAATAATATGCTAGTATCATGGATTCAATACTGATCCAGAGGAAAATGAAAGTGATAATCAAAGCACTTGACGCGAGCGAAGCCGCAGGCGGAAGCTAGTAAGTAGATAGAACATGAACGGAGGCATTTCTTTTTGCTTCTGATTGTACTTTCCAAACAAAAGGTTGACCAAACGGGGAAGAATATAGGCATTTTCAAATGTTGACGAATCGGGAATGAGTGTATGAAAATCAAAATCTTGACCAAACGCCACTTGTGTTCAGTTGTTTATAAAACTTTTGACATGTTGTCGTATCGGGAATGTGACATAACGGGAAGTAGCCGAAAAAATATGGTTTTACAGTAAACGAAGCGCAATTTTTTCAACTCAACTATATTATCTATACTAATATTATTAAGAGGAAAGATTTGTATTTTTGTATGTAACGAATAAACTCAAAATTTCCACAGGATTAACCATTTCAAAAATACATTATAACTAATGAGATCTTTTATTTTTAAACTGCAAGCAACGCCACGGCTTCAGTCATTTAATTTATATTATATTTATACGCTCTTATCAGTCGTATCACCAATATCAAGATTAAGACGTATTCCGCAAGAGATTTCCTTCATTCTAATGTTGACTTAAGTTAATTCGAATTACTTTTTGAATCAAAATAAGATGTTTGTTTATATTTGTGAGTTTCACGTCGGAAAACAAGAATGAAGGAAAATATAAATAAGATAAACGAGAGTCTAATATAAATTAAGGGATCAAAATTTTGCTAGGATTGCGGAATTTGTTCGTAAGAGTCACCGTGGCCCTGGAACGGAAAGGGCATAAGGTGTATTTTAGTCAGTAAGAATCTGACACTCTCTTCCGCTCCGCCCAGAGCAGGAAATGTCATTTGATGACATTTCATTGCCCATTCAGAAAAAAAGGGATAAAGATTTTTTTAATGTTTTGAGGGTTGGTTTAAACAAAGTGAATTTATTACGAAAGCGTTTTTATAGGTCTCATAATGACGATGCTCTCTTTGCTTTGAATCTAATTTGATGACAATAATTTTGACTGCTCGGAAAAGGAATGTTTGCTTTTCTGAATCCTTACTTTTTAACCGCTGCCTTTTTCGATCCATCAGGCATGAATCTTTTCCAGTTATCACGAAAATTCAAATTGTCAAAGGAATAAAGTAAATAAATAAAAGTATTTACTTACTACAAAACGGCATACGTACATACATTACTTTTACTAAAATGTTCTTAAGAAAAAAACATAAGTTACAGTTTATCATTGTTCATTGTTTGTTGCTGAATTCGTTCGAAAGAGTCACCGCGGCCCTGGAACGCAAAGGGCACAAGAAGGATCACGGGTGGGATTTAGTCAGTAAGAGTCTGACACTCCCTTCCGCTCCGCCCAGAGCGGGACTTGTTCGTCTTGAATGAGACTTGAGTGTCATTTGATAACTTCCCATCCAGAAAAAAAAGGTTGTCGAAATCTGTCAAAAACATTTCTATAATATTTTAAAATTTGTAGAATTGGTCTTCTATTTAAAGCACACAGAATAGACTATAGAATTGACGTCAAGAAAACAACACAAAGAAACAAACACGACGGACAACAAAACTTCTACTATTAACAGAAAACACAACATTGTCGCAAGTAAATCTAAAACCAAGGTCAAATTAAGTCCTCAAAACCCAAAGAGCTTTCATCTAGGACTTAGCAAACGTAATTAAACTAAATGCAGGGTTATTCTTAACAGCTTTAAAGTGTTATTTTCGGTGTTAACACATAACCCGGGTATTTAGATGATGCCTTTAATGTTACAAGTTTGACTAATTAGTATGTAACAGTATTGCAGCTTAGATACCAGACTGCCTACCTTTAGACTTAAATGCTCACTAGATAGCTGGAATCGATCTGCCTAGCCTTTTCCCAACTATATTAAGATCAGCTTCCAGTGGATGAGGCTCAGTACTAGTCTTTTACAACGAGCGGCTGCCTATCTGACTACCACAACCCAGTAACCAGGCAACCGCCTGTCTGACTTCTACAACCCAGTAACTAAGTAACCGCCGGTCTGACTTCCACAACCAGTTACTAGGCAACCTTCTATCTGACTACCACAACCCAGTAACCAGGCAACCGCCTGTCTGACTTCTACAACCCAGTAACTAAGTAACCGCCGGTCTGACTTCCACAACCCAGTTACTAGGCAACCTTCTATCTGACTACCACAACCCAGTAACTGGGCAACCTTCTATCTGACTACCACAACCCAGTAACCAGGCAACCGCCTGTCTGACTTCTACAACCCAGTAACTAGGCAACCGCCTATCTAACTTCTACAACCCAGTAACTAGGCAACCGCCAATCTGACTTCTACAATCCAGTAGCTAGGCAACCACCTTTCTTACTTCCACAGTCCAGTAACTAGCCAACCGCGTGTTTGACTTCCACAATCCAGTAACTAGGCCACCACCTGTCTGACTTCTACAACCCAGTAACTAGGAAAACGTCTATCTGACCTCCACACACCAGTAACTAGGCAACCGCCTGTTTAACTAGGCTTCCACAACCCAGTAACTAGGCAACCACCTTTCTGACTTCCACAACTCAGTAACTAGGCAACCGCGTGTTTGACTTCCATAACCCAGTAACTAGACAACTGTCGTGTTGCCTAGTTACTGGGTATTCTTCTGACTATCTGTAACACTTCTTAAAGATGTAAAAATGACAGCCCGTGCCATCGGATTAACTTGCTTCACTTAAAACTAAATCGATAATTCGATTTGGTTATGCATTTTTTTTGCATTGGAGATCATCAAATGGTACCCGCTCTGGGCGGAGCAGAAGCGAGCGTCAGAATGTAAGTGACTAAAACCCACCGTGTTCCTCCAAATGACTTAGTGTTGGTTTTCTTTAACGCGTGCAGTAAGATTCGATTTGTAATTTGGTCCATACGTGTATTTCCCATTGCATGTACCTATATAACCACAATCTGCCAGTGTGCGGAATTTGTTCGGCCCGATCCATTATGTTAACATCTCGCCACTTCTACCTTTTTTCTGGATGGGAAATTATCAAATGATTTCTCCCGCTCTGGGCGGAGCGAAAGGGAGTGTCAGACTCTTACTAACTACAACCCACCCGTGTTCCTCCTAATGCTCCTTTGCGTCTCAGGGCCGCGGTAATTCTTTCGAATAAATCAACAACCCTGGTTGCTAATGCCCTAATCTCCAAAATAAGTACTTGGCATGAGTCAAAGTACTCAACAGCCAGAACGGACTAAAATTACAAGTTTATTCTGTCTGAAGATTAAGTTCCAGCTTAGACAAACAAAAAGGTATAAACTATAGAGTATAGAGACGCCTCAAAGGACTCTGTTATTTCTTGCAAATGTAAAATTAAAAAAAAAACTGTATACGATGGTTCGGAAGAACATCTTAGTATTTCGAGGTGGTCCCTTTTTAGTTTGGTCAAGATCTAATGAAGAACGGAGATAGGAAACGGAACTCTTCAGTAAATGATAGGAAATCTTCCGGTATTGCTGAAATCGCATGTCTGTTTATTGTTTATACCAGTTTATAACACGCTGCGACGAATAAAAAAACCTTTTACAAAGAAATACAACCGACTCCAAAGTCAAGTTAAACCAACGAAGAAACAACCAAAAACACCGACTTCCGAAATTAAAGTTATTTTATACTTTGTGTGTTTTTTTGTTTAAAAGTCGGTTGTATTTTTTTATCTTATAAAAAAATTCAAGAATTTGTTTGTAGGTATATGTCTAAACAACTGTACATAGCCTTTTAAGTGGTTTGTTCATGATACAAGGTTAGTAAGAAACCATCCCTGTTTATTAAATATAGCAGCACCCCGCGGTTTCACCCGCGTGGTTCCCATTCCCGTGGGAATACGGGGATAAAATATAGCCTATGTCACCCGGGGTGAAAGTAACTTCCCAACAGTGAAATAATTTTCGAAATCGATTAAGTAGTTTCGGAGCCTATTCAATATTATACAAACAAACAATCGAATCTTTCCTCTTTATAATATTAATATAGATCTTAATTATATTTTAGCACTTCACGTAGATTACAATTTTAAAATAGACATACAAATGTTAAGAACAGTCTTAATTACTTAATTTTTTGCCAGTTTGGCAATTCCATTGTCTGTAGTAAAAATTATATAAACAGAACAACTGACACCCATTCCCCAAAGTCTAGACAGGTCTATTAAGACATTACATTATCTGTGCTAGGCCCAACAATCGCATAATGTTGGGACTTGTATAATTAATTATACTATATTAATGTAACAGTTACAAGATGTGTTTGTGTATTCTTAGATAGCAATAGTTGCGGAATTTGTTCGAAAGAGTCACCGCGGCCTTGGAACGCAATGGGCACAAGAAGGATCACGGGTGGGTTTTAGTCAGTAAGAGTCTGACACTCTCTTCTGCTCCGCCCAGAGCGGGAGAAGTCATTTGATGATTTCCCATCCAAAAAAAAAAAAGATAAAGAAGCAATATAATTGCGTTTTTTTCCTCCTACGAGTTAGGTAGAAGTATCTTAGATGGGGTCTCATAGGGTCTAGGGTAGGGTAGGTTGCGTAATTTGTTCGAAAAGATCACCGCGGCCCAGGAACGCAAAGGGCATAGGAGGAACAAGGATGGGTTTTAGTCTGTAAGAGACTGACACTCCTTTTCGCTCTACTCAGAGCGGAAGAATTCATTTGATGATTTCCCATCCAGAATAAAAAATGTAGAAGTGTGTTATCTTCTTGTGTGGAATCAGCAGGACGAGATATCAACATAATGGACGTGGCCGAACAAATTTCGCAGCACTGATAGATTGTGCTTCACCACATAGTATAAAACAAAGTCGCTTTCTCTGTCCCTATATCCCTAAAACTAAAAAAGCGTAAAACTACGCAACGTATTTTGCTGCGTTTTTTTAAATAGGCAGAGTGATTGAAGAGAAAGGTTTATATGTATAATACATGCATATTATAGTAGAGAAAACATTAGTATCTACCATAGAAATATAAAATACAGGAGAAGTGGCAAGGGGGCGTGTCGGTGTCCTCGCGACATGCTCTGGGCGAGCATGTCTTACGCAATGGTCGAATCCGCGAACTAGTGCGCTTACGACCGTGAGCGTGATAAGATATAAGAATGCCGTGTTGTTCAGTGTTTTCTTGTAAAAACCGAAGCATAAACCAAAACTTTGTTAATTATGGAATCACTTACCATATCAAAGTACAAGTATTTTATTATATTTGTCTTTAAAATCATGAAAAACAACAAATCGTAAAATATTTCTTGCTTATACTATGTTATTTTTGTTTTCAAATGTCACAGCGACAATAACATATTACAATGAATACACTGCTCCTTAACCACTACCTAAGTTTGTCGCTAAGTGACTGGATGAGCAATGTAAAAATCACAAAACGATACTTTAGCAAGCCGATGTATCGCATAGTACGGCCGCTGCTTCTTGCCGCGAGTTAGTGATGTAATTGTGCAGATACACTGTCGACAACAATGTCGATTGTTGAATGAAATATTACAAAAATTTACCAAACTTTCTTAGATTGCAATAAATTTTTGGTAAATAATCGTTCAAGTGTTTTTGGCTTTGAATTATCGTATGTATGCCTTATCCTCGTGCTACTTCCTTACTTTTTATGGTAATTGTATTTTACTTTCGATAAAGTTTCGAATGCATTATAGTAATCGGCATGTTTAAGATAATATATTAGTGACCTTTGCTTAAAATAGTCAACATACTCATGCTATTTATTTGTTATACATGGGCAGCATGGCGTGTGTAATAAATGCCAGAATCGATAAGTCAATCACTAGCGTATATGTAAAATAAATTGCTTTTGCACAGCACAACGATACCCAGCGTTGTTTTTGTGTGAGTAAGTTGCACGGTGTACTGTAAATATACGCTGTGTTTATTAGGATAAGGTTTATAATTGATTGTGTAGTACAGTCCGATTTCAAAAATGCGGGTGTGTGCGCGACTGCGTATCTATTGCTTTTACTGAACTGCATTCGTAGTAGTTGCCGGGTGGTAGGGCAAAACAGGAGACACAGGTTCCGATACATTTTCGGCTACAGGGCATATCTCCTTGTTTATTATATCTATGGTATCTACATTGCAACCGTGCGAAGCCGGGTCGGGTCGCTAGTATCTACATACAATGGGAAATAAACGTATGGGCCATATTACAAATTGAATCCTTCCGCACACGATAAAGTAATCTAATACTCAGTGGGTATTTTTGTTTTTCTTTCAGTGGGTGTATTTTTTGCCCTTCCGAAAATAGCTAATGTTTACTAATGCTTTTTGTAAATACCTTCAGTCTTCCGGGGTTTTCTGGAACAACCTTGCAAAGGTATTTTTAACATTCATGGAAATCTTACTGAAAAGATTTCCTTGTAAGCCAAAAATACCTTAATTAATAATTGTTATTGTGATAATTATTAGGGAAAAAGAAACGGGAAAATTGGTATTCTTCCATTGAGTTAATTTTCAGAATAAAAGTTCATTGCAAATATTACTTTTTACTAATATTTAAAAACTCTCGGCTTCGTGCGATAAAGTAGCTTATAAACTCTCCGTAGAATCCTATCCGTCTCTGTACTTCTTACTCTACCCTAACTTCTCTATTTTCCCCTGTTTTTAGGGTTCCATACCCGAAAGCTAACCAACGGAACCCTATTACTAAGCTTGCGCTGTCCGTGCGTCCGTCTGTTAGCGGGCTGTATCTCAGGAACCATAATAGGTAGACAGTTGAATTTACTATTGTCGCTATAACAACAAATTAAAAATTAAATTAAATGAAAAATTAAAGGGTTAAATAGTAAATTAACATTTTCCATTTTTAATTTCCCAAGAATAGCCAGGGGTTTGGATCTGTGGCAGGATTCAATCAGTTTGCTCTCGAGTCCACGGAACTTAACATGACTGATGACCTGTTGGTATACTACAGTACCTCTTTACGGATTGGAAATCATCAGATGACTTCTTCTGCTCTAAGTGGAGCAAAAGGGAGTGTCAGACTCTTAATGGCTAAAACCCATCCGTGTTCCTCCTAATGCCCTTTGTGCTCCAAGGCCACGGTGTCTTTCGAACAATTTCCGCAACCCTAGCAGGCACTGACACTGGGGCCCCGAGGCGTGCGTGGCACATACACCCCATCGACACGTGGCTGGTTGTTATCGGACTGTGAGACCTATTATTCGCTATCCGTAGACACGTGCCTACGGTGGCCGGGAGCAGCCTTGCTACTCTCGACGCCCGGGGCGTCTGGTACTGATGCGGCGGCTGGGGTGTGAGATTTTCATCTCCATCACGCGGTTAGCCTCCTCCTTCGCTAGTCAAAATCAAAAGTCATTTATTCAAACTAACTTTTGAACGTCAAATTTTACATAATACAGTCCCCCAAAACGCTCACCCGTCACCACTTCCTAGTGTTTTAGCTGGAAAGATGTGGCGTAATAAACTCCCCAGCAATAGAAGTACTATTATAGTACCTACACTTATCACCTCTGACTGACCTTTCAGGGAAACAGGGCCTTATGTTATACTAGCTTTACGCGCATAACCTGTTTTCCTCGTTTCCGTCAAAATTTCCAAAACTCCTCTCTGAGTGCTCCCTACACTTCCCAAGGAAGCTTCAGCTTCGATTAGTAGTGTCGGCTGTGTGTTGTCTGTCAGTCACTCAGTAACGGAAAAGTTTCATATAAATTGATTATAGCAGCGCCCAGCGGTTTCACCCGCGTAGTTCCCGTTCCCGTGGGAATACGGGGATAAAATATAGCCTATGTTACTCAGGGTGAATGTAGCTTTCTAATGGTGAAACAATTTTTGGAATCGGTCCAGGAGTTTTTGAGTTTATTCGTTACATATAAAAATACAAATCTTTCCTCTTTATAATATTTGTTTGTATAGATGTTATGTTGTTATGCATGTAAATAAACATAACGTTAAGTGCACTTATTAACTTCAATTGCATGGAAATCACGTATTGCTTGGTTGAAACACACTCCAGCAGTCTAGAGATATCAAACTCATACATTGTTCCATGTGTACTCATCGTATCTCAGTTTTATCTAATACTAACGTAAACATTTACTTACCATTGTTACGGAAATTACGCTGGATTTCTTTGTTTACAATTTTTGTTTCCACAAAGAAGTTTAAAATGTACAAAGTCAAAACATAGCTTACTTTGTTCCCGCGAGTTTTTGAAAAATGTTTTTTTTTGTGTTTTCTTCAATGTATCTTTGCATCCTTTTCGGGGTTGATTTTTGGAAAATGCCTTTATAGTTCACAGAATAGCTATGAGCGCTAACAGACAATCAAGGTAGGAACATCAAAAAGCGAATGCTTATAAAGGCTCGATAAATATCCGAAACCATAACTTATTATTATTTTGTCAAGTTGTACTTAGGACATTTCTGAATTGATTAAAAATATCAATACTTTCTTGGATGCCATATTTTGACAAATTTCAGGCAAAAGTATAGTTTTCTAAGAACTCAATTTCAAATTTACAAAATCCTAGTTTAGTCTCAAATTTAAAGAGAAAATTGACTTTACATTTTTCGTAACAGGAAGATTTGTGCGGTGGAACCTCCATTAAGGTATTTCTTAAACTGTATGTACTGTCTGCCACTAAACTATAAGGAAAGATAAAGATACAAGTAAATGTACCTTCCTACCTTATTATGTCATAAAAGTATTATGGCTTACGCTAATGACTTTATTTTGCAACGAACAGATAATCTTATCTTTTTTCCTCCGGGTGTTATAAAGATATGCGATCAGAATAAAAACTAGAGAATCTTCACTTGTGCAATGTATCCAAAATTGATGATGTAAATTCTATTTACGAAATAGACCGAAGAATCGCCAAATTATGAATAGAACAGGTAGTGGATGGGGTCGAAAGATTCTCGGAGTAGCCACCACCCGCTGACGTAGCATCCCATGAAACTGCTGGATGTGAAATACACAGGACGGTGACACCAGGAAGACGTCCAGCATTGGATGTCTATCGGTTGAAATGAGGATGATGTCAGTCTATTTATACTGTGCTTAAGAGTATTGTTTTTTTTTTATAAAACTTTACCCCAGTGTAGGAATTTCTCCTGTGTCGTGGGTGCGTTTACAAACATGCAATCTCACATACACAAACAGTCAGACCCGAAACAACTATCTATAGGCCATACGAATATTTGTTCCGTGCGGGAATCGAACCCACGACATGTACCGCAGCAGCCAATCGCTCAACCACTACGCCAACCGTGTCGTCAATAAATTAATAATTTTCCTCAGCAACTTAACTAAGTAATACGCTCACGATCAGATCTCTGTCATTTGTAAATCAATGATCATCAAATTCACTGTGATATCTACGCATTGTTGAGCTCCGTATAAAAAAAAGCAATGGATTGTTTTCGTAATTAATGGAGTTAGGAGAGAATTACATAGCCAGGGTATGAATAGAAGTAGATCCCTACTTCTATTCATACCCTGGCTATGTATGTAATTCTATGTAATGCTCCCTGTGGCTATTTGACATTTAAAACATCAATAATGGATTTTTAAATGATGTTCTTCTAAACCCACATAAAAGATTTGATACAGTAAAATAAATCTATATCTATCTATATCTATGCTACTTATAAAGAGGAAAGATTTGTTTGTTTGTTTGTTTGTTTGTTTGTATTGAATAGGCTCCGAAACTACTGAACCGATTTGAAAAATTCTTTCACTGTTTGGAAGCTACACTATCCCCGGTTGACATAGGCTATATTTTATCCCCATATTCCCACGGGAACGGGAACTACGCGGGTAAAACCGCGGGGCGCTGCTAGCATTAAATAATTTAAAAGTTGACGGGGAAAACACCAAATGCGTGTGTTATCACTCGCAAGTCACCTCATAGTGATTTTACGCCATCCAGTATAAATGGCGTTAAACGGTGAACTGACGCACGAAAAGACCAAAATATACTAAATCACAATACAGTAATTGTGTACTTTTTGGTCCTTTCACTCCTCCACCTTTTTTTTTCGCTCCACATCAACATCACTACATAGTATAAAAAGTCGCTTTTTCTGTCCCTATATCCCTATGTATGCTCAAATCTTTAAAATACGCAACGGATTTTGATGCGTTTTTTTAAAATAGATGGAGTGATTGAAGAGGAAGATTTATATGTATGCATATTACAGTAGAGGAAACATAAGTATCTACATTGCACCCGTGCGAAGCCGGGCGGGTCAATAGTTAATCTATACTTGAATAATAAATCCACATATCATCAACCCAAAATGTTTTTATCAAAATTAAAAAATAACAATCCATTGAAACTCAGATTAATTAAAATCTAGTCACATGTTGCCGATTTTATTTCGAAACAAAAATACACGCGCCTAATGAACTTTATTTCATAGATATTTTATTTTACTCGCGAAAATATACGTTTTAAATTTATATTAAAAAAAAGGGTTTTAATTACAATGAATTCCTTCAGAATAAACGGTGTAGGGCTTTTCAAATGCCGTCTTTTCATTATAACGAAGCTCCTTTATTAATGTTTGTTATAAATTCAAATTATGGTAAGCAACTTATAAATAAGTCCCACAAAACCAAATTCCCGATACCAGCTGACCGTTATTTCCTCTTGTCGTACGAAGCTCTAGACAAATTGCCATTGCATTAGCGATTGACAAAATGCCAAAATACGAGGGACTGATCATGCGACATTTGCAGCGTCGATTCCATACATTTTTTACGTTTTGACAATCGCTTTCGGGTGGCATAATTTCATTTGTATAGGTTTTTTTTTTGGATGGGAAATTATCAAACGACTACCCCCGCTCTGGGCGGAGCGGAAAGGGAGTATCAAACTCTTACTGAATAAAACCCACCAGTGATCCTTCTTGTGCCCTTTGCGTTCTAGATATGATGTTTGTTTGTATGAATAGGCTTCGAAACTGAACTGAACTGAACCGATTTAAAAAAATCTTTCACTGTTGGGCAATGGGCAGTTACACTATCCTCGGGTGAAATAGGCTATATTTTATCCCTATATTCCTACGGGAACGGGAACTATGCGGGTGAAACCGCGGGGCTGGTATATGCATATACGCGAAAGAAACGTAGTAATTCTTTTTGATTTTTTTTCTACGTTTTCACGTCTACAGTTCTAAACCAATTTTGGTACAGATTTAGCATGGATTTTGGAAAAGGACAAGGGATGGAACATTTTCCACAGCAGGAGCGATGGCGCTGGCAGAAACTTCTGCCAGCGCCATCGCTCCTGCTGCATTTAAACTAACTAGTTTAAATATAAAGAAATGTAATATCATAATTAACATATTATATTTTAGGTCCTTACATATGAACTTTGAAAATGAAAACAAAATATCTAGTTTTAATTTCCGCGAATATTAGTGGGTTGCAGGTATGCACCTCCCTCCCGCCCGCTATATTATGCACATGCAAGATTACTAGGCAAATGCAAGGATTTTAAGCACATGCAGGAAGGCAATGCATAACCCAACACCATTACCGACACGTGTTTCGCCTCTCCACGAGGCATCCTCAGGGGACGTGTTGACTCGCTGACCGTTGAGTTGCGACTGAGCATTTAGTACAAGGCACCCCCCTTTTATACACTGCCACCGTTGGTTATTTGTGTACAACTACCCACAAACATTCGCAGTAAAGGGGAAGAAACCAAATTCGTCTGGTCATTCAACAGTGCAAAATTATTATTATTACTATGTTTAAAAATCTCTAATTGTTCCAAAACACACAGCCGGAAACCCTTATCACAAATATGTAGTATATTAAAACTATTGTTGTCGCGCAAAGAATGGCCGGTATCAATTAAATGTTTCGCGAAATTCGATTTGTCCGAATGGCCATTTCTATACGCGGCAACATGTTCCCCATACCTTATGTCAAAGTTTCGGCCCGTCTGACCCACATACACCCCGTTGCATTCATCACAGACCAGCCTATACACCCCAGACTTTTTACTATTTTCTAAAATATCTTTTCCGTTACAAATACGGCGTATATTCTGGTCCGTTCTGAACGCTACATAAACGTTGTTTTTTCTAAGTAAATTACTAATTCTATCTTTGTTGTATGGTCTACCCAAGACCCATAAAGATAACATGCCTGTACGTCCAGTTGTTTCTTACATTGGTGCCCCAGCGTACAATTTAGCTAAACGTCTCAACACTTTGTTGAGAAGTAGAACTTCTTTTAATCCCAAATATAGTTTGAAGAACAGTTTAGATTTAATTGAAAAAGTAAAAAATATCCAAATTCCTTCCAATGCAAAGTTGTTATCCTTAGACGTTGACAGCTTATTCACGAATGTTCCAATCGATGATTGTCTACGTATTCTGGGTATCCAATTTGAGAAGCAACGGTTACATCCTGGGGAAATTGCGGATTTACTTAACACGTTCGAGGACAGAACGAGATTATACGTCATCGTTCGAAATTTTGATATGGCACAACGTACAATGACGTCCAAATATTTTTTTTACTTTACGACAGAACGTACATATCCGATGAACGTTCAAGTTAAAATCCTATTGAATGTATCTTGTGTCACAACATTTAAAATACCCGAAGCTTTACTGTCACGTAGAGTAAGTTTTAAACTATTTCAAATAAGTGCCGTTGACAGTGGGCGGGAACGGTACTCACACACGCACAACGTGTAAATGCGTCGCGCGCGCCTACCGCGCTCCTACATTCAGTGCGGCTGCGTCACTGCGGGTTGCGCTCGCGTTCGCTAAACATTTCATGGCGTATCGTAATATTTGCCGCGACAAAACATCGTAAGTATTTAGTTTATTTGATTTATGTATTATTCCTTAGCCAGACAGTATACTATTTTACTATGAATTAATAATTTTACTCTGTGAAATTGATGTTTTAATGACATAACGTATTTATACGATAACGTGATAAAACGGTTGTGTCATGATGTCTTTAAAACAATATATTTTCATGGGAGGCTACGTACTCATACGTCGTATAATTTGTATGGACATTTACTGTGTCATTTTGGTACACAGTCTCAAGTGGTAGCGTCCTCGAACGTGTTAACCTTACTAGTATTTGCATGAAACAAAATTATTTTAGATTTAATAACCAATATTATATTCAAAAGGAAGGGTTGGCTATGGGGTCGCCTTTAAGTCCACTAATGGCGGAGGTTTTTATGGATAACTTTGAATGTAAACATATAGTGAACGAACCTAATATTCTGTTTTATTATAGATACGTAGATGACATAATTATCTGCTGGAATGGTACCGTTCGACAAATAGACCTTTTTGTTAAAAAACTAAATAAAACTCACCCAAAAATTAAATTTAAATTAGAATTAGAGTCCCAAAACTCCCTTAACTTTTTGGATTTGACTATCACAAAACACAATAGTGACTTAGAATTCCAAATTTATCGAAAGCCGACACACACTGACACGACAATACCAGCCTCTTCTTGTCACCCTCTTCAACATAAATTAGCCGCCTTCCGCAGCTATATTCATAGATTATTTGCCCTCCCCCTTTCAGCAGAGAATTATGTAAAAGAACTTAATATTATTTACCAGATCGCAATTTCTAACGGTTACTCAAAGTCAATGGTAGACAGTTTAATTAGTAAAAAGCAGAAAGAAAGGGTTCGTTCACTATTATATGCATGTCCGCGTACTAATATTAATAGATATGTGACCAGTCTGACCTATATGGGCCCCATTTCAGATAGAATTAGTAATTTACTTAGAAAAAACAACGTTTATGTAGCGTTCAGAACGGACCAGAATATACGCCGTATTTGTAACGGAAAAGATATTTTAGAAAATAGTAAAAAGTCTGGGGTGTATAGGCTGGTCTGTGATGAATGCAACGGGGTGTATGTGGGTCAGACGGGCCGAAACTTTGACATAAGGTATGGGGAACATGTTGCCGCGTATAGAAATGGCCATTCGGACAAATCGAATTTCGCGAAACATTTAATTGATACCGGCCATTCTTTGCGCGACAACAATAGTTTTAATATACTACATATTTGTGATAAGGGTTTCCGGCTGTGTGTTTTGGAACAATTAGAGATTTTTAAACATAGTAATAATAATAATTTTGCACTGTTGAATGACCAGACGAATTTGGTTTCTTCCCCTTTACTGCGAATGTTTGTGGGTAGTTGTACACAAATAACCAACGGTGGCAGTGTATAAAAGGGGGGTGCCTTGTACTAAATGCTCAGTCCCTCCCCGACTTTTGCCCCTCCCCGACTTTTGCCCCTCCCCGACTTTTGCCTAACGAGCCAGCCCGCGACGCTGAGCCATTAGCGTTAAATCCCCTAAATAATAATAATTGACCCAGCCTGTCCCTTGCTGCCCCTCTCAATGACCCCGTTAAGCCGAGGCCCGTATCCCACAGGGGATGCCCTTAGCGAAGCGGTCATTTAGCTTTTAGTAGTTTTTAGCCCTGGCTGGGGGCCTTAAATTCATTTGAGGCCACCACAGGATTGTCCGGTTGAGCAGTAACCAGCCTTAGTGTGCTGAACTGCGAGTGGTCCCATTCAAAAAAAAAAAAAAAAAAAAAAAAAAAAAAAAAAAACTAAATGCTCAGTCGCAACTCAACGGTCAGCGAGTCAACACGTCCCCTGAGGATGCCTCGTGGAGAGGCGAAACACGTGTCGGTAATGGTGTTGGGTTATGCATTGCCTTCCTGCATGTGCTTAAAATCCTTGCATTTGCCTAGTAATCTTGCATGTGCATAATATAGCGGGCGGGAGGGAGGTGCATACCTGCAACCCACTAATATTCGCGGAAATTAAAACTAGATATTTTGTTTTCATTTTCAAAGTTAAAATGGATTTCCGCAAAGTAACGCCTGACTCAATCAATCTTACATATGAAATTGGCGTTTTATCGCACTGGCCACTTTGATCTCAAATACGAGTAACTCCTCTTTGGTTAGGAATTCCAAATTAAAGTTTAAACAGCTATTTACGCTATTTACTCAAGCATTTTTATTTCGCCTAATAATATATTCGATGTAATTTTTTTTTTCTAATATTCTCAGCATGCCTATTCAAGTAAGCAAAGCATCAGGAATCAGGTCTCGTTGAAGTACTTGTAAAGCCACATAGCACCATTATGTTACATTATGTGGCTCTTATATCAAGTCTGTTCCACATTCAAGAGATAGCATCGTTCTAAAAATATGCACCGACATTATTTTTATCGTGAACACACCTGTTAGGGTGTAATATTTTATCATAATCATGTATGTAACCACAATTTAAACTTCTAGTGGAAGTATGTTTAGTAAGCATAATCAGCCTTTTCAACCGACTTCCAAAAAAGGAGGAGGTTCTCAATTCGACCGTATTTTTTTTATGTTTGTTACCTCATATCTTTGTATCGGGTGTACCGATTTTGATGATTCTTTTTATATTCGAAAGCTGGTACTTGTCGTGTGGTCCCATCTATTTTTGATTGAGATCTGACGACTAGTATTTGAGTTATCCCTAATAATGCGTGGCTTCGTTTACATTGACGACGTTCTCATTCACTCTTGTCGATGTAATATGAAAAAATAAAATTGTATACGATGGTTTGGAAGAGCATCTTAGTATTTCAAGGTGGTTCCTTTCTAGATTGGTGAAGATCTGATGAAGAACAGAGATAGGAAACGGAACTCTTCAATAAATGATAGCAAATCTTTCGGGATTGCTGAAATCGCATATTTTTTTATTGTTTTTCACATTCACATCATTTTTCTCTTGCCGTAGT
Organism: Hecatera dysodea; assembly: GCA_905332915.2. Classification (NCBI taxonomy): domain Eukaryota; kingdom Metazoa; phylum Arthropoda; class Insecta; order Lepidoptera; family Noctuidae; genus Hecatera; species Hecatera dysodea. Next base: position 13,072,197 of record HG995310.1, on the reverse strand, counting down.
CGGTCTGTGGATGGGTGACCATCTTAACATACCGAAACTCCTCCGTGCCTCGGAAAGCACGGCATTCGTTACGCATTGTCAGCTAGCATGCAAATCTGACTCCAGTCTAACCAAGAAGTACAGTGTTACCCAGTTACTGGGTTGTAGAGGTCAGATATGCCGTAGGCTCCACGTGAAATATTTGTATTCAATTGAATCCGGTCTGACTGGAAGCCGACCCCAAATATAAATGGGAAATGGCTAGGCAGATGATGACTTGTTAACAAGCACACTTTACACAGACACACTCGAGCATTAAAGTGTAAACCAATCTAAATGAGTCTCCAGGGATGCTCGCTTAGAGACGCTGCTTTCGCCGCAACAGAAGAAGAAGCCTCGGGCGCCGGGAAACGCAGAATGATTCCCGGCTACCTTAGACGCGGGCCTGCGGATGGCGAGCTATGGGTGGCTCGCCGTCCGATAGCAACCAGGCCCGAGTCGACGGCGCGTAGTGTTCCACGCGCGCCTCAAAGAGCCGTCAGCAACGAAGACGGGGCCTTATAGGGTCAGTGCCTGCTAGGGTTGCGGAATTTGTTCGAAAGAGTCACCGCGGCCCTGGAACGCAAAGGGCACAAGAAGTATCACGGGTGGGTTTTAGTCAGTAAGAGTCTGACACTCCCTTCCACTCCGCTCAGAGCGGTAGAAGTCGTTTGATGATTTCCATCTAAAAAAAAGGGATCCTCGCTTACACGTACAATGGTAAGAACCTACCCATAGGACTTTGATTAGAGTCGTTTCTAAAAATAGCTGGAATATTCGTTCCACGTGAATATACTGGTCAGTAATCGATGCTGGATGCACATCAATCATTCAGGAGATCAAATGGAGTTCGATCTTTGATTGTGACTGCTTAATGTCCTGTTGGCACAAAAATAGACGATCTTTTAGATACCATGAACTGTGTGGGTGAGAGGATTCAAGCGATTTATTTTTCGATATTTCAAGCATTCTCACTTTTTTTTATAAATATTATTATAACTCTGAGATTTGCTGTTAGAAAACCCAATTCGCGGTTAAACTTACCTGTTTACATAAGCTGGTCATTTATGTTTTGTTTGTATGTTTTGCGTGAACATTTAATAGCAAGAATATACGAATAAAAATCATTGTCCCATTATAGCGTCGTGTCTATTTGCATCTCTTCTTTATTTTAACGTCTCAAGCCAATATTCAAATGACCGAAACAATGATTATTTTTTTTGCTGTTCTGTTATAGAATTTGTACCACTTATTAAGGTAATTAAGTCATTTATTTTCACGTATGTGTACTATTTTTAGTACTTCAGATTAATTAATAATATAAATAAAAAGATTTTAATAAATAAACCTAATACAATCGTAAACTAAACAAGAACTATGTAATCACATCTTTGAAACAATTTATTAATTTAAAAGAGTACCTGTGAAGTTTCCTGCATATTCTTCTCCGTAGAGATCTACACTTTGGAACGTGCAGATAGTTTCACTTCTTTGACTGACCGAACTTGAGAATTCAAAAGTCAAAGCTTAACTGAAATAAAAGCTTTGAATTGAATTGAGTTGACTTGCATAAAAATAGCCTATAACCATCCAGTGTCCCATCTATCTATTCCCTACGACACTCACACTTCACTTTCGCATAAAGTAGAACTGCCTGTCTGGCTGTAAGTAGTCGGAGAAGTACTACTATACTATATTATATTATATATATACTATAGTAGTTACTGGGTTTAAGGTCAGATAGGCAGTCGTTCCATGTAAAATACTAGTTTGCTGATGCATGCGCTTAGACTGGAAGCCAACCCCAATACAGTTAGGAAAAGGTGTCGTCATTGATAGCCAAAGAAGGAACATAAATAAATAAAAATTATAGTACTATTTACTGTACCTATATATATAAATAAATATATAAATTAATAAATATATATATATATATATATTATAAATACTACTATATTACTTATAAATATATATATATATATATAAGTATATTATTACTAGCTGCTGCCCGCGACTTCGTCCCCGTGGAATCCCCGATTTTAAAACATTCTTTATGGCTGCTCCGCTCCTATTGGCTTAAGCGTGATGATATATAGCCTAAAGCCTTCCTCGATAAATGTTCTATTCAACCCAAAAAGAATTTTTCAATTCGAACCAGTAGTTCCTGAGATTAGCGCGTTCAAACAAACAAACTCTTCAGCTTTATAATATTAGTATAGATATTTTGATTTGTTCCTTCTGTTTAAGTCTTCATATTCTCTTCTTCTCTTGTTCTTACACACTATTGTCTACATTTCTTTTTCGTTTATCCTTTCGCAGGTCTACTGGAAGAAATTTCGTTTGAAAATAAGCAGTTCCTTTGTACAAAAATTGTAATGTTATCTCTTACTTATTGTATGTGTGTACATAAATAATAAAAAATAAATAAAAATATTTTATTTGCCGAGATTTTTTTTTAATTCACTTTGCCAACTAAAAAAAAATTGTATCTTTAACCACAGCTAGCTAACTAGCTACCAAAACTAAAACTTATCTTTAACCGTAGCATCGTCAGTTTTGAGAAAGAAAAATCTTTCGGCCGACAAATAAAATTGGTGTTGGTAAAATTTCGCGAAATTCTTAGGACAGATAGCCTCAATCGCGTAAATGGAAATATACCCAAAATGGAAAAATTTAGCCCATTTCTTGCCTAAACGGCTAACATTGAGTAAAACCTAGAAAATTCTACAAACTGTCCAAGATAAGAACAAGTGCCCATTTCTGAATAACATTTCTTTCTTACAACATATCAATCGCCAATGTGAGGTACATACCAATCTATATGCATACCACATTATCATCGATTTCCATAGCCAAAGCCACAGAGCATAGAGATACCGCAGGCTCATCAAATGTCATCAATATATGAGAAACCATAAACATCAAACAAAGTCAAAGTCAAAGCATTTATTTCAAACTAGCATCTGCCAGCGACTTCGTCCGCGTGGAATAGTTACTTTACCCCCGATTTTGAAACTCTCAGCCCGATCGGTTTAAAATTGACAAAAGATAGACATGCTGTTTCGGGATATTTTTTAGATAATTTTATGTAGAACATTTCCGTAATACATGATTTCTAAGTAACTTTAACCATTAAGGCTACACACGCGACGGAAGCTTAAAAAATGGAGTAACTTCTTCCGTTTTCCCAACATTTTCCTTCACTGCTCTGCTCCTATTGATTGTAGCGTGATGAAAAGTATACTATAACCTGCCCAGGAGTATGAAGAATAATTGCACCAAGTTTCGTTAAAATCGGTCAAGTAGTTTTTGTTTCTATAAAGAACATACAGACAGACAGACAGAAAGACAGACAGACAGACAAAAATTTTACTGATTGCATTTTTGGCACCAGTATCGATCACTAATCACCCCCTGATAGTTATTTTGAAAATATACAGAATTGACCTTTCTACAGATTGATTATAAGTATAGATAAACCCTTGAGCTTTACAGGCACTTTTGAATTGTCAAGTCGAAAGAGGTGAAGCTATTTGCACGTTCCAAAGCGTTGATCTCTATGGAGAAGAACGTGCAAGAAACTCCACGGACACTCTTTTAAATCATGTTCTGTATTACATAACTTTGGTTACATCCTTGGTGCTTCTATGTGTGAGGACAATGCAAAGAAAAAAAAAGGAAACTATAAAACAATTCAAAGTATAAAGATTAAAACAAGTCAGTGGCAGTTAAGAGGTGACCAGTCTCAACCGACGGCGCCCGTTCACGAACATAACGCGCGTATCGGCACCATTTAGCTCAACCATTTTGAAGGGAACCGAATGATCCAACACACGCGCCACCATCAGCGATACATTTGAGCGAGCATGACATGCTCTCAGCTGCCATTTTAGTTCAAGTCACAAAGTAAACTATAACTTATCACCTGTAAATGGCTCCATGGTACTCACATTTACAATATTTGAAAATAAACTGCTTCTACATTATACAAAACTGTGGTTCACAATGACCAAGCAAATACAAGTAAAAAAAGAAGATAAATTATCTATTCTCAAAATAATATTATAAAAAAAAACCGAAACGATTTCGAAATGTTACGTGATACCTTATGTTTCGGCATTTGACCACTACCTCACCTGCAGATAGTAAGCGATGATGTGGTCGAAGATGAAGCCCACTTGCTTAGAAGTAACTTATGTTCGCTCTGCCAGTGCACAATGCAAATTGTTATATGTATATATAAATAAAATAGTCGATTCTGCTGTTCGGTTTTCGTACTTAGTCCTGATGTTGGACCATTGTGCGTGAGAGTTACTCCAACCAGCCAACTTCCCTCCAGAAGCAGATCAGTCCACTCAGTGTGTTCAAGCTATCTTTAATCGAATTCGGTATCCCTATTGTTTGCCACCGTATTTCGGCGGCGCCTGTGCTCTCAAGGAGCATGTGCGATTTCATTTCCTCCTCCTCCATGCATGCTCTGCATAGAGGACTGTTCGTTATACCTATCGTGTAGATATGTTTATTCAGTGAGCAGTGCGATAATGGTTCCTATGTTTGCTAATAGACTTGCACATACACTAGATGGTCACTGCTAAGGTAGCAACCCTCACGTTCGAATGTCTCGCGGCGATATTAACGTCCTGCCAGTTCATTTTTTAACAACTGTATGAACGTGTTTGACGGCTTTGACGTTTTGCACGTCAATGTCACTTGTCAAATGAGTGACACTGACGTGCAAAACGTCAAAGACATGCCGCGGTGCCATGCGCTAACCAATAAACTAGTCGTACTCGCAATGCACTTGCCTCATTTTTTTTTTAACAAAACGAATATACAACGATTTCTTTTGAACGTGCGGCAACCCGACGAGACCATACAACACTGGAGCAATATTCATATCGTGGAGATATTCAACAATAGCAAGGCGGGCTCATGTCGCTTACAGATAGCTTTATTATAACTCCTATACAAAACAAGTTTGCCCGTGAGTGTTACTGTTTACACGTAGAATTTGACGGGTCGAAACAATTGTTAAGTGCAAATTGTGTGAATGTTATAAGTCTATAATAATATTATAAAGAGGAAAGATTTGTATTTTTGTATGTAACGAATAAACTCAAAAATGACAGGACCGATTTCAAAAATTATTTCTCAAATAGAAAGCTATATTTACCTTGAGTAATATAAGCTATATTTTATCCCCGTATTCTTATGGGAACGAGAACTATAGTCGACACCAAATAAATGTGCAATAACGGTCATTGACCCACCTACATTTATTGACAACCTTAATTCTTAAAACAGAAATAATGAATTAATGCTATATTGAATCGACATCCATCGTGATCCTTTATATTTACTAGTAATGGAAAACGATTCATTTTTTTTTGTCCATGTACCTACGAAGAGATATCAAGGATAGGGCAATGACCTTTATTGCACATTTATCTGGTGTCAACCATACGTGGGTGAAACCGTGGGGCGCTGCTAGTAGATAATAATTGGCATCTCAAGACATGGCCGGCGCGGGCGCGGTGTTCCGTATTCTGTGACCGAAACCAATCGAGATTATTGCGACCGGAGATGACAACGTGAATGTCGAGGTGCATATTAACATAATCAATCAATTTGAAACATGAAACGAATTGTTATTATTGAATAAGGATGTGTCGGACATATTGATTGCTCAATTTAAGGCGCAATGGGTAAGAACTTGTTTGAATAGGAATTGAATTTTTTGTTTATAATAGTTTATTTGTAATAGTTTTGACGCATTGAATTTAACTTTTTAACTTTTCGTTTTCATAAAGTGCCTTGGAAAGCACGATAAGCGTGCCTAGGAGGGCACATTAAAATATTGGTCCCATCTGCCATTATCATGTCGATCTTTGACAATGGTTACTGAAGTCAAAAATTCTACACCAATCTAGCCTAAAAGGTTTTACTTTTACTAGGTTGGACACACAGGACCTCCATCTTAAATTCTGGTACTATATTTGGTTACACTGGTAAACGACCCGTCATGCATACTTACATATTATAAAACTGAACAGTTTGTTTGGTTGAACGCGTTAATCTCAGAAATGACTGGTTTTAGTTGGTACATTTTTAAGTGTTGGATAGCCTATCTATTGAGGATGGTTATTGGCTATATAACATCACACTACAATCAACAAGAACGGAGCATCAATGAGACATGTTGCAAAAACAAGGATTTTTCTCTCTTTTATATAAGCATACGAAATTGCGCGGACCAGCTAGTCTATACATTTTTTCTTTCTTTGTTGTTTTCTATACTTAATATTATAAAGAGGTAACGTTTGTGAGTTTGTGACGTTGTAAGGGGTAATCTCTGGATCTACTGAACCGATTTTCAAAATTATTTCACCAATAGAAAGCTACGTTATTGTAGAGTGTCATAGACTATATTTTATCCCCCTATTGCAACGAGAACGGGAACAAAGCGAGTGAAACCGCGGGGCGCTGCTAGTAGTTAATAAAGGTCTGAGCAGAATGATTCACTTTTCTTATACTAAAAAAGATGACACAATACTATGGTATCATTCAATAGACGCAAAATGACAAAAGATTTACACAACGTATCGAGTGTGGGATGAAGCGAACCGGGCAAATTGACTCGAATGCGACAACGTGTCAAATTGCCTCCATCCAATAACGGCATTATTCAGTTATGCATGCGATTAATGGATCAGAACGACAGACATGGCACCTGAGTTGAAGTGGATTTTGGTGTAAAATGGGAAATAACGATACTAGTAACTGCGCAATAATTGGCTTATGACTATAAAGTATTCAGGATACTGTTATTGGGATGAACGGCTAATTGAACTTTTGAAATTGAGGCATTTTGAAATGGATACATTATATTCGAAGAGGATGACGGGGGCTAGAGAGAACAACCAACATCACTCACACACACACACACATCACCCACACATACATCACCCACACTCTCTCTTTGAATTAAACTAGATTTTTCCCGTAACTAGGCTGAAAGGAACTGTGTATTTTTCTGGGGCTGAAGGAGCTTATGACACTCGAAGATGGTGGTAGCGTTTCATTATTTTTCGTCATCGGACCAGCTCCTATTATGACGTGCCAATACCATCACGGTTAGTGCTATGCGTATTGTCTCCCTCTATCAGGGAGACACCAGAATCATGATGGCTTTGAGACGTCAAAGATGTTCAGCTGTTCTTAAAGGTATCATCTATTACGAACTGACAAACGTTACCTTTTGTTGTTATGTTACCCTTTTCCAGTAAACGAGATTTTGCCCGCGACTTCGACCGCGTGGAATAGTTACTACCCGGATTTTGAAACATTCTTCATTGGTGCTCCGTTCCTATTGGTCTTAGCGTGATGGTATAATTATAGCCTATACTATAGCCTTCCTTGATAAATGAGCTATATAACTTTTTCAAATCGAACTAGTAGTTCCTGAGATTAGCATGATCAAGCAAACAAACTTTTCAGGTTTGTATATTATTATAGATGTAAAAATGAATATCACCATCGTACAGTAAAGGCCCGTTAACCAATTATTATATCATTGGCATGAAGCCAATCACTACATGATAATGTATTGATTTATCAGATAAGCCCAATCTTGACCGAGATTGCCACCATTAGCCAAATGAGCAGAAATATCAAGACAATGATAGCTAATGATATAAAATTATCGGTGGTATTAAAATTAAAGAGTTCGTGGCTAAAATATTTACAGCTGCATGGAACGATATTCAAGGTTAAGCAGCGCTTGCCGAGGCCTGTCTGTGGGTGGGTGACAATCTTAACAAACTGAGACTCCTCCGTACCTCAAAAAGAATGTGAAGCCGTTGGATCCGGCCGTCAGCCGGTCACGTCAAGCCGTCATTTGTAAACCTTTATCTGACTTCAGTCTTGCCAAGAAATTGCGTGTTTCCCAGTTAATTAAGTTGTGGAGGTTTAGTAAACAGCAGAAAAATACTGGTATTTAGCTTAATGCGGTTTGACTGGAAGCGGAGCGCAATAAAGTTTGGGGTTGGCTAGGCAGATGATGGTATTTTAATTTCGCACTCTCAGAATTAAAGGGGCTTAACTCAAAATTCCTGTTACTTATAAATTTTGCTATATTATTAACGTAAACATACTCTAAAAGCCAGTGATGAAAAAGATTCCGCAATATGACTGGGAAAGGGGCAGTTTATACATAGGAGAGATATTTGTTTTTTTTAACCAATAATTTTTAAAGATTTTAATTCTTGCTCATTTGCCAAAAAAATAATAATTCGAGTTAGGTCCCTTTAATTCTAAGGGTGCGATTTGTTGATATTGAACATTGTGCAAACGGTAAAAGTAATTAATCACTATAATAACATATCACTACATTATGAAACAAAGTCCCCTGTCACGTCTATCTGTCTACGCGATATACTCAGACTTACTCAGTAACTACCAAAAAGGTCACCAGTGAATGTGATTCGAGAAACGTGTGTATATTTTAGTTTTTGTTTTTGGCTGAAATATGACTACGATTGTTGACGTTCAAACGTCAACAATCGTAGTCATGACGATGATAGTCAAAAAAAAGATTAATTAATGATGACAAATAGAATAACATCTATTCACAAAATATACTTAGAAAAAGAATAACTCTGTGGCAGTGAAAACAACCAGGCATTGGTCGACGGCGCGTTGTGTTCCACGCACACCTCATTGTGGAGTAGCATAGTAGACGGGGCCGGACAAGGTTGCGGATTAGTTCGAAAGAGTTACCGTGCCCCTGGAATGCAAAGGGCATATAGAGGAACACGGATTGGTTTTAGTCACTAAGAGTCTGAAACTCCCTTTCGCTCCACCCTGAGCGAAGAAAGTCATTTGATGATACTTGAAAAAAAAAAAAACATCACGTGACTTTTCAACATCGTTTATTAATCCCATTCAGTTTTCATGTTTTATCGCTGACAGATTGTCACTCGTCTAGAGCCTCAGTTGACTTCTTTTTCACCACTAGCAGCGCCCCGCGGTTTCATCTGCCTAGTTCCCTTTCCCATGGGAATAAAGGGATAAAATATAGCCTATGTTAATCGCTAATAACTTAGCTTTCCATTGGTGAAAAATAGTTAAAATCGTTCCAGTAGTTTCGGAGCCAACTCAATACAAACAAACAATCATATTATATTTCTTTTTTTATAATATCAGTATAGATTACTACAGTCAACCGATATTTCATACTTCATTACCATAGCTTCGATATTAATTACGAGTACAGGTGAAAGAATAAAGCCATAACTCTTACGTCGACGCTTGCCCATTTGTTCTTCTCTGTTTACCGCACGTTCGATATATTTCGCCACGCTATCAATATTATTACGGGTGACACCGCGAGGCATGTCATGTATCATTTATATGTATATAGAGATGTATGTTTTTTTTGTTGTTTCGTGGGACGTGTATAGTATCTGTACTTTAAATACTGCAGATACTATCATATTGTACTACTAAACACTTACGTTTTAGGTATTTTATGCCTTTTATCCATTGTAACATCTCATTATGTTCACATGATTTGTCTTTGACTTTTAGATTATCTTCAGTTACATATACTGAAATTAATGAAGTGCTTGTATTAGTAGTGGAATTCGTTATTGAATGCTTTAAGCGCTGATTCTAATCGATTTCACTGGATATAAAATCACCTTTTAATATTTTTGTTGTTTATTTTTATTGTTGTGACTTTCTACGTCAGAGTTTGTCAAGCTGTAACTTTTTTCTTTATGTAGGTAATTGCGCTATAGCTTTACTAAAAAGGTTTAACTGATTTTAAATACTAAAATTCACTTTATATTTGTGTTTAATAGATTAATGTAAGATGTTATGCTATATTCTGTTTTCCTTATGTATAGTTATGTTATAAACTGTACTTTTAAAATTCTTATGCACGCTCTCAGACTTAAATTATTTATTAAAGGAATACTGGCCATAAACCTCACTGGCACTCTAACTAAATGGAATTTTGAATTGTTCCGGAAGAAAAAGAGACGTGTGGAATTTGGACGGGAGAACAGGTGGAGGAGCCGGGATGGAAGGTATTTGGGGGCTCAACTGAAGTCCATCCGAAGAAAACCATCACCGAGCGTTCAACTAAGACCCACCACCGGAGTTCGCACCGCGGAAGCACTGGAGCCCGCGTGCAGGCCTTACTAGGGGGCCTCACCTTCGGACCTGCTGCCTGGCCTCTCTGGCGGGGAGCCCAGAGGCTGTTCCAAGTTTGTGTCAGTGTTGTGTTCCTTATGGAGAGCGATAGGTAGGCGGTAGCTAGAGACAGTGTTAAGGTTTTAGTTTTAGTCATCTGCTCTTCCTTAATATATAAGTACGTCTTATTTCCTCTCTTTTATTTAACTGTGAGGGAAAAACGTTACAGTTTGGCGCCCACGTAAAATTATAGCTAGCCTAGCGATTTTTTCAAAATTCTAAAAAAATACTTCATCTAGTATATCTATATCTTTGGTATAATATTTTGGCATAAACTTTTCTTTTTCTTCTCTTGTTTTCAAAATTCTAAAAAAATACTTCATCTAGTATATCTATATCTCTGGTATAATATTTTGGCATAAACATTTTTTCTTGTTAGTTTCCTAGATAGGTTCACTTCTAAGTAGGTACTCTTGGAAGCCTCTCATAACCCTCTCAATCTTAGGAGTGACTTACTAAAACTACCCCCTATTATTAGCCCTAGCTATTCCCTCTCACTTCCCTCTTTTGCTCTTTAAGAGGTTTTTTGTTTTCTTATGGGAGTGACTTACTCAACTTACTCAATCGATTTTTTATATGCCCTCTCACTTCCCTCTTACAATCTTTAACTTATTGGAGGACTTTGTGTTTATAGGAGTGACTTTAACTTACTCAGTTGACTTATAGTATTGTCATACCCTCTCACTTCCCTCTTTGCTCTCTTTAAGCTATTTATTATCTTTGGATTTTTATGGGAGTGACTCATGCTAACTTAACTTACATATTGTATTGATTTTCCCTCTTGATTTTGACTTTTGATTTTTTTTTGCTCACTCTTTGGTATCTTGAATATTCATACATTAACTAATTGCTCACAACCTAGAACACTCATTTGTTTTAGATGTGGCTTTAAAGATGTTAAATCTACCAATTGTCCTAACGGCAAAAAACTAAGAACTCAAAAAAACTAAATAATGACTCGGGTAATAAAAACTTTAATCAATCAGACTGGCATGATTGGTTACAAACCATAAAAAAAATATTTTCTTGTTATAAAATAAGTTCATTATACAATGATGTAGTTACTGAAACTACTAAACAAGTACTCCCTTATGATTATCTCTCATCAGAGCAAGAAACTATTGCTGATGACATGATTAATCGTTTTAAAGCTATATCGTTTGAAAGTAGAGGTGTACTTGGCCGCACTCATCTTATTAGTCATCATTCGACGGTTAAAAGGAAATAGGGTATAAGCGACAAAAAATGAAATGTTCAGGAGAGCCGTTCAAAGTTTTAAATTTTAGAAAAACTGACGTAATTTTGTCATTTATTAAGATATCGTGAAAACTAAAACAGTTATAAAATCAGAAAAAAATGGAGCATTTACCGGTTTTTTTAGTTTTAATGATTTGACGCTATTTAAAGTGGTTTTTGTCGCTTATGACAATAGCTTTTAATTTTCCAATGAGGAAATATGGCATAAGATACAAATGACAAAGTAAAATATTAAAGGATAAGAAGCCTAAGCGACATACTGATTTCTCACACCGCAAGGTAAAAGGGTATAAGAGACTAGACAGTTCAATAAGTGACATAGGAAAAGAAGGATAAGGTACTTTTCACAGCGGTTGTATGGAAGCTAATAGAGCACAAGAAACAGTCGGCTTTCAAAACAATACCAGGATATAAGACATTAGTGACGCACAATGTCGCTTGAAAGCAAAGGAAAAGAAGGATAATCAACATTTGGCATTGCGTGAGTCTATGGAAATATGGATGAAAAGACACCCCAAAAATAATGAAGTAGCGCAACCAACACGTTCTTTCATCAGGATAAGAGCTAAAACGGGTATTACACTACACTGTAATTTTGTCCCTAACTCGTGAAATAGGATGAAGTATTTTAAAAGTATTAGGGAGTCGATTTTCATACGAAAAGACTAAGGAACCTTAGTCTTAGGGGCCTGTTTCAGTATATCCCTACCCGTTCAAGTGATTCTAATTTACACTAAATAGTAGATTTCAAAGATGATAGTTCGTCATTATAGTCATTTTCATGTCACCTACTAACCTATTTACTAACAAGCGGAGAGTAGGAATTTTTTTTAAATTAAAAAAAAAAAAATGTTTTCAATAAGGAAAAATCAATGCTAGGTAGCCAACCCGCCTGCCCAGCGTGGCGATTATGGGCAAATACCTCCAATGCAGAACAAAAAAAAGCCACGGCCTCCAGTTCCCGGCGGTCCCGCTATTCCTGGTCATGGTGGCGACCACGGTAAAGGCGGGGCGGGGGGTGCCAAGAATCTCCGGGCTACAGGAGGCCACCATCACCATAAACTGAAACTAACCCTGGCGACGCACGCTACGGCTTGACTCGCATCTGACGCAACTCGAGGTGAAACTTGGGAAAATTAGGAGGCAAACACTAGGGTTGAGTGAAGTCCGAAGAAGGGAGGAGGACACCTTATGGTGTCCTCCCCCAAGCAGATCCAGTACATCAGATGACCCGATTCCAGGGTTATCCCTGGAATCGGGTCATCTGATGTACTTCCGAGAGGGAGACCAACAATCCCAAGGCGGCGTTGGGTTTCTGGTAAACAAGTCCCTATCTAACAACTTTGTGGAAATGTCAAGTGTGTCGAACAGGGTAGCGGGTACCTTATTGTGAAGCTCACCGAGAGGTATAGCCTCAAGGTAGTGTACGCACCGACCTCGACACACTCGGACGACGAAGTGGAAAATATGTTCGATGACATATCGAACATAAGACTTGACTTGAGACTTGACTTTGACATAAGGTATGGGGAACATGTTGCCGCGTATAGAAATGGCCATTCGGACAAATCGAATTTCGCGAAACATCTAATTGATACCGGCCATTCTTTGCGCGATAACAATAGTTTTAATATACTGCATGTTTGTGATAAGGGTTTCCGGCTGTGTGTTTTGGAACAATTAGAGATTTTGAAACATAGTAATAATAATAATTTTGCACTGTTGAATGACCAGACGAATTTAGTTTCTTCCCCTTTACTGCGAATGTTTGTGGGTAGTTGTACACCAATAACCAACGGTGGCAGTGTATAAAAGGGGGGTGCCTTGTACTAATTTCTCAGTCGCAACTCAACGGTCAGCGAGTCAACACGTCCCCTGAGGATGCCTCGTGGAGAGGCGAAACACGTGTCGGTAATGGTGTTGGGTTTTGCATTGCCTTCCTGCATGTGCTTAAAATCCTTGCATTTGCCTTGTAATCTCGCATGTGCATAATATAGCGGGCGGGAGGGAGGTGCATACCTGCAACCCACTAATATTCGCGGAAATTAAAACTAGATATTTTGTTTTCAATTTCAAATTAAAATGGATTTCCGCAAAGTAACGCCTGACTCAATCAATTTTATATCGAGAGCCCTCCACTTCACTACAAAGACATAGTACATCGTTGTCATGTTGACTTTAATGCCAAAGTGGGAGTACAGTATTGCTGCGAATAGGTAATAGGATACCATGGATTTGGAAGCAGAAATTATAGGGGGCAAATCCTCGTCAAATTCCTCGAACGGGAGAGGTTGTTCTTGATGAACTCCTTCAAGAAACAGACCCAAATGAAGTAGACGTGGCAAAGCCCCGACACTATGAGCAAACATGAGATGTGGATCTCATGTTTGTTCATCATGAATGACAAGAGGCATATATTCAGAGACGTCTCCGTGATCAATAGGTTCAATACCTGTAGCGATCACCGACTTGTCCGAGGCTCTCTGAATATTAATTTCAAGGCCGAACGTGTCCGTCTGATGAAGTCCAGACTCCGACCAACTCTGCTCCAAACCATGGCATGATCTGAAACGTTCCAGGAAAACCTGTAAAACCGATTCGCTGCCGTGGAAACCACAACAGACGTAAACCAGAACCTCTAAAATGTGACTCGGATCCTCAGGGAAAAGGGTACGAGATTCTGTGATATGCAGCGTAAGGGCAAGAAGTACAAGCTTTCAGAAGGGACTTTAGGGCTAATGAAGGAATGACGTGAAAGCCCACCCGTCACTTCGTCGGCAAAGCGATTTCTAAACTGAGAGATCAACAAGCACGTACGACAGGACCTCCGGGGCTTCAATGCTCTTTCGGTTGAAAGAGCACTCGAGCAGAATCGGGGGTCAAAGGTGTTCGTACAGTCTCTTGGAAGAAGCCACCTGATGAAGTTGGCCACCGCAAGTGGAGAAGTTGTTTCTTTGAAGCCAGTAGTGTTTTCGGAAGTGGAGGACTTCTATAGCCGGTTATACGCATCGCATGCATCTCGTCCTGATCCCAAAAATGAGGGTTCTGGAGCCACATCGACAAACCATTTAACCGAAGACCTGCCAGAAGTCCTATGGTATTAAGTCCGCTTTGTACAGTTTTTTTTTACTAGTGCGTAAAGTTTTAATAAATAAATAAGTCAGTATTGGCGAAATCAAGATCGCTCTTGGGCAGCTTAAAAATGGAAAAGCCCCTGGAGAAGACGGCGTTACCACAGAGCTGCTGAAAGCTGGAGGTAAACCCGTACTGAGGGAGCTCCAGAAGCTGTTTAACGCTGTCCTGTTTGAAGGGAGAATTTCAGAGGCGTGGAGTAGAAGTGTGGTTAAGATAACCACACTTCTACTCCGTTCTTCAAAAAGGGAGACAAGACCCTATTGAAGAACTATTGACCCATATCCCTTCAAAGCCACGTCTATAAGCTGTTTTCAAGAGTGATTATGAACGGTCTTGCGCGAAAGCTCGACGAATTCCAACTACCAGAACAGGCTGGGTTTCGGAGCGGATACGGCCGTATAGACCACATCCACACAGTGCGGCAGATTATACAGAAGACCGAAGAGTATAATCAGCCCCTGTGTCTAGCATTTGTGGACCATGAAAAGGCCTTTGACTGGGTGGGTTTGAAATCTGGTCTGTTCTGAAGTCCTTGCAGCGCTGCCAAGTAGACTGGCGATACATCCAAGTGATGAGATGTCTCTACGGACCCGCCACCATGTCCGTTCAAGAACAGAATCAGCAAACAAGTCCCATACCGTTGCATCGAGGAGTGAGACAAGGGGATGTTATTTCCCCGAAATTGTTCACTAATGCAATGGAGGATATGTTCAAGACGCTGAACTGGAAAGAACGTGGCATAAACATCAATGGCGAGTACATCTCTCACTTGCGATTTGCAGACGACATCGTCATTATGGCAGAAACGCTGCAGGACCTACAACAGATGCTGAATGACCTGGCTGACTTTTCTGTAACATCAACATTGTACACTTAGTTCGCAGTAAACGTTTTGATTTGACTTTAGATAAAACCAAGGTCATGTTCAACGAAAATGTTCTACCGGAACCGATTGCGATTCACGGTGCAATTCTTGAAGTTGTTCAAAAATATGTGTACCTCGGGCAGACATTGCAGTTAGGTAGAAACAACTTTGAGGGCGAGGTGAATAGAAGAATTCAGTTAGGCTGGGCAGCGTTTGCAAAGCTACGTCGAGTCTTTACATCGTCAATTCCACAGTGCCTAAAGACGAAAGTCTTCAATCAGTGCGTCCTACCCGTCATGGCATACGGAGCAGAAACGTGGAGACTGACGGCTCGTATGGTCTACAAACTTAAAGTCGCTTATTGGGCTATGGAAAGGGCTATGCTCGGTGTGTCTCTGAGGGATCGCATCAGAAATGAGGTGATCCGTCAGAGAAGCAAGGTCATCGATATAGCCTATCGGATTAGTAAGCTGAAGTGGCAGTGGGCTGGCCATATTAACCGACAACCGTTGGGGTAATCGAGTTCTAGAGTGGAGACCGCGTCTTGGCAAACGTAATGTAGGACGTTCTACACTACGTTTGCCGAGACGCACGGTGGAGTGACGATTTGCGCAGGACGACTGGCAGAAACTGGATGCGAGAAGCCGAAAATAGATCTAAGTGGCGTGCAATTGGAGAGGCCTATGTCCAGCAGTGGACTGCAACAGGCTGTTGATGATGATGATGATGATGGGTAGGTAGCTAATACTGCAGCTAGCAGGTAGGGAACTTAAAAATTAATTACGAACACTTGGTATGTATCCGTAATATTAACATTTAAAAAGGTAACAAACATAAATAATAAAAAGCTTATTGGGTATTGTAGTATAAGTGACGTATAAGTATGATTGTAGAACGTGGAAGTAGGTTATAATGTGGTTATAATCGACACCATGATATCTAATTTAATTTAAGTAATAAGATATTATCGACAAAACTGTATTTATATTGTACGCGGAAGTAAGGTATAACCAACAGTGTGATATTAAAATAAATTTAGGTAATAGAGCATAACCTGCATAGCTTCCATTAAGTACTGAATGGTAATAGGGTATAACTGACAGAGTAATATGAAAATGAATTTCGTATATAGGGTACAAGCGCCATAGCTATGTTAAATTACGAAATGGAAGTAGGCTATAAACAACGTTTGTACTTTGTGAGGGAAAAGCTTAAAAGGCATAAACAACCGAAAGCTCGATACCCTTATGAAGTAAAAAAGCATTACCGACAACAAACACAAAATAAATCATTTTTGTAGGGGCACAAGCACCTTTGTAGCAAAAATTACTTGAATTTTCGTCGGTTACGAAAACTAATACTATGAAAACGATTTTTTTTGCTAGGGCATAAACGCCAAAAAACTCATCGTAGAGCCATGAGAGTAAGCGCATTCGAAAGAGCGGAAAATTTTACGTAGGATGGCATATATAACTCATTTTTGACCAAAATGTCGCTTATGCCCTACTTCCTTTTAACCGTCGATATTGATACTGGTGACACTCCACCAATTAAACAACGGTGCTATCGACTTTCTCCTGAAAAGCAAAAAGCTCTCATTAAAGAAGTTTATAATTATGTAAATAAATTCATCCTTAGTATTATACTCATGACTCATATCTATCTTTTCCCTTCTTCTAACTATAGAGTTTTTTTTCGGTTATATGAACTCTATTAGTGTTCTTGTCTTTCTTTCATCTGGTTCTTAAACCATTCAGGAGGCTCTTCCTAATTTTTAACAGTTTATCTGAACTAGTCAGATACAACTGAGAAGTGCTTTCAGGTATTATTACCAAACCTTCTAATTTACTAACTCTGCAAGTTAGTATAACTCTTGTTTTATACACTATTAAGAAGTGCTTTTAGGTATTATTACCTAACCTTCTAATTTACTAACTCTCCAAGTTAGTATAACTCTTGTTTTATACATTATTAAGAAGTGCTTTTAGGTATTATTACCTAACCTTCTAATGTACTAACTCTCCAAGTTAGTATATCAACTGAAAGGTTGATCGGAGCGACTGGCAACTCCGTAAAAATAAGTCTTTGCTAAAACTTTTTCATATTTTTGGGTTTTCGACGCGAGCGGCTAACAGACTCCGAAAATAAGCCTACTGTTATGTACTAACAGGTCGAGTAGTGATCATTGGATGTGAATCCTACCTGACCTAACTTCGTAAGATGTCTGTGTGATTGAATGAGGTATGTAAGTTAAGTGAATGTTGTTAAACTTTAACCTTACAAAATTTTTGTTCTAGACCAAAAATTTTCTCGGGGTCGATGGGGAAATATAGTATCTGTACTTTAAATACTGCAGATACTATCATATTGTACTACTAAACACTTACGTTTTAGGTATTTTATGCCTTTTATCCATTGTAACATCTCATTATGTTCACATGATTTGTCTTTGACTTTTAGATTATCTTCAGTTACATATACTGAAATTAATGAAGTGCTTGTATTAGTAGTGGAATTCGTTATTGAATGCTTTAAGCGCTGATTCTAATCGATTTCACTGGATATAAAATCACCTTTTAATATTTTTGTTGTTTATTTTTATTGTTGTGACTTTCTACGTCAGAGTTTGTCAAGCTGTAACTTTTTTCTTTATGTAGGTAATTGCGCTATAGCTTTACTAAAAAGGTTTAACTGATTTTAAATACTAAAATTCACTTTATATTTGTGTTTAATAGATTAATGTAAGATGTTATGCTATATTCTGTTTTCCTTATGTATAGTTATGTTATAAACTGTACTTTTAAAATTCTTATGCACGCTCTCAGACTTAAATTATTTATTAAAGGAATACTGGCCATAAACCTCACTGGCACTCTAACTAAATGGAATTTTGAATTGTTCCGGAAGAAAAAGAGACGTGTGGAATTTGGACGGGAGAACAGGTGGAGGAGCCGGGATGGAAGGTATTTGGGGGCTCAACTGAAGTCCATCCGAAGAAAACCATCACCGAGCGTTCAACTAAGACCCACCACCGGAGTTCGCACCGCGGAAGCACTGGAGCCCGCGTGCAGGCCTTACTAGGGGGCCTCACCTTCGGACCTGCTGCCTGGCCTCTCTGGCGGGGAGCCCAGAGGCTGTTCCAAGTTTGTGTCAGTGTTGTGTTCCTTATGGAGAGCGATAGGTAGGCGGTAGCTAGAGACAGTGTTAAGGTTTTAGTTTTAGTCATCTGCTCTTCCTTAATATATAAGTACGTCTTATTTCCTCTCTTTTATTTAACTGTGAGGGAAAAACGTTACACGTGTATGACTGAATTTGATTTTTTCGCATCCATCATTCAAAAAATAAGTATTTCAATATTTGACACGAATAGTTATAGAGGATTTAACTTAAGATGTTTTCATACTTAAACAGCGTTCGACTGCAAGTTGCAATTAAATATCAATAAAAATCTTAGTAAATTACTTATCAAAATGTAGGAAAATTAGAGTAAGTATAGTTTGCAACTTTGACACAAATGCGAACGCCTCTTAAAATACGAGAATTGCTCTTCTGGTCAAACAAGATCGTGTCAACCAAAATTCCTAATAAGTAGACCATAGGAAAAATATCTAGCCAGCTATATAAATAGCAGATAGGGCCCTTTACAATATAATAAGCATAAGCATAATAAGCATAATCAGCTTTTTAATGTTCCCACTGCTGGGACACAGGCCTCCTCTCTAGGAGAGGGAATGGGCCGTAATCCACCACGCGGGCCCAGTGCGGGTTGGTGAATGTCACATGTCTTCGAATTTTTGGTTCTAGGACATGCCGGTTTCCTCACGATGTTTTCCTTCACCGTTTTGAGATCAGGTGATGAAGTTTATTACACAAAGTAATGCGCCTGGCTGGGTTTGAATCCACGACCTACAATTCGTAAGTCGGGGCCGTTACCCCTCGGCCATCACTGCTTTCACAATATAATATCGATGATTAATTTCTAGTTCTACCTTCTAAAAAAAAAACGTTTGCTAAAATATCTCACTGTCAGCAAATTTTTAGGAGTTAGGCACGTTCATTTTTCATCGTGAATCAACTTGCTGACACATTGAAAAACTTAGGGAAAATATTTTCAATGTCTAAAATTAGTATCATGAATATTAACGTAGATTTGTGACAGTATTCAATAAATTGGTCGTTTCAATTCTCTGTTCAAACTGCCTGTTTGGTCTAAAAATCGTATGTACTACTATTAGCACAAAGTCCTATGTAAATTCGTTTTTCAGGTCTGGCAAGGACTTTTCAGTAGCATCCCGGATTTTAGATTTATAAACCACTACATATTATGAACTACAAAGATAGACCTGACGTCACAGAAATCCTACATCGCGCTATCAAAATTTTCCGCGTAATTTGAACATTTATTAAACCATCGGGCAGTTGCTCATCAGACACCAGTCTTGCCAGGGTAGCGGAATTTGTTCGAAAAATTTACCGCGGCCCTGGAACGCAAAGGGCATTTCGAGGAACACGGATGGGTTTTATAGTAGTCAGTAAGACTGACACTCCCTTCCGGTCCGCCCAGAGCGGGAGCAGTCATTGACAAAAAAAGTATTGGCACTCGGGGACTGCCGCGGTAAAGCTATTGCATAGCATTTTTTATCAACTTATGCAATTATATATTTAGTACTCTGCGTCATTGTGATATGGTCTCGATTCGTTCACCTGGGTTACTGTACTAATGTAAATCACATACGTTTCACTTAACTTTGTCACACCGATTGTTTCCGAACGCAGACGTTCGGGTCGGCTCGGTGACGGCGACATAATAGCTCAGTAACGAAGCGACCATTTTAAAAAGGCGGGGCCTAATCGAATGACGTAGCGGTGTTAGGTTATTTTCGTTACGGAATTTCTGGATTCGGTTGCCACGCTCAAGGCCCGCGATAGAAGCTATGCAATAGCTTAAAATCTGGTTGGAAGATCCTTCCTTTTCGATACGGTGCGGGAATTTTCTCCCTGTTCCGCTACATGTATGTATAGGCTATTTCATGAGCTCACCACCCATTACATGACTTAAACGTAATTGCCGAAATTGGTGTACTTAACAACCAACCTCTGACAAACTCATCTTAAAACTTGACGAGATATGAGAACATAATATTTAGAGGCTTGAACGTATACCACAAAAGACAGGAGATATGAAACTTTACTGAAATTCTTAGCCAAACTGATTTATTTAATGGCCAAGTTTAACTTTACTTCAACAAAATGTACGTATTATGTTGCCTGATGCGTGGAGTGGAACAAATGACACGTTCCATCTACTTGGGTGCGGGTTCATTAATGGGCTCATTGGCTGTGATATTTGAGGTGGATGTTAGACTGAGCCTGTTCTTGGAATTTTGAGGAACTGTGGAGGTATTTTTTTTGTTTATCGGCTTACATTTTTCCCTCTTCTGGGACAGGCTTTCTCTGTATGAGAGGGATTGGGATGTTATCCACCAAGTGCCTAGCGCAGTATGGTCGCTGTCACATTTTGCGGAATTGTTTGAAACGCAAAAGGCATTAGGAGAAACCCGGATGGGTTTTAATCAGTATGTCTGACTCTCCCTTCCGCATCGCACAGAGCGGAAGAAGTCACTTGATGATATCACATCCGTAAAAATATGGTAGATTGCACATGTCTTTGAATGTGTGGTTCCAGGACATTGTATGCCAATTTCCTTAAGCATATTGAGGGCAATGGATTCGAACCTAAGTAGGCGCTTTCACTTTGGTATTATTTAAATCTATTTTTTTAGGTCTAACTGCGGATACATTTATTTGTAATCGACTTGCTGTCTGTTTTTACTGGTCTTAGATAATAATTATTACCGCCTGTGGTCCTTGATACTGCCTAACTTAGACCACTTAAATTGAAACCGAAACAGTAATCCTACTAATATTCTAAACGCGAAAGTAGGTAAATATGAATGGCTGTTTGTTACTCTTTTACGAAAAATTACTGAACGGATTTGTATGAAATTTGGCACACAGATGATTTATAACCAAGATTAACATATAGGATAATTTTAACCCCGATATTTCCACGGGATTAAAACTTATGCGGGTGAAACCGCGGGGCGCTGCTGGTATCCCTATAAAATACTTAGTATTGTAGAATTTGTGCACTGGATCCCCAACATCTAATGTGATCCCTTTGTACCACTCAAAGGTTTGCTAGTAGATAACTAAAATTTTGAGTTAAGCTCGCTTTTGTGTATGATCTTTTTAAATGACTGTAAAATAATATATGTAAGTTTATAATGGTGTACAATAAAAAAATAAAGATAAATGCCAAATTATGAACACTCCAGTCAAACATGAACTAACACCTATTTGAGTATCAATTCCAATTAATCATTAAAAGTGTATCGAGCAAATCACCGTTACGGTTGGTTAGCAAAACGGTCTATTTTACAAAAGTGGTAACGGACCCGAAATTATTGAATGAATCAAGGTTCTTTCTTTAATTCTTTATTGTACACCAAAACAACTTATGTATGTTATATTATACATAATAAATTGCATGTACAAGGGCGAGCTTAACTCTAAGTTGAGTTTTCTTCCAGCAAACCTTTGAGTGATAGAGAGAGATCAGCATAGAGGGTAGGATGCAGTGCACTAGATAATATAGATCTATATATTTACATACATAAAAATACAAATATATATACATACATACATATCTACTAATAAAAAATAGCCACTAGTTTTTGCCAGTGTCTTCGCTCACGCTTCGGAAATTATCACAAAGGGACATACTCCCGGGGAAATCAGTTCAGTATTAAATATCCATCCACCCAAACTTTTGCATTTATAATATACATAAGTAGTAAGATTTCTGTTAATAGGGTAGTTGACTAAAAAAATCTGATCAGTCTGCCAAATAGATTACCAAAAAATATTGGACACGTATTTTTTCAAGTAAACAAAAAATGAAGACGATACAGAGATACAGTGCGTTGAAAACTCGAGTGACGTCCCTGCTGGCTATAATTTTTACCTAGCCGTGACGTCACAAGCCCCTACTCCTGATTTGTGATGCTTTTTATCTTCGTCAGTGTTTATAGATTTGATAAAGGAAAAAATAAGTGTCCAATATTTTTCTATAATCTAACTGACGGACTAAACATAATCATGTATTTTTTATTCAAGAAACATCCCTATTCTACGCGTTTGTGCGTAGAATAGGGATGTTTCTTGAATAAGAAATAACCTGTAAACTCAATTTACTTTGTATCCCAATTTCTTCATTAGTAAGGCCGTTCTTACTTAATGAATAAAAGGCACGAACGATGTTTTTCTGATACAGCCATCCTTTTCTATACCTAAGGAACTCTATATTTCTAGCTCTTTCTTTCAGCTATAATAAATGACCGTTTTTGTACAGTTCGGCACACAAACGTTAGCTAAGTACAGTTGTGGACATAATTACTTAGCACATTAATCTTTGGTGGGAAAACCACAGAAGTATATTTATTCCTTTTGTTTGGAAAATAATATTTTTCTTGGGTTCTATCGATGTTATAATAACTTCAGTTTGTTCTGTTAATTAGGTAAATCATCATGTGCCTAGCCTTTTCCCCACTGTATTGATTGAGTTCGGTTTCCAGTCAAACCGCATTCAGCTGAACATCACAATTTTATGTGGAGCAGCTGCCTACCAGATCTCTACAGCCCGTTAACTGGGTAACACAGTACTTCTCGGCAAGACTAGAGTCAGATTTTCTGGCTTCTTACAATCCGTTACGACTGTCAAAGATCTATAAATGACAGCCGGGAACAACGGTTTAACCTGCTTTTTGAGGCTTGAGGAGTCTTGGTTGATTAAAATGGTCACCCATCGACAGACCGACCTGTTAAGGGTGGTCCACCCCATTTTTTTTTTTGTGTGGCAAAACGACGTTTGCTGGGTTAGCTAGTCTTATATATAAAATTCTCGTGTCACGGTGTTTGTGGTTGAACTCTTCCGAAACGGCTCGACCGATTTTCGTGAATCTTAGCGTACATATCGGCTAGGGTGGCGAATCGGACAACATCTATTTTTCATCTCCCTAAATGTTAAGGGTGGTCAACCCTATTTTTTTTTATTTTATGTGGCAAAACTACGTTTTCCGGATCAGCTAGTAATATATAAAATAAATATTTCATGAAAGCAGCGTTTCATGGAGCGTAAGCCAACTTTGTCCGCACTTCTAAATCTTTGCCGGGAGTACGCAAAGTTTTGGGTTTCTCATTTCTTTTCCCAAGAAAACTTTTCAGGTTTTCAGTCTGAAGAAACTGATTCCATTAAGGTTCTTTTATGCCTTATTTCTTAGTTCAGTAATCGCTATTAGTAACTTCCTGAAGTATTTTGCGAACATATTTTTTTTTATTAGCTAGAGACTTTTCAAAGGTAATCATAACCTATGTACTTACTAATCTCTTGTTGTTTCTATAAAAAAGAAGAATACATTTTTTTTTTAAATTAAACAATCTTCAAAACTGTAATTTATTTAATTAG
The DNA here is from genome assembly GCA_905332915.2 of Hecatera dysodea. Taxonomy (NCBI): domain Eukaryota; kingdom Metazoa; phylum Arthropoda; class Insecta; order Lepidoptera; family Noctuidae; genus Hecatera; species Hecatera dysodea. The sequence goes on along the minus strand of HG995310.1, from coordinate 13,048,138 downwards.
TAACTAAAAAGGGAGATAGAAATATTATATCGGTTTAAAAATATGAGCAAAATGACAAAGGTGTAGAGGGCAGACAGTAGCCATGCGACAATACGACAATTCTTTTTCATAGAAATTGTTCTACGGATACATTAACGTAGAACAAATCTTATAATAAGGAGTTGTATCATCTCGAGATCGTTTATAGACTTTATCTTTTTCATAGCCTTGTTGACGACGATAAGTTTTGGCATTAACGTCAGTTATTTTCGTCCCGCCCATGTCCCATGTTATTGGGAGTCGACGGAAAATGTATTCTCATCTAACCTTCCCTGTCAACTGTCACGCCGACGTGGACTCCATTTTCATTCATATCATTATCTTATATTCCAATAAATATTCACTCAGCTATATTTATTTTATAAAATAAGTTAGTGATTATCTTACGTTGATTTTCTGTTATTCATATGGCGAAAATATTCACGATACTGTGGGTTGAATCTAGATGAACAATTCTTTTAACGATTCTTGACCGATACGATTTTTGAACGATTCTTGGCAAGACTGGAGTCTAATTTTCTAGCTTCTGACAATCCGCAACGGATTAACGAATCTTTAACCAGAATATCATTATGCTAGAATTGATGCTTTACAACTTTTAAAAAGTTATAAGTAATTCGAAGTAGTATTTTGGGTTTTACTGCACAAAGTGTATAAAGAATCTAATTTTAAAACTGATAAACATTTTTAGACCGTGTCCGTACCACTACTTTTCAAAAAGTTTTAATAAGTATATAAAGAATAATTACATATATGGCGGTTGTTGAGAAAACCGACCTTGATACTAAAACTAATAATATACAAGCACTTTATTTTATTAAAAGAGAAACGACGTATATATACGAAAGAGATCAATAACGTCAGTTTTAGCTACAGGTGATCGATTGCAATATATTCTCGAGACGCTTGAGTTCCTTTAGTTTGCCTATGGTAACGAGTTTTTATTAAATTTATACCTACTTTGCATTATCATGCTACTTGTGCATGCATATTATTTTAAATAACTATGCTACTTCGCATAGTTATTTAAAAAAATATGCATATAAATATTACCCAAGAAAATAGGCATGTCCACGGTGCATGCGTTGGAATCTTTTTGTGAACAGCAAGTTAAGTCTGTCTATATTGATACATAGACTTAACTTTGCTGTTCTTACTTATCTTTTCATCTGAGTAGTGTCTGGTACTTTCATAGTTTATGAACAGTAGGTAGTGCATATGTTACCGGAAATGTATGAAACCTAGGAATTGTAAACAATTCCTAGGAAATATATACCCTTCCGAGCCTACTTAGGAAATGTGTAAAATAATGTTTCAATGCTCGAAGTTTCCTAGCGTGATCGAATTAGGAATGATGATATCCTCAAGAGAATCAAGGTTACCGACAGAGCCCGAAGGATCGCCAAACTGAAGTGGCAGTGGGCAGAGCATATTGCTCGCCAAACTGATGATCGATGGAGCTGAAAAGTTCTGGAGTGGCAACCGCGTAAAAGAAGATGCAGCGTTGGAAGGCCCCACAAGGTGGAACGATGACCTGGTGAGGGTCGTGGGTAACCAATGGATGTGAGACGCACCAGACCGGTTGGCACTTGGTGGAGGCCTATGTCCAGCAGTGGACATCTTTCGGCTTATATCTATACTAATCTATACTAATATTATAAAGCTGAAGAGTTTGTTTGTTTGGTTGTTTGTTTGTTTGTTTGTTTGTTTGTTTGTTTGTTTGAACGCGCTAATCTCAGGAACTACTGGTTCGAATTGAAAAATTCTTTTTGGGTTGAATAGACCATTTATCGAGGAAGGCTTTAGGCTATATATCATCACGCTTAAGCCAATAGGAGCGGAGCAGCGATAAAGAATGTTTTAAAATCGGGGATTCCACGGGGACGAAGTCGCGGGCAGCAGCTAGTTTATCATACTAGCTGTCCGCACAACTTCGTTTCACATTTTTCATGACTGCTCCGCTCCTATTTGGTCTTAGCGTGATGATATATAGCCTATATCCTTCCTCGATAAATGGGCTATCTAACACTGAAAGATTTTTTCAAATAGGACTAGTAGTTCCTGAGATTAGCGCGTTCAAACAAACAAAGAAACAAACTCTTCAGCTTTATAATATTAGTAAGTATAGATTGATGGTTGTGATATATAACTTAATATTCTTTTCTTTATAAAGTTACGATTGGTTTATCCTAAAAAGATTTTCCCAAACGCGAATTTACTATTCCATTGAATCGTATTACTTTGGTTAACCTCCTTAAATAAACTAGTCAATGTGATGGAAAAACTAACGAAGTTTCTTTGATAGAGGGACTGAGAGGACAACTGTATAAGTATACAGGTTGTTCAATAAAGGGCTGGTTATTGTGTATGGCTTCGTTTTGAGTTTGTAGAATCTAAATATATAAAACTCAAAAGGGACTGACTGACTGATATAGCGATCTATCAACGCACAGCCCAAACCACTGAACGGATCGAGCTGAAATTTGGCATGCAGGTAGATGTTATGACGTAGGCATCTGCTAAGAAAGGATTTTGATTAATTCTACCCCCAAAGGGATAAAATAGGGGATGAAAGTTTGAATGAAACTGTCAATTTTAAACCGATCGGGCTTAGAGTTTCGAAATCGGGGGTAAAGTAAATATTCCACGCGGACGAAGTCGCGAGCAGTTGATCATTGGAAGGAAAACGCACAGAAGCGGTTGCTATGGCGGCACTTGGGGGAGATCTGCGTCCAGAAATCGTCGGTCGTCTTTCGGCTGATCATCATCTGCCTTGCCTTTTCTCAACTACATTGGGGTCGGCTCCCAGACAAGCCGGATTTAGCTGAATACCAGTATTTTGCGCGGAGTGGCTGCCTATCAGACATCCACAACCCATTAACTGGAGAACACGGTACTTCTTGGCAAGATTGGTATCAGATTTTCTGGCTTCTGACAATCCGTAACGACTGCCAACGATCTCCAAATGACAGCTTAACGTGCTTTCCGAGGCATGGAGAAGTCTCGTTATGTTAAGATGGTCACCCATCCCGGGGCCTTTCACATGCAAAGCGAAGTCGTCTTTCGGCTGATATGATGAAGAAACTCAAACTAAATATGATTACTTATACCTTTTTTTTCTGGATGGTAGGTCATCAAATGCCTTTTTTCGCTCTGGGCTGGATGGAAGGGAGTGTCAGACTCTTACTGACTAAAACTTACCGTGATCCTTCGAGTGCACTTTGCGTTTCAGGGCCGCGGTGAATCATTCGAACAAATTACGCAGCCAATCTGGGCCAAGCGAAGCGCAAGGGCATAGGTAGCGCCCTTAAACGTGTGGCTTGGCCGTTTTGCTACCATCACGAAGATTTCATAGGCATTCGTTCATTGGGTGTGTATAATAAAACAGCCAAACCAAGTTTTGACTAAACTTAGTTTGTTGGTTTAGAGCGTGCAGTCTTTAGAGCTTGGCTTTATATGAGATCTGATAACTTTTTCACAGAGTGAGCTACGTAGATTCGTTTTGGCAACATTTTTACGTGAAAATGTTTTTGGTGGGTTTCTTATACCTTGAGCATTTACGTGGTGCGGTATTTCAGGAAAACTTTCAAGTTCAAGTGATTGGAAATTAACTTGTATGTTTTCTGCAGGAAACGAAAAATCGCTCTGTCATTCGTCAAATGTGTTTTTTTGAGAATATGCCTATTCAAACTTCAAAAAAGTTATGTTATAAAATCTAGATAATAAACAAACAGGGACTTGTCTCAAAATAATTTTCATTATTTCTCCACCTTGTATCTATTATATATATTTAATACATATGTATTTCAAGCGCGTACCTGAAACAGAACTTTATACAGATCCGTCAGTCAAAGGTAACATGGGACCGACAGTAACAAAACCAATTTTCTATTTTGTGTTTTATCTTTTTATATGTAGGAAATCGCAAATCTTCGCCTTTTATGTTTTTTGAAGTTAGGTATCTGATGAATACCTACCTACCTAAGTTAAAGTACTAAAACTCGTTATTACAGTTTGATTAAACACATTCAAAAAACTCTTTTATTGGATACATAGTGAGCTATTTTAGAACTAGATCAGTATGATGCGTCTTTTTTTCTCTGCGTGTGAAACTATCAAATAACTTCCCGCTCTGGGCGGAGCGGAAGGGAATGTCAGACTCTCACTGACAAAACCCACACGTGTTCCTCCTAGTGCCCTTTGCAATCAAGGGCCGCGGTGACTCTTTCGAACAAATTCCGCAACACTAGCAGAGTAGCAGTCACTGTCCCTATGGGGCCCCGTCTTCTTTGCTGGCATCTCTTTGGGCCTTGTTTTTAATTTAAAATACAACTTTCCATTTAAAAAAAATGCATTTAACATGCCTCCATAAAATTCTCTTTTAGTCACGTGCTTTTATAATTCCCTATTGTGTTCTTATTTCGAAAACAGATGTTGTTTCCCGAGGCCTTTTCTTTGTCTTGGATATCTGGTACTTAAATGTCGAACCAATCACCATAAAATGAGCAGAGTATAATATAGTCGATGCCTATTACAAAGACAACTGAGTAGATGCTCTTGTTTACACAAACATGACATAATTGGCTCTCAACGTCGATATAGTGTCAATTACATTCTACGATTACATTGATCTTTTATACATATGGAGACATTAGTGTAAACAGTCTGTATTATCTTTTGGGGGAGAATGAAAACAATTAATGTATTTACCTATGTAGTACTTGTTGAATAGAACATTAGATGAGGAATTGTTTAGTTTAGAATTGATTATTAAGTAAATAACTATGGCATTTTAACTAAATATTTTCTGTTTCGATGTAATTATTTTTTAAAGAAGTTTTTAAATGTAGGTTAGGGTAGACTTCACACACAACTGGAAAAATGGGGAAAATCCATAGAAACATATTTTTCGCTGGATGTATGATAACAGGTTGAAGGGACGTCGATTTGTGGCTCGCCGTCCGATAGCAACCAGGCCCGGGTCGACGGCGCGTCGTGTTCCACGCGCGCTTCAAAGAGCTGTCAGCAAAGAAGACGGGGCCCCATAGGGTCATTGCCTGCTAGGGTTGCGGAATTTGTTCGAAAGAGTCACCACGGCCCTGGAACGCAAAGGACACTAAAAGGAACACGGGTGGATTTTAATCAGTAAGAGGCTGACACTCACTTCCTCTCCGCCCAGAGCGAGAGAAGTCATTTGATGAATTCCATATCTAGAAAAAAAAGGAACGTCGATTTTCATTCCACCTAAATATATTTAAAAAAAAATGTAAGAAAAGTTATTAATAAAACCGGGTACAGACAAAACGAACAAGCGCTCGAACGCTCGTGTGAAAGTCACCACACGCTCGCTTGCTCGCATTCACCGTTTGTTCACTAGCGTTCGTTTGTCTTAGCTCGTTTGGAATTTAAAATATACCCGCAGCTTTATACACACTAAATAGTCCCCCTTTTTATTATTTGAAATGGGTTTGCTCTTGACTCTAGTCTATGTCATAGGTGACAGAATCTAAGTCAAAGATGAGAATGAGCTTACCCGAAGAAGCTTGTTCACTCTCACTTTGAAGAGATTAAGGTTGAATGAGTTCGGAAACACAGACGCTAGCAGAGCACTTAATCAAAACATACCAGACTCCTACTGTACTCCTGTATCGTGGGTGCGTTCACAAACATGAATACTCACATATACAAGACACCTACTTATACCAATTTAAATTATGCCAATACCACGTGAATATTTTATTCATAGAGAAAATTGTTAATCTTACTAAACTGATGTCTCAAAGAACAAGATCTAAGCCAATTAAACTTGCGTAAATATTGACGGTAATCTCGTAAGAAACGTTTACTTTGACAGCCGCGAAACCTCAATTTTATCTCTAAAGTCAACACGACTTAGTACTGATGTGTGGATGTCAAAATTAAATGATAAATCTGTTTAGTAAAATGTATTTGGTGCTCGCGTAGTTATTTAATTTTTACTTTTTAACTGTGGGAGAAATATGTTTGTATTATTGTAGTGATTACTGTAATCATGAAAACAAATAACACTATAGATATTGGTTTTGAAAGATAGGAATCAATATTTCATAATGCCTCCTTTCTCAACTATATAAATCTATTTGGTAATTATTACTAATTATATTTTATTTATATCATTTATATTATTATGACTAATTAGTATTATATTTTATAACGATTGTACACTGACAGCCCTAAATCAATCTCCTTTTGTTCAGTCCATCCAGAGTTTGCCTTGTGCGATAAGACCGCTCATTGTAAACTTGTTTTTATAAATGTTTTTTCCTGTTCTTATTTTGAGGTGTACAATAAATCATATGATAATAATAATAAAGGCCTTATCCTATTCCTAATTAATAAAAATATAACCTATCCATTACAAAACCTTAGGTCAAAATTGACCTGAATAAAATACTTCACAGCAACAGGTCAATCAATCGACAACCCTATCCAGCTGCGTTGAACATTTTTTGGTCCTCCAATTTATAAAGGTGGCCCACACAATTTTTCTTTAAGAATTAGGCTCCGAAACTTTGTAAAAATGGTCAGAATAATAATTGAGAGGTAAAGGTTGAATAAGTGAAATATAAAGATAGATAGAAAGGTTTTTTCGTATATCTTTAAAAGATTTATTTCAGACTAGCTAGTCAGGGCTCACGGCTCAGGCTCACGCCCACCTCTCTAGTTCAGTCTTAGCCTTTATGTTATTCTGATTTATAAGCAACGTTACAGAGTCTATATTTCAAGATAACTGCCACCTGAGAGTTTTTAATTCAAGAGTGCATAGGTTACTTAAGGTAAGCGTGCTTCATCTTCGACCACATCATCGCTTACCATCAGGTGAGATAATGGTCAAATGCATGCCAATCAATTTTAATAAACTTTAAAATACTAACTCAATCTATGCGCATTCCAAAACTATTTAGTATTCCCAGTAGTAACAATAATGTGTCTGAAAACAATCCGTTGTCCAGAATGTGCAGTCAATATAATGCAATATACTCTAAGTTAGATTTGTTTTTAAGCAGTTTTAACCAATTTAGAAATTCTTTGTATAAAGTGTAATAACAACACTATTATTTAGCAGCTTCTCTATATTATTTATCCTTAACTGTCTATCACTAATCAAGAATATTAGACAATGAACGCTGTGTACAGTTCATCAAAATCCTCTCAGCAGTTGAAAGAGTAAAGAACATTCATGCTCATGAAATTTTTAGCAGGATAGTAGCTCGTGGTTTCGTCCGTGTGAAAGTTAGTACATACGAGTATACTATTCCAACGGAACATACTACTTAGCTTACGATGTAATCCATCTACCGTACAGAAATTCACTATTACATAATACATATGTAAAGCACTATCATGTAGGTATAGCTTGTGATTTTTAAATATCACTAGACTAAAATAAAACCACCATTTTCACCATGATAATTTCAGTATCAAGCCAATAATATTCTCGGATTTCGAGAGGTTCAGGGCGATTCTCGGCCACCATAGAAGCGGGCCTGCGGATGGCGAGCTATGAGTGGCTCGCTGTCCGATAACAACCAGGGGCCGTATTATGACCTCTTAAAACCATCATTTTTTCGGTGTGAAAAAGAGACGGAGCTATACAGGACGAATAGCACTATCCTTTTCTCACACAGAAAACATGATGGTTTTAAGATGTCATAATACGACCCCAGGCCTGGGTCGACGGTGCGTCGTGTTCCACGCTCGCCTTAAAGAAGATGGCGCCCCATATGGCCAGTGCTTGCTAGGGTAACGGTATTTGTTTGAAAGAGTCACTGCGGTTCTGGAACGCAAAGGGCACTAGGAGGAACACGGGTGGGTTTTAGTCAGAAAGTGTCTGACATTCCCTTCCGCTCCGCCCAGAGCGGAATAAGTCATTTGATGATTTCCCAACGAAAAAACTAAAAACCAATAATATGTTATATCTGGTACTTCTATAATAATATTATTAAGAGGTTTATTTCTGATGTTTGTGAGGTTGTACGGGGTAATCTGTGGATCTACTGAAGCGGTTAAGATTTTTTTTTGACAAAATGTTTTGAAAATAGTAAGCTATATTTTATACCCATATTCCCACGGGGACACGAACTAATTTCATAAAAACCGACCTTAAAAATCCAACCAGCTGTAGTGAATATTTTTTCTTGGCCATCCAATTTATAAAGGGGTCCCACACGTTTTTTCTCTTAGAATTATTAAGGACCAAAAGTTTGTACATAAAGGTCAGAATGAGTTACTGAGGGTTACACGTTTGTATACATTGTTATAGTTCTGTGGTTTAAATATTAACGGGGTCTGGTTTTGTTGTAATTTAGTATTAGATCTACGTATATGTTTTGTGGATGTTAAGTGTGTGGATGTTGAATGCTTGCCTTATCCAATCGACTTGGTAGTTGGGTATATACAAAAACGTATAACTAGTATCAATACACTTTTTTTTTTTGGATGGGAAATCATCAAATGTCTTCTCCCGCTCTGGGCGGACCGGAAGGGAGTGTCAGACTCTTACTGACTGAAACCTACCCGTGATCCTTCCTGTGCCTTTTGCGTTCCAGGGCCGCGGTAACTCTTTCGAACAAATTCCGCAACCCTAGCAGGCACTGGTCCTATGGGGGCCCCGTCCTCGTTGCTGACGGCTCTTTCAGGCGCGTGGAACACGACACGTCGAGAATCAATACACTTATGCCTTGATTTTAAGGGTGAGATATAACGAAATTAAAAATCAAATTCCAACTTGTGACTTTGCAAGTATTTTTTGTTTTTGTCATTCTAAACAATACACATACAAAACTCACTGTCTGACGAGCAACACGCCCCAGTTTTGTATTGCTGCAAATGATATACACAGAATTTTCTCTTTTATTTCTCGCTATTGCCTTCTGAAAACCGTATCAAAATCCGTTGCATGGTTGAAGTACCTTTTTAGTGTGTGTTCTTTATGTGTCTGTATTTGTGTGTACTCCTCATAAGTTAAGGTTGGTCGAAATGAATGTGTGTATTTTATTTTTATGTGTGGAGACTCAGAGGCAGATATCGACTTTTTTATATAGAATTTCGAGAGGCACGAAGTATATATTTTTTTTGAAGCCTAGGAGTCTAGTTTATACCTTGATATATAAATATAAAACATTTACGACCTATTACATTCTCGATAAAAATTCAAACTGGAGCTTTATCTATGAATGATACACGAAAATACATTAAGGCAAGGTAAGCTTAGTATAAATAATAAATTGTTAGGGGGTGTGTAGACCGCCCATCTGGGCCGACTGAGTTATAGGCAAAACGTGGTGCCGCGAGCCAAATGCTATTACAATACGCTTAGAAAATGTTCAATGCGTTGGTATGTACATGCTTTATACTGTTATAGCTAAATATTTTGTTGAACAATGGTGGAGTTGGAATGGACCCAAATGGCATTAGCTAGGAAAATATTGTAATGCGAGGAATTACTGAAGACTAATCGTTTACATAAGTGAGACATGGGTTTTATTTTAAACTCGCACCAAGCTCGCACCGATGAATAGGGATGTTGCCTGAGTAAAAATATATGATTATGTTAAGTCCGTCAGTTAGATTATAGAAAAATATTTGACACGTATTTTTTCCTTTATCAAATCTATAAAAACTGACGAAGATAAAAAGCATCAAAGATCAGGAGCGGGAGCGTGTGACGTTACTGCCCGGTAAAAATTGTAGCGAGTAGTGACGTCACACGAGTTTTCAACGCACTGTATCGTCTTCATTGTTTGTTTATGTGAAAAAATAAAAAATACGTCTCCAATATTTTTGGAAATCTATCTGACGGACTAATCATATTTTTTTAGTTAACTAAACAACTCGAGGTCTGCTGCACTGGTGGTACCTTAAGGCCTTCAGTTCAAAAATTTGCTCCAAATACGAACAAGACAGGGCTCCGCGCTTATCTTCGTATCTATTTATCAAAGTGTCTAAAATAACTTTGTTATTATCGGCACAAGAAGTGATGTCTGCGAAAACAGACTGAACCTTACTTGTTAGTTTACCAATCAAGTAGGACTGTGAGAGTCAGTTGAATGCTAGAAGTAGTGGACCTTATTATGTGGTGACGCTTAAAGGTCTATGAACAGTAGTTTGAGCAGCAGCGGTGGAAGTAAGAGTATTCAGAAACAACGTGCACCATATATGTGTGTATTTTTTTTCATATATGTATGTAGGTAGGTACATTACTTTATATCCATTTATTTTATTTGTATTTATATACTTCATTTTAGCAGGTATGTGTTCCGTGAGCGTGTCCGTGCCGTCACAGGCCCTATCGGAACACCAGCGCTGTGGTATTTATTGTTTTATATATACATAGCAGCATTCAGCTTAGAATGTTATTACAGAACAGGACAAAAACCCTGTAAGTGTGTTGTTATGCTTTTTTTTTAATTCTCGGTAGGCCCAGAACGTACCCGACATTCGGCATTAAGAATTTACATTTTAAACAGCAATGACCTCATTGGAGGTTCTATTCCGCAGCACGGTTTAGAATTCGGTCCACGTTTTTTGCTGGTCGAATTTTGCTTCAAACAACATCAACTGGCCGAGTTTTTGCGTTTTACAAATTATTTCTTCCTTATATCTATACTAATATTATAAAGCTGAAGAGTTTGTTTGTTTGTTTGTTTGTTTGTTTGTTTGTTTGAACGCGCTAATCTCAGGAACTACTGGTCCGATTTGAAAAAATCTTTCAGTGTTAGATAGCCCATTTATCGAGGAAGGCTATAGGCTATATATCATCACGCTAAGACCAATAGGAGCGGAGCAGCGATAAATAATGTTTTAAAATCGGGGATTCCACGGGGACGAAGTCGCGGGCAGCAGCTAGTTTTTAAATAATGTTCGCATTAGCATCTCACTTGAAATTTATCAAAATGATGACTAACGGCCGAACTCAATAACCGATCTATCACATACTGGAGATAGAAAAACAAATGAAACAACAGAAAAATTATGTAGGATCGGTTATTGGGTTCGGCCGTTAGAGCTTGTATTGAATAGGTATAATTATCAGATCATAATAAGGATTTTCGAGAAACCTCGCGCCAGGTCATCCACTTTGAAAATGTAATTTATGACGTAAAAATGATATTTACGGCTACTTAACTAGTGTCGGGGAACAAGCGTTTAGGCAGGTTCAACAGTGCTGCCATCTGAAGCTCTAGATAAAAAATACCATTTTATGAGTGAATGCGATTGTCGAAATGTCAAAAATAGATAAAAGATTGATCACGTGACATATCGACAGCATCCGTCAATCCCATACATTAATGACGTTTTAGCAACAGTGCATCGTCTTTGCTTCGATACCGCCAAAAGAATGTCACTAAAATTGTTTAGAGCCTCTAGGTGATAGAAAGAAAGAAAAATGTTTATTTAGGATTCGCACAAAAAATAAATAAAAATAAAAGCATATTATTAATTTTGAAATGTGCGAGGTCAAAAACAGTTCCTATCTCAGTATATGCAAGCTCACTTTTTCCGAACCTAAGGAGGATGCTCAAAGCAACCAGGCCCGGGTCGACGGCGCGGCGCGTCGTCGTTCCATGCGCACCTCAAAGAGCTGTCAGCAAAGAAGACGGCGCCCCATAGGGTTAGTGCCTGCTAAGGTTGCGAAATTTGTTCGTAAGAGTCACTGTGACCCTGAAAGGAGGAACTCATGTGGGTTTTAGTCAGTAAGAGTCTAACACTGCCTTCCACTCCGGGAGAAAAAAATTGATAATATCCCATCCAAAAAAAAGGAGGATGCTCAAACGTCTATTTTCTTAAATAACTTTAGTATATATATGCACATTGTACTACTGTCTCAATGAAACTTTTTATTTGTAACACATTCGGTATGGTTTGAATAAGGTTTTTAAATTTCTAATTTATGCCCCAGATGTGACCTCGCATTTATAACCTTTTCACGGTCTGTGACAGAAGTTCATCCCTTTTTTTTTTTGGATGGGAATTCATCAAATGACCCCTCCCGCCCTGGGTGGAGCGGTAGGGAGTGTCAGACTTTTACTGACTAAAACCCACCCGTGCTCCTCCATGTGCCCTTTGCGTTCCAGGGCCGCGGTAACTCTTTCGAACAAATTCCGCAACCCTTGACTCACAGAAGTTCATCCCTGGTCTCATATGCTTTAGTTTTGACATTACAACCACATTCATTGCATGTTTTATGTTGTCGAGTAGACGAACTTTTTAACATGTGAAGCTGTGATCCTGGAGCTTCCGGTACTGATATAGTATGCTATCTATTTTGTTTTTTTTTTTTAATAGAAAACTTCTTTAGCATCGTTGTGATTTGAAAGTTTATGAAACGAAAAAGCGACAGTAAAAACAGACAGACACATAAATTCATGTGTCTGTCTCTTTTTACTGTCGCTTCGTCTCATTATCTTGAAGAGAAAATTTTTGAAGGTTTCACTTCTACCACGTGTGAATTGCACACATGTATTTTTTTTTTATAAATAGCATCATTATATTCGTTACGCAATTTTTGTCAAGCCATACATGACCGCTGGTTCTGAGTAGGTACTATTGCAGGAGTCTCTTGACAATGGTTTGACCATAAAATAGCTTATATAATACCAAACCAGGAATAGGAACTGTGGCATCCATGAGCCATTTTCAACCGGCCTAAAAATTAAAAGTTATTGATTCGACAAGTATTTATGTCATATGAATTGGCCAAGTCAAACTTAATATTGCTATCGTACATTGAAATAACTTAAAACCCAAAGATTGACTGGTAGAGAATACCTTGTAGCATAAGTCCGCTCATGTACCACTATTGTAAGTACATAAAGTTTAAATAAATAATCTAAGGATATAGCCATGTTGCAATCAGTTTCCAGTCTTACAAACCAGCATTTTCCAATTTAAGAGATCCCAGAAATCTGCAACCACTAAAACCACAACACGGAAAAAGAAACTCACTATCTTATTAAGAGGAAAATCGTCTAAACTAAAAAGAAAATACACCGTTTTCACATTAAAGTCTCTCTCAAAGGAAATCTAATTCCAATTCTGTTTAGTAGAAAAGCAATTTACCTTATTTTGATACAATATTCGGGTACCCACTTGTTCCAGTCAATCGGGCTTGGGTGTTACGGTATTATAATAAATTGGGTAAAATATTGTACTCAAAGGGAAAGTGAGTAGTGATCATTATTATCGGGGGCAATGGTTTTCCATGGAGCCGACTCTTTATAAATATCAAAGTCTCAGAATAAAAGAAAAAGTATAAAAAAGAAAGGTCACAATCCGATTTATGGTTTCGGGGAAACGAGCGGACAAACATACAAATATAAACATATTGTTGGGGCTTCGGTTAAAGCCTGTTACATAACGGGATTCGTCACTACTAGTAGCGTCAAGAACAACCGGTATGTACGTACGCAAATATTCTAGACTGTTCTACACAATGGTTCTGGAATTAACTGACGCCCTTTATAATGCCTAAATGCAGCTATGGATATGGAATGCCTTGCCCGTGTCGGTAAGGCGTGCTCAATCTTTGTTTACTTTTAAAACAATGGTCAAAAATCACTACCTCTCTCTTTAATCGTTTTTATTTGCGTTCTATGCTTTTTGTTTTATAATTATTTACATTAATAAGTATATATTTATCTATCATGTATTTATTGTATATATAATTAGTACACCTTTTACTACCTACAGTTCTGTGTTTCCTTATTCTCTTTCAAATCCATCCAAAGGTTGTCTTGAAAAGATCGCTTTTAGCGATAAGGCCGCCCATTGTGTCACCCTACGTAATGTTTTCTTTGTCTATATTTTCTGTAACTTGTATGGTGTACATAATAAAGAGTATTCTATTCTAAATAGTCCGCGACCGGAGGATTATTCGGTTTGCGATGCAAAGGCTAACTTCGAGAGTGATATTCAACTGCAAATTATAGTGATCAGTAGTGAAATTGTGTTTTATAATTAGTGAGTTAACAATTTCAATTCTTGTTGTTTATTTAATGTATCTATTTCTGGTTAGTAAATCGGCAGTTTTTAATGCCACAAAACCGAAGCTGGTAACAATATTTACAAGTACAAATATTTACCTATAACATTTTGTAGGTACATTTGTTGGAAAGCAGTATCATATAAAGCAGCAAGAAAAAAAAATCTCATTTATTTCGCCAGAAATGACGCACAAAAAATAATAATAAATAAATAAACAAACAAAAAGAAAACAATTTATCAACTAAAACTAAAAATTGTCTCAGTACCGGATATCAACTACAACATCTGATCACACCACAACATAACAAAGAACACATACATATGTGAATTTATTAAGATTTGCGCGTACGAGTATCATCATCATGAACATATTTTCGGCTTAAATCGACCAAAAAACGTTCACTAAGAGGTTCACCAAATAAGTCGACTACCGATTCTGTGCGTCTCCCGTCCAGCTGATTCCCAAGACCTTCACCAGGTCGTTGCTAGAACATCTGGTTAGTGATTCTAGTATTTAACGTTCCAAAATCTAGTTTTTCTTTGTGCAATTCCAATTACTGGAGATATTCAGTGTCACTTATAAAAACTCACTAATTGCATGATTGACGGTTTTTTAATTCATTAATTTGTCAATTCATAATAGAAAACTCTGAGATAGATAATTAATCTGCTGATTAAAAAATAAATTTAGCGAATTATGTTTACAAAGTTTTTTTATTTTTTTGCCTTAACTTGACTGGACTTGAGAAATTTATTCGAAAGAGTCACCGCGGCCCAGGAACGCAAGGAGGATAGCGGATGAGTTTTAGTTTGTAAGAGTCTCACACTCTCTGATGCTTAAAAAAAGAGATTACCTGAAATCGAACACGTGCCCATTACACCCACACCTTAAAAGGTCATGGATAGGTACGCCCATTAAAAGTTACTCCAATTTATTTCATTCATAAACTGAGTTCCTAGTCAGAAGTCTTATTTCCAAAACGCCTAAAGCTATACTATGAATATAGAAGTTATGACACAACTTCGTAGATACTAGAACTACGATATAAAACGAGCGTATTATTGATCTGAAGCTAAAATGGTATGTGTGCTAGAAATATTTCATTCATGATTCCGCAAACGTCCCGGCTGCATGTGACGGCGAATCTTTTTATAACTCTACTGGCTTTTGTCTTTGGCTTCGCTTGCGTTAATATAGATTTTCGCAAAGATAAGCATAAGCATAAGCATAATCAGCCTTTAAATGTTCCCACTGCTGGGACACAAGCCTCCTCTCTAGGAGAGGGAATGGGCCGTAATCCACCTCGCGGGCCCAGTTGGTGAAAGTCACATGTCTTCAAATTTTTGGTTCTAGGACATGCCGGTTTCCTCACGATGTTTTCCTTCACCGTTTTGAGAGCAGTGGTGATGATATTAATTGTACAAAGTAATGCGCTTGGCTGGGTTTGAACCCACGGCCTACAAATCGTAAGTCGGGGCCGTTACCACTTGGCCACCACTACTCAAAGATGTCGCAAAGATATTCGCCTATAACTATCTTCATTGATGATTATGCAATATACAATAGTTTCATAATTTCTCAAATTAAAACAATACCCACGAAGATAATATGGTGAGAGATCTCATGTCCACAGCCTGCCCGGTCACAGACCGGCCACAGGCCGGTTACGGTCCGGTGACTACCCGGTAACGTCCCTCATATATATGAGGCAGAATAGAATAGAATAATTATGTACACCATATAAGTTACAGAAAATATAGATGAAGAAAACATTACATAGGGTGACACGATGGGCAGCCTTATCGCTAAAAGCGATCTTTTCAAGACAACCTTTGGATAGATTTTAAAGAGAAAAGGAAATACAGTACTATACGTAGTACGTATAGTATTATTATTTGCATATTATGCAATGTAAATATTGCATATGCAAATAATAATAGAAAATCCCTGACAGGATATGGATGCGTTGTCCCTGCTCGGTCACGGCCTTGACGCAGCCCGACCACGCCCTGATTTGTGGGAACCTTAAGATTTGATTACTGAATTAAGTAATATAATTTATGAACGTGTCAAACCTTACTTTAATTCTAAATGTTGACAGGTGTTTTTGCTAAATTAGTGTTTGAGAAATATTGAAATGGTTAATTCAGAAATGGAGGTAAATCTGTGAGGGTTGGTAAACCTAAAGTAGGTGTAAAAGCGACTATTCTGTTTTAAATAGTTCTTTTAATGATAAACTTTGTGTTAGTGAATAGTTAATGGATTTTACAACTTGAATGTACAACAAAACTCTATTGCTAAGTGTGGACGATATATATATATATATATATATATATATATGTCCCGAAGATTATTTTTAGTTTTTATTCTAAAATTTATTTTCTTAGAGCAAGTTAATCTTGCTTGTCACTGCTGCGGTTAGGAGGAAACCAGAAATTATAATGGTCTCAACGTTCACATAATGAGCAAATATTAATTTACTAATAGTTGCTTCAGGTTTGTTCCTTGCAGTGAGAAAATGTAACGTCCACCTGTGTACATCTGTCTTTATAAAGTATTAAATAAAATAAATATATAATTTTGTATGTAATGACTTCTCACGCTCTCGGCGGACCAGAAGGAACTGTCAGATTCTTACTGACTAAACCCACCCGTGTTCCTCCTAGTGCCCTTTGCGTTTCAGGGTCGTTGTAACTCTTTCAAACAAATTTCGCAACTTATAATAGCTACCTTAGATGCGTATATTTAGGCATAGTGTAAACTTAAGAGTTATGTTCCTTATTTTGCTCTTTTTTCTTAAGTAGCTTTTGGTGTGAGCAGTGTTTTTTGTTTTGTTCCAAATAAACATATTATTTTTCTATTTAAACTAATTAAATTATCAATTATTATCAACCAGAAATCCAAAAAGAAATAAATCCTAATTTAGGAATGCTACAAAAAAGTTAGTTGGTTTCCCAACTTTAGTCTCGACTGAATTCGGCTCGTTAGCCTAAATGTTATCGTAACTCAGAGCTACTGAAGTGGCTTTAATAATAACGTATCAAATGAGTGATGGAACAACTTTTCTGGCTTTATAGAAGTTCAGAAATTCTGAGTAAATATTTCAGATTTTTAGCAAGAAGAAAATCGTTGTCACTGAAACTAGAAGATGAAATAAATGAGCATCTATCTATATGGGTTTGGTTTCCACACTCAGTCCTAGTGTTGGACCAATGTGCGTGAGCCATGGTGGCCATCACTCTTCCAACTTCCCTCCAGAAGCAGATCAGTCCACTCAGTGTGTTCAGAATTTCTGTAAGTGAATTCGGTGTCCCTATTGTTTGCCTCCGTATTTCGGTTACACCTGTGCACTCAAAGAGCACGTGCGATACCATTTCGTCCTCCTCCATGCATGCTCTGCATAGAGGACTGTCCGTAATACCTATCGTGTGTTAGTGTTTGTTCAGTGAGCAGTACCCGGTGATAGTCCCCGCCACCATTCGTAGGCTGCTTCTGTCCAAGCGCAAAAGGCGTCTGGTTAGTTTCCTGTCAAGGGTTGGCATAAACTGCTTGGACTGTATACAGCCTGGTGCCGCGGACCACCATTCGTTCCGCTTGTGAGTGGGTTTGTTCTTGTAGCCATGTGCGCAGCTGGGTGAAAGGGAGTGGAATTGGGGGTTTGGGTCCAACAGCCACCGTCTCAGATCCCCTTCTGGCCAGCTCATCGGCCGCGTCGTTTCCCAGTGATCCGCTGTGTTCTTTCATCCACGGCAGCGTCAGTGTAGCGGTTGGTCACCGTGACTTGTTCTAGGGTATTGTGGCATTCTGGTATGAACTTACATGAGCGTTTATATGTATTTTTCTTTAAAGTTTCTCTATCAACTTTTTGAAAAAGAAAGGCACTGCTTAGAGTAAAAATAGGAGTAATTTAAGAAGAAAAATAAGAACAAGTTTTATAAACTCGTAGATAACAATCGAGAACATAACAAGATAATCACAGTTTGCTAGTCCCCACCTACGAACATTCCAATCTATACTAATATTATAAAGCTGAAGAGTTTGTTTGTTTGTTTGAACGCGCTAATCTCAGGAACTACTGATTCGAATTGAAAAATTCTTTTTGGGTTGAATAGACCATTTATCGAGGAAGGCTTTAGGCTATATATCATCACGCTTAAGCCAATAGGAGCGGAGCAGCGATAAAGGATGTTTTAAAATCGGGGATTCTACGGGGACGAAGTCGCGGGCAGCAGCTAGTAAGATAATAAGTAGCTATTTACCACAATTGACTCTCAAGTGTGAAATACTTTGGAATGTAACTGTATCTTTGTAGATATCGCTTTATCCATCGTGTGACAGAATAAACGCAAAACATGCTTAACTCGAAAAAATTTAGGTAGCACAGCTGTCTTTTTTTTGGATTTCGGCGTTCTTCCCATTGTAAAAGTTGGTCATAATGGTGAGTACGATATGCCCTTTTCAGGTATAACGTTAAATCAGTTTTGACACACTTTGCATAATATACCCGTCAAGTATTTAGATTCGTATTGGTTCATAAATTACAATGCTAAGGCTACATACCTACATATACACAGATACAGAATCTCCAACTTTCTTGAAGTTGGTTAAAAAGTACATAATGGGATGGTCATGTAACTGAAATGTTTCGTGGCCAATCCCACTTATTTATTGCCAATACTTACAAAATATTTGTAATTTATTTAACCGATTTTGATGGTGTTTTTTCTTTGTAAGGGGATGGAAAGTCTCCATGTTATCAGCAAATTGCGCTGAAGAAATTTCCTACTCAGATTTCATGGAAATCATACTTAACATAATGCAAGCTAAAGTAACCATTAAGTATTGGCCTAAAATAAGACCCCTCATATAACTTATTTATTACTCAAGTTGATAGCATATTAATTCAGCATTAAAAGCATACTTTATAGGTTTGTATGGCCATAAACAATTTGTATGTGTCAATTTAATAGTTCAGCTATTAAATACACGCTTTGGTGTAATTAAGGGCTTGTTTCACGATTTCCAAATAGCGACTATTAACTGAATAAAAACTGGAACAGAACTTCTATGAAGTATTCTGGCAATTTAGTTAACGTTAAGTTTTTTAGTTGTTATGTGGTTTTATTACCAGGTTTGCATTTTTGAATTATAATATAATAGGCTCAGCTAATTAGGATTCTGTTTGAGGAATATTTTCCTTTTCAGCTGTCTTAGTTATGTCTCATCAATATATGTGTAGAGAGTAGTGGTAACGGCCCCGACTTACGAAATATAGGTCGCGGGTTCAAACCCGGCCAGGCGCATTACTTTGTGTAGTTAATTTCATCACCACTGCTCTCAAAACGGTGAAAGAAAACATCGTGAAGAAACCGGCATGTCCTAGAACCAAACGTTCGAAGACATGTGACATTCACCAACCCACACTGGGCCCGCGTGGTGGATTACGGCCCATTTCCTCTCCTAGAGAGAAGGCCTGTGTCCCAGCAGTGGGAACATTAAAAGGCTGATTATGCTAATATGTGTAGTAATATAGGTCACTTTATGAAATGGCCACCTACAACCAAACTATTTTTAATTATGCTGAGATAGGGACCTTTTTAGTCCTTGCAGTTTAAAATGAAAAATTAGCTTTTAATTTTGTTTTTGTTCGTCTTTTGCGAGTGCCATAATAAAAATTTTACTTTATCTCAAACTAAACGTCGGCCACCTCATAAAATGACCAATTCTCCGACATTTAAGGACTAATTCACCAACATACTAAAGGAAACCTCTAAGCTAAATCGCAGCTTTAGCGTGGGCTTTAGTAAGTCAGTCAGAACTTTATTATTATAAATATAATAATAAATAGTAAATAGTAGAATTCTTCACAACTTTTGTTGAAAAATGTCGTTTGATATGCACGAGTATTTTTCATTGCACTCTCGGCACAAACTTCGCGTACAGTATATTTCCAGTGACCCTTTGCAAGCAAACTAATAAATAAATAAAAAAATGTTATCAAACAGAATCGAGGGGCGAACCCCAGCTTAGTGACGTATACGATAAAGAAAATACAGGAGTAGTTATGGTCACAGAAAAAGACGGTAATATTGATCAATTATTGACAAAGCCATTTCGTGTTGAAAGACAGAGGATTATGTCTGAGGGCTTCAGAAGGCATTACACAAATCCTCGACTTAAGCCCAAAAGATCTTATGTCGGTGTGTTTCCCACAGAATTGCTCTGTCACAGACAAATTGTGTAGGGTTCTGTGGAAATCGTCAAGAGGAAAATTCTTAAGAGGGGACTTTTTGTATGTAGATCTCAAAGGTCACCGGAACGTTATGATCGCTTGATCATTAGCCTAGCCTTTAAAACAATACCTTTAAGCGTAAAATCCGAAAAAAGCTTGTCATTCTTAGTTCGTCTTAGTTCTTCTTCGTCACAATTATTAGAAGTTCTCTAATACAGAAATATTATTATAAAATATCATATTTATTAGTTTATTATTTTAGCATACATGTATTTTAATAGTATAACCAATGTTGCCATTTATCTTCAAAACTGCTATTCCAATTTTGATGCAGTTTTCAGTGGTGGGTTAAAGTTTGATTGGTGCATGTTCTTAGATATGTGTTACGGTGACAACTCACAAGGGGGTGCTGCAGTAAACATGTTTTTGCAAAAAAACAAAACTACTCCGATTTTGATGTAGTTTTCAGTGATGGGTTGGGGTTTGATTGGTGCATGTTCTTAGATAGGTGTTGCGGTGATAACTCACCAGGGGGCGCTGCAGTAAACATATGTTTATGCAAAAAAACAAAACTTCTCCTATTTTGTGATGTAGTTTTCAGTGATGTGTTCGGGTTTGATTGGTGCATGTTCTTGGATAGGTGTTACGGTGACAACTCACCAGGGGGCGCTGCTGGTTCATAATAAAATTCTCTCTAAAAAGTTTGAAATAAAAGGCAAAATTGAAAATTTTGAAAAAACCCACGACGTTAAAAACGTAATGAAAAAGAATCAAATAATTAATAAAAAAACCCCGACTTACAAAATTAATGTAACCTAAGAATATGCGACGGGGGCTGTCATCACTATCTGCAAATTAGCTCATTGAATGGCAGCCCTGACGGATATTCTTAGGTTACATTAATTTTGTAAGTCGGGGTTTTTTATTAATTATTTGATTCTTTTTCATTATGTTTTTACCGTCGTGGGTTTTTTCAAAATTTTCAATTTTGCCTTTTATCAACTTATGCAATTATATATTTAGTACTCTGCGTCATTGTGATATGGTCTCGATTCGTTCACCTGGGTTACTGTACTAATGTAAATCACATACGTTTCACTTAACTTTGTCCCACCTTTGAACGCAGACATTCGGGTCGGTTCGGTGACGGCGACATAATAGCTCAGTAACGATCAAGCGACCATTTTAAAAAGGCGGGGCCTAATCGAATAACGTAGCGGTGTTAGGTTATTTTCGTTACGGAATTTCTGGATTCGGTTGCCACGCTCAAGGCCCGCGATAGAAGCTATGCAATAGCTTAAAAAAAACTATATTTGCTTTGGCTTCCATCCAAATCGTATTCAGCTGATTACCAGCCTATCTGAGTTCCACAACCCGTCACCCATCCACAGAACGATCTCGGCAAGCATTGCTAACTCTTGAAGATCCACCAGTGCTACTGATATTATGTAGCTACGAGCTATATTGGTATAAATATCTTCTGTCAGCTCACATAAAGACAATGCTTTTGAGTCCCTAATGTATGCTATAATGGACTTTGGTGACGTGTGCTATTATGGCTTGAATGCAGATCACCGTATTAAACTTGACACCCTTCTAAATAACTAGATTCAATTAGTCTTTAACATCCGTGAGTACTAATGATCATGTATCATTCAGTGATTAATTTAAAAAAAGGAGTATTTCAGGGAGCTCTATTTTTTGTCTATACTAATCGTATGTTTTATGGAAGCCCTCTTAAATATTTGTTTCTTTTTTAAATGAAATAATTATTTTACATTATTTATTTTTTAAGTGACTATATAACTAAATATTCTGTGAATGTTTCAACCAGTGTGCTGTTATCAATTTCGAGCAAAAAATCACGTTTATTGTATGAGGCTCCCATACAACAAACGTAATTTATTTATTATTTTTTGTTATATCGGCAATATAAATAAATACATCATCCGTGAAGATTCCAGCTGTCTAACTATCACGGTTCGTGAGAGACAATCTGGTGATAGACGGACAGATAGACGGATGGACAACGGAGTCTTTGTAATAGGGTCCTATTTTGGTTGCGGAATTTGTTCGAAAGAGTTACTGGAACGCAAAGGGCACAAGAAGGATCACGGGTGGGTTTTAGTCAGTAAAAGTCTGACACTCCCTACCGCTCCGCCCAGGGTGGGAGGGCTCATTTGATGATTTACCATCCAAAAAAAAGGGTCCTATTTTACCCTTTGGGTACGGAACCCTATAACTGAATCCGAATCGATAACATCCTCCTTTTTTGAAGTCGTTTAAAAACATAATATCCATTCTAAGTAACAGGAAGACAACTGCAAACTAGATAAAAAGACTTAGCGGAAGAGCTCTTGACCTCTCTACCGAGTCTTCAGAAAGGTCACCCCTCTTCTTAAACTCATGTTGTCATTGACTGCAGTTTCAAACTGAAATTTATCGACGCGAATGTATTTTTAGCTTTAAGCGCCGTAACGTCGGCTATTTCAGTCAATACTATACATTTTTAAGTGGATGACGTAAATGTTCCAGTGTTTAATAACGAAATCGATATACGGAATTGAATTTGGATTGAAGTTATGAAGGGTATGTTCTTATTTTAAAATGTGGTTCTATTTTGCGTTTGTTTTGTTTCTCTGACTTAATGAATCTCCTAACATGGCCAGGTCAGACAGTGGTTCTGATATGTCAAACCATTTCCGAATTGTACTGGGTACCAGATGCAGTCGAATACAAGGAATTTTCGTAGAGAGAGCACGTAGGTATCTGCCAATGCCATCATAATTTCATTGTGAGAAAAAGATATACTAGAAAAATATCACGATCCCTTTTCACAATGGATCCATGATGGCAACACCACGTCATTGTAGCCCAATCTCCACGATTCAGTTACTGGGTACCAGTATTTAACAAATAATACGATAACATTTAGTAAAATTTGTTTTGTTCCCAGGGAGGACTTAACCATATTATTTAGGCTGCGTTCAGGACATATGCCTCTTAATAAATTCGGTTATATAATGATGAAAAAATTAACATCACCTGTTTGCAGTACGTGTAACAAACATGAGGATACATGTCATATTTTGATGAGATGTGTCCGGAATCAATCGCTTAGAAAACGAATTGGCGTGCATAACATAAATTTATCAAAACCGTTATCGGATGACATAATTCCTGTTATATATACTTACGTTCGCTACATAATATTCTTAAGTTCGCTTTAAAGAACAGACCTCGAACTTAACTGTTAAATGTAATTAGATACCTATTAAGTAATTTTGATTATACAGAGTGACACATTCGCATTAGCTCTTTAAATAAAGATAAAAAAAAAAGAACTAGTAAAATTGTAGTTTTAGACATATGAAACAGCAAGCTTGTTAAAATTATATTACATTTATTTCTGATACCATTATGAGCAATGCTACGATATGATAGAAATAATGAGTAATATTTAACGTTTTTGGTGATAATTGTAATATAAATTAACTACGTCAGGTTGGAGTTAAGTTAGGTGTTGCGAAATTTGTTCGAAAGAGTTACCGAAGGGCACTAGGAGGAGCGTCAGGAAACGCAGGATGATTCCCGGCCACCATAGACGCGGCCCTGCGGACGGCGAGCTATGTGTGGCTAGTCGTCCGATAGCAACCAGGCCCGAGGCGACAGCGCGTCGTGTTCCACGCGCGCCTCAAAGAGCCGTCAGCAAAGAAGACGGAGCCCCATAGGGCCAGTGCCTGCTAGGGTTGTAGGGCGGAATTTGTTCGTAAGAGTCACTGCGGCCCTGGAACGTAAATGGCACAAGAAGGAACGCGGATGGATTTTAGTTAATAAGAGTCTGAAACTCCCTTCCGCTCCAACCAGAGCGGGAGAAGTCATTTGATGATCTCCCATCCAGAAAAAAAGCCACTAGGAGGAACACGGATGGGTTTAGCCAGTAAGAGTCTGACAATCCCTTCCGCTCCGCCCTGAACGGGAGAAGTCATTTAATGATTTTTCATCCAGAAAAAAAAAGGTTGGATTTTGGTTAAAGTAATTAATTAAACCTAACTCCAACTTGACATAGTTAATTTATGCCTCCAAGAATTTAAAAAAATAAAACACGGTTCCAAAAACTGTCAATTAAAATTAGTAACGCTTCCTTAGCTAAAAATATCGGACCTCTGTACCAAAAAAGGGTAAAAATATTCATCCCACCCTCTCATAAGCGATTTTTCACGAATCAATTCTTGTATTTTCCCCAAGGGATGCTGTCCGACCCTTGTGTAATTTAAAACTAAACTGTGCTTGTTTTTGTTTAGGTTTTTTTTTTTTGTAAATATGAGAAGAAAAATAAACGTTAGGTATTTCCCGATGTTCTGTTTATTTTGCCGACTTTCATAGAATCTTGGGTCAATAGTAACCTCGATGG
The DNA here is from genome assembly GCA_905332915.2 of Hecatera dysodea. NCBI lineage: Eukaryota > Metazoa > Arthropoda > Insecta > Lepidoptera > Noctuidae > Hecatera > Hecatera dysodea. The sequence goes on along the minus strand of HG995310.1, from coordinate 13,023,427 downwards.
TTGGTACAGATTTTTAGGTAAATTTTTGTCTATAATTGAATTCTCTTTGACATGCGGATTTGAGTGATTTATGGATTATTGAATAGATTTTTAGGTACACCTTTTTTTAATTATTAAATTTCTTTTTTACACGCGCACAACGAATTTGAATGATTTTGATAAATGAAAATTCGATAAATGTATTATTTAGTAGCGAACACGGAACAGGGATTAGAACTGATTAAAGAACGATAAAAATACAATGAACGAGCTGTGTTTTGATTGAAACGTTGTATTTAGTAGATATTTTTTATTTTCTTTAAAAAATATACGTTGACCACATTAGGGATTTCTCCTGTGTCGTGGGTGTGTTTACAAACATACAAACTGACGTTCATAAACAGCCAGACCTGGAACTACTATCTACACTAAAACACAAAAACAAATATCAAATATACTTATACTAAAATTATTAGGTATTATTAAACTGAAATATTTGTTCCTTGCGGGAATCGATTCCAAGGCACGATGCGCAGCAACCAATCGCTCAACCACTGCGCCAACCGTGTCAACGAGTTACCATAAATAAATTTATTTGTTTCAACAACGCATATATACAACATCTGACATGCACTAAGAAAGATACAATGACCTATTCAACAATAACCGATATTTTTCGTAAACTCTTGAAATAAATAAAAACAGGTTATAAAACCAATGGAAACTTTTTACAACACAAAAATGAGTTTATTTTCTTTGCAAAACACGTTCACCTATAAAATAAATATACTGAAAATTTATTCAATCGTATGGTATACCTAGCTAGGGTTGCCAACTCCTCATCTGCCTAGTCTTTTTCAAACTGTATTGGGGTCGGCTTCCAGTCAAACCGGATTCATCTGAGTACCAGTATATTGCGTAGAACGGTTGCTTACCAGGACCCCACAACCCATAAACTGGGTAAACTTAAAAACTGTTGAGGAGAATATATTTGAATACAGTATTATGAATTTATTTAAAACAGTGTTGTTTTGTATAATGGCAAGGTTTTTTTTGTTTTTAAACTAGAATATGAGTTTACTCTCCGTTAATTTTAATGAAGCTCTGTTTTTTTCTTTCCACCATTTTGTAATAATTTGCAACTTTCACGCTGTAAATTATGAAGTGACATAAATTTAAAACACTGTCAGTATATATGTAGTTGTAAAAATATAATGCGATAAGGCCGCCATTGTACATGATTGTGTTTTAGTTTGTAGTTCAGTTTTGTTTTTTTAAATTCTTGGTGTACAATTAAATAAATAATATAACAACAAAAGCCCATAAATTTATAATTTATTGTTAAAATAAATCTTTGATATCATAAAACATACATATGTATGTTCTTTCAGCAATTTCAATAATCTGTTTTTAAATGTAACTCATTTATAAACAGATTATGGAAATGGTTAAAAAGCATACATAATAAATATGTACATGTATGTATGTATTATATAGCAATAATTTCATTTGGATTTTCTTTTGTAAAAAGATTATATTGCTTAGCGCGTAACATTGCCTTTGTTGTTTTACTTTTTATGTAAGGACACACACCTACGTTTAGTACAAAAACAACAACAATTTTCGATCGACGACGATCTTTGTGGCAACGCCCTATTAGTGTTACGTATGTTGGCAACCCTAGGTATACCCGACTGTTTTAACTGTGCATATTCGATTATGCTCGTGAACCTACTAGAGCGTTCAGTAAAGTGCTGAAAAATGTAGGAACAAATCGGGTCCAGTGGTACGATAATATAGTTATGGCAAGTGGGTATAACACAATTTGTGGTAACGTTTTGGGTACTGTTATAACTTGAAATAGTAAATTGAATTTGATAAGGTTTTTGGTTAGTAGAAAATAATTTGGTTTGTTTAATGTTTCCCCTTATAATCTGTCTTTACTAAAATAGATAAAGTAGAATAACACTACTGTTAAAGAATTGTAATTGAAGTTATAATTTGTACATATTTATGCATGTCAGTTCCGTGATAGCAAACACTTTTATAAGTCTATATATAATTAGGTAATTACTAGCGACCTGCCCCGGCTTCGCATGGGTGCAATGCTGATACAAAATCTCTACTATATTATGCATATATTATACATATTAAACTTCCTCTTGAATCACTCTATCTATTAAAAAACCGCATCAAAATCCGTTGCGCAGTTTTAAAGATCTAAGCATACATAGGAACAGACAGACAGCGGGAAACAACTTTGTTTTATTCTATCTAGTAAAGTAAGTTGATTAATTCATTAAAACGGATTGCGTTTTGATCTGTTAATTTTTATGATGAACTATTTTTTGCCCGCGACTTCGAACGCGCATATTCCGTATTTTCTAGTTCCTCTAGAAATTTCGGGGAATCGTCTAAGTGCTCTCCTTCACTCCTCAAAGAACCTATATGACAAATTTCATCTTTCTACGACCTGTTGTCAGTCATTCTGTCACTCACACAACAGTAACGGAAGTGATTTATATTTGTATATATTCATTTATCAACGCATATTACTCCCAAAAAAGTATAATGTCTTTCTTGTTAAAGTAATAATAATAATTCCCTGTTCCCGATACCGGTGGGCTACTATTTGTTATTATACATATAATCATCTTTTATTTTTTTTTGTTCATGTTTTTTTTTTAAATATTTAGAAATGTAATTAATATGTAAATAAAATGAATTACTTGTGTTGATGATGTTTCCTGAGGAATAAAAATATATTTCTATTTTGTCCGTCAGTTAGATTATCGAAAAATATTGGACACGTATTTTTTGCTTTATCTAATAATAAAAAAATATGAAGATAAAAACTTCAAAGATCATGAGTGGGGACTTGTGATGTCACGGCGTGGTAAAAATCGTAGCCCGAAATGACGTCACACAATTTTTCAACGCACCGTATTGTCTTCGTTTTTCTGTTTACGTGAAAAAATACGTGAATTTGATTTTTTTAGTCAACTACTGTATTCTTTGATTTATTTGAAACAGGCCCATTACAAAATGTTTTGGCAATAGGTTTCTATATTAAGTGAAATGCCACTACCCGATTTGCAGCAGTAACATACGAGTGCGCTTGGCAACTTATTGCCCGCGCATTGAGCCGAAATATAACGCTCTTGTGCACTGAAAGCGAGTACTTAGGTAATTAAAGTACACCTTTACTGTAATTTCTATTCCTCTGATATGCCAATAAAATCCCGTTTGACCTAGATGATATACATACCTAGAGGATATGTAGGTATATAACTAACAGAAATTTTTTTTTTTCTGGTTTGTCAAATGACTTCTCCCGCTCTGAGTGGAGCGGAAGGGAGTGTCAGACTCTTACTGACTAAAACCCATCCGTGTTCCTCCTATTGCCCTTTGCGTTCCAGGGCCGTGGTGAATCTTTCGAACAAATTTCGCAACCTAGATTGACATTGACATATATTTAGGCCATAATTATGTTAATGTCATGTTTAATCATTCAATTTTATGTTTTGAATACCTAATTAAATGTCATGTTTTATTAATTTAATTTCAGATATTGATTAATTTTGTGTTGATTTTATTGAAGTACCCGAATATTTGCGTAATTTTTCAACACCTTGTTCACATAGTAAAACATAATAAGTTTTTTCTACAGCTTTCAATTTTTGTCCATGTTTTGGATTACCCAAAACCGAGTAAGCGGCTTTTGATGCAATACTACCGTTTGAAAACTGAGGCATTAACTACAAAACTCTAGTATTTTTGTTTGGTTGTGTTAATGACGAAGGCTAAAACTTTATGTTACGTAAAGTTTAGTTTAAAGCTAGATTTGAGAGCTTGGCATCGGCTCTTTGTTTTTTTTTTTTACCAAATGGTGTTTAGTACTTAATGAAGTTCTCTTAGACTTAGACTCTTGGGGGAGGCCTATGTCTTTCGGCTGAAATTCCACCATTCCAAAACCATTGCTTGCCGAAATCCGGTGACCATGTTGTCATATCGAATTACTTCGTGTCTCGGAATGAACCTTTGACTGTTGGTGCCGGCTGTCATTTGTAGATCTTTGACAGACGTTACAGGCAGACAGAAGCCAAGAACTTTGTTACCAGTCCTTCTAGAGGTTACTTGTGTTATTCAGTTACTGGGTTTTGGCGGTCAGATAGGCAAATACTGGTACCCAGCCGTCGTTTTCAGCGTCAGCATTCGTTTGGGCTGGAAGCCCGGTTATAATTATGAAAGAGGATAGGCAGATTAGTTGGAGATAAAATACACTACACAAATTGTTTGGTTTGGGTTTGGACCAAACTGCCAAGGTTCTAGAATTTGAAAAGGCAGCAGGAGGAACACGGATGGGTTTTAGTCAGTAAGAGTCTGACTCACTCCCTTCCTCTCCGGTCAAAACGGAAGAAATCATTTGATGATTTCTCATCAATAAAAAAGGGTTTGAACTAAAGAAATAGACCACGTAATTCGGGACCGTAATAACTGGGTCACCAGTCACCACTGGTCTCTAAAACGAAGGTAGATAATGCTATGTGACAGATGTGTGACAAATCGTATTATAGGTAAAGGTCACTCGACCGTACCGTTCCCTGTAAACTGTTTTACGAAGAACCGGTATAGTACATTTTGATGCAAATTCGGAAGTTTACTAGGACCGAGGAATCTAGTGACAAATGCCCTCGTGCATCAAAACGTGTACGAGCAAACCCGTACATATCAATTGTATCGATTTTATGCTGACATCGACGCGCAGCGAATGAATAAAAACACCTATTTTAATATTTTAACCATTTTAGACACCCGTACTCGAAACTACTACTACCCCACTCCTTTTAGGCACGAAATGAAGTAGGTATATTTGTTTTGTCTGTGGTGACAAGAGACCAGAGTCCGTGACCAGAGACCAGAGTCAGAGAGGGTGGACCAGAGGCTTGTGGTACTCGTGCCCGGTCCTGACATTGTTTTTAGTTTTCATCGAAACGTTATTTTCTGTTTGTTTTTAAGTTTGTTTATTTTTTGTGCGTCATCTATGGCGGAATAAACGAGTTTTCTTTCTTTCTGTATTCCGCACTAGTGCGGAAAAGTGCTGGTCAGCCCTCGACTTTTCAATTGATTGTATTTATCAGGCAAATCACAGACAAGCCCGTTTAGAATTTCACAATAGTTTGTTACAAAATATAGTGTTTATACTTTTTTCTTTTTCCGAGTTATTGAGTTGAATATCGTTTGCCAAATGTCAAAGACATTTGTCATTACAGTTTCTCGTCTTCGTAACGGCCTTGTTTTCGGCTCGAATATCTCCACAAGAACGTCACAAACTTCCCAATTTGCATCAAAATACAATGTCAAATTTCAACACACTACAAAAAATAATGTAAGAAAAACGATTTCTTTTTTGGTCATTAAAATATTTACTTAATGAAACGATACTGGATTAAAAATAGTGCAATATGATATTGCACTCAGTTTAATTTCCGCGAATATGTGTGGGTTGCAGGTATGCACATATTCGCGGGAATTTAAACTACATATATTATTTTCATTTACAAATTTAAGTTTACTAGAACCGAGGACTCTAGTGACAAATCCCCTCGTGCATCAAACGTTTAACTATTTTCGACACCCGTACTCGAAAACTACTCCTACCCCACTCCTTTTAGGCACGAAATGAAGTAAATTTGTTTCGTCTGTGGTGTGACCAGAGGCTCGTGGTAGTCGTGCCCGGTCCTGACATTGTTTTTAGTTTTAGAGAAGGTTCATATCTGACGGAACATGCGTCGCGTATTATCAACTCAACCGATGATACGTTAGTGCGTCGAGTGTGAACGGTCAAGTGTTTTTCTATACATTTGTCTGTTCTGGCGTTACGCGACCGATAAAACGCGACGCATGTTCCGTCAGATATGAACCTTCCCTTAATTGAAACGTTATTTTCTGTATTTTTTTAAGTTTTTTTTTTTTTGTGCGTCATCTATGGCGGAATAAACGAGTTTCTTTCTTTCTATATTTCGCACTAGTGCGGAAAAGTGCTGGTCAGCCCTCGACTTTTCTATTGATTGTATTTATCACTTCAGGCTAATCACAGACGAGCCTGTTATCCCCCAAATCGATGACGGCAAATGAAAAAAATCCGCGAGAGTTTCACAATAATTTGTTACAAAATATAGTGTTTATACTTTTTTCTTTTTCCGAGTTATTGAGTTGAATATCGTTTGCCGAATGTCAAAGGCATTTGTCATTACAGTTTCTCGTCTTCGTAACGGCCTTGTTTTCGGCTTGAATGTCTCCACAAGAACGTCACAAACTTTCCCAATTTGCATCAAAATACAATGTCAAATTTCAACATACAACACACAAAAAATAATGAAAGAAAAACGATTTTTTTTTGGTCATTAAAATATTTACTTAATGAAACGATACTGGATTTAAAAAGTGCTATATGATATTGCACTCAGATTAATTGGCATTTTTAGTTTGTCATCATCTGCCTAGCCTTTTCCCAGCTACATTGGGGTCGGCTCCCAGTCAAGCCGGATTCAGCTGAATACCAGTATTTTACGTGAAGCGGCTGCCTACCAGATCTCCACAACCCATTAACTGGGGAACACGGTGCTTCTTGGCAAGACCGGTGTCAGATTTTCTGGCTTCTGACAATCCGTAACGACTGCCAAAGATCTCCAAATGACAGCCGGGACCAACGGCTTAACGTGCATTCCGAGGCATGGAGAAGTCTCGTTATGTTAAGATGGTCACCCATCCACAGACCAACCTCGGCAAGCGTTGCTTAACCTAGAAGATCGACCCGTTCGGCTGTTATAATTTAGCCACGGGCTCCGACTTTGTGAAATGTGTGATTTAATTGATATCACTGTTTTGGTTATTAGTGAATGTTGGAAATGATGGTGGCAATGATTTTGGATAGTGTCGACATTACCGATTGTACAAGCGGCCACAAAGGCATCTCCGAGCTATGTCGACACTTAGTTTCTTTATGTGCAATAACAAACAAGAAATAAACATGCATATAAAACATGTTTGTCATCGAGTAATTGAAGTGATAATGTTTGTATTATGCTAATGAGAGGACTATTTTCGTTGTTTTGATGACACACTTAGTATACGGAAAACAATCTATTTTTTTACCGTAATATTAGAACGCGTTGTGAGCGTTTGGTTTTTGTTAAATAATTGTTTTTTTCTTTTCTTCCTTTATATCATTTTGATGTGAGAAGCACAGCACGATAGATGTAGCGATGCTTAGGAGGGCGATTGTCTGAAACGGGTCATGGTAGGTTCCTAAATGTTGATGATGACAATACAATGTAACTTGAAAATATGAGTTGATTTGAGTATACTTGTGATACTCAAATCAACTCATATTTTATATAGAAAGCCCATAGATTATATTTTTATTTCAATAAGGATGTTTCCTCATTAAAAAAATATGATTCTAATTAGGTATTCCGTCAGTTAGATTATAAAAAAATATTGGACACGTATTTTTTCCTTTTTCAAATCTATAAAAACTGACGAAGATAAAAAGCATCAAAGATCAGGATTGGGAGCATGTGACGTCACTGCCCGGTAAAAATTGTAGCGGGTAGTGACGTCACACGAGTTTTCAACGCACTGTATCGTCTTCATTTTTTTTATGTGAAAAAATAAAAAATAAGTCTCCAATATTTCTTGGAAATCTATCTGACGGACTAATCAGATTTTTTTAGTTAACTACCCTATTCTGTTCATACATCTGCCAGTCATCATCATCGCCACAACCTATTGACTGGGTAACACGGTACTTCTTATCTTATCATTATCCACAGACCGGTAAGCGTTGCTAAACCTTCAAGATCGGCCTAAGCGACTCTATATATGTACCAGCCAGTATATTTTTTAATATAATTTAATGTGTAATCTTAGGTAAAGTGAATGTAAATTAAATAGAGGAAATTACCCCACCCCAAGGTTTTTTTCTTTTTTCACGTAAAATTTTATTAAAGACGATACAATGCGCTAAACACTCGTGTGACGTCACTTCATACTATGATTTTTACCACGCCGTGACGTCACAAGCCCGCACTTTTTACTACATCTTTGAAGCTTTTAATCTTCATCAATTTTCATAGATTTGATAGAGCAAAAAAAAACGTGTCCAATATATTTTGATAATCTAACTGACGGACTAAATAGAATAATATGGTTATTCCTCAAGAAACATACCTATTCTGGTCATACTCCCACACTGATTGCAAACATCTCCAAATTGGTATTTTCTTCTAGAGCGTCCACTTTTCCACTCACACCTTACTAAAAATAACACCCTAAAAATACCTGTTACTTTAAAGTATAATATTTATGGGCAATATTCGTCGCGGCCGCTGACCTAATTATTCGTAACAGGATCAGTAATAAACCTCATGAATAAAGAGTGGTTTCCATTAAAAGTATTAATTGTGGTAATGGCGTAGATAATAAGGAGACTCGATATTATGGGTAAAGTTGTCTCGGGCTCGAGGAGCTTAATTATGTATAGCGCCTCTTTTTTACTCAAGTGCGGTGAAAAGGGAGAATCATTCATTTATTTTATTTTATTTCATTCTTTCATCTATGAAAATATTATATACTAGCTTCTGCCAGCGACTTCGTCCGCGTGGAATAGTTACTTTACCCCCGATTTTGAAACTCTCAGCCCGATCGGTTTAAAATTGACAAAAGATAGACATGCTGTTTCGGGATATTTTTTAGATAATTTTATGTAAAACATTTCCGTAATACATGATTTCTATGTAACTTTAAGCATTAAGGCTACACACGCGACGGAAACTTAAAAAATGGAGTAACTTCTTCCGTTTTCCCAACATTTTCCTTCACTGCTCTGCTCCTATTGATTGTAGCGTGATGAAAAGTATACTATAACCTACCCAGAAGTATGAAGAATAATTGCACCAAGTTTCGTTAAAATCGGTCGAGTAGTTTTTGTTTCTATAAAGAACATAAAGACAGACAGACAGACAGAAAGACAGACAGACAGAAAAAAAATTTACTGATTGCATTTTTGGCACCAGTATCGATCACTTATCACCCCCTGATAGTTATTTTGAAAATATATTCCTTGTACAGAATTGACCTCTCTACAGATTTATTATAAGTATAGATAATATTTTCATAGATGAATTGGCAAGGGACTGTCATAATATTGATCTTTTTATAAATTTCTCTAAGATAATCGCGGGGACGCAAATTATAAAGGGCCCTGATAGCTCTCTTTTGTAAAATAAATATGGATTCAATGTCAGCAGCCCGACCCCACAACAAAATACCGTATGACATAATGCTGTGAAAGTAACTAAAGTAGACCAAACTTGCGGTTTCTACGTCTGTTAACTGACTGGCTGAGTTTAGACGACCAGCAAGAGATTTTATATGAGGTCTCCATTGTAATTTCTCATCTGAAGTAATTCCCAGGAAAACCGTCTCATTAATGAACTCCAGTTTTTCTCCATTCAATATAATGTCGAATTGGCTACTTTTAACGTTTGGTAAAGTGAATATAAAGTATTATATAAATCACCTTATTGAAGATAAATTCCTCTTTTTAATAGAATGTCTGTAAAAGCTGTAATATGTATGACATGGCCATGTCACATTGCGGTAGGGCATCATCATCTGCCTTGCTTTTTCCAATTATATTGGGGTCCCAAGTATCTTCATACAATTTGTTTACGCCAGGAAAAGTTCATTCTTCAAAACGATCAATCATGATATAAAGCTAAGCAGCCACACTTGAACTTTATTGATATTGATTAACTTCGATAGGTATAGGAATGTTTGGGCGTTCTTCGGGGTCTAAGTATATTTGGGGTGTTATTGTGATAGGCTTGTGTCAATATGTAGTGCTGGGATTATTTTTAATAGCAACAGTCGTTTGGAATGATGCGCTTGGCAATCACACATTAATAGTCTTCTGCCTTTTCACTCCCAAACCCTTTCACACAGTAACCGTGTTTTTTCTTAATTAAAAGCAGTAGGTACAGTACATATGCAGTGGTGATTTTGAAAGTATCATCGCAATCCGTTCAGTACTTCAAGAAGTTACCTCTTAATATTTTGGTAAAGGAACACACAGTTTTACCTCATTATAATGTTAGTTTAAGATCATCATCTGCCTACCTGGCGTTTTCCCAACTATCTGGGGTCGGCTCCCAGTCCAACAGGATCCAGTTGCAGCTGCCTACCAGACTCCACAACCCATTAACTGGGTAAACGATATTCTTGGCTAGACTGGTGTCAGATTGTCTGGCTTCTGATAATCCGTAACGACTGTCAAATACCTCCAAATGATAGCCGGGAGTCTTGGTATGTTAAGATGGTCACCCATCCACAGACCAACCTCGGCCAGCGTTGCTTAACCTTGGAGATTTTCCCGTGCGGCTGTTATAATATAGCCACGAGCTCCTTAATGTTAGATAGTTGTAGCAGTAATAATGATAGTTTTAGATATATTTGGAAAAAAACCGAAACACTTTTCATTAATTTTTAGAAAGGCGAAGGATTTATTTGTCACAAATTGTCAATGTTAAGACAAAAAGGAAAACTTAGCACAAAAATTGAAATTTACAAAGAAAATGATAAAATAACTAGTATGTAACATATATTTGCTTCATTAGAAAATCAACCTTGTAACCACATAACATAAACCATATTCTCATCAGCAACTAACATTATCCATTACAATATAGTGCATTGAAAGTAATGCAGTTGGTATTGAATTTCATTAGAACTGTCTGTTGTTCGACGACGTTTGTTTGTTTTTGAAAATGCACAGAAAGACGATCAGCACAAACAATATCATGTTGCGACCACACAGTTATGTGTACCCATTCTATGTAAAACCAAACACATTAGAAACTGTAGACCTATACATTTCCTTATGCCAATACATGAAAGTCAATCTGCCTAGCCTTTTTCCAATTATGCCAGGGTTGCGAATTTTGTTCGAATGAGTCACCGCAGCCCTGGAACGCAAAGGGCACTAGAAGAAACACGGATGGGCTTTAATCATTAAGAGTCTGACACTCGCTTCCGCTCCGCCCAGAGCGAAAGAAGTCATTTGATGATTTTCTATCCATAAAAAAGGAAGCTAAGTGAATTAATTTGCTTCAAGCATCTGTTTATCTTAGCTGCACAACCAAATTTTTTTTTAACTGCCCCACACTAGGAGTTTCTCTTCTCCTGTGTCATGGGTGCGTTTATAAACATAAAATCTCACATACACACAAACAGCCAGACACGGAACAACTATCTGTAGGCCATACAAATATTTGTTCCGTGTGGGAATCGAATCCACGACATATAGCGTAGTAGCCAATCGCTCAACCACTGCGCCAACCGTGTCTTCCTATTACTGGAACATTCTAATTACTGGAACATGATGCCCCTTGGTAAGATCGTGCCAAATTTTAGCTTCTGACTGCCGTCACGACTGTTGAACAATTAACCCATGGCCGCCTAGACCGAGGAGTAGTCCATGTACTGGATAGTCATGCATTGTCTTCAGCAAATGTTGATTAAATTTGAAGTTTTAATGTAGCTACCAGCTATCCAAGCATGTTCCAATCTAAAGTTCCATTAAATTTTGTGAAGTCGCCAATTATAGCTATTCTATGTATTCCGATCTACCCTCCAGAGGTTTGCGAAAAAATAAATAAATAGCGTTATAATAATGTGGGTAGCTGGGGAAGCGATAACGTCATTAACTGCACAGACGCGGCCGTGAGCGGCCGTTCTTACTGCGGGATAGTTGAATATTAATAGATGCAGATACAAGTATTACGTGATATAAGAGTTTTTGTTCAGTCATCTAAGGACAAATGACAGCCGGAACGGAGGATTCCTGGTTTTTAGGAACCAACTTTGGCAAGCGATGCTTAGCTTAAAAATTTGAATCCACAATCATTAAAATAAAATTCTTTTATCAAACACTTTCCAAAAGCCATTCCATGTACTCCAATCTACACTTCAGAGACTATGTCTGAGAATAAATAAGTAAATAGCTTTACCATAATGTGGGTAGTTCGTGCCCTCGCTAGGCCGAGGGGTGGGGGAAGCGATAACGTCATTAACAGCTCAGACGTGCCCGAGAGCGGTCGTCCTTACTGCGGGATAGTTGAATATTAATGTATGCAGATACGAGTTATATGTGATACAGGGGTTTGTGGTTATACAATTTAATTTGTGACCCGGTTTAGGATGGTTTTGATGTATGAGATGTACTGTTTTGATTTGTTTTCAATCAAATGATGATGCTGTTCTGAATACTACAAATATCATTCGCTATAGTTTTCTTAGTAACGGCATGAAAAAGCTACAAGAAGATCGATTGATTATTATTTATTGTCATAATAAGATTTTTATTACTCTGGAAGAGATTGGTATAAGAAAGTAGGGAGCGCAAAGTGTGGGCGAAGTCTAGTTATGTATGATATTATTATTATACATAAGTCTTTGACCTTTAGCCTAATTACGTGTTTGACCTATGCAGGTTTAGTTTTCAAAGAGCAGCCCATATTTTTAGCATTAGGTATAAGTCAAAGTTACAATAATTATTTTATAGTTGTTTCTTATAAATTTGTCTAGTTATGCGAGCAAGGATGTACTGAACAGCTTATTTCATATTATAGGAAATATTTTGCATAAATCATGTCTTTCATAGATATAATCCAAAGCCTTGAAAAATTTAGCTGGTCATTGAACACTAACCCTAACTCTTTATCTCTATTTTTTTACCAAGATATTACATTATAAAAAAACAGGTCGTGGAACATCATCATCATCATCCCCATTATTTCAATGTCCAAAATAAACCCAACATTTTAGCATAATTAACTATTTCAGTATGAATCAGCGGGTGGCCCCGAAATAAGCGGTGTTTCATACCGCCGACCATTATCCTTTTGTTCATTAAAACTTTTCGCACTCATCACAGTTTCCGCTGCCGTGTGGCCCGGAAAACAGCGGGGCGTTGAGCGGAGCTTTATTGAAAATGTGAGATAATGTTAAAGGATTTTGCAATGGAGTTTTATGTTGTTTTTTGAGTTTATAGAAGGTCTTTCAAATTGTTTCAGTTGTATACTTTATCAAATCAAATACATTTGTTTGCGTACACGGTAAAAAATTGGTGGAAGAACTACAGTGATTACCCTGTAATTGTTCCATCAATTTTTTACCTTTGTCCTGAATATTTATATACCACCTGCTGTGGCAGGACTCCTGCCACAGCAGGTGGCATACTACTTTTTTTTCCCTTTAATTTGTGTTTTTAACCGTTGTCCGTTGTAGTCTGTCCTGAGTAAAAGTTTTTCTATTCTATTTTTTATGGAAGCACTATGTTCTGTTTAAAGTTGATCTCTTTTTTATATTATTTTATTTGTGTACATAATAGACTGTCGCCAATAAAAGACTTTTTCCTTTCGTTCATAAAGTCAATCGTTTTTAGCAAAGACCATATGCCTGACTTAAGATTTGGATTCAGGACATAGTGATATTTTATCATAGAAAACCTTTATAATTCGGTTTTTACTAGATATAAAAATTATAATTCTATTTAGTCCGTCGGTTGGATTTTCAAAAAATATTGGCCACGTAGATTTTGTCATTTCAAATCTTATGAATAAATAGAAGGATAGAGCGCATCTAAGCTCTGGAGCAGGGGCTAGCGACGTCACGACGCTTGTAAAAATTGTAGCACGTAGTGACGTCACGCGAGTTTTCAACACACATACTATATCGTATTCATTTATTTTACGTGAAAAAATAAAAATACGTGTCCTATATTTTTTGGATGGCTATCTAACGGACTACTTAGACTTTTTTTAGTCAACTACCCTCTAATTCTGTAAGCACATAGTTAGATTTTATCAGTTAAATAGTCTATTTTAAAACATGTCTAAGTTATCCATTTAGTTTAGGGGCCCCAATTCAGCTTCCCCAGTGTTTTCCATTCTAATATCTGAATATAAAAACTGTAAATAGAAGTTGCTCCGACTTTAATAAGTCCCAATGGAAACGTTCAACACAGTGGGTAGAAACTCTCTTTCATAATAATAATGCGGTTATTTTTTATACCCGACGCATAGAAATAATAAGGAAAAGGCTGCGCAGCTAATTTATTTAAGTGTTTATTATTATTTTTTTGATATACCTAATATGCGAGATGACCTAGTTTGAATTCTTGTTTTTTGAGAAAATAGAGGTGGGATTTAAACCTATTAAGAGTAACTGTGGAGTATTCAAACACACCTACTGGTTTGAATACATGTTTCTCTGAGAAAATAGAGGTAGGATTTAAACCTAGCAAGAGTAACTGTGGAGTATTCAAACACACCTACTGGTTTGAATACATGTTTCTCTGAGAAAATAGAGGTGGGATTTAAACCCAGCAAGAGTAAACTGTGGAGTTTTCAAACACACCTTCTAGTATGGAAAAGAAGACTTCGTGAGGATCCTTATTAGTTTATGCTCCACTAGCTTCTTGTAGTGATGTTCTCACTGGTACACATTTTTTTTTCTGAATGGGTAATCATTAAATGACTTCTCCCGCTCTGGGCGGAGCGGAAGAGAGTGTCAGACTCTTACTGACTAAAATCCACTCGTGATCCTTCTTGTGCCCTTTATGTTCCAGATCCGCGGTGACTCTTTCGAACAAATTCCAAAATAGACATGATCTGTGTGCATGTTTTGTGAAAATCCGTTCCGTTGCTAAGGCGTGCAGAGGCAACAAACAAAAGACAGTGCTACTTTCGTATTATTATTTTGCATGGATTTGGATGAGTTTATCTATGCAAGTCTACTAATAAAGATATAAAAAAGGCAAATGATTGACTTTTGGAAACTTATAATGACTTCTCCTCTATTCATTTTTTCCAATTTTGATTTATTTTATACCCATTTTGTTTTTTTTTTAATTGTACCTATCATCATTCCGCCTAGCCTTTTCCGGATTACCGGAAACCGGACTCATCTGAATATCAATACTTTATGTGGAGCGGCTGCCTACGCGTGTATCGGCACCGTTTAGCTTAACCATTTTGAAAGGAACCGAATGATCCAACACAGATACAGACAGCACAGATAAAACAAATCTTCATCTAACATTACCACAATAATCTTTCTTATTATTATTATTTATTTCCTTAATGCCAATCTTTATCTTTTCTGACAGAAGTTATACGCACGTCAGAAACTTGTCAAAGTTTTGGCCGTAGTGAATATACTCTAGAGAATTTATTCGTATTGAGTTTACGTCTAAAAGCTGCCACTTGGGGAACACAGTAGGGTTGTTACCTTTAATAAATTGTTAAGCAATTATTTCTCCGTCTAACAATGCCTAATTAAGATACAAAGGGTAATTGACCACGATCACGAAATGTTGTCGTGGTCAATGACCCTTTGGCCAAAACACCATATTTATTCCTCTAAAAAATTTATCTGACTTTTGAAAAAAAAATAACCCTCAATTTTTGATTGCATACCCAAGTACTAAGTAGGCCACCTACTGGGCTCTTTTTTTTCTGGATGGGAAATCATCAAATGACTTCTCCCGCTCTCTTACTCTCTCTAACTAATTAAAAATTACCCGTGTTCCATCCAGACCCCATGCGTTCCAGGGCCACGGTAACTCTTTCGAACAAATTCCGCAATCACCTACTGAACCCTCTCAGTATAATTTGATAAATCGCCGACATGGTAATATAAAGATGAACCAAAGATATATGTACCATCGAACTAAATTATTAAAAAGCTTGTATAAACACTTTTGTATTAATCCTGCAGAATGAAAGACTACTAACTGTCAGGACTACTAACTGTCAGGTTCGTTGCTCTTTTGTTTCGAATGTTTAGAAATACCATGGTATCTATGTTTGTACGTTATCCGATTTCCATAAAAGTCAATATCGGCTTTCTCGTCAAACCTTGTATGCGGAATCGACTTTGTTAACATTGTGTTTTTTTAGTTTATTCATTACATACAAAAATAAAAATCTTTCCTCTTTATAATATTAGTATAGATAGATATAAGCGTTCGCATCGTATCTCAGTCGAAATCTGTCAAAACAGACTTAATTCCCATACATTTTTTGACAGATTACGACTGACATATGAATGTGAAAGTTGCTTAAAAATTTGTAGAACTGGCACTTAGATATCAAGAAAAACTCTAACAGTTGTTACGGATAGTCAGAAACCAGAAAACCTGACACTAGTCTTGCCAAGGGATATCTTGTTACCCAGTTACTGGATTGTGAAAGTCAAATAGTCAGTGGCTCCATTTAAAATACTGGTACTTCGCTACATCTGGTTAAACTATCTACTTTGTAGCTATTCCACCAATTCGCAGCAAGCGTTTCCAATCGTCTTTTGTAATGCTCACAGCAAAGGAGTGGAACTCTCTGCCTGCGTCTGTATTTCTGGACGCATTGAACTCTAATCTCTTCAAAGTTAGAGTGAACAGGTTTCTTCTGGGTAAGCTCATTCCATCATCGACTTTGTCACCTGTGACCTAGACTAGAGTCAAGAGCAAATCCTCTCCTCTCCACTCACGTGACGTCACTACGTTGCTACAATTTTTACCAGCGACGTGACGTCACGTGAGTTTTCAACGCACTGTATCGTCTTCATTTTTTGTTTACGTGAAAAAAGAAAAAATACGTGTCCAATATTTTTTGTAAATCTATCACACGGACTAATTAGATTTTTACAGTAAAATACCCTATTTTTAACTGAATCAGTCCAGTGGTGTGTGCTGTGTGCCGTGTCGTGCTGTGACAGATATATTATACTGACAGCCCGACAAACAGCTGAGTGATGCTATAAGGGCTCCGTTTTTTCATTAAGAGGTTCGGAATCATAAAAAAAAAACATTAAAACGTATATGTTACGGAGCCGTTCGTGTGCGAATCCGACTTATACAATGCCTGATTTCTTTAGAACAAAAAATCTTGTTTAAAAAGAACAGTACACATTATCCATTTTCTCGTTCAACCCAAAACCCTTCAAGCAACTTTTCACACAAACCCATAAGTGATAAAGAAAACGAAGACCCATTTCTCCATTTCCTTGGCAGCCCTAAACGCAAGTAGCTGTGTTACTCGAACCGCAAAGTTTCTGCCCCGGGGAGGAGTCATCAAAACCTAGCGCCACGTGCGGATTTCAACTGAACTATTTTGACTTATACGGCTCCATGTGTGAAAGTCTTTGATAACTCATTTGTTTTGAGAGTTTTGGGAAAGTTTTTTAGGATTTACGGGTATGAATTATAACTGAGTTGAAAATGTATTATACGATGAGTTAAGATTACTTGCATTAATTAATTTATGTTTACACACAAGCGGGGACGTCATAATATTACTTGTATGTAGGTTGCTGAAAATCAGCGCCATTGATGGTCGGACTTGTTCGGAGTCGCAGCATATGGTGAGGTAACGACCGATTCTTGCTCAGATGCGGTGCATTAATTTGCATATTTTCAATTATTTGTATATTATTATTTTGTAGTACTATTTCTTATTTTATTTTTATGATGTCACTATCAGTCAGTGCCGAACTTCATGGACAATTGTTAATCTGTGTTCTGTTTTGTCTGTGGTGACCATAAATTCGCTGTAGGTCCTGACATAGCGTTTTGCGCAATTCGTTCGAAAGAGTCACCGCAGCCCTGGAACGCAAAGGGCACTAGAAGGAACACGGCTGGGCTTTATTCATTAAGAGTCTGACACTCGCTTCAACTCTGCCCCGAGAAGAATAAGTAATTTGATGATGATTGAAAAAAGGTCCTGAGATAGCTTGACAGTGAAACAGGTTTTATTTCGTTTTTAGTTCGTTGACTTTTTTTGGTGGTTTTCTTTCGTTCTTTAAGTAATATCAGCTGCATGGGTTAATCTTCAAGGTTAAGCAGCGTTTGCCGACCATCCACAAAGCACGTTTCTATTTATTTTTAGATCTTTAACAGTCGTTACGGACTGTCAGTGGCCTGAAAATCTGTCAAGATTCTGGACTGAAGGAGTAGATAGTAATAGTGACGGGTGGTCATTTTGGGGGACTATTCTTATGTTAATTTTGTCGTTCAAAACAATGTACGATCAAACACCGACCGACACTACACCGAAAGACTTAACACCGACAAGACTTTACTTCAAATGGACTCTTCACCGACATAGAGAGCTCGGGATTTGGGGCACCTCGACTCGTACAGGATACGTTAGAAGGGGATGAGATTGTTGAGACACGGGTCCGGGTTTATAGAGATAAACGAAGTTATGATTTAAAGATAGTTTATTACCAAAGATTTAAAGTGCGACCGTTCATGAACCCGATTACCACGTAACTGGTCATCGCTAGATAATTAAATAGGCATGCATGTTTGTCATGTGTATACAGGTAACACACACAAAAAGATAACTGTGTCCCTATAACATCCTCATCTTCGTGGTTATTTTTTTAAACCACGCAGAAGTAGGATCAGGGCGTCGCGGGGTTCCGTCTACTACGATCACAAGCCTGTCGGCGAGGAGTCCTTTCGGCGAAGTGTCCTATCAGCGTCCCTCTGAAGTAAAGTCTTTCCGTCTAGACTTCGTAAAGTCGTTCAGTCTGTCGGCGTTTAGTCGCAGACTGGGCTCTTAGCCTAGTTTGAATAAATGAATTTTGGTTTTGAGATATCCTGTTATCCAATACCTAGAGATATTAATTGGATATCACGATAGTTACTCTACTTCACAACGAAATCATGTTCCTTGTCCGTTCTTCTCCATAAGAATCTACCTTTGCGAATGGACGGTAGAGCACTTTATTATGTTAACTTTAAATGATGACGTTCAAAAGTGGTGTTTAATGGCCTAATTGAAATGAACGTTTTGACTTTGAAATGATAATTATGTCATCATGATGATGATCACGTCATCGAAGGGGGTTGGGGGGCTGGTCACGATACAATTCACTTTTCTATATCACATTTTTTGACATTATGTTTAACATTTTTGATTTAACTATTAATATTTTGACATTATAAATAATGCATTTGAATTTTAACCAGTATATTAATTTGCCATTAAAATTATAATTCATAATCTTATTACTATATTTCAGTACTTTGTATAATATTCTTATAGTGTTTTGACTTGCATGTACCTAGCTTATTATATAATACTAACTAAAAAAAAAATAAAAAAAATAGGGGTGGGAAAATTTAGGGGGATGAAAAATAGATGTATTCCGATTCGCCACCCTAGCCGATATGCACGCTAAGATTCACGAAAATCGGTCGGAGGAGTTCAACCACAAATACCGTGATACGAGAATTTTATGTGTAAGATTTCTGCACCAACATGTTAGTATATAATGTATGTATATGTGAAGTAATGTTTTAAATCAATGTACCACATACTGAGAAATAAAACACTTAAATCCCTGTATAATGTTTAAAAGGACGTTGTAGCACATCATGGAAAGGAGGCGGGGGGGAGGGTTGGTCAAGATACATTTAAACTTTATTCCATTAAACCTTGTATAATATTTAATAGGATACCATATAAAATATATGAGTGGTTCAAGTAAAAGGGACGTCGTTAAAAATTGTTCCATTTTAATAATTCATATGTGACCTTGCCGTTGTCATTTGATTCCAGGGCTTCATTTCAAAAGGTTAACATTTCTTAATTGGCACACATACAAATGTCCGCGAGTGACGGGTCAGTCGTAAAAAGTAATTAAAAATCCGTAAGTCTGACAGTCAGTATTGTTACGAGCTTCGGGTTCATTACAATAAAATCAGCCGATTAAATAACCAAAAATGACACTTTAATTACACAACACTAATTACACTATAAACTCACTAATTACAATACACAGTCGCACTATTAATCACTTGAGTTCGCAGTCGAAGATCGCTCTCGAAGTTATCACTTGTATCGCAAATCCAATACTGACCCGGTCGGTACATGTGCCAGCCTTATATAGGGCGCCGGGTAGTTCCAGAACCTTCCATTGTAGAACATTTCAGAAAGTTCGCGTACATATCGGTCGCGACTGACTAGGGCCCGATAATTCTAGAATGTTCTATCATAGAAAAATCTCGAAGGTTCTTGACTTTACTAGTTCTGCTACTCGATACTAGATGGCGCTAGTGGTAACGAATCGTGGCGCGCAACAGTATATATAATGTTTTGTCAAGGTTGTGGACCCTGAGTCACCGCGGATCAGGAACACAAAGGACATTAGGAGGAGCACGGGTGGGTTTCAGTCTGTAAGAGTCTGGCACTCCCTCCCACTCCGACCAGGAGACCTATTATGACGTCTTAAATCCATCATGATTTCTGTGTCAGAGAGAGACGGAGTTACACAAGAAGAATAGCACTATCTCTTTCCCTCACACGAATCATGATGGCATTGGCACTTCGTAATACGGCCACAGGGTCCCAAGTCTGCTACTACAATAGTGTCACAATGGTCTATCATTGATTTCATGATTGTTTTGAGAAGTTTGGTAATCTACTAATACAAAAACATCATTATGACTTTCCAATGGTCAACCACTGACACTCCATTGAATGAAATAGCATAGAATGGTAATCTAGTATATAATGACAAATGAATGACAGACGTATGCGTAAAAAAATTGACAAATCCTTTGATCAATGACCTACCATTAGAACTTCATTGTGCAGACATTGCTTTTATAAGCTCGGTTATCAAAAAGTATTACTAGACCATTGACCGACCAATGATCGATCATTATGAATTTAATAGATTACGAACTGTTAGCAAAATGACAATGGGATCGTGTTGAAATGACAAAATTTATAAAAATAGCAGACTTGGGGCCCAGAGTGGAAAAAATCTTATTTGATGATTTTCAATGTTATCAAGGAACTTGTTGTTGTAACCAGTCCATAAATCTGGAAACAGCCGGCCGGTTCATGTGAAATACACCTATAAGCTGCATTACGTTGGACTGGATACCGACTAAAACCTCGCTAAAATGATTCCATATTCCCAAATTGTTTATTTACGTTATGCGTCCGTTTGTTTTGGCCTTCAGGGCCCAAACAAAGAGGACGCATAACGTAAATCTATACTAATATTATAAAGCTGAAGAGTTTGTTTGTTTGTTTGTTTGAACGCGCTAATCTCAGGAACTACTGGTTCGAATTGAAAAATTCTTTTTGGGTTGAATAGACCATTTATCGAGGAAGGAGTTTTCTGCAATGTCGCCGCCGTCAATTTTGACTGAGAGCGTTCCATATGTAAGAATCAGAGCCTTCCATAAAGTTGTTGGAATTGTCCCACAGAAATGTTTAGGTCAGATTTGTTATATGGTATACTAATATTGTAAAGAGGAAAGATTTGTATTTTTTTATGTAACGAATAAACTCAAAACCTACAGGCCCGATTTCAAAAATTGTTTCACCATTAGAAAGCTACATTCACCCTGAGTAACATAGGCTATATTTTATCCCCATATTCCCACGGGAACTACGCGGGTAAAACTGCGGCGCGCTGCTAGAATGTCATAAATAGGACATGTATACTAAAATTTCGCCTGAATCGGTCCAGTAGATTCAGAGCAAATTGGCTGTAACAGAGAGACAGACACACGAGTGATCCTATAAGGGTTTTTCATTTGAATATGCGGCACTCCAAATTCCTCTTTTTGGAGAAGTTTTTTTAGGAAGGGAAATCAACAAATGACTTCTTCTGCTCTGGGCGGAGCGGAAGGGAGTATTAGACTCTTACTGACTAAAACCCGCCCGTGTTCCTCTGGTGCCCTTTGCGTTCCAGGGCTACAATGATTCTTTCGAACAAAGTCCGCAATCCTAATAGGCACTGACTCTATGCCTACCTCTCGAGTTTATGTCGTATTGCTTAATATAAAACGAAAATTATAATGCACACACACACAGAAGGAATATGCTCTTGACACAAGTGCGCCTTAATAAACCGCGTCTTAAGAATCTATACTTAATATAATAAAGCTGAAGAGTTTGTTTGTTTAAACGCGCTAATCTCAGGTACTACTGGTCCGATTTGAAAAAATCTTTCAGTGTTAGATAGCCCATTTATCGAGGAAGGCTATAGGCTATAGCCTATAGCCTTCCTCGATAAATGCGTGATGATATATATATCATCATGCTAAGACCAAAAGGAGCGCATCAGTCATGAAAAATGTGACACAATCGAAGTTGTGCGGACAGCTAGTAATAAATATATATTGTGTATAGATAGACATGCATTAAAAGTATGCCAGTGATCTCAATCAACCTTTGAACTTAATTTCATTATCTCGAAACCTAAAAAAATCTCTGGCAAAGACTTTAAAAGAGATCCTCTTGATTTATATATTAAACATGACTTAAAAACCTTGGTAATATAATAATTTCTTTGAACTATCAATTATTAAAATGATGAGATAGTAGATTGAGATTCCTTTGGTCCACGCAATTTAATTTTGATTTGATAATGTTTGGCAATATAAGGGTCAGTTCACACTGAGACGCGCAACGCGACGAATGATTGAAGAGGTCAGTCGCTTATTGCGTTGCTTAAAACCGGAATATTAGCGCCGGGTGTAACTATTCTAATTTGCAAGGCCAATACGGACGAAGCATCGCTAAGCTTTATGGCGTGTCTAGGCATAGTTATAGGTAAATGTTTGCCTTTTTTATATCCAACCATAAATACGACTTACTAATATTATAAATGCGAATGTAACTCGTGTCAGTTTGTTACTTCTATACATCCCTTGTGCCAAAGTTTCATCTAACCCTGGTCGGTCGAGAGAGTTTGTATAAAGCTTGACACACGGGTAAGCCATGTCCTGTCCTCAAAATATGCGCCCTTGCGATAATATCCTACTTACACGCGTCTGAAGCTAATAGTTAAAAAGCTCTTTATTGTATCGCTATATTTAAAAGAGCACCCTGCTTTGCGTCACGTCGCGGTGTGAGCGGACCCTTATATGTTTTAAATTTGACTTCGTTTTACCTGCGTAGGTTAGATGTCGGTAAGCAAAGGTATTTATTTCAAAAGTTAAGTAAACTTGATACTTTTATTTGATTAAATTTTTCTTTTGGGTAATGAATGAAACCTAAAAGTTTTATGTTTCACTAGCTTTTACCCGCGACTTTCCTGTTTCCGTAGAAATTTCGGGAAATCCTCTAAGTGCTCTCCTACACTTCTCAAGGAACTCCTACATGCCAAATTTCAGCTTTCTACGACTTGCTGTGTGTTGTTTATCAATAACTCAGTCACTCGGTAACTGAAGCGTTTTATATATAATATTCATAAACCAGCGACCGACCCCGCTAGGCAAGGGTGCAATTCTGATACTAAATGTACTGCAGAATGTCTTTATATACAACGTTCACAGCTGTTTATTTACGACATCACAATAGAAATCTCTAAAATGATAATCAATGTTTCTCTACTATATTATATATATATTATATATATAACCCTTTCTCTTGAATCAGTTTTAAAAAAAATGCGTTGCTGCATCAAAATCCGTTGCGTAGTTTTAAAGATCTAAGCATACATAGGGACAGACAGCGGGAAACGACTTTGTTCTATACTATGTATGTAGTTGTTAAGATTGGCGACTAGGTTTTTTTTTTATTCGATGAAGCCAAATCTTCAAATATCAAAAGTATTTTGTTAATTATGTTTTTTCTTCTTTGGTCTAGTAGTCACAAGCGCTTTTGCGAAGCCCTGGATTCGATTCCCGCATGGGTTAAGAGTAATAGTATTTTTAATTACACTGGCACTTCGTCATCACACACCGGGGTTTGAATAATTATGTACATTATTGATGGTAATGCCCTTGAAAATGAAAACAATATATCTAGTTTTAATTTCCGCGAATATTAGTGGGTTGCAGGTATGCACCTCCCTCCCGCCCGCTATATTATGCACATGCAAGATTACTGGGCAAATGCAAGGATTTTAAGCACATGCAGGAAGGCAATGCAAAACCCAACACCATTACCGACACGTGTTTCGCCTCTCCACGAGGCATCCTCAGGGGACGTGTTGACTCGCTGACCGTTGAGTTGCGACTCAACTCAACGGTCAGCGAGTCAACACGTCCCCTGAGGATAGATTTCCGCAAAGTAACGCCTGACTCAATAAATCTTAATGCCCTTGTAACATGGGATTTAAAAATCATACCTATCTGTACCAGATTTCAACAGAATCACTACCTTTCCTCTTAACTGTGATAGTTATATACATATTTATTATGTGTAATAGTATTCGGTGTTTATTTTTTAAAAGCATATTATCATATTTTGATTTGTTACTTTAGTTTAAGGATTCACATTCTCTTCTTCTCTTGTTCTTACACACTATTATCTACATTTCTTTTTCGTTTCTAAATAAGCAGTTCCTTTGTACTAAAACTGTAATGTTATCCTCTTACTTATTTTCTGTGTACATATATGTTAATAATGAAATAAATAAATAAGCATCGGCCCAGTAGGTAGAGAGCAGCGGTGGCCGAGTGGTAACAGCCCCGACTTGCCAATTATAGGTCGCGGGTTCAAACCCAGCCAGGCTCATTACTTTATGTAATGAATTTCTTCACCACCCCTCTCAATCGCTCGAGGAAACCGGCCTGTCCTAGAACCAAAAATTTGAAGACATGTGACATTCACCAACCCGCACTAGGCCCGCGTGGTGGATTACGACCAATTCCCTCTCTTAGAGAGGAGGCCTGTGTCCCAGCTGTGGGAACATTAAAAGGCTGATTATGCTTATTATGCAGTAGGTTCGGAGAAGATTGGCTCTGACAAACGGACAGGACGACGGTCATACAGACAACCGAGTGATCTTAAAAGGTTTCCGTTTTTGTGGATGTTCAGAACTCTAAAAGATATCAATTAATGTGGCTATACTATGGACAGGTATCGGAGGAGTTCGTGGCTAAATTATAACAGTCACACGGGTCGATCTTCGAGGATAAGCAACGCTTGCCGAGGTTGGCCTGTGGATGGGTGACCATCTTAACATAGCGAGACGTCTCCGTGCCTCGGAAAGCACGTTAAGCCGTTGGTCCCGGCTGTCATTTGCAGACCTTTGGCAGTCGTTACGTATTGTCAGAAGCCAGAAAATCTGACACCAGTTTTGCTAAGAGGTACTGTGTTCCCCAGTTACTGGGCTGTAGAGGTTAGAGGTCTGGTAGGCAGCAACTGCACGTAAAATACTGGTATTCAGCTGAATCCGGTATGACTGGAAGCCGACCCCAATATAGTTGGGAAAAAGGCTAGGTAGATTATGACTATAGACAGGTACACCTCTGCCTAACATTTAAATCTACCTTTCTAAAATTTTACCTTCTTCTAATTTTAGATACCCAAGGGTCACCCACATGAAGTCTGTGTAGCTCTGTAGCTATCTGTTTTTGTTGAAGCCTAACGAGTTTCCAATACGTAATCACAGTGATTTCGAAATAATTTGATAACATTAATTAGTTATGCGTGCACAAAGTGATATTACGAACACAATGGTTAACGTCTCGGAGTATGAATGAAGCAAGCAGAGGATAAAAGTTTAATTAGTTATTCATGTTGTGAAAATTAATGACTAACTAAACTTTTCCACTGGGACCCCCTATGAAACAGAGTATTTTTTTTATTGTCAGTTAGATATGCGATTGACTCTAGTCTAGGTCGCAGGTAACAGAGACACGACTCCCGATACTCGGGAGTGGGCTGAAATGGAGTGCCAGTAATGGTCCCATTGCAGCCTCCTCCAGAGACAAGTCGGCCGCTGTGCTATTGCGCAGTGGCTGATGCCTGTGGACGGTGAGCGTGGGTGGCTCGCCGTCCGATAGCAACCAGGCCGAGTCGATGACGCGTTGTGTTCCACGCGCGCCTCAAGGAGCTGTCAGCATCAGGGACGGGGCCTCATAGGGTCAGTGCCTGCTAGGGTTGCGGAATTTGTTTGAAAGAGTCACCACGACCCTGGAACGCAAAAGGCACAAGAAGGATCACGGATGTGTTTTAGTCAGTAAGAGTCTGACACTCCCTTCCGCTCCGCCCAGAGCGGGAGAAGATATTTGATGATTTCCTATCCAGAAAAAAAAAAGGTAACAGAGACAAAGTCTACGATGGAATGAGCTTACCCAGAAGACGCCTGTTCACTCTAACTTTGAAGAGATCAGCGTTGAATGCGTTCGGAAATACAGACGCAGGCAGAGAGTTCCACTCCTTTGCTGTGCGCATTACAAAAACGATTGGAAACGCTTGTTGCGAATTGATGAAATAGCAACAAGGTAGGGATGGTAACCTACAGTGCGTCTAGATGTCCTATGGTAAAAGGGGGCCGGTGGGATGAGACATTGAAAACAATTTCAATGATGAGGCTACTTGAGTGCGGATGAATAAATTCCAGGATAAAAAAAATCTCAGCGGGTTCGTTTGGAATAGGAATACGAAAAGCCGTAGACAGTAGTTGTTTATATGCAGCGGACTTCTGCATCAGTGCATTGTGGCTCATGAAAATTCAACTCGGTCGTCCTGGCCCAACAATTTTCGAAGCAAATCCGGATTGTGACATGTTTACTGAAACAGCTAACAAGATTTTGTTAGTATGCATACAATTCTACGAAGCTTCGGTTAGTAAGGTTTGACGACTCAAAGTCTCAAGAAAGTATGACACGTTGTTAACAAATGTTTTGTTTGTAAATTTTGTTAGAATAAAATACCATTTTCATGTTATTTTTAAATTGATTCATTTAATTAATGTTACATGTCTCTGGCTCTTCTTACTCTTTAAACTTATACCAAAGGCGCCGACGAAAATGTCAATTAGACAAGCTTTCATTGACATTTTCGTTTACATTACTCCAACTCAATTCGATCTAACTACGTCACGAACATGTTCAATGTCAGAAACCTGTCAAAATGTCATTAGGGATGTTATTGACTGATAACAATTTCGATACGAATGCAAACGCCTGATATAAATACGAGAATTGCCCTCAGAACAATATGTGTTCAACCTTTATGTCACCGCAAAATTGCAAACTCCGTAAGATTGTAAAATATCGCGTGAAATTGTAAACTATTATTTCTTAATAAGACATGGATATTTTGGAAACTATTGAATTTGGATGGGATTTATTCTATAAAAAAAAACGATTTTTTTTCATAATATATTATTGTGCGCCACAATTAGGTCAGGGAAACTGGCAGCACTCGTTACCACTAGCGCCATCTAGTCTCAAGTAGCAGAACTAGTAGAGTCAAGAACCTTCGAGACTTTTATATGCTTGGTCATTCGCCACTGTTATGTACGCGAACTTTCTAGTTCTTTCTACGATGGAAGGTTCTAGAGTTAACGGGCAGTATTGGATTAACGATAGAAGCGATAACTTCGAGAGCGATCTTCAACTGCGAATTAAAGAGACTAGTAGTGCTATTGTGTTTTACAATACATGAGTTTAAAGTTGCAATTAGTGTTGTGCAATTAAAGTGTCACTTTTGGTTATATAATCGGCTGTTTTTACTTTCACGAACCCGAAGCTCGTAACAATATGAAGAAATGATAATCTAATAAAGATTGAGTACAACATTATGGAGTGTGCAATTATCCGGTGACAATTATTATACAGTATGTTAAATAACAGAGGGCGTTCCCTTAAATTCGTTCATCTGTATCATTAATAGATTAAAATAAAAATTTCAGAATAGAAAAATAAGCATAAAATAATCCGAATTAAAAGAAAAAAAAATGACAATAAATTCGAAAAATCCAGTTTAAAATCAAAATAGTAGCGCGGAATAGTACTTACTCGTAGTAGCAATGCCCAAACCGGCAAGTACGCGTGTACAGAGTGTTTTTTAACGTATCAATTTAAAATTTTTAGTGAATATTTTAATATTAAAAAAAAATAAAAACATTTTGTTTTTGAATTGTAATATATATATTTTTTTCATATATGGATGCTATACTATTGCGGGTTAAGGGGAACGCCCTCTGTTAGTTAACATACTGTATATCTTCCTCGAATGCTGCCGTTTCTGACAGCTTGTCCCAGCCATACACCCAGGTGCCGATCCTAATTACATTCTCAAAACTTATGTTATTAAATTTACTTTGATAGGTAAACTTCGTATGTTTGTCTTTGACATACTCCTTGGCGATGATTTGTCGCCGAAACTTGAAGACCAGACGTTTGCATATTTATCTTAGGGTCTAAGTTTAAGTTGACCCTTCTTGCAGTTAAAGCGTTCGGTAATGAAAGGTCTAAGGTCTTAGTACTAGTTAGGTATCTGAACTGAAATAATGAGTTTCAGTCTCAATTTTGAAACTGTGATTGGACTGCGTTAGCAATGATATCCGTCAAGTATAAAATTAAGTCAAGAGTTCTTACTCCTCATAAAGTTTAAAATCTTATAACGGCGTTTTTTTATGCATTAAAAAAAACAAGTAATTATTAAACTAAAATCACAATTACCAGAGGCCAGCGATACGGAGGATTTTTTTCGGCGTCATCTTTTGACTATTTTTGGATTTAGTTAGTTAAGTTTTTTTTAAATTAAATATATATTTAGTAGTGATTCTTAGATTAGATTTCTAATTAAAAATACGACCATATTAGTCCGCGTGGAATAGTTACTTTATGCCCTTTTTTTGAACTCTCAGCCCGATCGGTTTAAAATTGACAAAGTTTCATACAAACTTTCATTCCCTATTTTATCCCCTTGGGGGTAGAATTAATCAAAATCCTTTCTTAGCGGATGTCTACGTCATAACAATAAATCGGCATAAATTTTCAGCACTATGGCGTAATGACCTTAAAAGCCCAATATTCGTACTTAAAAACTTTCAAATTCAAATCGTAATATTATATCAGAGACAATACAACGAAAGTGTGTAATTGTGATACAGATGCGACCGCTTCTTAAAAATGCAAGAATTTCCCCTATATTTATTAAAAAATGCAAGGATTACCTCTATATTTATTAAAAAATGCGAGGATTACCCCTATATTTATTGAAAAATGCGTGGATTGCCCCTATATTTATTGAAACATGCGAGGATTGCTTTTATATTTATTGAAAAAATTCAAGAACTGCCCCTATATATTTATTTAAAAAATGCGCGGGTTGCCCCTAAATTCATTAAAATATGCATCTATCTCAACAACTTTTTACGCATTGTAATTTGATGACGTCTTTTAAGTATATTGACATTCCGTTTTCTCAAATTGAAGCTTCTCAGCCATAAACTCTTCTGACATCACGCTAGGGATATCGTGGCGGTCCTTGTTCAGCAAAAATTGCCATTTTGCTCGTTTTAACCGCTTATAAAGGCAATAAACTCCAGCAGTATATTTCCCGTGGGCTCGGTGCGGCTATCAATCTTCACATAGATGACGGAATATAATTTTGAAATTATGATGGAAAAAGGGGAACAATTTAGATGTTTCATTCAGTCTGTTAAAAATCTCAAATCTCAAATAACCAAACTGATTTAAAAAAAAACTTTTAATAATGGAAGGCTATACATCATCAGCGAGTAAAACAGACTATATTTTATCCCCGTATTCTGAAAGAAACGCTAGTAATATTATAAACCCAAAAGTGAATTTATTTGTTTGTTACGCCTTACGCCTTAATCGTTACGACGATTTTGATATATATTTTTATAGAGATAGTTGGACCCTTGAATCTGAAAATCTATAACGCGAGTGTAGTCGAAAAAGTTAGTAGTCAAATAAATTCAAAACAGATCATTTACATTCTTCAGTAACCTTATACTATTTGTAACCTTATTTGGTCCAAGCTTTGAAAGACTCTATGTGTTCACTAAACGAGAAGACTATGCGAAAATAGGGCAATTTCCTTCTGCGCATGCAACATGTAGCCAATCTGAATATTTTAAACTACTTGTTGAATATTTTAGGCAGGAAAATTGTTGTGAAGGTTAAGCAATGTTTGCCGAGGTTAGTCTGTGGATGGGTGACCATATTAACATATCCAGATTCCTCCGTGCCTCGGTAAGCACGTTAAGCTGTTGGTGCCGGCTGTCATTTGTAGTTCTTTGGCAGTCGTTACGGATTGTCAGAAGCCAGAAAATCTGACACCTGGTTGATGGGGTGTGCAGGCCTGGTAGGTAGCCACTCCACTGAAAATACTAGTATTCAGCTGAGTCCAGTATTACTGAAAGCCGACTCCAATATAGTTGGGAAAAGGCTAGGCAGATGATGTCAACAATATTGATCGACAAACTAACGAAATGTCACATGAACAATCTATACTAATACCTATTATAAAGAAGATTTGATTGTTTGTATTGAACAGGCTCCAAAACCACTGAACCGTTTTGAATTTTTTTTTCACGGTTGGGAAGCTACACTATCCCCGGGTGACATAGGCTATATTTTTATCCCCATATTTCCACGGGAACGGGAACTATACGGATGAAAACACATAACAAAGGCTTTACAAATGACAAAATACTTTATGTACGTACAAATAAAAAGAGCATATGGATGCTTCACGCAACCACCAAATCTTTTGAAAGAAAAGAAAAGAAAGAAATAATGTTTGTGTAGGACTCGCACGAAACAAAAAAAAAAAGAACTATAAAAAAATAAAAGCGTATTCTAAATTTTAAACTGTGCGAAGTCAAGAATGGTCCCTATCTCAGCATACAAAGTTATCATGTATCGTTCTCCTAAATAGGGGCCTGGACGATATTAATAACTACGACCATATATCTCATTCTGTCCAATAAAGTTACAAAGTAAATATCATATTAGGCAAAAGCAAAAGTTGGGTAAGTAAAATCCTAACGTCTTATCCCCTGAGTATCGTTTAGTAAATGGTAATCCATCTTCATAAAATTAAATGTGATCCATGTCTGCTCTATTTTTCTTTTGACCGGTGGAAAAAACGAAGGAGGTTATCAAGTTTACTTATAGGTATATGACATAGGAAAATAAAAAAAAATATATCGCGTGAAATTGTATACTATTTTTTCTTAATAAAACTTTAGAGGATATATAATATGTAGGTATATGAAACTATTGAATTGACCTTTTTTTTTTCATAATATATCGAAAAATTATCTATACTTATAATAAATCTGTAGAGAGGTCAATTCTGTACAAGGAATATATTTTCAAAATAACTATCAGGGGGTGATTAGTGATCGATACTGGTGCCAAAAATGCAATCAGTAAAATTTTTGTCTGTCTGTCTGTCTTTCTGTCTGTCTGTCTGTCTGTCTGTCTGTATGTTCTTTATAGAAACAAAAACTACTCGACCGATTTTAACGAAACTTGGTGCAATTATTCTTCATACTCCTGGGCAGGTTATAGTATACTTTTCATCACGCTACAATCAATAGGAGCAGAGCAGTGAAGGAAAATTTTGGGAAAACGGAAGAAGTCATCTACATAAAATTATCTAAAAAACATCCCGAAACAGCATGTCTATCTTTTGTCAATTTTAAACCGATCGGGCTGAGAGTTTCAAAATCGGGGGTAAAGTAACTATTCCACGCGGACGAAGTCGCTGGCAGAAGCTAGTGATTGAATAAAAATTTAGGTATTACATTCTTACAGCGATCGTAAGTAGTGGTGGCCGAGTGCTAACGTCCTCGACTTACAAATTGTAGGTCGCGGGTTCAAACCCAGCCAGGCGCATTACTTTGTGTAATAAATTTCTTCACCTCTGCTCTCAATCGCTCGAGGAAACCGGCATGTCCTAGAACCAAAACTTCGAAGACATTTAACATTCACCAACTCGCACTGGACCCGCGTGGTGGATTACGGCCCATTCCCTCTCCTAGAGAGGAAGCCTGAGTCCCAGCAATGGGAACATTAAGAGGCTGTCTATGCTATTATGCTTATATACAATCTTACGGAATCTGTAATTTTCTGGTGACTAATATACTTTTAATGTACGACTTTTTGTTTTTAATGTACGAACGATCACACATAGCTCCTTAAACACCATTCATTTTAGATTTTGATGATTTTTACTGTGATAGTTTGGACAGGAATTTCACTGGCTCAGCTATTTACCGGTGAAAGTTCCGTCTACTTTTAACTGACTACTTTTAATTTTTACTCGTTTAGTTTTTTTTTTTTGATTTTTTTTTCCGTTAGAGTCCACTTTCACAGAGGCGAAACCACGGGCAGAAGCTACATCTATCAGTGCATATAAGCGTAAGTTAGCAAGCAGAAAACTATCGGACATATTTATACCCAGAGTTCTTTGGCCCCATTTAAACCCCATTTAACATAATGACCATTATTATAGCGATCCTTTCAAAAGGTGCTATATTTGCTTATCAAGGTTCACACGTTATGCCTCCACTAGTTTTTTATAAGCTCTGTTCAGGTAAGCGGGTGAGGTAAGTGCTACGACGTAGCGAGTGGCGTAGCAGTTTTCGTAGCAGCGTAGGCAAGTGGCTACGGCTGATATGAAGTTTTATTCAATCTTAAGGTGATTTTTAAATTGATTTGTCAACTTTTCTATATTATGGTGTTCCAGAAGTTCGGGTAAATATTTAAGGGTGACCTTTAAGATTATTTCCCTAATGTAAATCAGCTACAAGGTCACTTGTAGCTGATTTACATTAGGGAAATAATCTTAAAGCAAAATCAAATGAGATATTTTCTGAAAAATCGACCACAACAAAGACCAAAAAGTTTCAGAAAGTCTGAGACACCGAAAGACCAAGACGTGAAATAAAATATCTAATTAAACTAAAGTAAATGCTAATTGTAACAAACTGCTTGTAAAGTAAAAGTTTCTCCGGAAATTTTAAGTCGATTTTTTTTTAATAAATCGTCTTTTTTTTTGTTTTTCTATTTTTTCCTTTGTGTATCATATGTATATTTGTATATAGCTACCCAACATCGCCATTAAATGTGACCTCGCACTTCTTGAACACCCTGTTTATAAACCTGTCAAACCGCCAGTTTTATTCCTCGCCTTAAAAAGATGGTGCCCGTTTAATCACAATTGTTTGCAAACAATTTTAATAAAAAAAAAACTATGCCCTTGTATTTACGCCAGCTTGATTGTCAATGATATTTCTTATTCTTGTGTGTTCCAAGTCAGGATAATGAACCAGCTATCAAATCAAATCAAACACAAAAATGAGTGGTTACAGGGGAATAAAAAAATCTGTGTCCTGCCACAGTGAATGTCATACAAATGTTAATTTAAATTACATAAATACACTAACAAATACAAAATATAACACATATAGGTCAGTATCTATTTTTGAAACTTAAAGTATAATCAACATTGCACTATAATCTGGGGGCACGGCAGTGCTCCTCCAAGACGAGCCAAGCGAAGCGCCTTTGCGCTTCGCTTGGCTCGTCTATCTTGGCCAACTATTTTGGCCAAGTCACAAGTTTTGACTAAACTTAGCTTGTAGGTTTAGAGCGTGCAGTCTTTATTATTATTCCATTTGTTCATTCTATGTACATATTTATCACACTTTTAAATATTTTTATATACTTTATTGTACACCTTGTAATAATAACAGGAAAAACATTTGTAAAAACAAGTGTACAATGGGCGGTCTTATGGCACAAGGCAATCTCTTACAGACAACCTTTGGATGGACTGAACGAAAGGAGATAGATTTAGGGCTGTCAGTGTACAATCGTTATAAATAATACTAATTAGTCATAATAACATAAAATACATAAATAAAATATAATATACTAATAAATATCAAATAGGCATATAGAGCTTGGCTTTATACGAGATCTGATAACTTTTTCACAGAGTAAGCTAGCGTAGATTCATTTTGGCAACATTTTTACATGAAAATGGTTTTGGTGGGATTTCTTATTTGTAAAGGTATCAGTTAAACATCTATATCATACCATATCAAACTACATCTTCGCCAATATATATGTATTATCCAATATTCAAGAAATACATGTAGTACATACACATATGAAATGTTAACAATAAGCTCTTTATATAGGCGTCAAGGAAAAAATCCCCAACTTAAATAGCTAGACGCATGTAAACAGGATATTGAACGCTTCGCTTATCAACAAAACAGCTTTCTGCCTCTGATTCGACGTATCAGAATATCTCTGATTTTTCAAAAATCTGTGTGAACAAGTTGAGGTCATGTCAAAGTGAAGCTTACGTATTCATGAGAACGAATGTTACACAGAGTTTATTGTGTACAGCCGGAGTTATGACTCTGTGTTATGAATGCAAAAAAAAAAAAAACTGATGTCTGTTCCTGTATTATTATAAGCATGAATAGTTCAGCGTGCAGGTGAAAAAGGAAATAACTGTATAAAAAATATAAAAAAGGAGCTTCGTCTGCCATCAAACTGCTTTGCAGTTTGGCAGAGGTAAAAATATATTTTGTAAAAAGGTATCTGTGTGGTTCGTTTTATTTTTCGTATGTTTTTCATACGTGAGGGATGAAACCATGAAATATTCCGTTTTTATTACTTAATTGTCCGGTTTTCGTTTTTAGGAGTTCATGACTAAATAATAATAGCCACGTGGTTTGGTCTTCGAGGTCGACGCAGATGGCCACCCAAAAGACATACATATACCTAGTTACCGCGGAAAGTAAAGTCGTTGGTCTCGACTCCAATTTCTGTCTCTCTCTCTCTCTCTCTCTCTCTCTCTCTCTCTCTCTTGGACTGTCTTTGCCAGTCGTTACGGATCAGGTCAGTAGCCAGAAAATCTAGCGTCAGCCTTACTAAAAATCTTGCCAGTTACTGGGTTGTGGGGGCCATACAGGCTCCATGTAAAATACTGGTACTCAGGTGCAACTTGTTGGGGTCACCATAACCGACTCCGACTCATCACATTGAGACCTTCCTCAAGGAAGAGTTTTGGGCGAAGGGTGTCGTGTATCGGCGATTCCGCGGAAGACTACGTGACACCACGCAGCGTAACACGACGCCGACACTTCGTGTAAAATAGTGTAATGTTTTTGTGGTTTATATAAATATGTATGATAGTCTCTAAGGTATATATGCTATGGGTCTTTGTTACCCGAAATAAATGATATATTATTATTAGATTAATCATAATAATTAAACATGATAATTAGAATGCAATGTTAGTGGATTTATTATAGTTTCAAATAATAATTAGGTATTATTTACACGAAACCGTTTGACATAAATACATACATACGTACATATGAGTAACTAGAACAAACATTTAATGAGAAAATGATTCGATGAAATGGAGTAGATACTGGTATGTGATATATGGATACCTGGCGTGGGTGAAGTACGTAGGTAGCTGTAGGCGGCAAGTTTATCACGCACAACCCACTCAATACCAGAAAGTTTTCAAAATACAGTGAAATCCGTTTATTATGACGCGCCGCTTATATTGACCAACCGTTTAATATGAAGTAAAACAGCGATCATTTTGGTTTTCATATTAAATTCTTTAAAAAAATTGCGGATATAATGACTTCGTTTAGTGACATATTGCTTATTATGACCTATTTTTCAGAAATTATGTTTGGTGATCACTATAACCAAACATAATTGGGGACCAAATTTGTTTCTTTGTTTTGATTTATCTACGACTATAAACACACAATTTCTTGTTTATCTCCTTATTACACAAAATACAAAACAAAGATGGGAATTTGTTTAGTTCCTAAGATTACGCTTTTTATGACGTCCACTTAGTATGACGTATTTTTCACTTCCCTTCGATGTCATTATAAACGGATCTAACTGTACACCAATTTTCTTTTTTAATTTGTATTAATGTTCGTTTTCATCTATAGTATATATATTACGTTTTATTATACATATTTATGTATTAAATAAAGCTGAAGAGTTTGATTGTTTGTTTGGATCGTGCGCTAATCTCAGAAACTACTAGATCGAATAGGGTAGTCGATTAAAAATATTTAATTAGTCCGTCAGATTTATGTATTTCCAAAAAATATTGGACACGTATTTTTTTCTTTTTTCACGTAAACAAAAAACAAAGACGAAAGAGTGCGTTGAATACTCGTGTGACGTCACTACGTGCTACAATTTTGACTACGCCGTGACGTCACAAGTTACCACTCCTGATTTTTATGCCTTTTATTTTCTTCATTTTTTATTTTTACTAAAGCAAAAAATACTTGTCCAATATTTTTCGATAATCTAACTGACGGACTAATTAGAATCATATTTTTTTTACTCAGGAAACATTATCATTCACGTCGATACCAAAAAACCCTGTGGGTAAGATTTAAAGAAAACATACAGAGTTTTTTGTAACATTTCCTCCCGACCACGCATCGAACAATGGAACAAGGAGCTACAGTTTTTTTTTAAAGTAAGCGCGGATTTCCCTTTGATCAGAAATACGCGAAAAACTGTTTGATGTCAAAACGGCGTTAAACGTCCCTTACGTAAAACCTTTGCCATTTTGGGGACAAAAGAAAACTTAACTTACATTTTCTTTTTTCAGGTACCAACAATGGAAATCAGCTCGACGGAATCACACACCAACGCTTACAGAATAAAAGTTAATGCGACTTGAGAATGAAAGATGAAACTAGAAATCATTCTGGAACCTGACAATTTTACTTTGGACCTTGCTGACTTATCAACATCAATGTATCTGACAGACATATATGTGAACAAGACTTTAGAGGTGAACGAAACAACCAATGACTTAGTGTACTCAAATCAATTCGAAGACGATCCTTTAATAGTGTTTTTGGTGATACTAAAATGTCTGATCATGCTATTCATCATTTTAGCAGCAATTTTCGGGAACTTATTAGTAATAGTATCAGTGATGAGACATCGAAAGTTGCGAGTGATCACGAACTATTTCGTCGTGTCTTTAGCCCTGGCTGATATGCTCGTCGCGATCTGGGCAATGTGTTTTAACTTCAGTGTTGAAATAACTAATGGGGAATGGTTATTCGGGTACTTCATGTGTGATGTCTGGAACTCTTTGGACGTGTATTTTTCATCAGCTTCTATACTCCACCTGTGTTGTATAAGCGTCGATAGATACTATGCAATAGTTCAACCATTGGATTACCCTTTGATAATGACAACTGCAAAACTTGGTATCATGTTGGCGGTTGTCTGGTGCAGTCCAGCTTTAGTTTCCTTTCTCCCAATATTCATGGGTTGGTACACAACAGAAGACCATCTGAACTTTAGGAAGAGGTTTCCAAATGTGTGTAGCTTCACCGTGAATAAAGTGTACGCCGTGGTGTCGAGTAGTGTTAGTTTTTGGATCCCTGGTGTCATCATGCTGTATATGTACTACAGGATATATCTGGAAGCTGAGAGGCAGGAGAGGATGTTGTACAGGTGAGTAGTTTTTGTTATATTGTTTATGGTGTCTTGTTCTTGGGTTGTAGACCTCGCGTCATTAAATCATTTAAAACAATAGTAAAACGTTAAAAATGTAAGGGCGATGTTACATTTCCCATGACACATTTTTGATGGTTTGCCGATAATTATCGCTAGTATAATTTCATATTTTCCGTTTTCTCAATTAAGCCATAGATGTTGAGTATTTTAACTAACTGTATTGTAACTCTAAAAATGTACTTTTACTATTGCGTTGACTTATGAAACTGAACCCCTTAGGATTTATCTATACTAATATAGTAAATAGGAAAGATTTGATTGTTTGTTTATTTGTTTGCATTGAATTGGCAGTAGAAGTTCATGACAAGGCAATACATTTGGTATGCTTTTGAGATAATCTTATTTGTGTGTAGGTTTAAATGTCAAAGTCGCATGTTTGTAAGATTTTCTTTACATAGACTATAATTGAATTGAATTACTTTTTATATTTTTCGAAAACTTTAAGTATTTACATTTAGATATATTCAAGCAAGTTTATTATTATCACAATATTCAGTTAATCTGTTCAAATCCTCTTATTCTTACTCCTGAAAAAGAATAGAATATATTTAGATAATATTTATAGAAATAATACCTGAAGTTCTGTCTAGCTAAAATAAATCTTTTCAGGAGAATAAATCGTTCGAACCTTTTGTAAATTGACTGTGAATTTCTAAAAAAAAGTTATTCATTGAAATAACAAAAATGAAAAAAAAAGAATATGTATTTAAGGTCACAGAACTGGCACGCATATGCCACGTTGTCAACTAGGAAACACCGGCCTCATCTAATTTAAAATGACCAAAAATATTAGACGCGTAGAAGTGTTATGTTTAACTTACAAACAAAATAAATATCATTTTTCACCGGAAAATTGCAGATTCAGTAAGATTGTTGTACCTATTTACTCATTTATACATACATACTTAACATCGGAACCCAAATAAACAAATAAAAAAATCTTTATCACCACTCGTCTTAATCTACAGTACCTTTTTTTTTCTGGATGGGAAATCATTAAATGATTTCTTCCGCTATGCGCGGAGCGGAAGGGGGTGTCAGACTCTAAGGGCGCTTTCAATTTAGACGTTTCGTGTCGGACCGCTGCCGCACGTTTACCGTGCCGCTGGTTATATCCCGCTGCCGGGCCGCTGCAGTACGGTAGCGGTCCGGCACCAAACGCCTAAATTGAAAGCGTATTTGACTGCCGTGCGTTTGTATCCTAGTGATGTGACATCAGTCAAGCCATGGACTCTATTCTGTATTTGGATTTGTATTAATTACTACAAAAAAAAGTTATGGATATTTTCTTATTATTATTACATTACAGATGATATTTCTGCATAATATTATATTATTTTATGACTAGCTTCTGCCAGCGACTTCGTCCGCGTGGAATAGTTACTTTACCCCCGATTTTGAAACTCTCAGCCCGATCGGTTTAAAATTGACAAAAGATAGACATGCTGTTTCGGGATATTTTTTAGATAATTTTATGTAGAACATTTCCGTAATACATGATTTCTATGTAACTTTAACCATTAAGGCTACACACGTGACGGAAACTTAAAAAATGGAGTAACTTCTTCAGTTTTCCCAACATTTTCCTTCACTGCTCTGCTCCTATTGATTGTAGCGTGATGAAAAGTATAATATAACCTGCCCAGGAGTATGAAGAATAATTGCACCAAGTTTCGTTAAAATCGGTCGAGTAGTTTTTGTTTCTATAAAGAACATACAGACAGACAGACAGACAGACAGACAGACAGACAAAAATTTTACTGATTGCATTTTTGGCACCAGTATCGATCATTAATCAACCCCTGATAGTTATTTTGAAAATATATTCCTTGTACAGAATTGACCTCTCTACAGATTTATTATAAGTATAGATTATTATGTAGAAATATCATCTGTAAAAAGATCGCTATATATGGAAGCATCAGAATCTCCACTTAAATTAGAGGCGGATGAGATTGCTCTAAGTTCATCCGATGCGGATTGAACCTGACTGTTTGTCAATGTCTGTGTCTGAGATCCTGGAGATTGATTTGAACTTTATAATAATAATAAATTATTAAATGAAAATTTTATGGAATTAGCTCTGACGTCTATTCATCGCACTATTCAACACTGAAATGAACACGTGATGTTTGCGCGGTTGCCGTCCTGTTGTCGAGCGTACGCGGTACCGGTGCCGCACTGTTGCCGCACCGCGCGTTTTGTATGGAAAAATACGATCGTCCGTGCGCCGTACGACTAACGCACCGCTTCGGCACCGCAGCAGGCCGTTAAGAAACGCATAAATTGAAAGCGCCCTTACTGACTAAGGGCGCTGCGGTGCCGAAGCGGTGCGTTAGTCGTACAGCGCACGGACGATCGTATTTTTCCATACAAAACGCGCAGTGCGGCAACAGTGCGGCACCGGTACCGCGTACGCTCGACAACAGGACGGCA
The DNA here is from genome assembly GCA_905332915.2 of Hecatera dysodea. Classification (NCBI taxonomy): domain Eukaryota; kingdom Metazoa; phylum Arthropoda; class Insecta; order Lepidoptera; family Noctuidae; genus Hecatera; species Hecatera dysodea. The sequence continues at coordinate 12,983,574 of HG995310.1, read as the reverse complement.
ACCGCGCAAACATCACGTGTTCATTTCAGTGTTGAATAGTGCGATGAATAGACGTCAGAGCTAATTCCATAAAATTTTCATTTAATAATTTATTATTATTATAAAGTTCAAATCAATCTCCAAGATCTCAGACACAGACATTGACAAACAGTCAGGTTCAGTCCGCATCGGATGAACTTAGAGCAATCTCATCCGCCTCTAATTTAAGTGGAGATTCTGATGCTTCCATATATAGCGATCTTTTTACAGATGATATTTCTACATAATAATTTAAAATAATATAATATTATACAGAAATATCATCTGTAATGTAATAATAATAAGAAAATATCCATAACGTTTTTTTTGTAGTAATTAATACAAATCCAAATACAGAATAGAGTCCATGGCTTGACTGATGTCACATCACTAGGATACAAACGCACGGCAGTCAAATACGCTTTCAATTTAGGCGTTTGGTGCCGGACCGCTACCGTACTGCAGCGGCCCGGCAGCGGGATATAACCAGCGGCACGGTAAACGTGCGGCAGCGGTCCGACACGAAACGTCTAAATTGAAAGCGCCCTTAAACCCACCCGTGTTCCTTCCTTTCAAGAACTACTTGGAACAAATTTCGCAACTCGAAAAAAAAAAAAAAAAAACTAATCTACAGTAGGTACCTACCTACATAGGGACATCAATAGTTAATTGTGACCATAACTAATAGAGGCAATAGGCTCCCTCGAGAGGCGACTTTTTGACTCCTTACTGAATATAATTCCTATCAGTAGCAAATGAGTGAGCACTGCTTCATGGGTTGATCTTTAAAGTTAAGCAACACTTGCCGAGGTCGGTCCCTGGATGGGTGACCATGAGACTCTTCCATGCCTCGGAAAGCACATTAAGCTCGGAAAGCTGTTAGTAGTTCATATAGTATAAATAGTTCAGTGACCTCCACTAATAAAGGCAACAGGTTCCCTCGAGAGGCGACCTTTTGACTCCCTAATTAATGAAGATAATTCCTATCAGGACGTAATGAAGAAGGTGGGGGCGCGTGGGAGGGGTGTAGGAGTTGTGGTTTGTTTGTTTATGTTATGACTAACTATCCATTATAACAACATGGTGTTACACGATATTGGAATGTTGATTCAAACCCAGCCAGGCGCATTACTTTGTGTCATTTATTTCATCACCGCTGCTCCCAAAACGGTGAAGAAAACACCGTGAGGAAACCGGCATGTCCTAGAACCATAAATTTGAATACATGTGACATTCACCAAACCGCGCTGGGCCCGCGTGGTGGATTACGGCCCATTCCTTCTCCTAGAGAGGAGGCCTGTGTCCCAGCAGTGGGAACTTTAAAAGGCTGATTATGCTATGCTACATATATGTATGTACTAACTGACCCGTGCAACTTCGTCTACGTCACATAAGAGAGAAAATAAAAAATAAACCGTTTCCGCAATGTTTTTCACGGTGCTCCGCTCCTATTGGTCGAAGCGTGATGATTTATAGCCTTCCTTGATAAATGGACTTTTTCCAATTCGGAACAATAGTCCCCGAGATTAGCGCGTTCAAACAAACGAACTCTTCAACTTTATGATATTGGTATAGATAATTTAGAACATTATCTATAGCCTCCCTCGATAAATGGGCTATCCAACACTGAAAGAACTTTTCAAGTCGAACCAGTAAAATAACAAACTCTTCAGTTTTTTATTTTATTTTATTGTATGGGACAATAAACAGCTACAATACACATATATTAACAAAAAGAAAAAAGAAAACAGTGACGATTCAAACAATCGTTTATAGTATTGCAGCCCACTACATTATCCACATATTTACTAAAATAATATCGGCAATAAATGCCGCTGGATGAATAAATACATATTAAAAAGCAAATTTTTTACATTTGTTAAAAATAATAATAAAAAGAACATAAATAAGATTATCAAAACAGCGAAAAATGCATTAAATTATACATTAAATTTAATTGAATTGAATTATACATTTAATTTAATTATACATTAAATTGAATTATTAAATTAATAAAAGTATTGGGACTCATCAACTATACTATATATTATGCTTAAATGCTTTACAATATTAGTGTACAGGGTGTTCAGTAGGATCATGAGAAGCACAATTTGTAATTGAATATGATTTATAACAATATTTACAAAGTAATAAATGTATGCTTAGAGAAAAAGGACAAGTTATTTACAATTACAGTATCTTTATAAATTGATAGATGGAGCTATTAAGTCTGTTGGAGGATTGCAACAGTAGATCTAATGGCTGCTGTTATACTAGTTGCGTTAAATGCCGGAAGATGGCGTTAGCCGTTTATTCTTGATGATGAGGTGAATATACCGAAACATTCCGGGCTATAGCTGAACAGCTGGCGATTAACTGTTACATTAGTAGGTAGATATAGTGAGGAACTCGTGGCCTCACAACAGCCACAAAGTTCAATCTTCCAGATTAGACAATAATTGCCGAGGCCAATCCGTGAATGGGTATCTTATCTTAACCTAATGAGATTCCTCTGTGCCTCGAAAAGCTGTTTGTCATTTGTTAAGCTGTTGGTTTCCGCTGTCATTAGTATATCGTTGATAGTTGTTACGAATTGGTCGAGAAATCTGACATCAGTCTTGTAACGTGGTATCGTGTTACCCAGTTACTGAGTTTGGGTGGTCAGATAGGTTATTCGTAATAAAATAAATAAAGTGGCGCCAGTGACGGAAAAGTTGAAAGGGAACCACTTGTCTTGATATGGTCATGTAAAAAGGAGGGATGAAACGCATGTAACTAAAAGGGTTATGAATATAAATGTGGATGGATGGAAGGGAGAGGTAGGTCAAAGAAAAGATGGACGGATGGTGTGAGGAGTGATAATTATTATGAAATATAAGGGAGTTAGTGATAGCGTGACGGCTGACAGGACAGAATGGAAGAAAAAACATGTTGCGCCGACCCCAATTAATATGGGATAAGGGCAGGAAGATGATGAGATGGTTACTCGTAACAGTTATATCTATTTTAAATTTTAGTAATTCTACTAGATATTATTTTCTCCACTAGTTTCTGCCTGTAGTTTTGCCTGCGTATAAGTATAATTACCGGCGTTTAGTTTATTTACAGAACATCATTTGAAAAAAAAAAATAGATATCAACAATCTGATATAATAAGCTAATCTAGTTTATTATGTCTGCCCCAATTACTGTACAATCTCAAATTTTAATTACATTTAAACCGGTAAATGCGACCGCTTTTCAAAATAACGTGCAACGGGTCGGTCACGTCAATTTGTTGACCACCGAATGAATTCTTAATCACCTAACCCAGCGAACGTTAATGACTTTTTTCGCAGTTAATTTAATTACTCGTTTAAGTATTAAACTGTGTAATTGAATATTTGACTACTTTTTAAGAGTCTTTTTTATTTTGGGTGGTAAATGTAGGTCAGTGAAAGTCTTTCGAAGTGACAACGTCTAATAAATCTTCCGTTTCCTGTGGAATCTGTAATCTTAAGTTGTTCCAAATAAACATTATTATTATTATAAAAATCGATGAACGCCGGCTGTACGCACGAAAAAAAACTTTTTACAAAAAAATACAACCGACTTTTCCACAAAAAATCAAAAAAGTACAAAATAACTTTAATTTCGGAACTCGGTGTTTATGGTTCCTTTTTACTTTTTAGTGGTACCTAAACCCCCTCCCCTCCCCCCACCTAAACGAACCAATTACATTAGTGTAGAAAAACGCACTGCTCCAATGCAGAGTAAACTAAAAGGTCGTCAATGTAAACAATGTAGATATTTTTTTAAATGTTTCAAAAACCGCTTGTTCGATTTCGATAAAATTTTCATGGGACCATTTGGAAAGTATACTTTCCAAATGGTCCCATGAAAATTTTATCCCATGAATCCCCATGGATTTTTGGTCCCATGAATTTTTTTTGTTGGAAAGGGTATACCCTTTCCAACAAAAAAAGAATTTTTCAAATCGGTTGGCAAGCGACGGAGTTATGCGCGAACAAACAATAAAAAAAAAATAAAAAAAACATACAAACATCCGAATTGAGAACCTCCTCCTTTTTTAGAAGTCGGTTAAAAAGGATGACTCATTGTAGCGTTACGCTCATTGTAACGTTACTATCGGAGCGAGAGCGCTGCACGAGCGAGCGAGAGGCACGATCATTTCATCCAGAACAACTATCTGTAGTCCAATAATAAAAATTATACAGTGCAGTAGTCAATTAATATCCAAAGTATGCTATTTTTAACCCAAAGTTTAATATTATAAAGAGAAAAATTGCTTGTTTTTTTTTTTGTATGTAGACGGAAATCCCTGGAGGTGTTGGTCATGAAAATTATTTCACTGATAGAAAGTTTCACTATTCTTAAGTGTTATAGAAAAGGCTCAGTCATTGAGCTATTGCGATGATTATATTAATTTCTTGTATATAAACCCTCATAAAACAAAATCAGTATTTCTTATAAAGCAAAATGGAATACAAAACAGGTAATCAACGAAGTGAACGGGCTAAAGTAAATGAATTCTTAATTTCTTAATCCGGCAACAGTTAATTACTTTCAAATTCACTCAATAAGTGAACTCAAGTGAATTGTTTATCATAATGCACAGAGCACGGAACGCCGCGCTGTCGCTGGAAACGCCTAAAGACGCCATTAGTCAAAATAAAAACTTAAGGTATCATTCAGAAAGTAGACGGGGCCCCATAGAGTTTCTGCTAGGGTTACGGAATTTGTTCGAAAGAGTCACCGCGGCCCTGGAACATAAAGAGCACAAGAAGGATCACGGGTGGGTTTTAGTCAGTAAGCGTCTGATACTCCCTTCCGCTCCGCCTAGAGCGGGAGAAGTCATTTGATGATTTCCCATCCAGAAAAAAAGGTACAATTCCGAACGTGGCGATCGCGACACACTACTTGCGACTACGAAGTGCGACTGAATCGTGAAGGATGCAGCACTGTCGCGCGATCAAACCGAAAAGAACAACAAAATTGCGTTTGTTCCTACGAGGACGAGATGTTGGTGGGATTAGTTATTAAAAAGCATCTATTTATGACGCAAGACTCCAATCGGAGGGAATTGAAAAAAAAATTGGCTTCATCATAATTATATAAATCAAGAGCAAACAATTTTATACCGAAATAAGGGATTAGGACCAACTAACCGTCTAGTTTAGTTACTGCAAGACTATCGTGTTGCGTAAATTCGTATGCTGTGTCTCCTGGCGACAGTCGACCATCATCGCCGGGTCGTCTGGTCCACTATAGTGTTCGTCACAGTTACAGCACTCTTTGAAAGTTAAAGTTCACGTAGAGATAGTCTCCTAATACCACCGCCCTTTATCACTGTGTCTTCTAAGTTAAACAACTCTTACCGAGGGTGGTCCGTGGATGGATCCGAGACTACTCCGTGTTTCCGAAAGGACTTTAAATTGTTGGTCACATCAGTCATTTGTACATCAATGCCAGTCCCTAGTAGTAGTCGGTAGACAAAATTAAATAAAAAATCACAAGTCATTTATTCAAACTAAGAAAAGTCCCACTGTTATGTAAGTAAAGACACTCCACTAAAACACCCACCCGTTACCTCTTCCAATTGTTTTAGCTGCGAAGAAGTTGCGCAAGTAACTCCCCAGTCTGTTACGTTTTAAGAACTTAAATTTATACAATAGTACGCAAAGTAATTAATACATAAAACAGGGGAAAGAAATGATAACAAAAATGGAAATACGAAATCAGTCTTACAAAGGGGTTTTTGTGTTAGTTACTGAAGTGTGTGGAGGTTGTGTTCGTTAGTCTCTAATAGGCAGTAACTCCATGAGAACACTAAGCAACTGCATCCAATTAGACTGGTACCCAATTCCAGTATAATTGGGAGAAAGCTCAGAAATCATCGGCTTTAGATTTCTTTGGTACTCGGTAACACTCACTCTCATTCGCTTGGTTTGTAATGTTTGTATCAACAGTTTTGACAATGTCGTCTCTACTATTGGCCGATGAGGAGTTTTGATGTTCTGTGGTCTCTTGCTTCAAAATCGTATCTTTATTTACTTATTTCTCAGTTCACTAATGGAACTCTTGTGTTCCATTATTCCGTTTTGTTTATTTTGAAGAAAGAACAAGAAGAGTTTTATTTTTAAAATTAAGACAGTTATGTTATCGTATTTTTAATTTAAGGATTTTGATTTTAAAATAGAACATTTTTTTTAAATTTATTTAAAAGTAAATATTTTCGATGACGTCACGCAAGACTGACATATCATCCTTGTTTATAAAAGAAACTACAGACGATGGTAAATTAAGGGAGCTTAATTTGTCCGTTTGGGTGGTGTTACGTCAAACGTAGAAAACCTTAAATATTTTAACATTTCGTACATGCCACAAGTTCATACATTCTGTTAGATGAGAAACCGAAAATGTTTCAAAAACACATTTTGCATTACGCCTGTTATCTAGGTATCACTTTTGTCTGAAGACCAATTCTAGAACTCAGTGGCGTGCAGTGGTTCGAGTTAGTGTAGGCCAGAGAAAATGTCTAAATAAATTTAAAAAAATAACCACATTATTCAGGGTTGATTTTTAATTAAATGAGTTTTTTTTTTTAATTTTTTTAATTGCCTATTTAAAAAAAAATCAAAAAAGAAGACACCAAATTTCAACCCTGAATAATGTGGTGTGTTTTTATTTTTGGACATTATTTTTTGGCCTACCCTAACTCGAACCACTGCACGCCACTGTAGAACTTAAACATTCAGGTCACAATACCACCTCAGCTACAATCAATGTCAAGAAGGGAAATTACCTTTTTTATAGATGGGAAACCATCAAATGGCTTCTTCCGCTCTGTGCGAAGTGGAAGGGAGTGTTAATGATTAAAATCCATCTGCGTTCTTACTAATGCCTTTTGCGCTCTAGGGCCGTTGTAACTCTTTCGAACGAATTGCTCAAGGCAAGAGAAATTACCTAGAGGTCTTTTTGACAGATTGCGACTGAAATGCGAATGATCACGCTCCTTGAAATTACAAGATTTGCGACTGGTCTGGCTTAAGACAACGTTGTTTAAGGCGGGACCCGGACCAAATAACCTTGAGCATTCGTTCTCTCTTCGCCGCACCCGCAATATTCGTAGCGATTACGCTCAGATTTTATAGTAAAATCTATATAAAATCAAATTTTCGAGTTAAATAAAAAATAAAACTAGCATAATGTTTATTATTAAATTACCTATCCATTACTTTAAGCAGCAAACCAAAATAATGATTACTTTACGAGGAGATGCATGTTAAAAAGAATTATTTCTCATTTCTGTCGTTTCGTTGCGACTCTATAATTAAACATTGCGACTTAAAAAAAAAACTACCATTTTGGAGTCAAGATTATGTAGAAATTTAATGTATTTTTTATTTGTTGATATTTAAAAAAACGGCTACCGCTGCGTTTTGCACGGGGACGCGCCTTAAAGCGTATTGCATGTCGCGCGCGGGGATCCTGTGGTTCAGCTACACCCAAAATGCCTAAAATGCTCTGCGGATCCAGTATAACAACGCGTTTTGGGCGCTGTTGCGTTTGCCGCGGTTCCGTAGCGCGTTATCTATGTTCGCTGAGGCACGTACCGACTGCTTCAATGCTGTTCGGCGAAAGAAAACGGCCTCAGTCACTGCTAAACAGACTCCGTGGTAGCCCCAACAGCATTTTACGCGCTATAGCCGGGAGACATGACAACCCGTTGGTAAGGCCACTTGTCACCTGTACATTGACGATGTTTTTGGTTAAGTACTAACATAGGTTAAGACTATTGTTACTAACCCAATGGATCCGGTAAATATAATATTTATATATTACATTACAATACATTTATTCTAGATCAGCAAGTTAGAACAAATGATTCTGATACTGATAAGGAATATGCCGTAGACCGTATTACAATGGGTTAAGTCATAAAGCGCAAAGCGGCAACAATAGAATAGCTGGTGCATTGCCTGAAGCTAACTCAATTGGTTACGCAGTCGCACACAAATGATAGAAATGAATTAGATCAGAATTCCAATATTAAAGGGTGCCCATTTAATTCACATACATACGTTTAAGAGCGTGTACGCTGTATTGCATTTCATACAAATTTTCAATTCACTATTTTGCGAAATGACTGAACCGATTTTAATGAAACTTCACACATATAAGCAGGATACATAGGTCTAAAAAGTTAGATTTCAGAAATTTCAGAAATGTCTTATTTAAAAAAAGATAACTGAAAGCTATGTTTTTATGGAAAATTTAAAATGGGTCTAATTTAACTGTAACACACTATTTATCGAAAATGTTTTCAACTAACTTTTTAGACCTATGTATCCTGCTTATGTTTGTAAAGTTTCATTAAAATCAGTTTAGTCATTTCGGAAAATAAGGCCTTGAAAATGGAATGCCGTTCGGCGTATACGCTCTTAATTATGTAATTTGATTATTTGTTCTCGATTGATGGCGCTAGATACAATAAAATTGATTGTGTCATACATTTATACGTGCATAATTCGCCAAAAGATACAGCACAGCTGTTTTTTTTTCACAATTTCAACAGGTCCCACACTCAAATTTGATCATAATAATGAGTACCATGAACCCTTTTGGGCGATATACACCTAGTGACACGAAATGCTTCTGAAACTCATCGGGAATACCATAGACAAGTAATACAAGCGGCAAATAATAGAACAGCCAGAACATTATCTGAAGCTCATTCCACTGGAGCGGCAGGCTTTTTTAAGTCAGATCCGGTGATTCGGAGTCATGTAATGTAATGTAAAAATGATTTGTAAAAGTTCTTAAAACGCAACAGACAGATGTTGTTGTTATGTGAGTTTGTTGCGCCACTTCTTGGCAGCTAAAACACTAGGAAAGTCACCACTTCCTAGTGTTTCAGGGGCTGTTTATGTAAAATTTGACGTTCAAAAAGTGCTTGCTCTCAGCCTAGTATGACTTTTGTTTTTGATTTTGATTCATCCAGAACTTCCGGAGATTATCCCATTCCAACAAAGGAATAATAATTATAATGTTAAATCCCAGATTGGTTTAGATTTAGATGGGTATATCTCCCAAAACTCTTGAGCTAACGAATTTATCTAAAATCTAGATTATCTAGTTAGATCAAATGCTTCGGATACTGACAGGGAATAGCATAGATAGTAGTATAATGGTTAAAGCCACAAAGCACGAAGCGGCAAACAATAGAACAGCCAGTGCATTACCTGAAGATCACTCAACTGGATAAGGGCTTTTGAAATTCAGGTCTTATTCAAGCACACAGAATTAATGATAGAAGGCAGTTAGCTGAGAACATTCTGCGGATTTATTTCTAATAGCTTTTATCATTTAAATCAATATGAATGAACTAAGTTAGGTTTTGTGCCTATCTTTTAGCAAATACACGCGATATTTATTTACTCGTACTATAACTTTATGCACTAATAAAAAAACTGTACAAAGGCGGTTAATGCTGTAGGCATTTTCTACCAGTCGACCATAGGTGGTGCGGAGACAACATGGCAGGTACAACTTAAAAGAAGGACAAACAGAGACGGAAAAAATACAATCATAAATACATCATCATCTGCCTAGCCTTTTCCCAACTACATTGGGGTCGGCTCCCAGTCAAGCCGGATTCAGCTGAATACCAGTATTTTACGTGAAGCGGCTGCCTACCAGACCTCCACAACCCATTAACTGGGGAACACGGTACTTCTTGGCAAGACTGGTGTTAGATTTTCTGGCTTCTGACAATCCGTAACGACTGCCAAAGATCTCCAAATGACAGCCGGGACCAACGGCTTAACGTGCTTTCCGAGGCACGGAGAAGTCTCGAAGTCGGTTACATACAATACAAATAAAATTAACAACAGCGTTGAGAAAAACTAATCCAACGAATTAACGCTGTGTTTATTCTACCAACTATACGCATGCTAACTTGAATCATTTCAAGCGGTCCATCTAGGTACCTAATTGGTGTTTGGGCCAGCTGTTCATCTATACTGTAAATGCGAAAGTTTGGATGGATGGATGTTCGTTAATCGATCAAGTCAGAACAGCAGAGCGGACCTTGATGAAATTTAGCAAAGAGGTAGATTATAGTCTGAAATAACACACAGGATATCATTTATTCCAGGAATATGTTCCCTCGGGATAATTTTCGGCTTTTACGCGGGTGGATCCTCGGACGGCAGCCAGTGTAGAATTATATAAAGGTAGCTGAATCATATTTTCAAGAAACACCACATTACTTTGGATTTAGAAAAAATCTTTTAACTTGTAAATATCGTCAAGTCTAACATTGAATATGAGATCAATCCAGCCAAAAACAAACATTTTGAAGGGCTCTTCAAAATGTTTGTTTTTAGGCTCAAATTTAAAAATTCACAAAAATTTGGAAGGCCAATCCCGAAAATAGCACGTTTTAAAAATAAACGACCTGATTCTTGTAAAGGTGGTGACCCACTTTGCTAAAATGCTTCAATATCACCATTACATTTTACACAAGGCAGATACTCAATACAGAAGATCCATACAGTCAAACAATTTATCAAGCTTTTTTCGAACTCTCTTGGGGCCGACTTTAATTCTAACTTGATGCTGCAGATCGCTTTTAGCGATAAGGCCTTATCGCTAAAATCGCCCATTGTGCCTATGTAATTTTTTCTTCATCTGTATTTTCTGTAACTTATATGGTGTACATAATAAAGAGTATTCTATCCTATTCTATTCTGAATAACAGTTTCTTTTTTTTTGGGACTGGTCAGCCACACTATTCCAAAACACTGCTGAAACCCAGAATCAACTGTAGCGTCCTCCAGAAAAGTGCAAAAAACTATTGAACTGTCTTGGATCCCCCAAAGAAATTAACCAGAATAGAACAGCGGAGCAGTTGGAATAGCAAAAAAAAAAAATCTTCCCTAAGAAGCTAGAAACACGCTAGGGACAAAGCCTAGTGGTGAAGCACCTGCTTTTAAAACAAAACTATTATTATTGGTGCATCAACAGGGATGATTCCTGAAAAAAAAAGTGCTTCTATTTAGTCTGTCAGTTAGATTATCTTTTTATTTATTTTTTGCTTTATCAAATCTATGAAAATGAAGATCAGGAGTGGGGGCTTGTGTCGTCAATTTGTAGTAAAAATTGTAGCGAGTAGTGACGTCACACCAGTATGCAACGCACTGTTTCGTCTTCGTTTTTTATTTACGTGAAGAGAGAAAATATACGTGTACCTTGTTTTTTGGAAATCCATCTGACAGATTAATAAGATTTTTTAGTCATCTACCCTATTGTTAGCAGTTATATTTTTTAACATTACATGGTACCTTATTTGGAGTGACTACATAATATCTTTCTAGCCTTCAATACCTGTACCTGAGTTACACGGTATTCTATTAGAAAGTCCAGTGTCTGCTTTAATGGCACAAATCTACTAATGACGGCCAACACTAATATCTTAACGTGTTTGGAGGCATAGAGAAACATCGACCTGTAATGTGGATACACAGGAAATACATAGGAAGGCAGGTAAACAAAGCCAACTTGATACAACGATTGAAAACGAACGCTCACTTAAACGTTTCACGTACGTACGCGTACGCGGTTACGCTTGCACTCACCACTGGCATTTGTTTGAGATTGCTGTACGTAGGTATGTATGTGTGCGAGTGCTTATGTGCAAACACGCACGCACACATAGACAACCATCACGTACAGCTAGTGCATTCGTGACCGACATTTATTTGAGATCACCGTACGTAGGTCGAGCGTGTTCTGTGTGCATTTTGTATTGCATCCATCCTTCTGTATCTATTTTGTTTTGTGTCTTAACTTTGAATTCCATAATATTAATGGCACTAAGAGGCTTATTGATTTTGGTACCAATTTACTTCCTCTGAATATATCATTAATGGGCTAAGTGCCCACTTACCTACTTAGTGGCTAATTAGTGACTGACAACTGTGAGAAGTAGGTAATCGCCTGTGATTTGGAGATTGATAACCAAGTAGGTAGAATGAGATTAAGATATTGGGTAAATAGATAATCTGAAAGTTTCATTTTTACTTACTGTCTGTACTTACTAATTCGATAAAAAAAAAGTATTTTACTGAGAAGAATGCTACACATCTATAGCCGAGTTTTTTTTTGCCATTGGTTTGGGGGATGCCATTACAGTATATATTAGAGAAAATGGTATAGTACTGATTTCAAGTCTACTGTCAAACTCGATGAAGCCTCAAACCGACCAACACTCGACTTTTCCATAAACATCCCCTATTATAATTAAATCCGACGCTAATCTAGAAAATAAACCCGAAACTATGTATTACAACTCCACTAGATTAAATTAAAAGTTCTCCCGCTTGCATGGATTAGTAGTTTGGCACCAATAGATGGCGTTGGTTTAAATTGAACGAGCTCTAGGACCACCTGTGAAAACAGTTGGGATGGAACTTTCTAAATGGTTCAGTTCGAGGGTAGTTTAAAGTGTTTAAGGATTATGTGAACGGATGGAGCAAACTTCGTGCATTGGACGGATGAATACTAAAATGCAGTGGGGTTTTAGGATATTAATTTAGGAAACTGTGCTTGATATGTGGGAAAATTATGTGTCTGTTTTTGTTCGATGTAGGTAAGCATACTGGTATATCGTTGTAACACATAGCAATATGGCGCTTGTATTTTCAAAAGAGGTTTAAAGTTAGACCAAAAGTCTTACCTACGATGCAAATACCTAGTTTTGAGGTCTAGGGTTACTTTAGCGATTTTCTGTCCCTAAGCGCACGTACGAGTATTTAACCACTATCTGATGGAAAGCAGTGGTGAGGTTGACAATGGAACATGCTTGCCTAGAAGTAACTTATTCACTGTTGTTTTAAGACCAAGTTCTATGCCTTATTGACGTTTTCAGGAATAAAATGACTTATTTTTCTAACACCCTAATATATACATACATATATATTCTTCCTTGTTTGATGAGCGAGTGACTGATTGACAAATAACGCACAGTCGAAACTACTCGTTATAGAAATCTGAAATTTGGCATGTGGCTTTCTTACACTCCGTTGGGGAGGACTAAGTGAGGATTTTATGAAATTCCTATGGAAACGGGAAAATAGGAAATAAATGCGCGTACAAAGTTGCGTGCAAAAGCTAGTAATACGTTAGTACTAAAGATAATTTCCTCTGCCGCTGTGTCCCGAAAACACGATGAAATATGCATGTGCTTATTTTAACAAGCCGCACGTGTTCGTAGTTACACTTTACATACAATCTACACGTGTATTGCTGGCTGTGTTTCTGTAAAATCATGCTTTAGTTTTTTCGGTAGGAAAATAAAGTATATCTACATTTTGAGCGCAGAAACCTTCGAGCGATTGAGATTAAATTGAAAGGGTTGTATTTTTTAGCTTAACTGTGGGATAACATTTACGATACAGCTACGATAAATGTGCACCTTTTTGTTAGCATAAATAAGTAGTCAACATTTCGAGAACAGTTTTAGCTGCAGCAGCAGGCTTAATTTTATTTACAGTATACAGAACTATATTATGGTTTGAATGGTAGATCTGATCCAATTTTAAGTAAATTAATTCGTAATAATTCGAAAACGTTTATTTTTCAAACTCAGATCTGTCTTCTTCATCAGATCTTTGTTGTTTCTATATTCGGGAAACGGTTCCATTTTGTTACGTTTTGGCTAGACATTTGCAATGTTTTATCCAGTTGATTTCTTATTACCTTTTTCCTACCCTTCATAGCCAAGTACCTAATCATATTTCCATTAAACTTAGCCTTAGCATGCAAATGACAGTTCGCAAATACTTTTGATTTAATCAAAACATAAACTAACACATTAACAACCCAGTACACAGCTGTGTCGAGAATGTTCTTAAACTATAGAGTTCTGAAACATTCTCGTAACTGACAATAAACTGGAAGTTGTGGCGGAAAGTCCCGAGTTCGAACCTCAATAATTGTGTTAGACTTTATTAGTTCATAAAAGTGGGTTTGTTTTACAATAGTCGAGTTCATAGTTTTGTTACAGACTAGCACAACTTGTAACTGTTAGCTTGTGTCAGTAGCTAGACGGCAAACAGAAGTCGGAACTTCTAAAAATATTTTTAAGGTTTTGTTTTTGGTCATGTAGGTACTTGTGTTTGCTAAGGACAGGTCTACAAATAGGGCGTCGTACTAATATAAAAAGATTATCGCGACTATCGTGATTATCGCGTTTATTTACGTACGTATGGCAAACTCGAATGCGTCGTCACTTTAACAGAGGGCGTATAAAGGAATATAAGGTGTCTTTTGCAATTATATTTTGGAATCTTTTTCATCACAAGGTTTTAGAGTATGTTTTTTACATTCATTTTATAGCAAAATTATAAGTCTCTGTCACCTGTGACCTAGAAAAGAGTCAAGAGTAAATTTAATCCATATCAATTTTGAGATAAGCCCTTTTCATTTTTTCTTCACATTGAGAGTAAGATTTGTTGTTATAAAGTTCAGTTGATCTCTGGGGAACTGTGAGAAAAGTAGAAGAAGAAGGGTAAGGTAGAAGAAGAGGGGGGGAGGAAGGAAAGTGGAAAAGAGTAGGAACGGGCTTAGCACTACCATCTCAGAACCTCTCTCTACAAGTTCGTCTACGGTGGTAATTGCCTAAGAATCCACCGTCCCTCTTCATCCACTGGAGGGTGATATATCGTAGTGATTATTTACTTATCTAAACTCTAAAGCAGAACAATGAAAACAAAACTTTTTGCCGAACGATATGCTAATAAAATAAAGTTCTTCCCTTACAATTTATTCAAACGTAATACACAATTCTCTTGCAGGTACTCTTGACAAAATAGTGTTTCGAGCTTCGGGTTCGTTACAATAAAATCAGCCGATTAAATAAACAAAGATGACACTTTAATTTACACCACACTAATTACACTATAAACTCACTAATCACAAAACACAATCGCACTATTAATCACTTGAGTTCGCAGTCGAAGATCGCTCTCGAAGTTATCACTTGTATCGCAAATCCAATACTGACTCGGTCGGTTTTTTTTTTTTTTTTTTTGGAATGGACCACTCGCAGTTCAGCACACTAAGGCTGGTTACTGCTCAACCGGACAAGGACTCGGTTGGCTCATGTGCCGGCCTTATACAAGGGCGCCGAGTAGAACTCCAGAAAGTTCGCGTACATATCGGTCGCGACCGACTAAGGTCCGAGAATTCTAGCATAGAAAAATCTCGAAGGTCCTTGACTTCAATAGTTCTGCTACTCGATACTAGATGGCGCTAGTGGTACCGAATGCCGCTATCATCCTAACTTAATTCTGGCGCGCAACAATAGTTTACTGTGCGGACAACTATACGTACCTACAACATATAATAGGTATATCTTTGATAAACCTGCTGATGAAATTTGTATTTAAAGGAATAAGCCCTTGAAATACCAATTTATCATAATTGTCGACAAGTTGTCATCTCTAAATTTACCATCTTTACAGACATACATATATATTTCAAATAGTCCATCAAGTTCGTTATTTCGACTTGACAAAATCGTCTTACTACTAACAAAATTATTAAATTCTTATTTGTATGCTTGATACACGTTTGATTATGTCACCATCACGTAAGATTTAACAATACCGAATCTATCAGTAGCCGTCGAGGCATCTCAGTGCTCTCACTATCATCGAAGTTGATTGATAAACATAGGCCTCCCTAAGAGTGCTCGCATCCAGTGGATACCCGATCATCGGTCTATCGTTTGGTCACAGGCCACCAAATCCTGCGTCTTCGGTTACGCGGCCGCCCTTCCAAAACCTCTCGCAGTGCTCTGCTAAGCAAAATTTTATAGTACATACAGCTTGTACACCATATTATTTTGCGACGTGTACTTTAACTGAAAAGAGCAAAGGTTTTATCTAATACTATGCAAATTCAACCGGCGCCTTAGCAGTTTGTTCGGACATTAATAAATGTTTGCCGGCCTCCTATTGAATAAACTTGGGAACTTTTCTTGAAGAGTTTCAACCTGTTTTACATTTTGTACTAAATTAAGTGGCGCTTGCATAATATTACTAACAGAAACGTGATTGTGCGGTGTAAAGCATTTTGGCACGCCAGTTTTCTTTTAATTGAAGTAGGTATGCATTGGAAGGTTGTTCAACATTGTTTCAAGAACAAGTTTTTGTGGCGAGAAAACAATCAGCACGGAAACGCTTGTGGCTAAATTATAACAGCCGCACGGGTTAAGCCTCAAGGTTAAGTAACGCTTGCCGAGGTTGGTCTGTTGATGGGTGACTATCTGAACATGCCTAGACTACTCCGTGCCTCGGAAAGCACGCTAAGCCGTTGGTCTCGGCGGTCATTTGTAGATTTTTGGCAGTCCTTACAGATTGTCAGAAGCCAGAAAATCTGACAGCAGTCTTGCCAAGAAGTACCGTGTTACCCATTTAATGTGTTGTGGAGGTCTCGTAGGCAACGCTACACGTAAAATTCTGGTATTCAGCTGAATTTGGTTACACTGGGAGCCGACCCCAATATAGTTGGGAAAAGGCTAGGCAGATGATGAATCAATCAATCAGCATTTAATATAACCAAACGCAGCGGACTACCAGTATTTTACATGGAGCGACTGCTTACCTAACCTCCATAACCCACTAACTGGATAACACGATACCCCATAACAAGACTGGTGTCGTTTTTCTGGTTTCTGACTCCATACGACTATCGGAGATCTTCAAATGACAACTGGAGCCGTGCTTTTCAAGTCACGGGTAGCCTCGTTATGTAATTTATGATCGCTCATTGTCGGACCAACATCGAAGATCGACCCATAAATGGCGGCGACCCCTCGCTTCCGTCCTCAGTTCAAACCAATCAATCCAAAGGGCATCAGTAGGAACACGGATAGGATTTAGTCAGTAAGAGTTTGACACTCACTTCCACTCCGCCCAGAGCAGAAGAAGTCAAATTATGATTTCCTATCCATAAAAAAAAATCAAACGGAAGTAACATACAGCAGAAAATGTTACTTCTGTTTACAATATTCCCAATAAATGCGCTACTTTACTAAGCAATAATACTGCTCGACATAGCGGTTGCTTAGAATAGTGGAGCAGGAGTGTCGGGGGATGAAAATGTCTAATTCGGCTGGAAGCCACTGGCACTGACACAATTTCCAAAGAGTATCTTTTTGCTATCATCAACAATTTATTCTTGTTTAAAAGACGGTACTGACTTTATTATTAGTGACATAATAATATTGCATGCATGAGAATGTCAGTGTCACACTTGTTTTGTATATGGTGTGACCGCGGCATGTGACAATGCTTATTCTTGTTTAAAGCTCGTTTAAAGACAGCGCTGACTTTTTTATTAGAAGACATAATAATATTGCATGCATGACAATGGCAGTGTCACACTTGTTTTGTCCGTCCCTGACATAGGCGGGCCCATTTATGAAATAATTCCGCCGGTGCTCGATTTGGATGCTAATTGGCGGGTTCAGACTTTGGATTCTGAATAGGGATTCTGAATCGGAATTTTGCTGATTGGTGTCGGGATTGAGCATGGTTGGGGCTTTCATGAATGGGTCTGTATCCATACGTGTAATTTTTAACTTTTATTTATTTTTTCCAATTTTCCTTTTTTTTTTATCTTTGTTCATTTGTAGCTGTACCTCTGTGTATCTGTATGAGTGGAATAAACTATTTTTCTTTCTTTATATTATTAAACTACGATCGAGTATTTGTCAAGATATCGCACAATAATAACATTTTTCATAAATGAAAATGTAATAAAATTACTTAGTTCTAAAAAATACTTCTTCACACACCTAAAAGGTCAAATAAGACGATTCTATACAAATGAAGCCATTACTATTAGTTTCTCTTGGGATTTAGAGAAACTATAGTAAAATGCATGAAGATGGTACGGCCGACTAAATTATATGTATGTAGGTATAGAGTACAAATTGTACAAAAATAATAGAGCACATAGTTTACTCTAGATGGCAATAGAAACTACATTTGATATTATATCTAAAACAAACTAATATTTTTTTAGGAGGAGTTACAAAGTCTTCCTCGGGGAAAAATTCACATGAGTAGTATCCGATATTCAGTTATCTTTCATGGTTGAAATATCGAGTAAAGTAAGCCAAAGATATAAAAATATCGGTAAATTTTACTGTCAAGCAATAATCGCAAAAAATAGAATAGTCTTTTTTATTATCACTTATACCGTGTATTGATGTCTATTTTGTAAGTAAGTAGGTACTATAAACTTCCATTTATATGCGCTTTTTTCACATGGGCCCCAGGCAGAAACAATAGGGCACCAGCTTCTTTTTTCTATGTATGGGAAATCATCAAATGACTTCTTCCACTCTGAGTGGAGCGGAAGCGAGTGTCAGACTCTTACTGACTAAAACCCACGCGTCTTCCTCTTAATTCCTTTTGCGTTCCAGAGTCGCGGTGACTCTTTCGAACAAATTCCGCAACCCTAGCAGGCACTGACCCTATGGGGCCCCGTCTTCTTTGCTAACATGTAATTGAGGCGCGCGTGGAACATGACGGGGCGTCGACCCAGATTTGGTTGTTATCGGATAGAAGCCACCCATAGCTTGCCCTGTGGCCAGGAATCGCTCTTTGACACCCGATGCATTTTCTTCTGTTGCGGCGGCTGGGGCGTGAAGTTATCCTCTCCCTTCCTCTCCCCAGGTGGAGTTTAGTCAGTAAGAGTCTGACACTCAAGTAAGTGGAAAAAGACATTTGATGATTACCATCACAGAAAAAAAAGAAAACAAAAAAGGGTATACCTACATATTCACCTACGTATAGTTGCGTATAGTCCAAACAATCTTCCAAATGAGCAATATTGCCCAGACAAAGTCAACATTGCGCTCAAGGCAATATCAATATTGGTCGGGTGTAATATCAGTATTGCAGCGGTAGAGATAGTCAATCACTGTCTAGAACTCGGTTAAATCCGGATAGAGTTGTACTGAATACTCGACGGTTGGGAACGTCTAAGATCCTGGCTATAGTAACGAGCGGGAGAGGGCGCTAAAGTACATACAATAGGGATATTTTCTGAGCAAAACGATCATTTTTTTTTAATACTCTGCCAGATAATTTATACGTATTCTTTAATAAATCAATGAAACATGATAAAGATAAAACGCATTAACAGTTCAGAAGTGTTCATGAGTTCATGAGCTTATGAAATCAACATCTGCCTAGCCTTTTCGCAACTATTTTGTGATCAGCTCCCAGTCAAACCGGATTCAGCTGAATACCAGTATTTTACGTAGCGGCTGCCTACACCGGCAAACAGGGTACTTCTTGAAATTAAATCACGTCTAGATAAAATTTGTACCAAGACTCGGGGATTTTCTAAACTCAAAGTTCAGTTTGATCAAAAGAGCTTATACTGCACATTCAAGCGGACGGATCTTCCAAAGTACTAAACATAGCAAATCGCCGTGTGCATAATCAGCCTTTTAATGTTCCCACTGCTGGGACACAGGCCTCCTCTCTAGGAGAGGGAATGGGCCGGAATCCACCACGCGGGCCCAGTGCGGGTTGGTGAATGTCACACGTCTTCGAATTTTTGGTTCTAGGACATGCCGGTTTCCTCGAGCGATTGAGAGCAGTGGTGGTGAAATTAATTACCTACACAAAGTAATGCGCCTAGCCGGGTTTGAACCCGCGACCTACAATACGTAAGTCGGGGCCGTTACCACTCGGCCATCACTGCTCCCCGCCGTATGCGTCTATACTGAAGTGACATTGGCGGGTTTGACAAAACTTTATTACTCCTGAGAAACACTTTTATCAACAACCTCCTGCTACAAAAACTCGCAATGCTTTGTGAACACCTAACAGCACCCGCACCCGCTATAGTCACCGCGCGTACTTAGAACATGACCTTAAGATAAGTCTTTGCGGTCTCAAGACTGGTGCCAAAGTGTAGATACCGTTTGAATGGAACTTTACTAATCCGTTATCATTCAAAATAGTTGCAGGACTTGTAAGTACTATGTCGCTGTAAAAGAATAGATCGTGTGTTTAGGTAGGCTTTTTATGTTGTCTCTGTCACTCAATATTTGTGTGTAAGTCACCTTATGGTTGGTGCGACAGACCACACAACGACTCAGTTAGCAAGAAAAAACTTTTTCCATAAAAAATAGTAGGTGTCAAAAACGAACAAACAACCAAAAACACTGACTTCAGAAATTATGTTGTTGTTTTGTTTTATTTAGAAGTCGATTGTATTTTTTTTTCAGTTTTTAGTGGTGATACTCCACGGCTAAACGTACCCCATCACAGCGTATGTGTTATAAACTGGTGTTAGAAACAATTAACAGACATGCGATTTGAGCAATTCTTGGTATAATTTATTTAAGAATGCCATTTCCCGTCTCTCAGTTTGAAATCAATTAACAAAAAATAAAACATATGAAAAGGACTACGCTTGCTCTTGCACTGGGTCTTATTTTAATTCCAAATATTCCTACCCTTGTCCCGTATTACACGAGGTTGACGCAACACGTTTTCTTTTGCCCTGTCAAACGTAACGCTATAATTCATTACCTTCTCTTTCATACCAGTTACAAAATTCTTTCTGCAACAGAATTGGCCTCTTGAATAATATCGACAAGGTGACAGCTGCTGTCAGTTGAATTAAGCCAATCAGCGTTCGCGACTCTCGGCTTATACCAAGTCACTTGAGGTAATTCAAAAATTAAGCTGAGTGGGATCTTTATAATGATCTTGAATTAGAAACTCGTGTATAAATTCTGAATAATTTTTGAAGGAATGTTAGCATATCAAAATATCTTAGGTACTTATGTCTCCCAAAAAAGCCGAGCGTTATTATAAATTCGTACCCAAACAAAAACAGTATTCTAGTGTTCGCCTAAAAAAAAACTTCATCAATTTACCGCTTGTCTTGTTCTCTCGTACCCACTCGAAAATTTAAGATGTATTATCCCACAAAAACATCAATTTAATTTAAGATGAGCCTCAGGCAAACCTAAGATTAGAAACGCACAGATGCGACACCCTTGAGACAAATGTGTGAATTGGGAATATGCATGAAAAAAAAATAGTTTATCTAGAAATATCCAAAATGCTATTAGTATGCTAATAGTGAAAATATAATCAAAAGTATAATCAAAAGAAAAACAAACGAGATATAACTATTATGACCCTTAGGAGTCGAGGAAAAGCAAAATAGCCAGAAAAAAGAAAGAACGCACCAGCCTCAAATACCCGAAATTACTGAATTGCGAAACCACGGGATTAACTTTGATAATGTTATGCTTTCCTGAAACCAGTTCTGAAGTTCACGCAGACGAAGTTGCAGATAGAAGCTAATTAAGAAAATACATAGAGCTCACCGGGATAACAATATGCTAGTATCACGAATTCAATACTGATCTAGCGAAAACTGAAAGTGATAATCAAAACACTTTTGACGCGAGCGAAGCCGCGGGTGGAAGCTAGTAAGTAGATATAACAAAAATAGAGGAATTTCTTTTTACTCCTGATTATACTTTCTAAACAAAATGTTGACCAAACGGGAATGAATGTAGGCATTCTCAAATGTTGACGAATCGAGAATGAATATATGAAGATCAAAATGTTGACCAAACGCCACTTGTGTTCAATTGTTTTTAAAACTTTTGACATGTTGTCGAATCGGGAATGTGACATAACGGGAAGTAGCCTTTTAAATGAATACATCTGAACCTGTCTCGCGATAAACTTTTCTATGCCAGCTGTATAGGCGTCAATTTTTTTTATTATAAATATTATAATACATTATCGCTGAGGAAAGCTTTCATAATTGACTACTTTTTCCTACAGCTAATTAGTATTTTGTTTGCAAATAAAAAAAAATCATGCATAGGTATCCCTATTTGGATATATTTTTGGGGTATAGTACCGGAAAAATGCGAGGCCGAATGAGACTTACTATGAGTAAATGTTTCCTATTAAAAGTAGCAGTGGGCACATTGGTACCGGAACAGATGGTTGATGGAGCCGAATAGTTCTAAAGTGGTAACCAAGGATCGGTAAGACGACGCAGCGTAAAAGGCCAAAGATAAGGTGTAACTAGGGCGACCTGTGGCCCTACTACGAAGTGCCAATGCTATCATGATTCGTGTGAGGGAAAGAGATAGTGCTATTCGTCTTGTGTAACTCCGTCTCTCTCTGACACAGAAATCATGATGGATTTAAGACGTCATAATAGGGCTGCTGGTGATAGCTGCGAGAATTCACTGGATGCGATTAACACGAGCAAAAGTATGAGTTGCACTTCTAGAGTTTTTTCTTAGTCTATGACAAACATAATATTAAGGTCGGTAAAGATCACTTGAGTGGGAAAAGGTAATTTTGAACCCGCGATCAAGGGACATCTAGAGTGCTTGCGTTTGTAGCTATAGAATTAGGGAGTGGCTTGTAAGAAGTGCGGGTCCTTTTAAAGTAATGAGGCTTATTTGAGTATATGATTTGTTGATTGGTAGTGCTTGAAAGTACATATATTAGTGGTGTATAGTGTACATACATATAATGTATGTATGTACAGCTTTAGGATTTTCTACCACAGTACTAAACATTTTTTGTCATTAAACAAGTGTGTCGCTCAGTGCGGTTTAAATATACATAAATAAGAAACTTAATCAAAGTTGTATTCCTGAAATAATTATATAGATTGGCACATCATGACATACATTTATTGTATCGAGAAAAATATAAAGTTGTAGGTACGCATTTTTTATTATTATTTTATAGGCACGTGCCTATAAAATGATAATAAATGGCTTACAGATAGTCGTGATGAGTCAGGCTGATTGTTTATGTTACTTTATTATGTCTGGAGCGCATCCAACATACAGAAGAAATTCTTAGTGTGGGGCAACATTTTTTTTTTAATGACATAACAGTTGTTTATAAATGTAGGTGTGCCAACGACCACAACTGCCATGCTTAAACAAAATAATGACACAATGATCGTACAAAATACATAATCCCATTCAATAATGCATTCATACAAAAATACCCAGCCTTTATCAATGGGTCCAAATAAATTTGCCCAGACCCTAGCTTCGGATTTAGCTCTAAAAGCCGGACGCAAACACTCCAAGTCATTAGGGACATCAATCACCATTACACAACTATATTGGGGTCAGACTCCAGTAACACCAGATGTGGCTGGACCATTAAAAAAGGAAACCCAACTTTTCTGGGTTGTTAATATTTTAACGACGCTTTTAAGTTAATTTATTTTTGCTGTCATGTATAAAAATATTGTAGCCATAATATTTTTTATGTAAAACCTATCAAGCACGAGTTGGATTTGCACATGAAGACTTCATTCAGAAAAAGAAAAAGCTCTTTTTTATTATTATTATTATAGCTAGCCTGAAATGTCCCACTGCTGGGCAAAGGCCTCCCTCCACTCCTTCCACTTTTCCTGATCCTGTGCCACATCCTGTCAATTCCCAAGGAAGACATCCAAGTCGTCCCGCCATCTCCTTCGTAGTCTGCCGCGGCCCCATCTCGCGATTTCAGGGCACCAATTTTTTTTTTTTAATTTTGATAAACCCAATTTTTAGCCCACTCTGAGCTAAAACGAAACGGCCCATCTAGACCTTTTATATGTTCCGCCTTGCTGTTGTCCGCTATAAAATACATCCTGAATGTTATTCAGATCTAAAAGCAACTACTGTAAAATAGTGTTAAAGTCCGTTCAGTAATTTCTCACATTTTTTTCTAATATACATTTATATATTAATAGGATTTATGGCCACTGCAGATACGCCTAGATCGTCAAACCGCCTATTCTGTTAATTTAATCAATGAAAATTAAATAAAATTATTATGAGCCCTTCCTAGGTCAACAACCTCATCTCTTGTACACCAGACAACTAATAAAACAATGTCGCAAATAAAACATAACAAAATGAGGTCGCAAAGGATTTATTCTCCTATAAAACGATACTTTCCTTATCAATCAATAGATACTATCACTACTTTTTTTAGAGGACTAGCTGAGTCGTGCAACTTCGTTTGTGTCACATTTTTCATGACTGATCTGCTCCTGTTGACCTTAGCGTGATGACATATAGCCTTTTTTTTCTGGATGGGATATCATCGAATGACTTCTCCCGATCTGAGTGGAGTGAAATGGAATGTCAGACTCTTACTGACTAAATCCCACCCGTGATCCTTCCAGTGCCCTTTGCGTTCGAGGGCCGCGGTGACTCTTTCGAACAAATTCCGCAATTTATTGCTTTTGTCGATAAATGGGACCAGCATTTCCTGAGATTAGCACATTCAAGCAAACAAGCAAACCTTCCAGCTTTGTATATTGGTATAGATAAAATAATACATAAAAATTGTTTACTGACCCAAAAATTTCAACAATGGTATTTAAGTATGCATAATCTTAAGATTAATTGACCTTAGACCTAATAAGACCTAATTTCAATAAATTACTTTTGATTTTGATTTCATTTCATTTGTGCTATATTGCATAATTTTTGCTATATTACATACATACATAATACTTTCATTACCTCCCAAATGTAATCCCTTCCTTTTCTTTCGTTATACTTTCAAAAAACTCGGTTGGTGCAAAATCTTCATCTGGATGTGCCATGGAAATTATTACAAAACAAACTGAACGCAAAACGATATACCTTTCATTATTTCAATCTCACGTTTCAGAATAATAATCAATTTAGCAACCCTAACAATTCCTGATTTTCAATACAGAAGTTATTATTCAGTTAGTTTCGAAATAAAATGCAAATTAATCTCCAACATTGGATTCTGATTGAATTCAAAATTATTTGCAGTTTATAAAACATTCTGAATATGGAATGAATGGTTAATTTATGCGTCAATTAGTTTGAATTATTAATTTATTAGAAATACTGTTGGTTAGGTTTGTCTTGGTTTCCTTGATGAAGGTTGCGGTTTTTATTCCACGATTGTTCGAAAATATACTAAAATTTAAAACAGGATAGTCGAACGTTCTCTCTACAATAGAGTAGTTGACAAAAAAGTTGCTTTATCAAATCTATAAAAAATGACTAAGACAAAAAGCATCAAAGCTCAGATACGGGGGCTTATGATGTCACGTCGTGGTAAAAATTGTAGCAAGTATTGACGTCACACGAGTATTCAACGCACTGTTCGTGCGTTGTTTCGTCTTTGTTTTTTATTTACTTGAAAGAAGAAAAAATACGTGCAATATTTTTCATTTATTTTATTTTTTTATTTATTTGTTTTCATCTTACATTTAACATTACGGGTTTCCCCAATGCGATAAATTCGCTTATCCTACGTTATACTAAGATCTATAACTAATTATAAATAATGCATTCCTTGTGAATTTTTGATAAATCTATCTGACAGACAAATTGGATTTTTTTAGCAAACCTAAACTTATAACTAACTTTATACTCCAGATATAAACGTGTGCAATTGTAACCTGTAACTTAGTTTACTCTAACAATGCTCTCGGCAGCTAGTTCATATAAACAGTAAGAGCAATTTTATTTTATTTTTCTAAATAAGTTAACAATCTTTCTAGACCCAGCCTAGGTGTCCTATGCATCACGTTTTTTTTAAATCGATTAATTAATATCCACGATTAAGGACGCGTGAGTTTGCGTAAAATACCGTGAGTAAACGCAATTTGTTGATACCCGTGGGTCTGCGAATGGCGAGCTATGGGTGGCTCGCCATCCGCCAGCAACCAGGCCCGGGTCGACAGTGCGTCGTGTTCTTCGCACGCCTCAAAGAGTTGTCAGCAAAGAAGATAGGACCCCACAGGGCCAGTGCCTGCTAGGGCTGCGGAATTTGTTCAAAAGAGCCACCGCGGCCCTGGAAAGCAAAGGGCACTAAGAGGAACACTGGTGGGTTTTGGTAAAAGACTGACACTCCCTTCCGCTCTACTCAGAGCGGGAGAAATAATTTCCCATCGTGAAAAAAACAGGTAGATGCCCATATATTTCAAAACTGTGTATCATATAGCAAATAAGCGTAATGCTCGTACTGCTAAAAGCCACATAAAATAGGTATGAGTTAAACCATTTCAAAACGTATATAGTATGCAGCATTGGGGCACCTACACCTACCTACATACATCTAGTCGTCTGTCTTAAAAAGATTGCCAAAAACCAGCCGAAACAGATATCATAATATACGATACTGCAGAGCCAAAGCTTTCACGATATTGCTATTGGATAACATATACTCATATTTGAGCCATCTGGCAAACGGAATCTGTCAAATTGACTTCTATATGTAGCTATGAGTAATGTCTTTATGTAAGGGTATTATAGAAGAACCGTGTTCCCCAGTTAATGGGTTGTGGAGGTCTGGTAGGCAGCCGCTCCACGTAAAATACTGGTATTCAGCTGAATCCAGCTTGTCTGGGAGCATTTGCAACATTAGCTAGGATGGGCTTGTTTGAAAGTTATTAAAAAAAAACAGTAAGTACATACCGAGTTGCAACAGTTACTGTTTTCCTGTTAAATAATTATAGCCTGTGGCAATGATTGCTTATGTACGATGTACGTACTGCACTACTTTATATTATTGAATTTATAGTAAAAATTGAGACAAACTAAATTGTCGCTTGTTGCAAGACTCCCGAAGGGCAGCAGCGTAAATACAAGTTCAGCAGCTGTGGTTAGGCGTCTCTTGGCAGATAATAAGTTAATAATGATGCAACCCTATGGCTTGGTACATATATAAGCTTCCACTTTTGCTATACACCTCAGTCATACACCAGTGCGAAGGATAATGGGATATCAAGGTTGATTTACTAAACGTTTACCACGAAAACTTAGACAATCTTGTAGTAACTTTGAACTAATTTACACTACCAAAATACTTATTACCTACTAGCTGCTGCCCGCGACTTCGTCCCCGTGAAATCCCCGATTTTAAAACATTATTTATCGCTGCTCCGCTCCTATTGGTCTTAGCGTGATGATATATAGCCTATAGCCTTCTTCGATAAATGGGCTATCTAACACTGAAAGATTTTTTCAAATCGGACGTAGTTCCTGAGATTAGCGCGTTCAAACAAACAAACAAACAAACTCTTCAGCTTTATAATATTAGTATAGATAGATTCAAAGAGCCCTTTATTGATGAATCAATTGAATTACTCAAAGTATCTTACAACCTAATAACAAAATAGTTTGAATTTTCGTTCATGCAAATTTTGAGACTTAGTCTAAAGTTCGTCCTTCCTTTATTAACTTTTCTTGTTATTATCTTTAAGACGAAGTTTTAATGGCATTATGTTTTAATCTTCGGTCTGGATTTCCACCTAGACGTGGTCGGGAGTCGGGGTTAATTTATTCAACGAACTTTTAGTTCCTGCTATGATATTATGTTATTATAGTTTAGATGTTATTTTATACGTAGACCTGTGAGAACTTTTTTAAATCTTCATTTATCTATCTTCTCTTCATTATATCATAACGTATCTGCATTTATAATTTTCAAATAAACTGTATGTTTGCTTGCAAATTTTTCACGTCTAAACGGCTGAACACGTTTCGGTGAAATGACAAACGTAGTCTTCCTGGATTCTCCTCCAACATTTACGAGAGTAAACCACTAGCAGATGCTAGTTGTCAATCATTTATTGAGGTTGTTTTTCAGAAAAAAGTTACAATAATTCACCCCAATAAATTTCACAATAGCGTATATTTTAATCGTAGGTTGACTAGTAGAGTTACGGAATTTGTTCGAAAGAGTCAACGCGACCCTGGAACGCAAAGGGCACTAAGAGGAACACGGGTGGGTTTTAGTCTGTAAGAGTCTGACACTCCCTTCCACTCCGCCCAGAGCGGGAGAATTTATTTGATGATTTTCCATCCAGAAAACGCGGGTGACTTCTCCCGCTCTGGGTGGAGCGGAAGGGAGATTCACACTCTTACAGACTAAAACCCACCCGTGCTCCTTCTAGTGTCGTTTGCGTTCCAGGGCCGCGGTGACTCTTTGGAATCAGCCGTGTCCGGTGAGCACCTGCGTCAGGCGAAAGGTGAGGACGCCGTGCAACATTTTGTTTGTGATTAAATTCAATTAAAACTCGATCTAAATGCTCATTGATATAATATTAATAAACCATAGCCAAACACCTTTTTTCAATATTTTTTTTAAATTCAACTCTCTAGAGAGTAAAAAGGGATGGCAAACTATGATGAACTGACCCTGTCCTGAAGAGCATAGAATGCTTTTTATGTAATGTGTTATCTTGTGGGTAGTGTGGATATTTTACGTGGGCATAGCCTCTGGTAGAAGATAGTTAATGAATATAATTTGTAGAAATTACTAGAAATTTAAGATTATAACAGAACATAGGCTCAGTGTTATGATACCTAAAAGCCTGTACTTAGTTAATTTTATGCAATTGTTCCTTCTTGATTTTTGATGTACGTGTTTCTGACCTTTTTTAGTGTTGTGTTTTAGACACTAAAAGCATTTTATATGACGTGTTAGTCCTGAATATGAAGTGTTATTAGTGTCAGTTTAAAATAAACAACAACGCAAAACACTGCTAAAATAAAAATATGGACCAACAAATGTCAGAAAAACGTATATCAAAACTCAATCACCACTTTTAACTCTCTAAACAAACAGCCTTTCTCATAAAAGACAAACACAAAGCCACTCCATCACTATTTTATATTCATAATAAATTCCACATCTCACGCCCTGATTTTAATAACGTTAACCTGAAAATTTCAAAGACAAAACGAAATACCAGCACCGCGCCGTAATAAATTCTATCGTAATTTTGTGAATTACAACGTCTTTATGAAGTTTTGTCGTGAAATTTTCAATATCTTCTTTTGCAAATTACTTTGATGATTTAATTTTTTATATTTTCGTCTCAACGGAGTCGTTTGTAAGGATTATAATAATATTATGTATGTATGTGTTTTGTGACCTAATTTCAGAATATGATTGACTTCCCTGTTGGTTTTATATTTTCACTATGACGTGCCAATGTCATCATGAATCAGTTTTTTTTTTAGAATAACGTTTCCCCACACTAGAAATTTCTCCTGTATCGTGGGTGCGTTTACAAACATATAAACTCACATACACAAACAGCCAGACCCGGAACAACTATCTGTAGGCCATACAAATATTTGTTCCGTGCAGGAATCGAACCGCAGCGCAGCAGCCAATCGTTAAAACACTGCGCCAACTGTGTCGTTTGACAAAGAGGGAGTGATAGTCGTCCTGTATAGCTCCGTCTCTTTCTCACAGCAGAATCATGTAGGCGTTGGCAGTTGGAACGTCATCGTAAGGGGGCTGTACTGTATTTCCCGAAGGATAATGCAAACAAACCTATACCTCAATAAAACCATATTTCAATAATAATGTTTCAAGCTCAAGGGTTAATAGGGGTGAGCCCATCAACCGAGCAAAAATCGAATCTCTGGGTTGCTACTGAGAAATTTGAAACGGTAGGCGCCAGTTTTGCTCGATCCGGGAACTGACCCTAGGACCTCAAGCTCGTTGAGGAATTTGTTCGATAGAGTCACCGCGGTCCTGGAACAGTTGGAACACTAAGGGCAATAGGAGATACCCGAGTGGTTTTCAGTCAGTACTAGTGACCCACCCCTTTTTTTTCTGGGTAGGGAATCATCAAATGGCTTCTCCCGCTCTGGATGGAGCGGAAGGGAGTGTCAGACTCTTACTGACTAAAACCCACCCGTGATCCTTCTTGTGCAATGCTATTACAAAATGTCTACTATATTATGCATTTATTATTTATTATACCTACATATAAACCTTCCTCTTGAATCACTCTGTCTATATAAAAAACCGCATCAAAATCCGTTGCGTAGTTTTTAAGAATTACGCATATGACTTTGTTTTATACCTTCGATCAATAATAGCACTATTGATCGAAGTTTTATACTATGTAGTAAAGAGTGACACTCGCTTCCGCTTCACCCCGAGCGGACGTAGTCATTTGATGTTTTCCCATCTATAAAAAACAAATAATTAACGGCAGGCGTGTTTTTTAATTATTTGTTTTTTATTTCATATTTTTTTGCACTCTTTAGACGATGACACTATGCCTATGTAATCTAATTTTCATGAAAACAAATTTTATTTTATTTTATTTGTGAACCACGGCTCCCCTTTTGATTTTTTTGTGTGTTTTTGTTTAAATGTTCACAAGCCTTTGTTACCCGGGATAACTCAACACTTTTAACCATACCCCATCCCCATTCATTGATATCGGTTAAGCCGTTAAGAAGTTATGGTGAAATAAAAAAACTCACAAACATACTTATCTATGTACATATGCATTATGCATACATTAACCCTGAAAACATAACACTCCTTTTTTTGGACAGTCGTGTAAAAATAAGGACTTCAAGCTAAGCATAAGCTCTTACCACTATTACACTGTCGGGGCATACCAAGCTAATTAAGGAATTTTGTAAGATAGTCGTTAGTACAATACGCACGTACAAACATACGTACGACGTAAAAACTCCAAAGCTGTCATTACTGTGTTTACTTATTAAACAAAAGAATGAAATGACAAAAGGAATTCAGAATATAAATTCAGAATTTGATTAATATATTGAAAAGCCTTTAATTCGCCATTGTTACGATTTCTATGTTTAATTTATATTCAACATGATTTCATTCAATTCATGAAATATTTGACTGAAAATTTTGTGATAGGCAATATAAATTTTGATTCCTTTAAACGTTATTGTAACATAATACAAATCACTTTTGATGTACATTTATGTACCTTCCCATATACATACCCATATATAGCTATACAGCTGCATATAGGTATGATAATGATCGATCACCCTATATAACCGAGGACCCATTTCAAGGAACATATTTAATTGTGTTTCTTGAAAGAATTATACTAGAGCGGATTTGCAATGATTTTGACTTGGCGTACCTTCTTCTAAGAGAGGAGGTTTTCGGGACCGCTTATAGAAATAGTACGGTCGACATCAAGATTCAAGATGGCGTCAGCACAATTTGATCATTTGTGTTTTAGAGATTGCAGATTTTATTTCGATGTCGTATCCATATTCTTTATCAGTGACTATCTCTGCCTAACCCTTCGGAGATTCTAGACTTTAATGTGGTTTTTTCTTTTAATTTGTGCAAGAGGTTTTCCAACTAATGGATTCTTGCAAATGTCTCTTCTCGAAAACTACATAAGCGCCAGTAAATTTACGCAACTGTCTTTCGTGGAAATGTTTTTAACGCAAATGTCCTGGGTACTGGAGCTATAGAAATCCAATATAAATTAGAATAAAATATTTTTTATTACGGACACTATCTAAGTCATACGTAATTTAGATGAAGAAAACATTACATAGGGAATGGGCGGCCTTATCGCTAAAAGCGATCTTTACGAATCATTTGAATGGATTTTAAAAAGAAAAGGGAAGACAGTACTGCAGGTAGTCTAAGGTGTACTATCTTATAGGTATGTAAAATTCTCGTGTCACGGTGTTTGTGGTAGAACTCCTCCGAAACGGCTCAACCGATTTTCGTGAATCTTAGCGTGCTAGGGTGACGAATCGGACAACATCTACTTTTCATCCCCCTAAATGTTAAGGGTGGTCCACCCCTAATTTTTATTTTATTTTATGTGGCAAAATGACGTTTGCCGGGTCAGGTAGTTTATATATACAAAAAATACATAAAAGATAAATACATACAATAATGACTATCTTATTTTATTTTATAGGACAAGAACAGAAATCCACGTGCTTCCGCAATTATAGGAGACCACATCCTGCAATAAAAACAAACAAAAGTATGGGATGCCTAAATTAAAAGTTTAAATGGTAATATTATTAAGGTTGTACTAGTATTTTATTAAAGTTCGACAATAAGACTCTAAAGCAAAGTAAAATTGTAAAAAAAACTAGACAAATAACAATAGCATTGCGAGGCAGGTAGTTCAAAACTTACATATAATTTAATTTTGTAGCCAGATTATTTTAAAAGATATCGATGAACTCCGATTAAGCAAAACAATAAGCCCCCGCCCCAAGTAAAAACTAGCGGTACTGGTGTTAGTATTTGTGGACCAACAGTGATCTGCGCATCAAGTGAACTTAATCAGAACATAATATATTATAATTATCTTTAGAGCATTTCAACGATCTATTTCCATTTCTTAATGTTCAGTAATTTCAAGAGCTTAACAAGAATATAACTTTGCATCTTTATGTTTGTCGGCGCATCACATAAATATGCGCGCGATTGCCTGCGGCTGCGGGTCATGCGCGGGGTATCGGGGCACCGAACCCGCTACAGGCCGGGCGTTGTGCGCCCACCACACCACTCAGCTCACAGACGAGCTCCGCTTCGGGCATTTCTTTTCTCTTGTCTCTCATATATAATTTTGGAATTAAACCTATTTTAACACAGTCCGCTTCTTTTACCATAAAGTCCCGATTGAGCCTATTCCACAGCCAGCACGAGATTTTTTTATACGACAATATATTTAATGTAGAAGCGCCCCGCGGTTTCACCCGCGTTGTTCCAGTCTTCGTGGAAATACGGATATAAAATATAGCCTATGTTACTCACTGATAATGCAGCTTTTCATTGGTGAAAAACTGAGTAAATTCGGTCCAGTAGTTCTTCAAAAAATCTTTCCTCTTATTTAAAAAAAAAAACCTTGCCACACACTAAGATTTATTCTTGTATCGTAGATGCGTTCACAAATATGTAAAGTGTCATATACAAGACCTCCAGACCCAGAACAACTATCTGTAGGCCATACAAACATTTGTTCCGTGCGGGAATCGAACCCGCGACACGTAGCGCAGCAGCCGAACGCTCAACCACTGCGCCAACCGTGTCTTTATGATATTAGTAAGTATACATAAATAAAACAAAACACATACTCAGCGTAAGTTAAGGTACTCAGCGTAAGTAAAGGAGTAATCCGAGAATATATTGTATGAAACAAAGCTTATGAGTACAAAACAAGAAACAACACATAATCCTTGTTTTAAAACAAGACTTATTTATCGTTCATACATAATTTAAATAAGGGATTTAATTTATATCATTCGTTCAGAAATGCTGTCTACATTTTTTTGGGCTCTGTTTATACTGAACTTTATATTTTCTGGTGAAATACGATACCGTGCTACACTTTGATAAAATATAATGTAATTTTATAAAGAAGAAAGTTTTTTTGTTGGTTTATTTATACGGAATAAGCTCCGAAACTACTAGACCGATTTTACCTATTTTATCACCAATTGAAAGCTACATTATCAGCGTAAAACAAAGGCTATACTTTATTCCCGTATTCCTGTGGGAACGGGAACTACGGGGGGGAAACAGCGGCGCCCTGCTAGTTTAATATTAAAGAAATCCATAAGTTGTCAGCTTCTTTAATTTTAAGTGCCAAATTTTCAAATTAATCAAATATTTTTAACTGGGGTACAGCTCTATGACACATTTTTTATTAAAAATCATCATCGCCTAGCCCCTTCCTAACTATATTGGGATCGGCTTCTAGTAAAACCAGATTCACCTGAATACCAATATTTTACGAGGAGCGGTTGCCTACCAGACCTTCACAACCCATTAACTCGGTAACACAGTACTTCTTGGCAAGAATAGCGTCAGATTTTCTGGCTTCTGACAATCCGTAACGACTGCCAAAGATCTACAAATGACAGCCGAGACCAAGGGCTTAGTGTTCT
Source organism: Hecatera dysodea (assembly GCA_905332915.2). Classification (NCBI taxonomy): domain Eukaryota; kingdom Metazoa; phylum Arthropoda; class Insecta; order Lepidoptera; family Noctuidae; genus Hecatera; species Hecatera dysodea. The sequence goes on along the minus strand of HG995310.1, from coordinate 12,949,739 downwards.
TACCGAGGGACGGAGGTGCCTCGGTAAGTTAAGATCCCATCCACAGACCGACCCCGGCAATAGTTGCTTAACCTTGAATATCGACCCGTGTGGCTGTGATTATTCAGCCACGAGCTCCCAAAATGCAAAAATTAAAATTAAAAAACTATTACGCTTTATATTACTAAAACATTCGTTATTCACGTTTGATGTTGACTCTACAATACCTTGGCTTAATTAAATTCAGTTGTTTAAAGTTACCAATTACCTACTAGACAATCATTTTTTAGACATTTTTTTCCAAACCGTCTCGAAGAGAACTAAAAAATGTATACTCAATCAAAATCATATTTATATGCTAAGAAACTTGAACCAAATACCTCGTCCGATCTAATCTTACACTGCGAAGGTAAATACTGAAAGCAAACGAGGGTACCTACTACAATAATAAGGTGAGTGTTCCCAGTAATATTACTTAGGCTTATTGAACATTATCGCTACGGCCGTCACACTTTTTATCACACTAATATAAGAGGAAAGATTTGTATGTTTGTATGTTTATAAAGAACTAGCTGCTGCCCGCGACTTCGTCCCCGTGGAATCCCCGATTTTAAAACATTCTTTATCGCTGCTCCGCTCCTATTGGCTTAAGCGTGATGATATATAGCCTAAAGCCTTCCTCGATAAATGATCTATTCAACCCAAAAAGAATTTTTCAATTCGAACCTGAGATTTCCTTCGTTCCTGAGATTAGCGCGTTCAAACAAACAAACAAACAAACTCTTCAGCTTTATAATATTATAGTATAGATTATGCTGGATCGATTTCAAAAATTCTTTCTCCATTAGAATGCTTCATTATCCCTGAGTAACAGAACTCAAAGATATGTCAGCAAAGAAGACGGGGTACCAGATAGGGTCAGTGCCTGCTAAGGTTGCGGAATTTGTTCGAAAGAGTTACCGCGGCCCTGGAACGCAAAGGGCACAAGAAGGATCGCGGGTGGATTTTAGTTAGTAAGAGTGTGACACTCCCTTCCGCTCCGCTAAGAGCGGCAGAAGGCATTTGATGATTTCCCATAAAAAAAAATGTATCTATACTAATATTATAAAGAGGTAACGTTTGTGAGTTTGTGACGTTGTAAGGGGTAATCTGAGCAGTGGTGGCCGAGTGGTAAAGGCCCCGACTTACGAAGCGTAAGTCGCGGGTTCGAACCCAGCCAGGCGCATTACTTTGTGTAATTCATTTCTTCACCACTGCTCTCAAAACGGTGAAGGAAAACATCGTGAGGAGGAACCGGCATGTCCTAGAACCAAAAATTCGAAGATATCTGACATTCACCAACCTGCACTGGGCCCGCGTGGTGGATTACGGCCCATTCCCTCTCCTAGAGAGGAGGCCTGTGTCCCAGCAGTGGGAACGTTAAAAGGCTGATTATGATTATGATAAGGGGTAATCTCTGGATCTACTGAACCGATTTTCAAAATTATCTCACCAATAGAAAGCTACATTATTGTGGAGTGTCATAGGCTATATTTTATACCCCTGTTGCCACGGGAACGGGAACAACGTGGGTGAAACCGCGGGGCGCTGCTAGTCTAATATATTTTAAAAACATTGCGTAACGCTAGGAATTTGTCCTGCATCGTGGGCGCGTTTACAAATAAACAATATCACATATACAAACAGCCAGACCCGGAACAACTATCTATAGGCCATACAGATTCATATTTGTTCCGTGCGGAAATCAAGCTCGTGACACGCAGCACAGCAGCCCATTGCGGAACCCCAAAATAAATAAATATCCAGCCGTATGAAACTAGGACGGGCCGCTTGTCTATACTAATATTATAAAGCGGAAAGATTTAATTGTTTGTTTGCATTGAATGGGCTCCTAAACTACTGAACTGCTCCGAAAAATTATTTCTCTGGTGGGAAGCTATACACTATCCCCGGGTGACATAAGCTATTATTTTATCCCACGGGGATATTTTCATATTCCTACGGAGGAATGAAAAATACTGGTATTCAGCTGAATCCGGCATGATTGGGAGCCGACCCCTATATAGTTGGGAAAAGGCTAGGCAGATGAGCCAGATGATGATATTTCTACGGGAACGGAAACCACGTGGGTGAAACCGCGGGGCGCTGCTATCGTACATAAACGTATGGATACATGTTGTATGAATTGAGTGCGCACACAGAATACGCGTCTTTTTCAAATGTAAGCGATTTCATCGGGCAAAATCCGTTATGATATCGCTTTTATCAATTAATTTTAACGAAAGGTTTCGTGTGAAAATCCCAAAAAGTTTGGATTATTTTTGGACGTCGGACGTATCAACAACCTACGACCAACTCGTATCGAGTCGCTCCCGTAGTATTTATTAATACGGGAGCGCGCAGAGTTGCACAACGCTAAACGTCAACGCTAACGTCTGTATCGTGTGGAGCCATCATTAAACGCGATAGAGTTAAATAAAGTTGGCCATGGGAAAAGCAACCAGAAGTGAAGTCTACCCCCACAAGCCCACAAGGGAAAATGGCTAACTCTTTTTTCTATGGATGGGAAATCATCAAATGACTTCTTCCGCTCTGGGCGGAGCGGAAGAGGATGTCAAAATCTTACTGATATTTTAGTCGGTAAGATTTTTATATACTTCGTACTTCCACTTATATTAGCTTGCGCTTGTTCACATGGAGGCACGCAGGAACAATAGAACGCCAGCTTCTTTTTTCTATGGATGGGAAATCATCAAATGACTTCTTCCACTCTGGGCGCAGCGGAAGACGGCGTCAAAATCTTACTGACTAAAACCCATCAGTGTTCCTCCAAATTTCCTTTGCATTACTTGGCCGCGGTGACTCTTTCGAACAAATTCCGCAATCCTGACAGATAATGTTAGATCCTAGGCTTATCATGACTTATCAATGGCATCGAACACGTTTGAAACTCAACAGAAAAAAAAAACATAGGACATATGTACCTACAAACGAATACGGACCCTCCTTTTTTTAATCATCGGGAATGAATGGGAATGTAAACAACATCACCGCAGGAACCTGTTAGTATTTTGATGTGTGTGTGTCACCCGTTCCAAATGATTAAAGAAACCATTTTAATTATTGAGACCTCATTTTTCCAGCAGAAATTAAATTTATTTTATACTTTGTAGTAAAAAAAAAAACACTAAACTAACTAAAACTAGTCAAAAGATGGCGTCGATCCGCATCGCTGGCCACTGGTAATGTACCCAAAAGGCTGGCAGCATTACCACGCTGTATGGCAATGCTTATCCTTTGTCCAAGGTAAAAGCCAGCCCTTGGGTCACGCGAAGTGTCAACTAAATGTTTTGACAAATCTTTATATAAGTTATGAGCACTTGGACCCGAGAGTTTCAACCCCAAACGGCTCGAAAATATAATTACGAACAAGGTTATTATGTTTCTGTTTTTTTGTTATTTAAATGTATATACAATAGTAGTGATTATTCTTATTAAATAAACTTGTCCATAATTATACTTTGTAGTGTTTTTTATTTGGAAATCATTCTATATATTTAAATTTTTTGCTCTTTTTATCACCCCGACTCTATTTGAATTTGGCACATTTGTTAAATGTACAATCAATTCCGTTCCTATCGTTTTGTCACAGGTATACAAAGGAATATAAATAATACTTTTGTAGCGTTTTCTACTAAACAAAACCCATCGCCGTGAAATTTTCACTCATGAAACACATTTATAAAAACATTTGAGACCGAATATACACAATTTCGCACCCCACGCTTAAAAAACCGGAAAACAGAGTCTGTCGGAAAACATATATGTAATATAGACAGGTATAGAAACGTACATACATTTATGTTGTAATCTCGTATGAAACACAGGATGTGTTTCCTTTCTTTTATGTTAGTAGCATAAAATGTTAACGACTGTCTCTTTATTGGATGTATTTTTCTTATTTTCAACTGTGTTATTTATTTTTAGAGTTCCAAACATCCGTAACGGAACCCTTCTAGTTTATAAATATATATAGAACTCAGATGTGTTTTTCTGTTTGTCCGTCTGTCACAGCCAATTTTTTCGGAATGTACTGGATCAATTCTGTTGAAATTTCGTAAACATATTTATGAGCTTATATCATCCAAACATATTTAAATGCGTTAAGAAATAAATGAATTTTGAGTACGGGGATCAGTTTTGGGTGTCAAACTAGAAAATGAGATGAAATAAGTTGTTCAACCTGTACCAATTACTGTATCAATTAAAAGGACTTATTGGGAGGATTTCTTTTTTTTTCATAATTTTCATTATACAGCTTTGAAGTCATTCAAGAAAAACAAACTAAAATTGAAAATTCTAAAATAATGAACTACTCTTTTGAAAGAAAAGTAGGAAATAAAAATAAAAGGTTTGTTTACCGAAAGGTTACACACAAACAAAATATGAACGGACAGTTAATAGTTGAGTATTATAGCAGATATACGGCAATAAGCTTATTCCACAAACACAGACGCGTTTGCCGAATTAAGAATTACCTATTTGAAGTATGAAAACCTAGTATAAAAACCTGTCAAGTTCTAGCTTTACTATATTCGAATAGGGTTCTTGATCGCATAATATCAAATCATCAAATCAGTCAGTCGTTGACCTCGGTTACATACGGCTGTGTTCGGTATAAATCACTGTCGATTCTAAAAAGAAATTCCAGTATTTCTCAAAGTTTCGTTTTGTTCCGCTTGTTATTCGGAAGTTATAAAACCGTCAAAGATGGATACAAACAAGTGCGGTATCTGCAGAGACACGTTGTCCGATGGTGCACACTGCAAATCATGTAACCTCATGATGCATTTTCACTGTGGGGGCGTCACTGAAAATGGCTACCACAAGCTAGGGGATCGTAAGCTAATATGGCGCTGCAATAAATGCAAAATGGCAGGCAATACCCTACAACCTGTCTTGCCAGTATCACCCACTCCCGTGAAGGAGCCAGAGTCAGTTGTCTTGCAGGAAATTCGAGAGCTGTCTTTGAAATTTGCCACACTGGAGAATATGAGAGAGGAAATCGTCGCACTGAGGAACGAATTTGCTGAGTTCAAAACAACCTTGTCCAACCAGTACGGCGAGGTTATGAAAGAAGTCTCTGGGAAACTGAATGATATGGAGCTACGTATTGTTAAGGTTGAGAAAGTCCAAGATCAAGTCGAACAGCTGCAAGCCCGATTGGATAAGTTAGAGGAAGACAATAATAACAAGGATCAATGGTCGCGTATGAATAATATTGAAGTTAAGGGTGTGCCTCAGATGGGTAACGAGAATTTATTTGAAATAATAGCCAAAATTAGCACTAAAGTCAATTACCCAATCAATAAAAATCAAATTAACTTCATCACACGCGTACCTACTAGCGAGAAAGACCGTATAAAACCCATCATAGTCTGCTTCTGTCAACGTTACGTAAAAGAGGATTTCATAGCAGCTGCTAGACACGAACTTAAGACCTCGCCCCTAACGCCAGATAGAATTGGATTGACTGGCAGGCATAAAATCTTCATAAATGATCACCTTACAATAAAAAACAAAATGCTGTTGTCTAAAACTAAGAAAACATCAGTTGAAATGGATTTCCAATACGTCTGGGTCAAACATGCGAAGATACACGTAAGAAAAAACGATGCGTCTCCATCACTGGTTGTCAAATCAGAAAAAGATCTGCAAAAAATGGTTTAACTTACTTACGATTAATACATATTAAAACCGCTATTAGAATACTATGTTTATATAAATCTGTAGTTTGGCAAGTGTTTATAAGGTGCGAAACAAAGTTGTTTGAGAATCTTAGTCTTGTGTGTGCTGTTTGCGTTTTCCTATTAGTTTTGTGTCGTTACACGGTGTGCCCAAGTAAGCCCATTCGATATTATTTTTGCAAAGTCACTTTTTGTTATGCTAATTTTAACCATTTCCGTCATGCGTTAAGGTGCATTTTCTCTTATGAACCGCCCCCAGTTATGACGATTTACTCCGAGGTGCTCTTATCTCTGTACCGGTCGTCGCTTATTGTTTCTTTTTATAACAGCTGTTTTCATAATGTTATTTCTACTGATCACTGTGTATTGCTGTGTCTATTATTTAACTTAGCCACTACCCGCATTAAGCATTATAAAGGCTGTGACAGTGACCTGTACGTTAAGCTATTTGTAATATTTGAAATATTTTTATCAATTCTTTATCTACTCTTTAGTTATTTGATTGTAGTTAAATGTAATGATGGCTACGCTTAAAATCTATTACCAGAACGTGCGAGGTCTGCGTACGAAAACGAACACTGTGTTTCGCGGAGTTTGTCTTAGTTCTTACGATATCATTATATTTACGGAGACGTGGCTAGATGATAGTTTCAACAATAGTGAATTATTTGATGGACGTTACCTTGTTTGGAGACGCGATCGTGACTATTCCCGAACCGGTCAGTTGCGTGGTGGTGGCGTATTGATAGCGGTGAAACATGATCTTACAGTGGTTGAGAGGTTGGATTGGCGTAGTTCTGCGGAGGATATTTGGCTATCTTTAATCTTTAAAAGGTCCAAACCTCAGGTTAGTTATAATTTGCATATATGTGCAATTTATTTGTGCAAGGAGAATTTAGGTAATTCTCATAGTATTCAGTTGCATAATTTCACAGAGAGTCTGAATAACTTGATTCTGACTCATCCACTTGACAAGTTTTTGCTGGTGGGTGATTTTAATTTCGGTAACGACGTCGAGTGGTGTAATGGAGACGCAGCTAACAATGGTGAGTTAATTCCGCAAAATATTTCTTCTCAGCATATGATTCAGTTCTTTGATACTGTACAAACGTTCAACATGTCACAGTATAATGGTGAGCGAAACAATAACTATAGACTGCTTGATCTAGTATTCTGTAACGATATTGTGACTGTCTCGGCATGTACGGACCCGCTTGCTCTGCCTATTGATTCTCATCATAAGCCTTTAATTATTGAGACAGAATTTATTGAAATTCAAAAACTTGTTGACAAACCAAACCAACGTTATATTTTCTCGAGGGGTAATTATGAAGCTATTAAATCTGAACTAGATTTAATTGACTGGCCTCATTTGTTACAATCAGCGAGTTTGGAGGATGCCGTTACTATTTTTTATAATAAGCTATATGAGCTTAGGGATAGATACATACCTTTAAAATCGGTAAAAAAGTCCTCTTATCCTCCTTGGTATACCCCTGCATTAATTAAAATTATTCGAGAAAAACATAAGTATCATATCAAATACAAAAGATACAATAACTTATCTGATTATCACTCGTTTTCATTGCTGCGTACCAGAGTTTTTGAGCTGGAAAAAACCTGTTATGACAATTATATGACAAACATTGAGGCTTCTATTGTAAAAAATCCTAAATCTTTCTGGACTTTCGTAAAAAGTAAGCGGAGGAATGGCTTATTTCCAAATGAGATGTTCTACCGCGAGACCTCTGTGAATACTGGACAAGATATTAGCAACCTCTTTGCTACCTATTTCCAGTCCACCTTTTCTGAGCCTGAATCAACGGCTGGTGATGAACGTACTTCCGGTGAACAGTGTAGTAATAATGTAATGTCTCTCAGCTCAGTTGACATAAACCACTCACGTATATTGAAGTTACTGAAATCTTTAGACCTCAGTAAATCGGGTGGACCTGACCTAATACCCCCCTTGTTCATAGTCACGTGTGCTGATAGTCTTGTGGAACCCATTTTTATCTTGTTCAAGCGGTCTCTTTCCGAGGGCAAAGTTCCACAGATTTGGAAGTCTGCATTCGTCACTCCCGTCTTTAAAAAGGGCGATAAGGCTAATATTGAAAACTATCGCCCCATTTCCAAAATTTGCCTTTTTTCTAAAATTCTTGAACGTATAGTTTACACCGATGTCTATGCGGCTTTCAAATCAATTCTTGGTGAGGAACAGCATGGTTTTGTTAGGAACCGCTCAACCACGTCTAACTTGCTTCTGTCACAGGAATTTATTACGAAAGGCATGTCACATCGGCAAGTTGACGTGGTTTATACCGACTATAGTAAGTGTTTCAACCGTATAGATCATTCCGTGCTGCTGAAGAAGCTGTTTCTCGCCGGAATACACGGTGACCTGTACCGGTGGTTCTCCTCTTATATAGAGAACAGAACACAGGCTGTCGTGCTTCAAGGCTACACTTCTGGTTGGAGTTCTATCCCTTCAGGCGTACCTCAAGGCTCTATTTTGGGTCCTTTGTTATTTTTATTGTTCATTGCCGATATCAAACAGTGCTTTCGTTATTCGTATATTTTACTTTATGCTGATGACATGAAGATTCACAAAGTTGTGCGAGATATGTCTGATGCATGTCAGTTGCAGGATGATCTGTATAGGTTTGAAATATATTGCATCCGTAACAAACTCCAATTAAATGTCTCTAAATGCTTCCTCCTCTCATTTTCACGTTGCGCTTCTTTGATAAATTTCAGTTACACCATGAACGGTCAGCTCATTAGCAGGCTAAATAGCGTAAGAGATTTAGGGGTAATTGTGGACAGCAAGCTTCTGTTTGATCAACATGTAAATAGCATAGTTACAAAGGCATCCAAAGCTCTGGGATTTATACTACGCACTACGGCCTGTTTCCGATCTCTTAAACCGGTAAAAATCTTGTATTGTTCTTTCGTGCGAAGCCATTTAGAATACGCGTCTCAGGTTTGGAACCCGCAGTATGAGACCTATAAGTCCCGAATTGAGGGCGTCCAAAGAAAATTTTTACGTTATTTAGATTATAGGGCTCAGCAATACTCAGTTGACTATGAGCACCGCTGCAAACGGTACCACTTCCTTCCTCTGGAGATAAGACGTCATATTGCAGACATGAGCTTTTTGTTGGGTATCGCAAATGGTCACATTGACTGTCCTGAACTCATTGCTAGTCTGTCATTACGCACGAATTTGATGGGATTACGTCAGCGACCAATATTAAATGTACCTTTCGCAATGACAAATTACAGGCGGAATGTCTTCTCAATAAGAAGTGCTCTTAGTTTCAATGGGCTTCCTAGGGACCTTAATGTCGACTTGTTTTGCACCAGTGTGGCGACCTTAAGACGGCTTTTGGCACAATTATTTTTTAAGGACAGTTAATTTATCTACTGCTCTCTTAACTGGTTATATTAACTTGTATGTATTTTCTTTTGTATCGACTATTTTCCTTACCTATATGTGGAGGCTTGTTATTAGCTATTTGTTAATATTACAGTCTTTGTGTTATTGGTTGATTAGTCTGTAAGCCTTCTTTAAAATTAAATAAATAAATAAATAAATAAATAAATAAATAAATAAATAATATCTCATCATTCATCAAATTCATCAATCACTTCATTCATCATTCATCATCATCAATTAAGTCACAAAAACAAAGATTCTGTCTCAAATATTGTACTAGGAACTAAGTACATAATTCGGAAAGATCCAGTTTTTTAAGATATGTCAAGCAATTAATATTAATGGGCAGGAGGCTCGACCAACATCTAAAGAGGCTCTCGTTAGCGGCCGGGTCAAGTGGCAGATACAAAAAGCGGTGTGCCTCAACACGGAATACAATGTTGGCTTTCTTTTTTTACAGTATTTACGGTACCCACTACTTGCTCCCTTGTAGGGAAGTAAGGGTCTGTTTCTTATGCCGGATTCGCTAGAGTTTTAGGTAATTTATTGGTGTAGTGGTTTTGTTAAGTTAGTGAAGTTTGGTTTTGTACCAAGATTGGTTTCTACGACAGATTTAGCATTGTAAATAAATAAGCAGTTGCTACAGTGGCTAAAAACTAGATGCATAAACATATATAGATAATTAATAAAAGTAGTAGAATGGTTAATAAACTCTGATATTTCAGCACGGCAGTAATGCAGTGGATTAATTTTATTGTTAAGCGAGCGTTAACAGCTGTGATTGGTTGAATATTATTAACAACAGTCGCCGCATTTATCATTACGTTTCAGGATGGTCATAAAAAAACAAAACCTTTTCAAGAAATTGAAATACTTGATAACACGGATAGATCTATCTATATTTGAAGCTTACTGTTTTCCCTTAGGCCTCGATCACTTTTTCCTCAAAGGTCGGCTCGAATGTCTATCGGATCGGATTCTGTGAACGATAAAATCTATTGGGCTTTCGAATCGTTCAGTTCTCGACAATCTAAGTGGCCTTTTCTTGTCGTTTACTCTGATAGTGCTTACGGGAGCAAATGAACGAGTGAACTGAGGATCGGTTTGATTATTATTTGTGGGTTATCTGATGGAATTATTTTGTGCATCGTTGAGTATTTTGGGATAAAGTCAAGGTCCGTTTAAAGATCGATAGATTTAAGTGAGCGATACGTTTACTGTGTATTTTAGGTTGAACATAAAGTGCGTTATTTATATATTTTTTAAATATGGGATTCTATACATCCCATTGGAATTAGAATGCTGTCATGTATACCACTGAATTTGATGTTCCGAAATTTTAGTATAATCTATGACAAGCTAATTTTCAAATTTACCAATGGTCGGCACAACATGTCATCAACTTCCGTACTTCTATACTACGTATAAATATTTGCAGCAAATAACCAGTACGTTTCCATTGTCCATAGGAGTAAAGTAGCAGCCCTACTCCTGGACAAGCACCTTCAGATTAACGGGATCTCGATGGGCGAGGTGATGCGAGAGAGACAGAGCATACAGATGCAGCCCATGGCCAGCAGCAAGATGAAAAGAGAGAGGAAAGCGGCCAGGACCCTCGGGATTATTATGTCAGCGTTCTTGGCGTGTTGGCTGCCTTTCTTTTTATGGTGAGCAATAAACGTAGAAAGTAATTTAAAGTGTTGTTATTAAGGTTCATTTTTGCTTGAGGTATTGTTATTGTTCCAGAACCAGGTTGTGGTTTATAAATGACAGTGTTCTCTCATTTCACAAAAGAAAGCCAAAGTCTAAGGTAAAAAATAAGGCAAAAATATCTCTTGCTATTGTTTTCAATTCAGGCAGCATACTGTGAAATATAACAGATTATTTTACTACTTAGATTTTTTTATTTAGATTTTAAATAAGAATAAGTATAGTTATATTTACACACGGCTTTATTAAAAAAAGCTGTTTAACCGTAACGTTTAGTTTGTAAACTGAGGGCCATTTCTTCTAATTTATAAGCAACGTTCACAATCGCATCTCAGTCGCAATCTGTCATGAAAACATCATTTTTAGGGTTCCGTATCCAAAGGGTAAAACGGGACCTTATTATGAAGACCCCACTGTCCGTCCGTCTGTCAAGAGGCTGGTACCTATCTCATGAACCGTGATAGTTGAAATTTTCACAGATGATGTAAGTATTTTTGTAGTCGCTATAACAAAAAATACTAAAAATCAGAATGAAATAATTATTTAAGAGGACTCCCATACAATAAACGCGATTCTTTTGTCGTTTCTAGAATAATGGTACGGAACCCTCTGGCACGTGTCCGACTCGCAGTTGGCCGGTTTCTCATGAAATTATGAGAAATTGCAAATGAGATGTGCATCTGATATAATCAAATCAGTGTTTAAATTAATCATAAGATAAGAAAGATTAAAAAAAAAATAACACAGATTACATTTATTTGATTAACTGCCAATATAACTCAATAATCAGCTACGTAGTATCAAACACCTTTTTTTCTGGATGGTAAACCATCAAATGACTTCTCCCGCTCTGGGCGGAGCAGAAGGGAATGTCAGACTCTTACTGACTAAAACCCATTCGTGTTCCTCCTTATGTTATGCCCTTGGCGTTCCAGGGCCGTGGTGACTCTTTCGAACAAATTCCGCATGAATATCAAACACCTAGTAAACGAATTCCTCAGGGATTTCCATCACATAAGTATATTTGTGCCTCCAAAAGCGTTTCAATGTTCGCGGTAAACTGACAGCCATATAAGAATTTGTCTCTGAGGCTGAGATTAATAAACTTTAGTTTTTGGTTTGGTTTCTGTCACTGTCGCACAACTTTTATACTGTAAGTGCAAAATAGAGACAAAAAATTCGACCTAAAAATATGTACTAAGAAAAGTCCTCTAAGAAAATTCAAACTTTTGTGTAGAGGTATCAGTTCAGATGTTGGTCGTCCATCAGCGAGTTAGGTAAACGACAGTGACAACTTCCCAATAAAAGTTTAGATTGCAATGGAATTCGCAGTTCGTTTTGTATGACTTCTGCGAAGACACGGGCTCTTCAGTTGCCATTCCTGCAGGCAAGATTTTTCGATCTACGACCAACTAGTAGTTCCAAAATTTGACTAATATGTAGACAGATTGTAAACTCTTGGTACTGAGTGTCAAGAAAACACTTTAAGAGCTACAACATGCTTACCGGACAAACAAAATAATATAATGTCGAAAATAGTATGTCAAAATAGGGAACGTGCATGGCGTACACTATGCCATCTAGTGTTGCTAATCTGAAACTTTTACGTTGTAAATATTTGACCTGTGCTGCCATCTATACTTCCTGCACCCTCCATTTAGGGGAACGTGCAGGAAGTAGACTGTGCCATCTAGCGTTGCAAATTTGAAACTTATAAGTAAAATATACTTGACATTGACGCTTCTGTGCTGCCACCTATAGTTTCTGCACGTTCCCTATACTTGTGTTGACACACTGTTTTTTACTTTTTTTTGCCGAACTGGGCATCCATTTCAGCAAATATGCCAGACAACTAACAATGTCTGACTCTGGTTTTCAACTGACACTGAGATTTTTAGACGTTATGGTTGTAAATCAATTAAAGTTGTTCAAAGGCTTCAAAGTTGTTCCAATCAGCTCAAATATCTCCTTTTTCTATAGGTACATAATCACAGCACTCTGCGGGGACGCATGCCCCTCCCCCCCACCAGTGGTGGCCGCCGTCTTCTGGGTGGGCTACTTCAACTCAGCGCTGAACCCGCTCATCTATGCGTATTTCAACAGGGACTTCAGAGCTGCCTTCAGGAAAACTTTGGATTCTTGCTGCAGGTGAGCTATAGGCAGTAGAATTGTAGCAGCAATTATACTGCTACTTACGAACTAAACTCTGAATTGACGTCACAGTAATCTAAAAAAATCAACAGTCTAACATCTATTGAGTACTACCTACTAGATATAGCATCCGCCTGATCGAAAGATACTGCCATTCCAATGGAGGTTGCCTCTCATACATCCCTCTCCATCTACTATGGAATTATTAAGTCTTCCCATAGAGCAAAGAATAACCGCGCTCGCGACTACGCTCCCATCCATTCCTAATATTTGTTTCACAGCCATTCCTAATAATACTTGTACCTACCCATGAAATGGAGCTGAGCAAGACTTTCGGCTGTCATAGTCACAGTCAGAATTATCACTAGCCGTCAATTACTATGAGTAAATAGTGACACTCGCTGACACGGTTGGATTATGACTTTCAAGTTATTGACGATGATATCTCTAGCAGTGACCGCTGCAGTGTCTCAATGCTTTATTTGTCTACTTCTTTGTGTATGTGATGGCACTATCTCAGGGATCCGGCTCGAAGGACCAAAATTGGTGTACAGGTCGATAACGAAATAACACGTTGGTCTAGTGTTTGCAATCGCACCTGTTCAGTGTGGGGTTCTAGGTTTTATCCTTGGGTTAGGCAAATGTACATCAGATTCATCCTATAGGAATCCTTCTTAGTAACCCGGAACCTGCGAATGGCTCGCCCCCTACTGAGATCAAAATTATAGGAGGAATATGAATGTGTGGTAAAAGTAGCTACTTAACAGTGAGCGCTTACCAGTTACTTAAGAAAAAAATTCTGTTTTCATTATATTCTATATCTACTTTTTCTTAATGCCAGTCGATCAATACAGTGATCTGTTGAACTCCAAACGGGGTTGATTTCCGGACCGGGCTAGAATTTATAGGTCATAAAGGTTGACCCTAGCCTGAATATATATGTAGGCCATAAGGTCGACTTACATTTATACCCAAAGGTCAATTGAGTTTAATAAGGAACTACATATAAATAGCGATCGTTTTACTGGTATTTAAGGTAAGAAGTTGAAGTAAAGCTTCCAATAAATTGTTCACTGGTTTCTAATAGATACATAATATCATGAGCGGCGTTTGCGCTGTAACTTGTAAAAATCACGTTAGTCTTATTTTTCAATAAGAACATTTGTACGACCTCTTACACCATATTTTTGTCTGTCGTTTCCTCCACTCCTCTCAATAATAAATATTAAGCCTTTCTCAATCATAATGACAGTTATAGTTTGTAATTTATTCGACTCGAGAGTTTTAGTGGAGAAAGCTTCCTTGAAGATAACCAAGAGATTTCCAAATTGATTATTTGGATACTTTGGAGTTACGAAGTTAAGTCTGAAACACTACATCAATATCAACATTTGGCAATTGTTTAGGGTGAAGTTGAGTTTGAAAAATATTGGTTTATATATATTATATAGTTAGCCTGAAAAAAAGGCCCTTCCTCCACTCCTTCCACTTTTCCCGATCCTGTGCCACATCCTACCAATTCTGAAGGAAGACATCCAAGTTGTCCCGCTATCTCATTCGTGGTTTTCCGCGGTCCCGTCTCGTATATTGGTTTAAACAGACAAAATTAATCATCGTTATTAACAGTTATGCTAAATCCAGAAGTGACTTCTATATTTCCTTTTTACCGCCAGGTCCCTCTGCGGCGATATAGCCCGCCGCTATTGCTGCCAACGACCTCGTCGCGAGCAGCATCACTCCAACGCCTCATCAGACATACACATGAACAATTGCGTCAAATCAACCTCTGCAGATGTTCTGCGAGCTCACCATGCCTCTTGTTCCAGACCTGAGGAAATTGTTTTTGGGACTGCGTAAACAATTAACGTCTCAAGAGACAAGTGGCATTCTTTCAACGAAAACGATTGAAAATCCAAAATGGCGGATTGACAACGTGACGTTTCGGTAGCGCATTTCAAACCACTATGGACTTTTTGGCAATCGTTATCATTAATGGAATGACCTTGTAGGCTCTAAGATGAAGGTAAAGGCTTTGTATTTTGATGTTTAAGTGTAATCGTGTTATCAGCGACAACGATTGTAAAAAATCCAAGATGGAGGATTGACCACGTGACACTTAGGCAACGCATATCAATCTACTATGGAGTTTTCGGCAATCGTTTTCGTTGATAGAATGTTAGTTTGAGAAAGTTTTTGTATGTGATGTTTAAGTGTTAGATTAATCTGTAGGAATCGATACTAAAATTAATAAACCAATTACTTTAGTAAAAATTGAATCGATGTCAGTCAATCATTTCATAGCCAGAGCAATTAATTTTCAACTGAGTTGTCATTGATAAGTGCTGGTTGAAGAATTATTTGTAAGTAAAGTATCTTTAAAGCTACTACAGCACACAGGCGGAACGCGACATTACGACGTTGACAAAACAACCATGTTCGTAGAACTAGTTTGTAGAACAATTTCTATTAATGGACGACGCATAGTTGTCATATTATCAAGTCGCACCTGGCTGCAACGCCATATTGCAGTAAAATTGTTTCTAGGCCACATTTCCCACAAGTAACTCGCGTGCAAGTTTAATTATAGTAGAAGTACCGTTTTTGGCCACCTTAGCACCGTTTTTGGGCAGTGAACATTTGAATTAATTTATAAAAAAATATAATATTATAACTATATTTTCGTTGAGTTTTAAAAAAATTATATTAAAACAAATTGAGTTTCTAATGATTTATAATTATAAATTCATTTCTATCGTTTATTTGAACAATAAATGGCCATAAACGGTACAGTGGCCACAAACGGTACTTCTACCCTACATTGCGGGGCACGATCAAGCGATGATGACATCATACCTCGGTTACCTGCAATGTAATGCAACTTGTATGCAAGCTGCTTGTAGATGGATATGTTGCCTTAGAATGAAGTACGTGCCATTAATTAGTAGGTTAATTCCAAAGATATTATTTTTGAGATTACACAATAAGTTTTTAGTAGCTTTCTTCAGCCGTGTGACATATTATGATTAAATTAAGAGAATAACATAAATAAATAAGATCTAAAAAGACATCACTAGCTATCATATGTTCTGTGTCAGCCGTAAATTGTTGTTACCTATGTACGTACATAGAGAACTGTACTGAGCATTACCGTCACAAAATTCGCTAATCGGTAGAAAGAGACAGAGCCATTGTGCGGCCGATACCTGTCCCTTTTCTGTAGTTAATATAGACATCACACTGACTTCTGTGCTAACGGCAACGATGCCGTGGCACAGTTTCTGTCAAAATAAATTGAATTACTGTCATGTAAGTACAGCTATAATGAGTAACCATGTGGCCGCATGTTTACTCTGTCTCTATGACTAAATTCACTTGACATCTAGACTGGGCCCCAAGTCTGCTATTTTTATGAATGTGTCATTCCAACACGATCCCCTTGTCATTTTGTTAAAAGTTCGTAATCTGCTAAATTCATAATGGCCGATCATTGGTCGGTCAATGGTCTTGTAATACTTTTTGATAACCGAGCTATTAAAAGAAATGACTGCAAAACGACGTTCTAATGGTAGGTCACTGATCAAAGGAACTGTCAAAATGTTAGCAGATTACCGCATACGTCTGTCATTCATTTGTCGTGATGTACGAGATTACCATTCTTTCAATGGAGTGTCAGTGGTTGACCATTGGAAAGTCATAATGACGCTTTTATATTAGTAAATTACGAAAATTGTCAAAATTGACAATTATGAGACCAATGACAGACCATTCTGACACTATTGTAATAGCAGACTTGGGGTCCAGTTCTTTATGTATATGCTCTCATTCATACTACAGACAAGATATATTTATTTAAGGGCAAGTTGCCACTCATGTTATTTAAGTGTATGTAAACTTTTCTAGATGTCTATATAAATGAAATTCTATTTACTTTAAGAAACACACTAAGTGAGGTTTTAAGTCAAAAAAGAAAGTAAAGAAAATATTTATTTATAAATTGAGAAAATGCTTTTCAAATAGTTACGAAGGGTTGTGACGAAGGTAAATAGTTTAGATGGTTGTGAAAAGATTATTTTTGTTTTAATTTATTTAATATGTTATTTTAAGTTACAAAGTTAAAAATGAAAACCAAAGATGCATGTATAATTTAGAGTATTTAAAATAAGCAGAAAACGCTTAAACGCTTAGTTTAATGTAAATGGTTTAAAACCATTAATGTTAGTATGATGTCAATAGGTAGCTGTTTTAGTTCCCACTGATAATATTTATATATTTAGGTGCGTAAGGTGTATCTGTAAAATCTTGTTAATTTAGGCTGGGTATAGACTTGAGTCAAAATTTTCTTTGGATATACTATTGTTCTGTGAAAACAAAGATGACCGTATTGACTTACAAAAATGTTTAGTATATAATTGATAAAACTATATGACTCGACTGTCACTTCCATATTGCCGAAAGCATATGCAGTCACGTTTAAAAATAGTATGTTATACAACAATTTTTTATCAAGAAAAATGACGATATTTTCTCTCAAGCGTGAACAATATTTAATTTGAGAAATTACTCAGTCGAAGTTAAAATCAAAACGTTTATCAATAAGGCCATTAAACGACACTTTTGAACATCATCATTTACAGTAAAAATGACTCTAGTGTCCATTCGCAAAGGTAGATTCTTATTGAGAAGAACCGAAAAGAAACTCCTCAATATCTTGTAACGTTAACTTTTACTTACATTTTTTTAAATAAAAATAGGGCTTTTCCAATATCGTCACCAGACTACACTTATCGAGTTTCAATACAAATAAGGTAAGCTAGATTGAATCACTTAAAGAAAATTTATACAAACAAATTGAGGCATTCACTCCTGTGCTAGATAGAATCAACTGTTACGTATATCAGTAGTACCTTCAATACAAGTCATTTACGTAAACGCGATCGATTACGTTTAAAACTTCGCACTGAGGCAACAGAAATAAAACGGAACAGAGATAAACTATATCGGGATTAAAAAATAAAACTTTTTTCAAGTTCATCACGAAATTTTCTCAGGTACAAATCAAAATAAAGTATTTTATGAATATTTTTACTCAGCAACACTGGCATTTTGTGGTTCAATCTTCATAAAAGCCACAAAATTATATGAAACAAATTTTCCACTAACTTTCCAAGTATTTCCTGAAACTTTTCAATCACGAGATTACTTCCTCATTCTTCTTTCCTTAATATCTCGTGTCGCTATGACATAATCACTTTCATATTCCAAATGACATTTTTTACCCTTCGAGGTATCTCAATAAAGTAGGCCAGTGTTGGGAAAAACGGGACACGGAATTAGGAGTACGTTCTTTTTTTTTGGCAGGTATTAACTGTGCGGTACTACCACGGGATCTTTGACAAAGCATAATAACAGCAAAACAGGTAATTTTTTGCGAGATTCAAGGTTGACCAAAAAAAAAACATGGTTTTTGTGACCTTTGACCTTCAATAACTTCCGACGCAGACACGAGATTTTATGAGACTTCACAAGATAGGTGTATACGAGTTTCCAGCTTATTACCCCTCTCCGAAATTTAACCATTTTTTATGCTAAAATGACTTTACTGTTGTCAATTTTACTCATTTGAATTTTTTAACCCTTATTACGAATTCTGCCATTGTACCTTTGTGGATGAAGTTTGAACTACATCAATAAACGGAACTAAATGACCTTCGCTTTCAAAAGAGATCCGTCTTTAATCAAAGTTCCTAACAAAAACTTTTCATTTCTCTATCAATAAATCTTGACTGTAAGGTCAAAGTCACAGGAAGGTCTCTTTGTCAACATTTCGTCTAAAGGACAAAAACTTTTTGCACCGCTCCCAAAATAAACGACGGAGAGATGCTTCAACAGACACTAAGAATACAAATTGAATAGCTACCAGACAAAAGAAAACCCGTTCGCTGAATATTAAATCGGAACCGATCAATGCAATCGCTGGAATCAATCAAGCTGTTAAATGTAAAGAGAGAGACTATTTCCGTCTATTACGTCCCCTTAGAATTGGAAAAAACAAACGAATAAAAGTTATGTAAGCAGTGAAAGTTGATAAAAAATATAACTTTCATCACCTAAATTGACGCAAATGTATTCTATGTACTATTTCAGGTATAAATATAAACATTATTTATTTGTTTATTTAAGGACAACCAACAAAGCATACACCAAAGGATCACCAAATTATTCACATATTATAGCGTAGCCTTAATTAAAGTCTGCCACGGTATGCATTACATACATACATATAGCTGTAGGAAATGTAGTTCTAAATAGAGTCTATTGTTACAAAAATACAAGGGAAAACTTACTGGTTTTCTTACAGTTACACAATACATAATTATATTTGTTTGACGTTGTGCTAGTCAACCGAATCCAAAAAGAAAACATTATTTAATTCATAGAATATTTATATTATATTTTATATTGATATTTTTGTTAATTTCATAATCTAAATCTCTCGGGAATTGCCATTTAAACTTTGTACATCAATTTGCACTCATTATTATTTTCTGAAATCATCTAAACAAAAGAAAAGTATAATCCCTGGAAAAACGGGACTCTTGCCAACACTAGTCAATATAGACTATGTCACGAAATACCTTCACGAAATATTTTAGTAGGTGGCTTTATTGGAACGACCTTTAGTCCTTCTTATATAATGTATTATGTCATGGTCAGACATCGTTGATATTGGCATATAAGGTAGGTATTTTGGGAAAATAATTCAGTGATTGACTAAAGCTTTTGTAGATATGTGACATTACGGGTTGTCGGCCACCCGAATCTGTGAAAACCTGAAGTGTAGACGGGTTATAATAATTTAATTTATTACAAGGACTTAACACTGTTTTATTTAGGACTAGCAGCGCCCCGCGGTTTCACCCGTGTAGTTCCTGTTTCCGTAGGAATACCGGGATAAAATATAGCCTATGTTACTCCGGGTGAATGTAGCTTTCTAATGGTGAAAGAATTATTGAAATCGGTCCAGTAGTTTTTGAGTTTATTCGTTACATACAAAAATATAAAAATACAAATCTTTCCTCTTTATAATATTAGTACAGACAAACGAGCAACAGTTAACAGAGCTAGGCTTTAGCGGGATACCTGCCCCCCTAGCCTTTTTTTAGCCGATTTGGATGAAATTTGGCACACAGATAGAATGAATTTTTATACCAATATTCCCATCGAATCGAAACTTATACGGGTGAAATCGCGGGGCGCTGCTAGTCTAATATAAAAGCGAACTACCACTCACCGGTTAATCACGAAATCTCAGAAACTATAACACCTACACACTTAAAATCCGGCAGGTAGGTTCCATATAGGGTGTAGACATCCGTTAAGAACGGATTTTACGATACTCCCTAAGGGGGTAAAACGGGGGTGGAAATCGTTTATACTAAATCTGCACAGACGAAGTCGCGGGCGCAGTGCTAGTGGTTTAATATTGACATTGAAAAACGAATTAGCTATCGCAGTTCTTATTTGGTGCTGGCACAATTCCAAAACTTCCCAGATAGCCTCTCTTGGTTAATCGACCTGTCCATTGCCTTTTCTTTTTCAATTTAAGACAGAAAATGGATTAAACTTCTATGTCTGGTGTGTTGTCAATCTTGTTGGAAGCAAGAACTGTCTTTTCTAAAATTTTAGTAGAGCCTGTTTTTTTTTGCCCTAGGACTATAGTCCTAGGACTGCCTAGGACTATAAGGAAGTCGATTCTGTGATGCTGTCATGCGGAGTAGCTTCCCAATGGAAGCATCTACTCATCTATTGCCCAGAGCTACTACTGGTCTTTTAGCCCTAGGATATGATGACATTTGAGTCGTCTAACATACTGGTCGTGATGACAGATTAATCGCTATCAAGCGTTAGTGGAAACTAAAGCATTTTTTTTTTCAAACCTAATTATTACTCGTAACGTTGTCTTTTACTCAAATGATACAGCTGGATTCTAGTATTTTACATGGAATGCTCACCTGACTTTCAGAACCCAGTTACTGGGTTGCACAATTTTTGTTAAGGTTACTGTCAAACTTGCGAGATTTTGACTATTTCTAAGGACTGTCCAATGTTTTTAGAAAGAGATTGTTTTTAAACTAAAACATAAATAATTTTAAAACGAAAACATACATAAAACAAGAAGGTCTTAAAACTAAAATTATGAAGAGAACTCATAATCTTCAATTTAATGTACCGTCTAAGAAAGGTATTATAATTTTAATTACGACGCCATATTAATCAGCCGTGTCACAGCAGCGTTAAAATTAATAGTCTGGGTGAGTGCTAAGATGAAAATTCTCTACGAGCCACTCGAATGCACTTTGTCGACTATATCCCTATAGAGCGGTTCTATTATAGGGGCAGGATTGTAGGAGGGTCACATTGCTTCTATTAATAAGTATGTACTAATAAAGGGTGATTAAACGGCGTGGAGAGCCTGAATTCTATACGTTCAAGAATATTTTTGGGTTTCATTTGCTTGTTTAGTCTCGTAGTTTATTAATCAACTGTTTATACAGATTTCGATTCCCTTTTTACTCACGACGGAACGGAGACAGTGTATGCGTTTGGGGTGAGAGGATGTTTGTTTGTGCAAACCAATCTTCCCATATATCTCCAGTACTACTAGTCCGATTTTCATGCGGTTATTTTTATCTAAATATCAGCTTTTTACAAACTGGCTTCTACCTGTGGCTTGGCCTGCTTTCGAATAGATGTTGACAAAAAAAAAGGTCTATAACCGTGTCTCTGTAACAAAATTCATCAAATTCGCTTCAGTGATTTAGGCATGAAGGGATTACAAGATAATTTTCACATTTGTACTAGTCAGTAAGATTGGATTTGACTCTTACATTATTAATGGAAATACTTCTTAATAAACCGAGACCCATTCGTGCCTCGAAAAGCAAGTTAAGCAGTTGTTTCTGGCTGTTATAGTGTTACCCAGTTAATGGGTTATGGAAGTCTGATCGCTATACGTAAAATACTGATATGCAGCTGAATCCAGTTTGATTGGAAGCCGACTCCAATATAGTTGGGAAAAGGCTAAGCAGCCTGTGGAAAAACATTTTTTTAGACAAAAAAGTTTTAAGGACACTACCCTATTGTGTAGCCTATAAAAACTCTTCTCTTAATTTTGACATTTTGAAAATGAGGACATATTTATTTTATTTACCTTAGGTATTTGTAAAAATGGTTGAAGTATTTCATTAGTCACAAAGGAGATAACAACATACATATACCTATGTGAACATGTTGGGAAAAACGAAACAAAAAAAAACTAAAAAAAGACTGCAAAATAAAAATAATCTGTATCGAATACAACATTATGCATACCCATAATTTATTTTTATATATACATACATACAATATGCTGAGATAGGAACCTTTTTGGCCTCGCAATTTTTTAAACTGTGACAGCTTTGATAATTTATTTTTACTATTGGCTGTAATTTATTTTTATGTTTATCTTGTAGGAGTTTCAAATAAATATTTTTCTTTGTTTCTTTCAAGAAAATTCATAACAACCATTAGATTCTCAAACACTTTTCAGAATACACAATCCAATTTATAGTGTTGCATTTTAGAAGTGCAAACGAAATATTCGATGTTTCCTTATTTCCATTTCGTGTTACGATTCGCGCCGGCATCCGGCACGGATCCGGCACCAATGCGAACCGCAAGTACTTCAACGGTTTGTATATTTACATACCATTTTGTGGAATTTTATTTCTTGTGTTCGATTTTTGAAGCGGGTTCTTCTTTAGTCTGTTTTGAGGGTAGAAATGTTTCTTGATTGACGTTAGGTGTATGGAATGTCAGATTTACTTTCGTATGAAGTTGTTGTGCGTGTTATTGATATGGGTTCAGGTAAATGATACGCGAGTTTAGGTTGTACTGAATTTAGATGAAATCTATACTAATATTATAAAGCTGAAGAGTTTGTTTGTTTGTTTGTTTGTTTGTTTGTTTGTTTGTTTGTTTGTTTGAACGCGCTAATCTCAGGAACTACTGGTTCGAATTGAAAAATTCTTTTTGGGTTGAATAGACCATTTATCGAGGAAGGCTTTAAGCTATATATCATCACGCTTAAGCCAATAGGAGCGGAGCAGCGATAAAGAATGTTTTAAAATCGGGGATTCCACGGGGACGAAGTCGCGGGCAGCAGCTAGTATTTAATAAAGGTTCACAAATTATTTATTTTAATTATTTTAGATCTTTGGCAGTCTTCAAGGATTGTCAAAAATCAAAATAATTGACGTCAGTTTTTCCAAAAAGGTCCTTATTACCCAGTTACTGGGTTGTGAAAGTCAGATAGGCAGTTGCTTCATGTAAAATTACGGTATTCAATTGAATTAGTTTGTCTGGAGGCCGACCCCAATAAAGTTAAGAAAAGGGCTGCGCAGATGATGAAGTATTATTATAATAATAAATGGTTGTATTTCTTAAGATATTTTAGGTTGTTACTTATTTACTTTTATCAATCCGTACCGATTGGTAACAAAAAAAATAATTCAGTCTTCAGAAACAGGTTAATCTTATTTATTTATTTGAACTTTATGAACAGTAGTGGTTGGTACATAAGCGGACTTGACACACCAAGGCATTTTGTACCAGCCAACCTTTTGGATAAAAGACTACACTGCGTTAAGTATACAGCAAATAAATCATGTTCATACGTTTATAATTATGTATATTTAATTTTAGTACGTACATACATATATGTTCCGTGAGTATATCCATGGCATCAGAGGCTCTATCTGAACACCAGTGCTGTGATTTTTTTTCTAAAATACCGCAGGATGTTCTGAGATGGGGACCTATTTTGGCCTCGCACAGTTTAAAATTATAATAATATCATCATTTTTTTCTTGTTTGTCATTTGCGAGTCCTGAACAAACAATTCGTAAAGATGAATCAATTTAATATATTAAAAGAATAAAGTCGCTAAAATAATAAACTTATACATAATTATTTTGATTTTGCCAAACATTCTTATAAAGAGAAATTACAATATGAGATAATTGTTTTAAAAAAATAACATTCTAATCAACAGTCAGCATTTCCTCAAACCTGAATAAATATTAGACTAAAAATCCATCTCTGCTACCCGACTTTAAAGCTTTAACTCATTTTCCCACATAAAAAGATCCCGACAAAGAAAAGACCAACGGCAAAAACAACCCTTTTAAAGCTTCAAATTTAAATAAATCCGGTCTAAGATTAGAATGGTTTATTGTTAACCCTTTGTCGGTTACAGCCGTGTTTATTTAGGCAAAGTACTTCCAATTGTTCAAGAGTAATCGCTTACAATCAAGACAACCCTTTGTGGAAGAATTGAAGAAAATCTGCAATTTAGAATTTCCGGCTGTCGTTTGTTTTTCTGAAAGGATTTTAAACGACTGTAGCCCTACCATGACGTCTTAAATCCATCATGCTTCCTGTGTCAGAGAGAGACAGAGTTATACAAGACGAATAGCACTATCCCTTTTTCATACAGATATCATGATAGCATTGGCACTTCGTGGTACGGCCCCTGGTCTTATAGCTAAGAGCTGATTTTTCAATCGTCTGATAACTTTTACATGAAAAATAAAATGGTGGTAAAAATGATATCAATCAATCTCATATATCTTCAAAAACATCGTGAGCGCCGGCCGCCTGGCGCCACGTCATTGTTGTTATGACGAATATAATATAGTGTCCATATTTTACTAAATAAAAGCCGGATAAAATTTCAAAAAAAATGTTTGAACTAATAATGGAAATGTGTTCTATTACTGATATAATTTTAGTTTATTGTGTATTGAGCAAAAAATAATCTTATATACTTATATTTAAATATAAACACGCAAAACAAAAACCAATCCATCTTCCTTCTCCTTTTGTCCCCGGTCGTTTAAAAGAAAGCCCGGCTTTCTACTGACAAATACAAGCTAAAAATGTTGAACTGTCGCTACGGCGTAGCTGTCTGCTACGAGCGCTACGAATTGTCGTAGCAGATAAGCGAGTCGCTACGAGCGTAAACTGACGTACAATTCGTTTGTAGCTGTTTCATTTAAAAAATGGTACACTTTTCGTCGGAAAAGATTAACCCGGATTTATAAAAATGATATGTTTTTTATTTGTTATCTATGCCAATTTCTTTAAGTGCTTATTTTTTAATGTTCAGAGACAACCTCGCGTTTGGCTTAGAATTTAGCCAAAATTAGTAAGAGTGAAAATTTTACATTAATTAACTTTGGGGCCGCGTCATCTGGGTGTTTCCTGAAACTTTGGTGATTTCGTCAACACAAAACGCTTTTGAACGACCATGGTTTTATAGAGGTATGCCACTAAAACTGACTATACCACAAACCACCATACTACACATAAATCAAGCCGTTGATTTCTAATCTAGTCTAATAATTTTCTTCTGTGAATAGGTATATCATTATTTCCACATAATAACTCAGCCATTTCATTTTCTACTTTGCCGTAATAAGGCAACAGCTTGCCTAAATCACTAGTAAATTACACCTACGTACTTGCTAACCTATTATTATAGACCTGACTGACCTCACTGGAGAATCGACCACGCGAATAATTCAAGACGAATATTTTTACTTCTCCTTTGTACGAGGTTTTTGTTACGCACTGGGTAACACACCGAAGCTAAACTTGATTCAGTTTTTTACACCGATCATTTTTTGTAGATTTTTCTCTAATTTTCAGCAAAAATTAACACAAATTAGAATTTGAATATCATCTTGAGTAAAATCAATATCAAAAAGTACCTAGATAATTGTGCGGTATTTTTTGACAAATTGAAATTAGAATGCAAGAACTATTCGCATTCTAATTTAATTTTGTCAATGTTTTAATAAGCCTTTGATTACATTATTAAATAAATAAAAGCACCTCAGTATTGAATAAATAAACTTCAACTTCATTGTTTTGATAAGGTTATTATTTTTGAACGTGACTGTAAAATTGTACATCATAGTAATAGCAAAATAAATTCAGTCTCTATATTTTTTTTTATATCCTAAGCACAAAAATTTAAATATCATAATTATGTAAATACAAAAGTACAACAATGTTAGACAATATAAAAATCATAATATATTTTAGTTTTTATTTTAATAAATGTGATTTAAATGTATGTCGATCGATTGAAATCGAGCAAATAAATTAAATATGATACATGTATTTACTTACTTAAATTATTATATAAATGTAAATATGAATACATTCTTGAAATATATTTAAATGTTTGTATTGCTCTTAGATTATAAATAAATGTATTTCGAAGGGTGGTTATTGCATATTAAACAACGTTATTGTATTGTTTTCTACTTTTACACAGTTTATTATTTTAATGTCTTTTTATTTTGTATTGTTTCTACTTTGCAAATCTGTTATTATTGTACGTATTTCTAAACAAATATGATTTTATTTGTATTTTTATAGAAAAATATATATAGTTGAACACTATCAAAAACACTCTTTATAAATATAATTGACATAAAATGTGAAATTAATAAAGAAAAAATTAACATATCTTCAATGGGGCAATAATGTGCCAAAATAAATTACTATTAATAATATATAATAATAATTAGATCAGTGGCTTCACGTTCCTTGTACATAGTACCTCGAGTGTTTATAGATGTCATATAGACCCCTATTTTGTGATCTATGTATGTAAATTGCATTTAGGTAGAATAAGTAAAATTAAAGATAAATTCGATGTCAAATTGGTGTTGAGATTACCGTGAATAATAATTTTAGAAAAAACAAACTTTATTTTCTTATCAAAATATGTTTTTAATGTATTTTTTTTATTTATATAAAACAGGATCAGAATTTCAGCATTATAAAAATATCATCGATACAATATCATCGTACATGGTACATCTCTAAAATGTAAATAATACTAGTGTTGTATTCTTTTTTATTTCACGTAACGGGTATTAAGTATAACTAGTACTTTAGTTAGCAATAAACTAAGATTGTAAATATTACATAATAAAGATTGTATTAGCAAAATAAATTCATTATTATGCGTGATTTTATGTTTTTTTATTATAATATAAAATAAAAATAATCTACTTAGTCATCTTCACTAGGGCTCGGCTTCCAGTCTAAATAGATGCAGCTGAATACCAGTATTTTACCAGGAGCGATTGCAAATTTGATCTACACAACTACACGCGACAGCAATTTATTATGACTTAAAATAAACACTTTGAAAATGAAATAAAATGTCTAGTTTTAATTTCCGCGAATATTAGTGGGTTGCAGGTATGCACCTCCCTCCCGCCCGCTATATTATGCACATGCAAGATTACTTGGCAGATGCAAGGATTTTAAGCACATGCAGGAAGGCAATGCAAAACCCAACACCATTACCGACACGTGTTTCGCCTCTCCACGAGGCATCCTCAGGGGACGTGTTGACTCGCTGACCGTTGAGTTGCGACTGAGCATTTAGTACAAGGCACCCCCCTTTTATACACTGCCACCGTTGGTTATTTGTGTACAACTACCCACAAACATTCGCAGTAAAGGGGAAGAAACCAAATTCGTCTGGTCATTCAACAGTGCAAAATTATTATTATTACTATGTTTCAAAATCTCTAATTGTTCCAAAACACACAGCCGG
This sequence comes from Hecatera dysodea, assembly GCA_905332915.2. Lineage (NCBI taxonomy): Eukaryota > Metazoa > Arthropoda > Insecta > Lepidoptera > Noctuidae > Hecatera > Hecatera dysodea. The sequence goes on along the minus strand of HG995310.1, from coordinate 12,922,030 downwards.
AAACCCTTATCACAAATATGTAGTATATTAATACTATTGTTGTCGCGCAAAGAATGGCCGGTATCAATTAAATGTTCCGCGAAATTCGATTTGTCCGAATGGCCATTTCTATACGCAGCAACCTGTTCCCCATACCTTATGTCAAAGTTTCGGCCCGTCTGACCCACATACACCCCGTTGCATTCATCACAGACCAGCCTATACACCCCAGACTTTTTACTATTTTCTAAAATATCTTTTCCGTTACAAATACGGCGTATATTCTGGTCCGTTCTGAACGCTACATAAACGTTGTTTTTTCTAAGTAAATTACTAATTCTATCTGAAATGGGGCCCATATAGGTCAGACTGGTCACATATCTATTAATATTAGTACGCGGACATGCATATAATAGTGAACGAACCCTTTCTTTCTGCTTTTTACTAATTAAACTGTCTACCATTGACTTTGAGTAACCGTTAGAAATTGCGATCTGGTAAATAATATTAAGTTCTTTTACATAATTCTCTGCTGAAAGGGGGAGGGCAAATAATCTATGAATATAGCTGCGGAAGGCGGCTAATTTATGTTGAAGAGGGTGACAAGAAGAGGCTGGTATTGTCGTGTCAGTGTGTGTCGGCTTTCGATAAATTTGGAAATCTAAGTCACTATTGTGTTTTGTGATAGTCAAATCCAAAAAGTTAAGGGAGTTTTGGGACTCTAATTCTAATTTAAATTTAATTTTTGGGTGAGTTTTATTTAGTTTTTTAACAAAAAGGTCTATTTGCCGAACGGTACCATTCCAACAGATAATTATGTCATCTACATATCTATAATAAAACAGAATATTAGGTTCGTTCACTATATGTTTACATTCAAAGTTATCCATAAAAACCTCCGCCATTAGTGGACTTAAAGGCGACCCCATAGCCAACCCTTCCTTTTGAATATAATATTGGTTATTAAATCTAAAATAATTTTGTTTCATGCAAATACTAGTGAGGTTAAGTAAATCCGCAATTTCCCCAGGATGTAACCGTTGCTTCTCAAATTGGATACCCAGAATACGTAGACAATCATCGATTGGAACATTCGTGAATAAGCTGTCAACGTCTAAGGATAACAACTTTGCATTGGAAGGAATTTGGATATTTTTTACTTTTTCAATTAAATCTAAACTGTTCTTCAAACTATATTTGGGATTAAAAGAAGTTCTACTTCTCAACAAAGTGTTGAGACGTTTAGCTAAATTGTACGCTGGGGCACCAATGTAAGAAACAACTGGACGTACAGGCATGTTATCTTTATGGGTCTTGGGTAGACCATACAACAAAGGAGCCCTCGGATTCATAGGAACAAGGTTTTTAATTGGTCTTTTGATATGTATGACGTGTTTTGAATGGCATCCTTTATCTCGAGGGCAAACCTCCTTGTAGGATCCGCACCAAGACGTTCAAAATCCTAAAAACCTTGTTCCTATGAATCCGAGGGCTCCTTTGTTGTATGGTCTACCCAAGACCCATAAAGATAACATGCCTGTACGTCCAGTTGTTTCTTACATTGGTGCCCCAGCGTACAATTTAGCTAAACGTCTCAACACTTTGTTGAGAAGTAGAACTTCTTTTAATCCCAAATATAGTTTGAAGAACAGTTTAGATTTAATTGAAAAAGTAAAAAATATCCAAATTCCTTCCAATGCAAAGTTGTTATCCTTAGACGTTGACAGCTTATTCACGAATGTTCCAATCGATGATTGTCTACGTATTCTGGGTATCCAATTTGAGAAGCAACGGTTACATCCTGGGGAAATTGCGGATTTACTTAACCTCACTAGTATTTGCATGAAACAAAATTATTTTAGATTTAATAACCAATATTATATTCAAAAGGAAGGGTTGGCTATGGGGTCGCCTTTAAGTCCACTAATGGCGGAGGTTTTTATGGATAACTTTGAATGTAAACATATAGTGAACGAACCTAATATTCTGTTTTATTATAGATATGTAGATGACATAATTATCTGTTGGAATGGTACCGTTCGGCAAATAGACCTTTTTGTTAAAAAACTAAATAAAACTCACCCAAAAATTAAATTTAAATTAGAATTAGAGTCCCAAAACTCCCTTAACTTTTTGGATTTGACTATCACAAAACACAATAGTGACTTAGATTTCCAAATTTATCGAAAGCCGACACACACTGACAAGACAATACCAGCCTCTTCTTGTCACCCTCTTCAACATAAATTAGCCGCCTTCCGCAGCTATATTCATAGATTATTTGCCCTCCCCCTTTCAGCAGAGAATTATGTAAAAGAACTGAATATTATTTACCAGATCGCAATTTCTAACGGTTACTCAAAGTCAATGGTAGACAGTTTAATTAGTAAAAAGCAGAAAGAAAGGGTTCGTTCACTATTATATGCATGTCCGCGTACTAATATTAATAGATATGTGACCAGTCTGACCTATATGGGCCCCATTTCAGATAGAATTAGTAATTTACTTAGAAAAAACAACGTTTATGTAGCGTTCAGAACGGACCAGAATATACGCCGTATTTGTAACGGAAAAGATATTTTAGAAAATAGTAAAAAGTCTGGGGTGTATAGGCTGGTCTGTGATGAATGAAACGGGGTGTATGTGGGTCAGACGGGCCGAAACTTTGACATAAGGTATGGGGAACATGTTGCTGCGTATAGAAATGGCCATTCGGACAAATCGAATTTCGCGAAACATTTAATTGATACCGGCCATTCTTTGCGCAACAACAATAGTTTTAATATACTACATATTTGTGATAAGGGTTTCCGGCTGTGTGTTTTGGAACAATTAGAGATTTTTAAACATAACGCTCGACTCAAGGCTACAATGGGGACCTCATTTAGCATCACTTGCAGGACGGCTAAGTTCAGCAGCATATGCTGTCAGAAAAATCCGTCAACTTACTAATGCAGATACCGCGAGACTGGTCTATTTTAGTTACTTTCATAGTGTCATGTCTTACGGTATTTTGCTATGGGGACGGGCTGCAGACATAGAGTCTATTTTTATTCTGCAGAAAAGAGCAGTTAGAGCCATTTACAATCTCCGCCGGCGCGATTCTTTAAGGGAACTGTTTAAGAAAATTAACATCATGACGGTACCTTGTCAATACATATATGAAAACATTATGTATGTTCGGAAAAATCTTCATATTTTTAATAAGATCAGCGACAGGCATAATTTTAATACTAGAAATAGAAACAAATTAGATCAACCTAGGTTTAGATTGGCTAAAGTACACACTTCTTTTATGGGGTATTGCGTAAAATTTTATAACAAAATACCAGTCGATATCCTTCAATTAAATGAGAGAAAATTTAAAACATGCATAAAACGCACACTATGTAGGCAAGCATATTATAAACTGGAAGATTATATCCTTGATAAAAATGCTTGGCTAAATGCCGGTCCTGCTCCACAGACTCAACCACTTGGGTAAACAAGTTAGGATTTTTTATTTGGAAGAGATGCTCGCCCTTTTTTTGTCTCATTTATTTATTCTTTTTTTTTTTTATAATTTTATATAAATAATTAATTTCTAATAATGGGAATAAATAATTTCTCTTTTTTACTTGTATTTGCTTGGTCATTGTGAACCATAGTTTTGTATAATGTAGAAGCAGTTTATTTTCAAATATTGTAAATGTGAGTACCATGGAGCCATTTCCAGGTTATAGTTTACTTTGTGACTTGAACTAAAATGGCAGTTGAGAGTATGTCATGCTCGCTCAAATGTCTCGCTGATGGTGGCGCGTGTGTCGGATCATTCGGTTCCCTTCAACATGGTTGAGCTAAATGGTGCCGATACACGCGTCATGTTCGTGAACGGGCGCCGTCGGTTGAGACTGGTCACCTCTTAACTGCCACTGACTTGTTTTAATCTTTAATACTTTGAATTGTTTTATAGTTTCCTTTTTTTTTTCTTTGCATTGTCCTCACACATAGAAGCACCAAGGATGTAACCAAAGTTATGTAATACAGAACATGATTTAAAAGAGTGTCCGTGGAGTTTCTTGCACGTTCTTCTCCATAGAGATCTACGCTTTGGAACGTGCAGATAGCTTCACCTCTTTCGACTTGACAATTCAAAAGTGCCTGTAAAGGGTTTATTTGAAATAAATGCTTTGAATCTTGAATCTTGAATAATAATAATAATAATTTTGCACTGTTGAATGACCAGACGAATTTGGTTTCTTCCCCTTTACTGCGAATGTTTGTGGGTAGTTGTACACAAATAACCAACGGTGGCAGTGTATAAAAGGGGGGTGCCTTGTACTAAATGCTCAGTCGCAACTCAACGGTCAGCGAGTCAACACGTCCCCTGAGGATGCCTCGTGGAGAGGCGAAACACGTGTCGGTAATGGTGTTGGGTTTTGCATTGCCTTCCTGCATGTGCTTAAAATCCTTGCATCTGCCAAGTAATCTTGCATGTGCATAATATAGCGGGCGGGAGGGAGGTGCATACCTGCAACCCACTAATATTCGCGGAAATTAAAACTAGACATTTTGTTTTCATTTTCAAAGTTAAAATGGATTTCCGCAAAGTAACGCCTGACTCAATCAATGTTATTAAAATAAACATTCCGTTTTAGTCAAAGTTTATTTCTATGATAAGTTAAAAAAAGCTAATGATGAGCTTAAACCACTGTTTCTTGGTCTCTGCAATACCAGAGACATAAAAACAATGAAAAAGCTATTATTTGCGCCATTGATGACGCATACCGTAAAAAAGAAACAAAATTAGTGACTTGTACAGACTTAAAGACACCCAAAGGGCAATCGAGAGGTCAACGCTCGGAGTTTCCTTGCGTGATCGAATCAGGAATGATGATATCCACAAGAGAACCAAGGTTACTGACATAGGCCTAAGTTTGAGCACATTGCTCGCAAAACAGATGGTTAATGGCGCCGAAAAGTTTTTTTTTTTTAAAGCGTTGCCCCCACTAGGATTTACTCCTGTATTGTGGATGCATTCACAAACATGTGAACTCACATACACAAGACACCCAGACCCGGAACAATTATCTGTAGGCCATAGAAACATTTGTTCCGTGCGAGAATCGAACCCGCGACACGTAGCGCAGCAGCCGAACACTCAACCACTGCGTCAACCGTGTCGTCAAAAGTTCTAGAGTGGACCACGGACCGGAAGACGCAGCGTTGGAAGACCTCCCGCAAGGTAGACTGATGACCTGATGAGCATCACATGTAGCCGATGGATCCGAGACGCACAGGACCGGTTGTTGTAGCGACACTTGGCCTATGTCCAGCAGTGGACGTCTTTCGGCTGATATGATAATGATTATGATAGGTTAGGAAACTATGCGTCACGTCTGCGCAAAACGCCCTCACGCAGCATAATGATGCGAGGGATATGCGAGACTAAGCCACACGACTTGTTTACAGCGACACTCGTAGACTAAATGACGACACCGAGACATTGTTATAATGCCTCGTATCCCTGTAATCACACCGGCACGTATAATTGAAAAACCGGGACACAGTAGCGCCACAATTTTCTTTGAACGTGTTTGATTCCGAAGTGGAGAAAAATTCTAAATGTCGAATTCCCAGAGAAACTTAGTAGCAGAAAAGTTTTGCACTTGAACCGGATAAATGGCGAAATTGCCTTTGGCACAATGACCTCAAGGGAATGCAGTTTACTTTTCCAAAGAATTTTGTAGAAAGAAAACTTTTAATTACTAGACCTGAGTGCTAATTCTACAAATTTTCAAACAACCTGTAATATCTTTCAAAAATGTAGGATGGTTGAAGTTTTTTGACAGATTGTGACTGAGTATCTGAGATTGCGTATGCGAACGTTGCTTGAGAAAAAAACATGTGTTTTTTTGACCACACGACTGAAGTAAAACTTCTCTAGCTTCATCTAGCTCCATCTAATGCGTTGATTTTCAAACTGCTGGGCACGCCCCACTAGGAATGCGCGAAGACATGTAGAAGGGGGCACGGGCGCGGGCGCAGACGGCGGCGGTAATAAAAACAAAGTACAGAAGCAAACTAGATATTGCTAGTGATCTACGTTGTGCACTTTCTTTTATCGAGCCCAGTATTAAAAACATGCATCAGTCACATTGACTCTTCATAAAACAAGTTTGTAAAAGCAATATTTTTATAATAAAAGATCTGAAAATGTAATTTTGGTTTTTATTACCCATAATTAATTTTACATTTTCTTGGCGAGCCCACTTGCTGGGCCCTGGACCGAGAGGAGGCGTGTGCATATTCACTTGATTTGATAGAGGCGTGATACGTATAAGTTTGGGAGCCCCTGATTTAATGTATGTACATGTATGCGCGCACTGCTCTCTCTTGCTCCTGTGTACTTTGATACATACACTAGGCCTTCTCTGTGTGTTAGATATACGAAACGTATGTAACTGTCTCTATTTCTATCTTCACTAACTTAAAGCTCCCCCTCGTTTATGAGTTTTGGCTGTATCATAGATATTCATCACCCTACAAAGGCTTAAAAGGCATCGCCGCAACAAACATTCCTATACTACAACTACATTCTATTCCTTGTTAATAAAAAGCTCCTATTTATTGTTAACAAAATCTACCGGCTATTTTTATCATATGATTGGGGAATTACCAAAACCCATTATCATTATTGGCAGTCCATCAAAATGTGGGAGTCTCCAAATAGTGATATAGGGCAACAAATAATATAGGGCAGCTTTTAATGGATCTACGCGATAGAAAAGATCTTTCGTGCTTCAATCGAAAAGAAAATCGGGCCAGGTTACGTAGGTAATGAAAGCCACCTTATTGAGGACTAGCTTTACCCGTGTTATGTAAAAATTAGCCTATAACCTTCAGGGTCCAATTTATTTCTCTACCAAAATTTGTCAGATTCAGTTCAGCGATTTAGGTGCCAAAGCGTAAAAAAAATCACTATCGAATTATTAATATTTAAAGTTAAGATTATTTACTTACTAAATCTTTATGCATCAGTAGAAATACTGTACAAAGGCGGACTTAATGCCACAGGCATCTTTTATCATATGATCAGACGGACCTAAGGGTGGTCCGGAGACAACGTGGCGGACGCAACTTAAAAGAAAGGCAAAAAGAGAGGAAAAATACAATGATAAGTACAGATGCAAATAAAATTAACAACGTTATTAAGAAAAACGAATCCAACGAATGAACGCTGTGATGATTCTACCAACTTCTTGCGAATGTCTTCAAATGCCTAAACCATAAAGGACAACTGACTTGTTGCTGTCCTGATGTTCAGTGGGAGCGCATTCCAAAGGAACATCCAATGGACAAAGAAAGAGGAGTGGAGGCGTTTTATTATATGTTTGAGCAGATTGGGATTAATACTAGTACCTACACTAGGGCTAGTACAAGTGCTCATCGAGTTTTTGGTGACATCTGTAAGCTTTTAGTCGAATCCTCACGTGACTAGCGGACCTACACTTAGTGCCATTTTATCAGCGAATGAGATTCTCCACATACCAAAATATAAGAGATTGATCAGATGAAATTTCATTAGCGTTTGCCAATCGCATTCATTTTTGACTTTTGAAAATCGCCTGCGCCATACCAAAGCCGAATGAATGTCACTTGTGTAAAACTTCAGAGAGCTGGCCTTTTTCATCCAAAGAAATAGCAGCACCATTCAATCTGGCAATGCTGTTAAATATTACGCGATATTCCCGCGTAATAGTTATCCCAGAAAATGTTATTGCCCAAAACATCAGTTTCAATTACATTTAATTAAAATATTCTACTCAATTAGCTCGCATGATTGGATTGTTTCCTGCAAAACATGATCGAATAATTGAATGGATTTATTTTATGAAACTGATTGCAAATAACTGAAAAATTTGGAACAAAGTTTTAGGTTTCAATCGTTCGAAAGTAATTGGTGTTTTTTTTATGTTTGAATAGGTTTTGGGTTCCGATCCTCTATATGGAAACACGAAACCCTTATAGTATCACCCGGTGGTCTGTCTGCTTGTCCATCTGCCACAGCCGATTTTCTCAGAATCTACTGGACCGACTTAGTTGAAAATTGGGACACATATAATCTTTTGTGATCCAAATACGGACGCTTTTTGAGGGGGGGAATTAGAAAACTTTATAACTGTTTTAGAACTGTACCGTTATAACGCCACAAATGAAGGGCGTATTGTGAGATTTCCTAATATATTTTTTCATACTTTTAAAATAATTTGGTTTAAAGTTATTCAAGAAATTAAATGATCCATCCCTTATCAGTAGTGTCAACATTTAAAAAAAAAGTTACAGGTATTAGCTTTTTGTCTATGGATTACAGGAAGACCTATTAGAGGTTTGAAAGTAACATGTTACAAAAATTAAATTTGTTCGGAACCCTTTGCATGCGAGTCCAACTAGCACTTGGTCGGTTTTTTAGTGTGTTGTGTAGTATCATAAACGAATTTCTGAACGCAGCTTCGTTCGTTACGTTTTTATTTTGTAAAACTATCGCTGAGTATGAAACAACACGGGCGGGAAAAACCTAGACATAAAGGTAAAATCTGTATAACATGGGGAGGTTCACCGCATAAGCATAAGCATAATCAGCCTTTTTACGTTCCCACTGCTAGGACTCAGGCATCCTCTCTAGGAGCCTCTTTTTGGTTCTAGGACACGCCGGTTTCCTCACGATGTTTTCCTTCACCGTTTTGAGAACAGTGGTGATGAAATTAATTACACAAAGTAATGCGCCTGGCTGGGTTTGAACCCGCGACTTACAATTCGTAAGTCGGGGCCGTTACCACTCGGCCACCACTGCAGCATCATAAATACTCGTATACCTGGTAATCTCTGCATGGTAAAGGAAAGTACGATTTTTCCGCTGCAGCACCGCAGTTATATGATAACACGGACCTTTTCTACCACAGCCGCAGCGAATGTGTTAATACAGGTTAGCTAGGCCAAAGAATAGAAATTTGTAGAGGTGGAACTCCTCTGACCATTCTGGTTGCTTCATAATTGGCTTCCATGCCACCTTTAGACAGAAATCTGCCTCAATGCTCTGCAGAGTGCGGGGGACCTCCAAGTCCATCCTGAAGATCATAGCTGAGAGACACGATTATCCTATAATGCAAAGCATTATTAAGAGATGTATCTCTCAGACTAATCTTGTCCGAAAATAATATTGAATAATATGCTTTATACTAACATAGTCATAAGATTTTTATACTAACCCACTATGAATGTAAGTTGACCGAAATAAAGGTTTTTTTTTTATAATACAAAGCTATCATAGCGGTAATACGCGAGTGACTCGTTCATTTGTTTGGGAAAACCAGAGTCTTCAGCCATGTGACATAATGTGAGTGGTAGCGTGGCCAAGGCGTCTTGACGTTAAAAAAGTATTTGTGGGTGTGGAATTGTCAACCGCTGTCGATATGTCGTCAATACCTTATTTTTCGACGACCTTCTGACGCACTGGATAATGGGACGTTGTCCAGTGCGTCAGAAGGCGCCCTCTGCTGGCGCGACGACGCGTAGGTATGCCGAATAAAAAATAACTGCCTATAAGCGCGATGCTCGCTTTGTATTGGGACGAGGCATTAATGCTTCTAAGGATAACATCGCTGGTTTTAGGTATGATTCGAATACGCGATCGGTTATAGTTTTGCCTCATCTAGTTTATAACGGCCAAAAAATATTTACGTATAAAAGTGTTTTTTACAACCTACTTACAAAATAAATATCATTTAGTTGGCGTCCAGTCTAATCAGATTGTTCGCGTCTGCAACATGTTTTATTGCTCTATGCCCAGGCATTCCTCTCACTCTCAGCCTGAATATCCGAGCTCCTACTACCGTAGCAGTCGTAAATATTCTGATAGCTGAAAAGTAATACTGGAACTCTGGGAAATCTGTAGCACAGGTCATTTTTAGCTTGTGTTTCTAGGAAAGTTCGAGCAGCCTACTTTCTACTTTTATGTATGCTGGGAAAACTTTGCACATAAAAACAAAGGTTAGTATTTACTTTTGCCTTTTTTAATCTGAGGGAATAGGAGGTTATGTATGTGTAAGTAACGGTAGCAAAATACTAAAGCCCAGCAATAAGCTAAAGCCCAGTTTCTCGAACGAAAATGGTCACAACATTATTGTTACAAATAATGAATCGCGCGTTATCTTACTGTGATTGGTTGAATGGGTTTCCAACAGTCGATAAGCCGCAATTTTTATAGATTGTCAGAAGCCAAAAAATCTGACTCTATTCTTGCCAAGAAGTACTGTGTCATTTAGTTACTGGATTGTGGAGATCTGGTAGGCTACCTCTCCACATAAAATAATGGTATTCAGTTGAATCCAGTTTGACTGGAAGCCGACCCCAATATAATTGGGAAAAGCCTAGTCAGATGATGAATTTAACGCTGTGACGACTGTGAGTCATCAAATACACGGTACTGTTTTTTTACAGATTACTTGTATTCGAAACAATAATGGCAAGATATTCATTTAAATATGGATCTTATGCCTTCAACAAAATGAAGTCTATTACAGGAAAAATCGTTTTACTGACTTGTTATGAAGTCCTTTGCATGCTGTTACCCTTTGATTATGTCATCTTTTGAGATGCTAATATCGTTCAATTTCCGCTGCTTTTTATTTTTTTAGCTTATGAGCAAACTTGTGATCAAGAAAAAGGCAGGTACGAGTATACAAAGGTCCCTTTTAAAGTTTCCTAGGGAAGTGTCCATAAAAGTATCGCACTGCCCTTACAGGTAAAAGCCCCTTATATGTGCTGCTGGTGACCATCGGGGTGGTATTAGTGAGGTAAAAATCCCACACTCCTTTTCCCCAAAAGTCCAAGCGCTTTTTAAAGGTTTCCCCCGAAAACAAAAAAAAAGTATAGATATATGCATTTACTTGATAAAAGAACCAAACGTAACAGTGAATATAGTTTAAAACCATAGAAATATAAAATACAAGAGAAGTGACAAGGGGGCGTGTCAGTGTCCGCGTGACATGGTCAGAGAGACCACATCATAGGCAAATGGACAACTCCGCGAAATAGTACTCTTTCGAGTTTCGACCGTGATCACTCACTCACGTGACAAGATATAAAAATGCCGTGTTGTTCAGTGGTTTCTTGTAAAAACCAAAGCTTTGTTAATCATGGAATCACTTACCATATGAAAGTACAACTATTTCACTATATTTGTCTTTAAAATCATGAATAACATTATTTATTTATTTATTTAATAACTACAAATGGTAAAATATTTCTTGTTTCTACTATGTTATTTTTGTTTTCAAATGTCACATCGACATTAAATTTTTTACAATAAATTAATTGCTCCTTAACCACTACCTAAGTTTCTCGCTAAGTGACTAAATAAGCAACGTAAAAATCACAAAAGGATACTTTATCAAGCGGATGTATCGCGTAGTACGGCCGCTGCTTCTTGCGACGAGTTTGTTATGTATGTGCTTGTGTAGATACACTAACGTAAGCCATCGACAACAATGTCGATTGACAAATTAAATATAGAAACATAAAATGAAACATACAAAAGATAAACCTTCGAATGCATTATAGTAATCGGTGTGTTTATGTTAATTATATTAATAACTTTTGCAGTCAACATATTTATGCTATTTATTTTATGCATGGGCAGCATGGGTGTGTGTAATAAATACAAGAATCGATAACTATCCGATTTAGTAAATCACTAGCGTATATGTAAAATAAATAGCTTTTGCATATCACAACGATAGTGATCGTTGTTTTTGTGTGAGTAAGTTGTACGGTGCACGGTAAATACACGCTGTGCGTAATGGGATAAGGTTTATAATAGATTGGGTAGTAGGTTTTGATTTAAGAAATGCAGGTGTGTGTGCGACTGCATATCTGTTGCTTTTTTCTGAACTGCATGTGTAGTAGTTGCCGTGTGGTAAGGGCAAACAGGAGACACCTGTTTCCGATACATTTTCGGCTACTGGGCATATCTCCTTGTTTATTATATCCATGTGTAAAACTTTCCAAAAAGAAGTAGCAACACTGTCGATTTGGTCCATGTTCAAAAAGAGTCACTTTTTAAGGTTGGTACCTTACAAAGTGACGCTTTTTTTACCTTTAACCAGAATTCTAGCAATCATTAATCCACATACATCCACGTTTCCTCCATGCTTAGGGAAGTTGAGCCGTTAGTCTCGGCTGTCATTTTAACATATTTGGTTGGCCCTATATCAGTCAGAAGCCAGAAAATCTGACACCAGGATTGAAAATCTGAACCCACGACACAGCGCAGCATCCAATCGCTCAACCACTGCGACAACCGTGTCAAGTTTCCAAAGGTCTATTCTAGACTAGTCAGGCGTGGGTGTTTTAAAATATTAATAAGTGATTACGTCATGAAAAGAAAAGCAGCTGTGTAATCTAGACTTTATTAAAAACATATAAAGAAAAAATGTGCCTTATAATGTATTATTATAAAGATCACACGCGTATTCTACGAAAGCGTGGGCTATGAATAAAGAACTCCCACGTCCAACATAAATTCGCCTCAATTATATGAGATATACTTCAAGTCATAAATAAAATTATGTTACACTAGTAGCGCCCCGCGGTTTCACCTGCGTAGTTTTCATTCCCGTCGGAATATGGGGATAAATATAGCCTATGTCACCCGGGGGTAGTTTAGCTTCCCAACAGTGAAAGAATTTTTCAAATCGATTTAGTGGTTTCGGAACCTATTCAATATAAACAAACAATCAAATCTTTCCTCTTTATAATATTAGTATTGATTGATAAACTTAATTTTAATTTTATTACGTACTAACCTCTTACATTTTTTTGTTGAAATAAGCATCGCCTTTATGCTCTTCTAACTGTATTTTTTTTCTTTAGTATGTGTCTGTCATCTATACTAATATTATAAAGCTGAAGAGTTTGTTTGTTTGTTTGTTTGTTTGAACGCGCTAATCTCAAGAACTGCTGGTCCGATTTGAAAAAATCTTTCAGTGTTAGATAGCCCATTTATCGAGGAAGGCTATAGGCTATATATCATCACGCTAAGACCAATAGGAGTGGAGCAGTCATGAAAAATGTGACACAAACGAAGTTGTGCGGACAGCTAGTAAATAATATAAATAAAAAACATATCAATCTCCATAGTGTCTAGTTTCCCGCACGTTCTTGATATACCGACTAGACGCATCTCCTCCACATTTATTATGCACAGCCATGGTGAGGTCTCAACCATTGAAAACAAGAGTGAACAGGTGACTTTTGGAGTTAATCGCTTCATCGCTTACCATCAGGCGAGATCGAGATCAACAGCGGACCCATCTAGAATAAAACACGCATAGTGGAAGGGTTCCGTACTTCACTGTTCAAATCTCATATCTCTAAAAGTATATAAGCTGTGATGTTCAAACCTCTCTCAACAAGATGTTTGTGCTTCTCGTCATATAAGTGAACCTATATTGTGAACTTCAAGGAAATTGAAAAAAATACATCACGTGGTGTCGTGTCTTGGAAATATGGTGTTACAGTGCAGTTAAGTTCTAGAAGAAATCTCAACGTTCAGATGCCCATTGCCTGTAAGTACCTAGCCTATTCCTTAATTTCCGTCACCATTCCCAATTTACTCGCTAATAAAAGCTAGTCTCAGCATCTTTAGTATTCAATAGGAGGCAAGTTCATCTAATTACACGCTTGTCTTGTCAAGGTGAACTATTCCTTTTAAAAGAAAACTTCATAATACAGTCCACTAAAAATTCCCATATCAGCGAACCTAAATTCACACCATGTAGCTTTAATAGTCTCTGAGCAAAACGAAACGGACATGACGAAATTATAAGTGTTCCGTTTTTGCCATTTGGCTACGGAATCCTAAAAAAGAAGTGATCAACAAAGCCATCAAAAGCGGGGATTTTAAAACCGATTTCCGCATCGAGATTTATACCATTAGTAGGTCCGGTACTCATATGAAAGGGGCATAGGAATGTAAAATGGATTGCATAGCTTAGGAATATTTATAACAGCAATCTGCAATATTAAACCTTTGCGGGGTTGCTGTTCTTTTATTTTGTGTTCCGATTGTAAATGAATGTTTTGCAACAGTTCTGCTTCTTTCGATATTGATTTTTGTTTTCTTTTTATCATAGCAAAGCTACGCTATAAAGTTTTATTTGTGAAAATTAAATATAGCTTGCCTGTTGCTTAAAACGAAGCTAAAAGAAATATTACTATTTATATTGTTGTTAGTCTGGATAACACAAATTATATACGTACATAATATATACATTTTATGTAGTGGCATTGGTTGTACTAGTGCGAGATGTGATATCCAATTTCTTTACAGAAACGACGTAAAAGCGAGCTCCACAAAATTTAAATCTAAAATTATTCGCATAAACGAAGAAAACTACTTGAAACAACTACTACCTACTACTCAACTGCTTGAATAAGTTACAAAGTATCATTAAAATAGAAAAAGATATTCTTTATACATACTATATAAACATACGATAAACAGGGAAATTTAATGAAAATAGGAATAAAAACTTATTTTAAAAATATATTCTGGTACGACATGAGGGTTCTGGTAGATAACTCGGTTTTTGCTTACTCGAATAATCATATAGTTTAATGTATTTAATTTAAATCGGCTTCTACCTTAGATAAAGGATCTAGCTAAAAGATAGCATTGCCATACAGCGTGGTAATGCTGCCAGCCTTTTGGGTACATTACCTGTGGCCAGTGATACGAAGAAATTTATCGACGCCATCTTTTGACTATTTTTTTAGAGTTTTTTATAAGTGCAGTAGTAGTAGTATTTAAGTGTGCATAATTATAGTAATAGTTTGTTATCATATTTTTTTTTTCATAAACAATTCACATCAATGAATTTATATTTAGAAATAGGTTTTTTTTATTTAGAAAAAAAAAACACACACTAGGATTTACCCCCATTTCGTGGGTGCGTTCACAAACATGTAAACTCACATACACAAGACACCCAGACCCGGAACAATTATCTGTAGGCAATACAAACATTTGTTCCGTGCGGGGATCGAACCCACAGTTAAATAGTAGACTGCTGGATTTTAATGTAAGCAAACAGGGAATGAGATAATGCTGGAGTATCACTCAGGCGGTGGTACGACTTAAGCAAACTCACTCTATATTTTTTTTTTTATGAAGATATTCTAAAGGCCGCACAGTAGAACACTAAATGTCAAGAGGTTTTTAAAGTGCAAAGCGATTTTTTTCGGGACAAACCCCGGCCAGGCTGAAAAACAAAACATGTGCAAATATTTTCAGTGACATAATAAGAAACAAATCCCTCTAAAGATTCATTCCTAAAACATCATTAATTAAGAGCAATTAATGAATTTCAAGGAAAACGGTTTTCTTTCAAAACATACTTCAAAGATAACATCGAGTGCTAAATTAATTTTTATTTCTTTGATGGAGAAATTCTTTGAAAGTTTTTATGAAATAAAACAGATGTAGATATTTTCTACGCAAATCTTTCAATTTAATTTTGCAGGAAAACTTGTTACTGAAGTTTACAGAATAATTAAATGCAATTAATTTTCAAAAGAAAATGTTTATTGATAATGCTAACTGCTAACCATAAGCAAGCTAGAATTTAGCTTAGAAATTGGTAACCCACCCGGCTTCCCACTGGTAACAGAGGACGTCGGAAAATTTAATGTTCTTTGGATACTTATGTATCAATATAACATAACAACATAACATTACATTTTCCGACTATTTTACGAATCATTGTCATGTTTCAGCCAATTCACGCAAAACTGTAACGATTGTGGAAGGTGTATAACCTAAACAATCCTCATACATCAATCCTTCCATTCTTGAAAACCGTATATAAATTCGTTCAGCAGTTTGTGGGTTAATCGCGTACATACAGATAGACGGCGCGTGACTTCAGACAGACGTGGCGTGGCTGGTAGAGATTGCCCACCACTACTGTACATAAGGTTTCAATAAAAATATAATGTTATGTATTGATACTCTCCAGTACAGGAGGGTGTGGCGACGAGATCAGAGGACGGTGCAGCAGAACCAAGTCGGTAGTAGAACGGCTATTGAAGGTTTGAAGGTCACGAGAATTACCAAAGAGGGAAAGGTCTGACTGATGAATGGCTTGTCCATCCAATCTTTCTCTAGGGTTCCGAAACCTGGTCCCTGAGACTGCAGGGTCTCTGTAAAATCGATGCACTAGACATGTGGTGCTGGAGACGCCCCCTGATGATCATCTCAAGGCTACACTCTCATGTGTGTGTGTGTGTGTGTGTGTGTGAATTTTCGACATTGAAACCAGTGAAAAGTTGTTTTCCTAGATTTGTATGTAGGACTATGGTTAAAATCGAAGAAAAGCGTGGTTGCATTATCGCATCACGTCTCTCTGTGAGAGCTATATATGGCCGGCCAAGTCCGTGTTGGAATCTCACACAAAGGGTTTTGTACCATAAACCTAAAAAAAAACACGTTTCTTGTAGGGGAGTCCTGTTTAATTTTTTTCTTTTTTTTATCAGCTCGGCGGCAGACAGCTGCCGGCGAGCTGTACTTCAAAATTAAATTCTGTGTGATTTTTAATCCTGTGTGTTTCCTGTGAAAACGGACGGAGGGACAGTGGAAGCTTAGTAATAGGTATCCGTTGGTTACCTTTCGAATACGGAACTCTTAAAAATTGAAGTTCAGTATTTGGAAAAGTCTATTTTGACCGAAAATAAAGCACATTCTCAAATCCAACTTCTTTCAGTTCATTCAAAAGTTTTCTAATAGGTATTACTGTCAGCGATAAAACCGCCATTGTAGAGAATATTCTGTCTATGTGTGGCTGAAAAATACTCTTCCTCTTAAAAAGCCGAAATCGAAGAAATTTATTCAGTCAAATAGAATAAGCCCTTTACCATATCGCAGCAATCGATGGCAGTACACACATAGTTTTGTCGAATTGCTGCATTGAGTAAATGTTCGACTACATGAGTTGGTGAGCTACAAATCAATCAATTACGAAGCGTTCATCAGTCGTGACATTGACAATTGACATTAACATGCGTCAATTACGATCAAATCGGGACGTCAACAACTGTATTTGTGGATATCCTAGAGCATAACACCTGCATGGGCCAATCAATATTTTATATTTACCAGAAAGGTGAGATCATTTTTATAACAAAACCCCTCCGGGTAACAAAAAGCATGTAACGCTGTTGGCTTTTGCATTTATTGATCTTTGATAGCCAGAAGGTTGAAGCCAAAATCTGACTCTAGTCTTGCCAAGAGCCACATAAACCTGACGACATGTTAGCGACGAATTCCAGTTTTTGCCTAGCCAAGTAGCGGAACATATAGCACAGCGTAGGCCTCCCCGACGTGAGTCATCGCAGCCCTGGAACGCGAAGGACATTAAGAGGAGTCGGGTGGGTTTTATTCAACAAGAATCTGACACTCCCTTCTGCTCTGCCCAGAGCGGAAGACGTCGTTTTATGTCAATACTCAAAGCATTTATTTCAATTAAACCCTTTACAGGCACTTTTGAATTGTTAAGTCGAAAGAGGTGAAGCTATCTGCACGTTCCAAAGCGTAGATCTCTATGGAGAAGAACGTGCAAGAAACTCCACGGATACTTTTTTAAATCATATTCTGTATTACATAACTTTTGATGATTTGATGATTTCGCATACAGAAAAAAATAATAATAATGGCCTCCCCGACATCATATTATTCATGTTAGATTCCTTTCAGCAGCAGACAGAAAAATGAGCCTTGCAGGGGACTCTGTCGTCGAGGTTAAAATGTTGAAATTTTATTGTACCTATACTTAACGTTTCGTTACTTGTTATTCCACAATTTCTTCTATTCTATTTTTTTTTTTCTCTTTCGTACTACACCTACCAAAATTATTCTCTGCATCACCCAAAGGTTGACTGGTAGAAAATGCCTAAGGCATTAAATCCGCCTCTGTGCATTTGTGTGCGTAAAGTATTAAATAAATAAATTCTCACAATTATACTATAAGATTTTGTAAAAAAAAGCATTCCATATATTCACTTGACAATTTATCGCAAGCGAAACCTCTGTCGGAAGCAACTATACAACAAACAACGCAACTTCTGTAGTTCCAAAGTCTTTGTAAAGTTGCAAGAGTGAATTAAGCCTTAAGTCTTAACAAGCGGGCGGTGCAATCGGCAAGCAACCAAACGGAAGCCTTGTACTCAATTGAATCGAACTATTGTTCGAGACCGATTCCTCTTTCCACTTGGGAGATTAGACTGGGTATTATTTTATTGTTTTAGTTATTTTCCTTAAGTCTAAAAACTGCCCTTGGTTGGCTGGTAGAGAATGCTTAAGGCATTCGTCTGCCATTGTACTTCAATGCATAAACTTATCTGTACTTTTGTGTATGATAATAGCACCAAGCAGTTTCACCCGGGTAGTTCTCGTTCTCGTGGGAATCCGGGGATAAAATATAGTTACGCGCTGATAATTTAGCTTTCCATTGGTAAAAAAAGTTACAATCTTGTTAGTAATTTCGTAGCTTGTTCGGTACAAACAATCTCAAAAAAATCTTAACTAAACCTATTGATAATGAGTCGATTAACTCCATTTTTTGTGTTAGTAAAATTATTAATACAAGGTCTTTATGAAGTATATTTTTCGGAAAATCCACTGGAAACCAAATTTCATTCGAGCGAAGCTGGGAAGGATTGCTAGTATTCAAGTAATATACAGGGTGAAATTGAATAGATGCGACATATTTAAATATACAATAATACGTGTTGTCAAGAAAATTTAGAACATACCAAATGTAAAATTAATGAACTTTTATCACCGCTATGAATGGCAACGTTTAATAACGCGAGTACTCCACAACGATCATTGAGCACTGCGATTAGTTGGACGAGATTTTTTGATACTTAAATTTTTCTTATTTATTTTGCATATTAATTATTTTTCTGGAATACCGATAATTCGTACTTAAATAAAGATATTAACATCGATGGATCATTTTAAAACGCCAACCACGTAACTTTTTTTAACGATTTAGATTGTAGAAAAAACAGTTTATAATTACTATGTTACTGTAACTGAAGCTCCCATTTCATTTTGTCGCATCTATTCAAAGTCATCCTGTATAACATAAATCCTCATCCCTACACATCATTCCTTTGTTGGCCCGACAGGGTCCACGATTGTTTGTTTTGGAAAAAATTTACTACCTAAGCCTACATTGTAGTATGCAATAAAAAATAGGGTAGTTGAATAAAAAATTCTAATTAGTCCGACAGATTTCCAAAAAATATTGGACACGTATATTTTCTTTTTTCACGTAAACAAAAAACGAAGACGATATACGTTACGATACACGATACGTTGGAAACTCGCGTGACGCCACTGCATGCTACTATTTTTACCACGTCGTGACGTCACAAGCCCCCACTACTAATTTTTGTCGATTTTTATCTTCGTCAATTTTACAGATTTCAATAATGTAACTGACCGACTGAATAGCAGTAATATATTAATATATCATATTTTTTACTCAGAAAACATCCTTAATGAGTACTGAGCAATAAATAATAAAATAACTGGAGTAAAAACGGGTGAGAAGTGAAGTAGTGGAATGCAGGTTTATTTTAATAATAACAAGATTCTAGAAAGTTGTATGAGAACCACTCACCACTCGGAAATAATGGTTGTGAATTGTTGACGATCGAGCTATTTATGCAATTAGAGAGACTTATATTATCAAGCAACGGAGTAGAAAAGAACAATTTGAAGTGCTACACTTTTAATCAAATTTTAAGAGAAATGGTATTTTATTTTTAAATGGCATGTCTCTGGCTTTGGTATAATGACTTGGGTCTGAGTATCTTTTTTCATCTTCTTCATTTCACTTGATGAAGACAAATCTGAAACATACGATACCTATATGTCAAGCTTACACTAAAGCACTTATTCATAAAAAACATAAACATACAATAAATAAAGCCGTTCACACACCCAAACACTTCCGCATCCATAAGTCCGCATCGCACTTTGCAATTCATAATAAAAACGAACGAGCTATTAACCGAAGGAAAACGCTCGTTCGAACCAACTACCTGAAAACGATAACATTGTCATAAAAATTTAATGCACCTTCGACCTTATGTACCGGGGATGACCGCTAATGTTTTTCAAGTATTCAGGGTCAAGAAAAGAAATAAAAGTGGGGTGGTTTGTTACGAGCATCTTTTTTGTGGCGCAACTTTTGGGATGCAATTTCACAAAATGGTGATGTACTAAGATTAATTGGCAGTGGTGGCCGAGTGGTAACGGCCCCGACTTACGAATTGTAGGTGGCGGGTTCAAATCCAGCCAAGCGCATTACATTGTGTAATTAACTTCATCACCATTGCTCTCAAAACGGTGAAGGAAAACATCGTGAGGAAACCGGCATGTCCTAGAACCAAAAATTCGAAGACATGTGACATTCACCAACCCGCACTGGGCCCGCGTGGTGGATTACGGACCATTCCCTCTCCTAGAGAGGAGGCCTGTGTCCCAGCAGTAGGAACATTGAAAGGCTGATTATGCTTATGCTAAGACTGCATGCACACGAGGCAAAACAATAGTCTCCCAACTACATGTTACTCAGTTCACAACCAACCTACGATATGGAGATACTTATCTGATTTCAATCAAATAGAACGACTCTTTAGAAAGCCAATTGGTTCCGTAATTAAGTGAGATTTTATCTTTTGTTTTTAATTTAATGCTTAGAGTTTCAAGGTGACGTGGAAAAGAAAGGGGGGGACACTAAACGGGGAGATGGTTTTGCCAGGTAAAATAAAATTTTGTGAGAAATTTCTTCGTGCTTTCTGGGTTGAAAGTTTCTAGATGATACATACTTTTTTAAAGTAGATGATTGGACATTTTCTTTTTTAAAATTATAATCAATTGCTTTGAGAGTATAAATTGTTGTGCTTGATATACTTCGTATCTTATATATCTTATATCGCACGGCAAATAATTTATTAAAGATTGAAATATAAGGATTTAGTAGGTACTGTCCCGTACAATTAACTAAATTTAATTAGCTGTTGTGAAATTCACAGATACACTGAATATTTTTTCCTCTAATTAAACTAAAACATTTATCACAATGTAATTTAGAACGTATACCTACAGTTGTATTAATTATACAAGTGTTGTGTTTTAATTTGCATAGACCTTTTTTTTCGTAATTACAAGAAAAATAATTTCCGGCACAACGCTCTGTTTATCTAGATAAGCGTACGAGTATGTTAAAGAATTAAAACATATAATTGGAAAACTGATTTAACGAAATATTAGGTAACATAAAGATTCAAACATTCCGCCATTTTCTGCTATTTTTATGTTATGTTTGCTTTTATAAATTTGTCATTCCAACACGATCCCATTGTCATTTTGCTAAAAGTTTGTTATCTGCTAAATCCATAATGGTCAGTCAATGGTCTGCACAACGACGTTCTAATTATAGGTCACTGATCAAAGGATCTGTCAAAATTTTAGCAAACTACCGCATACGTCTGACATTCATTTGTCATTAGATACAAGATTACCATTCTATGCCATTTCTTTCAATGGAGTGTCAGTGGTTGACCATTGGAGTCATAGTGACGCTTTTATATTAGTAGATTACCAAACTTGTCAAAATCAACCATTATGAGATCAATGATATACCATTCTGAAACTATTGTAATACCAGACTGAAGGCCCAGAATTGTTACCAGAAAACAAAAGAGTTGTAGGTAGGTTTTGAATTTTTTAGTTATTAGAGCCACATGTGACCATTATGTCACTTGATGGCAAGTGATTATGTGCTCGACAATGGAGCAAACATACTGTAACTAAAATTTTCACTTAATTTAAAATCCCCAGGTTGTAACAATTAGGAAACACAGACTTTAGCAGGGAACTCCGCTTCACAGAACCCGCAGAGCCGCTCCGCTTGTATTGGAATATATTTTTTTTTATTTTTTTTTCTAGAAGGCAACAATCGCAATTATATTTATTTACGTGATTTCACTCCTTTGTGGCCGCTAATAATCGCTTCTCGATTATTTAATTTCGTTGATCGTCGCATCGGCTGATGTGCACGCTAACATTGCGAGTATTGTGGGTATTGTGAAATTTGTAGTTTTTAACGAATGTGGCAACTGTTTCGTTACATTTTATGGTATATATACACATAATATAAATATGCTTTATTTACGTATTTTAATAATATTCAGTACACAAACATCAATATTTAGTTCAAGTATATATTTTATTTACCCTCGTCCGTGCGTCACTGCGGGATCCCAACTGAAAACCAGCGCTGGGTGTCTGACGCCCAGCAAATGCTGAGGTGGTAACCCTTTCGGTTCGGACACGCTCGGCGCATTCTGTACTTTTCTTCTCCTGTAATGTGTGTTTGTAACCGTTGTGCTGTGTCTGTCCTTAATAAAAGTTTTTCTATTCTATTCTATTCACAGTGAAAGTGTTGCCAAAACTTTTTGTGCTTATGTAAGGATGGCGCATCGCCGTACGTTTTCTACTCGTAGTTCAATGTCGGGTTAGCCGGGGTTAAGTTGTTCAAATCTGACACAGCCCAATTTCGACCGATAAGTACCAAAAAGCGACTAACTCGGCGTCGATGCTCGGCTTTGGAGCTATCAGGAAACAGACTGCAGCAAGGAATTTCATTCCTTTAGTATACGCACAGTAAAAGAGCATTAGTTCATCAAGCACAAAAAGAAGACATTACCGGGAAAGTTCCTGCTAAACTTTAAAAAAACATAAATAACCACGAAATTACCCAGCAAATGAAGCAATTAAGAAGAAATTTTAATAATTTACAAAGTTTTTGATGATAATTTTTGGACAAACAGAGACTTTATGAATTTGTTACTCCGAGGTTCGTTAAGATTACGTGCACAAAGACATGCAATAGAACAACTTTTAAATGTCCTCTAATCTGAGATATAATGAAACTGTGTATCTTCATTTTTTAACCAACAGATGGTGTTGGTGCTCTACATTCATCCTGGCTAGCTAGATTTTTCCCAACTCTGTTTGAGTCGGTTTTCCATCTAATCGTATGCCGTCTGAGTACCAGTATTTTAGATGGAGCGGCTGCCTATCTGAAGTCCGCCACCCATTACTTAACTGTGTAATACGATACCCCATAGCAAGACTGGTGTCAGTTCTTCTGGCTACTAACTATCCGTAACGACTGTCAAAGTTCTACAAATGACAGCTGGGTGTGTACAATGTTTTGTGTTGCAGAACATTTTTAGAGTGGTTTACATTTATTTCTATACAATTAATTTGATGAAATATGTGTTTTTTGTTTCACTTGTTTTCTTTCCTTTTATTTACACAAACCTATGTTTTACAAGACACCTAATTTATTATTTACCGCTCACTACATATCTACATATGTATACGTGTGTATATATTTACCTGTATATTTAACATCATGCATAATTAATTTACATCTGTACACTTCAACGTTAGGTTCAGTTGAAAACCAGCGTCAGGCAGCTCCTAGTTGTCTGGCATTTTACTGAACTGGAACTGTTTGACTCAAACAACGCAGCCGCGGGTCACACAACGTAACTGTCCTAAAATTAAGTGTCCTTTTATTTGTATATTACATTATAACAGCCGCATAGGTCAATCTTCTAGGTTAAGCCGAGGTTGGTCTGTGGATGGGTGACCATCTTAACATAACGATACTTCTCCGTGCCTCGGAAAGCACGTTAAGCCGTTAGTCCCGGTTGTCATTTGGAGATCTTTGGCAGTCGTTACGGATTGTCAGAAGCCAGAAAATCTGACACCAGTCTTGCCAAGAAGTACCGTGTTCCCCAGTTAATGGGTTGCGGAGGTCTGGTAGGCAGCCGCTTCACGTAAAATACTGGTATTCAGCTGAATCCGGCTTGACTGGGAGCCGACCCCAATGTAGTTGGGAAAAGGCTAGGCAGATGATGATGATTGTGTATGTGCCAAATAAATTTATTTTCTTTCTTCTTTCTTTCTGGGAAGAGTCTTGGTTTGTAATGAACGGTCACCATCAAGTCCAATAACTCACATCGACAAGGATTGTTTAATCTTGACGGCATGGTTGGCGCAGTGGTTGAGCAGTTGGCTGCTGCGATGCGTGTTGCGTGTTCGATTGCCGTGCGGAAAAAGTATTTGTAAGGCCTTTAGATAGTTGTTCCGAGTCTAGATGTATGTATGTGAGTTTATATGTTTGCCCCACACTTAGAATTTTTCCTGTATCGTTTAGAAAAAAAAAGATAAGAAAAACCTCGGAAATCGAAACATTCAGTTGTTGCTACAATCTCACCAACCTATCTGCTTCAACCTACTTTTTATAGTTACAAAAGAAATATTACAACTGAACCTTCTTTACATAATTCTGTATATCAAAACCCGGTCATAACGAGATAAGTAAGATTATAGCCGGGTCTTTATCGACCAGGGGCAAGGCTAATCTTCCATTACCTTCTTTGTTTTAATTTGTATATTGGGCCTTGAATATTTTGTTATTATGAGCTTGTAAAAGGAAATCTGTGTAGCGCATTATAACGAGGAAGTTGCGTTGTTTATTATCCTTCTGTAATCTCGTTGATGAGTTTATTAACGATTAAAATAAATCATGTTTTTTTTTTGACGGAAGTAAATTCTCGTGCGTTCATGGTTGTGAGCTCAACTAACATCTCTAAATCACTATCAGTACATATCATAAAACAAAGTTCCAACATCGCGTCTGTCTCTCTGTATATCTGTACAATAAACTAAACACCACGGATTTTTTTAATGGTTTTTAAAAATGGACGAAGTGTAGTTGCATAATAGATATATGGTTTTTCAGTTTTGTGTAAATTGGCTCCACGACGCGCGATGTCATTATTTTATGACAAAATAACGCCAAAAAATAATGCCGACGTGCAGCTCACATTATGCTCTGTTCCACGTGGAAGTCGGGGCGGGTTGCTAGTTTTTATTTTATTGTCAAAATTATTTGTTTTTGAATAGGCATGTTCGTTTGTTGGCCATAATTTAGAAGCATCGATCTGTTTACAACGTTCACAGATAATAAGCTACTCGTTCCTGTGGGACTGGCCACAATCGAAGTCACGCAGAATACAAATCGTCGATAAACATGAGCTTTGTGCTAATGAACGTCTTTCTTTCTGAGTGGATTGTAATAAGATTGGGGTATATTTCTTATCGAAAGGATAATCTCCAATCTAAGGAAATAAACAAACAAACTCTTCAGCTTTATGTATTAGTATATTATATAGAAAACCGCTCAAAAGTATTGGAAAAGGTATCTACGTTGAAACAGTTTGAATAAATGAAACGATTGCACTATAATTGAAATTGGTAACAACAAATACTCGTAAAACAAAAAATACATGTGTGCAATTCACACGTGGTAAAAGTGAAACCTTCAAAAATTTTGGCTTCAAAATGAGATGCGACATTAAAAAGAGACAGACACATGAATTTAGGTGTCTGTCTCTTTTTACTGTCGCTTTTTCGTTTCATAAACTTTCAAATCATCGAATTTTTCACTTCAAAAACACAGACTCCGTAGGTTTGTAATATTCCGTAACATTGCACCAGTGCAAAGTAAGGGCGCATCACAAATACAGTTCAACTATAAAATGCAATGCACCATAAAATTACCCAGTTATAGTACATACGCCTTACGAGCACTCCTTAGCTTTACTGATCGTAAACTTCTAAGACTTTAATGCCATTTTATAGGTTTCTAGTAAGTTTTGAAAACGTTTCGCAGGAACTGTTTTATCATCCTCATGTGGATGACGTGGTTATGGTTGTAGAGCTGCGTAAAGCGACCAAGAATTGAACGTTTTCTTGGGCACCTATATTCGATTACTCGTGTGTCTGTTGGTCTGTCTGTCTGGCACACGGATTCGGTTGAAATTTCATACATATATGTATGTCCATCGAAAAGCTACAAGTGTAAGTCAAAATATTTCTTTTCACATAAAGTCTAAGTATAATTCTACTATCATGCGAGTTCGACTGTATCTGAACATCAATTTGTAATCATTAAATAAACGGCTCGCCAGCACATAGATAAACCCTGAGAGGTTTTCGTTTTGTGGCAAAAACCATTGTTAAAATAGACTTAAGCATTTTGGGAAAAAAAAAAGAAATAAATATATATATATTTTTTTTTTTGGGAATAGAAAAAGTTGACAAACTGTGCCATGTGACATACTGGGCTCATAGAAGGATACGAAGCAGGGAGTAAGTGCCGCAAGTCTATATAGAAAAAGGAGGATCCTCAGACAGGACGGTTGTTGTCTAATAGTTGATACTTGGGCTGTTGTATATATTCTTATCGCATAGACAACTCTGAAACCGCGATTCAGGATTTTGTTAGTAAAATGAAAATCGCTTGGTTAGTTTTTCTTGTGGTGGATTTGTAACCACTACATGCTCATTATGAGGGTATATTTTTTTTCTTATACTTCCTTTTCAATATAAATGATCACTATATTATTTTATCACTTTTTTTCCGCAACTACTGTGACTTCATTTTTCTTTTCTTATAGATTGTCCACGGGAACTATAAGAAATCTATGTTTAGAAACATGTTGAAAATGATTGGTTAGTTCAGAAGCCCATTTGTTGGATAGTAATTATCCCCGGTTCAACGCCTATGGAACACCACCTGCTAACGAGAGGCATTCGATATCCGTAGATTAGTGTAGATATCCTATTAAGATAAGATGCGGAAGAGTGTTTTTTGTTAAAAATATATGAATCATTTCTACAAGAACAATGTATCTACAACTTTGTAACAGTTTATTGGTTTAATTAAAAGAGTGTCCATGGAGTTTCTTGCACGTTCTTCTCCATAGAGATCTACGCATTGGAACGTGCAGATAGCTTCACCTCTTTGGACTGACCGAACTTGACAAGTCAAAAGTTTCTGTAAATGGTTTAATTGAAGTGAATGCTTTGAGTTTGAGTGAAGAACGTTACATGGCAAGTTTTATGTAGATAGATATGAATGTTTGGTGATTAAGCAAAGACCAAGATAACGATGGAGGAGCTATATGAAAGGAGGTGTGGCGCGAAAGTGTTTGACTACTCAGACTACGACTAACACAAAATTATTGAGCCGACCCCAAATCATAATCAAAAGTCAGTTATTCAAACTAGATTGAGAGCCAGCATTTTTTAAACGTCACATCCTACTAATATTATAAACGCGAAAGTTTGTATGTTCGGATGGATGGATGGATGTTTGTTACTCTCACGCAAAAACTCTTGAACGGATTTGAATTAAATTTGGCACACAGACCAGGACTAATATAAAGGATAATTTTTAATCCGATATTCCCACGGGATCTAAACTTATGCGGGTGACACCGCGGGGCGCCGCTAGTTTTACATAAAGACAGTCTCCTAAGTCGCGCGCCCGTCACCACTTCCTAAAGTTTTAGCTGGAAAGAAAAAGGGGCGCAATAAACTACCCCAGATTGAAAATGAATTGGCATAGGGACAATAGAAAACTAATATTTTGTAACTATATGGCGAACGTTAATCAAAACGCTGGGAGGAGACACCATAGAAGTACATAATTATAAAAAAGCTACAGCTAGCTGTTCTTCAGATACGCCAGGTGTGTAGTAATCACAACTGCCGTGCATGTAAGAACGTAACCGAAGCAAAAAGAGTATGTAACGATACCAGGCGGTATTCCTCGTTGCAGAATTTGTTCGAAAGAGTCACCGCGGCCCTGGAACGCAAAGGGCACTAGGATGAACACGGGTGTTGCTGTAGGCAGTAAGAGTCTGACACTCTCTTCCACTCCGCCCAGAGCGGGAGAAGACGTTTGATGATTTTCAATACAGAAAAAAAAATAGACAGTAATTTCCAGTTTCTGCCTACCCCATTGGAAAAATGGTGTAACTTTATGTATGTATGTGTATGTTGTATAAACCGAACCACAGAATCATTGCTACGCTGAAGACGGTACGTTAATAATACTTCCCAGAACAAGCTTATCCAAATTAAAAGAGCTAAAACTGTATTTTAAAGAATTCTAATAATTAATCTCATCAGATAAAAAGCACGAAATACTCTTTTCAGTATCGCGTTATCAAAAAAATCTTTCTTAGTTATCTTAATCAAGTCGATTCAGCATATTTCTTTCTGTGAGGCTCGGCGGAAACCTAACGAAGCATTTTTTGTATGAGGCTAGGTATAAACTGGGTCAAAACTGGTTTAAGAGTATTACTGCATACGGTCCGTGGACTGTACAATTTTGTGAGTATGTTATGTAACGTTGGTATATTGGTACCATGTACCTTTTTTTTGGGTGCTAAATCATGAAATGACTTCTCCCGCTCTGGGCGGAGCGGAAGGGAGTGTCAGACTCTTACTGACTAAAACCCACCCGTGATCCGTTCCGCCTCCTCCTTCGCTAGCATTACTGATTCGCAGAAGGAGGCGACCGCTTCCCATGCCTCCTCGCTCCGGACCATGGTTTGAACCAGGACCGGACGCGAGAGATCGCCGACGCCAATCGCTTCGACGAGGATACGGCGTTGTTCCGCCCAAGCAGGGCAGACCTCCACCGTATGCTCCACCGTGTCCTCCGGGCGATCCACACAGTGATGACACCCGGACGTGTCCTCCCGCAGGATCCGACACAGGTACCTCCCGAAACAGCCGTGTCCAGTGAGCACCTGCTGCAGTGAGGACGCCGTGGCGTCTCTCCAACCACTCCTCAAAGAGGGACATGGTATCATGTATCTACGTTTACATAACAAAAGAAACGTCAAACTGAAGTGGCAGTAGGCAGGACCAACGATTTCTAAAGTGGCGACCGCGTACCAAAAGACGCAACGATAGAAGGCATCCCACAAGGTGGACCGATAACCTGGTGAAGGTCGGTGGTAGCAAATGAGCAAGACGCACAGGACCGGTTGTTGTGGTGATACTTGGGGAGGCCTATGTCCAACAGTGGACGTCTTTCGGCTGATATGATAATGATGATGTACCTACATTTTATGTTTGGGCAAGCTATTGCGCAGAATAGCATTGCGGATGGGATTTCCCAGTGACATACGTGACGTACTTTTATAGTTACCTTTATACTTTCATACCCTATTTAACTTCTTTTTTAAGTAAATCGAAATCAAGAATTTGACACACACAGAAACGATTATTATTTCATTAAAATTTAAACTATAATTCATTGAGCATAAGCATAGCATAATCAGCCTTTTAACGTTCCCACTGCTGGGACACAGGCCTCCTCTCTAAGATAGGGGATGGGCCGTAATCCACCACACGGGCCCAGTGCGGGTTGGTAAATGTCACATGTCTACGAATTTTTGGTTCTAGGACATGCCGGTTTCCACACGATGTTTTCCTTCACCGTTTTGAGAGCAGTGGTGATGAAATGAATTATACAAAGTAATGCGCCTGGCTGGGTTAGAACCCGCGATCTACAATTCGTAAGTCGGGGTCGTTATACCACTCTGCCACCACTGCTCAGTCAATAAGAGGTAAGTTTAATTCTTCACCTTGAAATACTAAGATGCTCTTCCAAACCATCTTAAACAATTTTATTATTTCATTTTACATCGTCAAGATCGAATGGGAACATCATCAATATACCCTAAGCCACGCATTATTAGGGATAACTCAAATAGTAGTCATCAGATGTTTATCAAATTTATTTTATAGGTTAAAATTAAAAAAAAAAATTACTATCTAACCGACCCTGCTGACGGCAGCATGCCCAACAAATGCGCAACAGTGTCGTATGTATGTATGGGCATTCCAACAGGTACACTATCATCGCCAGGACGACACTGGTTCTGTTCTTCGCACTACGCGCCCGCGTAAGCACGCATAATCTCGTTTTAATGATTACATTATTTTAAAGATAAACAATATATTTAATATCTACTCTATACTTCAAACAAGCTTGATACAATTATGTTTCCGAAATTATTTCTTGATAATCAAATTAACATTTTGATCGAAAACTAACTCAATAAGGCACATTAATACAACAATAATTTTAATATCCCAAAGTGCCTTCACTCTCAATAAATAAACTAAGTGAATTTCTTGCTGAAATTTTATCAAAACTTAATTAATTATTTGAAAGGCTAATTTATTGGAGATGCGTTAGATTCCTTAGTTAATTAAGTTAGAATTTATTGAAGTGGATCTATTGTTAGATGAAGTTACATTTAGACTATTAAGATGTAGATTAAGTGGTGGAGTCTAAAGATAAGAGCTCGCTAGAGAACTATTTTAATTTGTAATGACTTTGGAAGACATTTTATAGTAAGTTTTTCCGAATCATACCGACTGTGTGCGCTTGATGATTCATCTCAATAACATTAAAATCGGCCCTTTTTTAAGGATGGGAAATCATCAAATGACTTCTTGCGTGAAATGCTCTTTGCGTTCTATGGCCGGGGAGACTCTTTCGAACAAATTTCGCAACCCTAGCAGGCACTGTCCTTATGGGGCCCCGTCTTCTTTGCTGACAGCTCTTTGAGGCGCGCGTGGAACACGACGCGCCGTCGACCCAGGCCTGGTTGCTATTGACCGGCGCTACCCATAACTCGCCGTCTGCAGGCCCGCGCCTGTGGTGGCCGGGAATCGCCCTGCGTTTCCCGACGCCCAGGGCATCTTCTTCTGTTCCAGCGGCTGGAGCGTGAGGTTTCCCTCTCTCGCACGCGGTCCGCCTCCTCCTTCGCTAGCATCACTGCTTCGCAGAAGAATATGACCGCTTAGCTTTTGACCCTAGACCACACTTTTCTTCTCTATGCGAGGGTTTGCACCATAACCACCGCATATACATATACCTATAGTGATTGCTTAAACCATTATAGTTTATAAATTTAATTTGAACTCTGGTTGAACTTTTCACCTAGTTTCTGGAAAAATGTCGATGTAGCAGTTGTTCATTCAACCAATTACAGGTAGAAAACGCGCGTTTGATAGTTTGTCACCATATTTTTATTTTTGTCATAATTTTCGTACGAGAATCTGGGCCGAACGAACGTGAGTTCTATTTAATTGGAATAGGTATCAAATTGAAATTCTAACTGGAACTTGTTAACCTTTATGATCCTATGCAGTCATAACAAGCGCGTCGAATGCAATTTGCTAAGCTATATAAATGTAAATGCATTTTCCTATCTGTTAGAACAGCTGTTTTTTTTTAACTCAATTTCATTCTAGTCATTAATTTTAATTTGCAATTATTTATTACTTAAATACTTTAAATTGATCTCCGTATGACTAACATAGTTTTAAGATAATGTAATACTGTATGGACATTGAATTAGTCTGAAATAAATATTTTTTTTTTAAGATTAAAATCATTCATTATTAAAACTGCAGTACAGGCCGATCTTTAAGATTAAGCAACGCTTGACTAAGGATGGGTGACCATACAATTTCACGCGTTGGGCCCAACGCCCAATAAATGACAGTCATTGTTTTGTTTTTTTTTTTGTCATTCATTTGTAGAGACTGTAATCTATACAAAATACTGGCATTAAGCTATATCCGGTATACACTGTCAACCGAAAAACCAATAATATACAAAATAAATTGAATAAAATAATCAACCCATATAAATTCAATTCCCGTGTATTCATAAATTTATCAAATAAACTCACATTCAACGTCTTGATATACAGTAAGATTTACTCTCAGTATTCTTTATCGAATTGCCCCCTTCAATGGGGCATAATGATGAAAGCTTGTTGCATCAATCAGACTTCGTTAGTCATTACATTCATATGCACTTAGAAGCACTACAACACTCACTTAGTAACAACATAATAATGTGCTTTGTAGGAAAAGATTAAGTTGGTAAGATGGATTTGATATATACAACCTAAGTACTATTTCCATTAGTGGTAGAAAAAAATGCAAATGGCCCAAATTCAAAATTCAAAATTCAAAAGTCATTTATTCAAACTAGGCTGATAGACAGCACTTTTTGAACGTCAAATTTTACATAAAGACAGTCCCCCAAAACGCCCACCCGTCACCACTTCCTAGTGTTTTAGCTGGGAAGAAGAAGTGGCGCAACAAACTCCCCAGCAACACATCTGTCTATTGCGTTTTAAGAACTTGAATTTATACAATAGTATGCAAAGTACATACATGACAAAAGTAAAAAAAAAAAATATAATTATCCAACATGGAAATCATAAATCAATTCACTAAATTCAAAACAATATTATATGAACGTTAAAATTAAATAAGATATTGTCTTGCGTTCAACACAGCGACCAACTATTCTTATCGTCTAAATAGTCATTAATAGAATAGTATGCCTTCAAACAAAGGTTAGATTTAACTTTATCTTTAAATGAGTTAAAAGGCAGGTCCAGAAAAGAAAGTGGAAGTTTATTGTAAAAACGGAAATACAAGTCGGACTCATTCAATTTAAATCGCCTTTTTATATGGACCTATAAAATTATATAATCACCATCAGCATAGCCTTTTCTCAACCATATTTGGGTTGACTTCCAGTCAAACTGTATTAAGCTGGATACCAGTATTTAACGTGAAGCGGCTGCCTACTAGCCCTCCACAACCCATTACCTGAGTAACACGGTACTTCTTGGCAAAAATGAAGCCAGATTTTTCTAGCTTCTGAAAATCCGTAACGACTGTCAAAGATCTCCAAATGACAGTCACTCCAAGTACAGCTTATCGAGCTTTCCGAGGCAAGGAGGAGTCTTGGTATGTTAAGATGATCACCCACCCACAGACTAACCTCGGTAAGCGGTGCTTAACCTTGAAGATCGACTGGTACGGATTTTCTAGGTATTATGCACCTATATGGAAATATATGTAGATGCTTATTTATAAAAAGCTTTTGAAACCGGACGACGTCAACTCGGCAATCTGACAACCATGTGGCAATACTTTTTCATAGCCTGGCTATGAAAAAATTCGTAAAGACATTAACGAACTATATATAGTTCATCAAATTGAAGTTATTTGCTCGTTCGAAAAACATAATAATATATCTCTTTGGAGAAGAACGAACAAGAAGATCCATAGACTCTCATTTTAATCAAGTTTTTCAAAAGTTATCGTAATTAAATTACATTATGTATACTAGCACTACGCCCGTGACTTCGTCTGCGCAGATATTAAATACAAACAAGTTTTACCCCTTTAGGGGTGGAGTTTTGTAAAATACGTTCTTAGCGGTGTGTGTCTACATGCTATAAGGAACCTACCAAGTTTTAAGTTTGTAGGTGTTATAGTTTCTGAGATTTCGTGATTAATTAACGAGTGGTATTTGGCTTTTATATATTATGTACATACATGCATATATAATATATAGATTTGATTCGTAGCAATAACATAATATAACACACCAGCATGTTTGGTTAACATATCAGGCATTAAGGTAAGTAAACGTCCCTTCCAATTAAATTAAATTGGAGTTTGTACGTACTGAACTTCGAGGGGTCGCGGATTCGATGTTTGGGTGTTGTATAAATTAGATCTAACTCCCGGCTTATAAGCAATCAGGATACGGTTGACACTGATCCTTCAATTTTGATGGTTTGCCTTGTTGCTAGAATTTTCAGTAATTAGTAAAGTTCACTGTTCATTCATAATTTGTATACTTGGTACTCGTATTGCTCGTCTCCTTCAATACAAAAAAAAATGCATACCTTGAATTTTTATGAACAAGACGGAAAGGCTGTTTGAAATTTATTGTAATTTTTTGATCTTTAATTGGCTGAATTTCAGTTTTAATCCACAATCAATCACATTTCTTTTAATTTAAAGACACCGTAAATTGATCCTGCTGTTTATTTATTTATTTTTAATATTAAATGCTTACTATACTTAGTAACCTTTTGCAGCAAAGCGTATAAGCAAGCCAACAACATAGAATTAATCTAAATAATTAAAAAAAAAATCATCTGGTCATTCAACAGTGCAAAATTATTATTAGATGAATTTAGTTTCTTCCCCTTTACTGCGAATATTTGAATGTATAAAAAGGGGGGGTGCCTTGTACTTAATTCTTCAATCAGACCACCACCAGCCTGTCCCTTGCTGCCCCCCCTCAATGACCCCGCTAAGCCGAGGACCGTGTCCCACAGGGGATGCCCTTAGCGAGCGGCCATTTAGTTTTTAAGTAGTTTTAAGCCCTGGCTGGGGGCCTTATAATCTAAGGCAACCACAGGATTGCCCGGTTGAGCAGTAACCAGCCTCAATGTGCTGAACTGCGAGTAGTCCTTTCAAAAAAAAAAAAAAAATGTACTTAATTCTCAGTCGCAACTCAACGGTCGGCGAGTCAACACGTCCCCTGAGGATGCCTCGTGGAGAGGCGAAACACGTGTCGGTATTGGTACTGGTGTTGGGTTTTGCATTGCCATCCTGCATGTGCATATTATCCTTGCATTTGCCTTGTAATCTTGCATGTGCATAGTATAGCGGGCGGGAGGGAGGTGCATACCTGCAACCCATACATATTCGCGGAAATTAAAACTAGATATATTATTTTCATTTTCAAATTTATACTGATTTAGATTTGTTTTTTTGTTAGTGCATCGCCAATCAATATCATTAATTAGGCGACAAGACCATTATAATAACAAACTACTAAATTAAAACCATAGGATTGGTCCACAAATCTAGCTCAGTGATACTTAATATTTTAACTGAAGCCCCTGGAACATAACTAACATAAATTCCATTTAAAATTCCGGTCACAGGTTAATTAAAATATGTTCAAAAATCTTCCATTGTTCCAAAGATATTATCTCTCGTAAACTGCTGGGACATGAAAAATGTCCGGTTTTGTGAGCGGTATGGTGAATTAATTCCTACGAGTACCTCCCAGCCGACCTGCTGGGTGGCGGGGTATGAAAATTGTTTGTACTGTCGGTTGCTAAAGTGTTTTTTTAAGGATTACCATTAATCGAATGACTTTTTCCGCTCTGAGCGAAGCGTGTCAGACTCTTACTACTGACTAAAATCCATCCGTGTTCCTCCAAAATGCATTATTTATTCCAGAACCGCGGTGACCCTTTCGTAAAAATTCCGCAACTGGCACGTGCAGTGTTGGAGTTTAGAAAATGTAAAATCTCTTCATTTGAATTTGTGTTTTATGATAAGGAAACCCTCTCTGGTCGATCTTTAAAGGTAATCAACGCTTACCGAGGTCAATCTCTGAAAACGTAGCCGAAAATACAGAGGCCTCAGACGTACCAAAAATTCTGACACCAGTTATACCAAGAATTGTTGTGCTACTTAGATTGTGGAGGGCAAATTGGCTGTCGCCCTATGTAAAATTACTCGTACTTAGCTGCATAAACTTAAACAAGGATGTGACAAGAAAAATAATGTGATGATTTCACACATAAATAAACAAGTAAGTTTAACAAGTATTGAAAAAGTTGATAATACAAGAAGAAGAGTTAAAATGGTCGTTAATTAGTTGTGTTAATGTTCACAAACTTATAATTTCCAAGAAAAGTAGGTGACTGTTATTTTAGTCGATCCTGAATATAATACGACACGTAAGAACATAACATATTTTTCTATCGTTTCCGATTACGTTGACGACTGTACCAATCTAGACACAGCCCTCTCGGGTCTCGTTGCGCCAACTGCGATCATTTATTGGCAAACGTTGCCGTCTCGCCAACAGTGTCGCGGTCATTTTATGATTTGCCTGTTTTCCTGGTTTTACCCGTATCACTTATCCCGTTTCATCTTGAGACTACCATGATGTAAGACGATGCGCCACCGTTTAGAACTTTTTGATAATATTTTCATTGTATCACGTATTACTTTTTTTGTTTAGAAGTCGGTTGTTTTTTTTTTTGAAAAAGTTTTTTATTTTTCACTTTTTAGTGGTAGGCCCCCTCTCCCACCTAAAACATACCCATTACAGCGTTACACGGTATAAATTGGTGTAAAAAATAAACAAACATGCGATTTCAGCAATCCCGAAATATTTGCTATCATTTATTGAAGAGTTCCGTTTCCTATCATCTCTGTTCTTCATCAGATCTTTACTAAACTAGTAAGGGACCACCTTGCAATACTAAGATGCTCTTCCAAACCATCGTACACGATTATATTTTTTCATTTTACATCGACAAGATCGAATGAGAACGTCATCAATGTAGACTAAGCCTCGCATTATTAGGGATAACTCCAATACTAGTAGTCAGATCTCAATCAAATTTAAATAGGACCACACAACATGCACCAGCTTTCGAATATAAAAAAAAATCACCTAGTACAAAGTTATGAGGTAACCCACACACAAAAAAAATACAGTCGAATTGAGAACCTCCTCCTTTTTGGAAGTCGGTTAAGAATAGCCTTCACGAGTGAGGATGCTGAACCAACTCGTCTTTAGTGTGATATTCCTCTTGAATAACCTCCATTCCATGAAAGGCTCAAGGGTATGTCAGGCTGCTATTATTTCGAACCGTCTTACCCTTCGTAATTGACAACCGTGCAGGCCCTTTTGACGGAATATCGCTTTTAGCGATAAGAATGTCTAATGTGACATTCTATGAAACCTTTGTCTGTTATTGTTGGTTACAAAATAATATGGTGTTGGACCGATGTTTGCATTATGTTAACTTGGTCTGTCAAGACTAGACCTAGTCCCGATTTCGAGCAAGCAGATTTATTCAGTCTATGACGTCATTGTAGTTTTTCGTGGCGCGTACCGGAGAATATGAAATGCCGATCAAAGGAGTTTAAATACGATATAATTTTGACCCATAAGATATGATTATTTCAGTATGTCTAACTGTACACATTACTGGCGTCATGTAGCAGAAGTGCCGAGCATCAGAATGACGTAGGACCATGTGAAGTCAAGACTAGATAGTCTTGATCTCACGCTTCACATGGTTCTCACACATGGTTCATGATTTCGTATTACTGGGTTGTGGTGGTCATCTGACCATCACAACCCAGTAATACGAAATCCCTTGGCAGGACTGGTGTCAGATTTTAATTCCATTTATTTCCACGTACTTCTCTAGCTGCCTCAAAAATCTGTTCTAAAAACAACGGCGACTTAAAACCCGAAGTAAGTCAAAGAGATCCTTTAAAAGCATAAGCTTCACCAACTTTCCTTAAAAAACATGAGGTCGGATAGACATGCCCGTAGATGTAATCGGCTTTTCTTGCGAGTGATCCCCTTGAGAACTAGGCCGACCCTTGACCGGCCATTAAAAGTTTTTTTTTTCATCTTATTTCAGTAAAACACTGGCTCTTTCTGTCTAACTTTTCTGTACGTATTGTTGAGTGGGGAAAGATTTTTTGTGTTAGATCTTTTTTTGGGATGATTAGTGTTTATCGTGAGTTTTATAGGGTTCCCTACCGAAAACGGATCCAAAAACAGAAAGCTATTACTAAACCACACCTCTGCTGTCGGGCCTGTGGACGACGAGCTTTGGGTGACTCGCCGTCCGGTAACAACCAGACCCCGATGGACAGCGCGTTATGTTCCACGCGTGCCTCGAACATTTCAGTATAGAAAAGGGGGGACCCGTGCCTCTGAGGCTAGGGCCAGTACCTGCCAGGGTTGCGGCATTTGTTCTTAAGAGTCTCCGCAGCTCTGGAACGCAAAGGGCAGAAGAAGGAACGTGAATGAGTTTTAGTCAGTTAGAGACGGATACTCCCTTCAGCTTTTTCCGTCCATATAAAAAAGCTCTACTTTCGTCTATCTGTTTGTCAGTAAACAGCAATAATTTCACAGAGTATGTATTTCTATCGCTGCTTTTCTCTTTTTTGCAATTTATGGCGCAGAATCCTTCATGTTCGAGTGCATTTCACCCTTAGTCATTTTTTTTCAAGCTGTCTGTTGCAGTAGTTGGTTCAACTAAATCTGAGACTAAACTTAAGTAAATGTCACCAAACTGTAACAAACTCGTTTTGTGTTTTTAATCAGTTTATTGTGGTCGAATTTTTTTGAAAAAGTTTTTTTTTTATTGCAATTTATTCCTTCTTGTATTTCAGCTACCCAACATGACCCTTAAATATGACCACGCACTTCTGGAACAACCTGTAGTATGCAGATTGAGTGAGGAGGAGCTGATTGAAGTCATGGCTATTGGACTGTCCACACGATACAGAATTTTGTCGGCAGACTTTGAACTCGGCATAAAAAATGTTTATCACATCGACTTTCGTCTGTGCAACTTAGTATGTGCACACAAATTTATTTACTACTAGCAGCGTCCCGCGGTTTTACCCGTGTAATTCCCGTTCCCGTGGGAATATGGTGATATAATATAGGATAAATGTTACTCATGGTGAATGTAGCTTTTTAATGGTGAAAGAATTTTTGAAATCGGTCCAGTAGTTTTTGAGTTTATTGGTTACATACAAAAATACAAATATTTTCTCTTTATAAGTATAGATAGATATATGTAGATAACTTTTTGCACTAGTAAAACACTGTACATACAAAGGCGGACTTAATACCATAGGCATTTTTTAACAGTTAGAGCGATGAGGAGCTAACATGGAAACTTAAAAAAAGACAAACTAAGAGGATAAAAATACAATCATAAATAATTACATGCATATAGAGTTAACAACGTTATTATGAAAAACAAATCCCACAATTTAACGCCAGTTTATTAGTTTTTTTTTATTCTGATTTCTAAGTTTGCGAAGTTGAGAAGCTAAGAGTTCTTACCTACTTTATTTATTTGTTTAGTTATCTACAGTCATCATATGCCTAGCCTTTACACAACTATATTGGGGTCGGCTCCCAGTCAAACCGGATTCAGCTGAATACCAGTATTTTACAAGGAGCGGCTGCTTACCAGACCTCTCACCTCAACCCATCATCCAGGTAACACCACGATACTTCTTGTCAAGACTGGTGTCAGTTTTTCTGGCCTCTGGCCATTCGTAAAAGACAGAAAAAGAGAGAAAAAAAATGGTCACCCATCCACAGACCGTTCTCGGCAGGCGTCGCTTTACCTTGAAGATCGGTCCATGCGGCTGTTACTATTAAGCCACCAGCTCCTCAAGTTATTACATAAAGGTTATAAATAATTGAAAAGTAATATTTCATTTCAAATCATCACATTTCACATCTTACAGGGAATATCTTTTATTCGACATGCCTACGAAGCTACGAAATGCTACGAGTCACCTACGCAGGTGCTACGGGCGCTACGCAGATGCTACAAGAAATTCGGTTGAGTTGCGATCACAGAATTTTATTATTTTCTGCCTTCGCAAAATACAAAAATAAAATTCAGTCATATTTTCCTGTGCCATATTTATTGTAACAGAAGTTGTATAAATAAATAAATGCTAACATATCTTTGAGGCGTTCGTGGAAAACGACGCGCCGTCAGCTTGGGCCTGGTTGTAATCGGACGGCGAGCCACCCATAGACCCATTCACCACAGGGCCTGCTTGCCATCTGAAGGACCGCGCCTACGGTGGCCGGGAAATACCTGCAACTTCGTATGCCCGGGGTGACTTATTCTGTTGCGGTGGCTGGAGCATGAGGTTTCCCTCTCCCTCACGCGGTCTGCCTCCTCCTTTGCTAGCATTACTACTTCGCAGAAGGAGGTGACCGCTTCCCATACTTCCTCGCTCCAGATCATGGATTGAACCAGGGCCGCAAGCGAGAGGTCGCCGCCGCCTATCGCCTCGACCAGAACACAGCGTAGAGGACATGGCTTTGACGTAGGGGCGGGTTACATATGTTATAATTCTCTCAATCAACATCAATATTCAAGTATTTGAGTTCATCCTATCGTGCTGAACGTATAACGTGGGCCGTAATCCACCAAGTGGGCCCAGTGCGGGTTGGTGAATGTCACATGTATTCGAAAGTTTGGTTCTAGGACATGCCGGTTTCCTCACGATGTTTTTCCTTCACCGTTTTGAGAGCAGTGGTGATTAAATTAATTACACAAAGTAATGCGTGCCTGGCTGGGTTAGAACCCGCGACCTACAATTCGTAAGTCGGGGCCGTTACCACTCGGCCACCACTGCTCTCTGATATGGCTGATATTTACATAAAGCAATCCAATACGAAGTCGTAGTCGCCAGACGCTTGACCGCCATTTCAGTCACCATAAAATGCTTAATATAACCATCATAAAACTTCTTAAGTACGCCATTAAAATACCCCATCTTCTTCTTAAATTAATGTTCTTCCTATTGCGAATAAAATATTTTACAATTTTCCACTATCCACCTCATCCTATTTATTTATTAGCTAAGTTACGTATCTTTTAATTGATAAATCTCAAAAATAGCGAATTAGTTTTGAAAAATAGCGAATTTTGTTTTGAATTTTGGTTTTGTTTTTAAAAGTTAAGAGTGAAAGAAAAAGTCACCAAGAAATGGTTATAAAATAACTTTTTGAACATATTTAAACGCATGGTGCGCTTTCGTATTTCTATAAAATCGTTTAGTACAATTCATTTTTTTTTTAACCATTGAATATAATACTGGTTTCATTTTCATTAAAAGTAAATTCTTAACAAAATTGTTACGAAATAAGATTACTAGTATTAAACACACGCATGTGTACTAGGATTCAAGGCTCTATATAATTGACAATAAGTACCTATTTCAATAATGACTAATACCGCAAAGTACAAGAATTTTCAAACATGATCTAATATACGTACTGTGTAAAAAAAGTGAGTTTATGTTTGATTCTAGGCGACAATCCCTGGAGACATCACCGAGACCTTCTAACTCGATTACATGGGTACCTGGCGTTTTAAGTGAAAAGAGAATGGCGTTTTTGGCATTATAGGATACGCAAATATTCAGCTATATTCAGTTTCGCTATGACCGACTGTAACGTGGTTTTGGAAAAGGTAAAGGAGTTTAATGAGAAAATGTCGTTCAAATATTATCGGAAAACTTAAACTGAAGCCTAGTTTGGTTAGTATTGTATGGAATATTTATACTGTAGGCCACAAACATAATTAATTGTACCTCACTAAGCCGCGAATCATAAATAAGTTTGTTCCT
Organism: Hecatera dysodea; assembly: GCA_905332915.2. Lineage (NCBI taxonomy): Eukaryota > Metazoa > Arthropoda > Insecta > Lepidoptera > Noctuidae > Hecatera > Hecatera dysodea. The sequence goes on along the minus strand of HG995310.1, from coordinate 12,880,923 downwards.
TATCAGTTGCATATTTGCACCATTCATGGAGCAACATGCTCACCCAATCGCACAGCAGAGTCTTCTCATAATGTTAAGTGTTTACCTGAAACGCAGGTTTTATAAAGCTAGCTCAGGAAAGTCACTAATTATACATAATTTTAGGTTAAAAATAAATTTTCTATAAGTCCTGAAATATTGATAATTTACTTAAACACATCGTTATTTGTTGGATACTAGCATATTTATTTATTTAAGATTACTTGTGGCTATTTATATGTAACTATATTGTGTAAAAAATTAAAGATTAATAATTCATTTGGAATTGATATAATCGGAATTTCATGCTGAGCATTTCCACTATTTTCAAAAAAAAAATTTGACATTTGCATACACCATTCTGCCATTGTACCTTTTTGCATGAATTTTAATAAATAATAGTTTTTTAAAACGCTAAATTTTCATGTTTTGCACCACACAACATCAAGCAAAGACTGTGAAAACACGTGCACGCCACTGTAATTTGATATATTGACGCTATATTATTTGTAACATATTTACAATTTCCATTGTTTGGTATACCTCGTACAGCCGTACACTTCGGGCCAACGAAATTGTGTTGCTTCAACGATGTTTGGTGCCTGATGGAGTGAATTATTTTAAGTCAATAATGGCTGATACCTTTATTTGCTTTGTATGTATTTTTTTTAGTAGTCTATAAGGGTTCGAGCTTTTTTGTATGAAGGCTGGCCTCGTCCTTGTAGTAAGTATATAAGTATTTCACTAATTTACCTAAATTTTTGTTCGTCTATTTCCTTTGTATATCTTGCGACGCCATTAAAAAAACAAGTTTGTGGATCGGTACAAGGACAATAGGTTTATATTTCTTTTGACTTTTTTTTTGTAATTGTATAAAGGCGTAACAAGATAAGTGAAGATCACCCTCTGTGAGTTCAATAGGTAATGATTAAATCATGTGCCACGTTTTCAGGGCAAGGTTCGTGCGACGTAGTCGAAAATTATATCAAATGTAGGCGTGTTTTTTTTTATATGAGGGCAACATTTTGGTAGAGTTAGTTAATAAAAATCATGAATTCAAGAGTCCAATCGTATAAAGTCGTATAATTAACATCGTGAAAAGAAATATTTGGGAAGAAACTGAAAGATATAAATAGTTTGGATGATAATATAAGTCAAGGGCAAACGCTGTATCACCGATTCGTATGCTATGAGTCGCCTGGCGAGAGACCACCTAGTTGTTTGGCCAGACCCGGGTCGACCAGTGTGGGTTGGTGAATGTCACATGTCTTTGAATTTTTGGTTCTAGAACATGCCGGTTTCCGCACGATGTTTTCCTTCACCGTTTTGAGAGCAGTGGTGATGTAATTAATTACACAAAGTAATGCGCCTGGCTAGGTTTGAAACCGCGACCTACAATTCGTGAGTCGGGGCCGTTACCACTCGGCTACTACTGCTCCTAAAGCTCACAAAAATAAAGAGATAACATATATCTTATCCATAAATGAGCATAGGCTTCTTTATAAGTTAAGTCATGCTTGGAAACATTTCAATAAATTCAGACATGTTCTTTTCCAATATGTGTTTATATTCACATAGAGTACAAAGACGTCTCGGCGGGCACTGCGAGAAACGTCATTGTTAAAACGTTCCATAGTACTCATACGCTAAGTCATGACACTAGTGCGCTTTCATGTTCACTTTGAGTATGAACTTTCAATACGTCTTGCGTCAAGCGCTGCTCCATTAGACGCATATAGCTTACCGCCTATACCTGTACCCCCATCGGCTCGGTTAGTTGATAAGATGAAAAAGAAGCGGAACTTATAGCTATCAGTGTTACTTCTTAACGTTCCTTTGAGAAGAAACTTTTTTACAAAATACTATAGCACACGCAATGGTGCACATGAATCCCCGGTAGGTGGGTTCGCGAGCAACAACTGACAGATCAGTACATACATAGTTTTAGCGCTAGCGCTATTGCATGCGCTATGGTTGAGCAGGCATGCGTCAGAGGAAGACGCAAGATTAACTTACTCAATATCGCCCTTACATATGACCACACACGGATGGAACACACTAGACATTGATGGCCCATAAAACTTCTGACTGTGGAAATGAAAGTCAAATCGTTTCAACTAACCTAGGTCAAGAACTTTTTCGAAAAAAAGGTTAGAGAGAGGGAAAAACTATTTTAAGATTAGTATGGAAAGATACAAATCTCAGACATTAACCTACATGGTGGTATTTGACCAGTACGGATTGTATGGACTTTAAAAGACCTCTGAGTTTGTTTCGGTGTTTCTTCTCAGGGTAGTCGGCTAGAAAACACCGGCTTAAAATGTCCAGAAATATTTAACGTGTAACCTACTTACAAAATAAATATCATCTATCTCTGTCTCTCTTAACACTTTTTCTAAAACGTTCTCAACTATCTATTTACACCTAGCTATCTTATGTATGCGTATTAAGTTTTATAATTGGTTAAATCATTTCCAAGAATGATTGTTTTGCAAGTTAGTATGAAAAACGCAAAAAAGTAAATGTTCGTATTCTCTATTCGCTGCCAGCACATTGTTTCCACGCTCTGTGCACTTTCGAGAGGCTAATAATAACTATTTGACAATATATTTCTTTCTCAAGATCCTCCTATATTCATAAAAGGTGAATGGCACAGGATACACCTTGAAATTGAATTGTGAGGGCACGAGGGAGTTCCAATGCAATAAGGATTTATGTAGGGACCGTACAATATTATTTTGCTCTCGATTTTTCTTGGTTGATTTGTGTTTGTGTATAGTGGTGAGGCTTTTTGTTTTGGTAAAAATAAATATCATCTGTGGCCGTAAGATTATCCTCGTCCATTACCGAATGGAAGATTTACATCAATGCTTCTTTTTATAGGTGGTTATGGAAAAGCTGTTCTGGATGAATCCTTTCACCATCCATCTCAATTTCTGCCACGAGGTAGCTTAGTTGAGTCCCGTTTTGATGGTAACACATGAAACATGTTACTCACATGTGTATAAAAAAGCAATCATCGGGTATAAAATAAAAAAAAATACAATCAACTTCAAAACAAAAAACACAAAAGTAGTCGACTGGTAGAAAATGCCTATGGCATTAAGTCCGCCTTTGTACAGTTTTTACTAGTACATAAAGTTTTAATAAATAAATAAAAAGTATAAAATAACTTTAATTTCGGAACTCGGTGTTTTTGGTTGTTTCTTCGTTTTTTGAACACCAACTTCCGAAATTAAAGTTATTTTATAATTTTGTGTTTTCTGTTTTGAAGTCGGTTGTATTTCTTTGTAATATAGTTTTTTTTTTCTCTTTTTAGTGATGACACCCCACACCTAAACGTACGTGTTATAAACTGGTGTAAACAATAACAGACACCCGGAAGATTTGCTATCATTTATTGATGAGTTCCGATTCTAATCTCGATTCTTCATCAGATATTTACCAAACTAGAAAGGGACCACCTCGAAATACTAAGATGCTATTACAAACCATTGAAATCAGTTTTTTTTTTTTACATCGACAATGATAGAATGAGAACATCATCAATGTAGTCGAATCCACACATTATTAGAGATTACTCAAATAATAATCGTCAGATCTGACTTTTACATGGGACCACATGACAAGCATCAGCTTTTGTATACAAAAAGACTCATCAAAATCATACAAAAAAGAATACCTAGTCGAATTGAGAACCTCTTCCTTTTTGGAAGAGTGCCCAGAACACCCGCAGTATTGCCGCTTTGAATGACTGATTCTTTACCAAACAAAAGATCGCGTAAATTGTCGACTAGCTAGCCGAGTTGAAATGTGTTTGATTCATCTTTAGGATGACTGTAGTTGTACCGTATCGAAGATATCTTATTACCTTTAACAACGGGTACATACTTCTAAAATCTATGATTGATTTTGTAATTAATTACGTCTTAACATCTTGAATACATTACATTCTCCACAAATATCCAGGAGCCACACTTGATTAAATTCTTATCAATTAATTAATTTACCTAGCTCACGGCTTGGCAGTCGGGTATTGTCGGGCAACGTCGGGTTTGGTCGGCAATGACAGCGGCCACCACAGATTGTTGAGTATCAAGGTATGAGCGGTGAGCGATATAGAATGGGGACTACCATTGAATTTCGCTGAATGCTGTATTGTGTCAGCGCTGTGCAGCTGTAACAATGCTTTACGTGTGTAGGATTTCAAATGCAGAATTCTATGTATGGAAGCTTCGTGAACGGGTTTAAGCTTGTTTCAGCTAACTAACCGACTAACTATCAACCTCTTGAAGGTTTTCCTAGTCTGTTCGAAAATTATCTTGGAAACTAAGGTAAATAGTGCTTGAAGTGTGCTGTCATTCAATCTTGATTTCATAATGAACTAATTCGTAGTTCACAGAATAGCACTGCTGAATTTCGAAGCATGTTCTTTAACTGACTCGATGGCCTTTTCGACGACAACATTTGATTATATTTACGTATTTGTGTTATTATTACCCGTACAAATAAGCTGAATCTTCTTGAAGTAGGTGTGTATTTCAAGAATACAATATATGTGGATAATTTTCCATAATAATCTCTGAAATGAGATGAGAGTCATCGGAGCTAAATTAAGTCTCCTAACAAGGTTCTGTTTTACCAAATAATAATAGGTAGCGAGCTTCAATAAAGCAACGGATGACTTTACAACCGACGAGTTTACATGATTCACTTGTGAATTGATGAAAATTTTAATTTTCTGTAGAGAATATAAAATCAAGAACTCATAACTTGGACCACAAACAAGTGCCGGACCAAAGGGTCGACCTCAAGCCTTAGGGCACTTCCTTGTGATTTAGTTTTTCCCTAGTTGACCTAGTTGGTACTTACCTCGTCCCTTGATTTACTGCTTTATTACCCTTTCCTTTAATAAATAAACAAATATTCAGAAGCTCGACTCTCTGGGTATTCGTTGAATAGAATAGAATTTAATTTTCTGTACTGTAGATATATCGTTCTTACAATAGGTCTTATTCGTACATTTTTATTATATTCGTACTTTCGATAAAACCTTTTACACATCTATCTATACTAATATTATAAAGAGGAAAGATTTGATTGTTTATTTTTTTGTTTGCATTGAATAGGCTCCGAAACTACTGAACCGATTTGAAAATTTTCACTGTTGGGAAGCTACACTATCCCAGGTTGATATAGGATATATTTTATCCCCATAGTACCACAACGGGAACTACGCGAGTGAAACCGCGGGGCGCTGCTAGTCTGCGGTATTCAAATGACACGTATGCTCGCCTATACAAAATTCAAGATTCAAAGCATTTATTTTAATTAAACCCTTTACAGGCACTTTTGAATTGTCAAGTCGAAAGAGGTGAAGCTATCTGCACGTTCCAAAGCGTAGATCTCTACGGAGAAGAACGTGCAAGAAACTCCACGGACACTCTTTTAAATCATGTTCAGTGGCCGTATTACGAAGTGCCAATGCTATCATGATTCGTGTGAGGGAAAGAGATAGTGCTATTCGTCTTGTGTAACTCCGTCTCTCTCTGTCACAGAAATCGTGATGGATTTAAGACGTCATAATAGGACTGCTGTATTACATAACCTTGGTTACATCCTTGGTCGCTTCTATATGTGAGGACAATGCAAAGAAACAAAAAAGAAACTATAAAAACAATTCAAAGTATATAGATTAAAACAAGTCAGTAGCAGCTAAGAGGTGACCAGTCTCAACCGACGGCGCCCGTTCACGAACATGACGCGTACGTATATATTGGCACCATTTAGCTCAACCATTTTGAAGGGAACCGAATGATCCAACACACACGCCACCATCAGCGAAACATTTGAGCGAGCATGACATGCTCTCAACTGCCATTTTAGTTCAAGTCACAAAGTAAACTATAACTTATCACATGTAAATGGCTCCATGGTACTCACATTTACAATATTTGAAAATAAAATGCTTCTACATTATACAAAACTATGGTTTACAAAAACCAAGCAAATATAAGTAAAAAAAAGAGAAATTATTTATTATCAAACTAATATTATATAAAAAAAAGAATAAATAAATGAGACAGAAAAAAAGGGCGATTATTCACTTATTACGTCTTACAATGCTCTGCGTATCCAATATGACAAGCGTTCGGGGTGCTGTTACGACTGCCACGCAGTGCATCGGCGATATTTTCCAATGTGCGCACTGAGAGCTTTGACGCAGTATGGCGTAAGAAATCTGCCTAGCTTGTGACAGTCCTAACATCATCCTACCCGGTCGATAGCTACCCGGGCAGATAGATCACTTGTGTGGGCACTAGCCGATCGAACGCGGTCTGTTTTAGTTATTAGGTACTAACATGGTTAGACAGTTGACCTCATTTGTAGTGAGAATAAATATAGCACAAGCATAATCAGCCTTTTAATGGAACATTAAAAGGCTGATTATGCTTGTCTCCTAGAGAGGAGGCCTGTGACCCAGTGGTGGGAACACCACTGGGTCACAGGCCTCCTCTCTAGGAGAGTGGCCTGTGTCCCAGCAGTGGAATGGGCCGTAATCCACCACGCGGGCCCAGAGCGGGTTGGTGAATGTCACATGTCTTCGAATTTTTGGTTCTAGAACATGCCGGTTTCCTCACGATGTTTGCCTTCACCGTTTTGAGAGCAGTGGTGAAGAAATTAACACGAAGTAATGCACCTGGCTGTGTTTGAACCCTACAAGTCGTAAGTCGGGGCCGTTACCACTCGGCCACCACTGCTCTCTTGGCCACCACTACTCTGCTGCTGTGAGAATAAATAAATGATTGTTATTACTAACCGTGCCCCACGGTTTCACCCGCCGTTTTCGGATTTTTCTTTTTGTTTGACTTCTAAGGGTCGTAACATAATTTTTCTTTCATACAAACCCTGTTCTGACAGTAATAAACACAACAACAAAATAATTATCCAATTTACTGCAGTCGTCCTGAAGTCACACGCGTAAATATTTTGGCGATGCATTTTTATTTATAAAGAAGCTAATGAGCATGTCCATCTTTTCCAGTCTCACCGATGTGGCACAAACGTGGTCATCATTGCAACATTAAAAGGTCGAGTTTAGGATTTGCCAGCGAGCAATGAAACACGTCGGAGTCAGAATTGTAGAACTTAAAAATAACACTTCGTTTAAAAACTCACAATTATAGGCAACACAGCTGTCAAATGAAAATGGAACATTCATTAATTTGGCTCCGGAGTAAATTTGATTTGTTCGTGTGAGAACTTCGTAATGAAATAGGATTTTTGTTTTTTTTTTATTTTGTATTGTTTTGGTAAGTTAGTTTTGGGCGCATTACCTTCATTTTGGAAAACCTTCAGAAAAATGAGTTGTACTAATTTCAGGTTTTACGATTCAAATGTGTGCATATCAGTTTTATTTTATGTCTCCGATTTCCAAGACGACTAGTATATAAAAGGCACATCTTCATCGCGTCATTGAGTACGAGTTGCGTAAAATTCCGTGCATTTGTCAGGTCGAGCAAAGTGCTATTAAGCTTTACTGTTCATAATATCATAATCAGCCTTTTAACGTTCCCACTGCTGGGACACAGGCCTCCTCTCCAGGAGAGGGAATGGGCCGTAATCCACCACGCGGGCCCAGTGAGGGTTGGTGAATGTCACATGTCTTCGAAATTTTGCTTCTAGGACATGCCGGTTTCCTCACGATGTTTTCCTTCACCATTTTTAGAGCAGTGGTGAAGAAATTAATTACACAAAGTAATGCGCCTGGCTAGGTTTGAACCCGCGACCTACAATTCGTAAGTCGGAGCCGTTACCACTCGGCCACCACTGCTCTCTGCTTTACTGTTAACACTATAAAATATACTCTGTTGGTATTGCTATTAGGTGCCTATTAGTTACCTTCATAGTCATGTTTCAAATGAAATGAATAATTACACACATTTTTTTAAATCGATTTCCAGTCATCTGAACTCCATCACTTAAAGACTGAGACTTGTGACTTCAAATGTAATTTGTTTAAAATCTTTTAGTGCTGCATTTTTGTAATTTTTCTGGAGCCGTTGGGTAAAAATTCGTAACATATAATGTTTAGGCTAGGTACATTTTTTCTAAAGCCTGCTTAAACTTAAAACTCCTACTTGTATGCGCCAGAGGACAGACGTCATCGCCGAGGCAGGCTTGGGAAACGGTGACTAAACTTAAAATGCGTAAATAATGGATTGGTTGGAGAAAGCAAAATACCGCGATTAGTAGAGGGCTAGGGGAAGATTTTGTCTTAGTGGGACAATATAGATTTTACTATAAAACATCCAATAATTGGGGCAGGTAGCCCATACAACAAATCATACAATCCAACGGCCGTACAATATCATTGCGTTTTTTAATAGAAACATAACCTCTGTGATCAAAGGAAGTACGGCCAACAGGGCTTTAAGACCACCATTTAACCCCTTGTACTATGGTGCTTAGCAGAGTGATAAAAGCTAACTACCCACCTGTTGTACTGACATAAAGCTGAGCATAAAAGTCGATGGCTTTCAGGCTGTGTAGCATTGATAATGTCTATTGACTACCGGCTTCTGTTTCAGTTCTAGTACTATTGAAATATAGGATGGAAATATTATAGAGCTGTAGTGCTTACTTCGTGGAAATCCATGACGCAGGGCAGCAAGCTGCAGCTAAACCTGGATACCTTTATAGAGGAACTCAGTACCTACAGGGTATACAGACTCCATTGAAAAGGGAAGATCCTCCGACTGGGCAGTTGTTTGTGCCCGGTGGGGAACTACCCGATAGTTAGTATTCGGGCTGTTGTACATAGAATAGAACAGAATATAATATAATGGAAAAGAATGGAATAGAATGGAATAGAATGGAATAGAATAGAAAAGAATAGAATAGAATGGAATAGAATGGAATAGAATGGAATAGAATGGAATAGAATGGAATAGAATGGAATAGAATGGAATAGAATGGAATAGAATGGAATAGAATGGAATAGAATGGAATAGAATGGAATAGAATGGAATAGAATGGAATAGAATGGAATAGAATGGAATAGAATGGAATAGAATGGAATAGAATAGAATAGAATAGAATAGAATAGAATAGAATAGAATAGAATAGAATAGAATAGAATAGAGTAGAGTAGAGTAGAGTAGAGTAGAGTAGAGTAGAGTAGAGTAGAGTAGAGTAGAGTAGAGTAGGGTAGGGTAGAGTAGGGTAGAGTAGGGTAGAGTGGAGTAGAGTAGGGTAGAGTAGGGTAGAGTAGAGTAGAGTAGAGTAGAATAGAATAAAATAGAAAACATTTATTCAGCACAAACATAAACAAATAAAGTAAATTAAATAATAGTAGGTACAGAATTGCGCCGAGCGTGCCCATTCCAAAAGGGTTGTTATCTCAGCATTTACTGGGCGTCAGACACACAGCGTCCACATACATGCGACATTACGTGTTTTAAATGCACTGAAAACTCTGATACCGCGATGCAGGATTTCGTAAGTAGTTTTCTGCTGGCGGGATAGATGGCGTTACGGTTGTTTTTGTTGCCGTACCTTCGTTACATTTTCTTGTAGTGGCGTTGATGCTGCCACAACTTTTAACATACCCAAGTATCGAAATTGTATATAATATTATATATAATGGAATGATAGATACATGATGTCTGCGGGTCAAACTTGGCCAGAGAATGCACCAGATCGAGTGGTTTAGGAGAAAAAGTGAGGTCTGTGCCCAGCAATGTGGATCACAAAGACTGAAAAAAAAACTTATTATAAACATAGACGTATCTCCGATATCAGCTGTCATCACTGCCATGATTGATAAGGTATTGTGATGGTAGTCTCACTGGCAGTCAAGTTTGTCGATAGAACTTTGGAAGTGTCTGGCAAAGAATAAAGAAAGAAAGAAAGAAAAATGATTATTTAGGACCCGCACAAAACAAACAACAAAAAAAAACATAATTAAAAGCTTAATATTAATTTTAAACTGTGCGAGGCCAAAAAAGGTCCCTATCTCAGCATATGCTGCGATATTTAATAAATAGATAAATATAAATAATGAGTATTTTGAATTATGAATACGGAAAATGGTGCTTTGTTTTATTTGATAGTCATGTAGTAGCGCTCTTATAGGACAATGTCGTGCCCGTAAATAAGTACGAGGTTCCAAACCGAGTTTTATAAGTAACAATAGGGACGAGGTTCCCTGAAGTTACAGTGTAATAAAAAATGCTATGGAAAATGCATAAAAACAATGACGCATAAATTATAATAATTTCAACTCTAAACTCATAATGACATGTAAATCATAATAATTTAATTCAAAACGATTCAATGATAAGAGTGGTCATTCCTTAGCAAAAATTTAATTTTGCCTTTTTGTGGGTTGAACGTTTTTTACCCAAACGCGGGTAGTCTGCATCAAAGCCCACGATAAGGAATGATTTATGCTAAACGGAGATAAAAAACGGTGGATCATACGAGGCCCGGATGGTGAGAATACTTTTATTATTTGCATGATGTACTTAATGCGTGATAGCGTTAGTTACAGTGGCCAGATCCTAGTTAATTTTATAAAGTTTGATAGGCAAAATTATTGTGAAATGGTGAATTGGCGCAATGTATATGTTTTTACCAATGTTCAAGTGGCTTTTCCAAGATGGAATTCGACCGCTGTTACTGTTTCGACCGCTGTTACTGTTTCGACCGCGGTTACTGTTTCAACTGTGGTTACTGTTTCGAACAAATTCCGTAACAAACATGTAAGTGCAGTATTATAAGCTTAAATATAAATTAAGATAGTGATCTAATTTCTATTTAAACTTATATTTCATAGGCTGTTCGATAATGATCCATTCGCTCTAAATCCTTAATAATATTACAAATGTGCAGGTGTGTTAGTTGGTTACGATTTCAAGCCTCAATAGCCCAATCGATTCTATACAGAGTCTATAGATACATAGATGGGACTCTAGAGACGGTAATAGTTTATTTTAACGCGAGTGAAGACGAAGCCAAGAGCTAGTGTTGCGGTACTTGTTCGAAAGAGTCACCGCGGCCCTGGAACGCAAAGGAAATTTAGAGGAACACGGATGGGTTTTAGTCGGTAAGAGTCCTCTCTTCCGCTCCACCGAGAATGGAAGAAGTCATTTGGTGATTCTCATTTATAAGAAGGCAAAAGCTATTACGGAATATTTTATTCAACTGCCATCACCGAAATAAAACTTGAAACGACGGATATTTTTCTGCGTTTTTTTTTTGTTTGGGTCTTTAATTGGCAATTATACGACTCAGCTACATTTGCCCATTCATTGAAAATTTATCTAAGATGATAGAGATTAGAAAAATAGTGTTTTTCTAGTCTCCATCTCATCATCCAACGATTTTAAGAACCTCCAAAAAAACATAAATACACCTACTTAATTTTTTAAGACAACAAATACAGACCTTTACTTAATTTTGCAATTAATTAAAAGTAATACAATAGTATAGGTACCAGTTTTGTTACCATGTAAAAAATTTATAAAACATTTAGTTTTAAAATATACGAGTATTTACATGGTCTAATCCAAGCCATTTACAAGGAATCAAGTCATGATCCTCTTCTACTATACCTCGCACAAATCCCAATCCCATATTCCGAACGACACATGGCTCGATTTTGCTCGTTTATTTAACATTTGGGAGCAAATCTAGTCATGCGAAAATTATCGACCGCCCAGATTACAGGCAATTCGCGGGATTATACGGAACGAGACAAATAATTGGCAACATTTGTTCGAATGCTGATTGATCTATAAGGTTTTTAAATTAGAGTGTATCTCGTATTTTATTTAAGGCAGTATAATACTAAGTTGGGTTCGATGAGAAACTTAATTAAACCTAATATTCAGTTGAACGAGACAAATAATTGGCAACATATATTTGTTCGAATGCTGATTGATCTTTAGGGTTTTTAAATTAGAGTGTATCTTGTAACCCAAATTACTTAAATAAATTTAAGTAAGTTAAAGACTAAGTTGGGTTCGATGTGAAACTTAATTAATATTCTGTTGAACAGACGTGTAAGTGTCACTATTTTAATTTGTATTTAAACTTACACTTAAAGTTATGGACTACAAGTGGATAGATAATTGGTGATTGGTGCCGCTCAGCCGATTTTTATGATGTTAGGTCCATAGATAGATGGGACTCTAGAGACGGTTATAGGTTGTTTTAACGCGATTGAAACCACAGGCAAAAACTAGTGATGCGGAATTTGTTTGAAAGATTCACCGCGGTCCTGGAACGCAAAGGGCATTAGGAGAAACACGGATGGGTTTTATTCAGTAAGAGTCTGACACTAAGAGCGGAAGAAGTTATTGGATGATTTACAATCTATAAAAAAAATTGGAAGCATGTAAAGGTGAGTGAGAGTGTATGTGTGTCGTGTGTAGATGGACTGTATGTTTAGGAAGGATTCAAATGAAGGTAAGGTTATAGGTATCTAAGTTACAAGGATAGAAAGACAATGGAACCTTAGGATTTGGAACTTAGGAGAAGTAATTTGATGAATTCCAGAAACAAAAAAAGGCCAGCTGCTCTTAAACTGTTTTAATTTAATTTGCCAGCAATCAATTTCCCTCGTATCGTTCAGACATTGAAAACTTAACAATAAATAGCAATTAATGCTTTTTCTAAGATAAAATAAAACGAAAAGGTATTATTTACTTTCAACCCTGACTGTTAGCTTAACGAATCATCCGGGGCGGGCCAAGAAAGGGTTTATTTTCTTAGTAGCTGTGAAAATATTCTTTCTTGCTTTTAAAGTCTACTTTGCGCCTGTTTTGTGAAAACTGTTGAAAACTTGGAGGTTTGGTTACCCGGTTGACCATAGTGTTATTGGGTTTTTACATCGCCAGTTCCTTACTACGCGACGAAGTGATCGGGTTTACTGAACAAAAGCAACGATCGTGTATTGGCTTCATGTTCGGTTTCTATTAAGACGATGCCTTAGGCATTATCAGTCAAGAAGCGGAGGAGACAAAACAAGGCAGGTCCACAAAAAAAATGGAGTAAAATGGGTTCAAATATATATTTACATATATTTCAGCAGCGTTTCACCAGGGTGGTTCCCGTTTCCGTGGGAATACGGGGATAGATTATAGCCTATCTTACTCATCTATAATATAAAAATGAAACGCAAAATGTGTTGGTAAGCGCATAACTCAACAACGCCTGGACCAATCTGGCCAATTCTTTTTTTAAAATGTTCGTTGAAGTTCAAGGATGGTTTTTACGGCGAGAAAAATTCGAATAATTGCCGGAAATCCCTAAAAACAGCCCTTTTCTTTTTCCCATACAAACGTTTTCTAACTAAAACGTAGTCAATTTGAGCTTTATTGCTATTGTATAAAGTCCATATTAAATTTCAAGCACTCACTGTTGTTTAAACAATGTAGGTATGTTCCTAAAACATGTCGAAGCATTTCTGGGGCTGGGAATTGTGATTGAAGACTTACAAAGTACCAGGATACCAGAACCATAATTATTTAACATCAAGCTATGATCCTTAGGAGACGAAAGAAAGAACACTGATCCAGGAAGAATAAATGGCACAGGCATAGGAAATATTTATATAGGACATTTTATCCTGCTTCCGTGGGACGTGATCAGTCTAGCCGTTCATTTCTTAAAAATGGTATACTTAGTTCGTTTCCGTGGGACGCTATCAGTCTAGCCGTTCATTCGTTAAAAAAGGTATAGATTCCGGGGCTAAAATTGCATGCGCTAAAGATTTACAAGTATTAGAAGACCAGAAAGAAGAATGTCGAAGTATTTCAGGGGCTAAAAATTTGAGAAGTAAGGATTCACGTATACCAGCACACCATAAACATGTCGAAGCATTTCTGGGGCTGGAATTGTGATTGAAGACTTACAAAGTACCAGGATACCAGAACCATAAGTATTTAACATCAAGCTATGATCCTTAGGAGACGAAAGAAAGAACACTGAGCCAGGAAGAATAAATGGCACAGGCATAGGATATATTTATGTAGGACATTTTATCCCGCTTCCGTGGGACGTGATCAGTCTAGCCGTTCATTTCTTAAAAATGGTATACTTAGTTCGTTTCCGTGGGACGCTATCAGTCTAGCCGTTCATTCGTTAAAAAAGGTATAGATTCCGGGGCTAAAATTGCATGCGCTAAAGATTTAAAAATACTAGAAGACCAGAAAAAAGAACGTCGAAGTATTTCAGCGGCTGAAAATTTGAGAAGTAAGGATTCACGTGTACCAGCAGACCATAAACATGTCGAAGCATTTCTGGAGCTGGAATTGTGATTGAAGACTCACAAAGTACCAGGATATCAGAACCATAATATTATTTAACATCAAGCTATGATCCTGAGACGAAAGAAATAATACTGAGCCAGAAATAATAAATAGCGCAGGCATAGGATATATTTATATAGGACATTTTATCCCGTTTCCGTGGGACGTGATCAGTCTAGCCGTTCATTTCTTAAAAATGGTATACTTAGTTCGTTTCCGTGGGACGCTATCAGTCTAGCCGTTCATTCGTTAAAAAAGGTATAGATTCCGGGGCTAAAATTGCATGCGCTAAAGATTTACAAGTATTAGAAGACCAGAAAGAAGAATGTCGAAGTATTTCAGGGGCTAAAAATTTGAGAAGTAAGGATTCACGTATACCAGCACACCATAAACATGTCGAAGCATTTCTGGGGCTGGAATTGTGATTGAAGACTTACAAAGTACCAGGATACCAGAACCATAAAATAATTATTTAACATCAAGCTATGATCCTTAGGAGACGAAAGAAAGACCACTGAGCCAGAAAGAATAAATGGCGCAGGCAGGTGAAACCGCAGGATACAACTAAGAAATATTATACCTTTAAGTTTTCTATCTACACTAATATTATAAAGAGGAAAACTTTGTATGTTTGTTTGTTTGTAATGAATAAGCTCAAAAACTACTGGACCAATTTTAAAAATTCTTTCACCATTCGAAAGCTACATTATCCACGAGTAACATAGGCTAAATTTTATTTTGGAAAGTTAGGGTTCCGTAAGATATTTGGGTTTTTCGGACACAAGGTGTAAAAAATCAACCAGAAAAGTTACTTATTTTGCGTACGCTGCCTAAACTATAAAAGATAGAACCATAAAATGATCTAATTAATTGTAGATCTTATAAATATCTACAAAAAAGTCCGCGACACACTATACCTTACCTAGCTATGTCGAGTGAGGCACAACAACCATTTTTAATATCTTTATCTTGATTTTTTTTTTTGGACTACATTTAAATGCTTTTATTTTGCTCATGCTATTAATCCTTATCAAAATAAATTATTTCATCACTAAGTACAGTTTATGTATTTGGTCTTTGAATGATTAAAATTGGACGTTTGATTTTGAAGTTACGGCGAAATTAAAATATTACGATTTCTGCTGCACGGCCCATTGCGAAGTGTCTATTATAAATTAGGCCATAGGTATAATCACGCTACGACTAAGAGGAGCGGAGTATTAATGAAAAATGTGACGCAGACGAAGTTGCGCGGGTCAGCTAGTTGATAATATTTTTTTTTACTAACACAATGGATCATTGTTGTCCGTAAAATAAAGATTATTATTATTATTAAAACTTTCCGTTTGTGAAAGAATTTTTAAAATCGTTTTAAGCACTTATAAATTAGGATGTAGTTAAACTTGACATACCCCGAATTCCTGGTAAAAATTTCCCGTGTCGATAAATTTCTACTTACAAGCTAGTGACGTGTGTGAACTTCGCTTTTCGAGAAAACTTTTATATGGTGTTAGTATAACTGTCAGTTGGTTCGCTAACTTGATCGTTTATCCTTTAAGAGCGTGTACGCCGTATGGTATTTCATAAAAATTTTCAAGTCACTATTTTGCGTAATGCAGGATACGATACATAGGTCTAAAAAGTTAGTTAGTAAAAGTATTTTCAAAATGTCTTATTTAAAAAAAGACAACTAGTTAGTAATTTATGTTTGTATGGAAAAAATAAAATGGGTCTAATTTAACTGTAACACTTTTTATCGAAAATGTTTGCAACTAACTTTTTAGACCTATGTATCATGCTTATATGTGTGGAGTGTCATTAAAATCGGTTCAGTAATTTCGGAAAATTAAGACTTAAAAATTTGTATGAAATGCCGTTTGGCGAATACGCTCTTAAACATAACTGTCACATAAATTTACTACTTCATAGCGACTGAGTGTTACGAGACGCTACAAGTTTTATTTCTACCGTTAGAATGTCTTTCTCCGCTCCGCTTGTACTCTCCCGCTAACTTACTGGCCCACCAGTGTCTGCACCAAGCTCAGTCGCTAAATTTATTACATTGCAATCAATAGCCAGACGCTGTTTTATCGGCGAGGAGTTTCAAGTCGATGCAGTAGTAGGTAGTTTGGGAGCCTGGGAGAGTGGAGTTATCTATACGAATATTATAAAGAGGTAAGATTTGTATTTTTATATGTTTGTATGTAACGAATAAACGCAAAAACTACTGGACCGATTTCAAAAATTCTTTCTCCAATAGAAAGCTTCATTCACCCAGAGTAACATAGGCTATATTTTATACCCGTATTCCCACGGGAACGGGAACTAAACGGGTGAAACCGCGGTGCGCTGCTAGTTGATTATATTTTTGTTAAGAGTCGAGGTAAAAGATCTATCAATTAGACTCCCTGTCTATTATGTGAGGAGTAAGAGGTTTATATGCTTTGCTACTAAATCTTAGTTGGAGACTGGTTGGCTTCCACCGGATGCTGCTCAATACCAGTATTTTACATGGAGCGGCTGCCTATCTGACCTCCACAACCCAGTAACTGGGTAACAGACTATTGGCAACACTTGGGTCAGATTTTCAGGCTTCTGAAAACTGGTAACGATAATGATAAGCTGGTATGATATGCGGCGTCAAAGTTTACGTCAGTCATATTATTTTATGTGGAAGTGTAACATCATATTATATATTCTTGTCTATGTGTGTTATATCTATACTAATATTATAAAGCTGAAGAAGAGTTTGTTTGTTTGTTTGTTTGTTTGACCGCGCTAATCTCAGGAACTACTGGTTCAAATTGAATAAATCTTTTTGGGTTGAATAGACCATTTATCGAGGAAGGCTTTAGACTATGTATCATCACGCTTAAGCCAATAGGAGCGGAGCAGCGATAAAGAATGTTTTAAAATCGGGGATTCCACGGGACGAAGCCGCGGACAGCAGCTAGTATGTAATAATTTGAATCGACATTTGGATGTTAATCTGGCAATAAAAAAATTCATTTAATTTAACAACATTTACATCGTTGGCCCCCGCCGTCATTTGCAGATCAAATAACGACGGGCCAACGATGTAACGTATTTTTGAGGAATGGAGAAGTTTCAGTATTAAATGGTTGGTCACCCATCCACAGATCGACCTCGGCAAGTGTTGCTTAACTTAGAAGATCGACCCGTGCCGCTGACACGAGCTCCTCAGACATTACCTACTCAATACAATATTGATGAACGATGATGCCTTATTAATTATTCAACTGCTAAGTGGCAGCAGGTGGCCGTGCGTCTGTTTTCTTACATTTTTCTCCATAAAAGATATTATCTTTTTATACCCTCTTTATTCCAGACGATATAACTTTCTTTTAAGTTCTAACAGCATTGCCACGATGAAATTAAGTTCAGTATTCCAGGTTTAGTGAAAGATTCTCTTATTTAAATTAAATTAATACAAAAAGGATTCAACTTACAGCTTGTATGTATGAAGCGGCAGGCTGAAAAGATCTGGGTAAAATTTGTAACACAGGTAGGCAAAAAACTAATTTTGTCCTAAGTCTCCGCTAGCCATCTGTCATCTCATGAAGCATAATAGGAAGACAGTTGAAATTTTCACAGACTATGTAATTCTGTTGCCGATATAAACAAATAATACACGTTAAATTAAACCAAAGTTGTCCCCCATACAAGAAACGTAATGTTTTTGTAAGACACTTTAGTCACAAGTGAAAAATACTGTACAAAGGCGGACTCAATACCAGTCGATTTTAGGATGGTGCGGGGAACATTATGGAAGGTGCGACTCAAAGTAAAGACAAACAAAAGAAAATCAAATAAGAATATTATTTATTTCGAGCAACAAGACTCATAGGTGTTAGTAACAATGCACTTAAAACTATATTAGTAAAACACAAGGACATAATATAATAATAATTTATCTTTATTTCAGACATACGTCTCACGTTAATGTCGTTCGACGATGTAAGCTATTCACTCTTGCCCTAAATACTCAGTCACAGTTATCAGGGAATATAATATAGAATAGAATAGAATAGGAAAACTTTTATTCAGGACAGACACAGCAAAACGGTTACAAACACAAATTAAAGGAGAAGAAAAGTACAGAATGCGCCGAGCGTGTCCGAATCGAAAGGGTTACCACCTCAGCATTTGCTGGGCGTCAGACATCCAGCACTGGTTTTCAGTTGGCACCCCGCAGTGACGCTCGAATATCAATTCCGGTGGGATTTCCAGTCTTTGATAGCTTATTTTAGACATCTTTGCTAGTAAAGTTTTCATAATATTTTGAAGAAAGAAGCATGCGAAGTGATTGATAGTTTTGGTGCTTAGTCATTTTGGAGATTTACTCGGCTGGGTTTCCCAGTCGGGAAACATTATGGCAATTTAATAAGATAAACAGTCAAAATTGTACGAAAACCAAGTTATTTCTTGAATACAAGTCATGATGACTTAATCCTCGCTTATCTATACTTATAATAAATCTGTAGAGAGGTCAATTCTGTACAAGGAATATATTTTCAAAATAACTATCAGGGGGTGATTAGTGATCGATACTGGTGCCAAAAATGCAATCAGTAACATTTTTGTCTGTCTGTCTGTCTGTCTGTATGTTCTTTATAGAAACAAAAACTACTCGACCGATTTTAACGAAACTTGGTGCAATTATTTTTCATACTCCTGGGCAGGTTATAGTATACTTATCATCACGCTACAATCAATAGGAGCAGAGCAGTGAAGGAAAATGTTGGGAAAACGGGAGAAGTAACTCCATTTTTTAAGCTTCCGTCGCGTGTGTAGCCTTAATGGTTAAAGTTACATAGAAATCATGTATTACGGAAATGTTTTATATAAAATTATCTAAAAAATATCCCACTACAGCATATGTCTATCTTTTATGGTTGACTCACAATAACACGTGTAACTCCCGATAGCTTAGCAGTTCGGAGCTTTCTGATTAATTATATTTGTTTACTCTAACGTTTTTTTTTTTAAATTCTACCTCCAAGGGGATAAAATAGGGGATGAACGTTTGTATGAAACTTAGTCAATTTTAAACCGATCGGGCTGAGAGTTTCAAAATCGGGGGTAAAGTAACTATTCCACGCGGACGAAGTCGCTGGCAGAAGCTAGTTCACCAATAAAATCCATCAGTGCAACGGCACATAACTGAAACATGCAAAAAGACATTAATTTCAAACTTCAATACATTTGAATATCAAACTTGTACGACACAGCGTTTCTAACAGAAAAAGATTTCCCCATAAATTGCTAATCGCATTCAATATGTTTTTGCGGATGGGTATGAATTAGACAAGCATTAAATTGCATTTCAGCAAAACTACGCCGAAAGTATGCCAGTATAATAAACAGAAAATATCCAAATGTCTTAAACCTAATATTTATCTACCAGCTCACCATGAAAAACAAATATCATCATTGGAATAGTTTTTGCAATTCTAATGATGATCTACAAACAAAACTTATAACACTTGAATGACTGGTCTGAATGATTTCTTAAATTAAATGGTAATAGAAAACCAGGAAAATAAATATAATCATATTTTTTCTGCTTTCATTCCAATTTATTTGGGATTGGCACAAACTATATTCTTCTACACATCTCTACGTAGTAGTAGCCAACTCAATAGTCAAAGAACTAATCTGTTTCTTGATGAAAGACCAAGACTATGCTCAAAAGGAAACCAAAATTGGTACAAAAGTAATTTCGGTCCAAGAAATCCGTTACGAACTTAGGACTAAGACAATGCCTTGTCTTTTTCATACTTCAAGGTGACTTCACAACTGCTTACAAATCTTACGGAGATTATCAACGTAGAAAACTTTTTTTTGCGAGTTCATACCAAATTTGGTAATACATTTCGTTTGCGAGCCTTACGGGCTTTCTCCCTTCTTTGCATGAATAAAAAAGTTTGCAAAGATTTTGCCCTGCGGAAAAGGAATTTAAAGGTTAAAGAATTAACCACAATATAGAAAATCTGAAGTATCATAACTGATATCCAAATTAATCCTGTTTATCTTTTCAAATCTTATGAGATGTTTATGAATTGAATACTAATGTTCTATAACACACTATAACGCTGTTTCGAGGTTTATAAGAACGACGCGGCCCCATAGACAGACACAAAAATTATCTTCACTAAATAGTACAAAACAAAGTCGCTTCCCGCAGTCTGTCTGTCCCTGTATATGCTTAGATCTTTAAAACTTTGCAACGGGTTTTGATGCGGTTTGTTTTAGTAAAAAGAGTGATTTAAGAGGAAGGTTTATATGTATAATACATGCATAATATAATAGAGATTTTGTATCAGCATTGCACTCGTGCAAAGCCGGGGCGGGTCGCTTGTTATTTTGTAAAATGTAGAGATACGTACACAATTTTAGGTAACGAAGACTTTTTGGCTACTCGCATTACATGGGTGAAAGATCATTCTGCATTCATCAAAACGCAACTTTGACGTAAATATCACGTTGGCGTCAATACGCCGAATGTTAAAAAACACGTGGGGCGTGGACCTAGCGGTGAGTGCCTACCTAGTGTAGGTACCATAACATAAAACCCTTATATCAACTGTCTGAAAAACCTACACGCAGTGCATTCCAACGTAAAAGTTTATTAATTGTTTTATAGTTTCCTTTTTTTCTTTGCATTGTCCTCACATATAGAAGCACCAAGGATGTAACCAAGGTTATCTAACACAGAACATGATTTAAAAGAGTGTCCGTGGAGTTTCTTGCACGTTCTTCTCCATAGAGATCTACGGTTTGGCACGTGCAGATAGCTTCACCTCTTTCGACTTAACAATTCAAAAGTGCCTGTAAAGGGTTTAATTGAAATAAATGCTTTGAGTTTGAAAGCAATCCAGCTTACAATTGCACGAGCAGCTACTTTTGGAGAAAATTTACAATTTATGGCATTATTTGCAGTATCTGTCCTTCCCTTAGCAGTATCCATTCCAATATGTTTCAGTTTTACATCATTTTACAGACCACAGAGCACTCCGTGCTAGATACGGCATTGTCAAAACTTTACATACAAAACAACATACCTACAGTGCAAAGTGTATGTGCGAAAATCCGTGACAACTCGCAACGAGTCATTGCGGTCAGGCAATGTGTAACATTAGCAGTGATCGGGGTAGATAGTGCTATTCCCGGGATTTAGTGACCGTTATCTTAACGTGGATATGCCTTCTGAATCCCGGGACCAGTAATTAATATGGCAAACGGCACCGCGCGTGTCCAGCTTATTTATATCAGAATTTAGTAGTTTGATATGTCTTGTTGCGTACTCATGACATCTTAAATAGTTTAACTTCGTTTAATGCATCGACATTCAGAAAAATATTTACGAAAATCCCGGGGCATATCCATATTAACACTATCATTCAGGTTCATTGACCCTAAACAGCACTACCTACGCACTGGATAATTAGAAGAAAGAAAGAAAGAAACTGTATTTAATTGCTACAAAACGACATACGTTTATGGATTTTCCAGTAAAACCTAAACGATAGTATTAGTAGTACTTTAACTATGTTAGTAAAGACAAATTACAATTTAATAACAATACAAATTAATAATAAAAGTGTTTTTGTTTGTTAATTAGGCATAGTGTCAATGTCTTCTATTTAATATGTTTTTATGTACGTATTTTATATACTTAGCTTAAATTTTGTACTTAAGTTGCAACTGTACTTTTGGATGTTGCCTTTGCTTGGGGTGCTGCTATCTTAGATAACCACATAGTTCTCGTTCACCGTTCCGGTTCCGTTTCACCCACATAGTTCCCGTTCCCTTGGGAACTCCGAAACAAAATATGGTCTATGTTATTTATAAAAAAATGGTCAAGTAGTTTTTTTTTTTCAATATAGCCTATGTTTTGCAGGGATAATGTAGCATTCTAATAGTGAAAGAATTTTTGATATCGGTCCAATAGTTTTCGAGTTTATTCGTTACAAACATACAAAAATACAATTATTTGTTCTGTATACTATTATTACAGTGTAGACTTAGATTAATAATGGCATTTCTGGTCAATGTCGGCGTTCCCAGTTCTGTGTTTTCTACAGTATCCATTTCAAAAGATTCAATTTTAGTACAGTCGATCTCATGGCCGTCTTTGAGATAGCTTTATTTTTATTTTCGTTGAGAGCGACCGTACTGGCAGTACTTGTTTATCGCATCTCTTTTTAATTAACTTTATCAGCTGCCAAAGAACAGAACTTCTCGAAAAACGTTGATGAAAAGTTTCACTTTGTGTGCACTGTCGAACTGAAAATCAACGTTATAAATCTGCACGATATTTCGAGAACCTACTGATTTTTAAACGAATTCCAAAAAAGGAGGGGGTTCGCAAGTCGACTGTATTTTTTTTTGTGTGTGTTACCTCATAACTTTGTACTGGGTGTCCCGATTTTGATGATTCTTTTTGTATACGAAAGTTGGTGCTTGTCATGCGGTCCCATTTACATTTGAGCGGGTCTGACGACTGGTATTTGAGTTATCCCTAATAATGTGTGACTTCGAATACTTGATGATGTTCTCATTCTGTCATTGTCGATGTAAAATGAAAAAAAAAAAGAGCTGTGTACGATGGTTTGGAAGAGCATTTTAGTATTTCGAGGTAGTTCCTAGTTTGTTGAAGATCTGATGAAGACCGAGATAGGAAACGGAACTCTTCAATAAATAATAGCAAATCTTCCGGGATTGCTGAAATCGTGTGCCTGTTTATTGTTTACTCCAGTTTATAACGCGTACACTGTGATGGGTACGTTTAGGTGTGGGTAGGATTCACCACTAAAAAGTGAAAAAATAAAAAATCTATTTTACATAAGAATACAACCAACTTAAAGTTATTTTATACCTTTTTTTTAGATGTCGGCAATTTTTTTTTTTATAAAAAACCTTTTTCTTTTCGTGGAGAAGTTTTTTAAAAGTTTCTAAAGACATTAGAGAGTTAAATGGCCCCCTCCAATTAGCTATTTTCGATTTTAGACGTGGAACAGCGTGAATAATTTAATTGATATTGATTAAAAAACTTATAAATTACTTTGTAGGTCTTTGTCAACTTAATACAATTAAAATATAATAACTTACTTCGATATCAGTTCACACAATACCAAGAGACATGAAAATTAAGCACTCTAGTCTAAACTATGAAGGTCAACCTGTCAAAACTCATGAACAATACCGGTTTAACCTTTTAGTCATACAAGTGACGTCAACCGCCTGCTAACTTAGTTGCTTAACACTTAACCGCAACTTGATATATTGTCGTCACAACTTAACTGACAGGTTCACCAAAACTTATGTCTTACATGTGCTAAACATCGAGGTTATAAATGAGTTTGGTAACTCTTGAACCGACATTTTGTGACATCACTTATAGGGATTTTTAGGGTTCCGTAGAAAATGGCAAAAAACGGAACCTTTATGGATTCGTCATGTCTGTCTGTCTTTGCGTCCGTACGTCACAGCCGTTTTACTCGGAGGCTATTAAAGCTACATAAATGAAAATTGGTAGGTAAGTGCAACTTGTTAACTGCTATTTAATAATTCTGTAATATTATGATAAACAATAATTTAAAGGATGGCACTCTATACATGTAACTGAGGGATGCACAAATAAATTCCAACAAATATAATCGTGACGGGTATCTTTGGATGCGCAGTGGCTGATGCCTGTGGACGGTGAGCGTGGGTGGCTCGCCGTCCGATACCAGGCTGAGTCAACGACGCGTTGTGTCCCACGCGCGTCTCGAGGAGCCGTCAGCACCAGGGACGGGGCCCCATAGGGTCGGTGCCTGCTAGGGTTGCGGAATTTGTTCGAAAGAGTCACCGCAGCCCTAGATCGCAAAGGGCATTAAGAGGAACACGGGTGGGTTTTAGTTAGTAAGAGTCTGACGCTCCATTCCGCTCCGCCTAGAGTGGAAGAAGTCATTTGATGATTTCCCATCCATAAGTACTTTTGTACATTATGAACATCTCATACGTACAAAACATTTTGGGTATACTATCATTGTGCGTACGGCTAAGGAACGTATCTGTGAACGAATTAGAAGTCTATGTTTCATGATAGTTACAACCTGGAGGTTGAGTTAAGAGTAAATAGGTTATTTCATGTGCTCTATCATCGACCACATTATCATTTACGTTTAAGTGAGATAGTGGTCAAACGCCATTGTTAGATCACCATTGATAGGTTCACGATTGACCACAGTCGAACGATAGAACACGCTTATCTTTTATTTAAGGATTGGGAATCGACTTCTCCCGCTCTGAGCGGAGCGGAAGGGAGTGTCACACTCTTACTGACTAAAACCCATCCGTTTTCCTCCAAATGCCCTTTGCGTTTCAGACCCGCGGTGACACTTTCGAACATATTCTGCAACAACACACTTACCTAGAACTAATCTAATCACGTACGACTTCCGAAATTAAGCCGGTTTCCTCACAAAGTTTTCCTTCGCAAACAATAAAATCCCCAAAGATATGCTCAAATTGCTTACGTAATTACAAAACAGGACTTAAAGAATCCAGTTTTTTAAAGTACTTAACAACATACCGAAGAAAATCTGGTATCTATCCGATGTCAGTATTGCTACTTATCCCAATCTAAGTTCAAAACTTTGTACTATTCAAACCGAAAACATTTTGAGAGTTTCAATTAAATATTTTATAGAAAGAAATTATTTTTATTACTTCTTAACAAGATATGTTTTTCACATAATTCGTATGAGCTTTTACAATTTATTTTTGGAGATATTAAGGGTGTGTATTGGGCGTGAAGAAAGATATTTTATTTCGATACCTAATATGTCTTTGAAATGTATGATATTTTTTTAGCTTTATTAATATGGAATCAGTGAACTTTGCCAGAGAAATATTTTGAGATTATACTATACTTGCGACCCGCCCCGGTTTCGCACGGGTGCAATGCTGAAAAAATGTGTTTATTTACGACATTACATTAGAAATCTCTAAAATTATCAGTGTTTCTCTACCATATTATGCATGTAGGTATTATACATAAAAACCTTCCTCTTGAATCACTCTATCTACGAAAAAAAAATCGCATAGTTTTAAAGATCTAAGCATGGAAGGAAGCGACATTGTTTTATATTATGAAGGGATATAATTCTATCCTGAATACCTATTACTACAAGTATTGTAACTAGTTAGATACTACGATATTCTCTTCAACATATACATAAATGTATAAAGCAAAACAACATCAGTAAATGTAGGTACCTATTACACCACATTCTCTGCCAAAAAATTAAATTAAATTACCAATTAGTATCCTTCCATCATTTTAATGAGGGTAAAATGTTTCCCATAACCCCATAACAAGGAGGTAATTGAAAATCAATCTTTTTAAAATTTGATCTGCCTTTCTCATGTCAATATTAATAATTTAATTATCGAGTCTCGTAATATGAGCTTCGTAAGTAACTTGAAGATGTGAAAACAAAAATCCATCATGTAAGAGCATGATTTGAAAGAAATGGAGTTAAGTTTAAATCATTAAATCGATATAATATGTAATTTGGATTAGCTGTCTTAAAGACTTAATAAAGCCCCGTTTTATCAAACCTTGTATTGTCAAATAATTACACGTATTAAAATTGTATAGAGATTGCTAAGATATTTGATGTTGCCATAAAAAAACACAATACTATCCGACCTTTAGTTTGTCAAATATGTACTTTGGTTTATCATTTCATACATCATTATCATTCATCAAATACTTACCATTTTTTACTATATTTGATAAGCCGAAGTACATAATCGCTTGAATTCGGCATAGATAGACAAACTTTGCTATAACATCGAAGAAGTGTGCTTTAAAGAAAGAAAAAGTATTTATTTTCATAGAGTTGTCATGAATATAACTTATAAATTATTCTAATAATAAAAAGAAAATAAATTTAAGTAATCATAATCATAACATTCAAATTAAACCAAATTAAAGTTCGAATTAAACCATTTTTTTATTGTCAACGTCCATTCGCAAATGTAACATTCTTATGGAGAAGAACGGACAAGAAACTCCATAGTTACTCTTTTCAAAGACGATGGACCAAGTATACCTACTAGTTATAGAACCAAGTATTACCAGCAGAGGTAAACATCTTAATAAGCTCATGGTACTCACATATGTATTTACAAATATTGAACCAATAGGCAAACAGAAAAAAAGTAGGTATTGTACCTACTTTTTTTCACAAAAAAAATGCATTCATAAATTTAATTCATACATAAATCAACCAGTTTGATTTTGTCTACACCCTTAATTGCCCTATGGAGCAAGACCAGCATGTTTCCAAGCATTCTTATCCTGAATGTAATCGTCTACTTTGCAATGCTTGTTTACAAAGGGTGCTTTTAATAAAAGTTCACTCGCTATTGTTACCTTGTTCCGACCTGTATATCAGTAAATTATAAACAAACACTAAAAAAGGAGGTCATATCTTCTTATTATACTTCGATTACAAAATAGGTTTGTTAAAACACAAGTTTCCAGTACAATCTCACAAAGAAACCTTGTCAACAAATTAATGCACTCAGTGCCGCCGCTGGCAGCCATTGTCTCCTCGTCATCAGCCTATTTCCCTACTATATTGGGGTCGGCTTCCAGTCATACCGGATTCAGCTGAATACCAGTATTTAACGTGGAGCGGCTGCCTACCAGACATCCACAACCCAATATCTGGGGAACACGGTACTTCTTGGCAAGACTGGTGTCAGATTTTCTGGCTTCTGACAATCCGTAACGACTGCCAAAGATCTACAAATGACAGCCGGGACCAACGGCTTAACGTGCTTTCCGAGGCACGGAGGAAACTCGGTATGTTAAGATGGCCACCCATCCACAGACCAACCTTGGCAAGCGTTGCTCAACCTTGAAGATTGATCTGCGCGGCTGTTATTCTTTAGCCACGAGCTCCTCCATTGTCTCCTACGATAAACAATATGTTTTAACGTGAAACTAATGGAACTGCACTCTTAATTAACTAAAACCTCACGCAGAGTATATTACGTTATTAATGTGGATTGAACCAAAGAGGTTTTTTATAGAGTAAATTAGTTTATCAAAGATGTAGCTTAGGTCATCAATCATATAGTTTAGTTTGTCATAGTTGGGTTAGTTAAAGAAAGAAGGTTTTTTTTTATTATAGTCAAATGGATATTCTCTTGACTCTAGTGTAGGTCGCAGGTGACAGAGATGATTTCGCATCCAGAAAAAAAAAGGTGACAGAGACAAAGGATGATGATGTGAGAAGATGTGTTGCTGGGGATTTTAATAATAAATACTTTTATTTCAGACCATGGTGTACATTTTGTTAGTAACAATGTTGTTTATAGACTAGTGTTAGTTATACTTAAAACTACCAACAACAAAACATGATCAATCACTACTGCGCCATCCCGTGAGAAATGGCACAGCAATGATTTATGTAACTACAGTCCAGGCGACCAGCGATCATGCTAAGGATGCTGTTGGCGCTGTCAAGTATTCTGTGCACAGGGATGCACATCTTTTACGCATCGTAGCGTAAAAGCAGTCTACGCAATGTTCAGCAAACATTCCTGATGCTAGCTAGCTATTCTAGATACAGCAGCCCCATCAGCACCTTTTTTGTTTTTGGATGGGAAATCATCAAATGACTTCTCCCGCTCTGAGCGGAGCGGAGGGGAGTGTCAGACTCTTACTGACTAAAACCCACCCGTGATCCTTCTTGTGCCCTTAGCAGGCCCCATCAGCACTCTGAAAGCGTTATTGAATTGAACTTGGAGGTCACTGTAAGACTTTTGAGTATAGTCAGCCCTTAGGCTGTACGAGTAGAAAGCTGTACAATAAGACCTAAAAAGTGAACAACGTGCAAACCTACGAGATATCATGTTCGCCCGCACTGCCAGCGCCCTCCGTTCCCTCTCAATGTCATCATTGTACCTGAGGGCAGAAGTGAGCATATGTAAGTACTTAAATTTAGACCCTACGCAAAGTTGTACTATTTAGCATGTTGTCAGGGCTTCATATCTGCTATTACAATAGCGTCAGAATGTTCTATCATTGATTTCATAATGGTTGATTTTTACAAGTTTGGTAATCTACTAATATAAAAGCAGCGTCACTATGACTTTCCAATGGTCAACCACTGACACTCCATTTAAAGAAATGGCATATAATGGAAAACTCGTACACAATGAAAAAATGAATGACAGACGTATGCGGTAATCTGCTAAAATTTTGACAGTTCCTTTGATCAGTGACCTACCATTAGAACGTTATTGTGCAGTCATTGCTTTTAATAGCTCGGTTATCAATATGTATTACAAGACCAATGACCGACCAATGATCGACCATTATAAGCAGATTACGAACTTTTAGCAAAATGTCAATGGGACCGTGTTGGAATGACAAATTTATAAAAATAGCAGACTTGGGGTCCTGGATACACGTTACTGTACTGTTTCCTCTGGCCTCAAAAACCATGACTTCAGTTTTGGTGGGATTATAATTATTTTAATCCGTGTTGCTCGGCGTATGTTTCACAGATGGTAAGCAGTTTCTTAATGCCACATAGCCGATTGTTAGTTGCTGCGCCACTTCTTCGTCTGAGATAGGAATAACACACTAGGAAGTGGTGATGGGTATGTCTTTATGTAAAACTAGCAGCGCCCCGCGGTTTCTCCCGCGTTGTTCCCGTTTCCGTGGTAATAGGGGGATAAAATAAAGCCTTTAATTCTTCACAATAACGCAGCTTTCTATTGGTGAAATAATTTTGAAAATCGGTTCTGTAGATCCAGAGATTATCCCTTACAATTTCACAAACTCACAACATCACAAACTCACAAACGTTACCTCCGGTTACCTCTTTATAATATTATAGTATAGTTTTGACGTTCAAAAAGTCCTGGCTCTAAGTCTAGTTTGAAAAAATGACTTTTGATTTCGGTTTTGATTTAAAGGTGTAATAAATTTTGTCAAAGGTGTCGCATTAAAAAAAAGTAAAAGCATCGTCATAGAATGTTAACGCTTTTTTGCCTTGAATGTCCCACCTATGAGCAAACTCTTCCCCGATGCCCTTCCAGAAACTACGCTATAACTTCCAAAGTGTATGAACGAGATTTAATGTTGAAACACAAGCAGACCTAAGTTTTCAGATAGTACAGCTTACAAAGAAACCTCGTCAACAAATGAGTGCACTCAGTGCCGCCGCTGGCTGCCATTGTCTCCAACGATAAACAATGTGTTTTAACGTGAAACTACTGGAACTGAACACGTAATTAACTAAACCCTGTCATGGTTTTGTTGAGTAAATAGATGGTTTGTGATGTTTTGTTGGAGTTCTGATGTGGGTTTCAATTTTTTCGTTATGTTCTTTTGCTGGTTTTCAATAGATAATTAGCCCGTTTTTAATGGTAGTTACAGGGCTGCGAAATTTGTTCGAAAGAGTCACCGTGGCCCTGGAACGCAAAGAGCATTTGGAGGAACACGGGTGGGTTTTAGTAAGTAAGAGTCTGATACTGACTTCCGCTCCACCCAAAGCAGAAGTCATTTGATGACGTCCTTTAAAAAAAATTGGATGGGTATGTTTCTAATAAGGGTCAGATAGATTTTTAAATCATAATAATTCCATAAACACGGCGGTTAGAGAACACAAGTGGTTTCGCTTTAACCATTTATGTGAATGACGTTCATATAAGTTAATTTTAAATAGTAATATGATTCTTGTATGCAATCGAACATTTTTATTTTTTATTTTTTGGGAATCGGTACAAAAATTGATATTACTTACTTGATTTAAGATTCAAAGCATTTATTTCAAATAAACAACAACAAGCACTTTTGAACTGTCAAGGTCGGTCAGTCAAAAACATGAAGCTATTTGCACGTTCTAAAGCGTTCATCACTATGGAGAGAAACGTGCAAGAAACTCCACGGACATTATAGCCTTATATGTATATTATAATTTCTGAGGTATATATATGATCTTCTTGCAATGTATCGAACTGCTAGAGGGCGGAGACCTGGTGACCTGAAACACAGGCCCTTAAAGCCTAAATTAGGCACCAGTCTTCCACAGTAAACTAAACCAAATAATAATCTATCATTTGTAACAATGTCTGTAATGTTTATTTTGGAGAGAAAATAAATACTTATTATTATTATTGTTGTATAAAACAAATCTATGTAGGTTTTATACTTTTTACGTGATTTGTCGCGATTAGCACTCTAAAAAGTTTCTTACTAAAGTGCATAAAGTTTTAATAAATAAATAAACAACATGCGTATACAAATAAAATATACGATGCGAACGAGTATTACATAATGTATGTATGTACGTAAACTATAACATAAAGGTCCCATCTCACTGGGGCGAAGGTTGTACATTTGGCAGGCCCATATGCTAGTGTGGGCCAAAAAGATAAGGTGATTTAAAGTGTCACATTCGTGTGTCTCTTTGGGTACTGATAGAGATATCTTTTGAAGGACGTATGTTTAAATTCGAGTACTTGAGACAGATTTTTTTTATTTAAAGCCGTAATATCCATGCCTGTAACTCGCACAAAACTGAAAAATAACTTACATACTATGCGATTGTGCTGTAGAAAGTTCTAATTGGTGTATGTCAATATGGCATACAGTTTCTTACAAACTGTTTTGGAAGTCACAAACATGTGTAGTACGGTATACTTACTCAGGGTCGTAAGTAAAAAGAAGGGGTGATAATTAATGCACGTCAACATCAAAGTTGCATGTTTACAAACTCGAAAGTGTCTTGAAATTTCTCAGTAACCGGTGTCAGGGTAAGGCGATTATCACACGGCACCGCGCGCCGCCGCGGAGGGCGGTGGCGGTAAAGCGGATTTCGTAGCGGTACCCCGCGCGGTAAGGCGGTTTACGCGCCTGTCCGTGCAGATGGATTTAACACGGTTTTGACAGTTTGATCACAAACACTAACCAGAATGGACGCTGAAGTGGTGGCAGCAATCTGGCTTTTATCATCAGAAAGAAAAAAATAGGAAGATATTGGGTTTATCCATTTTTAAGAAGCAGAACTTTAAATGGTACATTCATGCTATTCTATAAAAGTTTGAGATAATACAGCAGAGCAACTTTCAATCTCCGAAATAAACTTTTTGACATCGAAATCCATTATTGAATTGCAACACGTCTTGCACCCACGATTATCCGCGCGGTTATGCGGCGCCCCGTGTGTGAGGCGCCGCGCCACCGCGCGGACGGCAGCGCGGAGAGGCGGTGGCGGTGAGAGCACCGCTCGACCGCGCGGTTTGGCGGTGTACGTGTGTTAGGCATCTACGGATTTAGTAGAGGCCAATGTGACATGAGATCCGCTTCACCGCCTACCGCGGCGGTGCGCGGTGCCGTGTGTTAATCGCCTAAGGTGTAACGGAGTAAAGTTTGATTATTGTATTTAGTAGACCAAATAAACATGTATTTTCGTGTAGGATAATTTTCTACTTTCACCCAGGCAAAACCATGTACAAATTATTCACTAGCACCGCCCCGCGGTTTCACCCAGGTAGTTCCTGTTCACAAATAATTTGCCTTTTTTTGGTAAAAGCATTTTCAATATTGGTTCAGTAAATCCAGAGATTACCCTCTACAACCATCAACAACTCATAAACTTTATAATAGAAAAGTATAGAACAAACATACAAAAAAAGTCTTCAAAATATTGCACGATTAATAAAAGCTTTGAACTTCAAAGGTTGACAAGTTCAACAACCCTAATAAGTTGTGATCGACGGTACTTTTGAATTTTATTTAAAACATTAGTTTTTATGTGAATTGATTTTTATTTTCGGGATTCTGAATATTCCTTTGGGACACATTTAATATCAAAAGTTTAGAAACAAAAAAAAAGTTTTTTAAACAATGTTTTCGACGTCAGGACTACATTTACTGGAGAACTAAAATCTGCCTAGGTAGCAGAATTTGTTCTAAACAGTCACCGCGGCTCTGGAACGCAAAGGATTAGAAGTAACAAGGGTGGGTTTTAGTCAGTAAGAGTCTGATGCTCCCTTCCGCTCCGCCCAGATCGGAAGAAATTATCTATACTAACATTATAAAGCTGAAGAGTTTGTTTGTTTGTTTGAACGCGCTAATCTCAGGAACTACTGGTTCGAATTGAAAAATTCTTTTTGGGTTGAATAGACCATTTATCGAGGAAGGCTTTAGGCTATATATCATCACGCTTAAGCCAATAGGAGCGGAGCAGCGATAAAGAATGTTTTAAAATCGGGGATTCCACGGGGACGAAGTCGCGGGCAGCAGCTTGTTCGATGATAATAACCAAAGTCAATATGAGACCGCGCATTGCTAGCAAAACGAGTGGCTTCAGGACCTTAAATGGTTCCGAAGTGGCGATCCCGTACCAGTAGCGTCCCTGTTCGACGCAGTTTTAGAAGGTCACCCACACCTTGTGAGAGTCGTCCAAAACCATCGGAGCGATGATCTGGTGAAGATATAGAGAAGCCGCTGGATGCAAAAAGCACAGGATTGTCGATGCGACATTAGAAGAGACATATAGCGACAATGGAAGAAGTCATTTGATAAATAATTCTCATCCAGAAAAAAACACTAGTTAAACTAAATTAAGGCTTCTTTGCATTTCGTTTGTCTGGGGCAATCAGAGTCCAATACTTTTGGTCCAGATCGTCTTACCATCTTTTAATAATATAGTATGGAAATATAATAATAAAAATAACATTATGTTAACTTTGAGCTGGTGCCTTAGAAGTGGAGTAGAACAGCAAATCGTTTGAAATCAGTGCGATGAAATCAAGAACGATATTTTCATAAGGAAACTAAAAAAAAATTGCCAGTATTAAAGCACTTAGTTTTATCTTAAAACTAAACCACCAACAGCTACAAGATATCATGCTGTCTCACGTGTTCTGACATGTCCAACGTATTCCGGGAGTACTGCGCCAAAAATTTTTTTCATAAAATTATAGAGGTATTAGCTAATGCCCGCGAATTATCCCAAGGTAAAATATTCCCGGGATAAAAAGTGTGTTGTGTAATTCCAGGCTATAATCTACCTTTGTGCAAAATTTCATCAAGATCCATTCAGTAGGTTTTGCGTGAAAGAGTAACAAACATCCAAACATACAAACTTTCGGGCTTATAATATTAGTAAGGACCGGTCGGAGGGACAAAGTGTAAAGTATCGAAAATCTCCATTGAAAAGGCAAGATCCTTGGACCTTGTTTTGTCTGGTGGGTTTGCTGCTGATGGTTTTTGTTCAGCGGTGTGAGTCGATGATAGAATAAGCTTATCCAGAAGAAGCCTGTTCACTCTAACTTTAAAGAGATCAGGGTTGAATGCGTTCGGAAACACAGACGCAGGCAGAGAGTACCACTCCTTTGCTGTGCATATTACAAAAAACGATTGGAAACGCTTGGTGCAAATTGGTGGAATAGCAACAAGGTAGGGATGGTAACTTACGGTGCGTCTAGACGTCCTATGGTAGAAGGGGGCCGGTGCGATGAGATCGTGCAGTTTAGAGTGCGAGAGTGTCTTTACTTTATAGCAACCACAAAACACCATCCTTAAATATGACTACGCACTTTTGGAACACCTTGTGTGGTAAATCACACGGATAATTTTGAAACCGCAATATAGGATTCGGAAAATTCAGACGCCCCGACCAAAGACTGTAAAAAAGCATCATCATCAAGGAAACCAATGCTTTTCAACATTCGAAACCAATGTATTCATACAGCATAACAAGATAATTAACACTATCCCATCCACAATAGCCATTAACATAACAATATACCCACAAAGACAGAGCATCTTGGCTCCGTATAGTGACGGATTTCCAAGCCACATAGTGATATATATGGCCATTTTCCTGCCGTGTAATAAATGGCCCACTGAGATTTATTAACGTGTCCACACGCTATGCCTATTAACAGAGATCTAAGTCGTGTTAAGGCGCAGTCAGAATGAAAATAGTTCTTTAAGTAGGTTTAGTTGTTAGGGTCCATACTATTGCGGAATTCGAAAGAGTCACTGCGGCCCTGGAACGCAAAAGGCATTAGGAGGAACACGGATGGGTTTTAGTCAGTAACAGTCTGACACTCCCTTCCACTCAGCCCAGAGTGGAAGAAGTCTTACTTACTTAAAAAAGGTCCATACCAAATTGGTATAAATATCATTCTCACTCCACCGTGCCTGGGCCGTCCTACACTACGTTTGCCGAGACGCGGTCTCCACTCTAGAACTCGTTTACCCCAATCGTTTTACTTTAATATTATTTTATTTTATTTTAAGTGTCATATTCTAATCTAAGTTGATGAGCTATGAGCGCTCGCTACAACATTAATTTGTGTCTTTATTATGGATCTTTACATACATCTATACTAATATTATAAAGCTGAAGAGTTTGTTTGTTTGTTTGTTTGTTTGTTTGTTTGTTTGAACGCGCTAATCTCAGGAACTACTGGTCCGATTTGAAAAAATCTTTCAGTGTTAGATAGCCCATTTATCGAGGAAGGCTATAGGCTATATTTTATTCCCATATTCCCACGGGAACGGGAACTACGCGGGTGCGCTAAAAAACCGCGAGGCGCTGCTAGTTCGAGATAAGGAGACTAGGAAATCCATAGCACAGGTTTTATTTAGTATAGGCTCCTGTCTCCTATCTTCAAACTGTTTCTTTCATGAACTGTACATGATTTGCTGTGGAAGAAAATAAGTAATTGTTAAAAGTAAAATGTTAAATTTAAACTCTCTAATATTTCACCTAGTACAGTCAAAAACGAAATACGTTTGGACAGCACTTAGCTTAGAATGTACATTTGACATTTAATGTAACTGCTTTGTTCTAGACGCTATTTACGACATTGTTTAAGTAGTGGCCAGGAGAAAAGCGTTAACTCTTTATTAAGTCAACTCAAAAACTCAAAACTTAAAGCATTTATTTCAATTAAACCCTTTACAGGCACTTTTGAATTGTCAAGACGAAAGAGGTGAAGCTATCTGCACGTTCCTAAGCGTAGATCTCTATGGAGAAGAACGTGCAAGAGACTCCACGACACTCTTTTAAATGTAGTAGTTTCACCCGCATATTTCCCGTTCTTGTGGGAATATGAGGATAAAGTATAGCGCGTATAGCCTATGTCACCCGGGGATAGTGTAGCTTCCCAACAGTGACAGAATTTTTCAAATCGGTTCCGTGGTTTCGGAGCCTATTCAATACAAAGAAACAATCAAATCTTTCCTCTTTATAATATTAAGTACTAGCAGCGCCCCGCGGATTCACCAACGTAGTTCCCGTTCCCGTGAGAATACGGGACTAAAATGCCTATGTTACTCAGAGTGAATGTAGCTTTCTAGTGGTGAAAGAATTTTTGAAATCAGTCCAGTAGTTTTTGAGTTTATTCGTTACATACAAAAATACAAATCTTTCCTCTTTAAAATATTAGTATACTTAGATAGATTTTCATCGGATCCACTCACTGAATCACTCTATAACTTCAGTCACTATTCTTCGTTCATATTTCTCGCCACTGAGTAATATAAAGCATGCACCAGGAAATTATGTTGGTAACCAACCGATTAACGTCCATGATAAAAAATTGCGAGCATTTTCGTAAGAAGTTGGCAGAAGTATAGAAAGAAAAAAGAAAGAAAATGTATTTAATTGCTGCAAAACGACATACATTTATGGATTTACCAGTGAAATCTAAACGATAGTACTAGTATTGTGATAGCGCTATATAGTGTTTTGTTTTTCTAATTATTTTCTTTTACTAATATTTTTTAAGTAAATTGCATAATCTCAGCCAATTGACATCCATTGCTGAACGTAAGCTTTCCTCAAAGAGCGCCAACCATTCCGGTCTTGAGGAGTCCGCATCCATGCGTTCCCAAATCACTGATCCATCGTGCCGCAACGCGCCCACACTACGTTTGCACATAAGCGGTCTCCACTCCATCACCTGTCTGCTCCATTGACCGTCTGTCCGTCTACAGACGGCAGTGGCGTGCAGTGGTTCTAGTTAAGAGAGAAAATAATAATAATAATAATAAAATTCATTTATTTGCAAACAAGTGTCACTGTTACATAAAAGCTCTGCCTCCTGAACTAGGTAGTTAACCTGTATCTCAGGAGACAGTTACCTAAAATGACCAAATAATTTTTAACCACATTATTCAGGGTTGATTTTTAATGAAATGAGTTTTTTTTGTTTTTCTTAAATAGCCTATTAAAAAAAAATACAAAAAAAGGTAAAACCACATTTCAACCCTGAATAATGTGGTGCGTTTTTTTTTTGGACTTTTTCTCTGGCCTCCCCTAACTCGAACCACTGCACGCCACTGAGACATGGCAAGCCCACTTCCACTTCAGCAGTTGCTGATTCTACGCGCAATGTTGGGTTATCGCAAGTAAATTGTCTATTTGGTTCATTCGATTAAATATATTACATTGCATGTATCTATACTTATATTATAAAGAGGAAAGATTTGTATTTTTGTATGTAACGAATAAACTCAAAAACTACTGGATCGATTTAAAAAACTCTTTCACCACTAGAAAGCTACATTCACTCTGAGTAACATAGGCTATATTTTATCCCCATATTCCGACGGGAACGGGAACTACGCGGATGAAATAGTTTATATGTACATAAATTTTAATCGCTTTTTAGTCTCAATATTGCATCTACTAGTATTTGTGGCTGCATCATCATGTTTGACTGGTAGAAAATACCGTAAAATACATTAAGTTTGGCTCGCAAATCTAAGATACTCACACAAGCCAAACTGTTAATAATGTTATACAATTATTTATAGTCTAGACTCTAGACAATAGTTCTACGTACGGAAACGCACCACCGTTATATGGTGTGGACATCCCACTCACACGCAACGTTTTGGGAACACATTCATTGCGCGTACAGTTAAGGAGTGGAATTCTTGGCAGAGTCTGTACTTCCTGATAGCTTCAACCTGGGAGTCTTTAAGTCAAGAGTGAATAGGCTACTTCTAGGTAAGCGTGCTCACTCTTCAACCACATCATCGCTTACTATCAGGTGAGATAGTAGTCTAACGCATGTCAATCAATAGTAAATAAAAAAAAAAGTTTTGACATAACAAACAAATTTTTTTTTAAGAACTCTCCCAGGCAACATGAGACGTTGGCTGAATTTTGACATAACAAGCTTTTTTTTAGCGCTCCCAGGCAACGTGTTGCAGTGGCTGAAGGCAGGAGATAAGTAATTTATGAACTCAATCCGCCGTTTTAAAAGCCACAAAAGTTACTTAGTCAAAATTAAAGGATTGGCGGAGCAGCGATTAAAAATGTCTGCTAAGTTTCAGTTAGCGTGCTATGTCTGTCTTTACGTAGTTTACACAGGTCATTTATTCGAACGCATTTTGCCCACGACTTCAGTAGGAAATTCTTCAAAAATACGGTGTACACATCGCAGTCTTATATTTACATTTACACCTAACAAACATCCATCTGACCTTTCGCATATAATATTATCAGCAGTGCCCCGCGGTATTAGTCACGTAGTTCCCGTTCCCATGGGAATACGAAAATAAAATATAGCCTAAGTTACTCACTGATAATGTAACTTTTCATTGGTGAAAGAATTTTTAAAATCGATTAGGTAGTTTAGGCGTGAACAAACAAACAATAAAACTCTACAATTGCATTTATAAAATTACTAGCTGACCCGCCAAACGTCGTTTTGCCAAATAAAATAAAAATAAAAATTTTGGGGTGGACCACCCATAACATTTAGGATGATGAAAAATAGATGCTGTCCGATTCGCCACCCTAGCCGATATGCACGCTAAGATTCACGAAAATCGGTCGAGCCGTTTCGGAGGAGTTCAACCACATACACCGTGACACGAGAATTTTATATACAAGATAGTACGATATACATCATCATCTGCCTAGCCTTTTCCCAACCATATTGGGGTAGGCTCCCAGTCATGCCGGATTCAGCTGAATACCAGTATTTTACGTGAAGTGGCTGCCTACCAGACCTCCACAACCCATTAACTGGGGAACACGGTACTTCTTGGCAAGACTGGTGTTAGATTTTCTGGCTTCTGACAATCCGTAACGACTGCCAAAGATCTCCAAACGACAGCCGGCACCAACGGCTTAACGTGCTTTCCGAGGCACGGAGAAGTCTCGTTATGTTAAGATGGTCACCCATCCACAGACCAACCTCGGCAAGCATTGCTTAACCTAGAAGATCGACCCGTGCGGCTGTTATAATTTAGCCACGAGCTTCTCCAAGATAGTATGATATACATACATGCTAAATAATATCAACCGCACGGCTCGATCTTCGAGGACAGTTTCTTGCTAAGGGTTTGACTCAGTTCCTCGGTTCTCTCTCTCGATAGACAGTCGTTTTCATGAAAATAAACTGAAACTTTGCTGCATTAGTAGTGATATTTAGTATAGAAGTATGGATTTAATTTTGACGATTCTAAATTCAAATAACAATAAATATCAAAGGTCCACTATTTCCATGGAATTACAAAATAGAAAAAGTGGGACCAGCGTTTTTTTACAAATTATATAGTGACTATGCAGTCACTTTACAAAATATATATAATAAATGCAGAAAATTTATTTAATAAGAATAATCACTACTATATACACATTTAATTTTTAAAAAACATTAAACTAACTAAAACTAAAAATAGTTAAAAGATGGCGTCGAAAAATTCCTCCTCATCGCTGGCCACTGGTAATGTACTCAAAAGGCTGGCAGCATTGCCACGCTGTATGGTAATGCTTATCCTTTGTTCAAGGTAAAAGCTTAAAGCAAGGTTTTTATAATAAATACATATAATTATAAAAACCAGAACAATGCGTTTCTAGTTATTTTCCCTCTGATTTCTCATCAATTTCAAAGCACAGTGATATTAATTATAATTGCAATAAGGTTGCTACGTGGTTGTTGCTTAGGCTGCTGTTAGAGGTAAAATAACTGTAAATAGGCTGTTAGTTAAAAATAAAACACAAAACCATTGTCAAAATAAATTTATTTGACAAAAAATTGCTAAAAAAAAAGTACTTTCAACAGTACATAATTTGTAACAATGCAAATTGGGTAGCACTGTGCTTGACAAAATCGACCCAATTTTAGTACATATTCGTATCACTCTTGGTTATTTTGGAAGCCCAAACAGCCTCGACTCGTAAGAGGTAACTTTAGCCATAGTGTAAGATCCAACGCAACATCAATCCACCTTTATCTATTAATGAAATAAGTAGATTTTCTTAGAAAATCTCACTAAAATAATAGATACTGCAGGTCCATGTTAGGTCAGATCTAGTACTATTATTAAGCATGCGCATTGAGGACATAACTGTTTGCCACACAGCAGAAGTAATACCATACTGAAACAATAGAAATGATTACATTTTCTTGCAATTAAACTATAGGTCCTTCTTACTATAGACTTAATAAGGGAATTTAGGGCCGTCCAAATATTTATTTATGTACTTGTTAGCTTTCACCATAGAATAGGGTAGTTAACTAAAAAAAATCTAATTAGTCCTTCGGATAGATTTCCAAAAAATATTGGACACGTGTTTTTTCCTTTTTCGCGTAAACAAAAAATGAAGACAATACAGTGCGTTGAAAACTCGTGTGACGTCACTACTCGCTACAATTTTTACCGAGCCGTGACGTAACAAGCCCCCACTCCTGATCTTTGATGCTTTGTATCTTCGTCAGTTTTTATAGATTTGATAAAGGAAAACATACGTGTCCAATATTTTTCTATAATCTAACTGACGGACTAAACATAGTCATATATTTTTTACTCAGGAAACATCCCTATTGCTCGCAAACGATCGTTTCCGGAGATTGCCGAACACGTGGCGAGTTGGGCCGATTACGTGCCAATTTGTGTCCACAAAAAAGTGAATGTGTGTGTCGCGCTGTCCTTACTATAAAAGTTTAATGGTGTCATCGCGACTCCGCCCACGTGAATACCGAATATTATGCCAAGGGAACATACTCCCGGAATAAAAGTATCATGTGTATTATTCCGGGAATTAATCTACCTCTGTGCCAAATTTCATCAAGATCCGCACAGTCATTTTGAGGTGATTGAGTAACAATAACAAACTTCGTCTAAGCATCCAAGCTTTCGCATTTAAAATATTATAGAAGTATACACTCGCGAGCAATAAACTTGAATCACTTCATTGCGCGTTGCTCAAAACAACTTTTTAACTGACTTCAAAAATGAGGAGGTTCTCAATTCGGCAGGTATGTTTTTTTTTTCTATGTATGTACAGCGATCACGCCGAGATTTCTGATCCGATTTACGTGGTTGTTTTTTATTCGATGAAGAATAGTTGCCATTTGGTCCCATAAGAATTTAGTTCAGTTTCGTCGAGTATTTTTTATTTTATGAGCATTTTTGCTATGTTAATTTCAATAAATGATAGCAAATCTGTCGGGATAGCTGAAATCGCATGTTTTATTATTGTTTACAAAAATTTATACCACGTACGCTGTGATGGGTATGTTTAGCTGGGAGTGAACCACTAAAAAGTGAATAATAAAACTTTTTACAAAAAAAAAAATACGACCGACTTCTAAACAAAAAGTACAAAATAACTTTAGTTTCGGAAGTCGGTGTGTTCAAAAAACAAAAAAGCAACCATAAATACCGAGTTCCGAAATTAAAGTTATTTTATGCTTTTAGGATTTTTTGTTTAGAAGTCGGTTGTATTTTTTTACAATTTCTATTATAGTATATCATTTGAAAGGTAATTTTGGTAGCTTTCGACCTCTTTCAATATCGTGAACAAAGATTATTCACCTTATATCATAGAACGAAAAAACAAATAAACATATTTTTTTTAAACAAAACATCATATTGTTTGGTGCCCTAAAATACTAAATCAAACATCTGATCGGCGTGGACATCTATCAGCAGCTCAGTGAACTTCGATGGAGGGCTGTCTGCGAAGACTCAAAGAAGCGAAATTGATCCCAAAAAGGCCAACCCCGGGACCCCAATTATCTCCAGCCCATGAACAAGCCCGGCTTGAGTTTACTCGCGAACACTTGGATCAGGATATGGAGCAATGGACTCGAGTCCTGTTATCAGGCGGAACCAGAACGTGCCTGCATGGTAGCAATCTTCCACAGAGAGTCTATAAGAGACCGGAATAGCCATTCGCACTGTGATGTTTTGGGGAAACAGTAATTAACATGTACATATGTCACGCGACAAAAGAAATCCCGCAGCTTTTCAGGTGGGGATTTCTTTTGAAGCAAAAACGGAGCTGATTTTCCTACCTGCTGGTGGTCGAGGAGTGGAGATAACTGCAGAAAGATACATCAACGACATTCTGCTAGGCCATGTGAGTATTACTTTTGAAAATAGTGTCAGCGGAGTGATGTGTAAGTATTTATAGAACCACGACATGACTGGAACTGATTATGATGTCAAAAAAAAATTGATTGAGTCAGGCGTTACTTTGCGGAAATCCATTTTAAATTTGAAAATGAAAACAATACATCTAGTTCCAATTTCCGCGAATATTAGTGGGTTGCAGGTATGCACCTCCCTCCCGCCCGCTATATTATGCACATGCAAGATTACAAGGCAAATGCAAGGATTTTATGCACATGCAGGAAGGCAAAGCAAAACCCAACACCATTACCGACACGTGTTTCGCCTCTCCACGAGGCATCCTCAGGGGACGTGTTGACTCGCTGACCGTTGAGTTGCGACTGAGAAATTAGCAACCCACTAATATTCGCGGAAATTGGAACTAGATGTATTGTTTTCATTTTCAAATTTTATTTATGATGTCAAAGTTAGTGTCAGTCTTAGTTTTTGACATACCTACCAATTTTGTGCTTATT
Source organism: Hecatera dysodea (assembly GCA_905332915.2). Classification (NCBI taxonomy): domain Eukaryota; kingdom Metazoa; phylum Arthropoda; class Insecta; order Lepidoptera; family Noctuidae; genus Hecatera; species Hecatera dysodea. The sequence goes on along the minus strand of HG995310.1, from coordinate 12,838,630 downwards.
TTCTTGCTACTCCATGACCACCGTATCTACAAGATGGTGTCGATAAAACTTACAAAAAAACGTGTTTCGCGGGAATTAAAATGTCTTCCGAGCAAGAGTCCCGTTCACAGTTTAAATTAAAAACACTGGCCCTTTTTTTCCTGGATGGGAAATCATCAAATGACTTCTCCCGCTCTGGGCGGAGCGGAAGGGAGTGTTAGACTCTTACTGACTAAAACCCACCCGTGATCTTTCTTGTGCCCTTTGTCTTCCAGGGCCGCGGTGACTCTTTCGAAGAAATTCCGCAACAAAACACTGGCGTTGTGGTTTAAATACAATCTAAAATAAATCTTGTTTTGGAGGATGGCAATTTGTTTATTTGATAAGTAGGAGAAATGTTTATCTTGATAGAAACAGCACCAAACATAGAATTTGAACTTCAAACCCACGCCTCATTAAATGTAACAATAATATTGATTCTGTTTTCACTAATGATGCCGCAAGATCTGTGTAATATTAAACTAATCTACCACTTGGAAACCAATTAATCTATAAATAAGTCATTTATAACATCTAAAGAGCAAAATACATTGCAATTATATTTTAGTGAAATGGTTTTTAATATTAAATCATCCTATTTCAGAGATTTATTGAATAAATTAATTCAATATTATTTTTCTGAGCATAATTATGTGAAATGTGGCTGAAATTCACAACTGTTTCTTCTTTGAAAAGAAACGATAATTTTTATATTTTAAGACTACTTGTTATCCGCTACCCAGACTGGTGGCAAGCCGTGGCTCAATATATTGTTAAAACCTAAGTGGTTATAGCTACCACTATGGACAGCGATGTATAATAGGATAGTTGACTAAAAAAATCTGATTAGTCCGTCTGATAGATTTCATAAAAATATTGGACACGTATTTTTTCTTTTTTCACTTAAACAAAAAATGAAGACGATACAGTGCGTAAAAAACTCTCACTACTCACTACAATTTTTGCCGGGCCGTGACGTCACACGCTCCCACTCCTGATCTTTGATGCTTTTTATCTTCGTCAGTTTTTATATATTTGATAAAGGAAAAAACACGTGTCCAATATTTTTATATAATCTAACTGACGGACTAAACATAATCATATATTTTTTACTCAGGCAACATCCCTATTCTAACACACGCCCTTTGGCAAAGCAAGCGAAAATATAAGGTCTACTTGGGCGGTATGGTGATAATTGTGCTCGACTTAAGGTCGCCTATGGCCACAGTTCCGTCGAAGGGTTTTACTCAACATTTACTATAACAAGTGAAAACAACTTACGCAATAAATAGGCCACCATTGCTACAGTACAGGCTGATGCCGATAACCAGTCTAGATTGCCAAATATGCACTTTCCACTCCCGTAAATACACTCGAAGGAAGCTGCGATAATTATAATAAAACCGATGAATACATTTAAAAATACAAGCCACACGAACATTTGGGCAAAGCCTTCTTGGTCCTGAAAGAAAAATGGCGATATTAAAAAACAGGGTTTTTTTTTAAATTTAGAATAAAAAATAATCTTTGCCATCATGCATATATTACACTAGCTGCTGCCCGCGACTTCGTCCCCGTGGAATCCCCGATTTTAAAACATTCTTTATCGCTGCTCCGCTCCTATTGGCTTAAGCGTGATGATATATAGCCTAAAGCCTTCCTCGATAAATGGTCTATTCAACCCAAAAAGAATTTTTCAATTCGAACCAGTAGTTCCTGAGATTAGCGCGTTCAAACAAACAAACAAACAAACTCTTCAGCTTTATAATATTAGTATAGATTAGAAGCTCAAAAATAAAAAGGTGTAACAATAGGCAATCTCATCGCTACAGGAGTAAATTAAATTGTCATAATTGGTATATTGTGTATATATGTACATGATAAAGGATATGGACAATTTTCACAATGGAACCAACCCAAAGGCTGCATGAACTGTAAATTGACCCTATATTTTGTCAAGTAATATGAATAGGAACGTACTGAACAGTATTTTTTAGTAGCAGTTGGTCCCATAGGGACCCAAATGCCAAATTCGCCAATATGTACAATATGTTCTTGCTTGATCCAACCCGTCCCGAGTAGCCGTGTCCCGAGGTCCATACCCCCACAGGGGGTGACTTGTGGCTTTAATATTTATAATAAGGCCACCAGAGACAGGCCCGGTTAAAAATTTGGTGGTCTATAATCTCTCGAAGTTATTCTGAGAAATTATAGAATAGCAAGTACCTAAGCGTTAGGTATTACAATTTCAACATTCTATACGACGACGAAGCTTCGGTCCGCGGGGCCCTTAGTCCCCTGTGCCCTATGTTTCGCTACTTGACTAGGCCAGAAAATCCGATAAATTATAGAAGCGTACACTGATTTTTCGCCAATATATCATCTGTGTATGTCGGTTCACAATTTCCTGGAATGACTATCAAATTATGATGCGTAAAAAGTATTCTAAATGTTCAGTTGACAATTTATCGAGAGTTTACAATCTCTCAAGATATTTCATAATCTTACGCATTTTACAATTATCCGGTGACATTAACATGAAGAGAGTTCATTAAAAGTAGCAACGATGGATGTTGGCATGTTTCATGGTATTTTAGCCAACCCTAATTGTGAAGCAGCAAAATTGTTGTTCTCCTTTATAGAAGTTAAGAAATTAGACTAAGTTTTTTTTTAATGTTAAATAAATTGTAGCAGCACGATGGGTCAATCCCATCGTCACATAAGTGTACAAAAATCCCTTAAATAAATAAAGAATAAAAAAAAATTAAAAATGAGAGGATGGTACATGTCAGATAGTGGCTCGTTTTGGTCTACCTTTGACCGAGCAGTGGCCGGCAAAGGATATCTTAACGATATGCGGAACTCCGACGCTGACACATCTGCCGGAGTTCTCATGGGGAGACCGTATGGCGGAGTCGTAGTTCTTATGGAGGAAATCAGCGTTGACTGCGGTATCAGTGGTGCAGTGTAGTTGTAATCGTCTGGTTGCTATTAAGATTACACTGAACATTTGGAATACTTTTTTACGCATCAAATATCATAAATAATCATCATCTGCCTAGACTTTTCCCAACTATATTGGGGTCGGCTTCCAGTCATACCGGATTAGCTGAATACCAGTATTTAACGCGGAGCGGCTGCCTACCAGACCTCCACAACCCAATAACTGGGGAACAAGGTACTTCTTGGCAAGACTAGTGTCAGATTTTCTGGCTTCTGACAATCCGTAACGACTACTAAAAAATAGAAAATAATAGTAAATAATATGTCGATGTAATTTCGAGTAACTATGAATTGAAATAAACTGAAGACATGATGGTAACCTATGAGTAGTAGCCTAGTAGCTGAACAAAGAGCACAGGGAACTTAGGACAGCGCTCAGCGGGGCTCCGTCGTCAAAATCCGTTGCGTAGTTTTAAAGATCTAAGCATACATAGGGACAGACAGACAGCGGAAAGCGACTTTGTTTTATACTATGTATTGATTACCGATAAAGTGGAAAATAGTAACGCCACGCCCGCAAACATAAAGACAAAGGCCAAAAAGGCAATACTCATCGAGATTAGATTGGTCAAATTTGACTTTGCTTCGGCGGGAGCTGGAAACAAATAAAATAAAATAAGTTATCTATGTGGATACGACATCGACAATAATTATCATATAAATTCTAGAGTCAAAATGAATACTTTATAACATAATATAAAATAAAATATAATAAAAACAGCAAATCATGACTTATAAGTCGATGCATTTCATTCAATTTGTCTAACCATTTCCCAAATAGTTCGGGGAAGGTTAATTTAGGTTAGGTCTAGGTTTCGGTCTGAATACCAGTATTTTAGTTAAAACGACCCCCACAACCCTGTGACTGGGTAATACGATACCCCTGATACTGGTGTCAGAATTTAAGGCTTTTAAGGAAAATGTTGAAATGATAGCCGGGATCACCGGTTCAATATGATTTCCTAGGCATGGAGGAAACTCGGTAGATAATATAGATGGTCACCCGATGGACAAACGTAGCTTAGCCTCGAAGTTCTCTTTGTTCATTTAACCTTACATACGAATTAACATTTTTAAATATTTCTTTAAAAACACAAAGAAAAAATATAAAAACTAGTAGTCCGCCGTAGTCGAGAGTGGGGTCCAAGCAACCTCACAATACGTCACTGCCATTTGTATCAGACCCTTTATCCAACTGCGCAACGATAGCTTTGACAGATGGTCGTCGAAGCTTTTAGCCATCAGGCCATTGAACGTTACGACAATCGGCACAATGACAGCCCACATTCCGACACGTCGACAACCTCGTGTGCTAAGCCAGGATACTTGATTTGTTCCTCTTTCTCAGCTTTTACGAGGTTCTCGTCATGTGAGATGGTAACATCGATCGTGCGGCGCGCTATTTGGTCTACCACCACTATGTCAGACTTACTGGCAAAAATATTTCGATCAATGATAATAGACCGATCCCAGTACAACGAGACATGGTCATTTTCGTGAACTAGGTCGAATACTTGCAATACGATACCTCAGAATCTATAAGTAGCAAGTTGCTGTAAGTACTCGCCGTTAGCCAGACGAGTTTTTTTTTTTTTACGTGGACCACTCGCAGTTCAGCACACTAAGGCTGGTTACTGCTCAACCGGACAATCTTGTGGTGGCCTCAAATGAATTTAAAGTCCCCCGCCAGGGCTTAACAACTACTTTAAAAGCTAAATGACCGCTTCGCTAAGGGCAGGCCTCGGCTTAACGGGTTCATTGAGAGGGGCAGCAAAGGACAGGCTGGGTCTGGTTATTATTACTTGGAGGATTTAACGCTAATGGTTCAGCGGTGTGGGCTGGTAGCCAGACGAAAGCAACCAGAGACAATAAATATGTCTGATGGACTCACCCGGACGGTGGCATGTCCGATACACGTCAACCATACCATCCTTCAAAATATGCCTTTTTTTTTTTTTTCTGGATGGGAAATCATCAAATGACCCCTCCCGCCCTGGGTGGAGCGGTAGGGAGTGTCAGACTTTTACTGACTAAAACCCACCCGTGATCCTTCTTGTGCCCTATGCGTTCCAGGGCCGCGGTAACTCTTTCGAACAAATTCCGCAACCCTAGCAGGCACCGACCCTATGGGGCCCCGTCCTCGGTGCTGACGGCTCCTTGTGACGCGCGTGGAACACAACGCGTCGTCGACTCAACCTGGTATCGGACGGCGAGCCACCCACGCTCACCGTCCCCAGGCATCAGCCACTGCGCGATAGCACAGCGGCCGACTTGTCTCTGGAGGGGGCCGAAATGGGACCATTACTGGCACTCCATCTCAGCACCCTCCCGAGTGTTGGGAGCCGCAGCACCCGCAGCAGAAGCGGCAGTGGCGGCGACAGAAGCCGCGGCGGCGACAGAAGCCGCGGCGGCGGCAGAGGCGGCGGTGGCGGCGGACCTCTTGCCCCTGGTCGGGGCGGATGGCGCGCAGGCCCGTCCCCCAGCCCAGTGCTCGGCCGGCTTGCCAGCAGCCGCACATGCACTGCAGTGCGGCGTGGCCTCGCACGAGCCGGCCTTATGACCGGGCTGACCACAGCGGAAACAGAGTCCGCTGCGGTCGACCTCCGAGGGGCACATAGCCCCTGTGTGGTTACCCACATGGCAGCGGTAGCACCTCAGAGGTCTGGGTTCTAGCAGTTTTACCCGCGCAGACACCCATCCCACCAAGAGCCTTCGGCCCTCCGACACAGTTCTGGCCGCCGTCACGGGGCAGCTCACCACAAGGGTTTGCATGCCCGTGTTGTCAGGCCGGAGGGTGCCCGCCTTGACAAGCTCGGCAGAGCACCCCCCAGTCCTGGCGACGGCGGCCACAACTTCCTCCTCCGTCACGGAGTCATCCAGGCCCACTATGCGCATGTCGATGCGCTTAGTCGGCCTGGACACCCGGACCTCGTCCGCGGGTAGGACCGCCCTCAGCCTTTCGGCCAGGGCGTCCGCGAACGGGCCACTCTCCGCTCCGGCGAGCTCGAGCTTGCGGGCACCGGTTAAGGTCCTCCTGACCCCGATGCCCCCGCTGATGCCCAGCTCTTGGAGGCTCACCGCCTCCTTCGCCCGCTTCAGTACGGCGAGATACGTCACGCCCCTCTGTTCCGCTTCCGGCTGCAGTGTGAGCACTACAGCCGCGGATTTTGGGGCGCGAAGCCTCGCCGCAATGGCGTTGGCTTTCCGCCGCTGCCTCCTCGCCTTGTTTTTGGCCGCTTTCACGGCCCGCCGTTTCTGCCCAGCAACCTGCCACTCGGCCTCGGCCGCAGGAGGGTCCGAGGGTGGGGGTGGGGGCTGGGGCGGCTGCGGCACCACTGGCGCCGCAGCCTTAGCCGCTCCTCCAGCCTTCCTCCTCCCCCTCTTCGCCGGGGCCGCCTTGGTCTTCGCCGGCGTCGCAGTCGCCGGCGTCACAGGCGCTGGCGCGGCTGCTCCCTTGGCCTTCGCCGCCTGGCCGGACGTTGCAGGGCCGGCAGCCGCCGCGGCTGCGTAAGAGGCCGCCTTCTGCCGGCCCGGGGCCTTCTGTGTCGCCGCTGTTGGGGGGCGCCGGACCATGTCCTCCAGGGTGGAGAACTGCTTCCGGAAGGGAGCCAGCTCCTGCCGCACCAGGTTCCGCACCTGGCTCAGCACTAGGCTCCCCTCCAGAGGCGCCGGACTCAGCCCCCCTTGCGGCTCCTGAGAGGCCGCTCTGGCCATCCCCGCCAGGTCCCTCCGGAGCGACTCATTCTCCCGAACGAGTCGCTCCGTAAGAACCGCGAGGCGGGCGACCTCCGCCCGCAACTCAGACGCCTCTTTGGCCTCCGTTGCCCCGCCGACGTTGGCCGCCGCTGCCGCCAGGATGGAGGCTTTGGCCGCGCTGATGGCCTTCCGCTTCGAGGACTGTTTCCTCTTGAAGGCCACAGCGCGAATCGCGGCCTCCACCACCTCCTCAAGTTTGGCCCTCTGCTCCTCAATAATTGGAGGCACCTCTCCCGGGGGCTCCGAGTCGTCCGAGTCGAGAAGGGGCGGGAGAGTAGAGGGAGCCCTGCGACCGCTCCCTCCAGGGCGACGCCCCTCCTCCACCAACCTCCCGGCCCGACGCTCCTCCCGGGTAGAGGGAGCCAGCCCCCTCCCTGCCTCACAGCCCCTGCCCCGCCTAGCGGTGGGGATCTTGCGGGCGGAGGCAAGCTCGCCTTCGGAGGTCGACTCCCCGTCGTCCTCCCGCCTGGGCCGCTTGCGGAAGAACTTGGCGTTCTCCGCAGCAGCCCCCCCTCTTTCCTCTCCAGAGCCCGCCGAGCTGACCGTTACCAGGTCAGGTGCAGAACCAGAATCCGATTCTGCACCTCCCCGGCGCTCAGGCGAACCCTCCTCAACACAATCGAACGCCATCAGCTCCTTGTAAGAAGCGGATCCGGATGACGTCGATTCGGAGCCTCCTCGGCTCTTGTTGCCACTGGCAAGCGGAAGGCGTTTGGTGCCCACCCCAGAGTACGGAGGGCAGCCCGCCGAAGCGGGGTGGGATTCCCCGACCGCTGAGCAGTCGGGACCCACCTGGGGACTCATTTTACATTCGCCTTTTTTCATTTTGTTCCTTTTAAGGGTGCGGTCCCTATTCGCTCCGCCCCTTCTCAGGGCCCTCTCTCCTAACTTCACCCCTCCACCTGCTCGCTGCTCTCGCAGTCACGTCTGATGATCAGACGCGTACCAGAGAGCAGCGAGCAAGCGTGTGTCTCTCTTGGTCTGATCCCTCACTTGCGACCTTCCGGCATGAGTGGCTCTACCGGGAAAGCTCGCAAGATCATTGGGACGCTCAAGCCCCACCACGACGACAACGTGGAGACACATTCGGTGGGGTTCAAAATATGCCTCCGGTAGTTATCGACAGGATAACTTCGCCCATAATCGCACAGAGAAAACTTTCAGTCTCCCCAAAGAAGAAGTTTTTGGCATCAAATCTGTATTGGACCACAATAAAAGCAATCAGCTACATCGGATGCCTACCATCAAGTGGGTTAGGATTAGGATCCATGCCTGGAAACACCAATCCTGCCAAGTTCTTTGTTCCTGGGTTTCTTGTTAACCAGTTACTGGGTTGTGGACATTATATAGGCAGTAGCTCCTTGTAAAATACTGGTACTCAGCTGTATCCGGTTAGAGTAGAAGCTGACCCCAATAGAGCTGAGAAAAGGCTACGAAAATTGATTGATGGAATCAGTTCAGATCAACAAACTTATACTTACTGGTATAATTTGAAGCATTTTGATACACCGTAATGGCGCTTTGATAGTCGAAATTTGAACGTTTTTCGATGAGGCTAAGACTTAGGGCGCCCGTCGTCTAAAACAAACATTAAAAGTATGAAAATTTGCTATTTTAAAGCTATTAATAATATTTTTGTCTACATTATTTTTTCGTTTCTCCTTTCGCAGGTCTGCTGGAAGAAATTTTGTTCGAAATAGGCAGGTCCTACTTAAATGGTAATGTTGTTTGTTACTTATTTTCTGTGTGTACTTAAATAATAAAATAAATAAACTATTTATATTACAATAAATAGAGGATAATTTCTGTACAGCCATGATACTGGAAGCTTGTGCCCTGTTCCCGAAACCTGGGAGCTTACACAGCTGACTATACTTTTGTTTTTTTTTTTGTTTTGTTTGTTTTTTTTTTTGGTAGCCGCTGATGAGCCTGTTCCGACTATTCTGCCAGTGTTACGTGGCGACTGACTATATTTTATTTTTATTAAAAAAGGAGCAACTGTCACCATTATGACATCTTACAACTAATTAAAAATATTTACATTTTGACAATAATGCAACCCATAACATTGCCCACTGGTAAACAAAATGTATTCAATACAATAACCACTAAGGGTGTTAGTACATGCAGTTAGTATTAATATTATAAGGACAGAAGAATAGAATTAAATTCTGAGAAATATATGCACAAGGGAAACACACAATGGTATCACTTGGACAAAGATTTGAAGATGAGGCTTTTAAATGTACCCATAGTACAATTGAAGATATCAATATTATAGCATAATCTATAAGCATAATCAGCCTTTTAACCAGCAATCAGCCTCATTCTCTAGGAGAGGGAATGCAGGTTGGTGAATGTCACATGTCTTCGAAATTTTGGTTCTAAGACATACCGGTTTCCTCACAATGTTTTCCTTCACCGTATTAAAAACAGTGGTGATGAAATTAATTACACAAAGTATTGCAGCTGGCTGGGTTTGAACCCGCGACCTACAATTCGTAAGTCCGGGCCGTTACCACACGGCCACCACTGCTCTATCAATATCAATATTATAAAACGCATAATTATAAGAATCAACCAGACGGTGGACAGGTAACTGCTTGCCAGAATTAGTACGGCAAGGATGTATTGCGAAGAGTGTGCCTGCACGCACCTGTTGCCGTTAAAAGGTTATTTTTGTGTGTGTTCTAAATGGCCAGCCCACTGCACTACAGCTTACTAATCTGGTGGGCTATACCTTGCTTCTCTGACGGGTCATCTCATTTCTGATGCGATCCCTCAGAGACACACCGAACATAGCCCTTTCCATAGCCCGCTGAGCGATTTATATAAAACTAGATTATACTCGCGGCTTTCTGGTTTTTCCACAGGAATCTTGTTATTCTAGAATAAAACAAAGACTATGATAGTAGCAATCTAGCAGAGCAAAATTTTCAAAATTGGTGCAACAATTTAACTTTTACAAATATTAGATTATACTTTATTTATGATCTTCCTAGCCTTTTACCAACTATATTGGGGTCAACTTCCAGTCAAACCAGACCTCCAATACCAATTAACTAGGTAACACGGTCCTTAACAATACACTTTATTGTACACCAAAAATAGATAAAAACAATTTTTAACAATTTCAGTCTTTATATTACTTTCTAAAATTTCCATAGTAAACACCTTGTATAAATACAATATTATGTACATTAATAAAGGCACTTTACCAATGGACCGACTGAACAGAAGCATTATGAATACTTTGGTTATTTTAACGATAATAAAGCAATTAGTTTTAAAGAAATACAAGTGCTTTGTGACTAGCCTCTTTAGAATGCAGACTTAAGGCTGCCTTGTTAACAAGGCTACTTCCCGTTATGTCACATTCCCGATTGGACAACATGTCAAAAGTTTTAAAAACAACTGAACGCTAGTGGCGTTTGGTCAAGATTTTGATCTTCATACATCCATTCTCGTTTTGTCACCCTTTTTTTAAACTAGTTCTTTGTATGGTACAGTCAACTACAAAAGTTACCAAGTCCTTTTTAACGCTCTTTTTATCACCCGACTTTCCCAGAGGTGGGTATATTGTTTTCTCAGCTTATGTAAAATCCTAAATTATATACGTTACATGCCCTATGCATGTAACGTATATAATTTAGGATTTTACACCATGGCAATAGGTTTGATTGCCGTGTGCAGCTTTCATCTATTTAACTTTGAAAACCGATAGTCCTAACCTTACTGAGATTGAATCAGACTGCGGAAGTGCAAAAAATCCAAGTGGTCAAGATTTACAATACAACTACCAGGAACTAAACTCAGGGACTAAAAAAATGTCGAAGTATTTTCGAGGCTGAAATTGTAAGCGGTAAAGACTCACAAACTACCAGGATACCAGAATCATGAAGATATATTTCCGGGGCTAGAAGTTCAAGTTTTAAAAACTCAAGAAATACCAGGATACTTTACTTGTTTTTTTCTTGGGGCTGGGATAAATTTTGAACATCAATCTATGACTCTAAGGAGTCGAGGAAAAAGCAAAATAGCCAGAAAGAATAAGCCAAAAAGAAAAAATGACGCTACAGCCTCAAATACCCGAAATTACTGAATTGCGAAACCACAGGATTAACTTTCATTATGTTATGCCTTCCTGAAGCCAGTTCTCAAGTTCACGCAGACGAAGTCGCAGATAGAAGCTAATTTATTTTCAAAATACAAAGAGCTCACCGGGATAATAATATGCTAGTATCACGAATTCAATACTGATCCAGAGGAAACTGAAAGTGATAATATAAACACTTTTGTCGCGAGCGAAGCCGCGGGCCGAAGCTAGTAAGTAGATAGAAAATGAACGGAGGCATTTCTTTTTGCTCCTGATTGTACTTTCCAAACAAAAGGTTGACCAAACGGGAAAGAATATAGGCATTTTCAAATGTTGACGAATCGGGAATGAATGTATGAAAATCAAAATCTTGACCGAACGCCACTTGTGTTCAGTTGTTTTTAAAACTTTTGACATGTTGTCGTATCGGGAATGTGACATAAAGGGAAGTAGCCGTTAACAAGACTATTGAAGCTTCCTTAAATTTTATTGTTCGATTAAAATAAATAACTTATTTTTAAACAATTGGGTATTTTACTGAAAAAAAAACTAATTTGTTCGTCTCATAGATTACCAAAAAATATTGGACACGTATTTTTTTTCTTTTTTCACGTAAACATAAAATGAAGACGATACAGTGCGTTGAAAACATGCGTGACGTCACTACGTGCTATAATTTTTACCAGCGACGTGACGTCACCAGCCCCCTCTCTTGAACTTTGATGCGCTTTATTTTTATATATCTTTTTACGATTTGAAATGACAAAAATACGTGTACAAATTTAATTTTGTCGGTTACAGAATTAAGGCCTTTAATTAAGTAATTTTGTATAAAGAAAGTAATTATTATAAGCTATATTGCTGGAATTACTTAATAAAACATTAGAGTCTTTAAAAAATTGCACGGATAAATGTTTAATTTACTGACCTATTGGAAAACTGGATCTCTTCTACAAATGCTCCAAACAAACAAGCCAATAAATATTTTTTCCCATCCGAGTTATTATTGAATTTAGATGTTTTGTTGTATGTATTACTAGCTTCTGCCAGCGACTTCGTCCGCGTGGAATAGTTACTTTACCCCCGATTTTGAAACTCTGAGCCCGATCGGTTTAAAATTGACAAAAGATAGACATATGCTGTTTCGGGATATTTTTTAGATAATTTTATGTAGAACATTTCCGTAATACATGATTTCTATGTAACTTTAACCATTAAGGCTACACACGCGACGGAAGCTTAAAAAATGGAGTAACTTCTCCCGTTTTCCCAACATTTTCCTTCACTGCTCTGCTCCTATTGATTGTAGCGTGATGAAAAGTATACTATAACCTGCCCAGGAGTATGAAGAATAATTGCACCAAGTTTCGTTAAAATCGGTCGAGTAGTTTTTGTTTCTATAAAGAACATACAGACAGACAGACAGACAAAAAATTTACTGATTGCATTTTTGGCACCAGTATCGATCACTAATCACCCCCTGATAGTTATTTTGAAAATATATTCCTTGTACAGAATTGACCTCTCTACAGATTTTCCTCTTTCGTCCGAACTAGCACCGAGAACAGACGTGTTGTTGACGGCCTCTTGTAATAAATCAGTGATAGTCATCCGATAATAACACATATTCCAACGTTATCGAGCTTCTACTTTCACATACACAAGCTACGTGTACCGCTGACAAGAGGAGGTGCGCCCTTGCACACCCGCGCCCCGCGAGGAAAAGAGACAGTCGAAATAATTGCTGTCCTGCTCCAGCATCGATATCAGCGGCGTGCGAGCCGTCCGCCGTGCGTACACTTGCACTGCTACAAGATATTGCTACAAAACTGGTTTCCGCTACGAAGTTGCTACGAGGACTATTTGCGCAGGCACATTATTGAATAATAGGTACGTGACATTACTTGTTTATTGGTAACGCTATTGCTGTTTGCGTTAACTGAAAAGTAAGGCGATTCATTGTTTAATAAGCACTATATGTAAATAAATACTTGCTTTAGACAGCTTCGAAAGTTAATTAGTAAAATGTCAGTGTCACGCACGCCACCTCAGGGAAGTAAGATGAAGGCGGATGATAGCGTAATGGTTCCTCGTGATTCTGATACTGCATCAGACCGATTACCATCTGACAGTGACTCAGCTGTTACCCATATCACCTCGCGTAAATTTAAGCGCAAACAAGGTGACTTGCATATGACCGAATTAAGGGAATTGTTTGATGAATTTAGCAATGCCCAAAATGCCAAGTTGGATGCCCTTAATTCTTCTATGTTGCAACTCAAGGAGGAAACAGCGGAGATGAAAAATTCTCTGATTTTTATGTCAAAAAAGTATGATGAAGTATTGGAGAACCTTGCTAAAATCCAGAAAGAAAATACTAAATACCAGATGCGAATTGAATTACTTGAACAAAAAGTTGATTTTCTGGAAAGGAAATCCAGGTCCTCAACCATTGAGTTAAGGAATGTGCCTCAAGCGCCTACGGAGACTAAGGAACATATCTCACAAATGATTACAAAAGTCGGTGAAGTGATTCAGTACCCTGTTCAAATCTCTGACGTTCGAGATGCCTATCGAATGAAAACTAAGAATAAAGGTTCCTCCCCCATAATAGTTGAATTTACATCGATAACCACTAAAGAAAATATAATCCAAAAAGTAAAGCTGTTTAATAAGGGCAACAAGAATAATATGCTCAACAGCTCACATTTAATGATTGGCGGGCCTACCCAACCAGTTTATATCTCCGAGTCTCTAACTCCATTTGCCAAGAAACTTTTCTATTTGGCGCGACAGCATGCTAAAAAACATTCGTTTGTGGGTTGCTGGCACTCTTTCGGGAAAATATACATGAAAAAGAGTGATAATCACCCGACCCTGCGAATCGACAGTGAAGATGATTTGCAAAAACTTGTACAAGCATGACTACTTGCGTTAAGTCTGCAAACCATAATAATATTTTTATTTTGTTTTAAGCATCTTTCCCAAGAATGTTTTCCATACTTAGTTAATTATACCACGAGTAACTTTATTTTTTGCCATAATTATAAAGCTTTGACGACTACACTACACATATTACCACTACTCTTACATACCCTCACCTTAATAATTATTAGCATATACCTTGTCTGGTATGTTTTTATTGTCTTAACCGATTTTTCTCTCGTAAACACCATTAGGCTTATGGATATTGTTACCCAATTTTCGATAATATAAATAAAGAAAATATCTCAACTGATATCGATTCGATATCCGTGGCTAATACTTCTACATGTACTATAGACCAATGCTCAACACTTATACCAACAACTGGAAAATCTTTCAGGGTAATTGTTCAGAATATCAGGAGCTTAAATTGTAATATGGACGGAATGCTGGCCCTCTTGGCTCAATCCAATGTTGACTGGGACATGATAATATTGACGGAGTGCTGGCTGCTAAGTGTTTCCAATCCTCCTGTACTAGATGGTTTCGATTATTACTGTACAGCTAGAAACCATACACAAAATGAAGGTGTAGCTATCTTTATTAAAAGAGGTATACATTTATATGTACAGGAACCGGTCATTATGGATTGTAATAGTCTACTAATAACCCTTGATAAGAACACTGCAGTTCTCGCTCTATACCGATCACCCAGTGTCAGGAATGTTGACATGTTTTTAGAGAGCTTGAATACTTTGCTCGTTGAGGTTGCTCCTAAACATAAAAACTTTATTTTGACTGGTGATGTAAATATTGATATTGCCAACAACACAACGGACACCCGCAAACAACCTTATTTAAATCTTGTGGCATCACATGGTATGCTACCAGCCTACCATACTCCCACGCGTGCAAATTCCTGCATTGACCATGTCATACTCAAATCCGAATTCCCAGCATCATGTTTGATCGCAGAAACCTCTCTCACTGATCATTACAGTGTAATTATTTCCGTCAATGTATCTATCCCAGCTAAACAGTTCCACAAATCTATCAAGCGAGTAGACTATACTGCCCTTGACTCAGCTATACCCAAAATAGATTTTATACCCCTCTATTCAATTACTGACGTTAATGAAGCTGTTGGAAATTTCACGGGCTCTCTTAATGCTGCTATTGAATCGTGTACAAAATCAATTACCATATCAAGACGCAAACGTATACTAAAGCCATGGATCACTCCAGGACTCTTGAGATGCGTAAAGAATAAAGATACCCTTCATCTTAAATCAAAAAAGTCTCCTGATAATGCAACTCTTAAATTAACATACACAAGGTACAGGAATTTCTGTAATGAATTGCTGCACAGGGTAAGACGAGAATATGAAAAGAATGAATTTGCTAAGGCGGGTAACAATTCTAAAAAAATATGGGACGTTGTTAAAACTGTAACTAATGCTAAACGGCAGAATGAGATTGCTTCTGAATTAATATGTCCTAACAATCCCCAACTCTCAGTTAATAACATAAATGAATTCTTTGCAAATGTAGGAAAGTCACTGGCAGAAAATCAATTATCCCAAGGACCAAGGTCTGACCCTTTATCATCCATTCATTCTACCTGCAATACCTCTTTTGCTTTACTCCCAACTGACGAAAGTGAGATTAATAACATCATTCTTAATCTAAAACCTAGCTCCACTGCTGGAAGCGATAATATAACTTCAAATTTCCTTTCACGTTATCGATCCCTATTGGTTTCCCCATTGACCTATATTTGTAATTTAGCGCTTTCATCTGGATCGTTCCCACAAGCTTTTAAAACTGCACAAATAATACCTATATTCAAGTCTGGTGACAGGGACTGTGTCAATAATTATAGACCCATCTCAATATTGCCTACTGTGTCTAAAATACTCGAGAAAATTATTAATAAGAGATTAATTAATTACTTAGAAAAAAACAAGCTTCTATCTAATAATCAATTTGGTTTCAGATCGAACAAAGCTACTAGTGATGCAGTTCATGAAGTTATTGATTATGTAGCAGATAATATTGATAAAAAAAATACAGTTCTAGCTATATTTCTCGATTTAGCGAAGGCATTTGACACAGTCTCTGTCCCTAGACTGTTGGATAAAATTGAGAGCATGGGGATCAGAGGTCTACCACATAAATTATTCAAGGATTACCTCAGTAATCGTTTTCAGTGTGTTAAGGTGGCCGACTGGGTAAGTGATAAGCTTCCCGTAACTTACGGAGTGCCGCAAGGTAGTGTCCTTGGACCAACCTTATTTCTGATCTATATCAATGACCTCTGTGAACTTGAACTCCAAAATGGGAAAATTATAACCTTCGCGGATGACACTGCCCTTGTTTTTAGGGACACGTCGTGGACTAAAACTTTTCAACGTGCTCAATGCGGCTTTGATGTTGTTAATGACTGGCTTAGATGTAATTTTTTAACGTTAAATGTCGAAAAAACTAAGTTTGTAATGTTCTCGCTCCGTTATACACCCTATCTGTCTCTAAATTTGCATAAAATAATCGCACACTCTCGGATATGCTATAAAACTATAAGTTGCAACTGTCCTTCGCTTGAGCAAACTAAATTAATAAAGTACCTTGGAGTAGTGATCGACGAGAGACTTAGTTTTTCTCCTCACGTAGACCTTGTATCTTCTAGAGTTCGTAAATTAATATACATATTTAAAAATCTCAGACACACTGCTACCCCGAAGGTTTTAAAGACGGTTTATTCTGCTCTATGCCAGTCACTGTTGGTTTATTGTACAACAAGTTGGGGTGGTGCGTGTAAGACAGTCTTAATTAAACTCGAGCGTGCTCAAAGAACACTTCTTAAAGTTAGTCTGTTCTTACCATTCTTTCATCCCACAACCAACCTTTATCAAATCTGTGAGGTATTGACGGTCAGACAGCTTTTTATACTACAAACAGTCCTCAGAATGCATAGTTCCTTAAAATATAAGCCATTAGAATTTCTACAGAAGCGCAGAAAATATACAGTTGGTGTGTCTAGAGCGTGCCGCACTAAATTTGCTCAGAGATTCTTCCCTTTTCTTGGTGCCCATCTTTACAATAAGATTAATCTAATCGTCAACATGTATCCCCTTACCAAACACAAATGTAAAACAACTGTTACAAATTGGCTCATTGGCTTGGACTATGCTAATACCGAAAAGTTACTACTTGTCCAGAAATAACTAATTGGTTAAGTTACACAATATACACTACACTAGGTACACTTCACAACACTACTACATCGTAATCAACTCAACACATCATATTTCTCAAAATTGTCAAGCAGTAAAATAATATATATATATATATATTTTCTTTTGTTTTTCGCATAACTTAATTATTGTGGTCTAATTTCTTTATTTTTAAATTATTTTTACTACTGATTTATATTAGTTACTCCTTATATATGTAAGAGTTGTGTTATATTCAATGGAAGAGCACTGATTTCCGAGATACAGGTTTTTACCTAGTTTGGAAATCAGGAGTTCATTTAGGTTCTAGCCTCTTATATGTTATATTATTAAAACTGAAACTGTTGTAGGCTAAGTTCTGATTTTGTCCAATAAACGTTATTATTATTATTATTATTATTATAGATATTTCAGCAGAATTGGTCCAGTAGATTTCGGAGAAAATTCGCTGTGAGAGACGGATGGACAGACAAAATAACACCCGAGTGATCCTATAGGTAAGGGTCCAGTTTCTTACGGATGTTCGGAACTCTAAAAATTGAACAGGCGGGGGTTATCTTTTTGTGAGATTCATTTTAACATTTACTTAGGCCCCTCGCCCACGCGCCACGGCGACTTTTTGTAGCGATGCAGTCGCGATGCTGTCGCGCGTAGGCATCGATACAGACGCGAAGCTGTCTCTAGCTGTGTGCCCTCGCCCACGGGACCAGATTCAGTCGCGATGCAAACGCGATTCGGTCGCGATACAAACGTGATTCGGTCGCGATACAAACGCGATTCAGTCGCGATACTAACGCGATTCGGTCGCGATACAAACGCGATTCGGTCGGGATGCAGTTACGACACAAAAATAACCTTGAATCAGTATAGTTGCAAGATGGACTCCATTGAGGCAACATTTGTCATGTCCGACGCGGTCGCGCGTTTGTATCGATACAATCGCAATGCAGTAGCGCGTTGCAAATGCGAATAACACGCGTTAGAAGAGATGCAGTCGCGCGTTTAGCAAACGCGCGACTGCATCGCTACAAAAAGTCGCCGTGGGCGAGGGGCCTAACTTATCTGCCTATAGTCTACACGCGCGTCTACACTTCGCGTCTTTCTTTTTTATACCAAGTAATTTCAGATACAATTTATTATTCTTGAAAATATTACTGTTCTGTATTTATCCCATCATTGGACGAATTTGACATAGATTATCTGTGTGCGCTCGCTTGACGTCGCGCCGTCGGCGCACGCGATTGGTCGAGCCAATCCAATGGCCGGCCGCGATCCCGCGCATGCGCGAAGTCACCAGAGCGCCAACTGCAACAAGCATCTCAAAAACCCGCAAAAGCGGGGTAGTAGGCGTCTCAAGTTCGTTCAACCAACACATGTTTTTGGCACTCCGTGAGTGAAAACTAGAAACAAGGACAAATTGTGCACTACCGTGTAGTGACTCGTGCTGCAATTCTTCGTGGTCAGCGGTTACCTCTCTAACACCGGTTGTGATCATCCGAAGCCCGGCGCGCAGAGATATCAGGTGAGTCGTACTCAGTGATCTCTGTTTGGATTTGTTCCGTGATTGGGAGAACGGAGACCCCGTTCATACAGAACAACCTACCAACCTATCTTCTTTCAAACCAGCGTAAAATACAGTCCACTCCTCTATTCCACATTCTGGTCATTCGAACAGGATTTTTCATTTTTTATTTTTACTTGAGCAACGCTTCCAAAATGGCGGAAGCTCTAGAAACGAAACGTAAAATCTTAGTAATTAGAAAGGAGTATTTATTTACTAAAATACAAAAACTATATGACTTATCTAAAAAGTTGGGAACTGAACCAGATAAGTTTCAAATGTTTACGGTGTTATTTTCGGAAATGGAAAGTGTTCGTACGAAGTTTGAGTCCACCATTTTTGATTTGTACGAAATAGAAGTGCAAATAAAACCAACTGCTAAAATGTCGATGAGTGAACTCGAAACCTTCGACGACATGTATAATTCATGTCAGTTAGTCGCTAGTAGGCAGTCTAAATCCGAATCCGATTTCTATCCTGCCTTAGATAAAAATGAGTTAGTAGTACCCACACCCGCGTTACCAAAGTTAACATTATTTCAATTCAACGGAGAAGTTGAAAACTGGACAACCTTTTACGACACGTTCTCATCATTAGTTCACAACAGGAATTTCTCAGATATCGATAAATTTCATTATTTACTCTCATGCGTAAAAGGTCCAGCTTTAAATCTTGTTAAAAATCTACCTATCACGGCCGCTAATTACACATTAGTTTGGCAAAGTTTAGTCGATAAATATCACGACCACAGAACGCTAGCCTGTAGGTATTTCGATAAAATGTTGAACTTTTCACCGTTAACTAAGGATACGACGTCAAACTTAACTTCATTTATTGAAACCTTTGACCATTCACTAAAAGCGATTAAAGCATTGAATATTCAAAATTTAGACGATTTCTTATTGTGTCATTTAGCATTACAACGACTCGACCCTCATACACGAAAATTATTCGAAGAATGCCGTGATCAAAAGTTGATACCTACGTTTGCTGAACTAATGACTTTCGTAAACAAACAGATTAAAGTTCTCGAACATACTTTTATAGACAGCACTTGGAATAATACGTCGAAGTCTAGTACTAATACACAAAATAAAAGCCAAATTAAATCTTCGTCTAAGTCAGTACTAAATACGGCACGAGCTCCGAACAATAGCAACCGTAATAACAATAATCACTCAAATTTTTCTTGTATGATTTGTAAACAAAATCACATGATATATCGATGCGATCAATTTCGTAAATTGTCGGTCGATGAAAGAATGAACCGTGTTCATTTACTAAAACTTTGTCTTAACTGTCTTAAATCCGATCATCAGTCTAATGCTTGCAAAAGTACTATGACTTGCGGGGTATGTGCATTACCACACCATTATTTATTACATAAAGACAAAATTAATAAAACAGAAAGCGCGGGAATGTCGTCCGTGGCGAACTCCCTTACGGCGCAGCCGTCTCTTTCTAACACGCAGCAAGCGCTAGTGTCGTCTCACTTCGTAAGTGAAACAGCAAGCTCGCCCGTGCAGCAAACTTTGTTTACTGATAATTGCGAGTACGGAGTAGTATTAGGTACAACACGTATGCATGTTATTGACTGTGTTGGTCAATATCAAGACTGCCGTGCAGTCATAGATTCTGGCGCTCAGAGTTCTTTTATAACTACTGAGTGTGCTCAGAAGTTAGGATTACAACGTAAAAAATGTCCTTTTACCATTCATGGAATAGGTGGGGGCATAGTTAAAAACCAAGGAATGGTTACTTGCACGTTAAAACCGATTCATGCGAGCGGTCCAACATTTCATGTTAATTTAGTAGTACTTTCAAAGGTGTCCGCCGACATGCCTAATGTTTCTTTCACAGATGACGTCATTAACGAGTATGACACTTATAAGTTAGCGGATCCACTGTTTTTTAAGCGTTCGCGCATAGATATTTTATTAGGTAATGACATAGTGCCAGATATCATTAGAGATAAGCCATTAGTAATTAAGGATAGTATTCCGAGTGTTATAAAAACAGTTTTTGGTTACGTTGTTAGCGGAAAATTATATCCACTTAGTGATAATAGTTCGCAAAATTTTAATTTATCAGTTTCATATGACGAGGAACAGTCGATCGAAAAAACGTTACGCAGTTTTTGGGAAATTGAGGAAGTGCCGTGCACACCGTCAATAAACCCAATGGATCAGCTAGCCGAGGAGATATTTTCTAATGAACATACTCGGGAGTCGAACGGCCAATATAAAGTCTCGCTACCGTTCGTGCCCGACCGCTCACCGCTAGGTACATCGCGCGCGGCAGCTGAGCGTAGGTTATTGTACACGGAACGTAAACTCGCGCGTACTCCAGATTTAAATGATAAGTACAAAGAGTTTATGCGGGAATATGAAGACCTTGGTCATATGGAACTTTATCAGGGTGAGCAGCCCAGTAAATACATTATTCCGCACCATAGTATTTTGCGACCTACTAGTACTTCCACTCCCTTACGCGTAGTGTTCGATGCATCAGCGAAGACTAGTAATAACGTGTCTCTAAATGATATCTTGTTAGTCGGCCCTAAGTTGTATCCGGATATTTCGGCAATCATTTTGAAATTTCGGTTATTTGAGTATTGTTTAGTAAGTGATGTTTGTAAAATGTATCGCGCTATCTCCTTAAGAGAAGAAGATCGCTTATATCAGCACATTTTGTATCGTGAATCGCCTAACGATCCAATAAAATTATACGAATTAAAAACCGTGACGTACGGACTTAGTTGTTCACCGTTCTTAGCAATTCGGACGCTACTACAATTAGCGAACGATGAAGGAAAACGTTTTCCCTTCGCTGCTCAGGTCCTCCGTGAGGGAGTTTACATGGACGATGTTCTATATTCGTGTAATACTTTTGAGCAAGCTTGCTTAGTACAGGACCAATTAATTGGTATTTTTGAAAGTGCCAACTTTACTTTAAAAAAGTGGATGAGTAACAGTGAGAAGCTATTACAACGCGTCCCCTCCGAGAACAGAGAAAATTCCGTAACATTCGTGAAAGATGAAAACGATAGTACCATTAAAGTTTTAGGTCTTAAATGGATTCCAAAATCCGATAATTTTGTGTTTTCGGTTAATTTGACGGACAACGAGTCAACCAAACGATCAGTGCTAAAATTGCTGGCGTCGATTTATGATCCCGTGGGTTTTATCGCACCATGCACTTTAGTAGCAAAGCAGATTATGCAGGAACTCTGGAAGCTTGGTATTGGTTGGGACGAAAAGTTACCCGAAAACATAAAAAAATCGTGGCATAATTTTATTGTAGAACTTCCTCTGTTAAAGGAGTTACGTATCGAGCGCCACATGCTCTTACCAGGGGAGACGGAATGCGACTTGGTAGGCTTTTGTGATGCTTCGTTATGTGGGTACGCAGCGTGTGTGTTTGTTATTAGTCGCGAGCAAAAGGGTAACGTAAAGGTTCGCCTAGTGACCGCGAAATCTAAAGTTGCACCAATTAAACCCGTCACGATTCCTCGGTTAGAATTGATGGGTGCAGTTTTGCTGAGCAAACTAATTAAGTTCGTAATTGATACATTTTCTCGCGTTCAAATCAACAAAATAATAGCAGCTTCAGACTCGACAGTCGTACTGTCGTGGCTTCAAACTGAACCTTATAAATTGAAAACTTTTGTAAGCCATCGAGTTACAAAAATTATTGAGGTGTTGCCACCCCATTTTTGGCGGCATGTTAGTAGCGAACATAATTTAGCCGATATTTGCTCTCGCGGAGCGTCTCCGGCACAACTTGTCAGTTGTAATCAACGTTGGTTACAGGGCGCAGACTGGATGTATCGAGATTACATCGATTGGCCCCTGACAGTGTGGGTTAATGAGAGTAATAATAAAATACCGGAATTAAAAACATCTGTAAATTTATTGACTGAAAATAATAATAATGATGATTTTAATGAATCCAAGATAGAATTTTGTGAAAGAATCTGTCAGCAGTTTTCATCGTTTACCAAACTGCAAAGATCTTTTGCTTGGGTCTTAAGATTTAGACGTAAAAGAGATGATACTACTCTCAAATCGAAGGTGTTATTGACCTGTGAATTAAATGAAGCACATGATAGGTTAATAAAATTAGTTCAAAATGCCTATTTTGAAGCGGAATTAAAACTGATAAAAGATAAAAAACATGTTGCTACCATGAGAAAATTATCTCCTTTTATTGATTCCGACGGTTTCCTGAGGGTAGGGGGTCGCATCGGTCATTCCGAGCTTCCTTTTAACGCTAAACATCCGCGTCTTATTCCCAAAAATAGTTTGTTTACTAAATTATTGATCAATTATTTACATGAAAAATATTTACATGCAGGTCCGCGAACACTACAAAGTATAATCAGTGAAAACTTTTGGATATTATCTGCTCGTAGAGTCATTAGATCCGTTTTATCTAAATGCAAAACGTGTTTTAAATGTAAACCGTCTTCACTGCAACCTGAAATGGCACCTTTGCCACCAACTCGGTTGATACCTAATAAGGTATTTGCTAACGTCGGAGTTGACCTCGGAGGTCCTTTTTTAATTAAAGAAAGCTTACGTCGTAACGCTAAGGTGACAAAGGCTTATTTAGCACTGTTTGTCTGCTTTTCAACCAAAGCAGTACATCTTGAGGTGCTCTCTTCTCTCTCTGCTGACTGTTTCCTTGCGTGCTTAGACCGATTCGTAGCGCGTCGCGGTCTATGCTCTGTTCTTTATTCTGATTGCGGTACTAATTTCATTGGCGCAAGTAAACATCTGTTTGAAATCCAAAGGTTTCTACATGAGAGTCATAATGAAATTTTAGATGGATGCTCTAAAAGGCAGGTTGACTGGAAATTCAATGTACCCAGTGCTCCACATATGGGTGGTCTCTGGGAAGCAGGCATAAAGTCAGCAAAATATCACATTGTGCGAAGTATGGGGGAAAAATCCTTAACGTTTGAGGAACTTTCCACTATATTTTGTAAAGTGGAAGCTATTTTAAATTCGCGTCCCTTGTGTCCATTGCCTGCTAGCGATAATCCCGATGAATTTAATGTTTTAACCGCCGGACACTTTCTCATTGGTCACAGCTTGATATCTATACCCGAGTATAATGTTCAAGATCTAAATATTAACCGACTGTCACGTTGGCAGTATGTTCAGAGGTGTTCCCAACTTTTCTGGAAACGTTGGAGTCACGAATACTTAAACACTCTTCAGCAGAGAGCTAAGTGGTTTACATCCTCCGCTAACCCTAAGATTGGGGATTTAGTTATAATAAAAACTGACAATGTTCCCTCCTGTCAATGGCCTCTAGGCAGAATAGAAAAATTACACCCAGGGCCTGACGGAATAGTTCGGTGTGTGACGCTACGCACTGAAAAAAGTGCCTTACAAAGACCAACAAATAAACTTTGTCCATTACCTTATACCAACTAGATTCAAACAAAAAGTTTGATTAGTCATAGGTCATTTCCTAGTTTAGTTTAATTTTAATTTTTTTAAATACAGATAGGTAATAAGGTAATTTCAGTTCCATAGAAACCATCACTATGGTTTCGGTAGGGGGTATGTTCTGTATTTATCCCATCATTGGACGAATTTGACATAGATTATCTGTGTGCGCTCGCTTGACGTCGCGCCGTCGGCGCACGCGATTGGTCGAGCCAATCCAATGGCCGGCCGCGATCCCGCGCATGCGCGAAGTCACCAGAGCGCCAACTGCAACAAGCATCTCAAAAACCCGCAAAAGCGGGGTAGTAGGCGTCTCAAGTTCGTTCAACCAACACATGTTTTTGGCACTCCGTGAGTGAAAACTAGAAACAAGGACAAATTGTGCACTACCGTGTAGTGACTCGTGCTGCAATTCTTCGTGGTCAGCGGTTACCTCTCTAACACCGGTTGTGATCATCCGAAGCCCGGCGCGCAGAGATATCAGGTGAGTCGTACTCAGTGATCTCTGTTTGGATTTGTTCCGTGATTGGGAGAACGGAGACCCCGTTCATACAGAACAACCTACCAACCTATCTTCTTTCAAACCAGCGTAAAATACAGTCCACTCCTCTATTCCACAATTACTATGACGTTAACGGCAAAGAATCACAGTTAAGAATTATTGCAAGGTTTTATTCGTATTAAAGTGGTAGGTGGATTATTTCAGTTTGCGCAGAACAGCTGTCAATATTTGTTTTTCCCTGTAAATATCACCTTAACAGCTCCAATACGCCAATTCGATGCCATTACTACAAAGATATACATACATCTTACTTATATTAATCATAGAAATAACAATAAATATTTAGTGTAAGTTACTCTTCTTCTTTATACGCCAAGGTACTAAAAAAACCGTTAAATAAATATAAGCATTGTATCGAAACATCGCAGAATTAAATCCGGTCGACCACGTCTTCATTTTGAATTGACGTCGGATCAAATCACTGATCAATTCGTAGCAGATGTTTGAGCTCGCACGCTACCCCAAAATCAATTAAATTAATGTATATTTAAATACTTTGAACATTTACGCAGCTTTATTGTGGCTAAACCGTTGAATATCGGTATCATCGGTTCAAGGAAAACACAAACGATTCGTTACAAATGTCGGTTAGAATGTATCATGGTTCAACGCACACAACCCACGAAAATCGATAATACGATAAAGTTCAAATCGATCTTGGGCATTGGCTGCTGATTTTTGAAAATGGGTTTTGTTTAAAAATAGAATATACGTCTTCGTAGTACCTATAAATAAATTAATAAAATAAGTTTAGTTCTAGTATGACGTTTTTTTTTAATGTGAAATCATCAAATGACTTCTTCCGCTCTAGGCGGAGCGAAAGAGAGTACCTATCAGACTCTCACTGACTAAAACCCATCCGTGTTCCTCCGAACGCTTTTTGCGTTCCAGGGCCGCGGTGACTCTCTTTGAACAAATTCTGCAACATTTTTATGCCTTTTTTTTGGATGGGAAGTCATCAAATGACCCCTCCCGCCCTGGGCGGAGCGGAGGGAGTGTCAGACTCTTACTGACTAAAACCCACCCGTGATCCTTCTTGTGCCCATTGAGTTCCAGAGTCGCGGTGACTCTTTTGAACAAATTCCGTAACGTTTTTATGCCTTACCATTACAATTTCCTGCAAACTATCTATAAACTACTTACGAGTATATGGCTTGAATATTATAAAATACCTGTCTGTAGTTAAGAAATTGTTTGCAAAAGAGACGAAATACCTTTCCCAGTATAGAATAAAGGTGTGACTGTTACATTATAATAATACAAATTACGTGCTTCCACATCCACTAAAACAGTTGCGATTCGTGGGGGGACACGCGGTAACTTGCCATTAAGCGCGAAACGACCGCCATTTTGGTTTTTGGTACCAACATAATAACATTACCTACATACAATTGCGTAGTTTCGCACGAAATGTATCGGCATTTTGTGTCAGTCGGTTTACTCATAAATTGATTATGTAGGTTCATACATAATGTGTGCCTGTGTGTCTGGTTGCTAAATATTATGCGGTTAAAATTAAATACTCGATATAGGGTGGAAGATAACCATGAAAAAAATTATTGCAGAAAATGGTACAAACTTTTACAGTCAATCTTACATAGGGACCTCCTTTTAAGTAAAATATATACCTGTGCTAGGAGGCCCCGCTCTTCAATTTTACAAATGGTAAAAGTAGTGTACATAAAGAGAATGAAATTAGGTAAAAAAAAATAACAATAATTTAAAAAGAGAAACTACATCAAAAATTTTACAAGTTATTATATAAAATTGATTGAGTCAGGCGTTACTTTGCGGAAATCCATTTTAAATTTGAAAATGAAAACAATATATCTAGTTTTAATTTCCGCGAATATTAGTGGGTTGCAGGTATGCACCTCCCTCCCGCCCGCTATATTATGCACATGCAAGATTTCTGGGCAAATGCAAGGATTTTAAGCACATGCAGGAAGCCAATGCAAAACCCAACACCCGTGCACGCCGTGTTTGTAACGGAAAAGATATTTTAGAAAATAGTAAAAAGTCTGGGGTGTATAGGCTGGTCTGTGATGAATGCAACGGGGTATATGTGGGTCAGACGGGCCGTAACTTTGACATAAGGTATGGGGAACATGTTGCCGCGTATAGAAATGGCCATTCGGACAAATCGAATTTCGCGAAACATTTAATTGATACCGGCCATTCATTGCGCGAGAACAATAGTTTTAATATACTACATGTTTGTGATAAGGGTTTCCGGCTGTGTGTTTTGGAACAATTAGAGATTTTGAAACATAGTAATAATAATAATTTTGCACTGTTGAATGACCAGACGAATTTGGTTTCTTCCCCTTTACTGCGTATGTTTGTGGGTAGTTGTACACAAATAACCAAACGGTGGCAGTGTATAAAAGGGCCCGATTATGACCTATGCGTGTGCTACCTTTGCGCACACTAAGTCGTACCGGATCCATAGGTTGCAAGTAATCCAAAACCGATTTCTGCGGAAGGCCACGGGTGCCCCGTGGTTCGTTAGAAACGATCGACTCCATGTCGACCTCCGCATTCCAACTATTAAACAATTCATGAAGCGCCTTAACAAGCGTTTCATTGAGTCCGCCGATTCGCATCAGAACCCTCTCATTGTATCGGCCGCCCGGTACACTCCCTCCAAGATTAGTAGGATTCGCCGTCCACGGCACTCCCTAGTCGAACCCGACGACCCCATCACCTTACTACAAGAGAGTAATAGGGAAACCAGTACGATTAGAAAAAACAAAAACAGACCGCGTTCCGTATTCCGGCCTCGCCGACGAGGCCCATCGCGACGCCCCAGTAACATCCCTCCCCGACTTTTGCCTAACGAGCCAGCCCGCGCCGCTGAGCCATTAGCGTTAAATCCCCTAAATAATAATAATTGACCCAGCCTGTCCCTTGCTGCCCCTCTCAATGATCCCGTTAAGCCGAGGCCCGTATCCCACAGGGGATGCCCTTAGCGAAGCGGTCATTTAGCTTTTAGTAGTTTTTAGCCCTGGCTGGGGGCCTTAAATTCATTTGAGGCCACCACAGGATTGTCCGGTTGAGCAGTAACCAGCCTTAGTGTGCTGAACTGCGAGTGGTCCATTCCAAAAAAAAAAAAAAAAAAAACTAATTTCTCAGTCGCAACTCAACGGTCAGCGAGTCAACACGTCCCCTGAGGATGCCTCGTGGAGAGGCGAAACACGTGTCGGTATTGGTATTGGTGTTGGGTTGGTCAAAATCGGTTGATCGAACTGTAAAAAAGATGTATTTCAGTGTCTAATCTTATCGTGAATGGGGTATAGACACTAGATACTTGACTGATTTATACCCTCGCCTAAAGATCGGGCTGCAACCCACAGCCTCGTGTATAATGAGCAACTTAGCTCAATTGTAGCATATAATACTACTAGCGACCCGCCCCGGCTTCGCACGGGTGCAATGTTGATATTAATCTCTGCTATATTATGCATGTAGTATACATATAAACCTTCCTCTTGAATCACTCTATGTATTAAAAAAAACGCATCAAAATCCGTTGCGTAGTTTTAAAGATCTAAGCATACATAGGGACAGACAGCGGGAAGCGACTTTGTTTTATAATATATAGTGATTAACTAGCTAGTATTGTTTAAATGCTAATTATAAGGCTTTATATAACAGTGGTAAAAGATACGATACGGTTGACATAACTGTTTTGATTAAAACCCTAAAAGAAATAAAGAGAGAATTTTTTTTTGTAATGAATGAACCTAAAACGCGTTCACATCTGGGTTTCATAGTGGTTAAATTTCCTGTCAATTAGTTTGCTAAAAAATGTGAGTGATGAAAACATGCTAAAGTTAATATGATGTCGCGCTCGTGTTCTCCGAAGAGCACGAAAGAGACATGTATCTCACTCCCACTTTCCCACTCTCCCTCTCTCACTCCCACTATCCACTCTCCTTCTCTCTTCCTTACAAAAACGCTACGTTTGATCACCCCCTCTCATATATAGAATACTTTTCTGATTGCACCTCCAATTTACTACTACTATTCTGTATCGTGTGATTTCTATTATACAAAACAAAGAATGAAGAGGCCTTAAAAGCCTTTTAGTAGTAGTGGTGACAAAATTCAGGCCACAATAATCTTCTATACTTATAATAAATCTGTAGAGAGGTCAATTCTGTACAAGGAATATATTTTCAAAATAACTATCAGGGGGTGATTAGTGATCGATACTGGTGCCAAAAATGCAATCAGTAAATTTTTTGTCTGTCTGTCTGTCTGTCTGTCTGTCTGTCTGTCTGTCTGTCTGTCTGTCTGTCTGTATGTTCTTTACAGAAACAAAAACTACTCGACCGATTTTAACGAAACTTGGTGCAATTATTCTTCATACTCCTGGGCAGGTTATAGTATACTTTTCATCACGCTACAATCAATAGGAGCAGAGCAGTGAAGGAAAATGTTGGGAAAACGGGAGAAGTTACTCCATTTTTTAAGCTTCCGTCGCGTGTGTAGCCTTTATGGTTAAAGTTACATAGAAATCATGTATTACGGAAATGTTCTACATAAAATTATCTAAAAAATATCCCGAAACAGCATATCTTTTGTCAATTTTAAAGCGATCGGGCTCAGAGTTTCAAAATCGGGGGTAAAGTAACTATTCCACGCGGACGAAGTCGCTGGCAGAAGCTAGTATGTAATATAATCTTTATTAAAATCTTTTACAGAATACATGTAGATACATATTAATAGTCACAAGTAGTCTTAAATAAATAGTGATGGTAGTATCGAACTAAAAACTATATGTATAATATATCAGGACTTATGGAAAATTTATTTTAAACCTACAATTATGTATAATTAGACTTTCCTACTTTCGACTTTCCTGAGCTGATTTATAATATTCTTTTCAAATACTCTAGGCACTAATTCGTAAAAAAATAAATGACATGTAAATGTATGTAAGTGTTAAACTACGAAGATTATATATATATATCTTTTAAATCTTATCATCAACTTTAATAACACTATAAAATTTGAATTGTAACTTTGCATGATGTGGTCTCCTATAATTGAGGGAGTACATGGAATTTTGTTATTGTCCTTTATAAAATAGAATGTAAGGTGTAGGTGTTCTTTGTTGGAGATAAAACAAAAATAAAATAAAATAAAACCTGTTTCAGGTCATCTATACTTATAATAAATCTGTAGAGAGGTCAATTCTGTACAGGGAATATATTTTCAAAATAACTATCAGGGGGTGATTAGTGATCGATACTGGTGCCAAAAATGCAATCAGTAAAATTTTTGTCTGTCTGTCTGTCTGTCTGTCTGTCTGTCTGTATGTTCTTTATAGAAACAAAAACTTCTCGACGGATTTTAACGAAACTTGGTGCAATTATTCCTCATACTCCTGGGCAGGTTATAGTATACTTTTCATCACGCTATAGTCAATAGGAGCAGAGCAGTGAAGGAAAATATTGGGAAAACGGGAGAATTTACTCCATTTTTTAAGCTTCCGTCGCGTGTGTAGCCTTAATGGTTAAAGTTACATAGAAATCATGTATTGGTTTAAAATTGAAAAAGTTTCATACAAACGTTCATCCCCTATTTTATCCCCCCCATCCCCTATTTAAACCGATCGGGCTGAGAGTTTCAAAATCCGGGGTAAAGTAACTATTCCACGCGGACGAAGTCGCTGGCAGAAGCTAGTATAATCAATAAAAGCCTGCATGTATTCATGAGTACCGTAGAACGGGGTGGATAGAAATGCAGGGGTGAATCAAAACAAAACTTTAATTGGGATTTTGGCTTAAATACCTCATAAACCATCCACTAGAAAAACAGATAATTGATTAAAAAAATGGAGTTTTTAATTTCTGCAAGCAATATTTAAATGACGAGAAAATTCAAGTCAAAGTTTCGTTTTTATTCACCCCTGCATTTCTATTCACCCCGTTTTACCGTAAGGTTTTACGAGTAGAATAAGATGGGATACTTACTATGGCCAAAACTGCTATGAGCACCATCCCAACTCGAACGGAAGCCAATCCACAGCAGGATTCAACTTCAGGAAAAATCTCACACATGATGATGAATTTATCTTCTCATTCCTTTACAAAAACTATTATTTTACATTAATAATTTATCACATTACATAAGTAATTTTGAGGTTAACGTAAAAAATATATAATTAAATCTATAATATTTTAATTAGTAAATGATGCTGACACGATGACGCCATGACACTGATGAAATCAATAAAAATTGATCTGTAACCATAAATTTACCACAGATAAAGGAAGCACTATGCTAGCACTACGGAGATCTTAACTCGATAGCATAAAGCTTACACTCTTTGTAGTTACAGATATAATTCGTACTAAAATTTACCACAGATAAAGGAAGCAATATGCTAGCACTACGGATATCTTAACTCGATACCATAAAGCCTACAATCTTTGGCCTTGTTATTACAGATAGAATTCATCCTAAAATCACATTACAATAAACCATTTCGATAGCCTCGATGTAACTAAGCAGCGAGGCTTGTTGATAAGGCCGCCCATTGTGTCTGTCACCCTATGTATTTATTTATTATATACTTTATTGTACACCTTGTAATAATAACAGGAAAACATTTATAAAAACTAGTGTACAAGGGTGGTCTTGAATGTTTTTGTCATCTATCTTCGACCAATCATCGATCTTTTCTGTAACGAATATGGTGTACATAGCAAAAAGTATTCTATTCTGTCCATGGTGATAGCTCGGAAATACAATTAACTTCAAGCTCAATCCATATAGGTTTCTACGGTGAGATGTTCACGGAATATATACACAATGCCGTGAACTCATTCGATAAACATTGATCCCAAATAAGTTGTATTTTGGGCACGCCACAATTACGGCGATAAGTCCCCCCGGCGATAAGTAAGAGAGACGCCACGGCGTCTTCACCTTCAGCCTGACGTAGGTTGTCACCGGACACGGCTGTTTCGGAAGGTACCTGTTTCGGATTTAGCCAGAGGACACGTCTGGGTATTAACACTGTGTGGATCGCCCGGAAGACACGGTGGAGCATACGGTGGAGTCTACCTTGCTTGGGCGGAGTAACGTCCAGCCCTGCTTCATCCATAGTCCGGAGATAGGGAGATAGGGATCCAAAAAAAAAGCCCTTATGTCATTAATCGTTTTGATTATTTATTTTGCTAGTTTTAAAGTGTTTCAGTTTCTATAATACCAATAAACACAACATTCTTTCTTTCTTTTGTATGGCAAATTCAAACCCGGGACGAAAATGAAATTGAAAGACTATGACACCATTCGATATAAACTAAATTAACTTTTCTAAATTTTAAGTGGTTTTTGAATAATTAATTTATTGAGGCCATCCTACTAAATATCATAAAATGTGAGTTTGTATATTTGTTCATGAATGACACCTCAACGGCTGAAAGATTTTAATTAATCTTTTCACTTAGTTATAATTTTCGTCTATTACACAGGCAAGAAAATATAATAAAAATCTTCTGAAATTTCATACAATCTTTATTGACAAAACCAACGCAAAATAAACTGATTCCAAAATAACGCATAACACACACAACCAATTTGGAGTCCAAACAAGTTCAGACGACAATATCGTTGCTTGAAAGGAACTTCAGCGACATCCTCAGACTGTTGGTCACTATTAAGAAGTACACCGTCACTGAAAAATAAGAAAAGATAAATATGCAACACGAGGGAAACTCACCCCTAGTCATCATCTTCCTGCCCTTATCCCATGTTACTTGGGGTCGGCGCAACACGTTTTTTTCTTCCATTCTGTCCTGTCAGCCGTCACGCTATCACTAACTCCCTTTTCTTTCATATCACTCCTCACACAATCCATCCATCTTTTCTTTGACCTATCTCTACCTTTCCATCCATCCGCATTTATATTCATAACCCTTTTAGTTACATGTTTTTCATCCCATCTTTTCAAATGACCATAACAAGACGGCGGCAAAGCAAAGGCTTTTCAAATAATCTTTTGAGTTTCGGCGATATTAACACAAAATGATTACCGAGTTAACAAGAACGTATATTATATATGTATGTATAGTATATATCATACTTTGTGGTGGCTTTAATGCGTGCTACTCACTATTACTAATTAATTGTTGCTACGAATCTCCATAACGAAGACCTATGATTTCCTTCATCATAGTTGCATGCAAAAGACGACGCCTGCTGCCCATAGACCTTCCTAGCGCTGCCTTATATATAGGATGTATTAATGGATGGCCGCGGCCTTTTAGGAGGCTACATTGGTAATTATAAAGAAGTACAATACTGAGTAGTACTCACACAAAGCAATGACTACGATCAAGCCACACAGCACACCACCAGCAACAATGCAGTTAGTGTGGACGAAGAAACAGAATATAGCCAGTATCAGAAACAGCAGCACCAGAGTCGCGCTATACAGTATCGCGCACCACTGGTATATCTCTATCAGGATTGGGATATTCTGGAACAGAAAATTAATTTTGAATACTGAGAGTGGGATAAAAAGTGATTAAATTTGTGAAACAATTTAAAGCACGACAGTCAATCAATCCATCCTGATGATGGATTGATTGACCGTCGTGTTTGAAACACTTGTTCTTCTTTTTTTAAGGTAAAAAATTCAACTCAATTGGTTGAAGATATCTGCTTCAAAATTGAGTTGCAAGAAAAGATTTCACCCGAACAAAAGTACATACATTGCCAATTAAATAAAAGGTTGTAAAAAACGAAACATGCTGGTAACATACGAGTAAGATGAGGGAAAATGGAGCAATTTACTCTCAAGTAGAATAATTATTAGTTGAAAATCCTGATAAAGAGAAGATTGGTAATGGAAGAGTGGAAATAGTTTAAATGATAAAGCAGAATGTTTATCATGTGGAGATGTTAGAGAAGATTTAAGGGACCCTTGGATGCAACGTCCTTTACATTTTCCTCAATATAAACGCCGTCAAAGGAAAATATTATATTAATAAGTTTGAAACCGTTACACTATTAGGACACGCGCCATCGCATCGTACTTCAAAATACTTGTGCCTACATACTCGTATTATTCAAGTTCCCTGCATCACAGCATTCGAATTTTGAATTGAATTGAAAATAACAATGTAACTGAGGCAAAATGTAGACCACACTATTATTCTCATTTTCGTTCAGATGTAATGAATGACTTTTGAAATAGGGTGTATCAGATCCACCGAGTCAACCACATCGTTTGCATAAAGAAAGAAGCCTGTTTCTTTAGAAGTTTTACTTTGAGCCTACTTGCAAGACGTCTTGCTAACGCATATCGTGTGACTGAATACAATAAAGAGTTTATAGAACTGCTTTCAGTATTAGAATTCAGTAACACAAAATCTTCTGCAACCCAGCTACTGGGTAATAATACACCCTTGCCAATACCTTTTACAACCCAACTTCTAGTTATCACGATACGTCATGTCAAGACCTGATGGCATGTCAAGGGATTGATAGGCAGGTGAATAATTATAACAAAGCCTAAGACCCGCTTGTGCTATTCTATTCTATGATTTGGTTTCCGCACTTCGCCCTGATGTTGGTGCGTGAACCTCGGTGGCCGTCATTCCAAACAGCCAACCTCCTCCAGAAGCTGATCAATCCACTCAGTTCGCTTGTACAAATTAGAGTTATCTTGTAATTCCGAGATAGTTGCTAATACGAGATACAAAAAAACAATTATTTAAGTATATACAAGCGGTTTTTAAAGCGGAAAAATGTTCTTACACAGCATGACCCAATAAGCAACAGGCTGCTAGCAACACAAAGCATGATGGATGCTATTCCAAGCGTTATTTGCGCGACCATCTCCGACCAGTCACTGTAATTTGACAGCACCATGTTCATGTCCCAGAATCCAGGCGTTTGGCTGACATTTGGAGCGAATAAGACACCGACTATCTGCAAAAATATAGAATTTTGTTAATTGTGTAAAATTGCAGGTTACACACAAGCAAACTGATAAGTCGAAAGGCGGAACGCGTGCGAGAGAGTGAAACCTCACCCCCCAGCCGCCGCAACAGAAGGAGACGCCGCGGGCGTCGGGAAACGCAGGGCGATTCCCGGCCACCATAGGCGCGGGCCTGCGGATGGCGAGCTATGGGTGGCTCGCTGTCCGATAGCAACCAGGCCCTAATCGCGCGCGCGTCATGTTCCACGCGCGCCTCAAAGAGCCGTCAGCAAAGAAGACGGGGCCCCATAGGGTCAGTGCCTGCTAAGGTTGCGGAATTTGTTCGAAAGAGTCACCCCAGCCCTGGAACGCAAAGGGCACAAGAAGGATCACGGGTGGGTTTTAGTCAGTAAGAGTCTGACACTCCCTTCCGCTCCGCCCAGAGCGGGAGAAATCATTTGATGATTTCCCATCCAGAAAAAAAAAGGACTGGAGAGACCACAGAAAACGCAGTACATCAATCTGTTTGGGTTCTGCTGAACTATCAGCGCGGCTAACCTGGCTATCGGTGCGAGACGTATGTATTAAAATTCATAAGTGTGAACACAAACACAGATGCATTAGCCCTCTTCCATCACTCTGAAAATCCGAAGTTATAGCAATCCAACACGGCCATAGAGGAATCTGGTGCAGGACTTACAGCTTTGGGTGTTTCGACAGCTCCAACTCCTGAACTCCAGGATGTCACACGAGGAATTCCCAATGGAAAACCCCAAGTCTAAATCAATAAGAAGTTATAAGTAAAGTACGTACAAATGAAAAGACGGCTATCAATACACAGCCAGCTCTTAGGAAACAACAGAAGCAACAGCTTATAACTGTTGGCAGCCTATCCATGAACTTCATGTCGTATGGGTTTTTACAAAAATTTAACATTTGAAATTATTTATTTATATACAATGGATCTTTAAGATTTTTTTATATTTCAATGCATTATATTGGTTTGACGCATTAATTTTGATTAAGTTTTGACAGTAGAGGATCTATTTTTTCTTCTGTCACCGTTGTTCATCGAGGTTGATTATGGAAGAGTTTCTTTGTTTCAGCAATGAGTAATCTATATGAAATCTATATGAAATCTGAAATCATATATAATAAAATCGTTAACGAGCTGTATCTGTACATTGAAAATTTTTGCATTAAAATAACTGAGAAATGTTAGGAAAAATACACAGAAAACAAAAATACTTTATTTTTTATTTTGTCTGTTTATCTGTGCGTTTGTGGGAGCATCACGCAATAACTACTAATTGGATTCGAAAGCTAGGTTCTTAAAAATATTAAGTGCTATCCTGAGTTTCATTTAGCGTTTATTTCATCAAAATCGACCAAAAAATCAAAAGATATTGAAATTTTAAGTTTAATAATACACTAAATTGAGCGTCGCGCTGACGATTCGAAGTCCTGTAGCCATCACGTAAAACGTACAAAACCAATATAGATAAATTAGTTGTAACTTACATAGCTATGAATAGTTACGCAAATTACAACTAAGTTTTTGTTAAAAAGAAATGAATTCTAAGAAGAAATTAATTTTTATTACGGGAGGTTGAAACTTGCAGCGCCATCTATTGAGTAAAGAGAAAGCACCTTACCAAGTTAAGAATACCAATGAATGCACAAAAATAAAACCAGAACATATTTTAGAGTTAGTTGTTTTTTATATTTAAATTCGTAGTATTCGTACGATTTTAATACGTAGCAAGAGAAATTGAATATTTTAGTATCTGTGCAGTTCAACTTCATTTGTCAATAGATGGTGTTGTTAGCAAAAGAAGGATTTACATTTCTTTTATCCACAAGGTAGAGGTGAAGGAAATTAAGCCCAAAGCCATTTTGCGAGTTTTTAAGTAATTATGTTAAAATAGTCATCAATTGTTAAATTGAGGAGCTCGTGGCTAAATTATAACAGCTGCACGGATCAATCTTCGAGGTTAAGCAACGCTTGCTGAGGTTGATCTGTTGATCTTAACATAACGAGACTCCCCCATGCCTCGGAAAGCACGTTAAGCCGTTGATCCCGGCTAGCATTTGGAGATCGTTGGCAGTCGTTACGGATTATCATAAGCCAGAAAATCTGACACCAGTCTTACCAAGAAGTACCTAGGTACCGTGTTCCCCGATAGGCAGCCGCTCCACGTAAAATACGGGTATTCAGCTGAATCCGGCTTATCTGGGAACCGACCCCAATATTGTTGGGAAATGGCTAGGCAGATGATAATTAACTGAAATATGATTGATTACAAACGGAATTCTTCATTGCTGCAAACAATATATAAATAACTTGTAAATTCCAAACAAAGTTTCCTTTTTATTACCCCTGTATTTCTACCCAGCCCTATTTTGACTATCATTACTGTTAAAGACCGGAACCCATAAATCATTTTTATCAAAATGAAAACGATTTATATATTATGTAAATGTAAACATTGACGCCAACACAATGAGAGATCTAAAAGACTTTTTTTTTAAACCGTATTATACGATTAGTGCTGCCATCTATAGTTCGTGCACGTAACAGGTGCTGTGGTTTGCAAGTAAAATCTACAAACAGCAGTTGGGACCTGCTTAACGTACTTTCCGAGGCACAAAGGTATCTCGGAGTGTAAAAATCACCAATCGATGAACCCGACTTTGAAAAGCATTGCTTAACTTTGAAGATCGACTTTGGCTGTTGTAACTTATCCACGAGCCACTGACTTCTCTGGTTTGACTGGAAATCTAACCCAATATTTTAAAGAAATATTGAATTTTGTTTATAATGTAATGGCAATCTCTGTTCTGTGGCCGTACTACGAAGTGCCAATGCTATCATGATTCAATGTGAGGGAAAGGGATAGTGCTAGTCGTCTTGTGTAACTCCGTCTCTCTCTGACACAGGAATCATGATGGATTTAAGACGTCATGGTAGGTCTGCTGATCCCATTCCATAATCCTATTAAATCGTATAGGGAGTATACCTTTTTTCTGGATGGGAAATCATCAAATGCCTTCTTCCGCTCTGGGCGGATCGGACACGTTTTCCCATCCAGAAAAAAAAAGATTATACTATAGCTACGCGGTCGATGTAAGATATTCTCTGGAAGCCAAGTTGCTTAAAAAACTAGTAACTGATAAACAATGCCTGATTTAAAACAATGAAACTAAATTCAAACAGTAGGTTGCCCACAATTGACAAATTAAGACCTAAAATTTAATGAAACATTCAAAGATTGGATTGAAGAACTCTTTCATAACTAAAGACAAATACAAAGTAAATTCACGAACTCACACAAGTTAGAGTCCAGTTAGAAACTTTGGAAATAATTAAACAAAGATCCTTGAAAAGTTAAAATTAAATATGCTCTAATGAATTCTTGGCCATGTTTTAATTTTTCTTATTATTTGGGCCAAATTGAATCTATACTAATATTATAAAGCTGAAGAGTTTGTTTGTGTGCTAATCTCAGGAACTACTGGTGAAAAAATCTTTCAGTGTTAGATAGCCCATATATCGAGAAAGGCTATAGGCTATATATTATCACGCTAAGACCAATAGGAGCGGAGCAGTCATGAAAAATGTGACACAAACGAAGTTGTGCGGACAACTAATCTCTTATGAAATAACAATACTTTGTGTATTGCGATTCCTCGGACTTTATCGGACACCAGGAGATCAAATCTCCTGGGGATTTGCTTCCCTTCTGATTCGAAAACGCCAGGAAATTCTGAGCACAGCCCTCTGTAGTGCCCTTTGGACAACATTTGCTTCTGATGGACACAGTTGTGGACACTGGCAACATACACTAGACCCACAGGATCTTTCACGACCATTAATTATACAAGATATCACTCTGTATCAAATATCGACATATTTGGAAATACAAAAAAAAAAGCAAAAAAAAAAAAGCCTAATCAGCCTTTTAATGTTGCCACTGCTGGGACACAGGCCTCCTCTCTAGGAGAGGGAATGGGCTGTAATACACCACGCGGGCCCAGTGCGGGTTGGTGAATGTCACGTGGCTTCGAATGTTCAGTTCTAGGACATGCCGGTTTCCTCACGATGTTTTCCTTCACCGTTTTGAGAGCAGTGGTAATGAAATAAATAACACAAAGTAATGCGCCTGACTAGGTGTAAACCCGTGACCTACACTTTGTAAGTCGGGGCTGTTACCATTCGGCCACCGCTGCTCAATATATAATATTTGGAAATATTTCACCAAAAATTGTTACCTGTCTTACCGTTTCTCAACCAAGTTGTAAGTCGGCTTCTGGTCTCAGCAACAGCTGAATGCAAGTTCTACACGGAACGACTGTCTAACTTCCACAGACCTATACTCCAAGTCATATCCTCCAACTTGATTACGTCTCGAATATCAGTTCTAACTTGTTATTTATTGATCGGGGGTTTTTCCGTTGTTATGGGGACTGAGTTACAGATTAGAAACCAATTAAAGGTTCTTAAAACTTGGATTCCAAATGCTTATACGAATAAATTATTCAAAGTCCGAACAACATCGTATCCTAACCTGTCCTTAACAGAACTACCCAGAATCAAGGTCAGCGGGCGTACCATGAGGTGTTAAAACGTGAGTCTTCCGAGCGAGAAAGAGGGATAGAGTTATACACCCTATATAGCTCCATCCGTTTTTCTCGCTCGGAAGACTCACGTTTTAAGACGGCATGTTACGCCTGCTGGTAAACTCAAGTGCCTCGTTCTCATAATAATCGTTGAACACAGGTAGTAAACTGCCCTCTGTTCTACCTTAACTGTTCATTTTGATATCATTCACATGCGTACTACGGTCGAAGGCACTCAACAGACTAAATGCCTCATTTACATTAGAGATTCATCAAAATTATGTCAGCGTTGCGGTGAAGATTTCAAGACTAGACGAGCGACTTTTTGTCAAAATAAAATCTTATCACTACATAGTATAAAACAAAGTCGCTTCCCGCTGTCTGTCCCTATGTATGCTTAGATCTTTAAGACTACGCAATGGATTTTGATGCGGTTTTTTTTTTAATACATAGAGTGATTCAAGAGAAAGGTTTATATGTATACTACATGCATAATATAGCAGAGATTTAATATCAACATTGCACCCGTGCGAAGCCGGGGCGGGTCGCTAGTATAATATAATATGTTGTGTATTTTTATAAATGAAAAGTTTCTTTCATGAATTAGTCTACTAACTCACCTGATGGTAAGAGATTATGTGATCAAAGGGAAACAATTTTGCGAGATGATGAACATAGAATGAATATAGAATGCCAAACAAATCTTTGTAACATTATTTTCATATAATTTTTACTTTTGAACAAAAATTTTTTGTCAACTTTTCAAGACACCAACAAGTTGCAAGCATACACCCCCAGTCCTGCCCTAAGGCACGATTCTCCACCAATTTGCATTCAAATAGGTCGTAACTAACGCTCCCCGAATATTAATAATTATCAACCATCCCGTCTTAGTTCAGATATCTTAAAATTTACATTGCAATCTTCCAAATGAAGGGCCTATTGTGGACCCGTCATTCAAGGTTTTATTATTTATTACAAAGTTATGTAGCTGTCAAGGGCAGAATTTTCAAAGGAAAATTTTCACAGAGCAAAGAACGCCACGACCGGTAGCTAACGTAGGTAGACACTCTTTATGATGATACTAGCTTTTGCCCGCGACGTCGTCCGCGTGGAGTTCGGTTATATCGTAGCGTAACGTAGCGTAGGCGAGCGCTAAAGTTTTCGTAATCCGCGACCCGATGAACCATAAAAACGATACCCATGTTGATTTTCAGAAATTTCACCCCTTTTTCCACCTTATAGGGGTTGAATTTCGAGAGAGCTTGAAACTCCCCATACAAACTTTCAACCCCTTTCATATATAATAATGTATAAAACGCCTAGGATAAGTAAATGTTTATTTTTCAAAGTTTCAGGCTTCTAGCTCTAAAAATGACGAACTTCCATACAAAAGTTTAACCTCCTTTTTCACCCCCTTTTTCAAAAATCCATTTTATTTTAATTCTTAGCGGATGCCTTCGTCATAACATCTACCTGTATGCCAAATTTCAGCACGATCCGTTCAGTAGATTGGGCTGTGCGTTGATAGATCACTATGTCAGTCAGTTACAACTTTGCCCATGTACGCAAAGCACAATTTAAGCCGAGCATAACAATCTGCCAAGCCGTTTCCCACCTATAATGACTTCCAGTCTAACCAAATAGGCGCAACTAATTATCATTATTAAACATGAAGTGACTGTTGGCCTGACTACCGTAATCCGTAACTGGACAACAAGATACCCCCAAGTAAGATTGATATAACAAACTCATAACGCAATAAAAAATTGAGAATTGAGAACATTCTACTGCTTTTGTCTACTCGTTATGACTGTCCAACAGCCGAAACCGTTGGCCAAACGTGTTTGACACGGATGAATCTCGCCCGCGACTTCGTACGCCGTTACCCGTTTCCGAAGGAATTTCGGGAAATCCTCTTTTAGTGTTCCCTTACACTCCCCAAGGAACCTACATGTCCAATTTCAGTCTTCTACGACCAGTAGTTTCGACTGTGTGTCATCAAACACCCACTCAGTAATGGCAGAGATACAATATATGTATATTGATTGACGACCATCTAACCCCGGATTGGTCTCAGCAAGCCAGCCTTGAAGATCGACTCACAGCTGTTATTATTTACCCTCGATCTCCTATCTTAGACATAGTCAAAATCCGATCTTTATAAGCATCGTGTGACACTCCCTTTTTTTGTATGGGAAATCATCAAATTACTTCTCCCGCTCTGGGCGGAGCGGGAGGGAGTGTCAGACTTTTACTGACTAAAACCCACCCGTGATCCTTCTTCTGCCCTTTGCGTTCCAGGACGGCGGTGACTCTTTCGAACAAATTCCGCAACCCTAGCAGGCACTGAGCCTATGCTGCAATGAGCGTCTTCGTTGCTGACGGCTCTTTGAGGCACGCGTGGAACACGACGCGCCGTCGACTCGGGCCTGGTTGCTATCGGACGGCGAGCCACCCATAGCTCGCCATCCGCTGGCCCGGCTGTGACACTCCCTGACACTCTTTGTTTATATGAAGAGTATTAATACTGCAAACTCTAGCAGTGGTCAATCTATGCTCTGTGGTTATGTAGTACACCAGAGAACTAATAGCCTGGGTCTTGGAAGAGAATAATAGCTTTAACACCTGTTCACCTTGAAATAACAAACGCAGGATTTCTGTGAATAATGTCTTCGGTTCTACTGGAAGGGTATAAAAGTCCTGGTTTGCTCTTCATTACAAACGATTACCTAAGTGTTGTTATGCAAACTCTTCCTTATTTATTTAACGATTTTCCATCCAGGATTGGCTAAAGACGAAGACTCCTCAACGGTCATACGGTCAACATTACTGACGCAAAATTTTAGCATGTGGAAATACAATCTAGTTTTTTCAACGTGTTTTTATAACAATTCATTTTAAATTCAGGAGTACTTTTCGTTTCAGTTTTTCAATTGAATTTAATATAAGCTACGGACTGTCTCGGTTTATGAAAGCCTACATTGATTAGCCTACATCAATGTAGCGTAATGTAACGGATATAGAATAGAATAGAATAGAATAGAATAGAATAGAATAGAATAGAATAGAATAGAATAGAATAGAATAGAATAGAATAGAATAGAATAGAATAGAATAGAATAGAATAGAATAGAATAGAATAGAATAGAATAGAATAGAATAGAATAGAATAGAATAGAATAGAATAGAATAGAATAGAATAGAATAGAATAGAATAGAATAGAATAGAATAGAATAGAATAGAATAGAATAGAATAGAATAGAATAGAATAGAATAGAATAGAATAGAATAGAATAGAATAGAATAGAATAGAATAGAATAGAATACTGTTTATTATGTACACCATACAAATTACAGAAAATAAGAAAACAAAGACAAAGAAAACGTTACATAGGGTGACACAATGGGCGGCCTAACCCAATGGGTGGATATACTCATAGCTCCAAGATTTGCCTACTAAATTGGCTGTAAGGTGCGCCTTACGGACTAGGGACCGTCTGCCGGAAGACGCAGACTTGATCAGTACGGGAGTCAGCAGAATGCAAAAAGAAATGCTTTATATCCAGCAATGGACCTCTTTAGGGTGGAATTATGAAAAGACTTGATAGAAATTCCTTACTATGATATTATAAACGTGAAAGTTTGTATGTATGGATAAATAGATGTTTGTTACTCTTTCACACAAAAACTACTGAATGGATCTTGATGAAATTTGACACAGGGGTAGATTATAGTCTGGAATAACACAAGATACTTTTTATCCTGGGAGTAATGTACCCTTGGGATAATTTTCGACATGCACGCAGGTGGAGCCGCGGGTGGTAGCTAGTCCTTTATCTATACCGCCATATATAAGTATGTAATTATATGTACAGTAAAAAAGATATACATAAAGCCACTCAAATCCTTCAGCATGATATCAAAATTTCTCCGCGCGATTTGAACATATAAAACAACCTGACTATCATTGGGCCGTAGCCAACCAGACACTACAACCGTCTGGAGTTAATGGGATTTGCGGGACTTTACAACCTGTTCTGCATACTTTGTCTTTAAGGATGGGAAACCATCAAATGACTTCTACCACTCTGGGCGAAGTGGAAGCGAGTGTCATTCTCTTACTGACTAAAACCCATCCATGTTCCTACAAATGCCCTTTGCGTTCCAGGATCGCGGTAACTCTTTAAAACAAATTCTACAACCCTACTTATATTTTCACCAGTTATTTTTTCATACTAAAAATACCTCTTACTTACCCGTAAGTATAATAAACACTACTTAAGTCCCCATTAAAATCCCCTCAACCATGATAATAAAAACTCCTTGAAAGCACTTAAAATATCTTTAACAGTACAATAATGTATCCATTTAGCGCTACACACCTGCACTCAAACTGTGGTTATAAACGGGCTGTAAATTATTTATTAACTTGCTAACGACTGCCTTGCCCGGGTGGCAGGATTTGTACGAAAGAGTCAATGGGCCCTGGAACGCAAAGGGCATTAGGAGGAACACGGGAGGGTTTTAGTCAGTAAAAGTTTGACAATCCCTTCCGCTCCGCCGAGAGTGGGAGAAGTCATTTGATGATTTCCCATCCAGAAAAAAAAGCTAGCGATTGCGACGTTGGTTTTCTTTAGAAAATATATAACTGGTGTATAAAAAAAATATTGCACCTGAGTCTGAATCCAAAATAAACCAGACTCAGGTGCAACATTTTTTTATACACCATTATATTATTTATACAGCTTTTACGTGCGGCGTTTTTATGTAGCTAACATTAAAATCTATCTCGTGTTACTACTTTTCGCCGATGAATTTAGTGTTTTCGTTCTACAATATTGTGGACACTTTTAAGTAATTGTTCAACTGTACCTATCACCTTCCAGAAAAAGTCTCCGCAGCCCTGAAACGCAAAGGGCATTAGAAGGATCATGGATGAATTTAAGTCTGTAAGAGTCTGATACTCTCTTCGACCCCACGAAAAGGTCATTTGATAATATAGCATAATTGGTGTTTTCCTTCACCGTTTTGAGAGCAGTGGTGATGAAATTAATTACACAAAGTAATGCGCCTGGCTGGTTTTGAATCCGCGACCTACAATTCGTAAGTCGGGGCCGTTACCACTCGGCCACCAATGCTCTCCTTGATAATATCCCATCCATAAAAAAAAACTTTCAGTCAAAGAATTTAGTTGCCAATTTACTTTTGATATTAACTGAATATAGTCGACTTAGCCCTGCC
This sequence comes from Hecatera dysodea, assembly GCA_905332915.2. Classification (NCBI taxonomy): domain Eukaryota; kingdom Metazoa; phylum Arthropoda; class Insecta; order Lepidoptera; family Noctuidae; genus Hecatera; species Hecatera dysodea. The sequence goes on along the minus strand of HG995310.1, from coordinate 12,794,209 downwards.
ACATAAATACAAAAAAAATACTGTCGTCTTGAGAACCTACTCTTTTTTGGAACTCTGTTAAAAAGAAAAGAATAGATTGTGCAAATGAATTTAACTTCAGCAAAACCCCAGCTTCTATATAATAACAGCATTGTTTTAGCACTTTTCCTGTACATTTTTCATCAAAAAACTAAAACTCATTATGATGGCATCCATGCCATCTTGCGCAAGCGGCTCGTTTCAAAGTCAAAGTCAAGTCAAAACGTTTATTTCAATTAGGCCATTAAACGGCACTTTTGAACGTCATCATTAAAAGTTATGATAATTAAGTGACTCTAGCGTCCATTCGCAAAGGTAGATTCTTATGGAGAAGAACCGACAAGAAACTCCATAGTTACTCTACTAAGCAGAGTCAGGAGTAGCACTAACGGCATCCTACAGGTAATTGCTGATAAACAGGACTCACATATTTTGAAAGCTTTTATTCGTGTGCACATTTTGTAACCATAAGTGTAACAGGTATGGACTTTGTCTGAAATAAAGATTTATTATTATTATTACCAAAATACCAATCCCACTTTGATATAACAAGCACTCAGTCGCTCAATCCATATTACTATTTATAATGCAAATGAACAAAACAGAGCTAGTAATTAGGGGTCCCTTTTCAAAGTCCACACACGATACCGAACCTTGATTACTCTAGTTAAGGATCAATTTACAATGGTTCAATTCCACCCAATTATTTGAGACCACAGGTGGTAGTTCTTGCTAATTTGCGGTAACACAGCGGCTCATGTTAAGCCTATCTGTTTCTTGATTTATGTCACAAGTTTAGGCAGGTTCCTACAAAGTCTTTGGATTTGATTTGGGTTGCCTAATTAGTATGCCACATAGTTTTGTGAGTGAAAATAACTGGACTCATGTATTATTAACCTCATAAAAAATGAGGTTTATCATTAGTTATATTTAGGAAAAAAAAACTTTGTTTAAAACCAGAAAACCACTTCTCGAACTTTAAACATGCTCAATTACGGTTTTCTGTGGCTTTGAAGTGGCTGAAATCCATAAAACCGATTTAGATGGAAATGTACTTAACAGACTGAAAAGGTCAATTTTAAATTCGCAATTATTCCGAACAATAAATCATAATTAAAACGACCTCAAAATCAAGGTCCCACTAACTTTAAAATTAACTAAAATATTGCCAAACTTCTCCAAGACAGCAGTTACGTGCGGTCCCTTGATATAATCTGTGGGACACCTCTGTGGAGTTATACAAGTTTTGGCTGCTCTTAACCCTTGACTAATTAATGAAGATTCACATCTTTGTCTCGGTTTTGTAATCTCGGCAATCAGTAGGCTTGAAGTTTTAAGTAAGCTTCAACGATGATAAAATTGTAGGCGTAAAAGGTACTTAAAAAAGCAACTCACCACGTTTGCACGTGTATTAATTCTATAAACAAATTTTATTTGCTATTTGTTTTTTCTATTCATTCAATCTGTTTCGTGTTGTCATCAGTAAGTTTCATACTAACCGATTGTAGAGTTTGTTTGTTCGTTACGCTTTCACCATTAAATCGTTGTTTTTTTAAACACCACATCAATAATGGAAAGATGCATTAGCAGCGAGTAACATAGGCTATATATTATCCCCGTATTTCCACGAGAACTACACGGGCGAAACCGTGGAGCGCTGCTAGTTTAAAAAATAAGACTTATATGTGAGTGAGGTGACTTCTTAGAAAACTTTAGTCGTCACTTCTACATGGGTATTACTCGGGGAATCTCTTTAAGTGCTTCATTTGGTTCATTTAAATCAACACATACTCATACTCAGCTCCATATTTGCCAAATTACCTGGCGCAATAAAATAACGAATTAATTAGTTTATAGGTACAACTAACTACAGAAGATAAGATTGAAAATCGAATGACGTGACTCTAATTTTAAACTGACTTCATCGTAATATGCATATCATGTTTTCTTTTTTCAATTTCAGACGCGACAGTGCGAGGATGCGTTGTCATAGAAATTGTTCTTAAATTGTTCTACGGATAGAAAAATGACTGTAAAAATGCGTCACCATATAAAAGAAAGGTTTCTGCGGGAACCGCTATCGGAAGAATCTCTGCCTATATTTATCACCCAAATGAAATAAATCCACAAACATAAATATTTATTTAGGACTCGACCAAAACAAACAAAAAAAACTAACAGAAAAAAATAAACTAACAATAGGAGTTTTAAGCCGTGAGAGGCCAAAAAAGTTGCCCATCTCAGCATATGCTGCATTATTAAAAAAGAAAAATACCACAGTGGAACACACAGAAAGGACACACAAATATGTACATACACGGCTATTATACACGGCATACGGTACGCCAGTTTGTTAGTCAGAATGCTCCGGGCTATGAGTTTGCTCAGAGATAATTTGTTCCTGTTTGAATTTGGATGGCCGTGAAAACGTGTGCGGACGAAGCAGTATGAAGTTTGGCACAGTTAAAGTTTATATGAAGAAGGAGTACAGAGAGCATTTTTTTTTTAAGTAAGCTTGAAACAAATATTAAGCAATTATTTTTAAAATTAGCTTCATGTACGTTATAAGCTTTAAGTGTTCGAATTTCGACCACTGTGCGACCACTAGTTCTAAATACTTTAAGTTCGTACTTTTTTTTATTGTGAAATGGATTTGCTCTTGACTCTAGTCTAGGTCACAGGTGACAGAGACAAAGTCTACAATGGAATGAGCTTACCCAGAAGAAGCCTGTTCACTCTAACGTTGAAGAGATTTGGGACTAATAAAAAGTTAGAAATTTCGCATCATAATTAAACTAATTCTATTTTAAATAATAGTTGCCTAAATAAAAATTAGTTAATTTAAAATTGTTTATTCATGGTTTCATACAATACCATTATAAATATGATTCCACTTGAAGATTTTTTGTCTCGATATAAACTGTGTTCACGTTTCCCAACATATCTTTTGTCTGCTGTAAGAAATTTCTTTTAATATAAGCAGTAGCATGGTGCTCTTTCCTTCTCGATTTACTTTTTTTTTATAAAATACGTAAGTGTACATACACACATAAAGCTACACTATTTTACTTGTACGTGTTACGATGCACAGTTTAAAAAAGATCGGGTTGAAAGCAAAAGAAAAATAGAAAGATGATTATTTGGACTCACACCAAACAAATAAAAATGTAAAATAAATTAATGATTAATAACATAAATAACTTAAGGCCAAAAAGGCTCTTAACTCGGCATATGCTTCAATTCAAGTACAAGTCTATAAGTCAGTGGGAGTTGCAAGGATTGCAACATTTCAAAATGAACGCTTTAGGAAGTATCAGTGACTCCACACGATGAAGTTTGCTTTGGCTAAGCTTCGTCTGCGGCGCTGTTCTAAGATAGTAAAGTACGGATAGCAAAACAGTTGCTAGACTTGAGCACACTTGGTTTAAGTTGGGCATCATCATCTGCCTTTTTGCCAACTATATTGGGTATGGCTCCCAGTCAAACCAGATTCAGCTGAATACTCGTTTTTTTTCCTGGTTTGTCTACCTACCAGACCTCCACAACCCATTAACTGTTTAACACGGTACTTCTTGGTAAGACTGGTGTCAGATTTTTCTGGCTTCTGACAATCTGTAATGACTGCCAAAGATCGTCAAATGACAGCCGCGACCACAGTCTTAACGTAGTTTCCGAGGCATGTAGAAATCTCGATATGTTGAGATGGTTACCCATCCACAAACCGACCTCGGCAAGCAAGTTATTTTTTACTTTCTAGTGGTTTTTATTTGGAAGTCATCTCTCAAAATTTCCAACCAGTTCATCTAAGATTTTTCTATCAAAATGCACTACTCCTGCGATATAGAGCCCGAGATTGTTAACGCGGAAAAAATATAGGTTAATGTCTGATAAAGTAATGACCATATACTTATCATCTTCAGTATTGCAAAACCGCTGCTCATGTTTAGTCCAAAACAATACGTAAAGAATGATTGAAAAACATATTTCACACAAAATAATATCATATTCATTTTAATAAAACCGTACAAAACACGGCTTCATGATATTCTAGATCCTCCCTACCATATCATTTTGCAGCTCAATGCCAAAATGTACAGTCAGCAACACAGAGAGGATTATGTGCTTGCGTTACATTGAAATATAGCTGTGGAAATTCAGACGGGCAACTATCAAGCCAGAACGAGGCCACAAATAAGTGGCTGGCGATGGCATGGCATATTTTGAATGTTAATCATGTATATATGATGTATTGGTATTTGTATATTATAATCTGTTGGTCACTGTTTTTATTTATTATAAAAAAGGTCATAAATAGAATAAAACCACGTCAGTATTCTTCGAAAGGTCACATTAGGCCTATGCCTAATGTGGCCAAGTTCATTGCAGCGACTCGACTAATGCCTATGCATTAGTCGAGTCGCTGCAATGAACTTGTCACTAGATCGATTAACGCATTGAATCGGAAAATCTGTCCCCTGCCTGTTTCACTCACCTGTTTTATAAAAGAATATCACCAGACCAACCCCTTACCATAAAAATATAAATTAATAAATATTTTTATTATTTTAATATAGATCCATTATACACAATTATATACCCGAAAGCGACGTAGCCCAAAATCAGGTTTTTTTTTGTAGCGATAGCGCTGAAATGTGTTGTGTTAGGTCTGATTATAATTAGCTGAAACTGTTTGTACGTGCCAAAAATATATGACGTAACATTAAAACGTCGAATTTCGTGGAAAACTTAATTTACGCATAATAATTTTCATACAAGGGGCTTACCTTTTAAGCATTCAGTATATTAATAGGTATTTCTGAAAACCTTTCAATTACATCGATAATGAGTTTGTGAATGTTCATTTTGAAATTATGTTACAAACAAAACGACGATTTTTTTTATATGAAAATACGAATATAAAAACATTCTCGTTAACATTAAATGAAAACCCAACATTCATGTTATCAGAAAATTTCACCACATTTGACAGAAGATTCCAAGATAAATAAATTCTTACTGAAATTCATACATGCTCAAGTTATATTTTTGTTGGAAAAGATATTGTGAAGTTCAAAACTCGGTGAGACATATCTTGACATTTACGTGTTGCTAACTTTGTGTGACGTTTACAAGGAAAACATCGTGTACAGACAGCACATAAAGCAAGCATATTTTACTGGGTAGAAATTATGGTATTCTTCTCTGATAAATCGTTGCGGGTTATCGGTGTTGGTCTGGGTCAAGACGGTTGAATTGTTTCTCCGCCACTCCTCGAGCTTCATTGACTTGGCGGAACGTGTGCGAGAGAGGGAAACCTCACGCCCCAGCCGCCGCAACAGAAGAAGACGCCCCGGGCGTCGGAACACGCAGGGCGATTCCCGGCCACCGTAGGCGCGGGCCTGCGGATAGCGAGCTATGGGTGGCTCGCCGTCCGATAGCAACCAGTCCCGGGTCGAGGGCGCGTCATGTTCCACGCGCGCCTCAAAGAGCTGTGCCCCAGAGGCTCAGTGTCTGCTAGGGTTGCGGAATTTTTTCGAAAGAGTCACCGTGGCCCTGGTACGCAAACTAGGAAGAACACGGGTGGGTTTTATTCAGTAAGAGTTTGACACTCCCTTCCGCTTCGCCCAGAGCGAAAGAAGTCAGTTGATGATTTCCCATCCAGAGAAAAAAAAAGGAGTTGCAGTGGCGGTGAATAGTGTGGCAAGCTTGTTCCAAAAAAAAATCTTCTGGTATCAAGTATTTGTAATCTTTTAAAATGAAGATAGATAAAGCCGATTGATAGTCGCCCTATGCGACTTCAGAGAGGAGAACAGAGGGCCTACCTCAGTAACAGGAATATTTATCTTCAAATCTTCTCCCTTTTGTACCCGTCTCCATTTCTGTCCTCCAGTCTCTTATGCCCCTCTCTTTTCTTTTTCTCGTTTCTTATTACTAATGACCGGATATATACTCCGGTCATTAGTAATAAGAAACGAGAAAAATTGTTGTTTTTGCTGTCTCGAGCATATTTGGGCTTTAAAAAAATCTAATTATGATAGGTAATCATTTTTGGAGAACCTTGTATAAATGTATGCATATGTCACGGATAATATCCGAACTTAAATAAAACTAGATTTGACTTTGAACTTAATTATTTTCATGCAAAATAATTATATTATTATAATTCCTAAACATATGTGAAACAAGTTGCGGTGGTACCTCACTAAGGTTGATTTTTCACATAAATAAGTAAAAGTAATCAAAATCAAATGACATGGCCGGATATTGCCTTCCGAATAAATTTAGAATACATGAATGTACTAGTACAATTAATTAAAATTAATCGCAACGGTGGCATAACTCTAGAACAGACGACAAAAATGCCAAAAAAAAAGTGCCAATTGTTTCTGTGTAGGTATGACATCATAATTCTCTGCAATGCATTTGCATCTGGATAAACACATAAGACAAACACTGTTTCTTTACGCTTCTTCACTGATCATAAAACTTAAACTATTGTAAAGCCATATCCCTAATGCAACGTACTGTATGAGTACATTGATATTTTTTCGTTAAGTCACAGCTGTATACAAACGGCCATGTCCTTTATTGATTAAATTTTTATTTCAAGTCCCAAAGTATGTAGGTACTACACAATTTAGAAACTTTCGAAATACAAATTCAAATACGTAGTTACATTAATATAGAATAAGCTTTATATTTGAATAATAATGTAAAAACTTTTAACAAAATACTAAATCCCTAAATTTTCTCAATAAAATTAAAATCCCGGGATCTTAGTGTCGTATTTAATTTTGATAGTTTTTGCATATCATAACTATATTACTTATAACAAATATTTTACTTTATTAGTTTAAGACCGTGTTGGCCGCCCAACTATCATTCCTTATTTTTATTTATATCCAAAAGTATGTGGATTACACTTATGTTTATCATTATCATATTTATATCCTCCAGCGACCTTTTAAAACACTATCAACAAGTTACTTTCGGAAAATATTTTCCACTCATTGTTCAAATTAAACCCGTGGGGTCTACGTTTAAATAAATCAACAGGGTTCATTATTTATTGTGCTCATATCAAAATTTATTGGGTTCTCTCCTGCAGTAAATGTTATAAGTGGGCGGTCAAAAACGCGATGTATTGCTGGCTAGCGCCCCGGTGAGCCTGTAGGTAATGAGGCGAACGGGTATGGTCAGCATAATAACGGACTTTTTTTTTAAAATAAATTGTTAATGTTAAATTTTGACATTTCTTCCAATTTTAATATTTTTTTAAGAATAATTTGTTTTGCCAAGTCAACTAATATTTTTATTTTATAGTAGACAGCTTAACAAAGACGCTTAGTCTAGTCATAATAATAAACTGCTACTGATGACTGTAAAATGTTTCATGAAAATTGTAAAGGATACTTTCATATGGTGTTCTAAGTTATCTTTATTTTACAATGTTTGCGTTTTGTGTGCAAGTATCAAGTCACTGCAAAAAATTACATCTGACAACGTAAAGTGAAAACGAATAAAAACAGTCTTTTTTTTTGGATGGGAAATCATCAAATGACCCCTCCCGCCCTGGGTGGAGCGGTAGGGAGTGTCAGACTCTTACTGACTAAAATCCACCCGTGTTCCTCTTGTGCCCTTTGCGTTCCAGGGCCGCGGTAACTCTTTCGAACAAATTCCGTAACCCGAATAAAAACAGTCTAAAAAATATATTAATTTATAAACCTAAATACCCTGAAACATCGATAAAAAGGCAAAACAATTAACGTTCCAGCCTGTTTAATTATCACTAATTCCATATACCGATAGCAGCCATCAGCCCCATTCCTAGAATTCGTTAGCGCCACAAATTCACTGACATTCCATGAAATCCCGTCACAAATACCTCTGATGGTGATATTTAATTATTCAAATAGGTAATGTCATAGATTAGGGAGGGATAGAAGTATAGGCACTAGAACTGTTCAGTAAAACTCTCGTTTTCAAAATCGTAAATCGTATATTTCGGTATCAATATTTATACAAAAATTCTTAAAAACTAACTATATCCTATTGGCTGACCAGTTGCCTCAAGAAGCGAGTCACCAATCAGCGTTCAGCTCCATTTATAAAAACTAGTGGCGCGCGGCGCGGGTCAGTCGTTTATGTTCGACGGTCAATGTATGCACGACTCCCACAGAAGCAAATGTTCTGCAAGCCGATGTAAGAATGCCTAGTTTTGTAGAAAAGATACGTGCTTTGGCTGGAACTTCTTCCATAGTATTGATTCGTGTGTACTTCTTGCCCCGGATGGTACGCTGGCCCCAGTACTTGAGATTACTTTTACAATACATAAATAGTATCTATGTATGTATCGATCTTTATATGCTATACCGCTTGTAGCTGATACCTATTGATTGAAAATCATACAAATGACTTCTCCCGCTCTGGGCGGAGCGGATAGGAGTGTCAGACTCTTTAGTATGTATGTATCGGTATTCTATATGCTATACCGCTTGTAGCTGATATCTTTTTTATGGATGGGAAATCATCAAATGACTTCTCCCGCTCTAGGCCGAGCGGAAAGGAGTGTCAGACTTGTACGGTCTAAAACCCAGCAGTGTTCCTCCTAATGTACTTTTCGTTCCGGGGCCACAGTGACTCTTTACAACAAATTCCGCAACCCTAATGAACCAATTACCTGCGATGTGACTCTGTTTTACACATGGAGATTATGCTGACAGAATGGGTACCGACAGTTACAAATTTTCTTGTATTTAAAAATATTGTTAAAAATACAATGATCTCCTGTTCTATAATTTACCTACCCCTATTAGTCAAGTGCCAGCTTACACTAAACTTCTTAAAGCGCCTAAAGACTACTATGTAAGATCAAAATTAACTTTTTTTTTAATTTGACTCTTATAAGCGTCGCCTTAGCAACTTTGACGATTCTTAAGTGCAATCAGGCATGACGACTTTCTTGTTTTAGAGATTTTTTTTATTTCCAAAGTATACAGAAAGGCAGACGGGTTTTTAGTTTAAAAAAAAAAGTTCTTTTTAATAATGATTTCGTGAAAGATGTACCCCTTTAAGGTACATTTTCGAGAAACTAATTTATTTATTATTAAGAAATCACGTTAAATGCACCAAAAAATAACTCCAATATATGAATTTGAATTTGATACGAAGAAATTAGGTTGAAATACCTCAGAAGTACAAATCTTAAACGTTCTACGAACCATCCACGATTTTCGCTTCTATTAAGATTTCTTAGTCTATATTTTGTATTAACCATCTATTCCCTCAAACATTTCACTGCTAACGCTACCTCTCATTACCGTAGTTCGTTGGTAATGAATTTATGGTTATATTCTTAATTATGTTCTTACATAACCTTCCTAGCTGTTTGACTGTTTACCTTTACCACTTGGTGATGAGTTTTGTTTTTAGATAAGAAAAACTTTGATACTTAAAGCTTTGAAATAAAATTTTAACTATTTTCTCCGTCAGTAGAAACTGCGAGCATAATCATTTTTTTCTGGATGGGAAATCATCAAATAACTTCTTCTGCTCTGGGCGGAGCGAAAGGGATTATCAGACTCTTACTGACTAAAACCCACCCGTGATCCTCCTAGTGCCCTTTGCGTTCCAGCGCCGCAACGACTCTTTCGAACAAATTCCGGAATCGCCGCAAGAATAACCTACTATGGTTAGATTTAGGTGATCAATGATTTCTTTGCTTAAAACAAATGAAACCTGTCTACTTACTACTTAATCACTTTTGCACGCGGCTTCGCTCGCATTGTAAAAAGCAGCCTATAACCGTCTCCAGTGTTCCATATATCTCAGCACCAAAATTAAAAAAAATCGGTTCAACATGAAATCGTAACGGACAAAGAAATACACTTTCGAATTTCAAATAGCATTTGGAGGAACGAGGGCGAGTTTTAGTCAGTAAGAGTCTGACACTTCAATTCGCCCCGCCCCGGAGCAGGAGTCATTTGATGATTTCCCGTCCAAAAAAATAATATATCAGCATGATCATAATGGAATCAATCAATTGAAAGAAACACACGATACAACGTAAACAGGTCCACCAAAAAAACAACCCTTGCGATTACATCAAAATAAATCAGAAAATCGTAAATTCGTTTAAACCAAAAGTAAATAAACATAAATGATCATGTATCAATGCGAAATCCCAACCAATTCGCCGCAAACAAATCCTAAACAAAATTCAATCAGGCCGAGCAAAACTCACAAACCTACCTTTATGTAAAGTGGGTACATACCTATCCTCCCTGAATTGACGAACCAAATTATTTTACCGAGAACATTCTGCTTTGATAGTACAGTCAGTTGCTGCAAACATATCCCTATACTGAGCCATAAAGCGTATTTCTAATTAAGTTTGTACTTACCTTTTTATGGATATATCTACACTAATATTATAAAGAGGAAAGATTTGTATTTTTGTGTGTATGTTTGTAATGAATAAACTCAAAAACTACTGAACCGATTTCTTTCAAAAATTCTTTCAACCTGAGTAACATTGGCTATATTTTATCTCCGTATTGCCACGGGAACGGGAACAACGCGGGTGAAACCGCGGGGCGCTGCTAGTGGACTTATAAGTACAACAAAGTAATAACAGCACAGGTAAAATGAATTAGTTTACTAATAGGGGCATAATACTCGCATTTTTACAAATTTTGCAACTTTTTTTTATATATAATTAACAAAAATGGATAAGTGGGTGTCAAGTTTAGTTTTAAAAAACTTAGTTTACTATGAAAGCCGGACGCCAACATAGTTGGTAAAAGACAAGGCAGATGATGATGAGGGTTATAGTTTGGCAGTCTTTACTGTTACACCGTATTATTTATCCCTCTGACAAAAGTTTCTCACCTATTTATGTATCAGCCCTTTGTGTGAACATATTTTTGTCGTTGACTGTACACGGGTAGGTACACCGGATACGACCTGACGAGTTACCATATGAGACAGGTAATCAAAGATCCTGTGTGTGAAAATTGGAGCGTCAGATACAGGGGTGATCAGCCACTTCAGATATATTCATAGGGCACATTATGTAGTCATGTTTGGACAAGGTATTAGGTGTTGGATTCGGGAGGATTATTAATGACATCAATACGAGACAGAAGTGGAGTGTGAAGCAATAATTTCAATAATTTAGGGTTACCATAATCAAAATTGCCAACGCCGGACCAAATCTTTAGAACCCCGGACTTTGAATTTGGGTAAAATTGCATAATTTTCCCCGAACAGACCCGAAGACAAAGGCCTTCAAAAAAACGTTAAATGTTTAAATTTTTAATAATCTATTACAGCTTGTTTGGAAACTACAGCGTCGGCTATTTTTAGTAGATTGTACCTCGCACGATTACGATTGAATTTTTATTTCTATTTGTGGCTTATCTTACAAATTTTCAGCCAATGGAGGTTACCTTGACACAAAAAATATCCGGGTTTTACCAAAACACCTTCGGAAACCCCGCACGAACGCTTCCCGGACGGCCACCAAACTAGGACAAATCCGGGGAAACCCGGACGGATGGCAACCCTCTTAACATAATATCTAACGTGCAGTGCAGTTCTGTAAACCTTTTACCGTGTAGGCTTAAGTGAAAGGAACTTGAAATGAGTTGAACTAAGATGGAACAACTGTTCACTTCACGCGCACGTAACCTTATTTAACACAGTGAGAATTTAACAGATCAGACCGGCTGTGCTTCCCCAAAGGGTAAGGTGAAGGTGGTCAACACTGTGTGGATCGCCCGGAGGACATGCTGGAGCATACGGTGGAGGTCTGCCGTGGATGGGCGGAGAACCGCCGTGTCCTCGTCGAAGCGATCGGTGGCAGCGACCTCTCGCGTCTGGCCCTGGTTCAATGCATGGTCCGGAGCGAGGAGGCATGGGAAGTGGTCACCTCGTTCTGCGAAGCAGTAATGCTAGTGAAATAAGAGGCGGACCGCGTGAGGGAGGGCAAACCTCACGCCACAGCCAACACAACAGAAGAAGACACCCGGGCGTCGGGAGACGCACGGCGATTCCCAGTCCGTAACTGCGGGCCTGCTGACGGCGAGCAACGGGTGGCACATCCTCCAAATAACCAGGCCCGGGTCAATGGCGTGTTGTGTACCACGCACGCTTCAAAGAGATGTTAACATAGTTGTCGGGACCCGATAGGGCTAATGCCTACCAGGGCTGTGGATTTTTTAGAAAGAGTCACCGCGGCTCTGAGACACAATAATTGGAATTAAGAAACACGGATGTGTTTTAGTCAGTAAGAGCCTGGCTTCTTTCTTCCGCTCTGCACAGAGCCGAAGAAGACATTTGATGATTTCCCACCTTTCAAAAAATGCCAAGGGTACCTACACCTTTTTTCACATTTCGCCAGAGTTGTTCAAAGCCCACTTAATAAGAGCAAGCCTATCGTATCAACAGATTTCAAATCAAGGGCGGTAAGTGGAACAGTTATGTTCAGCTTCAGGGAAATACATAATCTTAAAGCTGGAATTACATAAGGGCTTGTATAAATATGAGTCCAAAATAAGAGATACGTGTTTATAGACACTTGAAACCCCCAACGGAGTTTGACGAAGCGATGTTATTCTTGAAGAACAAGCTGAAATGACATTTCATGGCCGTCTTATTTCAGTCGCACTTTCCACAACAAATGGAAAGGTGTCCCAGTTTGAAGTAACTCGAACTCTATGCCATTTGCTGGCATTAATTTGTTTGTAAGCTCATTTATTTTCTACATATATAGAATGTTTATTTTGAACAATTAAAGAATACTTACTCATCAGTTTTCTCTATACTTTAGCGGTACTGATCATTATGTAGTATCTTAACAGTACCATACTGTTTTTGTCTTTTGCCTTTTATGGATGGAAAATTATCAAACCACTTCTCCCGTTCTCGGCGGAGCAGAAGGGAGTGTCAGACTCTGTACTGACTAAAACCTACCCGTGATCCTTCTAGTGCCCTTTACGTTTCAGGGCCGCGGTGACTATTTCGAACAAATTCCGCAACCCTTTTTTTTTTTTTTTTTTTTTTTTTTTTTTTTTTTTTTTTTTTTTTTTTTTTTAACGTGGGGAAATCCTCATGGACTATCCCCCGTCTGGGGAAGACGGGGGGGTGTGCCGGACTCTTACCGGCTAAAACCACCACGGTGTTCCGTCACTTGACCGTAGGCCGGGGTCACGGGATTCGCAAAAGCATGCACCGCAACCCCGGCAGGTCTTGGTCCGCCAGCCCCTGGCGGACCTCTCTTTTGTGGGGCCTAGCCCCACGTCCTGCTGAGTGGCGCGCGTGGAACACGTCGCGTCGCCTACTCGGGCCTGTTACTGATCGGGCGGTGGGTCCCCTAACCCAGCGCCCGCAGGCCACACACTAGGGCGGCTGGAGATCGTCGCGGCGCGGCCTCCGGCGCCCGGTGCGTCTGGCGCGGGAAGGGAGAGTGGCAGCTGCCTCTCTCTCTCTCTCCGCTCCCTCTTTGGTCGCCATCACCTCCTCGCAGAAGGAGGCGACGGCTTCCCACGCACTCTCGCTCCCGACCATGGACAGGACCACGGCCGGAAGCGAGAGGTCACCACCGACAGCAGCGACTAGCTCGCGACGCTGCGTCGCCCACGCAGGACACGCCTGCAAAGTGTGCAGGGCCGTGTCCTCGGGGCAAGCGCAGTGGTGACAACCGGGCGTTTGCTCCCGGCCTATGCGACACAGGTACTTCCCGAAACAGCCATGTCCCGAGAGTACCTGCGTCAGCCGGAAGCTGAGGGCGCCATGACGCCTCTCCAGCCACTCCTCCATCACGGGCCTTACCGCCGCTATTGCGGCGTGCCCAAATTCCGCAACCCTAGCAGGCACTGACCCTATGGGGTCCCGTCTTCTTTGCTGACAGCTCTTTGAGGCGCACGGGAACACGACGCGCTGTCTACCCGGGCCTGGTTGCTGTCGGACGACAAACTACCTATAGCTCGTCGTCCAAAGGCCCGCGCCTACGGTGGCCGGGAATCGCCCTGCGTTTACCGATGCCCGGGGCGTCTTCTTCTGCTGTGGTGGAGCGTGGGGTTTCCCTCTCTCGCACGCGGTCCGCCTCCTCCTTCGTTTTTGTCTTGTGCCATTAGTTTTTATAAAAGGACTAGCTACCAACAGCTCTGCCCGGGTGAATGTCGAAAATTATCCCAAGGGAACATACTCCCGGGATAAAAAGTATCCTACGTGTTATTCCAGACTAAAATCTATCTCTATGCCATACTAGGGTAGTTGACTAAAAAATCTAATTAGTCTGTCAGATACATTACCAAAAAATATTGGATACGTATTTATTCTTTTTTCACGTAAATAAAAAACGAACACGATAGGTACAATGAGTTGAAAACTCGGGTGACATCACTAGCTGCTACACTTTTTACCACGATGTGACGTCACTAGCTCCAACTCCTGGTGTTTGATGCTTTTTATCTTCGTCAATTTTTATAGATTTGATAAAGGAAAAAATACATACGTGTCCCATATTTTTCAATAATCTAACTGACTGAATAAATAGAATCATATTTTTTCATTCAAGAATCATCTCTATTCATCAAGATCCATTCAGTAGTTTTTGCGTGAAAGAGTAACAAAAATCCATACATACAGACTTTCGCATTTATAAATCTACACTAATATTATAAAGAGACCAAGATTTGAATTGAATAAGCTCCGGAACGCCTTGACCGATTTGAAAAATTCTTTCACTTTTGGGAAGCTATACTATCCCCGAGTGAGATAGGCTATATTTTATCCCCATATTCGCACAGGAACGGGAACTACGCGGGTGATACCGCGAGATTGTATGCTTATTATTGACGTGTAAACTTGCCTTTATTTATAGCAACGTTCCCAATGAATGAGGTGAACCCTAGTAAGTAGGTACTATTATAAACGCGAACGTTTGTGAGGATGTATGAATGGATGGATGTTCGTTACTCTTTACGCAAAACATATTGATCGGATTTTGATGAAACTTTACAGTGATACAGCTTATATGTGCATCAGAACTACACATAGAGAGAAGAGAGAGGGGAGGGCAGGAGGCTCCTAGTGTTTCATCCATACTAATATTATAAAGAGGAAAGATTTGTATTTTTGTATGTAACGAATAAACTCAAAAACTACTGGACCGATTTCAAAAATTCTTTCACCACCAGAAAGCTACGTTCACCCTGAGTAACACAGGCTACTAATATTTTATTCCCGTATTCCCACGGGAATGGGAACTACGTGGATGAAACCGCGGGGCGCTGCTAGTATTCAAATAAAATCTTTAACCAAAGACTCCCAACACTGACCCCCCTCAAACGGGCGAGATTACTCTCAGAGCAGACAGTTCAGCTACAGTGGGACATGAAATCTCGTTAGGTGACACAAATTGTACGGCAGCGTGACGTCTGTCCCTGTGGTGTAGCCTTGGAACAGTTGAGAAGATAATCTAATCATAAGAGTCGATTTGAAGACCGAGACAGATCGGAAACCATTTTATAGATTAGCTAAAATACATACATCTTTCATGGGGTACTGTGTTAAATGTTACAACAAAATACCTTGTCACATATTAGAATTAAATGTAAGAAAATTTAAAACTTTTATTAAAAGCACCCTTTGTAAACAAGCATAGTTATTACAAATAATCGTCTAATTTGTAATAACTATGCTTGTTTACAAAGGGTGCTTTTAATAAAAGTTTTAAATTTTCTTTCATTTAATTCTAATAAACATTCAGGATAGGAATGCTTGGAAACATGCTGGTCTTGCTCCATAGGGCAATCAAGGTTGTAGACAAAATCAAACTGGTTGATTTATGTATGGATTAAAATTATGAATGCATTTTTTTGTGTCTTGTACGTTTTTTTTGTTCGCCTACTGGTTCAATATTTGTAAATATGTGAGTACCATGAGCTTATTTAGAAGTTTACCTCTGCTGGTAATACTGGAGTTTCTTTTCCGTTCTTCTCCATAAGAATCTACCTTTGGAAATGGACGCTAGAGTCACTTAATTTATGATAACTTTTAATGCTGACGTTCAAAAGTGACGTTTAATGGCCTAATTGAAAAAACGTTTGACTTTGAAACTTTGAAGAAATGTCTGTTGATCAAATGTCGTCTGAATCCACTTGCAATCGATGCTTTATCCTAATATTATTATAAACACACAATTAAGAGAATGGATCGATTTTTGTGACGCTTTTATGCAAAAAGTACATAACAGGTTTTCAAGAACATTTCCATTTATATAGCTTACTAGCTGACCAGCGCTACTTCGCCTGCGTCACATCAGAGAGAGTGAAAAAATAACCCCGTTTTGGTCTTAGCGTAAAATAACAATGAAAGATTTTTTCAAATCGGTCCAGTAGCTCCTTAGATTAGCGCGTTCAAGCAAACAAACAAACTCTTCAGCTTTATTTATTAGTATAGATCTATACCTATATCAGAATAACAAATAAGATATCTAGACTAATATTAAAAGTAAGATTTTTTTGCTTGTTTGTTTGTACCGGATAAGCTCCGAAAAATGGTTAAAATCTATCGAGTAGGGACAGATTTTAACCATTTTTTCACTGATGTAAAGCTACATTATCAACAAGTAACATAGGTCATTTTATCCCCGTATTCCCATGGGAATGGGTAATGTATAAACAAAAGTACTACGGGTGTAGTAGTAGTAGTAGTACGGGTAGGTTTTGTAAATAACATTTTACATAATTTTCTCATTATCTTCATTTTTTCATAAATCAATTCCACTTCTTAATCGATCTCTTATTTTCTGAATAGGAAATCACCAAATGATTTCTCCCGCTCTTGGCGGAGCGGGAGCGGGTTGTCACTCTTACTGACTAAAACCTACCCGTGTTCCTCTTAGTGCCTTTTGCGTTCCAGGGCCGCGGTGACTCTTTCGAATAAGTTCCACAACACCAACGCTTATGAAATTACAAATTGTACAGCAGTGTGACAGATGCCCCGGTGGTGGAGCCTTGTAACAGTTTAAATTTAAAAGATAAAATTCTATTTGTAAGAGTAGAATTTAAAGACTGTGGGAAATTGAAAACTTTAAAAGTAAATTTCTGTTGATAAAATGCTCGTGGCTACATAATAAATGGTCGTTTTAGAGGTTAAGCAGCGCTTGCTGGGACCGTTTTGAGGATTCCACACATACCGAGACTCCTCCGCAGATCAGAACGAATGCCAAGGTAAACGTAAACTTCCAAAACGTAAACGTGAAATCAAACTGTCAAAAAAGCTTGTCATAAATAAAAGTTTTATGCTCGACAGATGAGCAAGCAAATACGTACACACTTGCTCAGCTAAAACTCATCTCTCCAGCACTAAAACATCAATTAATAACGTTAATCAGACAAGTTGTGTGCAAGTGACGTTTTTGTGCTAATGTTGGAGTTAGAGTTAGAGTCGTTGTGGGTAACAGGGTTTACTGAAAAAATCGAATTATTCCGACTGATACATTTCCAAAAAATGCTGGACCCGTATTTTTTTCTTTTTACACGTAAACAAAAAATGAATATGATACAGTGCATTGAAAACACTCGTGACGTCACAATGTTCTATAATTTTTACCAGCGACGTGACGTCGCCAGCCCCCGACTTGAATCTTGATGCACTTTATCTTTATAATTTTTTCACGATTGGAAATGACAAAAAATACGCGTCCAATATTTTTTGAAAATCCAACGACCGGACTAAATAGATTTATGATTTTTATATGTAATAAAATACCCAATTGGATAGTCAAATGCCCGAAAATCTGGCATGAGACTTCAAGAAGGAGGAGGACATCAAGGAGGATCGTGGTACCCCGTTACTAGATTGTGGAGGCAAGCTAGGCATTAGGCAGTCGCTCCATGTAATTAAATGCATTAGGCTATTAGACTCAAAACGTGCGAGTAGGACAGTAATAGTAAGTGATAGATTCTCGCTCACACTTTTTGTGACCTTTCAACAAAACGCATTCGATATTAACTACTTATGTTATTAAAGTATGCTTGACTTTTGACATGCTGGCATAGCCTCGAAACATTTCATAAGATAGCCATCATAAATACTTCAACAGTCAGGGTTTTTTTATTGTAAAATGGATTTGCTCTTGACTCTAGTCTAGATCACAGGTGACAGAGATAAAGACTACGATGGAATGAGCTTACCCAGAAGAAGCCTGTTCACTCTAATCTTTGAAGAGATTAGGGTTGAATGCGTTCGGAAAAACAGACTCAGGCAGAGAGTTCCACTCCTTTGCTGTGTGCATTATAAAAGATGATTTAAAACGCTTGGTGCAAATTGGTTTGAAAGTTATAACAGAAATTGTTCCTTAGAGACTGTTAAGACAACTTTTGTACCATAAAATGACAACTCCTATTCGTTATTCCAATTTATTTGAGATTGCTACAGCATCGTCTTAATTTTTCTTAACATATCCATGTATATGTTGCTTTCAGAAACCAATAGTGACACAAGTAGGAATCTTGCGAATTCTTCAGACCCGACGTATCACGAATTAGGCATAAAGACCTCATCGAATATGTAACAATGGCTTTCCAGTAATCGCCGTAAACTTGACACGGTTAACTTCGTAGAATTCAGTATGATAATAGTTTCAGGAACTCAATAGATTTCTTGATATTAATTCTTGTACGGGGCGGACGTGATCGACTGGACTGTAGGGTGGCCAGGGTAGGTTATCCTATTCTTCAAAAGTGGACTGTATGGTGACAACCCACCTAGGTATAAATGATCCAGACGCGTTGACGCTCCGTCTATAAGCTACGGGCCATGAGGATGCAACCCTTAACTGAATACTTGCTATACTTGCTGTTATCAACACAATATATAGGGGTAGGTATTGAGGGCTTACCAATAAAGTCACAATAAAACACTATTTAACTTGTTCACTATTCACTTAGCGATTTGAAGGGTGGAATTCGCGACTATATGATTCTACATTTAGATATAAATTCAAACTATCTTGACAATGACTACAAATTCTATAAATTTCCAATGTTACTATTGTACGGCGCAACTATACCGTATCGACACCCAAAAAATCACCGTGTGTGATGAAGTTTATTAACCAATATTTTCATTATGCTAATCCTAGAATTTAGACTATATCTAGGCTTAGGTCTATGTGAGTAGGGGTTGTCGTACCTCTATGGATAGCCCTCGGTATGCTCCATGCAGAGGAGACGAATTCACCCCTTCATCCCCCTCCACGTAGGGGTGGGATGTCGAAAACTATACAAAACTATTGTAGGCACGAAGCTATTACCTACTTGGGGTGAATTTACCGTAAAACTATGCTAGGAGGGCTATACAGCTATATGTATCTCTATAGATACGACAACCCTCTACAAAACTACATATGTTTCAACCCTGTCACTTAAGGGGTTGCAACTCTATAAGCGTATATGTTTCAGGGGGATAAAAATAAACAGTTTTATTTAAACCTTAATTACGGCTTTATGCCTGCATACACTATAGACATCTATATATCCCCTGAAAGGATTTTTCAAGGCGGTTCTATTTCAGACATTTAGAAGTCTAGAATCTAGACTTGTATTTTCGGGAAAGGAAGAGGGTAGATGCAAAGTGTTTTATTTTTGTGCATACCTTCACCAGGGCTATTTATCAAAAACTGTTGACCAATCACGTACCAGCACCCTCCTGCTCTGTGATTGGTCAGTGTCGCTTTTAGCTATGCGACTACCTTTGACCTAATATTTCAGGTCTCAAATTACCAAGCCCTTTCTATTTACCTATGTATGTCTGTCTGTGTGTGTATATACCTCGATTACCTTATATACCACCGATCACCTTTATATACCTTGATTACCTTTATATACCTTCGATTACCAGGGTTACCATGTGTTTACTGCCATGTGTAAGGGATAGGACACCCTACCTAACTATATTCTATTTACTTGGAAGAAATAAAGGCTCCAAGGGCTTATATACTGCCTCTTGAGAGCAAACGACTGTAACGAATGTGTTTTATTTCAATAACAAACTATGTATCAACTATAGCTACCTATAACTATCTATACTATGCAGCTTTATCTGTTACAGCATTCTATGTGCTAACTAACTACCTATAACTACCTATACTATGTAGTCGCGGTTTTATTTATTTGCAACATTCTATGTACTACTATAGCTACCTATAACTACCTATACTATGTAGCTAAGACGCATCGTCGCGAACATCTCTCCCGCCGTGCAGTGCAGCGATGACTCGGTGCGATGACGTCGCGGCGCTGCAGAAACCCGGTGAGCGACGCCTGTAGCCACGTCGCCCGCTGCGCGGCGCCGGTGCTCGATGCCGGTGCTCGATGCAGCTGTGCAGTCGCCGGTCTGCCGCTTCCCTGCTGTGGGTCGCCTGCAGTCGCAAGGCTGTTGCGTAGGCTCTCGCAAATGTGCGAGCTGTGGGCCGGATGGCCCGCTGTCTGTGCGAGCTGCGAATGCGCGCAGCGTCGCTTGCTGCGGTGGCAAGCTGTGTAGGCAGCATTGCCTGCTGTATCGCCTGCTCAAAGCAAGGCGGTGGCGGGCTGAATATGCCCGCACTGGGGGCTGGCTGCGCCCGTGGGCAGCATCGCCCGCTATGTTGGCGAGCTGCGTGTGCAGCATCGCCCGCTACTGCTCGCTTGATGCGAGCCGAATGCGGACCGAATATGTCCGCGGGGGTGAGCTGCGCCAGTGGGCAGCATCACTCGCTATGTTGGCGAGCTGTGGGAGCATCGCCGGCTACTGCTCGCTTGATGCGAGCCGAATGCGGACCGAATATGTCCGCGGTGAGGTGAGCTGCGCCTTGCGGGCAGCATCACTCGCTATGTTGGCGAGCTGTGGGAGCATCGCCGGCTACTGCTCGCTTGATGCGAGCCGAATGCGGACCGAATATGTCCGCGGTGGGGTGAGCTGCGCCTTGCGGGCAGCGTCACCCATCTATCGGTTGGCGAGCTGTGAGAGCAGCATCGCCTGCTGTGTCGCCTGCACAAAGCAAGGCGGCGGCGGGCCGGATATGCCCGCAGTGGGGCGAGCTGCGCCTTGCGGGCAGCGTCGCCCATCTGTCGGTTGGCGAGCTGTGTGAGCAGCATCGCCGGCTACTGCTCGCTTGATGCGAGCCGAATGCGGACCGAATATGTCCGCGGTGGGGCGAGCTGCACCTTGCGGGCAGCGTCGCCCATCTATGGTTGGCGAGCTGTGAGAGCATCGCCGGCTACTGCTCGCTTGATGCGAGCCGAATGCGGACCGAATATGTCCGCGGTGGGGTGAGCTGCGCCTTGCGGGCAGCGTCACCCATCTATCGGTTGGCGAGCTGTGAGAGCAGCATCGCCTGCTGTGTCGCCTGCTCAAAGCAAGGCGGCGGCGGGCCGGATACGCCCGCAGTGGGGCGAGCTGCGCCTTGCGGGCAGCGTCGCCCAGCTATCGATTGGCGAGCTGTGTGAGCAGCATCGCCTGCTACTGCTCGCTTGATGCGAGCCGAATGCGGACCGAATATGTCCGCGGTGGGGCGAGCTGCGCCTTGCGGGCAGCATCGCCCATCTATGGTTGGCGAGCTGTGGGAGCAGCATCGCCTGCTGTGTCGCCTGCACAAAGCAAGGCGGCGGCGGGCCGGATATGCCCGCAGTGGGGCGAGCTGCGCCTCGCGGGCAGCGTCGCCCATCTATCGGTTGGCGAGCTGTGTGAGCAGCATCGCCGGCTATTGCCCGCTGAATGCGAGCCGGTTGCGGACCGAATATGTCCGCGGGGGGCGAGCTGTGAAGCGTCACCCATCTATTTGGCGAGCTGTGTGAGCAGCATCGCCGGCTATTGCCCGCTAGGTGCGAGCCGATTGCGGACCGAATGTGTCCGCGGAGGGGCGAGCTGCGCCTGTGGGCAGCGTCACCCGCTATGTTGGCGAGCTGTGGGAGCAGCGTCGCCGTCTATTGCCCGCAAAATGCGAGCCGATTGCGGACCGAATGTGTCCGCGGGGGGCGAGCTGTGAAGCATCACCCATCTATCTGGTTGGCGAGCTGTGAGAGCAGCATCGCCGGCTATTGCTCGCTTGACGCGAGCCGAATGCGGACCGAACATGTCCGCAGGAGGTGAGCTGCGCCGGTGGGCAGCATCACTCTCTCACTGTCCGCTGAAAGTAAGGTGGTAGCGGGCCGGATACGCCCGCATGGGGGGGCGAGCTGCGCGTGTTGGCAGCGTCACCCATCTATCTGTTGGTTGGCGAGCTGTGGGAGCAGCATCGCCGTCTATTGCCCGCTAGGTGCGAGCCGATTGCGGACCGAATGTGTCCGCTGGGGGCGAGCTGTGAGGCATCACCCATCTATTGGTTGGCGAGCTGTGTGAGCAGCATCGCCGGCTATTGCTCGCTGGATGCGAGCCGGTTGCGGACCGAATATGTCCGCGGGGGGGCGAGCTGGAAAGCGTCACCCATCTATTGGTTGGCGAGCTGTGAGAGCAGCATCGCCGGCTATTGCCCGCTAGGATGCGAGCCGATTGCGGACCGAATATGTCCGCTGGGGGGCGAGCTGCGCGTGTAGGCAGCGTCACCCGTCTATTGGTTGGCGAGCTGTGGGAGCAGCGTCGCCGTCTATTGCACGCAAAATGCGAGCCGATTGCGGACCGAATATGTCCGCGGTGGGGCGAGCTGCGCGTGTAGGCAGCGTCACCCATCTATTGTTGGCGAGCTGTGGGAGCAGCATCGCCGGCTATTGCTCGCTAGGTGCGAGCCGATTGCGGACCGAATATGTCCGCGGGGGGGCGAGCTGCGCCGGTGGGCAGCATCGTCCGCCATGTTGGCGAGCTGTGTGAGCAGCGTCACCGTCTATTGCCCGCAAAATGCGAGCCGATTGCGGACCGAATATGTCTGCGGGGGGGGGCGAGCTGCGCGTGTAGGCAGCGTCACCCATCTATCTGTTGGCGAGCTGTGTGAGCAGCATCGCCGGCTATTGCCCGCTTGATGCGAGCCGATTGCGGACCGAATATGTCCGCGGGGAGGGCGAGCTGCGCCTGTGGGCAGCGTCGCCCGCTGTGGTGGCAAACTTCTTTACCGGACGCTTTAAGGTGCCGCCGAATGTGCGCACCTCAGCTGTCCGGACTTCGCCATCAGCGCCCGGGAAAACTGTAATGATGCGGCCTCGCGGCCACGTGTTGCGAGGCAGCTGGCCGTCTGCAATGAGTACGGGATCACCCACCTGCAGATTAGGGCCACGGCTATGGGGCTCCCGCCGGTGTTGGAGCTCGGGTAGGTACTTGACGTCTTCTATGACTATATCGATTCTATCTATACGACTTCTGAGGCGTATGACGTCATCCTTGAATTCTATCTGTAACGGTCGCAGGGCGCTGTCTCTATCTATTTCTTCGTTTTCTCGCAAACTTGTTGACTCGCGGGAAAACATCTGTTGCTGTACAGCTTGCACGAGTAACCTCTCCGCTTGTTGGAGGTATTCGGCTTCTATTAAAAAACTATATTTTGACGCAACTGGGGACGTCACTGATGCTGTAGGAGGGGGCACTGCCGTCTTTGTACGTTTCCTCCAATCCGGATCCGCTTCTATATTTTTCCTCGTTCTTTTATAGAACGTATTTTCTTTGGGCGGCCGACATTTGGCGACGAAGCGTAGTACTGTCGCCGTCGCTCTCAACAGTCGTTCCCATTTCGAAAATCTTGCTGGATCGGGTATGACTTCTGTGAGTCTTCTATCTATATTTTCTATAGCGACTAAAGTTCGCTCCTCACCCGTCTGTACCTCTAGTGGAGGCTTCTCTATTGGCCATGTTGTCGACTCTTCATACAGGAAGCTGGGGCCACAAAACCACTCGTGTCTCGAATCAAAGTGCTGTGGTACGTCACGAGTGGCTGCGTCTGCTATATTTTTCTTAGTGGGCACCCATCGCCAGTCTTCGACTCTACTATGCTCTTCTATGGCAGCTATGCGGTGCGCGACGAACGGTTTGTAAACTCGAGCTCCTCTTCTGATCCAGGTCAGCACGGTTTTGCTGTCTGACCAGTACGTCACGGAGGCCGGCTTGACTCCGTGTTCTCGGATGACAGCTGCAGCGACGCGGGTCCCCATCACCGCGGCCTGCAGCTCGAGTCGGGGTATCGATTGGAGCTTGAGTGGCGCCACCTTTGCCTTGGCCATGACGAGGCTCACGTGAGTCTTGCCATCTTCTGTAGAGATACGCCAGTACACCGCTGCGGCGTACGAAGTTTCGCTCGCGTCCGTGAAAACGTGGACTTGCGTTTCTATGGCGTCGCTATATCCTGGGTAACATCTTGGTACTGTGACTTGTGCAAGATTCTGTAGATGTTGAACCCAACTTCTCCATGCTGTGGCCAAGTCTGTGTCGAACGGCTGGTCCCAGTCGACTCCTCTTCTCCATGCTTCTTGGAGTATCTGTTTGGCGCGAATCGTTACGGGTGAGGCTAGGCCGAGTGGGTCGTATAGTGACATCACTATTTTCAGCGCCTCTCTCTTTGTGGGCACCTCCTTCTGTAATACGCCACTCGGTAATCGGGCTAGGCTCAGATTGAAACCCAGCGTATCTGCTCTTGGTCTCCATATTAGGCCAAGAATTTTTTCTGTATGGTCGCCGATGTCGACGACTTCTGTCTCTATAAGCGACGGTTCTATTTTCTGTATGACGTCGATGTCATTCGATACCCATTTCTTTATTTCGAAACGAGCCTGTTGGTGTATCTTCTTCACCGCTGTTGCTATATGTGTCGCTTCTTCTACTGTTCTATAGCTATCCAGATAATCGTCCATATAATGGTTCTTCACTATTGCTTCTACCGCTTCTGGATGCTGTTCTATGTGCCGGTTCGCGTTCCAATTCTTCGCGAATATGGCCGTGCACGGTGAGCTTGCCGCGCCGAATATGATTGACGTCATTCGATACTCGTCGGGGGCTCCTTCTCTTCTATTGCCTCTCCACAAATATCGGAGGGCGTCTCTATCTTCAGGTCGTACTTTGACCTGCATGAACATTTCGGTAATGTCACCTGAAATGGCTATCGGATATCTACGAAACCTCATCATGACGCCGGGCAGCGACTGTAACAGGTCCGGTCCTGTGAGTAGGAAGTCGTTCAGCGACATTCCATTCGATTTAGCTGCGGCGTCGTGTACTATTCGAAATTTCTCCGGCTTCATGGGATTGAAGACGTCGAAATGAGGCAGATACCAGGTTCTTCCTGGCGTGGTCTGTTTGGGCGCTTTTTCTGCGTACCCTTTTGAAAGGAGCGAGTCCATCTGTTCTATATATTTATTTCGAAGACTCGGATCTTTGTCGAGCTTCTTTTCTATAGAGATCAGCCGCTTGTGTGCTGTCCCATAACTATCGGGCATTTCAAAGTTGTTATTTTTCCATAACATAGCTGTTTCTATATGCCCATCTGTCAACTGTTTGGTATGTCTTTTCAAGATGTCTTCAGCCTGCTTCTCTGGATCAGAATCTGGACGCCGAGGATTAACTATTAGGGACTCGAGTGCGAAAAATTCACGAAGTTGCTCGTTCAGTCTATCGTCTCTATTTTCTCTATCTTCTCTGCATGCGCTGACGTAATGCACCTGCTGACCGAGTATTCTAGTGTGCGCGCCATGTAGCGTCCATCCAAGCGTTGTAAGTGACGCTATTGGCTGGTGCCTGGGGCCTCTTCTGACTTCACTGGCAAGGAGAAGGTGCCAGTTGTCTTGGCCAATCAAAATCTTGGGCGCGCCAACATCATAGACTAGCTGCTCTTTCTGCGTGATTTGACGATGATCTTGAGCTGGCGACTGTCTCCTTGGGCTCCTTTTTGACTTCGGTCTGTCTGGGCTTTTCGGCTGCCACCGCAGCGGGCTTCTTGTCGTAATGAAGTAGCCGACTGTGCGTGGCTGTACACCCCTTGACGTCACACTTCTTCGCGTTGCATTTATGTCGCTCTCTTCTTGGCTTCAGGCAACGGAAGCACAGGTTTAGATTCTTCGCAATTTCCCATCTCTTGTTACTATTGCTATTCTTGAACTTTGAGCAATCGCGTTCTATATGGCCATCCTTCTCACACAGTCGGCACTTGCTTGCTGACTTCTCTGTTGTTGTGTGAGTCCTCTGCTGCGGTGTGCGTCGGTTGGATGAGCCCTCTGTCTTGATGTTTTCAGCAGGAGCGAAAGCGCTGCAGTATCGAGCTTGTTCGGTAATGAATTCGCTAAACAGCGACAAGTCTGGCAAGGACTGGTATTTTTTCTGTATATATACGGTACCACTGTACACGTATCGAGTTCGGTAGCTTCTCTGTCAAGGTTCGCATGAGCTCGGCGTTGATCAGGTAATGATCCTTCTTCAATGCTCGCAGCGTTACTATAGCGCACCTCACGTGGCTTGCGAATGAGCAAATATCCTTTGGATTTTCACTGCATCGTGTCAGTCCTCGCAATCTATCTGTTTCGGCCTGTGCTATCGAATCTGGTCGGCCGAATTGCAGCTCGAGTTCCCTCATGATGTCATCTGGTCTTGCATGGCCGATGAGTTCTGAACTAACTGTTTCTAAAGCGCGTCCATGCAGGCTTCTTCTAAGTCTTGCTGTATTCTCGACATCGTTGAAATATTTTCGAGTTGTTTCATAAATGGCTCGAAATGACAACCATTCTGTATGCGCACCACTGAAGTTCGGTAAAGTCATAATGACCTTCGACGCCGAGGAGGAATTCTGTGACTGCTGTTCTGTTTTCTTGTCAACTAAAGATGCTATAGCAGCCGTAAGGTCCGTAACGAATGGACGTAAATTATCCTCGCTCCTATCGTCTTCTATTTTCTTCATAGGTGGTGGCTCTATCTGTTTAGCACTATCTGGATCTATGTGCGTTCGACGAGAGTCCACTATTGGTTCGAAGTCCACAGGGGGGGGGCGGTTGCTGTCGACTATCACGGATGTCCCCCTCGGCGGCGTTGGTCTCTCTCTGATCAGGAACAGGTTCAGGCGCCTCTTCCAGCCAGGAACGCACGTACTCTTCATTCGAGTTTCTATCGTCCAAATATTCTTCGTCCGACTCTTGTTCGGCTCTCTGAAGTGCTAACTGGGCAAGCTCCAACTTAATCTTCAATAAGTCTTCGCGAGCCTTCTGTAATTTTCTATATGACCGCGGTGACCTGTCAATGGTCGACGGCGGACGTCTATGTTCTATACGGGCGTCACCCCGGGTAGTCATTGGCAAGACTCGGCTATCTTTTCTATTTGACGGCTTCATTGTACTATCTGAAGTCGTCTCAAAGCGGGTTCCCTTCCTTGAGGTCGATGGCATCTGTTTCTGTACTGTTGTCGGCAATGGTGCAGGTACTCGTTCTATTGCTGAAGCTTCTATCTGTTCTATTTGTTCAGCGGCAGCAGGCGGAGACACGTCTTCACTGCGCTGCTGCATCGATCGCGCCGTCCCAGACGATGAAGGCGAACGCGGCGGCACCTGATGATGGATAGCAGGAACCCTCTCGGCTGGATCCTGTATCGGAACTGTCCACGCCTCGGATGATTTGCCATGCGACCTCGTGATCGGCATTGTTGAAGTCTTCAATGAATCTTCAAAACTATTCGGTAGTCCACTGGTAAGCCTCAGGTGAAACTTCAATCCAAGTTTCCAAAAAAAAAAATTTTCAAAAAATTTTCAAAATTCTTCAAAGTCCCCAATCTTCAAAAAATATTCTAAGTTCGGATTGACTGAAACTTTTCTAAGTCCCAGACTGTTCAAAATCTTCTATGTGTGAAGTCGATCGAAATTCTCTAAGTCCAAAATTCTTCAAAAATATTCCAAGTCCCGCTTGATCAAAACTTTTCTAAGTGTCAGGTAGTTGAAAATTTTCCAAGTTCAAAAATCTTCAAAAAAATTTTCAAGTCCCGGATTGTTGAAAATTTTCTAAGTTCAAAATTCTTCAAAAAATTTTCCAAGTTCAAAATCTTCAAAAATATTCTAAGTGTCGGAACTCCTCAAAATTTTCAAAGTGTGAAGTCGTTCGAAATTTTCTAAGTTCAGCTTGATTAAATTTCTTCTATGTTGTTGCTTCACTATCAATCTGCCTAGGGGTAGTTTTCTTGAAGGGATGATTTCTTCAAGGTCCGACTTCTATTTAGCTTCTAGGGACACCCTTCGTATCTTGAAATGTTGAAGGGTAGTTTTTTCTTCAAGGGGGTGCGACTTCACAATAGGGGTTGCGCCTTCAGGGTAGCTGCGTGGTTCGGTAAATCTAACTTCCAAATAGCTAGATCAGGCTATCTTCAAAATATCCGGCTCCGATGGACCAGAAAATGTACGGGGCGGACGTGATCGACTGGACTGTAGGGTGGCCAGGGTAGGTTATCCTATTCTTCAAAAGTGGACTGTATGGTGACAACCCACCTAGGTATAAATGATCCAGACGCGTTGACGCTCCGTCTATAAGCTACGGGCCATGAGGATGCAACCCTTAACTGAATACTTGCTATACTTGCTGTTATCAACACAATATATAGGGGTAGGTATTGAGGGCTTACCAATAAAGTCACAATAAAACACTATTTAACTTGTTCACTATTCACTTAGCGATTTGAAGGGTGGAATTCGCGACTATATGATTCTACATTTAGATATAAATTCAAACTATCTTGACAATGACTACAAATTCTATAAATTTCCAATGTTACTATTGTACGGCGCAACTATACCGTATCGACACCCAAAAAATCACCGTGTGTGATGAAGTTTATTAACCAATATTTTCATTATGCTAATCCTAGAATTTAGACTATATCTAGGCTTAGGTCTATGTGAGTAGGGGTTGTCGTACCTCTATGGATAGCCCTCGGTATGCTCCATGCAGAGGAGACGAATTCACCCCTTCATCCCCCTCCACGTAGGGGTGGGATGTCGAAAACTATACAAAACTATTGTAGGCACGAAGCTATTACCTACTTGGGGTGAATTTACCGTAAAACTATGCTAGGAGGGCTATACAGCTATATGTATCTCTATAGATACGACAACCCTCTACAAAACTACATATGTTTCAACCCTGT
This sequence comes from Hecatera dysodea, assembly GCA_905332915.2. NCBI lineage: Eukaryota > Metazoa > Arthropoda > Insecta > Lepidoptera > Noctuidae > Hecatera > Hecatera dysodea. The sequence goes on along the minus strand of HG995310.1, from coordinate 12,765,114 downwards.
CACTTAAGGGGTTGCAACTCTATAAGCGTATATGTTTCAGGGGGATAAAAATAAACAGTTTTATTTAAACCTTAATTACGGCTTTATGCCTGCATACACTATAGACATCTATATATCCCCTGAAAGGATTTTTCAAGGCGGTTCTATTTCAGACATTTAGAAGTCTAGAATCTAGACTTGTATTTTCGGGAAAGGAAGAGGGTAGATGCAAAGTGTTTTATTTTTGTGCATACCTTCACCAGGGCTATTTATCAAAAACTGTTGACCAATCACGTACCAGCACCCTCCTGCTCTGTGATTGGTCAGTGTCGCTTTTAGCTATGCGACTACCTTTGACCTAATATTTCAGGTCTCAAATTACCAAGCCCTTTCTATTTACCTATGTATGTCTGTCTGTGTGTGTATATACCTCGATTACCTTATATACCACCGATCACCTTTATATACCTTGATTACCTTTATATACCTTCGATTACCAGGGTTACCATGTGTTTACTGCCATGTGTAAGGGATAGGACACCCTACCTAACTATATTCTATTTACTTGGAAGAAATAAAGGCTCCAAGGGCTTATATACTGCCTCTTGAGAGCAAACGACTGTAACGAATGTGTTTTATTTCAATAACAAACTATGTATCAACTATAGCTACCTATAACTATCTATACTATGCAGCTTTATCTGTTACAGCATTCTATGTGCTAACTAACTACCTATAACTACCTATACTATGTAGTCGCGGTTTTATTTATTTGCAACATTCTATGTACTACTATAGCTACCTATAACTACCTATACTATGTAGCTAAGACGCATCGTCGCGAACAATTCTGATGAAGCTCATCCATGACTTTATTATATAGTCATAATGTAATGCTTTAGAAAATAAAATTAATTAAATGTTTCTTTAATTTTTATATATATGAGTTTATTAGAGCCTTTAAAACTGTGTTAGTAAATCGTTTTCCTGGTACTCGTATTGATTTTGTTTTGTTGAGAACTGTCTTGGATCTCTTAGCTAAATTAAAATAAAAGTACGATGTTGGAGTAGGAAAAATACCTAATTTACGCCTTCCTACATATCAAGCAGGAGACAGAATGAAGGACAAGCCCAGTTTGTATTGGTAACATTCTTCTATGTTCTCAGCATAACGCTTCCTAGCTACTAAGCATGATATGACCCTTTCTTCTTCTTAACGTTCCCCACTGCTATACAAATTACAGACGGAATTCGTTCTTTATAAGAAGCGCAAAATCTTACAATAGCTTGGTTGACTTTTCTGAACTTGACTTATTCACTACTAAGCCGCGTGTATTCAATCAAATTCTTACTAAACATTGGTTCAATAACTGTTTTATTTTGCACGACAAAACGCAATAACATGATTGTTTGTGTAATACTGTTAATATTTATAATTAGTATTTTTCTTTTTCTTCTTATCTTTCAAGCATGCTCTTCATAGATAATTAAATGCGAAAACATGTAATTGGTTAATAGTTGTATAAGTTGCTGTACTTGATGCTGTTATAACTGTTTGTTTTCCAATTGTAATAAAATAAATAAATAATGCACAGTCAGTTCTTTTAAATAATATATTATTTATTTTATGCTATCCCTAAACGTTATTTAAGATGCCAAAGTCGATATGGCTTATTGTTTTGTCTTATTTATCTACTTAGTTTGTGTTCTACCCAGTGAACAAAAGTATGTATGTATGTATTACGTGAGTGTATCCGTGGCATCACAGGCCCTGTCAGAACACCAGCGCTGTGGTATTTATCTATGTATTAAATATCGCAGCATATGCTGAGATAGGGACCTTTTGTGGTCTCGCACAGTTTAAAATTAATATTAAGCTTTTAATTATGTATTTTTTTTTATGTTTGTTTTGTGCTAAATAAACATTTTTCTTTCTTTCTCTTTCAGTTATCAAGCACCACGAAATGACATCAATGAATTAAAGGGCCAAAGCCAGTTAAAAATATATTTCAATACATACATGCAAAGTAATACATGACACAGAGGGGAAAAAAATGGGATCCCTTCTTTTCGCATAATGTTTTTTGTCCTAATATACTTCGGCATAACGATTTTGGCACAATTTGTTTTGGCATAATAATACTTTGGCATAATTTTTTTAGGCATATATTTTATGTTGGCATAATCATGTTAAAGACTAATTTGTTTTGGCATAAATTTGATTCGCATAACGTTAGTAGGCCTAAAGACTTTTAGCATAACGTTAGTAGGCCTAATGGCTATTAGCATAATATTCTGAGCAAACCAATTAGCTATAGTACCTGTAACAATCAAATAATATTGTTGGTTAAAACATTAATATGCTGTGCAACAAAAGTTAGTCACAGAACCGAATTGCTGCAAAACCGACTTCACGTAGTCTTGTTTGTCCTACCCCTAGAGTGTTATTTAAAATCGCGTAGGCGCGTAGGGACGAGGCGGCCCTAATCGTCGCAGACGGCTTTCGCTCACCACCGGCTCGGCTCGCTCGCAGCCGCCTGCTCCTCAGCCCGCGTGGGGCCACCGGAGGGCCGCAGCGCCGGAGCCGTCACAGAAACCCTGCCTGCTGCATGCTGCTTGCTTGCTTGCTTGCATGCTTGCTTGCATGCTGCATGCTTGTTTGCATGCTGCATGCTTGCTTGCATGCTGCATGCTTGCTTGCATGCTGCATGCTTGCTTGCATGCTGTATGCTTGCAATGCTTGCTTCCTACAGCGAAAAAATACTCACAAAATTGTTCAATACGTTATAATATATTAATATTTTATTTAGGATATTATGCTTAAAAAAGTTATGCTTTAGAACTTTATGCTTAAAAAAGTTATGCTTTAGAACTTTATGCTTAATAAGGTTATGCTTTAAAATATTATGCCTAATCATTATTATGGTTACAGACATAATGCTTAAAAAAATTATGCATGAGCTGTTATGCGTAATTATATTATGCGAAAAAATAATTATGCCAAACAACATTATGCTAAGTTATATTAGGTCTTAAAATTTTATGCTAATGGATAGGGAACCGAAAAAAATATCCAACATGAAAATCAGAAATCAATTCACTATAAAACATTGTAAAGAGTAAATCGAGTCAATAACGTAAAAACGGAATGACCTACATAATCATCAGATAAACAATAACGCTCCAAAAATCCACGAAACCTCCTATTCAAACTTGCACCTGACTAAACTAATGAATAATATAATAATAATTAAAAAAACGGTTAAAATTCCCTATCTCAAAAACTACTAAACCGATTTCGATGAAACTGCAGTATATTCTAAGTTGAACAATATCTAGTTCAACAAAAAAATAATTACTTCAATCGTACTTGTAGTTCCGGAGATATGCGAACACAAACATAAAAACATACATACATTTGAAATTTGGCACATTTGTTCAGACGCTGATATAGACTAACGTATACGAAAACTGGGCAGATCTGGAAATCTTACATACATATGGGTCGAATTGATAACCTCCTTTTTGAAGTCGGTTAAAAAACACTATTATATGAACTCACTAGCTTCTGCCCGCGACTTCGTCCGCGTAGAATAGTTACTTTACCGCCGATTTTGAAACTCTTAGCCCGATCGGTTTAAAATTGACAACGTTTCATACAAACTTTCATCCCCTATTTTATCCCCTTGGGGGTAGAATTAATCAAAATCCTTTCTTAGCAGATGCCTACGTCATAACATCTACCTGCATGCCTAATTTCAGCCCAATCCGTTCAGTGGTTTGGGCTGTGCGTTGATAGATCACTATGTCAGTCAGTCACTTTTGAATTATATATATTTAGAAGATATAACTTGTTTCACATTAAAGTTTAAGGTCAGCGAAAACCACAGTACCATAGAGAAATAAACACTTTTCACTCGCTTAAAATACCACTGCAATTTTCAGAGACTTCTTCAATATCGGCCATGGAAGTAACCACCAGCCTGTGAGTCGGCTTATATCAGATGCGCTGAGGTAGCCTAGATTCTAAGCTTGATATAACACCGCCCGTCTAATAATGGCATAGTTCAAAAATTGCGATTTTCAAGCACCAACGGATGAGATTATCGGACGGGATAGAGATTTTATTTTGTAGTCTACACTAATACTCTAAAGAGAAAAGATTTATACATTTGTAACGTATAACTTACAAGCATACCAACATTTAAAAAAGGCCTAAAGAATGATATATTAGATACATAAGTTTAACTTTTTTATATTAGACACGTAAGTTTAGCTTGAACTGTTTTGTATTTTAGATATACTTGCTATATTTTATGAATGAAACTACGGTGTTCAGTTTCTTGGATGGCTTGAACGTCGTAATGTAAACTACAACTTATTGTTAATTTAGTTAAGTTTCTCTTTAAGTGAACTGTAATTTGTTTTTTGAGAAATAAATGTCTTTAAACCGAACTTCAAAATTGTATCACCATTAGAATGCTCAATTATCTTTGAATAGGTAACATAGACAATTTTAAAATAAATAAACGGGCCGCTAGTCCATACTAGTATTATAAAGAGGAAATATTTTTTGTTTGTTTTTACCGAATAAACTCCGCAACTACGGGACCGAAATATTTTGTCTTCATATTCCCACGGGAACGAGAACTAAGCGGATGAAACCGCGGGGCGCTGCTAGGTTTTTATAATTTTAGAATATGTTTCTTGACATGAAAATATTATAAAAGACAAATACTCGCTTTTAAAATATATTTATCCATCCTTTTCTCAAGTAAATTGGAGTCACCTATCAGTCATACCAGATGCAACTGAATACCTCCACAACCCAGTGGGTAAAATGTTTTCCCCTAGCAACACTGGTGTCAAATTTTGTGACAACTGACTACCAGTAACGATTTTTGGAGATGTTAAAAGGACGTGCTGTCCGAGACACGGAGGAAACTCTATATGCAAAACCCATTTACGGAGAAGACGGGCCCCCATTCAGTGCCTGCTCGGGTTGCGGTCTGTGTTCGAAAGACTCGCCGCGGCTTTGGAACGCAAAGGGCATTTTGTTTTTAGTACCTAAGAGTCTGACATTCCCTTCCGCTCTTTCCAAAGCGGAAGAAGACATTTGATGATTTCCCATACATGAAAGAAAGAAAAAAGAATTAATAGGGTAGTTGACCAAAAAAATTTAATTAGTCCGTCGGAAAGATTTCCAAAAAATATAGGACACGTATTTTTTCTGTTTTCACGTAAACAAAAAACGAAGACGATACAGTGCGTTGAAAACTCGTTTGACATCGCTTCGTGCTATGATTTTTACCTCGATGTGACATCACAAGCCCCCACTCCTGCTCTTTTGATGCATTTTATCTTCGTCATTTTCTATAGATTTAATAAAGCAAAAAATACGTGTCCAATATTTTTCGATAATCTAACTGATGGACTAAATAGAATCAAATTTTTGTTCCTCAGGAATCATCCCTATTGTCTATTCAGTATTTCATTTATTTGGAACATTAAATTATCCACTTGTGCTATTTTTCTTTCAAGCGAGCTACATCTTCTAACAATAGCGGAGCAAGAGCCGTGAGACGGCAACACGTGTTGTCCGGCTTTTAGAAGTATTGGACACAATTCTAGTTCTTATTTATAGCTGCTGTAAGAGAGAAAATAGAATGCGAATTGTTTTAATTTAGGATGGTTCAAAGAGGTGACGGGAATAACATGGATTTAGCTTGCTAGATTCTTGGAAAATAATAAATTAAAATTCATAACATCCATAGCAAAAACTTAAAATTTTAAAAATACCGCCTTATTCCAAAACAAGGTTTTTCTTTAAACCAGCTTTAAACCATTGAGCTCGGTTTTGTATTTCGAATCTTGATCATGTCAGAATAAGATTCAAATTACAAACCCTGGCTCAATGGTTTAAACCTGGTTTAAAGAAAAACCTTGTTTTGGAATAAGGCGGTATATGTTTAATAGCCGAAATCATGTTTTTTGTGACTGACGAAATGTTAAAGTAGAGAACTCTTTATTATGTACACCACATAAGTTAACAAAAACATTACATAGGGTGACACAATGGGCGGCCTTATCGCTAAAAGCGATCTTTTCAAGATAACAAAAAAGTATACAAACTATAGGACCTCTGCCTAACGATTGTCACAGGCAGGCAAATACCGGAGAGATTTTAACAGATTTCATTATTTCAGAAATTACTACGAAGTACTTAAAAAAGCAAAAGACTTCCAGATCTACTGTATACTAGAAGACACGGAATTAATAACTTGAAATTCTCTCATCCATACCCCAAAAAGCCTTGGCTTACTGACAAGGCCACTTCCCTATGAAAATTGGACCGCCATTGTATTTCCAAGAAACAGTCATCAAACAAATCGATTGTGGTGGAGCTCATGAATTTTGTACACCCAGTAGTTCAAGGGAACTATTGATTGAGATAGAAGCGAAGGTCGACCATTTTCCTTGCTTGGGTGGAGCAACGCCGTGTCCTCGTCGAGGTGATCGGCGGCGGCGATCTCTCACGTCTGGCCTTGGTTCAATCCATGGTCCGGAGCGAGGAGGCATGGGACGCGGTCACCTCCTTCTACGAAGCAGTAATGCTAGCTAAGGAGGAGGGGTAACGCGTGCGGGAAAGGGAAACCTTTCGCTCCAGCCGCCGCAACTGAAGAAGACGCCCGGGGCGTCGGGAAACGCAGGGCGATTCTCGGCCACCGTAGCCGCGGGCCTGCGGATGGCGAGCTATGGGTGGCTCGCCGTCTGATAGCAACCAGGCCCGAGTCGACAGCGCGTCGTGTTCCACGCGCCGTCGACCTGGTATTGTATTGCTTAGATTCAATGTCTTTGGCATAATACAAATTGTATGCATTGATAATATATTTTATATCTGTTTATTGACTAAAAAAGTTTTCGTAGTTTCTCGCATTAAAATAAAACAGTAATACAAAAACGTATATAACCCACAGAAATCTCCCCTAACAAACATTGTAATTACGTTTTCTATCGTATTCAATATCTTGGAACGGATCCTTAATCCGAGGTTATTGCATATTCTGTAGGAAATCTACCCGATAGCTACCGATGGTATTTATTGAAAAAAAAAACAATAATAAATCAAAAGTAAGCCCGGGCGGGGAGTGAGGACATTAATGCCGAAGTTTTAGGGTGGATATTATTCAAAAGGAAGTAGGACTTTCCTATATTTTAATTTCTTTTGTATCGTGGGTGCGTTTACGATAATAATTATTAAAGCATATACACACACACCCAGACCCAGAACAAATATCTGTAGGCCATATATATTTATTTCAAGCAGCAAATCGTTCAAACATTATAACTATTAATACACTTATAAACCCTAATTAAGTAAACCTAAACACCTACTTAAATATAACATAAATATTTTTCCGTATCCCTGTCGATTGGAGCCCTAATGTTTTGAGGAATTAATACTTCGTGTGACAAAGTAAAAGCCAGCCCTTGGGTTACGCGAAGAGGCAATAAACGAAATCAAATCTCGTGTAACAGTTGCAGCATTATGCAGTCACAGTCACGCAATACAGCTTCCACTTAGGAAGCCGTATTGCGTGACTGTACCATAATTTTACACATTTTTCTAACCTATCGTAAAATTTTAGTGGTATGTGTCATCTTCGGTAGAAAATTTTCTTTTTTTTTAACTTCCAGTAAATAATCATTTTGGCAGCTGCTCGTCTATAAATCCTGCACCCATAGCTGCAATATCGCTCCCCACTCAAAAACTCACTCGCCTTAAAATCATTTAAAAAGTAATCGTATTTGAAAAAAATGAGTGCTACGTGTATTTGCCGCACGCGGCTACGAATTTGCTACGCATGCTACGCTCGTAGCAACTCAGCGACATAATTTAATTTGAGACCGTATTCATTCCACGAATAAACTACTAAAGTACTGAGAAGACTTATAAGTTACGCTTGTTACTTTTTTTCGTAAAGTATCTAAATGGATATTTTCTATTCCAAAGTTCAATAAACTACAAGATAGAAATGAAATAGGGAGACTTTTACTGGGTTACAATTCAGGAACTTTTATCTATTTATTAACAAATGTTTGTTCTATAGATTTTGTCAATTTATGCGAACATAAATGTATGAAACAGCTGATTTTTTTCGCGATTTTTGGGTCGGTTCGGCCACCAATAGGTAGGATAGTGTCACCCAATATCTGGGTCGTAGTGGTCAGGTCACTCCATATAAAATACTAGTATTCAGCTGAATACCCGACCCTAACAAAGTTGGTAAAAGGCAAGGCAAATTTTGGTTGCTATCGGACAGCGAGCCACCCAACGCTTGTCGTCCGCAGGCCCGTGCTTAAGGTTGCTGGGTATCGCCCTGCGACTCTCGACGCCCGGGGCATCTTCTTTTGTTGTTGGCTGGGGCGTGAGGATTACCTCTCCCTCACGCTGACTGCCTGTTCCGTTGCTAGCATTATTGCTTCGCAGGAGCAGGTTCCTGGGTCTCATGTTCCCTCGCTCCGGCCCATGTATTGAACCAGGGTCGATCGCCTCGACGAGGACACAGCGCTGCTCCGCCCTTGCAAGGCAGACCTCAACCGTATGCTCCACCGTGTCCTCACAGTTTTGAACAGTGTGACTCGCTAGCCTAGCAAACTAGACGAACTATATTCGCCTGATAAAAATACAAAGACTGAAGAATGGGGTCATAGAACTCCTCTCAAGTATAGTACAAAATCCAGGGAATGCAGTATAGTCCACAATGAGCAACCAACTAAAGAACTAAGAGCATAAAAACAAGAGAGAGAAAAATGAAGCTTTATTCAGAATTAAACATTTTTGTGATGGCAAAAACGAAGAGTTGAAAGAAAGAAGAAAGAAAAATGTTTATTTGGGTCTCGCACAAAACAAATAAAAAATAAAAATGAACATCCAACTCTTCCAGGACAATATTCAAGATTGATGGAGCGAGCTCATGGTCACCCTACCGTCCCCAGACTTAGTCCATGTCTGGACGCCCCGGGTGCTCATTTCCGCTGGCGTACTTCCGCAGTCGACTCTAAGGGATACAGAAATATGGACCCCGACGGTTCACTGGTCTTAATGTTACTGACTACTCTAGAATATTATTAGGACTTTACTTGGGATAGAATTGACTGAGACTTGTTTGTTTAATTGACCTCTACTACTTGATTAGATTTTCTTGTTCGGGTAAGTAACGTGGATAAGTTATATCATAATCAGCCTTTTAACGTTCCCACTGCTGGGACACAGGCCTCCTCTCTAGGAGAGGGAATGGGCCGTAATCCACCACGCGGGCCCAGTGCGGGTTGGTGAATGTCACATGTTTTCGAATTTTTGGTTCTAGGACATGCCGGTTTCCTCACAATGTTTTCCTTCATCGTTTTGAGAGCAGTGGTGATGAAATAAATTACACAAAGTAATACGGGCTGGCTGGGTTTGAACCCGCGACCTACAATTCGTAAGTCGGGACCGTTACCACTTGGCCACCACTGCTCCAAAGTTATATCAGATGTATTTAATCAAGGAGCTTTGAGGTTAGGCAACGTATTGTGCCCTTGAAGTCCCTTTGCTTACATGCTTTAACATCGACCATTGACTGAACTGAACATGTTGCTGTGTCCTGCTTATCCAAGGACGCAGCTGTACGTGTTACGACTGCATCACATTACGAGGGTAGATGAGGTCATGGAGTACATAGGAATGAAGACCAGACTCACCATGAGAGTCGAAAAGGTGCAGTCACGCCACAATATCTTGAGACTTTTATGAAGGAGAAATTTTGGACGACGGGTGTAGTGATTTCGCGGAATGCTTCGTGATACCACGACTCATTATTTCAATATTTAGAACAGACGCTCCATTTTTATTTATATGTACAGATGTATGTATAATAATTTTAAATTATTTTCCCAATGCAGCCGCATACAATTCTAAAACTGTTAAGACCCTCAATACCACACTAAAATTCTACGTATAATTAATACTCAACTACAGAGAAGCTCGAATCTTTTGCTCATACAGCGGAAGTAAGACGCCTCAATAGGAAATTTCAAAGAAATGGGAAAACCGACGATGCAATCTGAACGTACGAAATTGTATGTCTCCAATTTTAATGTTTCTTTTATTGTGCTTTGAAGAGAGCTCTCATAAAGTTGAAGGAAAATATCTTGGGGCAAAGTGGTGCAAACCATTAATTCGAGGCGGGTGGGGGTACCAACGGTAACCCCACCTAATGGGCCCCAAATAATGAGTTGCGACCCTGCTGTCACTAGAAATTGAGTTAAGACGTTTCTAGAACAAAAACTTCGCAGACCTGTGATATCTACGAATTCGCACTGGGATCGTGTCCTGGATTACAGCCAACTACAGAGGATGTTCAGGCTTCAGCCCCAGCTACTATAACGTGCCTATGTCATCATGAGCTCATTATGAAATAGGGAATGTGCGTCTAGTACAGCTCTGTCTCTCTCCCTAAACGAAAACATGATGGTTTTTTAACGTCTTAGTAAATATGCCCAAGGGGAGCAGTGGTAACATTTGAGGCTAATTATGCTTGAAGGTGGTGTTTTTATTACTTAGTAATTGGCTGGGATTGAAACCAATTTAGACAAAAATAAACTGCTTCTTTATTTATTATTATATTCCGAGGCACGGGGGGCATGTTCACCCATCCACAGACGAACCTCGGCAAGCGTTGCTTAACCTTGAAGATCGACCTGTACAGCTGTTATAATTTATCCACGAGCTCCTAGACTTTCAACTGAAATTATAATGATGATAAAATACAATTTCGCAGTCATACCTACCAATCAAAGATACAATCAAACAAATATTTAAAAAAAAAAACTTTGATTTTATAGAGAAATAGTTCGACAGTGTTGCCTCGTAACTGAACATTTTTTAAAGTTGCACAGTCTAAGTGTTCGTTTCAGCTATATTTATAAAACTGCAAAACAGCTTCTAAGTGACGTTATTAAAAGTTTCTTGCCTCATTCAAGTATTACTGAACGAATCCTCGAGACGAAAAGACAGACTTGATAAACAGGAGCTGAAGAGCTCTCATTGTACCTAGTTTAATATTCAACGACTTCAAACGGCTTTTACTACAAACTAAGCACTCTAATAAAAATTAACTAATTTCTCTTAACATGACTTGTTGCAGTGAAAAAGCTATCAGCCATCTTGAATTGGTACCTAGATAGAATTCTTTGAATTATTATACCATATTATGTAGTTATTGGAAATCCAATTTTGACGACACGGTTGGCGCAGTGGTTGAGTGTTCAGCTGCTGCGCTACGTGTCACGGGTTCGATCCCCGCACGGAACAAATGTTTGTATGGCCTACAGATAATTGTTCCGGGTCTGAGTGCCTTGTCCATGTGAGTTTACATGTTTGTGAACGCACCCACGATACAGGAGTAAATCCTAGTGTGGGGCAACGTTTTTTAAAAAGAGAAACAAAACAAATTTGATATAAAAAAAAATTACAAGCAGGTAAAGGGTGGCAATAGCGTTAATCAGTAAAACCGGCCATGTGCTAGCCTAAGTCGCACGCGAAGGATCCTGAGGAGATCTTATTTTTAAAATGATACATTAAAACCATAGAATTCTTACAATTTTATAAATTAAAAAATAAAATAAACTAAAACGTAACATTAAAAAAATCGCCCTCAGCGCTGTGAGTGGGCCCAAGTCTGCTATTTTTTATAAATTCGTCATTCCAACACGATCCCATTGTTATTTTGCTGCTTAATTCATAATGGTCGATCATTGATCCGTCAATGGTTTCGTAATACTTTTTGATAACTGAGCTATTAAAAGCTCTGAAGATCAAACGGCTTTCAAAGAGAGAATTTCTTAAAATGACACTCATACGAGCGTATTTAATGCAACTTAATGAAATGTATTTATGGTCTGCCACGCGAATGCAAGAAACCGGACGGCATGTCGTTATTTCCACAGAAGATGGGTAGGCAATTAGTGTGGGACGCTACTTGTGTCGATCCTCTTGCGTCATCCCATCTTCCTAACTTAGATTTGCCAAGACATTAATTTGACTACAGCTAAAACACTACGAAGTGGTGACGGGTGGGCGTTCTGGGGGACTGTCTTTATGTAAAATTTGACGTTCAAAAAGTGCTGTCTCTCAGCCTAGTTTGGATAAATGACTTTTGTTTTGGATTTTGATTGATTTTGAGACTTCGCGTGAACCAAGGGCTGGCTTTTACCTTGGACAAAGGATAAGCATTACCATACGGCGTGGCAATGCTGCCAGGCTTTTGAATACATTACCAGTGGCCAGCGATGCGGAGGAATTTTTCGACGCCATCTTTTGACAATTTTAGTTTTAGTTAGAGTTTTGTTTTCTTAGGTGTCTGTCTATATAATAGTAATAATAAGTTATAATTCAGTTTCATTATCCTTTCTTATGTATATAAATACAAGAAAATATAATTATCATGAAATATATTCAAACAAAATACTCCAAAAACTCCGTTTAGTTCCATAGTAAAACTATAATCACGTTTTTGACTAGCAAATCTTGACAATTTAAAAGTAAAATATAAAAAAAATGGTGTATTCACACTAAGTGCTTAGAGTTTGAGTTTGACAATAATTTAACATTTACTACAGTGATGTACGAAAAGATAATATAAACGTGAAGAAAATCACGTAAATTTCACTTAAAGCTTCGATATTGAGCGTTCGCACAAGCCACCTTCAATGGCTCCGCAAACATTGATCACCCTGTATCTACCTGACAAACTTAAACCACACTGAAAACACTGCAAAATAGACCTTATATCTATATATAATAAATTATGGTGAGACGGCATACATAAATTGGTAAAGCGCACATTGTTTGCAAGGTTTGATGGGTCGAAAAATTGTGCTTCTGAAAATAAAGCCCAGATTTCAGGAACTCTGCTCCGAACGTATTTTCACATGTTTGGAGTTTTAAATAGGGATGTTTAAAACATGGCTGGTTTTTGTCTCGATACGGGTTTGACGTTATTCGAATTTCACTTGTGCAGAACAATAGGGATGTCTGCACTATCTCTGAAAAAGTTTTGTTTTGGTTGTCTTTTGTACGTATTCAAGTTTTTTCAACCCTGCCAGGCGCATTACTTTGTGTAATTATTTACCTCACCACTGCTTTCAAAACGGTGAAGGAAAACATCGTGGGGAACCGGCATGTCCTAGAACCAAAAAATCGAAGACATGTGGCATTCACCAACCCGCACTGGGCCCGCGAGGTGGATGACGGCCCATTCCCTCTCGTAGAGAGGAGGCCTGTGTCCCAGCAGTGGGAACATTTTTTCATTTTAAGAAGTTTTTTTTCAGGGTAGTTTAACCGTGGCTAAGGAATAATAGTCGCAAGAGTCGATCTTCAAGGTAAAGCAGCGCTTCCCAAGGTTGGTCAATGCATGGGTAACCATCTTATCAAACAGAGTTTTCGCAATGCCTCGGCACGCACGTAAGCCGTTGGTACCAGATGGCATTTATAGATATTTGGCAATCGTTACAGATTTACAGAAACCGGTAAATCTGACTTCAGTCTTGCTAAGAAGTACCGTGTTATCCAGTTAATTGGTTGCGGAGGTCTGCTAGGCAGCCGCTACACGTAAAATACTGGTATTCAGCATTGGGAGCCGACCCCAATATAGTTGGGAAAAGGCTAGGCAGATGATGAATGTATCCACTGAGTGTGATAAGCCGAAATCGATGTGGCGACACTTGGTACAGCTTCTGTTCAGCGGTGGACGTCTTTCAACTGACATTATGATGATGAAATCGATAGCCCCCGTGTAAAAATTTGTGTCCAGTATGTTTTTTTATGGATTGGAAATCATGAAATGACTTCTTCCGCTGATCTGTAGCGCTGTATAAACCTGGCCTTCTGCACCCGTTTTTGATGTGATAAGAGCAGTGCTGGCCGAGTGGTAACGGCCCCGACTTAAGAATTGTAGGTCGTGGGTTCAAACCCAGCCAGTCGCATTACTTTGTGTAATTAACTTCATTACTACTTCTCTCAAAACGGTGAAGGAAAACATCGTGAGGAAACGGGCATGTCCTAAAACCACAAATTCGAAGACATGGGACATTCACCAACCCGCACTGGGCCCGCGTGGTGGATTACGGCCGATTCGCTCTCCTAGAGAGGAGGCCTGTGTCGCAGCAGTGAGAACGTTAAAAGGCTGATTATGCTTATGCCATTAAGCAGAGGGACGAATTGCAAGTTAAAGTGGGCGAATTGCAAGAGGAAGTGGGTGGCTTGTATTTCATCTGGCTTTGACATTATTTTCTGGCTAACAGATGGAAGTGTCGTAATTATGTCAGTTGTTTACCTTGAGGGTGGAGAGTACTAGGAATTATATTTATCAGAAATGCTTTAGACGTTTAATATTAGTTTCTGATCCGCCCACAGTGGCTTTGGATAACAGTGTAGGTGTTAATCAATATCGAATTTGATCTGTTTTGATCCTGAACACCCACTTTTCTTTCCTGGGTTAGTTTAATTATTAAAAAGGACAGCCTTAAGAATAACGTCACTAAGGATTCTGAAGTACCGTATTACAAGTATGTACCCGACCCAGTTCTCGAAAATAACCATGTCACGTTGTACTGGGATTGGTCTATCATCACTGATAGGACTATTGTCGCCAATAAGCCTGACATAGTGGCGTTAGATCGAATAGCGCGCCGTGTAATGATAATCGATGTAGTCTCCCTCATGACGAGAACCTCGTGAAGGCTGAGAAAGAGAAATTAAGTAGCACATGGGGTTGTCGACACGTGGAATATGGACTCGGCTGTCATTGAATCAATTGTAGTCACAGCCAGAGCCAATGGCCGGCTGGCCAAAACTTCGAGAACCATCTGTCAAAGCTGGCCTTACAAGGTTGGATAGAGGGCCTGATACAGAAGGCAGTATTCCTCGATACGACTGGTATTGTGAAGAGTTATTTTCTCTGGAGCCCTAACCAACGGTAGATTGGACCCTGCTCCCGACACCGGCGGACTACTGCTTTTTATAATTATTTATAAAAAAATATTTTAAAACTATAATTTTTTTTTTTTTTTACTTCATATAACCTAGTGTTTGACTGCGATCCCACCTGATGGTAAGCAGCGATGCAATCTCTGATGGTAAGGCGCACTAGTTTATGAGCCTATTCACTCTTGCCTTGAAGACATTCAGATTATAATCGGACGGGAAGACCGCCGCAGGCAAATTGTTCCAATCCTTCGATGTTCGCGGTATAAACGACGAGGCAAAACGCTTAGTCCGGACCGTAGAAGTTTCAACAACGTATGGATGGATACTCGCCGTACGTCGGGTCGTCCGATGGTAAAAAAGGGATGGCGGGATCAAGCTATGCAGTTCCTGCGCACACTCTCCAAAATGCAACCTGTAAAACACCGAAAGGCTGGCTACTTTACGCCTGTGCTCAAGGCTTTGAAGATTGGATTTAACCAAATCTGGATCACCAATTAGCCTCTTCGCTCGCCTTTCCACCGAGTCCAAAGCCGCTAGATAGCATTTCGCAGCACCAGCCCATATATGGTTGCAGTACTCCACACACGAACGAACCTGTGGCTTATATAGCATCAGAAGCTGTTCTGATGTGAAGTACCGGCGGACCTTTGCGAGAACGCCGAGTTTCCTAGCAGCCACCTTGGCTTTGGATTCAATGAACCGCCCAAAGTTTAGGTCTGAAGAGATTTCTACTCCCAAAAGCTGAAGGCGGTCGGTGCACTCCAGGGATACATTCTGAAAAGTAGGAGCCAAGGTGAACGGGCTCTTTTTGGCGGTGAACAGACACGCTTGTGTTTTGGCGGCGTTGAATCCCACCAGATTGGCTTCACCCCACTTGGAGACTGCCTGAAGTGAGACATTCGTTCGCTCCACCATAGCCTCTCGTTCGGACTGGATTAGCTCCTTACTAGCCCGAGCACTAGGCAGGTATCTCTCTACAACTGTGCTATCATCTGCATACCCATAGATACCGGGCACCAGCAGATCATTGATATGCAGTAGGAAGAGAGTTGCAGAGAGAACAGACCCCTGAGGAACTCCGGCATTAGTCGTCATGGGCTCTGATGAGCAGCCGTCGACAACAACTCGGAGAGACCGTTCACTCAGGAAGTCTCCTATCCAGTTAATCAGACCAGGAGAAATGCCGTACGCTGGAAGCTTGCTCAAAAGGCTAGCGTGCCATACCCTGTCGAAGGCCTTCGAGACGTCTAAGGAAACGGCCATCGCTTCCCCGTTCCTCTCGAGGGCCTCGCCCCACAAGTGGGTGGCATAAACTAGTAGGTCCCCAGTTGACCGATTACGGCGAAACCCGTACTGTCGGTCACTGAGGAGATCGTGACCTTCTAGATATGCCATGAGGCGCGAATTCAATACACGCTCCATAATCTTGCAGAGTATGGAGGTTACCGAAATCGGCCGATAGTTGGCAGGATCGGCACGACTGCCCTTTTTGGGCACGGGTTGCACGTTGGCATGTATAGTTAAATAAATAAAGAGAATAATAACCAATGTCACTAATAAAAATGCTATTATTCGATAGTTTGACAAATCTTACAAGACAATAAACGAAAATTACTTCGAGGAAAGTTCATATTAGCACAGCAATGTAATTTACAAAGTCAAATTAATTGAAAGTTTCACACAAAAGCGTTTTTTCAACTGAAACAATTTCAAGTTCGTTGCAAACTGCATAACACTATAAAATTAAAGACTATTTGCACTGTTTAATCTTGATTAGATTACCAGTCTAGACTGAATAAAATAATGAAAAAAGAACGATTTAGACTAGCCCCGCTATAAATTCTGGTCGATAAAAAAAAATGGTCAAGAGCGAGTTGGACTCGCACTGTTGGGTTCCGTTATTTAGTATCATGTCTTGACCAACAACCGAATCAAAGCAATGAGGTAAAATAAGGAAATTCATAAATGTTTAAAATTTACTTTGTTGTTAGAAAAAAACAAAACCTTTTCCCATAAATCGATTATCAAATCGTTTCAAGCTTGAACAGCAAAATGGATTTTGAAATCAAATAACAGTTGTTTTAGTAATAACCAATTTAATAGTTAGCTACCAATTAAATGTGAAAATAATATTTTTTTATAAACTTAAGCCTCGTAGTCTCCTACAACATTTTATAATTTTATTCACCTAGGTCTCATTTATATCTTTTCAGTTCATTTTATTCTTTAAAATACGGAACCCTAGAACCGTCCTTATTAGTTCAGGCTATGTTTCTAATTTAGTTTCAGTAAGCTTCTATGAGGATAAAATTCTGCTGAAAATAAAACGGTTACTTAGAGGGAACTTCATAATCAAAATAATGTTTGCGAAAGATTTACGGAATGAATACAGGATTAAATGAAGTTCCACGAGGCACTGGGCATTTCCACCACTACCAACGCCGTTGAATAGTTAATCTTTTTATCAAAACTTATGCTTATTAGTTGAATAGCTCGAAAATAAGAAAAAGGAGGAAATAAATCGTCCATTATTCACGGTTCCAACAATTTTGATTACTTTTCATTCAACATTAAGAACGAAAAGCGAGCTTGGGAACATAGGGAATTACAAATAGTTTAGCTTCGAAGGGGATAACGGGAGCTCAAAATGAGTGAAAGAAAACGACGAAATAAAGGGTTAATTATTTTATTTAAGAATTTGATAAAGAGGGAGTCTCTTTGAACATCAAAAAGTATTCACACTGCCATTTTCAATCCCTTCCTGGGTAAATAATATTTCTGATCTTTGTTTCTCCGATAAAGTAATCAGCGGTGTATATATACTTTACCTTAATATTACTTGTTGGATGTTTTAAGTTCAAGTATCTATAGTACGGATTGGATGGAATTTAAAAGAGACTTTGACCTCTAAGTTTGTTTCGGTGTTTCTTCTCAGGGTAGTTGGCTAGGAAACACCGGCTTCATTAAGCTTAAAATATCAACAATATTTGATTGTAAAAGTGTCATGTTTAACCTACTTAAAAAATAAATATAATTAATCATCATTTATCAAGAAATACCAAAATTCTATAATTTATCTTAAAAATCCGTCAAAATTTAACATTACAGTAGAGTTTGACACGTTCTTAACTCAAAATACTCAATATATAAACCCGAGCACATTAACAGTATCAAAATATTTGTCAGAAATGTTGACAACAAAAGACTTTGGTCAACTTCTTACTCTTTTGCTCACTTTACCAACGAATACTTGCTAATTCTATCTTGAACGAAGAGCGAACGAAGCCCGTTCGGAAACACTCCTCTCGGCACTCGTTATCGATAGTTTAGGTAAGTGAGCGAGCATAGTGAGAGCACTTAGCTCTTAGATTATCATCCTGCAAGTAACCTGTCAAAATTTTCCCGTAAAGAAGGGTTTGACACGTCAAAAACACGCTGATAGCGAGTCTTTAAATATTTGTCAGAAATGTTGCCGACAAAAGACGAAGGTAAACTTCTAACTCTTTTGGTCACCTTACCTACGAGTATTTGCCTAAGAATATGATATCTGCCAACGACCGCTCGCAGACACTTTATAATGTACATACATATGTACATGTCATTAGGGCACAAGCTTACATATAACGTACATACATACACTGTACATCGGTGTGTGTTATAATGATGCTAATTCTATCTTGGACGAAGTGCTACGAAGGAGGTTTTGGATAAGATTATTTGTAGCTTTTTTCATCGGCGTTTGTGTAAATGAGTACTTACCCTTTTTTTTTTTTGTTTTGGATGGGAAATCATCAAATGACTTCTCCCGCTCTAGGCAGAGCGGGAGGGAGTGTCAGACTCTTACTGACTAAGGCCCACCCGTGATCCTTCTTGTGCCCTTTGCGTTCCAGTGCCGGTGACTATTTCGAACAAATTCCGCAACCCTAGCAGGCACTGACCCTATGGGGCCCTGTCTTCTTTGCTCATGGCTCTTTGAGGCGCGCGTGGGACCCTGATTTTTCCTCTTTACAATGATATCACAATAGAGCAGATTTATCTTCAATTACCTAAGTGGGTTAGTTAGCTAAGGCTCAACATCATCAGCTCAAATCAAACAGCTAGAAGGTATGTTCTGGATCTGGAGTCTAGAAAACGGCCCTTCTATGGTGTACACGAGCCATTAATTCACCTGGTGGGATCCAATTCACTGTTCCTATTCCATCATCAGTTCTACTTACTTGGCATGTCCATTGCTACTGCTTGCTGATTTCAAGATACCCGGATAATCACAAAATATTATAGACATAGAAAAAGAAAGAATAAAAAATTTTGGACTCACACAAAACAAACACAAAAAAGGCAAAAAAAAAAAAAACTTTACATTAATTTTAATCTTTGTGAGGCCAAAAAAGGTCCCTATCTCAGCATATGCTGCGATATTTAAAAACAACGCTGGTGTTCTGATAGGGCCTAAGATGTCACAGATACACTCACGGCACACATATCTCACTCAAAAGAAACATAAATACAAATAAAATAATGGGTATAGACTAGTGACACATACAACAAAATTGACATACGCTCAATGTCCCAGTGCTCCAGTATCATTTGTTCATAATATCATAGACAAATGATGGAACGCGCGGGCGCAGTGAAAGCGGTCGACTGTCAAAATAAAAGACTGGTAGATAGAACACAAACTAAGTAAAAAAAACGTAATAATATGCCATATCGACATAGCATCTAAAAGTAAAATATAAATATTATTTAACATTAACTGCCTATGTGGTACATAAAGTGTTTAGTCGACATAAATATGATGAATAATGTTAAATTCAATATTTTTAATGTGTGAGTATATCTTATCCATTTCTCTACTTACCTCCGCGGCATAATTTCTCAAGCCATTGAGCCCGTGTCTCCGTTGAGCCGAGCATTTTGTCGATCGTAAAGCCATACGTCCCAAATGTTGCGCACTCCTGCCTCACCTGCCATTACAGGCTCTTTGTTGAGTTAACGTATTGTGTGCTTTACCCCTGACGGCGGGTTGAAGAGATCTGTAGGACGCAGGTAAAGATTTGCTGATATAGAAATTATGACAGTCGGAACTAAGAATTGGCTTTGGTCGTAGATAAGATACACCTATAAAAGTGCTGTCTTTTTAACCCAAAGGTAGATAGATAGATAATGCCTTGTTGCATTAAGTCCGCCCGGCGCCTATATACCACTATTGTACATAAAGATAAAATAAATTTCAGTCAGTAAGAGTCTGACACTCCCTTTCGCTCCGCCCAGAGTGGAAGAAATCATTTGATAAATACACTTACAAAAAAAAATGTGTTGTTTTTTTATTCAATAACCTATTGTTACGAATTTGACTGTCTGCACAGTTTGTGGAATTTGTACCTCTATGGTACACAATAAATTCCCAAGAAACACAACTGATACCTACACGGGGTGATGAGTGCGTTCCTTCAGATAGGATATTCTAGGGTTAATATACAACGATTATGACCCCCTATTTTATAGATGCGAAATCATCAAATGACTTCTTTCGCTCTGGGTAAAGCGGAAGAGAGTGTCAGACTCTTACTGACTAAAACCCATCCGTGGTCCTCCTCAACGAATGAAATTCTGCAACGATTATTATCCCTAGAACATCCTATTTGAAGGATTGAATTCAATCACCAGTTACCCTGTATAACCGATCTTTAAAAATCAGGTTCTATGAACCATTCCGATGTACCGTTGAACTAACACATATCGTGACGACAGACAAAACTAATTACGTACTTCGGTATAGAAATAGCAAAAATAATATTAAAATCCTAAAACCCAGAACAGCAATAAATCACCAACTTTCCTTCATTAAAATAATTCAAGCTCTCTGCATTTAATTACAATCAGACTGCACAGTCGCACACTTTGATATTATGAAGAATGTCAGGAAAAAGCCAAAGAATAGAAAATCCATTCGGAACTCACGATAATTCATTATGAATAAATACGGTGAAACTTTTGCACTGCATTTGAAAGTAATCATCAATCAATATATAACTCTTTCGCTAATGAGTGGCTGAAAAACCACGCACAGCCAAAACTACTGGTCGTAGAAAGATTAAATTTAGCACGTTAGGTTTCTTGGGGAGTGTAGGAGAGCATTAAGAAATGATTTCGCAAAAAATCCTACAGGAACGGGAAAAAGCGGGATTTGCGCGTACGAAGTTGCGGATAAAAGCTAGTGTTATTTAGCACTAGTCCGTTAGTTTTCCGAAAAATATCGGACACGTATTTTTTTCTTTTTTCACGTAAATAAAAAATGAAGACGATACGATGCGACGCCGCGACAACATGACGACAAGCCCCATCTCCTAATGTTTAGTGACATGACTCTTTAAATAATAGCGATGTTTCCTGAGTAAAAAATATATGATTATGTTTAGTCCGTCAGTTAGATTATAGAAAAACATTGGACACGTATTTTTTCCTTTACCAAATCAATAAAAACTAACGAAGATACAAAGCATCAAAGATCAGGAGTGGGGGCTTGTGACGTCACGGCTCGCTAAAAATTGTAGCGAGTAGTGACGTCACACGAGTTTTCAACGCACTATATCGTCTTCATTTTTTGTTTACGTGAAAAAAGAAAAAATACGTGTCCAATATTTTTTGGAAATCTATCCGACGGACTAATTAGATTTTTTTAGTCAACTACCCTAATAGATTTTTTTAGTCAAATACCTTCATCATCATGAACAGCCTGTTGCAGTCTTCTCGCATCCAGTTTCTGCCAGCCGTCCTGCGCAAATCGTCACTCCACCGTGCTTGAGGACGTCCTACACTACGTTTGCCGAGACGCGGTCTCCATTCTAGAACTAGTTTACCCCAACGGTTGTCGGTTCTACGACTAACATGGCCAGCCCACTGCCACTTCAGCTCACTAATCCGGTGAGCTATATCGATGACCTTGCTTCTCTGACGGATCACCTAATTTCTGATGCGATCCCTCAGAGACACACCGAACATAGCCCTTTCCGTAGCCCGCTGAGCGACTTTGAGCTTGTGAACCATACGAGCCGTCAGTGTCCACGGCTCGGCTTGTTCGGCTCCGTTTGTCATGACGGGTAAGACGCACTGATTGAAGACTTTCGTCTTTAGGCACTGTGGAATCGACGATGTAAAGACTCGACGTAGCTTCCCAAACGCTGCCAGCCCAACTGAATTCTTCTATTCACCTCGCCCTCAAAGTTGTTTCTACCTAACTACTTTACTTTCAAATACTTACTGTGTCTATTTACTCATATTTAGCAGATCTTCATATGTGTATGCATTATGGATTACAATTGCGTTTTGATTCAAGACTAGGTTACTAAGCTCCCATCTATACCATGTGCTGTACGTCACCAGTTTCAGCCAGCGACTTTTTGATCTCGTCGTCCCATAGGGAAGAGGGTCTTCCTCTCCTTCGTTTTCTTTGAGGTCCTCTCCATATGGTGGTATTATAAATCCAACTTTTGTCTCTAAGCCAAAATGCGGGCGTGTTGGACACATTCTATATTCATATGTTAACGTTTTAATCTACGGATTTATGTACTAGGGACGATCTACAAAAAGTAGGCAAATCTTAAGATTCACATTCAGTGTTTCCTTTTTTATTTTTGTTTTCTCTAGTAGTAGTAGTCCTTAGTAATAGTACTCCTTAGTTTCAACCTAAATATTAAAGGGAGTAAAGCATCCCCCTTTAATCTACAGAGTGAACCTTCTGGTTTCTTGAGTACTGCTGAATTTTATGTTTTAAGTTGCAGACACTAGTCGTTTTCATGTTTAACTTGCTATGTAGTAGGCTGTTGTATGATTCTGTCATTTTCCTAAAGACCTTTTCAGTGAGTTTTTGCCGATACTAATTTATAAAAAGGAAAGATTTTTTTGTTTGTACCGAATAAGCTCCGAAACTACTAGACCGATTTGAACCATTTCTTCACAAATGGAAAGCTACATTATCAGCAAGTAACATATGCTATATTTCATCCCCGTATTCCCACGGAATCGAGACCTACACGGGAGAAACCGTGTGGCGCTGCTAGTATTAGATAAAATTATTGACGCGCTGTCTTAAGCGTAAGTAAAACACGCTATTTGATTTATTTTGTTATTTAGCGAGGATTTTATGATATAATAAAAATAGTTTTTCGCAGAAAGCTCAAGACAGTTTATTTATGGCATAACTACCTACACATATTCTTTGTTAACTAAATACACATTGTTTTTGTTCCAAACATTATTTAGATATACATGTTTTTGCGTTTAATATTGACGCACCTTTGAAATAAGTTTAAATCGTTAAACTTTCAAAGCTAAAAAGCCCAAGTTGAGTCAAGCCAGCGATCGCTTAAGTTAACCAAAGTTTACAAAGCAAGAAACATTTGACTCATCACTTTATCGAACATAAACAAACAGAGTTAATTATTTTGATTAGTAAGTCTCCGTCAGCATGTCTACAGAGACGTATAATTATAAGTTCGCGATTGGAAAAGTTTAAATTATTGAATACAACTTTGTCTTCGTATAGACATATCGGAAGGAGGTATAAAAGATTACCTCGTGTCGTTCTGAAAGGCTATGCCAATCAAAAAGGTCTGTTGCCGGCGAAAATATTGTGTCCTGTAATATAGCACCTACAAACCATCAGAATCAAAGGAAAGAAAGAATTAACACGCACGGTACCAGGACCCCAAATCTGCTATTTTTATAAATTTGTCATTCCAACACGATTCCATTGCCATTTTGCTAAAAGTACGTAATCTGCTAAAGTCATGATGGTCGATCATTGGTCGGTCAATGGTCTCGTTATACTTTTTGATAACCGAGCTATTAAAAGCAATAACTGCACAATGACGTTCTAATGGTAGGTCGCTGATCAAAGGAAATGTCAAAATTTTAGCAGATTATCGCATACGTCTGTCATTCATTTGTCACTATGTACGAGTTTACCATTTTATGCCATTTCTTTCAATGGAGTGTCAGTGGTTGACCATTGGAAAGTCATAATGTCGCTTTTATATTAGTAGATTACCAAACTTGTCAAAATCAACCATTATGAAATCAATGATAGACCATTCTGACACTATTGTAACAGCAGCCCTGTGTACATAGAACAATAAAAATGTTATGCCAAAAGCTAAGTATGTGTCTCACGACTGCGCTAAATTTCAGCGATATGTCAGACAGACTGATGCTGTCTGATGCTGGTTAATGAACCTTTCAAAGGACGACTGGCAGTTCATTGGAATCAATAATATATATATGAGGTGGTCAGCGACGGCGGAGCGATAGAGTCGTCACCATCTTGGTTCGGTGGTAAAGGGTTCATTTCGCAGGTGTCGTTGAATAATAACACGATGTGTAAATATAAACTCACTTTTGATCAAATAAACTTAAATGGGCAATATAGGGTAATCATAATTTAACTAGGCAAACCGACAGTTTCGTTTTGGAGAAGTGACTTGGTGCGCGTCTCGAAGCGAAGTGCCCGTTCGACAATCCCCACTTTCCAAAACGACTCTGTTCACGTGCCGCCATTACAAAATAACGTCACGGCGTTTTGCCCCACTACTACGTTAATCAATTGAGCAACTTTTAATAAATCAATATCGTTATCCACGACATATACAATGACTAGCTTATGCCCGCGACTTCGTTCGCGTGCAGTTCCATACAAAATGTTAACCCCTTTTTCACCCCCTTAGGGGACGAATTTTCAAAAATCCTTTCTTAGCGTATGCCTACGTCATAATATCTACCTGCATGCCAAATTTCAGCCCGATCCGGTCAGTGGTTTAGGATGTGCGTTGATAGATCACTATGTCAGTCAGTCAGTCCCTTTTGAGTTATATATATTTAGACATATCATCGGAATCAAATAAAAAAATAGCAGTAAAACAAATCGTTGAGTGTCGAGCTTATAATATCAATCTGCAGTTATCCTTTCACGTGAGTTTAGCGTCATAAGCCTTTTCTCTAATGGACTATTTTCCAGTGGCTTCGCTCGAGTGAAACTCTCAGGATAAAAATATCCGGCACATAGGAAACATAGTATAAAAGTTCACATTGTATAAAAGAAAACATAAAAGCGACTCGAAAGTAAAATGAAAAATAATGATAAATTGAGATATTCCATGATTTATGAATTAAAACAGTTCAATTTTTACTTGCGCCACCTTTTTACCCACGACGGAACGGAGACAGTGTATGCGTTTGGGGTGAGAGGATGTTTGTTTGTTTGTGCAAAACAATGTTCCCATTAACTGCAGTACTACTAGTCCGATTTTCATGCGATTTCAGTGATGGGTTCGGATTTGATTGGTGCATGTTCTCAGACGTTGTTACGGTGACAACTCACGAGGGGGCACTGCAGTAAACATATGTTTTTGCAAGAAAACAAAAGTACTCCGATTTTGATGTAGTTTTCAGTGATAGGTTCGGGTTTTAAAATAAACTATATCTATAAGTAGGTATAGTACAACGTTCATAATAAATTTCTATCTAAAAAGTTTGAAATAAAAGGCTGATGAAAATTTTGATAAAACTTACTTTTTATTAATTAATTATTAAATTCTTTTTCAACTATGTTTTTACCGTTATGGGTTTTTTCAAAATTTTCAATTTTGCCTTTTATGTTAAGGTTTTTTTAATCTCGTCAACACAACCATCTACTAAAAATCCCAACTGTCTGCAACATGAAAAAACTTAGCATCCACCAGGTGCCTAGTATTTAATTCAACTTTCACCGTTTGAAGAAAATTGCACTTTGTTCATTCACTC
Source organism: Hecatera dysodea (assembly GCA_905332915.2). Taxonomy (NCBI): domain Eukaryota; kingdom Metazoa; phylum Arthropoda; class Insecta; order Lepidoptera; family Noctuidae; genus Hecatera; species Hecatera dysodea. Next base: position 12,739,304 of record HG995310.1, on the reverse strand, counting down.
TTTTAATTAAAGATAAATAAATCTCCAGTTGTTGGCACAGTTGCAGAACTTACTGTTTAATGTTTATCTTGTTCAAGATGAAGAATAGTTTTATAATTGTTTGTTTGGGACTACGATTTTTCCTTTAAGAACTTTAAGTATTTTGAAAACTATAGAACGGGTATCTGCACAGATTCTATAATTTTCAAAATCACAGTAACACAATGTATGTAGCCAGAGGATCAAAATTTGTGCGGACTTGTGCGTCTGTAATGAGCGTTACCGGAAATGTGTGGCTTCCCACGCATGTGAGCTACATCAAATTGTATAGATAGATAGATAGATAAAACATTTATTTAATGTAAGAACAGAGGACACACAAAAGCCCAATCACATGAATCATACCGCAATTGAAATTTTTAATAGTAATTTAAGAGTAAAAGTTGAAAAATTGTCGGAATTTTTTGGCAGAACATTATGCCCCACTAACAACCGACATAAAAAAAAAAACTAACAAAATTGGCATGAATCCAAAAAGTGTCATTCACTGAGTAATGTGTGTCTCCAAGCTGCACCAAATGGGAGTTCAACTCAGCATGTGCCAGGCAAATATACCCGACGATGGGTCAGCGCTTCTCTGCACCGGGTAGACGGCGCGTTGTGTTCCAAAATAACCCCAAAGAGATATCAGCGTAGCTGTCGCAGCCCGCTAGGTCCACTCCCGGCCAGTGTAGAATTGTTCGAAAGAGTCACCGCGGCTCTGGAACGCAAAGGGCATTTGGAGGAACACGGGTGGGTTTTAGTCAGTAAAAGTCTAACACAGTGACACTGCCTCCTGCTCCACCCACAAAGGGAGAAGTCATTCAAAAACAAAGCGCTTTTCTAAAAACATATAAATACGGAACTACTACTTCAGTTAGAAATCATGAGAAGTCCAACAGTGCAACAGTAAGCAGTGAGTGAATGTGCCTTTCACACGTTTCTTTTGAAGTGAAAACTTATTTAGCATCGTTGTGATTTGAAAGTTTATGAAACGAAAAAGCGACAGTAAAAACACATAAATTCATGTGTCTGTCTCTTTATTGTCGCTTTGTCTCATTATCTTGAAGCCAAAATTTTTGAAGGTTTTCACTTCTACCACGTGTGAATTGCACACATGTATTTTTTTTTTCTGGTGAACCTCTCCTAGAGATGAGTTTTATGTGTGTGTAATTGGGATGTAATTTGGCAATATCACTGTATTATTCAGTAATATTATTATTCTCTTTTACTGTTTTGTTGCGGGTGTTTGTGTTGTATCTGTGTCGAATAAAATGTTGATTATTCTATTATAAGCTACTTATAAATAGGTACTCCTCAGTGGTTTATTAAATACAAGCAGAGCTCCGCGGTTTTACTAGCGTAGGTCCATTACCGTGGGAACACGGTGATAAAAAATAGCCTATGTTACTCGCTGCTAATGTATCTTTCCATTTGTCAATATTTAAATATTTTCTCTTTATAAGAAATATTAGTATAAGTTAGTGTTAGAGAACTGATGTTCCCTAAAATAACAATTCCGCTTATCCTATAAATAAAGATAAATAGCCTACCTATAAGTAAGACACAATCTTAATTACAAGATTATCGGAGATTCTGAGAATGTTTTCTCAATAGAACGTGGATGCGAGGCTTATTTCCTCGAATCTTACGGATGACCACAGAGCAATGAAGTACCTTAGCGGCTAGCGAGATCATTGTCAACATTGTCAATACGTTTTTTTTTTTTTTTGTAGTTGTCTTTGCGATAAGACCGCCTATTGTAACCCTATTTTTAATTTGTTAGGAGTTTTTTCACAGTCTCAGCCGTCGATTCTTTAAAAATACCTTGAAAACTTATGTAAAGAGAGCATAAATAAAGTTTCAGCGATTAGAATAGGAATACTAATATATAGGGGTAAGAATATTGTTACTAACACTAGTCATGTTGCTTTATAAATAAAGATATGTATATATTAATTGAGCTGTCATTGTAATTGATACTAGTGATTTACAGCTCACTTCACTTACGTAATCACGGTGAGCGTGTTACTGCAGTAGCGATTCTTGCAACTAAAGTGAAGAAAACACAAATTGAGCTGCCACTCTAATTGATGCTCGGGATTTACAGCTCACTTCACCTAAGTTACCTTGTGAGGTTGTTACTGCAGTAGCGATTCTTGCAACTAAAGTGAAGAGAACATGAATTGAGCTGTCACTCTAATTGTTGCTAGGGATTTACAGCTCACTTCACCTAAGTTACCTTGTGAGGTTGTTACTGCAGTAGCGATTCTGGCAACTAAAGTGAAGAGAACATGAATTGAACTGTCATTCTAATTAATGCTAGTGATTTACAGCTCACTTCACTCAAGTTACCACGGTGAGGTTGTTACTGCAGTAGCAATTCTTGCAACTAAAGTGAAGAGAACATGAATTGTGCTGTCAATCTATACAAACACGATGAAATGACAGTTGACTTCATGTCGTCCTCACTCGATCTAAGTTTAGATGGTGAGATGCAACTTTTGCCTTATTTTTGTAACTCTTAATTGTGCGGCAATCGTTAACTGTATGTTTTTTTTTTAAATTGGTAAAATAAAAAATATACAGAATCGCACGGCAGAATAGCACTGTTAGTCTGTGTCAGTGCGGCACCCCTCGTTTTGTGCCAATAACTGATAGCTAACGTTAACTAGAGACTTCAACCATCCGTATTTGGAAGTCGTGAACATAAATAAACGATTTTGTCGTAGTGTTGTGCTTATAGTCGATAACTGTAATGTTTTCAAATGCAACATTCAGCCAACAGAACAGTCCAGAAAATGCTTTTACTGGATGTTTTAAGTTTTTACATTTTAATGAAAAGGCTATTTATTCACTTCACTTCTCTGCTTCACTGTTACGTTGGTCTACTGAAGTACTGATTAACCACTACAAGTGATCACGAGGTCTCAAGTTCGATGCTCGTGCTGAACAAGCAAGTTGATATTGTGTTTTTGTCTGGATTTTCACAATAGTAGACGAAATTAAGTTAATTTCGGCCCGAATTGTGTCAAGAGTCCCTTTTAAACGGAATTTAATCACAACTGCAGAAGGTGCCAGACCCATTGTATTTACAGACGTGGTGTTATGCTGTTTTTTCTCCTTACTACAAATTACTTTGTATGTTTGTTGTCGTCTCACCAAACATACATTTCAATTTTATACAAAATATTTTATTTCTCACTAGCAGCGCCCCGTGGTTTCGCGGGATAAAATATAGCCTTTGACACTCCACAATAACGTAGCTTTCTATTGGTGAAATAATTTTGAAAATCGGTTCAGTAGATCCAGAGATTACCCCTTACAACATCACAAACTCACAAACGTTACCTCTTTATAATATTAGTATAGATAGACCTACATGAGCGATGAGCACACAAAAAAAATAGAATTTATTTTCTCCCTACCTTTTTGGTCGCACCTCTCAAGATTACGAGAACAATAAGGAAGCGGAACAGAACATGATACCGATTGTTGACATTATCAATCCGAGTCACGCGGATCCACATGCTTAAACTTGTACAGTCACAACGAAAATTTAGTATAAGTTAACACTGAGACCAAGATCAATAATAGATACTTTGACCTTCACCACCGCCATCAATACAGCCAAAAGACATCCACCGCTGGACGTAGACCTCTCTCAAAGGGCCTTCCAAAGCCCCCACATGAGGGTTTAGTGCGAGTTTTTTAACGTACTCGATCGCGTTAGCGTAAACATTCGTTTATGTCAAATTTGGTGGAAAAAAGGTTTTCCGTTATTGTCACTGGACATCGCTTAAAGCTATCGCTCAGTTTCAATACAAATTGATGTTTACGCTAAAGCGCAATTAGGCAACAGGTCTTGAATACAAATTGTGAGGGGCCTTCAAACGCTGGGTCTTCTGGTACGCTATGACACGTGCTTGGATAAGTATTATGCAGCCTACCACTCTCATATTACTGTCAAGTTTGACTACAACATGGAGATGAAAAGTATGAATTGAAATTGTAAGACGGGGCCCCATAGGGTCAGTCCCTGCTAGGGTTGTGGAATTTTTTCGAAAGAATCACCGCGGCCCTGGAACGCAAAGGGCACAAAAAGGATCACGGGTGGGTTTTAGTCAGTAAGAGTCTGACACTCCCTTCCGCTCCGCCCAGAGCGGGGGAAGTCGTTTGATTTCCTATTAAAAAAAAATTTTTTTTTGGTTTTGAGTGTAGTACTCACATATTTTCCTTCCTATATCGGAGCTTAATATTTTTCAACTTGACTGTACCTTAAGCTGTATCAAATGGCGTGGATGAGGGTACTTCTACGAGAGTAAAGCAATGGCTTCATATGTTTGACTGGGATTCCTAGAAAGCCAGTGAGCTCTCCGTGGGATGTCCCCTCCCTCTTTTCTATGACGTGCCAAAGCCACTATGGTTGCGTGAAACAAGGATAGTGTAATGCTTGTAGGTATAGCTCCGTCCTCTTCCGACACTGTTATCATGATGGTTTTAAAACGTTACTGTAGATCCATAGAGAATACCGAATGAATATCTTCGGTTCTGAGATTAGCCCAAAGGTGTGAAAAGCACGTTTCTTTACCTTTCAACGGTAAACAAACGTACCTTTCACATCGCCAAATATCTAACTGGAATAAGGTAGTAGATAGATATTGATTCAGACATATTGTATTGGCGCAGCTAAAATAGATTTCGCGTTTACTTACGCACGACATGTTTACATTGTGTAGAAAGCTTTTGATAAATCAACGTAAAAATATGATTCCAAAAATCTGATTTTCTGTTTGCATGTTTCCTTTAACATATTTTTAGAGTTCCGTACCTTATAGGATCACTTTGTTGTGCGTCCGTCTGTCTATCAGTCAAGACCCTTTATCTCGGGAATCGAGAAACGCATCTCTTAGACCCTCGAGATCCTTTATCTCGGGAACACATCGAGGTATCGAGTTGCAATTAAAACCATATACTCAAGTCTACAGGCCTTTGAAGCTGTGATAAAACCAAACTTTGCCTCTGTCACCTGCGACCTAGACTAGAGTCAAGTGCAAATCCATTTCTCAATAAAAAAAAAGAATGAAAATTTACAGGGTAATTTCCATTGACCTACTTTTCTATAATTTGCCCTATTTCTGCCATTAATGTGCCACAACTTTTACTATTGAACCAAATCTGAAATCGCGAAAAAATATCAGCTGTTCCCTACATTTTGATTGCTTAAAGGAACATAAATGTAAGGAACAGCTGTTTTTTTCGTGATTTCAGGTTTGGTCCAATAGTAAAAGTTGTTCATAATGATGAGCAAAATGACCCCTTAAGAGGTTGTTGGTGTTTTACAAATAACCCTGTATAGGTAGATACCGGAAATCTCGATCCTTCGTCGGAGTTACGACTGAACTGTTGCCAAACGATATATAGAATTTATGTAAAGATATAATTTCGATTATAAATTAAGGGTTATTGTAAAACATTTATTTCAAAAGAGTAACTATGGAGTTTTAGGCCGTTCTTCTGTATAATCTATAAATGAAAAAGAATCTACCTTTGCAAAAAGACACTAGAGTCGCTTTATTATTTTTATATACAGGATGACTTTGAATAGATGCGACAAAATGAAATGGGAGCTTCAGTTACAGTAACATAGTAATTATAAACTGTTTTTTCTACAATTTATATCGTTAAAAAAAGTTACGTGGTTGGCGTTTTAAAATGATCCATCGATGTTAATATCTTTATTTAAGTACGAATTATCGGTATTCCAGAAAAATAATTAATATGCAAAATAAATAAGAAAAATTAAAGTATCAAAAAATCTCGTCCAACTAATCGCAGTGCTCAATGATCGTTGTGGAGTACTCGCGTTATTAAACGTTGCCATTCATAGCGGTGATAAAAGTTCATTAATTTTACATTTGGTATGTTCTAAATTTTCTTGACAACACGTATTATTGTATATTTAAATATGTCGCATCTATTCAATTTCACCCTGTATAAACGTATATTTATTTTAACTATAAATGATGATATTAAATAGTGCCGTTTAATGGCCTCATTGAAATAAACTTTTTGATTTGACTTCTGGGTACCTTTTTTTTCTCGATGGGAATTCATCAAATGACTTCTCCCGCTCTGGGAGGAGCGGAAGGGAGTGTCAGACTCTTACTGATTAAGACCCACCCGTTATACTTCTGGTGCCCTTTGCGTTCCAAGGCCGCGGTGACTCTTTCGAACAAATTCCGCAACCCTAGCAGGCACTGACCCTATGGGCCCCGTCTTCTTTGCTGACAGCAATTTGAGGCGCGCGTGGAACACTGCGCGCCGTCGACCCGGGCCTGGTTGCGATAGGGCGGCGAGCCGCCGCCCATAGCTGTCTATCCGCAGGCCCGCGCCTACAGTGGCTGGAATTGGTGCTCATGTGGTCCTATTTAAATATGAGTGGGATCTGACGACGAATATTTGTGGTATACCTAATAATATGTGGCTTCGACTGCATCGATTTTCTCATTTCAAATTGGCGATGTAAAATGAAAACACAAAAAGTAAAAAATATAAAAGTATAAAATGTGTTCAAAAAACGGAGTAGTAGAGAGGACTTCCGAAATTAAGTTATTTTATGCTTTTTACGTTTTTAGTTTAGAAGGTTGTTGTATTTTTTTTTTCTAAATTTAGATATCGAACTCATAAACAAACATACTGAAAGACACGTTCAGAAAATCAAACCATATTCTTCAACAACCATCAATGCCAAGAAAAATGTACGTCTAATATAAAAATCTAGAATTTTCTTGAAAATGAAACCATAATTGATTCCGTTATTAAAGTAAAGAATTGGAAAGCAATTTATATTCTATTAAGGAGACGTGATTGAAATATTAATTTAATAAAAGGACGATATGAATGTTGATAGTTAAGTAGGTAGATGCATTATTTCATCTGCCTAGCCTTTTCCCAACTATATTTAGGTCGGTTTCCAGTCATACCGGATTCAGCTGAATACCAGTATTTTACGTAGAGCGGCTGCCTACCAGACCTTCACAACCCATTAACTGGGGAACACGGTACTTCTTGGCAAGACAGGTGTCAGATTTTCTGTCTTCTGACAATCCTTAACGACCGCCAAAGATCTCAAAATGACAGCCGGGACCAACGGCTTAACGGGCTTTCCGAGGTACGGAGAAGTCTCGTTATGTTAAGATGGTCACCCATCCACAGACCAACCTCGGCAAGCGTTGCTTGACCTCGAAGATCGGCCCGTACAGCTGTTAAAATTTAGCAACTAGCTCGAAGTATAATAGATTTTTACTCAGCCATTTCAACAATTGTTGCTTAATCCCGGAGACCTAGTCATAAACAGCCAGATCTTGTAAATACTGACAAAGCTTCAAAAACAAAATCAAAATAAGTACCTAGAGACAATGGCCTCGAGACACCTAACTCATCCCCAGTTATTTCTCCAAGCGACTATTGATTCAATTACCGGTCTTCCAGAACTGAAGTTATTTCGTTAAACTTCTGAACTAAAGCTAATTGTGAACAAACTCAACTTCACCTGCTTTCAGCCTCCTGGGAGCCTGTGGGGCAGTTTTAATTTTGTTAGGTTTTCTGATATAATTATTAATTTGGAGTGCGCTTGCGTTCCTTCAGGTATTTTGGTCTATGCCTGACGAAGGTTGTGTCACAGGACAGTTATAAAAATCTACAATTCGCTCATATTATTATGGCAATCGTTCTTTTTTTCCGGCTATCGATTCATTTGCAAATAAATAAAATAAGAATAATTTAGACTTTCGCAAATAAAATAAAACCAAACATACTTATGTTTGGTTCCAGTTTCATACAAAACAGTTTTCCTAGTTACCTACTTAAAGGTGAGTAGTGAACGGTATTACGAATAATAATATAATAATTCTCGCTGCGCATTCACAGCGAGCGTTACGGGCCATAATGTAATGGTACATTATGGCCCGTAACACCGATCAGTAGTCAGCTTTACATGCTCGCTGCGATTGTTACATTACGGCCCGTAAAACCGGTCTGTACCCAGCGTTATATGCTCGCTACGAATGTTACATTCAGCCCGTAACACCAGTCAAGAGCCAGCTTTACGTGCTCGCTGCGGATGTTTCATGACGGTCCACAACATTCATCACATCCCACATCATCTTCAAGCATCTTAAGCTGAATATTACCCGGTATCCAGCATAATGTGACATTACTATATCCACCTCAACAGCACAGTGCCTATATCAGATTTTGGAGTCGGAGAGCCGTGACTTTTTCCGTACTTACATTTTACTAGATCTAATCTAGCTTGTGCAAATAGCCCCACTGATGGTACATACAACGCCTCCTTCTTCCCTACCCAATCGTCCGTCGTCGTCGTTCCATTATCATATCGAAAACTAATGGAAAATTTATTTTCCCATTAGTTTGAAATTAGAAAGAAGAAAGGAGAAGAGGATTATACACTTAAGCCTACTGCCTCATTTGTGTTGCAGTTGACATTTCTGGCCTAATTTCGTATTTGATTTTAGCCAAAACAGATTACAAGTCAGTCAGATGATAATACGAAGCTGAATCCCAAAGTTCACCAAGATACACTCAAGCATAATCACATTCTAGAGTTCTTTTACTCAACGATACTTACTCCAAACTCAAAGCAGTGTTCACAAATGACTGTCGACTCAATGCGCTTAGGACCGTGTCCTGGACGTAAGCTGAGCTGAGCTGAGCTAAGCTGATTTGTGTCCAGCGTGTTCGATGTTAGTAAAACGCAATGTGTGGAAATGTTATATCGATTTTGTTGAAATGATTTTGTAGTGTGGGTTTGCTAGATGAATTGTTTTTAAGAATACGTTTTTAAGTGTTTTTAACAATGCCAGTTTTATTATGATCATCAAAAGATATGACATTTCTACTCACTAATAAATCACATTTGCATCCGGCCAAGTTGTAACAAGCCATGAATATAAGAGGGTTCCGTAGTCTTGGATTTTACTTTCGAGTCTATTTTTATTCGTTTCTATGTAATTCTTACAATATATTTTTCTTTTTCGTGAAAATTTAATAGGTAAGTTGGTAAATAACTTGAAATACATCCTCACTTTACCTGTATGGGAACTGTCTCATAAAGTGAGGATGTAAAACTGGAAAATCTTCATTTTTGAAGGTCAAGCAAAATCTTTATTCTTCTGCGTTTTGGAACGTGCAGATAGCTTCACCTCTTTGACCGACTGACCTTGACAATTCAAAAGTGCCTGTGAATGGTTTAATTGAAATAAATGCTTTAAGTTTGAGTTAAACTCAAAACGTCGTAACAATGCCGACTCTTTTTTTTTTGTTTAAACTTAAGACAATTAAATCCCAAAAAAAGTTACACAAAAGCTTTTATAACTTTATGAAAAGACATCCAAGACTTTATTTACACAGACAATCGGACAAAACGAATGGTTCGGAGGAAATACGATTTTCAACTAAAATGAATTCGTCTAGTGATGCTTGAAAGGTGAGCTGAACATTCGAGAATTCGTTATCCAATCGGATGTGCTATCACGGGTGATTTCCTTGGTATTACGTTACATTGTATTTTTTGTAAGTAATTCTTCAGTTTGTTTTAGTCAGACTTCAAAAAAAGGAGGAGGTTCTTAAGTCGACTAAATTTTTTTTGAGTGGTTTATGGCATAACTTTGTACTGGGTGTCCCGATGTTGTTCTTTTTTAACCGATTTCCAAATTTTTCAACTTTCAATGGGACCACACGACAAGCACCAGCTTTCGAATACAAAAAGAATCATCAAAATCGGTACACCCTGTACAAAGTTATGAGGTACATAAAAAAATACATTCGCACTGAGAAACTCCTCCTTTTTTTGGAAGTCGGTTAAAAAGACTGCTAACTCCAAGCTGCTTCTTTTTAAATTCCCAACACGGATATGGTTTTGCATCTAGAAATCCATGCTCAACAGCAATTTCAACAACAAATATAAATGTTCAGTGCGGCATTGAATATATACTCTAGTTTCTTTGGCATTCCACCCATAACATAACGTAGTCATATTTTACTCATACAAAGTAACATCACAAATAATTAAAATTCCAAGAAAAGACATATTCTGTACACAACATTAAAGACCTCTTCACAGAAAAGCAACTCCCACAAACAGATACTCTGACGGAAAGCATCACTCACATTTACTACTTCTGAGTGTGTCTTGAGATGTGAGAAAACTGTGCATCTAAAGCGTACGTCATTATAGTTGCTCTAGTTTTACTAAGAATCGTGATTTCTTGGTTTTTAAAGTCCTACTTTGATATTTCTTTTATAAAACATCCCCTGTACCTTACATAATATGTCAGCGTGGTTGTAGTTGTGTTGCGAAGTTTGCTCGATAGAGTCACCGCGGCTCTGGAGTGCAAAGGTCATTAGGAGGAACACGGGTGGGTTTTAGTCAGTAAAAGTCTGGTACATTTGGTGATTTCCCATTCATAAACATACATTATGTTCTTGTCATCCAAACCATTTTAGGAATTTCATGTAACTCTTTCAATAGGAACTCAACAGACGGCACGGTTGTCGCAGTAGTTGAGCGATTGGCTGCTGCGTTGCTTGTCGTGGGTTCGAATCCCGCACTAAAAAAAATATAATATGTAAAGCCTACAGATAGTTATTCCGGGTCTGACTGTTTGTGTGTGTGAGTTATAATTATGTTTTTAAACGCCCCCTTTTCCTAGTGAAATAATGAAAATGAAATTCTAAAAAGACAAACGAAACGTGCGAGTGCTGTACATACAGAAAGACTTACAAACAGGATGTTTTTTTTTATTAAATACCGGGCCGGTATGCATATAATGCTTATGTAACTTTGTTATTACAAACAGACATGTCAATTTTATTTATTTGTACATATAAATGTATAGAAAAAAAAATGGCGTCGCTAATCGCTATCATACCACTCGAAGTTTCCGAAGTCTATGAACCTAATACACATGCGAATGTCAATATATTCACTCCTAAACTATAAATACCGAACCAAAAGAGACGCACGAGGGAATAAAAATAGAATCGATCCCATTTAGGTCGTAAATAAAACAACGCCTACATGGGTTCTCGATAACACCTACTACCTTATACCTTATTTATTTACTCACCAAATATAACTTGGTACAACCTATACGGCTACGTATTACACGTCATTGCTCGTATTATAATATCTTTATAGCAAAGCATAATCAGCCTTTAACGTTCCCACTGCTGGGACACAGGCCTCCTCTCTAGGCAAGGGGCCGTAATCCAGCACGCGGGCCCAGTGCGGGTTGGTGAATGTCACATGTCTTCGAATTTTTGGTTCTAGGACATGCCGGTTTCCTCACGATGTTTTCCTTCACCGTTTTTTTAATTACAAAAAGTAATGCGCCTGGCTGGGTTTGAACCCGCGACCTAATTCGTAAGTCGGGGCCGTTACACCTCGGTCACCACTGCTCTCAATATCTTTATAATTACTGTAAAATATCCGTCCATGAAACTTTATAAGACTGTACTTTCTATCGACGGCGACATTATACCATATTTTAGTTAGGAGTAGTTTTTTTTTTGAGTGTATTCGATTTCCGATCTCCATGAAGCGCCAACTCATCGACATGTGTATTTTGCCCATCCTAACCTACGCTACGGTGCTCAGTCCTGGTCACTCACCAAGTCGCAAAAGTTTCGCCTTGGAGTTTGCCAAAGAGCGGTGAAACGCAGCATTCTGGACGTAAAAAGACAAGACGGAGTGGTAGTTAGTATATACCTTGTTAATATTATAGTACTTAGTTTTATTCAGGTGCATCGTCCTCATCATAAAATCAATTGGTTTATCTATACAAAATATTGTGAAACTTATACATATTTGAAAAGAGTAACTATGGAGTTTCTTGTCCATTCTTCTCCATAAGAATCTACTTTTTGCGAATGGACAACTAGAGTCACTATAATATTTTTATTTTCAAATGTTTTGACGTTCAAAAGTGCCGTTTAATGGTCTAGTTGAAATAAATGAATTGACTTTGACTGTAACTTTGGAATCCAAAACACCATGCTGCGTTCCAACACAGGAATAATGGATGTGGGTAACAAGGCTGCCAGGCTTAAATGGGATTAGACAGTGCAGGCAGTGTCTTGGAAAGGCCTTGGGCGATATCTTTGCCATGTAGTGGGACAGTACGGGCTAATAAAAAAAGCAGATTAGTATTGAACTATAAAATTTACATGTTTCTTATTAATAATATCCATTAAAAAAAGAGAATCAAATTACCTGTCCCAAATGTGGATCTATTGAAAAATAATAGAGTAAACTTTACTGCAAACTCGTAACAAAACTTCTTTTATACAAACATAATTCAATGTTATTACAACGGTCGCAACACATCCAAACACTCTTGCCATTTAGCGCAAGGTTGTATAAGACGTACTCCCTAAATTATGTCTATATTTTTAGAGTTATTATAATTAAATCTTTATTTTAGGCGTTCATAAAAATGCAAAAATCTTTAATCAAAATAATTTTCTCATATGAAAAAATTAATTACGTTGTGATTAAGGCACCTTTTTTCTGGATGGGAAATCATCAAATGACTTCTCCCGCTGTGGGTGGTGCGGAAAGGAGTGTCAGACTCAGTCAGACTCTTACTGACTAAAACCCACCCGTGTTCTAGTGCCCTTTGCGTTCTAGGGCCGCGGAGACTCTTACCAACAAATTCCGCATCCCCAACAGGCACCGACCCCATAGGGCCAAGTCTTCTTTGCTGACATCTCTTTAAGGCGCACTTAATATTGATAATGTGTATAATTATATTAGAGTAATATTTTATAAGTATCGCTGTTGGTTTTCTGAATAAAGTAAAAAAAAAAGAGTGAATGTATGTGTATGCGCGTGAGTGAATGTGTGAGCAAGTGTGCAGTGGGCATAGAAAAGACATTTTTTCTGTTTTATTTTTATTCACTGTTTAGATTTTTATAATAGAACTTTTTTTTAAATCCAGTAACAAGATGTGACATTCTAACTAACTACCTTACAAGCCAAGCTTAATTAAAGCTTGTAAAAATAAAATGTAATATTCTCTTTAGAGAGTTAATAAAACTGAATTTTCATCTACAGAATTAGTTGCATTAAACCAGTAACCGGATATTGATTTCCAATTCAATTCACAAATATAAAGCTCCTCAAACAAATAAACAAGCAGCAAGGTTTTCTATATCAAAAGAGATTTATTGCTTTTACTTTGAAGATATACTCGTAATATCAAATGAAAAGCAAATAGAAGTCTCACAAAGTTAGTCAAAGAGTTTGCATCGAGAAAATGTCTGCTTTGACCATATTCTAAACTAGATATCGGTTCTAAGAATTTCTTAAGAGTTAACCAACCACAGCTAAGGATATAACATTTTAAAGAAGTTTCTAAATGGACTTTACCTTGAATAGGCGGGTGGGGGGGAGTTGTATTCAAGATTATTACTTTGAAGATAGAATTCAATACAACAGACCAGGGCTTCAAGTCTGCTATTACAATAGTGTCAGAATTGTCTATAACTGATTTCATAATTGTTGATTTTTACAAGTTTGGTAATCTACGAATAAAAAAGCGTCACTATGACTTTCCAGTGGTCAAACACTGACACTCCATTGAAAGAAATGGTATAGAATGGTAATCCCGTACATAATGACAAATGTATGACAGACGTATGCAGTTATCTACTAAAATTTTGACAATTCCTTTGATCCACCTACCATTAGAACGTCATTGTGCAGTCTTTGGTTTTAATAACTGGGTTATCAAAAGTATTACGAGACCATTGACCGACCAATGATCGAACATTATGAATTTAGCAAATTACGAACTTTTAGCAAAATGGCAGTAAGGCCGTGTTGGAATGACAAATTTATAAAAATAGCAGACTTGGGGCCCAGGGTAACACTCGGCTCGCAGGTTTAATTTTAAGGTTATATTGGATTATTTAATTTTGTATTATATTGGATAGTAGGAGCTCGTGGCTAAATTATAACAGCCGCACGGGTCGATCTTCGAGGTAAAGCAACGCATGCCGAGGTTGGTCTGTGGATGGGTGACCATCTTAACATAACGAGACTTCTCCGTGCCTCGAAAAAGAATGTTAAGCAGTTGCTCCCGGCTGTTATAGTGTTACCCTTTTAATGGATTGTGGAAGTCTGGTCGCTCTACGTAAAATACTGATATTCAGCTGAATCCGGCTTGTCTGGGAGCCGACCCCAATATAGTTGGGAAAAGGCTAGGCAGATGATGTTATTGGATAGTAGGAATCTGTGTGGTATAAAATTGATCGTAATCCGTTCCGTGGTTGAAAATAAGTAAGCGGAGAAAGAGACAGTCTGCCTCTGTCTCTCGGCGACTTTGTTAAAATTCAAAAATTCAAAACTCATTTATTCAAACTAGGCTGATAGACAGCACTTTTTGAACGTCAAATTTTACATAAAGACAGTCCCCCAAAACGCCCACCCGTCACCACTTCCTAGTGTTTTAGCTGGGAAGAAGAAGTGGCGCAACAAACTCCCCAGCAACACATCTGTCTATTGCGTTTTAAGAACTTGAATTTATACAATAGTATGCAAAGTCATTGATACATGACAAAGGTAAAAAAAATAAATATAATTATCCAACATGGAAATCATAAATCAATTCACTAAATTCAAAACAATATTTATGAACTCATATAACCCGTCATAAGCTAACTTATAGAGAAAGAACATGATAAAATTAAATAAGATATTGTCTTGCGTTCAACACAGCGACCAACTATTCTTATCGTCTAAATAGTCATTAATAGAATAGTATGCCTTCAAACAAAGGTTAGATTTAACTTTATCTTTAAATGAGTTAAAAGGCAGGTCAAGAAAAGAAAGTGGAAGTTTATTGTAAAAACGGATACCGAGCCCCACAAATGAGTCATGGACCTTACGAAGTCGGTGGGAAGGAGCATGTAGCTTGTGCTTGTTTCTGGTGTTAAAGTTGTGGATGTCGCTCGTTTTACAGTACAAATGTATATTTTGCCTAATATATAAAATGTTTGCAAAAATGAATTGAGATGCTACTGTAAGAATTCCAATGGTTTTAAAAAGTTCTCTTAATGAAACTCTAGGCCCTAGCTGATATATTGCTCGCACAGCACGTTTTTGTAGGACAAATATATTTTGTATGTCAGCAGCTTTTCCCCACAATAGAATACCGTAGGACATAACGCTATGGAAATAACTAAAATAGACTAACCGAGCTGTCTCAACGTCAGTATACTGTCTCACTTTCCTGACAGCGTATGCGGCAGAGCTGAGCCTTCCCGATAAACTTGATATATGTGGGCCCCATTGTAGTTTGGAATCAACAGTTATTCCCAAAAAAACTGCTGAATCCACAGTTTCAAGTACCTCGCCACTTAAGGTGACATTGGGTCCTAGATTTCTAACATTTGGTAAAGCAAACTTTATACATTTCATTTTCTTGGCATTTAAAACTAGATTATTGGTCGTAAACCAATCCGTAACCATTGAGAGAGCGCTGTTTACGTTACTGAAATCTTGTCTATTCCTATCAACTTTAAAGATAAGAGAGGTATCATCCGCGAACAATACTACGTCACAGATACCCTTTAAGAAAAATGGTAAATCGTTTATGTACACTAGAAACAAGAATGGACCCAGTATTGAGCCTTGAGGCACGCCTAAATGCACTGGTAGTCCGGAAGATTTCACGCCATTGATATCCACACATTGCAACCTATTATGTAAATATGATTCAATTACGTTAAGAGCTTCGCTTTGGAGACCGTAATAACGTAGTTTACGCAAAAGCGTCTCATGGTGTACGCAATCAAAGGCTTTGTCGAGTTCTCCCATGCATTAAATATGTGTTTCAGGAGAGCAACACCCGCATCTGTAGTCAAACGTCCTTTTGTAAAGCCGTACTGTTCGTTATGAAGTAGTTTATTTAAATTAAAATGTTTTAACAACTGCTTCAGTATTAACTTTTCAAATATTTTGCTAAAAGCAGGTAAGATGGAGATAGGCCGGAAGTTGCCAATGTCATTTTTATTACCTGATTTAAATAAAGGTATGACTTTACTACTCTTCATGAGATCAGGAAAAGTTCCTAAATCCACGCATTTATTAAAAGTAAAAGCAAGATAGGGCGCTACTATGTCTATTATATTACTCAAAAGTTTAATGGAAATGCCCCAATAATCACCTGTGTTTTTAGATTTAAGTGTATTGAAAACATTAACTACATCAAGTGGTGTTACGTGCTCAAAACGAAATAATTGATTACACTTAGGCACACTATTATGTAAAAGATTTTCAGCGTTAGAAGGGGACGAATGTTGTTAGAATGAATAGAATACTCTTTATTATGTACACCATATAAGTAACACACACACACACACACATACAACACACACACACATATAACTATTTAGAGAAGAGTAGAAATGTAGAATATTTAACTATGATTACTCTTTATTCATTTTATAAGAGTAATTGAGAAATTGTAGAATAGAAAGTAACGAAACGTGAAGTATACAGTAACAAAGATTTTCGTTTTAGTTGATAAGTTATTTTATTTTAAGTTTGTGATTTTTTCTGCGTCATTTCTGGCGGAATAAACAAGTTTTCTTTTTTTCTTAAGTATTACAATTTCAACATTCTAACCAAAGACGGTTATCTGTCTCCATGGTTTAAAAAAATAACATGTATGTCATGACGGAAACTAAGTTCCATGTACCCTATGTCCCGCTACTTGACTAGGTCAGATATTCCGATAAATTTTAGGACCGTACACTGATAGGTCGCCAACATGTCATCATTGGTTGTCTTGAAAAGATCGCTTTTAGCGATAAGGCCGCCCATTGTGTCACCCTATGTAATTTTTTCTTTGTCTATATTTTCTGTAACTTGTATGGTGTACATAATAAAGAGTATTCTATTCTATTCATTTTATTTCGGTTCACAATTTTTCGGAATGACATCGAGAGATTCTGATGCGTAAAAAAGTATTCTTTTGGAATACTTTTTACGAGATATTTTATTTTTTAATCTTCTAAATTCTCTTTTTTTTAATCTTACGCATTTTACAATTATCTGGTGACATGAAATATTTGATTATTCTAACCTAGGTACTTTTGTTGCCATCAATTCCTAGTATCAATATTACAAGACAATACAATATTTTATCCCCACAACCGCTCGTTTTCACATCTGTACCCATCTTCAAGATAAAATTCATATTCAATAGCCAACTCGAACATCCATCACAGAAGGTAATATTACAATAAGTACGGTCGTCTCACTCGCACACCGGATATTGGGTAGCGTCCCACCACCGGAAGACAAGCGCTTGAATTTAGAACAAAGGGAAATCAGCGCCTCCTAGCGGCGGAAAGTTAATGTCGGTGAAGGTGTTTTGTTTGTTCTTTTACTTACGTGATTTTTGATATTGTATTGTCTTTACACGTACCTGGAAAAGGGAACTAATTTCAAATTAGCGAATTTTCAATATCGCAGCATATGCTGAGATAGGGACCTTTTTTGGCCTTACACAGTTTAAAGTGAATAATAAGCTTTTATTTTTATATTTTTTGTTAAATTAAATAAATATTGTTTTTCTTTCTTTTTCTTTATTATCATCATTATCTGCCCAACCTTTTCCCAACTATATTGGGGTTGGCTTCCATTCAAACCGGATTCAGCTGAATACCAGTTCGATCTTTACGTCGATCGGCTGCCTACCAGACCACCAGAACCCATTAACCAAGTTTCACGGCACATCTTGGCAAGAGTGGCTGGAGTCAGATTTCCTGGCTTCTGACAATCCGAAAAGACTACCAAAAATCTACAAATTACCGCCGGGATCATCGGCTTAGCGTGCATTCCGAGGCACGGAGTAGCCTCGGTATGTTCAGATGGTCACCCATCCACAGACCGACCTTGGCATGCGTTGCTTAACCTTGGAGATCAACCCGTGCGGCAGTTATGTTGACATCTCTTTTAAGCACTCGTCACCCAGGCCTGGTTATTATCGGAAAGCGAGCCACCCCTAGCTCGCCATCCGCAGACCGGCTACCGTAGGTGGGGCTACGGTAGCCGGGAATCGCCCTGCGACTCCCGACGCCCAGGACGTCTTCTTCTACTGCGGCGGCTGAGGTGTAAGGGTTCCCTCTCCCGCACGCATTCAGCCTCCTCCTTCGCTATCATTACTGCTTCGCAGAAGGAGGTGACCGCTTCCCACGCCTCCTCGCTCCGGACCATGGATTGAACCAGGGCCGGACGCGACAGGTCGCCGCCGCTGATCGCCTCGACGAAGACCCGGCGTCGCTCCGCCCAAGCAAGGCAGATCTCCACCGTATGACCAGGTGGGTCTTGTATCTAGTGAGCAGCTGCCCAATAGTTGTTACTGGGTTGTTGTGTATGCTAAAACCGCGCGGAGAACTTTGATGGCGCGATGTAGTATTTATATATCATCAGGTCTTTTTTTTGGTAGTTTAAATGAAGCTACAAACAAAAGCTTGCGTCACGTGGCACTGTGTCAACATAACCCTTGAATATCCTTAAAAAAATAAATACGGCACAGAAATTGATATTTAATTTCAAACAAGTCTACATTTAATATTTACACAAGTATTTCATAAAAGTTCAAAAGAAAAATGTCAGGTTATACAATCGTCGACACGAATATTATTCTAAGAAAACCTACGACTTCAATATCGTATGATATTCTCGAATGAAACGACCCGACACATACGGCATTATAGTGTTTAAATATTCAACTGACACTTTGTTGAATTTAGAATTAGGTGGCCGATCGAAGTGTAAAGGAAAATTTAAAGACAATAGTTATAACCATTTATTATGTTAGTAACATGTTAAGTAATGAACTCTACACCCCTAATTTTTAATTAGTACAAAAAAAAACAGGGCTCTGTCCGTATCCGTTACTGATCATATTTATGTAGTCAAAAGTAAAAAATAAAAACCTAAAATTGTCCACGGAGTTTTTTAATAATTGGTAAATTCATAATAGAATCAACATTCATAACAAGTGTTTTTTCCATTTTAATCGTCATTGATTCATTCATAAATCAATAGCCTGTACAATATTTTTATAAGTTGAGTGGCATTTTAGGATATAAAAACGTTAATAACTTTGCTGTTTATGAACATAATTTTTTGAGACTTTTCTTAAGTAATAACAAGACCTTTTCTAATAAGCCCTTAAAGTATTTGTACTAATTAAAAACTAGGGGTGTATACAAAGTGCCATTCAATCAGCGAATGCGATTTTCGAAATCTAACTTTTATTATGTATTATAATAGGGAACATGCAATATTTTCATCTTGCTTTCATTTAAAAGAATTCCGTATAAAATAGACCATACAAAAATTAATACGCTTTAATGTATTGCAAAAAATTGCGATCGTTTGTTTGTTTAGTTGAACACGCTTCTCTCAAGCACTACTGGCTAGAATTACAAAGGATTGATCAGGTGTTACACAATCCCGAACATTTTGTGATGTGGCGTGGCGGAATGTCAGTTGTCTAGCGCCTCTGGACTTTCTTTTGGGAAAGAAACTGCAGAACGCTTTCAACTGCTACACATCTCACATGCTACCGTTACTTCCGTCACATTTAATCCCTCTGGAAAATACTTTTCTGTAAGATATGAGGGTTAGTTTATTTATTTCTGGAGATCTTTAGCGTCCTATGATAGCACCTTTCCACGTACATGCAAGTAATCATTTTGGAAGCCATTTTATTATCATTTTCTTGACATCAGTAAACCATTTAAGCATACTCTTTACAAGATCAAATCGTACTTCTCGTATAGGGAACATGCACGACGTAGACTATGCCATCTAGTGTTACAAATCTGAAACTTTTAAGTTGTAAATATTTGACCTGTGCTGCCACCTATACTTCCTGCACCCTCCGTTTAGGGAAACGTGCATAGACTGTGCCATCTAGCGTTGCAAATTTGAAACTTATAAGTAAAATATACTTGACATTGACGCGACTGTGCTGCCACCTATAGTTTCTGCACGTACCATTACAAATTTGAAAGTTTATTATGAAAGAATGTTTTTTTCCCGATAACACCAATCCGAATCTTCCGAACCGAAAACTTAGATGAAAATTCAATTTGCCACAAAGATGGATTAAAGTCTAGAGTAGCACTTTGACTTTTGCAGTGCATCGGGGCTGTTCGCAGAGTATAACGAGTCCGATTTTTACGCTATTGCTATTATGCGGGTACGAATAGCATCCCTGATGTTAGTAGTGAGTGCGCAATAGCTCCAACAGCTTGGTGGCAACTATAGCCAGCAGGGTAGATAGCCAGTGCACTCCCTTACGCTCCGCCCAGAGCGGGAGAAGTCATTTGATGATTTCCCATCCAGAAAAAAAAGGCTAGATAGCCAAATGTTGTGGCACTTGTTGACGACACACCGTGCGTCATTCAGTTATATTCAATAGCACCGTTTTTTATATATTGTTTCCTGATTTTTTGTGTGTGTATGTAGCTTGGTTTGTGATGTTTAGAGTTTTACGCTATGGATTCTGGTCTGAAAATAAATGTATTATTATTATCAATCCCAGGAGTACCTATGTTTCATTGAGATCATTTCCGACAGTCATACGGACGAAGACGCTGGATGAAGGTAGTCTCACGTAAATAGGAAGAAAGATGCCTTATTTACACCAGAGTATCCACACGAGCAATGGTGGCCGAGTGGTAACGGCCCTGACTTAGGAATTGTAGGTCGTGGGTTCAAACCCAGCCAGGCGCATTACTTTGTGTAATTAATTACATCACCACTCCTCTCAAAACAGTGAAGGAAAAGATCGTGAGGAAACCGGCATGTCCTAGAACCAAAAATTCGAAGACATGTGACATTCACCAACCCGCACTGGGCCCGCGTGGTGGATTACGGCCCATTCCCTCTCCTAGAGAGGAGGCCTGTGTCACAGCAGCGGGAACATTAAAGGCTGATTATGCTATTATGCTTATGCTAACCACATAAACACACAAACCCGCTTTATTTGTAGTCCAATTAAATACTAGTTCCGTGCATGAATCGGAGCCGCGAACATTACCGCAAAAGCCAAATACCTCAACCACTGCAGAATTAATGACTATGGTGCAAATGGCAACATTTTAAACTTAATTACATATCTACATTTAATTGATTGTGGTATATGGCAACCTCACGTGAAACCACATTTATGAGGCTTGATTAATATTGTGAAAAAAGTGTTCTGTAATAATGGAGCCTTTCATTGTTAATTTCAATTTAATTTGGTGAAAATAGACGGTTCATAAGCAAAAGATAGATAGATAATAGCTCGTAGCTAAATTATAACAACCGCACGGGTCGATCTTCAAGGTTAAGCAATGCTTGCCCAGGTTGGTATGTGTATGGGTAACCATTTTAACATGCCACGACTCCTCCGTGCCTCGGAAAGCACGCTAACCCTTGGTCCCGGCTGTCATTTATATATGTTCGTCTTTGGCAGTCGTTACGGGTTGTCAGAAGCTAGAAAATCCGACACCAGGCTTGCCAAGAAATACCGTGTTACCCAGTTAATGGTTTGTAGAGGTCTGGTAGGCAGCTTCTCCATGTAAAATACTGGTATTGGTTTGGGAAAATGTATGAGAAAAGGCAAGCAGATATAGTCTGTATCTATTTCTATACAAATATTATAAAGTGGAAAGATTTGTATTTTTGTATGTAACGAATAAACTCAAAAACGACTGGACCGTTTTCAAAAATTCTTTCACCATTAGAAAGCTACATTCACCCTTACAGTGGCGTGCAGTGGTTCGAGTTAGGGTAGGCCAGAGAAAATGTCTAAAAAAAAACACACACCACATTATTCAGGGTTGAAATGTGGAGTTTTTTTTTTAATAGGGTATTAAAAAAAAAACTCATTTAATTTAAAATCAACCCTGAATAATGTGGTTATTTTTTTAAATTTATTTGAAAACCTTGTTTCTTTCTTTTTTTTGCTGTATTATTTATTTATTTGGTTCAACAAGAATTGTATACACTGGTATAAGCAAATGGAACAAAAACAAGAATCAGAATATAGTGTAACGATCACTTACAGGTAACCTATATTATTCCACTGCTGGGCAATGGTCTCCCCCACAGCCATAACCAACCCGCATTAGGCCCGCGTGGTGGATTACGGCCCATTCCCTCTCCTAGAGAGGAGGCCTGTGTCCCAGCAGTGGGAACATTGAAAGGCTGATTATGCAGCCTTCCACTATTCCCGGTTGTTATCCTCTCCGATCAATGTTTGTTTCTTACATAACCAAAATAGACGGTAATTCTATCCGCCAACTGCACTCTTGTTCCCTCAGTTGCATAATTATCCACTCGCAACACAAAACCTCGGCACAATGACTCAGAACAAGTTTTTGTTCCACACAGGCTTTTGTTTGGTGATGTTCAGAAGCTGCTGTATTGTTTCGTGAATATTTCTGTTTTTCAATTGTAGGAAGTTGAAGATTATCAAGTGCATTCTCCGTTATCAAATCAAATCATGTTTATTGTGGACTATAGGTATACATCATAAATACAGGTCTTAAATATTAAAATAAGTTCAGCTATGTCCTGCCGTTGAGGCATACAATAATAAAATACAAATCAGAAGTTAAAACACAATTAGTCATAATGGTCTCGATACATTATTAAAATATTCCAAATTATATATAATTTTCTTTTATGTAGGGTTCCGTTTTTGCCATTCGAAAAACGGAACCCTACATAAATGAAAATTGGTAGGTATGTGCAACCTGAGAACCGCTATTCAATAGTGCTAGGTGATATTATGGATAAAAATAAATAAATAAACAAATAATTTTGGGGTGGCACTCCGTACATGTAACTAAGGGATGAAAAAATAAATTCCTACGAACATAATCGTGTGGGGTATCATTGGATTGCTCTTTCAGAGGTTCCTAAAAATATTTTTTATTTAAGGCAATAGTTTTTGATATATGTATGTGCTTCCAAATTAGTAAAAAATGTGTGACTCTTACTTTGACAGTGAACTACGGAACTCATAACTATACGTGGTCCGACACGCACTTGGCTGGTTTTTTAGTACGGGACGCCATTTTATCTCAGTTAATATTTACACCCAACGGTATAGCATGGCTCTGTCAACCCCGCGACCCTAACATGCTCTTCATACATTTTTAAACAAACGAACGCAAGTCATTACTCAGGAAATGAACCGCCACTGCACCGTTATACCACCTGACACCCCGTACCTGATCGTATTACCTGGCTGACACTACTTTAATGTACCTACTTACTGACGTAGCACGTGACTGTAATATTTTAGGAACCTACACGTAATATTGTGTAAAAATCTCACTGCGAAAATACAGATGAAGGTAATCTGACGTATGCTGGCAATCACAATCACAGTGAAATATGACGTCATGTTCGGTTACTTAACTGTCCAGATGCAAGTACTGAAAACTCTCGATTTAGATCAATAAAATTCAAATATCGCATAGATAGTAAACGGCCTGCTTTTCGTCATGTCATAAAATTCAGGTCGATAATTATCATGTATTGGTTGCTAGAAGCTAGAACGGCAGTGGTGGCCGAGTGGTAACGGCCCGTACTTACGAATTGTAGGTTGCAGGTTCAAAACCCCCCCACCGAATGTGTCTCCACGTTGTCGTCGTGGTGGGGCTTGAGCGTCCCACTGATCTTGCGAGCTTTCCCGGTAGAGCCACTCATGCCGGAAGGTCGCAAGTGAGGGACCAGACCAAGAGAGACACACCCGCTCGCTGCCTTCTGGTACGCGTCTGCTCATCAGACGTGGCTGAGAAGGCAGTGAGCGGGTAGGAGGTGAGGCCCTGTGAGGGAGAAAGGGCGGAGGAGCAAGGGACCATACCCTCTAAAAGGAAAAACCATGAAAAAAGGCCGATGTAAAATAAGTCCCCAGGCGGGTCCCGACTGCTCAGCGGTCGGGGAATCCCGCCCCGCTTCGGCGGGCTGCCCTTCGTACTATGGGGTGGGCAACAAAGACCTTCCGCTTGCCAGTGGCAACAAGAGCCGAGGAGGCTCCGAGTCATCGTCGTCATCCGGATCTGACTCCTTTAAGGAGCTGATGGCGCACGAGTTTGTAGAGGAGGGTTCGCCTGAGCGCCGGGGTGGTGCGGAGTCGGATTCCGGCTCCGCGCCAGACCTAGTAACGGTCAGCTCGGCGGGCTCTGGAAACAGAAGAGAGGGGGCTGCTGCGGAGAACGTCAAGTTCTTCCGCAAGCGGCCCAGACGGGAGGATACCGGGGGGTCGTCCTCCGAGGGCGAATTTGCCTCCGCCCGCAAAATCCCCACCGCTAGGCGGGGCAGGGGCTGTGAGGCAGGGAGGGGGCTGGCTCCCTCTACCCGGGAGGTGGAGCGTCGGGCCGGGGGGGTGGTGGAGGAGGGGCGTCGCCCTGGGGGGAGCGGTCGTGGGGCTCCCTCTACTCTTCCGCCTCCTCTCGACTCTGACGACTCAGAGCCCGCGGGAGAGGTACCACCCGCTGCCGAGGAGCAGAGGGCGAACTTTGAGGAGGTGGTGGAGGCCGCGATCCGCGCCGTGGCCTTCAAGAGGAAGCAGTCCTCGAAGAGGGAGGCCATCGGCGCGGCCAAAGCCTCCATCCTGGCGGCAGCGGCGGCCAACGTTGGCGGGCCTGCCTCAAAGGAGGCGTCGGAGTTGCGGGCGGAGGTCGCCCGCCTCGCGGTTCTTACGGAGCGACTCGTTCGGGAGAATGAGTCGCTCCGGAGGGACCTTGCGGGGATGGCCAGAGCGGCCTCTGTGGAGCCGCGAGGGGGACTGAGTCCGGCAGCGCCGGAGGGGGGCCAAGTGCTGAGCCAGGTGCGTGACCTGGTGCGGCAGGAGCTGTCGCCGTGGCTGCCAGCCCGGGAACGTCGCCTGGCCGGCCAGGCGAAGACAAAGGCCAAGGGGGCAGCCGCGCCGGCGCCTGTGACGCCGGCGGCTGCGACGCCGGCGACGACCAAGTCGGCCCCGGCAAAGAGGGGTAGGAGGAAGGCTGGAGGAGGAGCGGCTAAGGCTGCAGCGCTAGTGGTGCCGCAGCCGCCCCCACCCCCACCCTCGGACCCTCCTGCGGCCGAGGCCGAGTGGCAGGTTGCTGGCCAGAAGAGAAAGGCCAAAGAGGCGGCCAAGAAGAAAGCGAGGAAGCAGCGGTGGAAGGCCAATGCCATTGCGGCGAGGCTTCGCGCCCCGAAGTCCGCGGCTGTAGTATTAACACTGCAGCCGGAAGCGGAACAGAGGGGCGTGACTTACCTCGCCGTATTGAAGCGGGCGAAGGAGGCGGTGAGCCTCCAAGAGCTGGGCATCAGCGGGGGCATCGGGGTCAGGAGGACCTTGACCGGTGCCCGGAAGCTCGAGCTCGCCGGAGCGGAGAGTGGCCCGTTCGCGGACGCCCTGGCCGAAAGGCTGAGGGCGGTCTTACCCGCGGACGAGGTCCGGGTGTCCAGGCCGACTAAGCGCATCGACATGCGCATAGTGGGCCTGGATGACTCCGTGACGGAGGAGGAGGTTGTGGCCGCCGTCGCCAGGACTGGGGGGTGCTCTGCCGAGCTCGTCAAGGCGGGCACCCTCCGGCCTGACAGCACGGGCATGCAAACCCTTGTGGTGAGCTGCCCCGTGACGGCGGCCAGAACTGTGTCGGAGGGCCGAAGGCTCTTGGTGGGATGGGTGTCTGCGCGGGTAAAACTGCTGGAACCCAGGCCTCTGAGGTGCTACCGCTGCCATGTGGGCAACCACACGGGAGCTATGTGCCCCTCGGAGGTGGACCGCAGTGGTCTTTGTTTCCGCTGTGGTCAGCCCGGTCATCGGGCCGGCTCGTGTGAGGCCACGCCGCACTGCAGTGCATGTGCGGCTGCTGGCAAGCCGGCCGAGCACTGGGCTGGGGGAAGGGCCTGCGCGCCATCCGCCCCGACCAAGGGCAAGAGGTCCGCCGCCGCCGCCGCCTCTGCCGCCGCCGCGGCTTCCAACGCCGCTTCTGCCGCTTCTGCTGCGGGTGCTGCGACTCCCAACGCTCGGGAGGGTGCTGAGATGGAGTGCCAGTAATGGTCCCATTTCGGCCTCCTCCAGAGACAAGTCGGCCGCTGTGCTGCTGCGCAGTGGCTGATGCCTGGGGACGGTGAGCGTGGGTGGCTCGCCGTCCGATACCAGGTTGAGTCGACGACGCGTTGTGTTCCACGCGCGCCGAAGGAGCCGTCAGCACCAAGGACGGGACCCCATAGGGTCGGTGCCTGCTAGGGTTGCGGAATTTGTTCGAAAGAGTTGCCGCGGCCCTGGAACGCATAGGGCACAAGAAGGATCACGGGTGGGTTTTAGTCAGTAAAAGTCTGACACTCCCTACCGCTCCACCCAGGGCGGGAGGGGTCATTTGATGATTTCCCATCCAGAAAAAAAAAAAAAAAAAGGTTCAAAACCCAGCCAGGTGCATTACTTTGTGTAATTAATTTTGACACCACTGCTCTCAAAACGGTGAAGGAAAACATCGTGAGGAAACCGGCATGTTCTAGAACCAAAAATTCGAAGACATGTGACATTCACCAACCCGCACTGGGCACGCGTGGTGGATTACGGCCCACTCCTTCTCCTAGAGAGGAGGCCTGTGTCCCAGCAACAGGAACATTAAAAGGCTGATTATGCTTATGCTATCTGAGTAGAGTTGAAGCTGACCATAATAGAGGCCCCCAACGTCCCTTAGAGTGAAGCCCCCAACTTAGCTAGGAAAAAGCCACTTCAAAATAACAGTAGGAAGATAAGAAAAGTATAGTAGGATAGGAATGTTTTTGTTGTTGGATGTTTCCTGAGTAAAAAATATATGATTGTTTAGTCCGTCAGTTAGATTATAGAAAAATATTGGACACGTATTTTGTCCTTTATCAAATCTATAAAAACTGACGAACATACAAAGCATCAAAGCAAAGATCAGGAGTGGGGGCTTGTGACGTCACAGCTCGGTAAAAATTGTAGCGAGTAGTGACGTCACACGAGTTTTCAACGCACTGTATCGTTTTCATTTTTTGTTTACGTGTAAAAAGAAAAAATACGTGTCCAATATTTTTTGGAAATCTATCCGACGGACTGACTATTAGATTTTTATAGTTAACTACCCTATTTTATAAATAGCTTAGTCCTATAAATCTACTTATGTACAAAACGTGTGTAAGCAATATGTATTTACTCTTGAAAATGAAAACAATATATCTAGTTTTAATTTCCGCGAATATTAGTGGGTTGCAGGTATGCACCTCCCTCCCGCCCGCTATATTATGCACATGCAAGATTACTAGGCAAATGCAAGGATTTTAAGCACATGCAGGAAGGCAATGCAAAACCCAACACCATTACCGACGCGTGTTTCGCCTCTCCACGAGGCATCCTCAGGGGACGTGTTGACTCGCTGACCGTTCAGTCGCAACTCGTGCAACCCACTAATATTCGCGGAAATTAAAACTAGATATATTGTTTTGATTTTCAAATTTAAAATGGATTTCCGCAAAGTAACGCCTGACTCAATCAATTTTATGTATTTACTCCTTAAATCTAAGTACATACCTACCTACAACAAGGTGACACGTGTTACTGGTTCCAATTCTATACGACGGCGGACCTCGCTCGCAAGTATATACGACTGCCATGTGGGTCAGATATAAAAACCTTGAAAGACTCTAATACTGCGTCTACATGAACAACAGTAGAAATAATACTACAAAGCATACAGCTGAACTTGGATCTCAAAAATCGGTAGCTGCTTTTGATATTCCGTTCGCAATATGTTGCTTCCTAAATAACTGTTTGGCAGTAATAAGAGCCGAAATGTTAGTTACGAAGAAATTCTAATTCAGCATTCAAAAGATCTAAACAAACAAGAAACATTACAAATTAAATAAAGGCTTTTAAAAAGCATAAGTGTATGTTGAGTTGTACAATTAAAATAAATTATTTGAGTATAAGCAGTAGATTCGCAGCTCAATTACATTTTTCTTCTGAGTACCCAATATTCCACTCGTGCCTGCTATTGTACCATAGTAATGAAAAGTACTTTGAACCGAAGAGTTCTTTTGTAACTATGTTAGTAATTAAAAAAAAAATGCAAAGAGAAGAAAAAAAGTTGGCAGTTATAGGGACTGCCCATAGGAATGAAAACTTAGAACTTTTAGTACCTATTAAAATTTGAAATTTCATAATGTTTGAATTAAAATAATAATCAAACAAAAACACCATTTCAATAATGCATAGTATATACACATTGAACTTTTCACTAAATTCATTTGATTTCACTTATACGCATGAGTCTTAAGCATGTCAGTGACGCAAACCCATAAGATTTTCCCCTACCAAGAAGTGCCCAACGCGACTAAAGAAGTTTTCACTTCAAAAATAGAAAACTACAACAACAGACAATTTCAACAAAACAAGCAAAATAGAACAACAACAATGAACAGAGAAACAACAGTAAAAACAGAAATCAGTAATTTTACTAAAGTTCTAAAAAGCTTAGTCCTAGAAATCTGGTTGCCGTTATGTAACAGGCAAAACTTACGCCTTCTTGAAAGAAGAACTAATCACCGCACTTGGTAATAGGTTTATAAAATGACCAGTATTTAAGGTGAGGTTAGAAAATTGGATCGTAACACAATTTTCTCGCACGATCGACGCTGCTGACGACCTTGGTTGGACCACGGACGCTGGACAATTTGTTCAACCAATACATACATAGGTACGAGTACATTGTTTATAGACACTTTTTATATAACAAGGGAACAAAAACACATACAGTATCTTCTTTCTCAATCCCTGTGTCAATCACAGGTAGAGAATGCCGAATGCCTTGTTGCATTAAGTCCGCCATGTGCGTACATAAAGTTTAAATAATAACTTTACTGACATCAATGTCCTCAACTCTGTTGCTTTTAGGATTCCGAATGTCTGTATGAACAAAATGGAGCCCTTATAGGATGACCTGTTTGTCTGCCTGGTCGTCTGTCGTAACTACATTGCTGAACCGAGTCCAGCGAGAGTTGAAGTTTCTAACACATCAATATCTCAGACACAAACGCATATGCTTAACGTAAATAAACTGCCGTTCGACTTGCACTTGGCCGGGAAAATACGTTGTCATGGCAACAGTAAAGTGTAAAGGAGGAAGTTTCCTTCAAAAGGATTTTTAAATCTTGAAATTATGGTGTGTAGATTTAAATTTAATTTAATTTTAATGAAGAAAACATAAAAAAGTAAACAGTTTAATATAAGCACATAACAATTTGATTACATTTTTTTTTGTTATATGGTAAATGGAATTGTTGCGGTTGAGAACACAGCTTTATACCAAGGACTCATCCAAGGTTCTAACACTTATTTTTAGATGTAAATTGAATATTATAGAATAGCGAAACATATTTATGTCAGTGAGAGATTACATTCAACGTTCGTCGTCGACGCTGAACAGGAAAAAACTTTATTATAACATGATCTATTTAAAGACCAAACTCATGAGAGTTATTAAGACTGGCAATAAAAATTTAATAGTACAAGGAAGAGTTTTGAAGTAATACTTGCCTATAAGATTAGTCACAATTTCCTTATTTCCTTTTTTTCCGTAGGAGTTCTATTAGTCAATTACAGAGTTGCAGAGCGATTCCCGACCACCGTAGTCGCGGGCCAGCGGATGGTGAGCTATGACTTATGAGTGGCTCGCTGTCCGATGGTAACCAGGCCCGAGTCGACGGCGCGTCGTATTCCACGCGCGCCTCAAAGAGATGTCATTACCGAAGACGGGGCCCCATAAGGTGCCTGCTAGGGTTAACGGAGAATTCATGCTGTCATGGTAAATAGGGAATACTTATGTTCCTACCTAGTGTAAGCGTTGAGGAATAGATGCAGAATTTGTTCGAAAGAGTTACCGCGGCCCTAGAACGCAAAGCACTAGGAGGAACACGAATCAGTTTTAGTCAGTAAGAGTCTGACACTCCCTTCCGCTCCGCACAGAGCGGGAGAAGTCATTTGATGATTTCACATCCAGAAAAAAGGAGTATTATCTTGGTCGCTGGGACTTCAATATATTTTTATAAAACTACACAATACATACAATTATTTCTCATGACGGCGAATCTCAATAGAGACAACACAGTTTGTGAACAAACACAGGTACACTCTCTGGTTCCTTTCATTATCCAAAGCGATCGTACAGAGATGAGACACACGACCAACATCTTTCAGTACTTTTGCTATGTAATTCTAAGCGAAAATCCTATATAACAATACAACCAACCAGGGCCCTAAGTCTGCTATTTTTATAAATCTATCATTCCAACACGATCCCATTGTCATTTTGCTAAAAGTTCGTAATCTGCTAAATTCATAATGGTCGATCATTGGTCGGTCAATGGTCTCGTAATACTATTTGATAACCGAGCTATTAAAAGCAATGACTGCACAACGACGTTCTAATGATACGTCACTGATCAAAGGATTTGTCAAAATTTTAGCAGACTACTGCATACGTCTGTCATTGATTTGTCATGTACGAGATTACCATTATATGCCATTTCTTTCAATGGAGTGTCAGTGGTTGACCATTGGAAAGTCATAGTGACGCTTTTATATAAAGTAGATTACCAAACTTGTAAAAATCAACCATTATGATATCAATGATAGACCATTCTGACACTATTGTAATAGCAGATTTGGGGCCCTGGCAATTAGATATAATATTAATACACATATGAAATCCTTACATTACTCACCTTAGAGTAAGCGCAAACACTAAAGCATTTTCAGCCAACATTTAATTGTCAGTTTCATTCATTCTGCGCATGACAGTGCAATTTCCAGCATGTCACATGATTACTTGCATTGTTGAAAGAAATTCGCGAGTATTGCAGAAAGTATCCACACGATGTATCTGTGCTTCTTTATTAAAAGTTCTCCAATGTTAAAGCATTTTGGTCCACATTTGTTTTTATCCAAATACGAAACGTTAACTTTTGGCTATCCCCGTTATTGGCCAACTTCGAAAATGAATCATCATCTGCCTAGCCTTTTCCCAACAATATTGGGGTCGGCTTCCAGTCATACCGGATTCGGCTGAATACCAGTATTTTACGTGGAGCGGCTGTCTACCAGACCTCCACAGCTCAATAACTGGGGAACACGGTACTTTTTGGCAAAACTAGTGTCAGATTTTCTGGCTTCTGACAACCCGTAACGACTGCCAAAAATCTACAAATGACAGCCGGGACCAACGGCTTAACGTGCTTTCTGAGGCACGAAAGAAACTCGGTATGTTAAGATGGTCACCCATCCACAAACCAACCTTGGCCAGTGTTGCTTAACCTTGAAGATCGACCTGGTGCGGCTGTTATTATTTGGCCACGAGAAAATGAATATATGTAGACTTGTAAAAGCCCAAAGTTCTAAATTGAGTAAAAACTTCACCATTTATCAGTAATATAGATATATAATGGTTTACCCATTCTGTCCTATACATTCAAACCGAAACTGCCCTTGAATCGCGATCAGATAACAAACATATCACTTACCCATTATCCATAATATTATTTGTTTATCCCAGGTCAATGACTCTTAAGCCGTCTGTCACGCGCCACAATAGGATATCTCCCGGGTCTTACAACTTGCACAAAAATAAGCACCCTTACTTTTTCTTTTATCCGCGACGGGGATCAATAAGTTCTCGAAACTCTAGGATAGGACATCAGGCCAAGGTATAGGAAAGGTAGAAGATCCAATATATTTATTGATTTATTTTTCGTTTGTATAGCTATCTATAATACATCATCATTATCTGGAGTTGTTTCAAACCATTACAGGTCATGAAAGTTAAAAAGGCTCTTTGAGGGGCACACTTTTTTATAAAAGTTTTACAAACATTTCTACAGTCAAGATTGATATAGAGTTAAATATAATCTATATACTTATAATAAATCTGTAGAGAGGTCAATTCTGTACAAGGAATATATTTTCAAAATAACTATCAGGGGGTGATTAGTGATCGATACTGGTGCCAAAAATGCAATCAGTAAAATTTTTGTCTGTCTGTCTGTCTTTCTGTCTGTCTGTCTGTCTGTCTGTATGTTCTTTATAGAAACAAAAACTACTCGACCGATTTTAACGAAACTTGGTGCAATTATTCTTCATACTCCTGGGCAGGTTATAGTATACTTTTCATCACGCTACAATCAATAGGAGCAGAGCAGTGAAGGAAAATGTTGGGAAAACGGAAGAAGTTACTCCATTTTTTAAGCTTCCGTCGCGTGTGTAGCCTTAATGGTTAAAGTTACATAGAAATCATGTATTACGGAAATGTTCTACATAAAATTATCTAAAAATATCCCGAAACAGCATGTCTATCTTTTGTCAATTTTAAACCGATCGGGCTGAGAGTTTCAAAATCGGGGGTAAAGTAACTATTCCACGCGGACGAAGTCGCTGGCAGAAGCTAGTCCTATAATAAAAATATAATTTTGTCGGTTATAAACTGATTATTTTTAAAAATTGTTTCATTTCATGTACCTATCCTATCGCGACGGGTAAAACGATGAAATATGCTTTATTGTGTGCCACAATGTTACTTACAAATAAAGCACATACATTATCTATTTAAATTGTTTGATCTTAACTTAAAAACAAAAGGTTTCGTACGTCTGCTTCTACGAGCCTCTTTTTTCTAATCTATACTTAATATTATAAAGCTGAAGAGTTTGTTTGTTTGTTTGTTTGTTTGAACGCGCTAATCTCAGGAACTACTGGTTCGAATTGAAAAATTCTTTTTGGGTTGAATAGACCATTTATCGAGGAAGGCTTTAGGCTATATATCATCACGCTTAAGCCAATAGGAGCGGAGCAGCGATAAAGAATGTTTTAAAATCGGGGATTCCACGGGGACGAAGTCGCGGGCAGCAGCTAGTCTATACTAATATTATAAAGCTGAAGAGTTTGTTTGTTTGTTTGAACGCGCTAATCTCAGGAACTACTGGTTCGAATTG
The DNA here is from genome assembly GCA_905332915.2 of Hecatera dysodea. Lineage (NCBI taxonomy): Eukaryota > Metazoa > Arthropoda > Insecta > Lepidoptera > Noctuidae > Hecatera > Hecatera dysodea. The sequence continues at coordinate 12,706,171 of HG995310.1, read as the reverse complement.
AAAAATTATTTTTGGGTTGAATAGACCATTTATCGAGGAAGGCTTTCGGCTATATATCATCACGCTTAAGCCAATAGGAGCGAAGCAGCGATAAAGAATGTTTTAAAATTGGGGATTCCACGGGGACGAAGTCGCGGGCAGCAGCTAGTGTTATAATAAATGGAGTATAGTGGCCATTAGGAGGAATATGTCTGTCTATTTCTAACTTGGTCGGGATGCCATAAAATACAATTTTAGATGCTTCGATCCCTAGTTTTTGGAAGTTTCCACAAGTACTTTCCTATAATAGTCTAAAACAAATTCTCTGACGCGATCTGTCTCTTTCCCCGCTCACCTTTTATAGTCATCATCTAACAAGCCTTTTCCCAACGATATGCGGGGCCTGTATGCTTGTGAAGCCGGAGCCACAGTAGAAATATGGAACAGTACAGAAACTACGAACAAACGGTCGAAACGGCACACTCACACAGACGCGCACATCTACGAGGCCCCTAAGGGACTTTCGCGGTGCGCTCAGTGGCGGGTGCCGTGTTCATAGATAATACCTACGCTATTATAATGGCTATAGGTGGACCACTCAGGTTTTCGTTTTGCAAAAACTGTGTACCCAAGCACAGATTTTTAATACTAGTATTAAATCCTTATACCGAAGACTAATTTTAATTTATACTAGCTTCTGCCAGCGACTTCGTCCGCGTGGAATAGTTACTTTACCCCCGATTTTGAAACTCTCAGCCCGATCGGTTTAAAATTGACAAAGTTTCATACAAACGTTCATCCCCTATTTTATCCCCTTGGGGGTAGAATTAATCAAAATCCTTTCTTAGCGGTTGCCTACGTCATAACATCTACCTGCATGCCAAATTTCAGCCCGATCCGACGATAAACGTAAGATTACTGCTAAGCTATCGGGAGTTACACGTGTTATTGTGAGTCAACCATAAAAGATAGACATAATATGCTGTAGTGGGATATTTTTTAGATAATTTTATGTAAAACATTTCCGTAATACATGATTTCTATGTAACTTTAACCATTAAGGCTACACACGCGATGGAAGCTTAAAAAATGGAGTAACTTCTCCCGTTTTCCCAACATTTTCCTTCACTGCTCTGCTCCTATTGATTGTAGCGTGATGATAAGTATACTATAACCTGCCCAGGAGTATGAAGAATAATTGTACCAAGTTTCGTTAAAATCGGTCGAGTAGTTTTTGTTTCTATAAAGAACATACAGACAGACAGACAGACAGACAGACAGACAAAAATTTTACTGATTGCATTTTTGGCACCAGTATCGATCACTAATCACCCCCTGATAGTTATTTTGAAAATATATTCCTTGTACAGAATTGACCTCTCTACAGATTTATTATAAGTATAGATAGATAGATATAGATAGATTGTATTATAATTTATATAACATATGGAATTAATTAATCCTTATGAGTATGAAAAAATAAATGACCATAATTTAACGACAACATTATATTCTAGTCTAGTCAAAGGAAATTTAGCCTTCGAAACATACACATAGAAACGTACCTACTTACTTCACAAAATAATAAGTAACAATAATTTTTCAACATACAAATCCTTCATCAAAATTTTAGGGCAGATATTAGGTATAATTGAAATGGAATAAAATGGCATAGAAATTATAAACAATATTCAGTTTGTATTTTTTTTTTTACAATGGCATTATTTAGGTACATTTTGACCAAAGAAGAAAGTCGCATGGAATAACATGCACTAACGCATTTTCGCGTGACTATTTCTCCCAGTCAACTCCTACCGCAAGTCGTGTTAAAGAACTTCGTTCCAATAAAACACTTATTGCAAACATTAAAAGTGACAACCCTAACTCTCTACTGGAGCGTAGGTAATTATTTCAACAAATGGGCTTAGTTTCCATACTGTTCCCATATTTTTACTATGCCGGAGCGGAGAGATACTTAAATTAGTTTTTTTTTTTAATTATCAGCATTTGCAATAGATAAAATGTTTTTAACTAACTCTTTAGACCTATGTATCTTGCTTATATGTGTGAAGTTTCATTAAAATCCGTAGTCATTTCGCAAAATAGTGACTTGAAAATTTGTATGAAATGCCATACGGCGTACACGCTCTTAATGTAAATCTTTCATGAAGACTTTTTAAAATCCTTCTTGAAAAATTACTTCTACCGTCAAGTAGACCTTCTTGATGTATTTCTTTATTCGCGAAGTCTGCCAACACAAAGGGTATCTTCGAACTCAACGGACAATAGACTGAGCCGGCATTAAAAATGAATCAAACTGGAATATTTTATATATTATGACTTCGATATTATATTTTCATGATCTCTTCTTTTGCTGTACGGTTTAGTATTTTCGTCCGAATTTACTTCGTATCTTATTTGCGTGTCGTGAACAACAAAACCGGAGGTTTAAAACTCAAAGCATTTATTTCAACTAAACCATTTACAGGCACTTTTGAACTCGAGTCTCCTCACTCAGGTCGGTCGGTCAAAGAGATGAAACTATTAGCAAGCGTAGATCTCTTTAGAGAAGAATGTGCAAGAAACTCCATGGGCAATCTTTTAAAATAACTAAGTGTTTCAAAATTATGTTTACACTATGCTGAACAATGTAAAAAGAATTGCACCATAAAAGCGTCCGAGTTACAAAGGAAACAATTCATTCAATTAAAATAAACCGTGGCAGTCGAGAGATGATCAGTATCAGCTGACGGCTCCCGTTCACGACCCGTTTAGTGAAACGAAGGGATAAAATGCTTGTATTCCCCAAAAGCATAAGTAGAGCTATGTTTAACCAAAGAACCACGTAATTTGGGATGGTTGTTGACCGCTAACAAGATTCAAATTCAGTATACGGACAAATTAATATGTAACACTTTGCCCGAGGGGAATCGGACGGTCTGGCGACCGGGCCTTGAGATAATTTTCGACGTTCACGCGGCTGAAGCCTAGAAAAATTCCTGAATTTAAAAAAAAAACAAATAGTATTAACTTCGCTTACGACATGGAAATCGTAAGGACTTGCGGCCACTTCAATAGATGCATAATTTGTTAGAAAGAGTCATTGCGGCCCTGGAACGCAAAGGGCACTAGAAGGGTCACGGGTGGGTTTTAGTTGGTAAGAGTCTGATACTCCCTTTCGCTCCACCCAGAGCGAGAGAAGTCATTTGATGATTTCCCAAATTGAAAAAAGTCACAACACTATGTTTAGATTTTCTATAAAGTCATAACAAACCCAAAGGAAATGCTCGTTCTTCGCCCGATACTAAGATATTTTCTCCAATAACATAAAAATAATTCTAATATCAAATATTTATAATATCAATTATTCTCTAGTTGATGATATTTACATGAAATTATGGTACAAGTAGGCAGTACTGTTGAATATTATTACGGAACATACCTACATAAATGTTAAAACTAAGATAAGCAAGAAGGCCTTTTTGAAAATATTAAGCATAAGCATAAGCCTAATCAGCCTTTTAACGTTCCCACTGCTGGGAACTCAGGCCTCCTCTCTAGGAGAGGGAATGGGCCGTAATCCACCACGCGGGCCCAGTGCGGGTTGGTGAATGTCACGTGTCTTCGAATTTTTGGTTCTAGGACATGCCGGTTTCCACGCGATATTTTCCTTCACCGTTTTGAGAGCAGTGCTGATGAAATTCATTACACAAAGTAATGCGCCTGGTTGAGTTTGATACCGCGACCTACAACTCGTAAGTTGGGGCCGTTACCACTCGGCCACCACTGCTCACTCGAAAATATTGCAATATTGAAAATATTGCAAATATTGCACTTGAAAATATTACAATTCCAAAATTTAAATTCATTATGCGGACTGCTACCGAGAAATTCCTGTGTGATCAAAAGATTAGGTAACACTTTACCCGACTTGAACGGAAGGGAACCCATTCGAATGGACTGGATTTTCTCTTTATACTCATGTAAGCTACACGTTAAGCCGTTGGTCCCGGCTGTCTATTGTAGATCTTTCACAGTCGTTACGGATTGTCAGAAGCCAGAAAATATGACACTAGTCTTGCCAGGAAGTACCGTGTTCCCCAGTTATTGGGTTGTGGAGGTCTGGTAGGCAGCTGTTCGACGTTAAATACTGGTATTCAGCTGAATCCGGTATGACTGGAAACCGACCCCAATATAGTTGGGAAAAGGCTAGGCAAATGATGATTACTCATGTAAGCTAACTGTTATAATTAATTAAATATACCTATGTATATCAAACGCCCAAACTTATCAATCATACCTAGTAATTAGGCCCAAATAACCATACTTACTACACATTCAAAAGTACAGTCAACACATCAGTACTGTATTCAACTTGCATGACATAATTCAATGATGGCTTAGCGGACGTCAGGCGTATAATAAATTGATGACGTGCCTCTGTTCATATTGTTATTGTTTCGATATTTCACCGTGACAGGGAACGACGTGTTTATGGGTAGCGAGGGCGAGTTTCATAATATTATGTTTTGATGAATTATGGGAGGTAATTTTGTGGGATTTAGTGGCATCATTTTCCTTAGTATCTTTTTTATCAGTGATTTTATGATGGTAGTTTTTTCTTGCACCTTTTCTTTAGACAAACAACAACAAACAAACCACTAGATAAACTAGTAGATTTTGGCCGCAGCTTTTCTTGCTTTTCAAATATTGTCTATAACCATATCTAAGGTCATATCTAGTGAGTGAATGAGTCACCGCAAAGGACACAAGAAGAATCACGGGTGGGTTTTAGTCAGTAAGAGTCTGACACTCCCTTCCGCTAGGCTCAGAGCGGTCATTTGATGATTTCCCATCCAGAGAAAAAAAGATCACATCTATCTCTAGACCAGAATTTATTAAAATCGTTTTTGCGATTAAGTTGTGAAGATACAATAAATATACTTACTTTAGCATTTATAATATTAGTTACGATTACGAAGCGAACTATAACTGTCTTTGTGCTACGGCGTAGCGCTACGCAACGCGTAGCAGCTAGCAACGCCCTACGCTTTTATAAAGAAGTTTTATTTCATACAAACTCAGAGCAATATTCAGCTTTCTATAGAAAACGAAAAATCAATTAAATATTTTTTTTTTTCTGAATGGGAAATCATCAAACGACTTCTTCCGCTCTGGGCTGAGCGGAAAAGAGTGTCAGACACTTACTGACTAAAACCCACCATCCACGCCTGTTGCGGCGGCTGGGGCGTGAGGGCCATAAGGTTTCCCTCTACCGCGCGCGGTCTCTCTCCTATTTCGCTAGCATTACTGCTTGTAATGAACCAGGACCGGAAGCGAGAGGTCACCACCACCGATCGCCTCGACGAGGACACGGCGTTGCTCCGCCAAATCAGGGCAGACCTCCACCGTATGCTCCACCGTATCTTCCAGACGATCCACAAAGTGCTGACACCCGGTCGTGTTCTACCGCTTAATCCGAAACAGGTACCTTCCGAAGCAGTCATATCGGGTGAGCACCTGCTTCAGGCGGAAGGTAAGGACGCCGTGGCGTCTCTCCAACCACTCCTCAAAGAGGGGACTTATCACCACAATGGTGGACTGCCCAGATTATATTTTTACGTACCAAGGGTTTTGAATATCCGTTAAAGTAGTCAGTAACATTGGTTTCTTAATTTCCAAGAATAAGGACTTGTTTATGAATGACTGCAGCGCGCCGCGTTTTTACCCACGTAGTTCCCGTGGGAATACGGAGATAAAATATAGCCTACTAGCTGCTGCCCGCAGCTTCGCCCGCGTCAATGTCGGAAATTATCCCAAGGGAACATAATCCCGCGATAAAAAGTATCCTATATTACTTCTAGTACTAAGCGTAACAAACATCCACGCTTTCACATTTATAATATTAGGAAGGATGTTACTCAGGGTGAATGTAGCTTTCTAATGGTGAAAGAATTTTTGAAATCGGTCCAGTAGTTATTAAGTTTATTCATTACATACAAAAATACAAATCTTTCCTGTTTATAATATTAGTATATATATGAATACCGTGGCGAATAAACACTCTTAACAAACTCAATCTCTCAAATTCAGTTCACTTCAGTACGCAGTCACGAACTAAAATCAACATAGATACAACTATATGTATGTACGTTAAAAATAAAAATATCAAAGCCTAATCCAAAAGGGTTCAAATAATCACAATAAAGAAATATTCAATCTGTAAACAAATTTTCTCGTTGTTAGAGGGGCCTACCACTTACATATACATACATACATATGTACGTAAGGGTTTCAATCTGTCGGGTTTGTTCGTGATCCGCACTCTAATACGGCACTGCTTCGGCTTTTGTAGATCTGATGACAGATCTAGAGAAAATGTTGAGAATTGCCAATTTAATACCTTTAGACCCGCTTATTCAAATCACAGTTTTCTTTTAACTCAACAATTATTATATACACAATTACTCCGTGTTAAAACTAACTCGGAATGAATAATAACAACGTGGACTTAGCAATCATTGTACCGATAATAGCCAAGAGCCTCGAACAAAGCCTTAGGAGGCTCTCGTTAGGCCGCTGGATCAAGGGCTTGATTCAGAAAGCGGTGCTTCTGGACACAGCTCGCATTGTTAAAAGTTTCCTCTGTCGCTGTCTTGCGAAATGTCTGAACCGATTTTAATGAAACTTCATACATATAAGCAGGATACATACGACATTTTCGAAATGTCGTATTTAAAAAAAGATAACTGGAAATTTATGTTTGTATGGAAAAATTAAAATGGATCTAATTTAAATGTAACACTATTTATCGAAGATGTTTTCAAATAACTTTTTAGACCTATGTATCCTGCTTATGAGTGTAAAGTTTCATTAAAATCGGTTTAGTCATTTCGGAAAATAAGGATTTGAAACTTTGTAATTTTGGTTACTACTCGTATGTTCGCTACAGACAGACAATATATGGCGATCGACGATACACCTTACAAACTTCACGTTTCCGAATATCGGACTGAACAATGCACGTCGAGTCTGTCATACATTCTAGCTTGCATTTGCATACAATGAATTATAATAAGCTACTGAGATTTTCCATTAACCTATGGTTCTTTTTTTACATTTCTCAAAACCTGTTGTTATGTGTATGTTATGTACTCGCGACAGACATCACTGATTGCGTGTGACGTCACTCGACACTCGACAGTCACACTATAGTGAAATTGCGCCATCAAGAACAAACGACGTTTTGAATGACAGGCAGTTGTAGAAGAATAAATCCGCATGAACCAAAGTTGCTTATTATTTTTACCGATTTTATTTATTTTAACAAATCTTACTACATACCATTATTTTATTATTCATTCATTTACATTTTTACTGCAGTTTCATACCCTATTACTGCAGCACTTCCAACATTATCAGTTAAGAAAAAAAAAACTAAAATTCTATTCAACATTTACCAACCCGCATCTCACAAAAGGAAAAACGAATCCAACAAAGTTCCTAATAAGAAAAAAAAACTACCCTCCTCATTCTGAGTGTAGAAAAGTATAGTTTGCAAATTGAAGTCCTACAAACTCAACGATTGAACGAACAATCGCACCAATAGGAAATAACAGTTCGCAGAATAAGTCCGCACTCAGGCTTCACAAAGGGGTTGATTTCAATGGCCAGTATTGGAAAGCATTTCCCATGTAATCGGTATGGCGGCACGTACCTAAACAATTGTTTCGTTCCCTATTGGGCTATGCAGTTCGTTTTTATAGTTCTTTGTTATCAAAGGTTCGATGGAAGTGAGATTGGAGTATTGTTGGTTTTTTGGAAGGTTGGAAACTTGAATGGGCATTGGCAGCAGCAGGTTTTTGAACGTAGATCAACTCCTTTTTTATGCTCGACTAGCAGCGCCCTGTGTTGTTCCTTTTACCGTGGGAATATGGGGATAAAATATAGCCTATGTTACTCGCTGATAATGTAGCTTCCCATTGGTGATAAATTGTTAAAATTACTCCACTAGTTTTGGAGCTTCTGTACAAACAAATTTTTCCTGTTTTTAATATTAGTATCGACTGTGGTGGAGCCCGACACGAGGGAAATGTTTTGGATAAAGATGAAATTCGGTACACAATCATCAAGTCATACGTTTACCTATATTCTGAGTTGTTTTAAAGGAAATGTCCTTCCCTCTAAACTGTCGGTTCAAGTGGAGGATGTTTCCTTTGGGTTTGCAACGGGATTTCGGAACAAGGAAAAAAATGCCTGCGGCGAAATTACCCTTGAATAATTCAAAAACCAACAAGCTATAAATCTCAATCGTGTTGATATAAGGAGCAGGAGCAGTGGTGGCCGAGTAGTAACGACCCCGATTTACGAATTGTAGATCGCGGATTCAAACCCAGCCAGGCGCATTACTGTGTGTAATTTATTTCATCACCACTGCTCACAAATCGGTGAAGGAAAACATCGTGAGGAAACCGGCATGTCCTAGAACCAAAAATTCGAAGACATGTGACATTCACCAACCCGCACTGGGCCTACGTGGTGGATTACGGCCCATTCTCTCTCCTAGAGAGGGGGCTTGTGTCCCAGCAGTGGGAACGTTAAAAGGCTAATTATGCTTATGTTTATGTGTTGATATAATTCAGGTTAATAAACAAGCTGTAGTAGTATTTGACGTTCAGCATGGCAGCCGCTCCACGTAAAATACTGGTATTGGGAAAGGCTAGGCAGATGATGAGTAGAATTTGACGTCCGAAAATCAAAGAGCCGATGTCGAATGTGTTCAAATTATCATCAATTTCGTACCAGTTCTAATTTCATTCGATCAAGTAACGAGATGCATAGCACAGGATATGTCCAGTCATGGACAGTGATAGAGGCAGAGTTGATTGAAGCAACGAGCTACTGAAATCAGGCCCTGTCCGATTGTACGCTGTACGCTATTGTTGTTAGTTCGGCGAGACGAAGTTCGCTTTGTAGGTAATCAACAGCAGATTGCCAGTTAGGTTGGCATAGACGGACGTTACCTATAGGTTTAGGTACGTACACCTAGCTGGACTCATGGTTTTAAACTAAGATATTGTTACGAGCTTCGGGTTCGTTACAATAAAATCAGCCGATTAAATGACCAAAAATTACACTTTAATTACACAACACTAATGACGCTATAAACTCACTAATTACAAAACACAATCGCACTATTAATCACTTGAGTTCGCAGTCGAAGATCGCTCTCGAAGTTATCACTTGTATCGCAAATCCAATACTGACTCGGTCGGTATATGTGCTGGCCTTATATAGGGCGCCGAGCAGTTCCAGAACCTTCCATTGTAGAAAGTTCCAGAAAGTTCGCGTACATATCGGTTGCGACTGACTAGGATCCGAGAATTCTAGAATGTTCTAGCATCGAAAAGTCTCGAAGGTTCTTGACTTTACTAGTTCTGCTACTCGATACTAGATGGCGCTAGTGGTAACGAATTGTGGCGCGCAACAATATTGACTTCGGCTTGAAAATGTATCGAAACATGCGTATGAATAAGTCCAGGCTGATTAAAGCTTTTACTATCCTATTCCTATAGAATTATTCAAAGATTAAAATCATATATAGCATAATCAGCCTTTTAATGTTCCCACTGCTGGCCCAGTGCGGGTTGGTGAATGTCACATGTCTTCGAATGTTTGGTTCCAGGGCATGCCGGTTTCCTCACGATGTTTTCCTTCACCTTTTTGAGAGATTAAAAGCATTTTTAGTCAGATAAACCATTTACAGTCACTTTAAATTTTCAAGGTCAGTCATTCAAAACATGAAGCTATATGCACGTTCAAAAGCGAAGAGCACTATGAAGAAGAACGTGCAAGAAACTCCACGGACACTCTTTTAAATCATGTTCTGTATGACAAAAACGTTGGTTAGATACATTATCATTGTTGCTTCTCTATGTGAGGACAATGCAAAGAAAAAAAGGAAACCATAAAACAATTCGAAATATAAAGATTACAACAAGTCAGTGGCAGTTAAGAGGTGACCAGTCTCAACCGACGGCGCCCGTTCATGAACATGACGCGTGTATCGGCACCATTCAGCTCAAACAGTTTGAAGGGTTCTGAATGATCCACATATTGGTTGAGACAGTCGTTTTACACAGAGCTCTAGGTAGTTATGGTTTTGAACGAAATTATTGACTTCGATTTGAAAATGTATCGATATAAGGCTATAGCTGTTTTTGTTATTGTTTCCTGTTGATTCATAGGTTTAAGAACACATATGTAGTAGGTATATTCAAATTACCATACACATATTTATTAGATCTATAGAATTTTCTGAACCGCAGTCTTTGTGTATGCATAAATAACCTAGCACCTGGGCGTAAATATGTGTAGGTACTAGTCGTACTTAGGTATTGTCATTGCGCTGTGTTTATGGTAAAGAAAGAAAGAAAGAAAAATATATATTAAGAACTCGCACAAGAAAAACAAAAACAAAATTAAATGCTAATTATTCTTTTCAAACTGTGCGAGGCCTCTGAAGTCAAATTGAAATTGATAATTATAAAAGAAAATAACTTGTAGGATGTATACTATAAAGTTTTCTGGGCATGCCTACATATATGTTCACCTTCTCTGTAAAATATATCTTCTAGCGATATCTATACTTATATATAAAGCTGAAGAGTTTGTTTGCCTGAACGTGCTAATCACTGGGCCGATTTGAAAACTTTAGTATTAGATAGCCCATTTATCGAGGAAGGCTATAGCCTATACTATATCATCACGCTAAGACTAATCGGAGCGGAGCAGTTATAAAAAATGTGACATAAACGAAGTTGCGCGGGCGTAGAGCGTAATTGTCACAGCTCCTAATTTTTACTTTTCACGGTGAACTGTCACGGTGAACGTGTAATTTTGCTATGTAAAAGTATCCCTGTTTTAAGGATCGGAAATTATCAAATGAAATCTTCCGCTCTAGGCGGAACGGAAGGGAGTATCAGACTCTTATTGACTAAAACCCATCCGTGTTCCTCCAAATGCTTTTTGCGTACCAGGGCCGCTGTTCCTCTTTCGAACAAATTCCGCAACCCTGGCAGGCACTGGCCCTAACGGGTCCCGTCTACTATGCTGACAAGTCTTAGAGGCGTGCGTGGAACACAACGCGCCGAGAACCCAGGCCTGTAGCCCTACCATGACGTCTTAAATCCATCATGCTTCCTGTGTCAGAGTGAGACGGAGTTATACCAGACGAATAGCACTATCCCTTTTTCACACAGATATCATGATAGCATTGGCACTTCGTGGTACGGCCCCTGGTTGTTACTGAGCGGCGAGCCAACCAATACTCGTCGTCCGCAGGCCCGCATCTATCTTCCGGGTGATCCGTACAGTGGTGACACCCGGGCGTTTCCTCCCGCTGAATCCTTCATAACTCCAATGCAAGAAACCTATCAAATTAAATAAATGCATAATCCTTTTAAAATCCTTACGAACTGACAGTACATGAAATACTATTATATACTAGCTTACCTTTTGATACTTTTCTAAGGCGCTTTTACGCCTTTTAAACAAGTAATATCTGGGCTATAAAACGCACGCTCTGATATAAAATAAATAAAGAAGTTATATTTCTTAACATCAAGTGCAGGATGTTGTCAAGTTGAGTATATTTCTTATTACGAGTATGTTCGTTTGCTGTTGCCTGTCGTACTGTTTGGATCAGAATGTGGGGCTGTGAAAAAGATGGATGAAAATTGATTACTGTAGGTATGATAAGGTGTAGCGGAGATGAGAATGATGAGATGGATGTGTGGAGTAACGAGGATGGATAAAGTGATAAATGAGTACAATAGAGGTAGTTTAAAAGTGGCGCCAGTAACGGAAAAGTTGAAAGGAAACCGCTTATTTTAGTATGGTCATGTGAAAATGAGGGATGAAACGCATGTAACTAAAAGGGTTATGAATATAAATGTGGATGGATGGAAATGGAGAGGTAGGCCAAAGAAAAGATGGATGGATTGTGTGAGGAGTGATATGAAAGAAAAGGGAATTAGTGACAGCGTGACGGCTGACAAGACAGAATGGAAGAAAAAAACGTGTTGCGCCGACCCCAAGTAACATGGGATAAGGGCAGGAAGATGATGATGTGTATGTTCGTTTGTTCGAGTTTGGTAGAGAATGGAACTTGATGTAACTTTTTTTTAAGCATAACGTAGAATTCATACTGTCATGGTTAATAGGGAATACTTATGTACCTACCTAGTTTAGGTGTTGAGGAATTTGTTCGAAGGAGTTACCGCGGCCCTGGAACGCAAAGAGCGTTTGGTGGAACTCGGGTGGGTTTTAGTCAGTAAGAGTCTGACACTCCCTTCCGCTCCGCCCAGAGCGGGAGAAGTCATTTGATGATTTCTCACTCTAATAAAAAATAATTTAGTGTAGGAACCTATTGATTTTAAAAGCATTTATTTTTATTTGCAAAAAGTTGGTAGGTACTTATAAGGACACGTTATCGTTATCTTCATCAGCATAATTATAGCAATAAAGCTTTAAATTATTAGAAATGTGTTTTTTACGCCCAAAGCTATGACTCCCAGACCAGACACGAACACTGAAAACGGCGTTTTCGCGAAAGGAATAAATACATTCGTTGAAAATGGTTTATTGTTCATTTTTCGATAAGCAGGCATAATCCCTATGTAGATTTTTGATTGGAGCAGTAATTCATCATGCATGACTCTGACGTAGCTACATTTTGCAACAACGGCAGGTACTCGAGTTCAGTCCAGTTGCTTTCACACCAACTTACTTCAATAAGTAGGTACCTAAACCTACCCTCATAAGTTCAAAAGTCAACGAAACAACTCTCAAAGTTTTAGAAAGTTTTCATTAAAAAAGTTCAGTAGGTACCTACCCAAAAATTTTCTTTATCTTACTACTTTCTCAAACTCTAAGCCCCATAGTTTGGGAGTTGGTACATGATTACAACCGACATTTAGTAAAGGTTCGATGGTCGTTAATAGGTTCGAAGCTCGAAATACGTGCACATAGCCCTTAGATTTTGTCAAATGACTTATCGATTCGTTTTACCTATATCAAGATTTCGATATATTTAATATATTATTTTATATTTTTAATTATATAAATAAGGTACCTAGTTAAGGAACGAATGTAATATTTTTTTGTTTGAAGGTAGGTCTGCGTTCAATTTCACTACCTATGTTATAATATACGATATAATATAATATAGAATTAAATGAAAGAAAATTTAAAACTTTTATTAAAACCACCCTTTGTAAACAAGCATATTACAAATTAGAAGATTACATTCAGGATAAGAATGCTTGGAAACATGCTGGTCTTGCTCCATAGGGCAATCAAGGGTGTAGACAAAATCAAACTGGTTGATTTATGAGTGAATTATATTTATGAATGCATTTTTTTGTGTCTTGTACTTTTTTTCTCTTTTTATTATTTCAATATTTGTAAATATGTGAGTACCATGGGCATGAGATATTTAGAAGTTTACTTCTTCTTTTTTTTTTTTTTGGATGGGAAATCATCAAATGACTTCTCCCGCTCTGGGCGGAGCGGAAGGGAGTGTCAGACTCTTACTGACTAAAACCCACCCGTGTTCCTGCTTGTGCCCTTTGCGTTCCAGGGCCGCGGTGACTCTTTCGAACAAATTCCGCAACCCTAGCAGGCACTGACCCTATGGGGCCCCGTCTTCTTTGCTGACGGCTCTTTAAGGCGCGCGTGGAACACGACGCGCCGTCGACTCGGGCCTGGTTGCTATCGGACGGCGAGCCACCCATAGCTCGCCATCCGCAGGCCCGCGCCTACGGTGGCCGGGAATCGCCCTGCGTTTCCCGACGCCCGGGGCGTCTTCTCCTGTTGCGGCGGCTGGAGAGAGGGGCTTCCCTCTCTCGCACGCGCTCCGCCTCCTCCTTCGCTAGCATTACTGCTTCGCAGAAGGAGGCGGCCGCCTCCCATGCCTCCTCGCTCCCGACCATGGCTTGAACCAGGGCCGGACGCGAGAGGTCGCCGCCGCCGATCGCCTCGATGAGGACACGGCGGTGCTCCGCCCAGGCAGGGCAGACCTCCACCGTGTGCTCCACCGTGTCCTCCGGGCGATCCACACAGTGATGACACCCGGACGTGTCCTCCCGCTGGATCCGATACAGGTACCTCCCGAAACAGCCGAGTCCGGTGAGCACCTGTGTCAGGCAGAAGTTTACCTCTGCTGGTAATACTTTGTTCTATAACTAGTATAATTGGTGCATCGCTATCACATATATGAAGTATTTATTGTATTACCAAATATTGTAAAACATTGATTTGAAAAGAGTAACTATGGAGTTTCTTGTCCGTTCTTCTCCATAAGAATCTACCTTTGCGAATGGACGCTAGAGTCACTTAATTTATGATAATTTTTATTGATGACGTTCAAAAGTGCCGTTAATGGCCTAATTGAAATAAACGTTTTGAGTTTGAGTTGAGTCGTACGCTCTTCTGAATGCGTTTAAAAAAATCGAGAACTAGTCACCCCTTCGGTGCACGAGTTAATCTTGCACATCGTCCACCGTCGTGTTCTTGAAAAGAAGGGTTTTGATAGACTGATGGACGATGAGATGATCCTATAAAGGTTCAGGTTTTTTTCCACATGACCTACAGAACACTAAAAAGTTAACTATAGATTATTTTATAATAATTTTTCGTTTTTAAGGTTATGTTCCCGAAGGTTACCAACAGAACCCTAATACTAAGCCTCCGATATCCGTCTGTCTGTCTGTAAGCTGTAAGGTGAAATTTCTATTGCTGCTATAACAACAAATAATATAAATTAAATTAAAAAGTAAATAGAGCTCCCACACAATAAACGTGTTATTTTTTTGGTTTATGGCACAGAAGCCTTCGTGTAAGACGCACACTTAACCGGTTTTTTATACCGGTAAATATATTGTTTATCGATATAGGTACCTACATACATTTTCCTTTTCCCCATCCCTACGTCGTTGTCCGGCAAAAGGTTTATACGCGGAACGTGATGTTTTGTAATCTAAGTTCGAGTCATCCATTGGCCCTTTTGCCTGCTGAAGTGCCTCCTGTAAAGGGAAAAAGTTTGTAGGGCTATTTGCCTTCACGTGTCCCGATTTAGTAAAGGTTGTGATAGTTGAGTAAATCATTTAGGAAAGAATGCAGATTCGTAAGTTGGTAAGATAACATAGTGGTGTTTTATTGTGTAATTAAAGAGTCATTTTTGGTTATTCAATCGGCTGTTTTTATTGTCACGAACCTGAAGCTCGTAACAGTATTGTAGTGAGATTTTGAAATGCACACATACCTTACCTTTATTAAATCCTATAGAAGTAAAGTTTTCCCACACTCCTATTGACTCGGTTACCATGAAAAATTAGTCCATGGACTAGTTTGTTTCAGCGGTCACCACCTACTTCGAAGTAGTAATGTCAGCGAAGAACGAGACAGACCGCACGAAGGAGAGAGAAACTTGACGCCACAGCCGCCGCAACAGAAGATGTCCCGGGCGTCGGGAGATGCAGGGCGATTCCCGGCCACCGTTGCCGCGGGCCTGGGCCGCCCGATTACAACCAGGCCCGGGTCGAAAGCGCCTCGTGTTCCACGAGATGTCACCAAGGAAGACGCGGCCCCATAGGGTCAGTTCCTGCCAGAGTTGCGGAATTTATTTGAAAGAGTCATCGAGGCCCTGGAACGCAAAGGGTATTAGAAGGAATACGGGTGTACCGTGTTTGTATTTTCTGTGTTCATAAAAATGTTTGTGGGACGAGTGGTTCTGCGATCACCGTATAGAGTGGGCTGTAATAGCACTCTCGTAGGCTGTTAGCGGTATGGTTACGGTGATAGAAGGTAGCGGGGCGGTGAGAGATATCGATGTCGGTACGTGTAAGTGTGGTAGTCGTGGGTACTGTGAGTTGAGAAGCTGCTAGCCTGTCTAGTTACGTGAAAAAAAAAAATCCATCATGATTATTTAACAGACTACGTACCTACCTTGTTTATATTTCATGTTTTGTTTATCAAAATTTTTAGTACAAGGTATAAAATAATTAATTACACCATCTAAATTTATTTTAAAGAACAACAAAGTTAAACTTCCCGTTAATCGCTACATCTTATCACCGCACCCTCTCCCAATTACTTTAAGTCGTAACAAGATTCTGCGGCAGCTCCTAACAGTACCTACGCTCTATAACATTTATCAGGCACACAATGTTCGGATGTAAGCCTCTTTTCAAATTAAACCTAGAGGTACATACAGATATTCGAATTCGAAAAGGCTTTCACGAGAGACAAGGGAATTGTTTTTGTTCAAAAAATGTAGGCATTTGTTTTAGCGTTAATTTCAATCCTGTAAGCATGGTTGGCCCAGAAAAAGCGGCGTTGATGAGACAGACGAGATCTTTGCCCAGCGTGGGACAGTATAGGGTCAAAAAAACATGTAATAAACGATAAAATGAGGTGATCAATGCTAGTTCCATGATAGTTTATTGGAGAAAAATAATTATTTATTCAATGCTCTCGGTGCCATTGCCTGGACAGAAACTCAGTGCGGACGTAAATACAGCCAGTTTTGTAACTAGTAATCTTTTAATTTTTTTTTAAGACGAGTCCGCCACCCTTTTTCCACCCACGACAAATTTTGAGACCCAGAATCAACAGCGGCGACCACCACATAAACGCCGAGTCAATGAACCTCGACAAGTCACTGATAAACATTCATCTTTCCCGGCTCATGCAACGGAAAATATCAGTAAAGAACAGCGGTGGATTTCCACTTTCCTCCATATCAAGCAGGAGACACATCAGAGCTGGGCCACCAATAGCTGCCAAGAGACACTTCCTTTTTTTTTGGATCGGAAATCATCAAATGACTTCTCCCGCTCTGGGCGGAGCCCGAGCCTACAGGGAGTGTCAGACTCTTACTGACTAAAACCCACCCGTGTTCCTTCTTGTGCCCTTTGCGATCCAGGGCCGCGGTGACTCTTTCGAAGGGTTAAGCCCAGTCGCCAAGCACCACGGATTAAAAGTTCACACTAAGATTAATGGGTCCTAAATTGGCAGCTTTATTTGATTCCAATATAAGTATGTCGATATCTTATATAAAAAAATAAAAAATAAACTGTTATCTAGGCTGCTCAGTCTTCTAATCTTCTAATCTGGATGTGTGAGTGTGGTTCCGACTGTAGATAGTTATGTTATGTATGCAGTATTATAAGGTAGTTGAACAAAAAATCTAGTCCGTCAGATAGATTTCCAAAAACTATTGGATATGTATTTTTTCTTTTTTCACATAAGGGTCAACTCACACCGAAAGAGAGGCGAAGGGCAGCGAAACGCAGCGAAGCGCAGCGACCCGCTCGGTAGAGAAGGCGCGCGGATACCCGCGACTGCTCCAGAAGTCGCTGGAATGCTTGAGTAGTCGCGGGACTAAGCGCGCCTTCTTGAGCCCGCCCGCGATGAATTCACGGGTCGCTCTCCTATGCGCAGTTCACTTTCAACGAAACTCGAGGAAACTTGTTTAAGACATATGTATATATAGAACACCTATATACATATAATACCACTGCTTATTATGAATTTACTTCTGTATTCGTTGCACTGCAAGTAATGAATGCGAATGCTCGCGCGCAATAGACGCGCGCGGGGAGCGGGCGCAAGGGGCGGGATGTTCTTCCCGTGACCTTTCGCGCAGTCGCACGGCTCCGTTTATGGAATTCGCCGGAATTCCTGCGGCGCCGAGGGCATCCGCGCGACTCGTTCGAGTTTCTCATGCGATAATAAGTATTCTATTAATGAAAATAAAGTTAAAATTCATATGACACTGAAACTGCGGTCCGCTTCTCTGCGCTTCGACGTATTTTTGGTGTGATTTGAGCCTAAATAAAAAACGACGACCTTACAATGCGTTGAATACTGGTGTGACGTCACTACTCGCTACAATTTTTACCTCGACGTGGCATCACAAGCCCCCGTAAGAGGTACACAAAGCGAACTTCACAGACGTAATTAAGTTTGAATCGACATTTAGATACCGTGGCGAACTTGATGATCAGTGGCTTCAGTGAACATTCTATTTTCATAAAATTTGACATAAGCGAACGTTTACGTTAACGCGATCGAGTACGTTAAACCTCGCACCAGGCCCAAGCACATTGGATGTTTACTGGCTTAAACAATAAAATAATACAATATCAAATACCAATCATAATTTATTCAAAAAATTAATACAAAGTCCATATAAAAATAAGAATATGTTGAATAAAATTAATACATAGAGGTGTGTTCTAACCTAATGGCACAACTAATATAAACAATACATGTGCTGATTAAATACTTTAACCTTTGGACGGAGATATTATTAAGTATTAAGTTACTTGTGGAGTTTTACAGTGCATCCAGGATATTTTAACAGTATATGGTGGAGTTTTCAGACCACAGGGAGCTCCGAACAGGTAACATTTAATAATTAACCTTATTGTTAGTGCGTTGAAGTGAAAAATGCAAGCGAGCAGGCTTATGGTTTGATGTTTATACAAATACGCACTTTAATAAACTAAACGTAAAGTTTATTATTCAACAACATGCTTTAGTGAGCTCTGTGGTCTAAATGAACACATTTTAATGTCCACTTCAAATCAAAAGATTTGTTCTTAATTACACCGTCTAGTTAAATACACTGGTTGCACTTAACTTGTTATTTGAAATTAGAAATGACTAAATGGAGATTCAATGCTAAAATTTAAATGAAACACTTAAGATCCGATGAAACTCGATACAGGTAATAATTTTTGTGACAGAACATATAATTTCCTTACTCAATAGATTGAGGCAGAAAACATATAATTTCATTCAGATGTCTCGTAAATTGTGTACAAGCAATATTCGAGTTAATAATCAATTTTAGAACAAAAAACTCTATGTTCAGATTCAAACGCAGATGAAAACAAAGTTCAAATTCCATTGCAACCCATGCATTTTAAGGGAAAAAGTCACTTAAAAATCAACTCAAAATACACATGGCATAAGTAGAAATTGCAGTTGGTAGCTCATGATACCGGGCTGGGTGAGAACACTGGCAAGATGGCTGATCGCAGTCAGGAAGGCTGTTGGAGATAGCATATGCCGAGCGGTCCACACTACAGAACACCGCATGGCTTGGTGGAGACATATCATATGTATTTTTTTTTTAAATTTTATTCTCACCTGATGGTAAACGGTGATGTGGTCGACGATGGAGTAAACTTTAGAGAAGGTTATAGCTATTCGGAAATACAGACTCCGGCATTCCATTGCAAGCTGTACGAACATTGAAAGAAATGAAAGTTGTGATCGCAAATTCTCACAGGAAAGGACGAAAGAGTTGACTCTTCTTTGTCGTTCCCTCACTGCTGAGGATCGCGACCACCTACGACGCGTGTCGAAGCATGCAGACTCCTGCAGGGCGCACCGCTCTGTGCATGCTGCCTCCAACTTTCTTTTTTTTTTCTTCTTTATGGCATCGGACCATCCTGCCAGTGTTCTATCTTGAGCGCGTTTTCCTTCGACTCGACCCAATATCATTAGCCTTTCCAGACAAGGATTAGATGAACGCATAATATGTCCGAAAAGGGTGATGGTGAGTTCTATCAGTATGGACACATTCGTTCTCATGGCAGTCCATGATATACGAAGGAGTCTTCGCGAAACCCACACTTCGAAAGCGTCGATGTTTCTGCTTTCGAGACTTTTGATGCATCATTTACTGAGTTGGGTTGAAATGATCCCGAATTAGAAAATATTCAAGTATAGCAGATGTTATTAACAAGTTTGAAAGACAGGTACAGACAACTACCTACCTCTATTGCGTAAGAGGTTGGTCGAGATTCTAAAAAGAGATATATTTTATTGTCCTTATGAGGTAATTAATGAATACTTTTAATTATAGCTTCTCACCCATAAATTACATTTTTTTTAAACTAAAACAAAGTTTAGCTAAAAGTTAAGTGAATGTTTGAAGACTAAAAAGTATGGAAAAGTATTGACGATACGAGTTCGGAATATAAAAGCTATAAGTGCACGAGTAGCTTAATGCGACTTAGGACCGTGAACAAAGCATATTAAGGTCGTCTTTTGTACATCAAGAGTCACATAGATAAATTTTTAAAACTGATTGAAGTAGTAAATGGGCGAAAAGCTAATAACACTAATGAGTAAATCACCTTAACAAGTTATAATATAATAATGTACAATATTAATAATAATTAATAGAATAAGATAAAAATGGACGGAGTTAATCACAACTAAAGTTACCAACAAGCTTATAAACTAACATTCAGCCTTCGTAACGTCTTATAAATTATTTTGGGGATAAACATAATACACTTAGGAGATTTAAGTACATACTTACTTCCAATTGGTGGAATGCATATTGTTAAAAGCGCCCGTGATTGGTTGTTGACAATTTTATTTAACTATACGCGCCCTTGGCCATTTGTCAGGTTCAAGTAATACGTAAGCAGAATTTTTGACATTTTTGAACTCCCTCTCGTCAGCAAAAGTAAGCCCCTACCCCATGCTTACGTAAACATATTTATAAGTATTATTGAATCTGTTCTGGTTTCCTTAATGAATCATGAACCAGCAGTAAATAAGTCTAGAAATAAGAAATATATAGTCTGAAATTAAGTTCGCTATTAGGGCGTTAATAGCCCAGTGGGTAATTCCAGTGGGTAAAAAAATTAAATCAATCAATATTGCTGACGTAATCACATCGGATCCCCCCCCATCCCCCATGTCATCAAAAATAAGCAAATCAAGAACCCCCCCCCCCGCTCTCCTGTAGTGCTTACGTAATATTTGAATGGACACATTAATTTTCGTTTCAAAAACTAGGAATTAGCCCATTTCGAATAATATACGACTTGATGGTTTTTATAGTCTAGTTCTCCGAAGTCTATAGCTGTCGAGGATACGAATTTTAATAACAAAATCAATCAGTTAAACATTATTCAATTCCTTAATATGTTGTCAATTATCATATCTACGATTATATGTAAATGCAAACATTTATTTGTACCTACAACTATTGAAAGTTCATGACCAAGGCCGACCTACAAATTAGTAACACTTTTTTTTAAGCATGATACTTGTGAAAGTATATGTATAGATAATGTACTTTTTCAATATTGTTTCATTCAAATCGATATGTAACGTAATCTTTGCCCAGCTGAGTATTTTGCTCCGTATACATAATGGACTTCTTTTTCCTGTTTGCTAGTACTATTGCCTGATTAAGAACTATGTATACTCCCAGCTGAAAAGATGAAAACTTTTATAAAGATATTTGGAAAATATTTAATTAGTAGATTTCTTGCCCAATATTACTACAATAATTTAATCCTTTATTAGATTCAACAACTTGCACAAATATATCTTTTAACTCTAAGTTAGTTGCTAAATCCGGAGCCATGAACGAAATATTTGTTATTTATTCTCGTGTTAGCAATTAACTAGGAGTTAAAAGATAAGGTTCGTGCAAGAGAGTCTTAGGTACACAAAAGTTAGCTAATTAGCTTTCAGAAATCTTGATTTACCATTTAACTAATTGAAAAATGGCCCAAACAATTCAGTCATATTACCTTCGTCTTAAGCTCCAGTCTATGAACAACACATAATCTTATACAACATGTATTATAGTGTCGAAAATACATTAAATTGGCTTTCAGAAATAGGGTCTTGATTTATCGTTTGACTAATTAAACAACAGTCCAAAAAAATCTGTCACAGCTTCGTCTACGAGCAACACATCACGATCTAATACAACATGATAGCCCCATTGACTTTCTCTTCTAAAGCCGGGGCTATGGTGTCGACGTCTCGGCCGTCAGCCATAGCTATGAGTATGCAGACGTCGTTCACGAACGCTGCTATGCTTGCTGATACCACTAGCCTGGAATGAGAGAGAAGGATTAGTTGGCAGATGTAAAAGTTTGCCTTTAGTTATGCTTTGGCAACACTGTTTGGATGTTACTGGCGCGCAGGATATCTTAAGACTGTCATAAGCAATTCTGAAGTGCCTTTGACTTACTGCCCTACCCCTAAAATGCAGTAACACAAAAAAAAAAAAACAAAAAGTTTAGACTTTACAGTTCAAACTTTTCGTTTTACTCATCATCAATCATCGACAGCCTGTCGCAGTCCACTGCTGGACATAGGCCTCTCCAATTGCACGCCACTTAGATCTATTTTCAGCTTCTCGCACCCAGGTTCTGCCAGCCGTCCTGCGCAAATCGTCACTCCACCGTAACGGAGGATGTCCTACACTACGTTTGCCGAGACGCGGCAAACGTAGTACGTATGTACGTTTCGTTTTACTGCACTTTAGGAAAGCAGCCTAGACCCCAGCACGGTTAGTCAAAATAAACTTTATAATGTATTGTCAGATTTTTAATAATGTTTACATGTCAAGACTTCAATTGATTCAATAACACTATGTAGTTATGACTTATACTTCATGATTCGCCTGGGTGACTGGCAACGGATTAGGTAGAACATGGCTCAAAAATTAATTTTAAATATCGTGCTTAGGTTACGTGCCACTTCACGTCTCCAGGACTCAATAAGCTTCATTGACTCAGTATTTTTATGTTGCAGTGGTTCGGAATAGTGAGGTGGGCTTGCCACTCAATGGGGAGTTGAATATTCTTACCAGAAGGACAGTCCAAGATCAGCAGTGTCATCAGAAGACCACGTGTTAGCTAGATCTTCATCAGACATGACGTTGTGCTGCAACCTCAGGAAGTACTCCGTCAGCCAGACTGCTATTGCTCCCAGGCTGAATAGCACTGAAACATGGGAAGATAATGTTCTATTTTTTTTTTTTAAGATGGATATGCTCTTGACTCTAGTCTAAGTCGCAGGTGACTGAGACAAACTCAACGATGGAATGAGCTTACCCAGAAGAAGCCTGTTCACTCTAACTTTGAAGAGATCAGGGTTGAATGTGTTCGGAAATACAGACGCAGGCAGAGAGTTCCACTCCTTTGCTGTGCGCATTATAAAAGACGATTGGAAACGCTTGGTGCGAATTGATGGAGTAGCAACAAGGTAGGGATGGTATGTGTTCTAAAATGGTGTAGGAGAAAACTGATGAGCAAGAATTGAATAGGGTTGCAGAAAACAGGGATAGTCATAAGAATGTCACGACCAGTGAATGAAAATATCTGGTACGCCGGAAAGGTGCACCCTATAAACTGCTTACAAGAAGCAAGATCCCACCAAAGGGAAGTTGATTCGTTTGTCCTCCGTGCTTAAGTTGTGGTCAAATATTAAGTAGCAGGTCAATATAGACAGGCAGATGTCAGTTCTTTAAAAAAATATATGTTTTACAGTGGTCGAAACATTCAAAACGAAATCAACAATATGCTGGCCCCCCTTTTCTGCTCCTCTTAGTAGAAAATCATCAATCATCATCATCATCATAATCTTCCTGCCCTTATCCCATGTTACTTGGGGTCGGCGCAACACGTTTTTTTCTTCCATTCTGTCTTGTCAGCCGTCACGCTATCACTAACTCCCTTTTTTTCATATCACTCCTCACACAATCCATCCATCGTTTCTTTGGCCTACCTCTACCTTTCCATCCATCCACATTTATATTCATAACCCTTTTAGTTACATGCGTCATCCCTCCTTTTCACATGACCATAGCAAGAGAAGCGGTTCCCTTACAACTTTCCGTCACCCTTTCTCTTAGTGCGAAATAAAGAGGAGGCATTACATCCATTTATCAGCTATGAACTCAAACTCATACTCAAAACGTTTATTTCAATTAGGCCATTAACGGCATTTTTGAACGTCATCAATTCAAAAAATTATCTCTAGCGTCCATTCGCAAAGGTAGATTCTTATGGAGAAGAACGGACAAGAAACTCCATAGTTACTCTTTTCAAATCAATGTTTTACAATATTTGGTAATACAAAAATACTTCATATATGTGAGGACGATGCACCAAGTATACTAGATGAACGTTATTCACCTGCTAACGAGTTGCTGACAAGCAACGGTCGTGGCGAGCAGCGCGCTCTTGCCGCCGAGCCCAGCGCTGCCAGCACGCAGGCGCCTCCCGCCGACAGCAGCGACGCGGCCAGCAGAGCCGCAGTGCCACACCACGCCCAGCGACGAGCGGGGTGCGTGCCGGCTTTTACTGGAACATTCCGAAGATATGGTTTAGCATTATAAATGGGGAGTGTAGGCGGATGGGAGGGAGGCGTTTATTTTGCAGTGAGTTCATCATCTTCCAGCCTTTTCCCAACTATATTGGGGTCGGCTCCCAGACAAGCCGGATTCAGCTGAACACCAGTATTTTATGCCTACCAGACCTCAACAAACCAATAAACAAGGAACACGGTACTTCTTGGCAAGACTGGAGTCAGATTTCCTGGCTTCTGACAATCTGTAACGACTGCCAACGATCTCCAAATGACAGCCGGGACCAACAGCTTAGCGTGCTTTCCGAGGCACGGAGAAATCTCGTTATGTTAAGATGGTCACCCATCCACAGACCAACCTCGGCAAGCATTGCTTAACCTCGAAGATTGAACAGTGCGGCTGTTATAATTTAGCCACAAGCTCCTTTATTTTGCAGTGAGTTGCTATAGAATAATAGTAAGCAAGTAAGTAGTCGCGCGAATATCAAAGGACAAACTAGACTCCTACCGAAAGAACTGAAGCCCTACCGTGACGTCTTAAATCCATCATGGTTCCTGTGTCAGAGAGAGACGGAGTTATAAAAGACGAATAGCACTATCCCTTTTTCACACAGATATCATGATAGCATTGGCAATTCGTGGTACGGCCCCTGGTACACATTTCGAAGGAACAGAAGAAGAACACCAAATACTACAGGGTAGTCAACAGATAGTAGTCAGTAGATCACCAGTCCTTTAGTGCCCCCACTATCTACAGAGCACTAGAATTTTGACTGATAATCTTACATAGACAAAAATGAGATTTTCTCAACTCAGTGAAGAATTTGGTCAGCCAACGGTGGCCGTAAAAGCGACAAGGAGTTTATGCTGGAAAGCTTGAAGAGCAGACTGGCATGATGTGTGATAACAGCCATAACAAAACTATCGTGAAGAATCCATGGATGAAAACAAATGGCAGGACGGACAGAGCCGTCATCTACCCCGGTCACCGGGGAGAGTGGAACCGGCGAGAGATGTCGTGCGGTGTTCCACAGGGTTCGGTTCTGGGGCCGCCCCTGTGGAACATCGGCTACGACTGGGTGCTGCGCGCCGACCTCCCTCGCGGCGTCAGCATAGTCTGCTACGCTGACGACACGCTGGTTCTGGCGCAAGGGGGGTCGCACCAGGCGGCGGCTGAGTTGATGACACGCGGGGTTGCGGTAGTCGTTGACAGAATCCGGCAACTGGGTCTCGAGGTGGCCCTGCACAAGTCCGAGGCCATGTGCTTTCATGGCTCTCGGAACCGGCCACCACCGGGACCCCAGGTAACGGTAGGAGGGGTTCACATCGGCGTCGGGTCAACGATGAGGTACCTGGGCCTCGTCCTCGATAGCCGGTGGAACTTCGCGGAGCATTTCCGACGTTTGGCCCCCAAACTGGGGCGGGCCGGGGCTGCCTTCAAGCGGCTCTTGCCCAATCTAGGGGGTCCAAACGCCTCCTGCCGGAGGCTGTACGCGGGGATCGTGCGGTCCATGGCCCTTTACGGGGCCCCAGTGTGGGCGCTGTCGCTAAGGCGACTGCCAGCGCGCCACCTGGTCTCGGCCCAGAGGGTCATGGCCATTCGGCTAGTCCGTGGATACCGCACGGTCTCTGGCGAGGCGGCGAATCTCCTTGCCGGATTGCTGCCGTGGGATCTGGAGGCGAGAGCCCTCGCGCACGTCTACGCGTTGCGCGTGGAGGCGCTAAGCCGGGGTGAAACTCTGCTGCCGCGGCAAATTGCTGCGCAGCGGACGGAACTCCGGCGGGATCTCACGGAGGTTTGGAGACAGCGACTATCACAACCCAGTGCTGGGCACGCCACTATTGCGGCGATAAGTCCCCTCTTTGAGGCGTGGCTGGAGAGACGTCACGGCGTCCTCACCTTCCGCCTGACGCAGGTGCTTACCGGACACGGCTGTTTCGGGAGGTACCTGTGTCGGATCCAGCGGGAGGACACGTCCGGGTGTCATCACTGTGTGGATCGCCCGGAGGACACGGTGGAGCATACGGTGGAGGTCTGCCCTGCTTGGGCGGAGCACCGCCGTGTCCTCGTCGAGGCGATCGGCGGCGGCAACCTCTCGCGTCCGGCCCTGGTTCAAGCCATGGTCCGGAGCGAGGAGGCATGGGAAGCGGTCGAAGAAGAGAAGAAGTCGAAGAAGCGGGAACGCGTGCGTGAGAGGGAAAACTCACGCCCCAGCCGCCGCAACAGAAGAAGACGCCCCGGGCGTCGGGAAACGCAGGGCGATTCCCGGCCACCGCAGGCGCGGGCCTGCGGATGGCGAGCTATGGGTGGCTCGCCGTCCGATAGCAACCAGGCCCGAGTCGACGGCGCGTCGTGTTCCACGCGCGCCTCAAAGAGCCGTCAGCAACGTAGACGGGGCCCCATAGGATCAGTGCCTGCTAAGGTTGCGGATTTTGTTCGAAAGAGTCACCGCAGCCCTGGAACGCAAAGGGCACAAGAAGGATCACGGGTGGGTTTTAGTCAGTAAGAGTCTGACACTCCCTTCCGCTCC